>CM016625.1:28364017-29675042 GCA_005393395.2 Gossypium australe | reverse complement strand
GCAACCTTACAATCTGTGACACATACAGTTCGGCAAGCTTATCCAGTGAATAGTCGGTACGTACCGGCACAAAATGAGCTGATTTAGTCAGTCTATCAACGATAACCCATATGGCATCTTTCTTGCTTGGTGTCATAAGAAGATCAGATACAAAATCCATTGTAATTCTATCCCATTTCCATTCAGGTATCATGATTGGTTGAAGTAATCCAGACGGTACCTGATGCTCAGCTTTCACTTGTTGACAGATTAAAACACTTGGAAACAAATTCAGATATATCCCGTTTCATGCCAGGCCACCAATAGAACTGTTTCAAATCGTTGTACATTTTAGTGCTACCGGGTGTATCGATAGTCGACCACTATGGGCCTCATTCAGGATCATCTGTATCAAATCTGAGTCCTTTGGAACACACAATCGGCTTTTATAATTCAAACAATTATTTGCATCAATCTGAAAATCTGATCTGTACCATTTCCACACTGAATCCGAATAGCAATCAACTTTTTGTCAACTTTCTGTGCATCACAAATCTGCTGAATAAACATCAGTCTTGCTTGTAACTCGGCTAGGATCGAACCATCATCAGACATAGCCATCTGTACGTTCAATGCACGAACAGCAAATAATGATTTTCGACTTAACGCATCCGCAACAACATTGGCTTTCCCCGGGTGGTAGTCAATCTAATTCATAGTCTTTCAGCAACTCTAACCATCTGCGTTGTCTCAAGTTTAAGTCTTTCTGAGTCATCAAATACTTCAAACTTTTGTGATCTGAATAAATATGACATTTTTCGCCAAATAAGTAGTGACGCCAAATTTTTAATGCGAACACAATGGCTGCTAACTCCAGATCGTGAGTTGGATAATTTTTCTCATGCGGCTTCAATTGTCTCGAAGCGTAGGCTATCACCTTGCCTTCTTGCATTAAAACACAACCCAACCATTCAAGGAAGCATCACTAAAAATAGTAAATTCTTTACCCGATTCAGGCTGAGTTAACACTGGGGCTTCGGTCAAAAAGGCTTTCAACTGCTCAAACTTTTCTGACACCTTTCTGACCACTCAAATTTGACATCTTTGTAGTAGTCTCGTTAACGGTGTAGCTATAATAGAAAAACCTTTTACAAACCGTCTGTAATACCCCGCCAGGCCTAGGAAACTTCGGATCTCGGAAACATTCTTTGGTGGTTTTCCAATCGAGTATGGCTGCTATTTTGTTTGGATCCACCCGAATACCTGACACCGAAACAACATGACCCAAGAAATTAACTTCATTCATCCAGAACTCGCACTTACTAAACTTTGCATACAATCATTGATCCCTCAAAGTTTGTAGTACTAATCTCAAATGCTCAGCATGTTCCGTTTCATTTTTGGAGTAGATCAGTATATCATAAACACTACTACAAACTGATCCAAAAACTGTCGGAAGACTCGGTTCATTAGATCCATAAAAGCAGCAGGTGCATTAGTGAGTCCAAAAGGCATAACTAAAAACTCATAGTGTCCGTACCGTTCGGAATGCAGTCTTTGGCGTCTGAATCTCTAACTCGCAACTGATAATAGCCCGATCTCAAATCTATTTTCGAAAATACTGAAGCCCCCTTCAACTGATCAAATAAATCATCAATCCGAGGTAACGGGTACTTATTCTTTATAGTTACCTTGTTTAGTTGCCGGTAGTCAACACACATTCGCATCGTCCCATCTTTCTTTTTCACAAATAAAATCGGTGCACCCCACGGAGAGAAACTCGGTCGCGCGAAGCCCTTATCTGTCAACTCTTGCAACTGCGCTTTCAATTCTTTTAATTCAGTAGGTGCCATTCGGTACGGAGCTATCGAAATCGGAGCCGTACCCGGCACTAAATGCCGAACTCAATTTCTCGTACTGGGGGTAAACCCGGTAGTTCTTCAGGAAACACATCGGGGTATTCACATACAACTGATACAGATTCAATTTGTTTCTCGGACATTTTATTATTCAATACATAAGCCAAATAAGCTTCACACCCTTTTCTCACATACTTCCGGGCTAACATTGAAGATATTACTGTAGGCAACCCATTTACATCACAAGATTTAATTCTGATGGTCTCACCGTTTCGACACTTCAAAATCAGTAGCTTTCTTTTACACTACTACTGCCTCATGTGAAGTTAACCAGTCCATACCCAAGATTATATCAAATTCGTCAAAGGGCAACAACATTAAATCAGCTGGGAAGCAATAATCCCGAATCATCAACGGGCAATCTCTACACACTTTATTAACAAGCACATCTACCCAAAGGGTTGGACACACGAATCACAAACTCGGTAGACTCAACTAACAGAGTCTTTCCGAATTCTAAAGTTTCACACATAGTGAGTCGAACCAGGATCAATTAATGCAATTACAGTAGTGTCATAAAGGGTGAAAGTACCGGTAATGACATCGGGGGGAAGCATCCTCTCTGGCTCGTGCAGCATAAGCTCTAGCTGGAGCTCTAGCCTCAGATCAAACTGTAGTGTTCTTCGTTCCTTTCTGACTACCACCTACATTGCCGGAATGTCTGGGTGGTCTACCTCGCATTGACGTGTTGCTCGGCTTAGCATTCTGAACCGTATTCTACTTAGCTAACCTTGGACATTCTCTAATAAAATGATCTGACGATCCACATTTATAGCAAGACCGATCATGAAATCTACATCTCCCTGAGTGCCATTTCCCACAGTGCTCGCATTCAACTCTATTCTGAGGAACGTTACCAACACTGGCTATCGAGGTAGCTCGAGAGCTCATAGGAGGTCGATCCCGTCTAGGTGGATCTGTAGTAGCTTTATCGGCTGTAGTCATCTCTCTGGACTTCTTGGTTGTGGAATGAAAGACCTTACCCGAAGATCTTTTACGAATGTCTCTAGCTTCAGTCTCAGCCTTTCTTTTCTCTTTCCCGAGCTCTTCGGCTTTGCAAGCTCTCTCAACTAAAGTCACAAACTCTTGAATTTTAAGAATGCTAACAAACATCTTTATCCTCATTCAGGCCATCTTCAAATCTTTACACATAATAGCTTCAGTAGAAACACACTCTCTAGCATATCTGCTGAGCCTGACAAATTTCCGTTCATATTCCGTCCGTCACGGTCATTCATCCTTGTTTCAACTCAAGGAACTCCTTTCGTTTTTGATCAATGAATCTTTGGCTAATATACTTCTTGCGAAATTCAGTTTGGAAGAAATCCCATGTCACTTTTTCTTTCGGAACCACTGATACTAGTGTATTCCACCAGTGATATGCAGTGTCCCAGTAAAGATATAGCACACTTCAAGCATTCATCCGGAGTACAAGACAGCTCATCAAGTACCCGAATAGTGTTATCAAGCCACATTTCGGCTCTCTCTGCGTCATCATCATCATTGGCTTTAAATTCTTCGGCCCCAAATTTTTGAATTTTATCAACTGGGGGCCTACTAGATCTCATCGGATCTATCATCGGGGGAGCTGAAGGGATCGGAGTTGGATTATTCGGGGGTGGAGGTTGGGTACAGCCGGGTTATTTGAATAAATTGGGCAAACCACTCATTCATCATCTGATAAAAGGCTTTTTTAGTCTCTCCTTCGTGGCTACCGAAACAGGTCGAGAGTCTACCGGGCTGATTCGTGTGCACGGTCAGGCGCTACACTCTCTACATCATCAGCTACGACTCTTTCAGGATCGGTATCCATTTACTATATAAACAAAGTTCAGGCTGTCAGAAGTCGCCACACTATCAATATATGATAAAGGCATGTATAGCTAGACTCACACGCGCTACGGTAGTCCTAGAATCGACTAAACCGTAAGCTCTGATACCAATCAAATGTAACACCCCTTACCCGAAACCCTTGCCGGAATCGAGTACGTGGCATTACTAGACTTGACTATTAACTCGGGGTGTAAGATTTTAAAGCTGTCCAACTGTGTCATGCTGACTAAATCGACCATACTCGAGTTACAAAACTCTAAATTAGATCCGTAAATTTTCCTTGAAACTAGACTCATATAACTTTTCACCATAATTTTTCCAGAATTTTTCATGTGGCCAATTAGTACAGTTTATTCATCAAAGTTACCCTTATTACACTGCTTGACAATTCTGACCTGTCTCTACAAATACAGTTATCTCATTGAAAAAATTTCATATAATGTTCTTGTTTATACCAATGAAAAATAGACTCATTGAGGGTTCTACACATAAACCATGCTTCTTAATTATTTTTGTACAATTTTGACAATTTTCCAAAACAGAACAGTGACTCACGAATTCATTCAGAGCAGGTCTCACTAAAACTTAATTATCTCATAATATATATATCTTTTGCCTACTCTGTTTCTTTCATGTAAAAATAGACACAATAAGGTTTAATTTCATATCTCATTTACCTTCTAATTCAATATACCCTATTTTTGGTGATTTTTCTAACTCACATCACTGCTGCTACTATAAGCTGTTTTGTTGCATTTTATGAAAGACTAGCTTCTAACCGAACCTACCTACATCCCTAATTCAAGGATTCATTTCGTATACAAACATTTCCTTAACAAAAACGATTAAACTTTGATTAAGAATGCATAAACATTGCCATCATGAACCAACATACATATCAAGACACAACAGCGTACTTAACTAAAAATTTAGCCATATTCGCATGGCTATTATATACATGAACCTTAAGATTTCATCAAACAAAGACCAAGTCTTTCCTATACATGCCTTCGTTTAAAACAAAATGAAAGAGTACCCAAAATGTAGATTGATAGTGTGAGCGACTTTCCGAACGATCCCGACGAGCTTGTAGCTTGCACCTAATCTATAAAACAGAGGAAACATTTCACACGATAAGCTTGCTAGCTTAGTAAGTCCTAATTTCATAAAAATAACATTTGAATTTCAACAATTAAATTACTATAATACAACTTGTGGACTTGTACTCATACTTATTTTCAAACTTTAATTTTCATACCCATATTAACAAGTATGAATTCGTAGAAACGATATCTCTTCACCCACATGCTTATGATCAAAATACTTGTTTATAAACCAACCTTTCGAAACCCAAAATGTCATTGTATAATCATAGGTACATGCATTTATATACTTAAATGTCAATTACTATAACATGGCATCAATTACACAACCACTCATGTGGCCGAATATGCCTAGTCATGTATCCTCATATTAGAAGACCAAGATACAACAATCATATCATTCATTAGTAAAGCCGAGAACACATATTATAACCATATATATAGACGTATATATTCCACACTCGTAACACATGCCATTTGTAATAAATTACTGATTTTCCTTGTCTTATATAAGTAAGAAATTCATTCCTACTTCACATACTCACCTGAGCCGTTAACTCGATAAGTTTGCTTTAATTCGCCTTGAACATAAATTTCGGTTTCTATTCTGTAAAATACATCACCGGCATCAAGCCTGCTAGGCGTAAAAGCCCGATAAGTAACACCGGCACAAGGCCTGCTAGGCTTAAAAGCCCGATTTAAATCACCGGCACAAGGCTGCTAGGCGTAAAAGCCCGATAAGTAACACCGGCACAAGACCTAGGCTTAAAAGCCCGATTTAAATCACCGGCACAAGGCCTGCTAGGCGTAAAAGCCCGAGTCGTGTCAATACAGTTAAACATTCCCAACAATTCCAATCAATTACTCAACATAATTCATCAACCAAATATGTCAATATACATTGGGCCATAAGGTAAATGGATACTAAAATTTATCAATTTTTATTTCATATTCCTTTCGAATATCTAATCAAACATACTTGATCACTTCACATATAACAAAACAAATTTCAAATTCACTACCATAATTCACATTCGGCAATTTCCACATTTCTATCCTAAAATGTAAAATTTCAACTTTTAATAGATTCGAAATTAGTCCCTTGACATGTAAACTTAAGGACTTACCTCGGTTGTCGATAGTCCGTGCGAATCGGCTATTCGAGAACCTTCGTCTTTCCCCGGTCTAATTTCGTTTTTCTTTGCTCTTGATCTAAACACATTAAAATTTAGCTCATTTAATTGCATTTCATCTCAATTTAGTCCCAAACACACAAATGGGCAATTTACAATTTTGCCCCTAATGTTTTCCATTTTTACAATTTGGTCCAATTGACACAAAACTCAAAATGCAAAATTTCCTAACACTATAGCTAGGCCGAACCTTCCCCATAGCCATAGGTGTCCATGCATTTCATCTATTTGACATTTTAATCCTTCACAATTTTATTCTTTTCAATTTAGCCCTATATACTCAAAATCACCAAAAACTCCAATACAAAACTTGTAAATCTTTAACATACATTTAATCTAAGACCATCAATCATCAAAACTATCCAAGCATGTTAATGGCCGAATCCTATATACATAGTATTTTCAAAAATTTAGACATGGGTCGGGTAATACACGAAGCAACGATCTCAAAAACGTAAAAATTATCAAAAACCGAAAACCGACCATACCTTAATCAAGCTTCTTATCTAGCCGAAAATCAAGCTTCAACCATGGAGTTTCTAGCTCCTACATTCGGCCAAGGAAGAAGAACAAGGTATGTTCTCTTTCTTCCCACTTATTTTCATTATTTAATGTTATATTAACACATATAATTTACCTTATTTACTAATATATTAACATAACATATAATAGGCTAAAATAACATATAATTTGAAATTAGAAAGGCCCATTGTCGTTTCCCTTGTTGTACATGGGCTAATTGCCCTTTTAGTACACCCACTTAAAAAGCCACAATCAAATTAGTACTTTACTCTCTAGCATACAACTTTTACGCTTTTCTCGATTAAATCCTTTTTATCAAATTAAGCACTTAAACGATAAAATTTTTCTACGAAACTTTCACACATTTTCATTCACATATAATAGACATGAAATAAATTATTAGAACATTTCTCGGGCTCGGATTCGTGGTCCCGAAACCACCGTTCCGATTTGGGTCAAATTTGGTCTGTTACACTAACACTCATTCAACCACCAGACCAACAAGCCTATTCTGACACTTAAACGCGCAACCAAACACAATAGCACAACCTACTCATTGCCCTAACCACAAACCTCAAAACTTCTAACCCAGAATTCGGGGTGCTACATTATTAATTTGAAAGTTTAAAAATTTTAAAGAGTTTAAATGAAAAATTTTCTATTTTAGGAGAATCGGAGCTCCTGCAAGTCCTCCCCTAGATACTCCCTCTTGTATTATATCGAAAAATATATGATGAAGGTATGTTATTGATTTGAAACTTAAATTGCATAACATAAATGATATGTTGCTATCTAAAAGTTAATTTACTAAAATATTAATTATAGTTTTAAAATTAAAAATATCCATGTGAATTAATTTTGTATTAATATAAGTTATGTAACACCCCAAACCCGACCCAAACTCTACGACCAGATCTGGCATGTTACGGGTTTAATGTTAAGAACATAGTTCCTTTTTTGCTTTTAAGAGGGCACGTATCCCTTTTGAAAATTCTTCGATGACATGTTATTTGAAAACTTAACTTTGTTGGTTTGGAAAATCTTGGTTTGATTAATCAAGTATTCAATACCTTAGGTTTTCTTTCCAAAAACATTTCGTTACGTTAAGCGTGTTTGAAATTCCCATTTCATTACTTATAGTAAGTAAGTATTTGAAAATAAAATTTAAAGTATACTCATAAACACATATAAATCGATAACCTAAGCTACAGAGGCCTTATTACATAAATAATCCCAAATTTAAACTTAAAGAAAACAATCAGAAATAACTTATGAAAATAAAAGACTTGATGGCCCCTCGAGTCCGCCTTAGCTCCCATGTCCACGATCTACTGCTCATCTGAAAAGTCAGGAAAAATTAAAGGGTGAGTCACCAAGACTCAGTGTGCAAATCTCGAAAACACATCAAAGGCTTGAGGCCCACAAACACATTATGGGCCTTAGCCCATACACATGGCAACAAAATATTTACATGCAACATGGCCCAACCCAAACCTAATAGTCCATCCTCTACACACCAGCCCGTACCAGCCATCACACCTCGGGGATTTCTACAATCAACTCACCAACCGCTACACACCATATCGACAGTCATGCTGCCTATTCCTAGCAATCAGGAATGAATTTAACGTGCATTAGCCACCGATCACTATTGTGACCTAACTTTATAATTCGTGGTTTAACCACCGATCACCAAGTGACCTATTAACATGCTCTTCCCCTTCATCATATAAACCCATCCCATGCATACATACATGCAGAATCAAAACAATATACTACCTAAAAGTTCACAGTCTATCACATACATCGATACACATAGAGAAGTTTCTATGATTACGTACCTGGCATCCCTTGCCTACCCTTTTTGGGTAATCTGACTGTCTATACAGCCTTTTTTCGGCTTTTAGCCCATAACATAAATTTAGTACAGATTAATTAGTGTGTTAGAGATCTACACACCTAATTACCGACAAGACGAGACCTTCTATGTCGACACTATCAGAAGCCGATACGACTGCTAATTGCCTAAGATTTGGTCTGAAACCGGTCCACAACTCGGTGGCCAATCCCGTACTGCTGACACCGCTCGTTTCTTAAACTTAGGGATTGGTTTTACAGATCCAATCCCCTCCTTCGCCTGATTATTTGATTCCATTAAAGGACCTTATCATAATATATGGTTAAGATCACAATTACGATAGCGAATCTAAAGAGAATCTAAAGAGAACCCCTTACCTTAAAATCCTGAAAGGAGAGATCTAAGCGATTTACTTCAATTCCTAAATGTTGGCCAACACGTAAACACAAAAAACCAACAATCCATTAGCATTTCGGCAACTCCTAGAAGATTTCAGCTTTTGAGAAGATCAAAAAGAGAAGATGATAGGAAGAAATCTATGTAGATTCGGCTTTTTGTGAAGAGACCGGCAAAAGAGAAGAAGCAAAGAACAATGAATATTTGGCTTGTAGAAAAAGAATGAAGAAGAGAAAAGTTCAAGAGTTTCGACTTTTGCATAAAAGTGAAGATGAGAGAATGGGATTTAGGGATTTCGGCTTTCGCAGAGAATGAGAGAAAAGAATGAGAGGAAAAACCCAAATGCCGAAATTCAAGAAGAGAATAGAAAAATATAACCCTAATGCTGAAAATATAAAGATATTCCCCCTTCTTAACCTAAATTTCGGCACCTACCCCCCTAAAAACCGAAAATGCCCCTTTTTAAAACGAAAACTAAGCTACTATTTAAAGGGAATTTCGGCACCCCTTGCCTATACCAAAACCGATTCCCCCTCCCCCTTGGAGTTTGAAATTCGGCCACCACTGTGACCAACAGATAAATCCTAAATTTTCTCCCTTATCTTCATTTGATCACTCATCCTTAAGTGACATGGATAACACCACCTCTTCCTTCCTTTATCTACCACATTATCAGCCATATTATCCACATTATCCAAACAAATAAAATCCTATTTTAAAGCATCCTAGCCGACTCTAACTCTGCTCATTTAAATGCTGAAAATTAACTAACTTTAATTAAAATAACTGAGCTTCATGCGACTCGAACTTGAGCCTTCTCAGTTGGTGCCACCTTCCTACTCTCTAAGTGGCGCCACTTTGCCACTGGGCCACAAGCCCATTTGTGTCTTAAAATACAGATAACATCTCTTAAGCCCTATCCTAACAGGCTTTCCACTAGAGTGTCCAAATAGAAAATTTGATTAAGGCCTCGGCCCAATTATGAGCCCAATCTGAACCCCTTAAATACTCTAATTAACACATTAAACGTATCACCCATCAAAATGCAAAGGCCCATTAATTCAGGATGTTAGAGTTCTACCCCCTTAAAGAAATTTCATCCTTGAAATTACCTGGTCAGAATAGATGCAGGTACTGCTGCCGCATCGCCTCCCTCGGGGTTTTTTTTACACCATACTTTTGGCTGCACAATCTACTTTAGCTTGATAATTTCCCAGCCAATCCATGCCTAAAATTAAATCAAACTCCCCGAACGGTAATTCCATTAGATCCGTCCGAAAAACTATCCCCTGAACTTCTAAAGGTACTTCCCGGTGTAGCCTGTTTACCACCACAGAGTGTCCTAATGGACTAACTATAGTCATCTCCCTAGAGGAAATCTCAGAATCTATGCTTACAGTTTCAGCCACCCTATTAGCAACATGCGAATGCGTCGACCCAATGTCAATTAATGCAGTGTAAGGCAAGCCAAATATTAAAAATGTAACGGTTATGACATCCGGTGCATCAGCCTCCTCCCGAGTCTGACAGCATAGACTAACCCCGGCTATCTCGCCTCAGTGTTTCCTGCCCCTTGGCCTGGTGCTCCACGGCCCCGACCGGAACCGTTACCACCTCTGGCTGGACCACAACCTCTTTGTGGCTGCTGACCTCCTCTTCCCGGCTGTGCATTCCCTTGGCCTCTGGCCCGTTCAATGCCCCATTACTACGGACAGCCCGCCCAACACTCACCTTCATGGAATTTACCACATCGAGCACACTTCTGTGTCTGACTAGCAGCAACAGGCCTCTCATCTCATTTCGGCCCATCTGACCTATGTCTTTTCTAAGTTTACCCAGCTGCCCCTGACGATTCAAAATTCCTCTTACTTCCACCCCTATCTCTATCCCGATTCAGTTTCTCCATCCACTTTACCTCCTCAGCTATCTTAGCTTTTTCCACAAGCATAGCAAATTCCCTCTCCCGCTGTGGTGCTATCAATACACGCAGTTCGTCCCTCAGACTATCCTCAAATCAATACCACTCCTAAAACTCTTTTCATAAAAATTCTTCGCGAATAATCAGTGAAACAAGGACTAATTCATAAAACTTTTTACTCGGATTAAATCGCGACGTTAGAAATAAGTTCTAGGGGACGTGAACTTAGGGATTGTGCCTAGAAAGTATGATGGTTCTATTAGGATCAGAGTGCGCAGCGAAAGCATAGTGTGGTGAGAAGGATTGTACGGCTGTTAATAAGTAATTTCGAGGACGAAATTATTTTTAAGGAGGGTAGAACTGTAACATCCTAGATTAGGGGTTATGCGTTCGTGTGTAATTCATGAGATAGTGGGCCCAGTGGGTGTGTTGGATGTGTTCTGAGGAGTTCCAGGAACCCTAAGGTGTATGGAAATGTATGGAAATGTATGGAAATGTATGGAAACGTTAAGTTTAAAAGAGGAAAGTGAACATTCTTGGAAACTAGGGGAGGACGAAATTATTTTTAAGGAGGGTAGAACTGTAACATCCTAGATTAGGGGTTATGCATTCGTGTGTAATTCATGAGATAGTGGGCTCAGTGGGTGTGTTGGATGTGTTCTGAGGAGTTCCAGGAACCCTAAGGTGTATGGAAATGTATGGAAATGTATGGAAATGTATGGAAATGTGTGGAAATGTGTGGAAATGTATGGAAATGTAAGGCAATGTATGGAAATGTAAGGAAATGTATGGAAATGTAAGGAAATGTAAGGAAATGCTTTGGAAACGTTAAGTTTAAAAGAGGAAAGTGAACATTTTTGGAAACTAGGGGATGTAAGGAAATGATGTGGAAATGATTCAAAAGAAGAAAGTAAACATTTTTGGAAACTTGGAAATGTAAGGAAATGTCAAGTTTAAAGAGCCAAACGAAAATTTTTGGAAACTTGGAAATGTAAACAAATGTCAAGTTTTAAGGCTTAAAAAGAGAAAATTAAGGCAAGGTGGCCTTAAGAAAAATAATAGGAGGAATTTGACACACAAACAGGCTTGGAAAAGTGGCCTGGAAATGCCACTTAAGGCCCAGGTAAGTGACGCCACCTACATGAGCAAGTGGGCCTGAGTTCGAGTCACATGGGAAACAAATAAAAGAAATTTTATTTTGCTTCCAGAAGAAGTGAGGTGGACGGCACAAGCTATTTAAAAAGGAAGAGTTTTATTCTCTTTAAAATTCGGCTAAATGATGGATAAATAAGGGATTATTTATCATTATTTTCAAGAGATAATGGTTGGATTAAATTCTTTTATTTAGTGATAATACAAAGGATAAAGCTATCAAATAGAAGAGTGGTGGCCAAGTAAGGGACTCTAGCTAGTAAATTCGGCTATAAAAGGAATAGAGAGGCCATTCAGCATTATTTACTCTTCCTTGATAACCTCTGCCGAATTTTCTCTGCAACCCCTATTCTTTTCTTCTTCATTCTTCTCCTCTCAATATTCCAAAAGCCGAAAGCTTGCTAAGATCAAGGCCATAGCCGAATAGTTTGAGACTTCAAGCAAAGGAACTGTCGATATCTAAAGTAAGGGTAAGATCTCATTCGATTTCCATCCTTTTTCTTTTAAGATTTGCCGAAATCTAGGACTAACCCCATTAATATCTTGTTGCCGAAACCTTGAAGAGATCTTTCGGGATTTACTAAGTGTCGACTACAAGGAAGGAGAAGTTCTTTTCCCGAAGGTACACCATAAGCCGCGTGTTCCCTAGTTATTCGGTGAGTTTCGGGATTTAAAATCCACAAGGTAAGTGTCTATAGCATTCGGCCAAGGCCTATTTTAGTAGTTAGATCTATTATTATGTGTTTTAAGCCGAAAACTAACAGATTCAAGGGATCTAGTGAGTAGTCGATTTCAAAGGAGAAGAATACAAGTTTTCGGGATTTGACTATAGTCAATTCGACAACAAGGTAGGTTTTAAGAATACAAATCCTACTAGGATTTGGTTTTATAGGCTTTATGCTAACATACTAAGGTTACCAAATGTAGGAATTGAGATCTAAAGTAATAGATCGGTTTTCTCGGGATTTCAAGGATTTCGTTAAGCAAATCAGGTGTGTACCCCACACTATCTTTTAATACGTTATATGGCTATATGTAATATATGTATTTATAAGAATGTGAATATGGCTAAGTACCCTAATGTGGTACAAAGTACTCAGGTATGTTTCCTACTCCTACTAGGATTACGAAATATGTTATATTTAACATGTGAAAAGTAACGTGAATGTGAATTTAAGTATGATATGCATGATATGAATAACATGGGCATTCGGGTTATATGAGAAAGGGGAAGTGAATGTGGTGACTTCGGTCTCACTATCTGAATGTGGTGACTTCGGTCACATTATCTGAATGTGGTAACTTCGGTTACATTATCTGAATGTGGTAACTTCGGTTACATTATCTGAATGTGGTGTCTCATGACACAATTATCTGAATCTGGTGGCTATGCCACGAATCTTATATGGGCGATGAGCACGTCGACTGCAGCAACTGCCTTCAATGGTGTGTAGCGGAAGGAGGGTTGACTTAGTAGTCCCCACGGTGTGCAGGTTGGTACGGGGATGTGTAGCGGATGGCATCTAGGTTTGGGTTCGGGTTTGCATCATTACCTTGAATTACTATGTGAACATGATATGTATGGTATGCCTAAATCTATTAAATTTTAGTGTTGGTTACACATTGAGTCTGTTTGACTCACCCCGTTGGGGAATATTTTTTTCAGGTGATGAGCAGTAATGGACCGGGTCGGCAGGAGCTCAAAGGTGGCCATGCACAGTAGGCAAATTATTTAATCTGGACATTTTATTTTAATTAAGTACTTAAGAATTTTATTTTGGGATTATTTGATGTAATAAGGCCATAAGGCCATAGTTGAATTTCTTTATTTCTTTTTACTTTTATTTATTATGTTTACAAATTATTATTTATGGATCAACAAATTTATTTTAAAATAAACTCTAAGTATTTTGTCACCTGAAATAAATGGATTTCAATATAAGATAAATTGGTTTTCAACACAAGCCCAACCCAAAACATTATTTTCTTTCAAAACACACAAGTTTTTCCTAAGTCACAAAAGAATTTGAAATGGTTTACACTGGGGAACATACCAGATCCGGTCAAGGCTCGTGGGCCGAGTTTGGGGTGTTTCAATCCCTCGGGCATAACAGCTAAGACGTAAGAATTCCTCTTCATACGAAGCCACCGACCTACTTCCCTGAACTAGGTTCAGAAACACTCTACGCTGGGCATCCACATAACTAGTCCCACTGTGTTTACTCTAGAATGTCGTTTTGAAGAATCCCAGGTGATACAGTCAGCCACCGTACCATCCTTAACCGTAAGCCACCATTGGTAAGCCTCGTCCCGCAGGAGTGATACAACCCCTTTCAGTTTTTCCTCCTCCGTGAAATCCAGATCGTCCATTATACGCTCAACCGCCTCCAACCAGTACTCAGCTGTACTCGGGGCTATACTAGAAATTCCTCTAAACACTTTTGCCCCATTAGCTCTAAGTCGCTCCGACACAGATTTCCGGGCTCCTGTGCCCACGCCTGCCTCAGTAACCCTCTCTAAAACCCTCAACATCGCCTGAGATACCGCATCATCTCCATTCATCTGGTCCTAAAATTCTGCCTCCGTAGCTGGCATCTCGTTTCCTGACCCATGACCAGATCCTACTGGTTCTGACACGGTCATCCTACCCCTACCACGACCACGCGGCGGACGTCCATGACCCCTTGAACTCATTCTACCGATTCGCGTTTATCTGATTAGAAATTTTATGAATTATTAATTTCTTTCACTAATTAACCACGAACAATCTTATGAACAATAGTTTTAAGAGTAGTTCTTTCGTATTCGAGATAACATCTACAAGTTTCAGTCTCAAGTTTGTCTCCTAGTTCCAGGAACCACATACATTCAACCATCATACATCAACATACAAGTAGCATCCATGAACTCACATTCATCACATAAGGGTATTTTCGTCATTTTACTACCCAGGGGTATTTCCGTAATTTTGTCCTACAGGGTATTTTCGTAATTTCCAAAATAGAGTATCTTAGTGATTTTTCAAAATAGAGGTATTTTGGGATTATCGTAACACAGGGGTATTTTGAAATTTTTTTTAAAACAGGGGTATTTTGGAAAATTTTATTTTGCAAACCAGGCACTTTTGGAAATCTAGGGGTTTTCGGGTTATTTTGCAAAACATAGGTATTTTGGTAATTTTGCCAACTGGGGGTATTTCAGTAATTTCACAAATTTTAGTAGTTTTACAAATCTAGGGTATTTTGGGAAATTTTCACAAATCAAGGGCATTTCAGAAATTTTAAAAAACTAGGGGGTATTTTAGTAATTTTACGAAATAGGGTGGCTGGTCCCTTTCGGGTTTTAATTATAAGTTTAGGCCCGTCAACAAGTCCTCATGGCTAAGATGAACAGTCACTACGCACCAGGTAGGATTCCAGCGAAGAGGAGGTGAGTCACTAAGACTACTTAAATACCAAGCTCTTCCCGAATCCAATCCTAGACATGCGTATGCCTGTTGCTACACCCTAACCCAGCAACTTGTTTACGGACATGTTAAATTAGATTAAGTCTTATGAATTTAAAGAGTTGTTTAAACTATGCCTAGAGTCCATCAATGCCTAATATACTAGTCTACGTCCATTAAGCCCATCAAGCCCAATCATGCATATCATATCAAAAGTTAGAATACTTACCTGCGTGGATCGGGTGCCAGTAGACTCGAAGGCCATATCTTCATCCAAGACATTTTTCTCAAATTCACATCAAATTTTCAAAACACTACTAGACCCATTTAACAGCCCGAGTTTTAAACCGGGCTCTGATACCAAAATGTAACACCCCAAACCCGGCCCAAACGCTACGACCAGATCTAGCATGTTACGGGTTTAATGTTAAGAACATAGTTCCTTATTTGCTTTTAAGAGGGCACGTATCCCTTTTGAAAATTCTTCGATAACGTGCTATTTGAAAACTTAACTTTATTGGTTTGGAAAATCTTGGTTTGATTAATCAAATATTCAATACCTTAGGTTTTCTTTCCAAAAACATTTCGTTACGTTAAGCGTGTTTGAAATTCCCATTTCATTACTTATAGTAAGTAAGTATTTGAAAATAAAATTTAAAGTATACTCATAAACACATATAAATCGATAACCTAAGCTACAAAGGCCTTATTACATAAATAATCCCAAATTTAAACTTAAAGAAAAAAGAATTGGAAATAACTTATGAAAATAAAAGACTTGATGGCCCCTCGAGTCCGCCTCAGCTCCCATGTCCACGATCTATCGCTCATTTGAAAAGTCAGGAAAAATAAAAGGGTGAGTCACCAAGACTCAGTGTGCAAATCCCGAAAACACATCAAAGGCTTGAGGCCCACAAACACATTATGGGCCTTAGCCCATACACAATGGCAATAAAATATATACATGCAACATGGCCCAACCCAAACCTAATAGTCCACCCTCTACACACTAGCCCGTACCAGCCATCACACCTCGGGGATTTCTACAATCAACCCACCAACCGCTACACACCATATCGACAGTCATGCTGCCTATTCCTAGTAATCAGGAATGAATTTAACGTGGCTTAGCCACCGATCACTATTGTGACCTAACTTTATAATTCGTGGTTTAACCATCGATCACCAAGTGACCTATTAACATGCTCTTCCCCTTCATCATATCAACCCCATCCCATGCATACATACATACAGAATCAAAACAATATACTACCTAAAAGTTCATGGTCTATTACATACATCGATACACATAGAGAAGTTTCTATGATTACGTACCTGGCATCCCTTGCCTACCCTTTTTGGGTAATCCGACTGTCTATACAGCCTTTTTCTGGCTTTTAGCCCATAACATATATTTAGTACAGATTAATTAGTGTGTTAGAGATCTACACACCTGATTGCCGACAAGACGAGACCTTCTATGTCGACACTATCAGAAGCTGATACGACTGATAATTGCCTAAGATTTTGGTCTGAAGCCGGTCCACAACCCGGTGGCCAATCCCGTACTGCTGACACCGCTTGTTTCTTAAACTTAGGGATTGGTTTTACAGATCCAATCCCCTCCTTCGCCTGATTATTTGATTCCATTAAAGTACCTTATCATAACATATGGTTAAGATCACAATTACGATAGCGAATCTAAAGAGAATCTAAAGAGAACCCCTTACCTTAAAATCCCGAAAAGAGAGATATATGGTTCAGAGACTAACGATTCCGGCTTTTAGATCTAAGCGATCTACTTCAATTCCTGAATGTCGCCCAACATGTAAACACAAAAAACCAACAATCCATTAGCCTTCCGGCTTTGTCTTCTAAAAATCGAAAGAGAAAAAGAATAAATCAGAAGAAATCGGCACCTACCTTTACATAAAATTCGGCAACTCCTAGAAGATTTCGGCTTTTGAGAAGATCAAAAAGAGAAGATGATAGGAAGAAATCTATGTAGATTCGGCTTTTTGTGAAGAGATCGGCAAAAGAGAAGAAGGAAAGAACAATGAATATTTGGCTTGTAGAAAAAGAATGAAGAAGAGAATTAAGTTCATGAGTTTCGGCTTTTGCATAAAAGTGAAGATGAGAGAATGGGATTTAGGGATTTCGGCTTTGGTAGAGAATGAGAGAAAAGAATGAGAGGAAAAACCCAAATGCCGAAATTGAAGAAGAGAATAGAAAAATATAACCCTAATGCCGAAAATATAAAGATATTCCTCCTTTCTTAACCTAAATTTAGGCACCTACCCCCTAAAACCGAAAATGCCCTTTTTAAAACTAAAACTAAGCTACTATTCAAAGGGAATTTTGGCACCCCTTGCCCATACCAAAACCGATTCCCCCTCCCCCTTGGAGTTTGAAATTCGGCCACCATTGTGACCAACAGATAAATCCTAAATTTTCTCCCTTATCTTCATCTGATCACTCATCCTTAAGTGACATGGATAACACCACCTCTTCCTTCCTTTATCTGCCACATTATCAGCCATATTATCCACATTATCCAAACAAATAAATCCTATTTTAAAGCATCCTAGCCGACTCCAACTCTGCTCATTTAAATGCCGAAAATTAACTAACTTTAATTAAAATAAATGAGCTTCATGCGACTCGAACTTGAGGCTCCTCAGTTGACGCCACCTCCCTGCTCTCTAAGTGGCGCCACTTTCCCACTGGGGCCACAAGCCCATTTGTGTCTTAAAACACAGATAACATCTCTTAAGCCCTATCCTAACAAGCTTTCCACTAGAGTGTCCAAACAAAAAATTTGATTAAGGCCTCGACCCAATCCTGAGCCCAATCTGAACCCCTTAAATACTCTAATTAACACATTAAACGTATTATCCATGAAAATGCAAAGGCCCATTAATTCAGGATGTTACAAGTTATCCATCGTTTAAATTATGTTTTATATCTAAGAGGGCATCGAAGTGATATGTGTGATATAAAATCACTTTTAGGCCGATATAAGGCAAGAGCCCTGAAAGAGATTATCCAATAGCAATATAATGCTTAGACTTAAACCTTTTTAAAACTCATCCATGAGTGGTATTAAGGGTCTATTTGGACAACATAGAGTTATTGAATAAAAATGTAATTATTAGGATATTAATTATACTCTCTTGTAATTATGAAAAATTGTAATTCCTTAGACGTATTTGGTTGATAGAGTGTAATTACATCATAATTTCCTATGTCAATATTTGGTAGTTAAATTTGTAACACCTTTCGCCCTACCCAATTTCCAGAGCAACTACTGTTAATAATATAGATAATAATCATTCCAAACATGCAATTATATGTTAAACACATCTACATTATGTTAAATAATCAAATTCGAGCTTCAATCGAGCTTACAAAAGCTCTTTTG
Source organism: Gossypium australe (assembly GCA_005393395.2). Classification (NCBI taxonomy): domain Eukaryota; kingdom Viridiplantae; phylum Streptophyta; class Magnoliopsida; order Malvales; family Malvaceae; genus Gossypium; species Gossypium australe. Next base: position 29,656,303 of record CM016625.1, on the reverse strand, counting down.
TTGACCCGAGCACGAAATAGGACCAAATTGTAAAGTTTTAAAAGTTCAGAGTCGACGTCATGATGTCACTTCCTCCACATTGTAACGTTGCCAAACAGACTATCATGTCATGACCTCAGACCACATGACATCATGACATGACTCACTGTCAGCCAACGTTACGAAGAGGAAAGTTGCTCGCTAGGACGTGTACTTTGTTTTTGGTAAAATTTGAGCCATTTGGTACCTATTTCAAAATTTTCCCACAATCTCATTATTTTGTGCATAAATGACCAACTTCACCTGCACCAAAACACTACAAACACATACCATTCAAGTGTAAATAACTACAATCAACTTCATATCAACTTATATCACCTATTAAACCATTAAACTCATCATACCAATACTATGGCATACATATTAAGCAATTGTACAAATACCAACTTTGTCAATCTCAAATCACATTCAAACATGCCATTTCATTTGCTACATACATAACTCAAACCATTTACCAAAACATACCATTTCATCTAGACATTAACACTTCCAAAATCAAGCATTAGGTAAGTTTAAAGCTATGTACAACATTCAAAGTGAACATATACAAAACACCTATGTACATGCCTCAAATCCGGACTTAAAACGATAAAAAAATACCGATTCAAAAACAAGATAGTGTGAGCTTCAAGGCAACCCGCTTAACAGGTTTCCAAAGTGACAATCTACAAAGAGAGGAAATGGGGTAAGCAAATTGAATGATTAGTAAGTTCATAATAAATTCACTTACCTTAACATTTCAACAAGCTAAACATTTAAACACATTGGCATTCAATATGGCATAGTTTGTAGTAACAAATACATATCATCTTATTTAACGAAATAGGTTAGTCCAAAATTTACATATCATAATCAATAGGTAAGAAATCATATACAATAATTCAATTTGTAAACATGTACAATCCAATCCATATGTAAACAATCTCAATATTTCCATTTCCATTAGGTTAAGGATTTTTTCCCTAGAGAACTATAGTAAGTCGAACTCGAATACATGACAAAGTTTTGCTCACACAAGCTAACAGATACCAGGATTTCTCGCACAAGGTGACAATTTTACGAATTTGCTCACACAAGCTGACATCGTATCAAGGTTACTAGTTCAGGCTAAACCAAGGATACATATAAATCAAAGATTTGCAACAAATACTAGATCTTGTATAATCATGTAAATCCCTGACCGATTTCATATCTAATCGTAATGGCATGCCATACATATCCTAATCTTTTACTAAGTTCACACGAGTATCATTATCGTAATCGTATCATTTCAAACCCTGTAACAGTATACATGTTTTACACAAATCATGTAAACGTTCCATACCCATTTTGGTACCTTGTACCTATTCATAATAACCATAGTTTTCATACTTTGCAATTTAGTCCATTTGATGCCAAATTCATCTATTCCATAATAATCTAAATTATAAACCAAACAAACACAATTCAACATAACAATAAAACAAAAAAGTAAGTTCCATATGAACTTACCTAGCAAAACAAAAAACAACCAAGTCATTAAGGACTAATCAATAATTTTTGCTTTTCCCCTATTATCTTCAATTTGATTCAATTCCCAATCAATTAGTAGCCAAAAGCTTGAAACCATTGGAAAGTTTCTTTCCTTCTCACGGCGAAGAAATGAAGATGAATGAAAAAATGGCTTTCTTTTTTCTTTTAATTTTACTTATATTTTATTTTATTTTATACATTTTATATTTATGTAATAATTTAATTATAATTTTAATAATATATAAACTTAACATTCACCTACCATCCATTATAATCATAATATGATGGTTTATTTGTTTAATTAAACCTTGAGTTAATTGCAATTTAAATTCTTAAACCTTAGGCCAATTAAAAATATATAGTGATAAGCTTTTATAATTTAGTTCTTGTACCTTAATTAATTATCAATTCAACAAAATTAATGGACCAAACTTTGATATATTTCTATGTTAACCTCGTGAATATTAATATTTAATATTTACGGACTCAAACTATGGAAATAGGGTTCTAAAATCATCGTTTTCTACACGTTGGAAATTGAATCGTTACAAAATTGTAATTACAAAGTTACATAATTTATATTTTTAAAAATTATTAATTACTACAAAAAATTATTTGTATGATAAAAATAACTTTTAAATAAGTAACAAAAATTAAAATAAAAACATCATATGTATTATGTTAATCTAAAAAAGTAGTCGATAATAAGACTAAAAATAAAAATAATAAGAAAAATAAACATCATATGGATTTTTTTCTAATTATTCTACTGTATATTTGTTGGGTTATCCCCTCTTTAATGTTTAACATATGCTCCTTATCATCATTTGTTGGTCAGCCACCGAGTTCATCATCATCTAAATTGGAATCTATATCATTGAGGTTATTATGGTCTCCTTCTTCCCTGTACTATTCGAAGTATGGATTATCTCAATTCCACCTATGATTGAAGTTATAAAATATGCAACATGTTAGTACGAGCTAACCTTGTTTTTTTGTGCTATACTAAGGTTTAGTACGAGCCAACCTTGTTTTTTGTGCTATACTAAGGTGATGTTGTTAATATGAGAAATATTTTTTTTGAACAACAAATGTCTTCTTAACCACATTTTGAAGCCTTGAATATATCAAAATTGAAAAGTTTACGAGCTGTCCATGGTGTTTGTGTTTGACACCATTCTCTCAAATGGTATCAGATCTCACAACATGATGAGAGAAAACATTTTCAATTTGCATAATTAGCATCGACTTTATAATATATTGGTTCACAGTCCAAATAATTTGTAGCTTTAATTATAAAAACTTAATTTGAAAAAAAATTTGTATGAGTGTATATAATTGTTTATAATATGTAAATTAAATAAAAAGTTTAAAATTTAAAATATATAACCTTTTTAACAAAACTTTCATATCACTTCCTATAAATAATATATTTTTTTGTCATAATTTTATAAAGTTATTTTTTATAAATAAGTTATGATAAAAAAACTGTAACATTTTTTATTAATAAATATATTATTTTTATAATATATAATATGAACACATAAATAAATCATGTCCATACTTATTGGCCATAAATTTTTATAAATAAATATATTATAACACTTTTATAACATGTAAATAATTTTTTATAATGAACTTTTTTACCGTAACATTAGAAATTTTTTAGTATTTAGATAATATAATTTGTTGTTATAACTTTATAAAATACAAAAATTATTTTTTATAATATTATTTTAAAGGGTTTAGAATATAAGAAATTTTTTACCACAATCATCCTAAACACTCATATGTGTTCATGCTTATAATATAATTTATATAAAAACAATTTTTAAAAATTAGATTTTTGTGTAATTACTTGTGTAATTACTTCAATTCTTACCCTCCCTCTAAAAATTGAAAAGTGTAATTAGACTGCTCGAATTACATTCAATTTAGTAGGCTCTATCAATTACAATAATTACCCCAACATACCACCCTTATGTAATTACAAATAATTATACCCATATTCAAATAACTTTTCAAACACAACCTAATTAATTGAAAATGGATAGGATTTTGGATTTGGTTTTAGCTTCGATAATTAATTAGCAAGGAAAACCCGTTTTCAATCCAAGTTTGGTTTCACATGTTTTGATTAACATCGTTCCTAGTGACTACTCCTTTTTAACTTGATTATAATTTTTTCAATCTATATTTATATTATTATTAAGTATTTTATTGAGTTGATTTTATAATTTTATTGGACTTTAATTTAATTAAAAATTTTAATAAAATTTATTATTTTTAAAAAATAAAAAATATTATTAATAAATAATAATTTTAAACCTACAATTTAATTTAGTATAAATTTCACATATAGTGAGACTTGAATCTAAAATATTAAACTTTCCGAATCTTAAACTTTACCATTTAAACCAAAATATGATTGATATTTTATATAAATGTTCTACATAAAAAAATTCACCTATATTGTGAATGTACCACTATATTTGTAGGGGATAAACCCGATTAAGCAACGAATAAAGTGAATAAAATAAGAATAGAAAAGATCGAACATGCAAATTTTACGTGGAAAAACTCCTCAAGAAAGGATAAAAAACCATGGAAAAAAAAAAAGAGATTTCACTATAATAAAGGAGAGTACAAAAGATGGAGAGAATTAAAAGAAAAATTCAAAGCCCCATAAGAAAAACCCTTCGAAACAAAGAACAAAATTCTCTCAATCTAAATAATTTTTTGTTGTGTAAAACCTAGAGTAACTAAGGCCTATTTATATGCTGAAATTAGTAGCATATATGACTACAACAAATCTAGTTAATTAGAATTTAAGTGGGAAACTAAAAACAGAGTTTAACTAGGAGAAGAAAAGCCAAAATAAATTTTGGCCAAAATAAGAGGCATCTTTCCACAAATCTCCTCCTTGACTCGTATTTGGACCAACTCCTTTGCCGAGCCTTGTTACGGGCTTAACTGATTCTTCGTCGGATACTTACCAAGTCCAAGCAATGCTCAAACTTTGAAACTGGAAGGCTCTTTGTCAACATGTCAGGCGTATTGTGTTTTGTGCCAACTTTAAGAATATGAATATCCCCTTGAATGATCACCTCTCGAACAAAATGATAACGAATGTCTATGTGCTTCATTCCCTCGTGATGCATTTGAACTTTGGTGGGATGTATGACATTTTGACTATCATAATATGCGACAATTACTCTTTTTTTCACTTGCCAGTTCAATAAACAAACCCCTTAACCAAATTGCTAAAAGGTAACCTATGAGAGACCTTCTTCGATCTAAATCTACTGCATAATCAAAATCAACATATCCGACAAAACCCTTTTGAGTTCTTCCAAACACTAAGCACATGTTAGAAGTACCTCGTAAATATCTAAAAATATACTTAACTACATGCTAATGCATCTTACCAGGATTGGCCATGTATCGGCTAACAACACTAACAGCATGTGAAATATCAGGATGAGTACATATCATTGCATACATCCAACTTCCAACTACGATTGAATAAGGTTCTTTTGACATGTACCTTTCATCTTCTTCATTCTATGGTGAATCTGAAATTGAGATTTTAAAGTGTCTAGCTAAATGAGTACTTACCGATTTTGCATCTTGCATCTCAAATCGCTTAAGGATCTTCTTGATGTACCTTTGTTGCGATAAAAACAATTTCTCAGAATGTCTATCTCTCAAGATTTCCATCCCCAAAATTTTCTTTGCTGCACCTAAATCCTTCAACTCAAACTTAGAGTTAAACATGATTTTAAGACGATCATTATCAGATGGATTCTTAGCCGCAATTAACATATCATCAACATAAAGCAGCAAATATATAAAAGAACCATCATCAAGACATTGTAGATAAACACAACTATCATACTTACTTCAAAAAACCAATACTCAACATGAAGAAGTCAAACTTTTTATACCACTACCGAGGAGACTATTTTAAACCATACAAAGATTTTGGTAAGAGATAAACATAATCTTCTTTACCTTCAAATTTGAAGCCTTTTAGTTGTTGCATGTAGATGTCTTCCTTAAGGTCACCGTGAAGGAAAGCAGTATTTACATCTAATTACTTTAACTCAAGATTATTTGATGCAACAATGGCCAAAAAAGCCCGAATGAATGTATGTTTCACAACAGGAGAGAAAACATCATAAAAATCAACTCCCTCCACTTGACTATAGGCCATTTGCAATCAGTCTTGCCTTGTACCTATTGTCGTTAGGACTCGAACCTTCCTTCTTTTTAAACACCCATTTGCAACCAACGATTCTTTTACTGATGGGTGGTTTAACTAGCCTCCAAGTTTTGTTCTTTTCAAGTGATTCCATCTCTTCTTCTATTACAATGAGTGTAACACCCCAAACCCGGCCCATTCACTACGACCGAATTTGAAATGCCACTGTGGAAGAACGGTTGAAAATATTTTTGACTTATGATAAAACATGAAAATTTGTCATCTTTTGAAAACCATGTTCATTTGAAATCATATGTAACACTTTGATGTTACAAAATATTCGAATTAAACCTTTGATAAATATATATATATAATTTGAATAAATAAGTTGCTAAAAATAAAATCATTTGCACATAGTAATTTAATTTAATCAAGCCATAATAAAATAATACCAAATATAATAATAAGGCCCTTATTACAATCAATACTTAAACAAAGTACTTAATATAAAAATTCATAAAATAATTAAAACATCTTCTTCTGCATGGGCCACCTTGTATCCTCTCCAACCCGGTCCGAACATCATGCATCACCTGAAATGGTTAAGGAAGATTGGGTGAGTCCACAGACTCAGTGCATAATCATTACACATGTTTCCACACGTATGGACTTGGCCCATATTCACACAGTCCATTCATTAAATATGCAATTACGAAGCCCAACCCAACCTAGGTCCATCTGTTACACCAACCTTAGCAGACTCCCTGCCCAAGGCCGTGGCTAATCCACCACCGATCACATCGTGATCCACATATCTTACCTTGGCAGACTTGCTGCAAAAGGCCGTGGCTGAGCCACCAATCACATGAGTGATCCCAATATTAATCAGTCTACGGTGACGCACATAGCTATCAACCGCCGAGATGGGCACCTAGCCAACACCTCCCTTGATGAAGCACACAGCTAATCATCAAGCGCTAATGTAGCACGAGGCTCACATAGACCACGTACATAAATATGTACTCTCCGTCCTTCCTCGATCAAATCCAATCCCCATGCATATATGTAAATGTACCATGTCAAATCAACATATAGAGTGAATATACATCACATGCTTATTACCATATCACACATACACCATAAATAATTTAATAACACATACTACTAACCTGTTAACCGATTACCCCAACATGGGTATCCACCATTTAAGCCATTATTGACGGCTACCACACATTATACATAAGTATATACATCAATACACAATTATCAGGAGAAACAGTGCGATAATTACACACCTTATTACTTGAAGTTTTAAACTCTCGATCCCTACGCTATCGCTAAGCGAGACTACGGCTATCTGCCTATAGTTTTCTCCTGCTGCTGGCCCACACCCCGGTGGCCAATCCCGAACCGCCGAGACAGCTCTTTTCTTAAACTTCGGGATAGGGACTTTCCCCTGCCCTCCTTGACTGGTATTTGCCTCCATCAATACACTTAATCAGATCAAATGGTTAATCACCCAAGCCATAAATCTAAACAACGAATCTTACCAAGATATTTCTTACCCAAAACCACTTGAATCCCGGATGCTACTATAGGCTTCTGCAACCGCTGACTAAACGACTCCCGGAAAGGTCTCCTGTGTTAGGCTCTCCTCCCCTACAATCGGCCTTAGCACACTCAAGAGAAATCCTAGGGCCATTCGGCTAAGACATGAATCCTTAAAACAAAGAAAAGCTATCGTAACCTTACCTTGATAACCACGCCTTTTGTCCTAACCAAGAATCGGCCACCACAAGAAATAAGGTTCGGCTTCAAGGACTTGCAAACAAAGCAGAAAGAATGAGAGACTGAGTGATTCGGCAATGACTCTTAGATGGAGTTGGGATATTCGGCAATGGCAAGCTTTAGGGGTGATTTCGGCTTAAGCAAAGTTAACAGAAAGGTGTGAAGGAAAAGGGAAAAAATAGGTACACAAAAGGTTATGCCCACAATCGGCTTTAGCTTCAAAGAAATAAGAGTAAAAGAGAGAGTTCTTTTGACATACTTTCGGCAAGAGACTAAGGGAAGAAGCACAACAATTCGACACAAAAGGAAATGGTGAACCAATTTTCGGCAAGGATAGAAAAATGAAGAAAAGGGTGACCAAAAGGTGAGCATCCCCTATAAATACTACTAGGTTTCGGCACACACCTAGGCACACTCCACCAAGCCGAAAATGCCCTCCTCAAGCTCCCTAAATCCGGCCACTAGCTCAACTCCTCCTAAATCCCAAGATTTCCTCCTAATCTTCCTCCCTAACACTCATTCAAAAAGTTTGAATGAGTCCAACCTTAATCCTACCTTCCTAGCCGAATTTCAAAAAAAGAAGACCAAGTCTTTAACCTCATCTTTCAGCATCCACAAGCCGCCCAACTCCTCTCCTCCTTAACGCAAAAACAAAGGCCAACTTGCTGCCTTTGCAATTTGAACCTGAGACCCCTTAGCTCCTTGAGGCGTCACATCTCCATGCTCTAAGTGGCGTCTCCCTTGCCATTCTACTAGCTCAATTCTTGTGTCTTAACCTCCCAAATAATTCTCTTAAGACCTCTAAAGCCAAGCTCCCCTTCTAAACACTAAAAATTCAAAAATTTCCTAAGGCATCTCTTACCTTCTAGGGTTCTCCAAACCCCTTAAAACTCATCCAACTTCACCATAAGCCTACCATCACTTGAGTTATGTACTAAATGCATTACCCCTAGAACCCGGATGTTACAATGAGCCATTTGCTAGAATCAGAAGCTTGAATTGCCTCATAATAACATGAAAGATCGATTGAATCAATGCTCTCAACAACACTTAAAGCATAAGCCACTTGGTTTCCTTCACAATATTTCTGTGGTCATATTTCTAGCCTATTCCTGTCACAAGCCAACTTATAATTAGTTAACTGAGATGGTAAGGGTACCTGAAAGTCAGATGGAACCCCAAACAAATTGTAACGCCCTGAATTAGGCCTAAAAGTATTAGGCCTTAAGTATGGGTCCGTAAGGAAGCTGTAAATAACTATTTAATTGTGCAAGGAAATGACACAATTAAATATTTGCTTCAGTGGTTAAGGGTCTTGAGAAGTGTTGGAAAAGTCCTGGGTTCAAACCTAGGCTTTAGCAAAAATTTTGGTTTTAAGTGAATAAAACCCTAGATGCTTGGATATAGGCCTTTTAAATTATTTTGATAAAAAATTGATACAAGGAAGCTTGTGGCCTAGTGGTTGTGGTGTCATTAAGGTTGTAGGGGAGCCTGGGTTCAAATCTTGGCTCTTTCAGAATTTCTTTAATTTTTGGCTCTTATAAGAATTTGGACACTGGCACATAGGTTTTATAAATATTTGCACATGTTTTAAGTCACAAAAGGAGCTTGTGTTGTGGTGGCATGTAGCGTCTAGAGCATAGGAGAGGGCAAGGGTTCGAATCCTATTGCAAGCAAAAAGGGATATTTATTTTGCAGTTGGGACGGTTTTAGAGGATTGATGGAGGGATCCCACATCGGGAAGCTAGCATGAGAGTAGGCGAGAAGCTGGCTTTAAATAGAGCGATCTACGAGGAGAGTAAGGATACCTTGATTGGCGTTTGGGCATAAGAGTGTTCGGAGCGCGGATTAACTCCAGAATCCTATCAGGTGTGTATTTCGTACTACTCTAGCTGTAGAGCGGCAAATGCCGAAATACCGGTCACACGACGATAGTAGCCACACGAGCGTGCGAGCGCATGTGTGGGAGCTTCGACATGATAGTTGGGGCCGTCATGAGTGTTCTTGTGGGTTTAGGCTGTTTGAGCCACGATGGGCCGAAAGGGGCCATGTGGGGCCAATGGGCCCGTGGGCCCAATCGAATAAGTTGTATGATTGTGTAGTAAATATTGGACTGGACTATGTGAATCTCATATCTGTGGCTAGATTTGGGCTAAATGGGCCACACGAACGTGTGGGCCCATTTGGGTCGAGAATGGGCCTTAGGCCCATTTATATCGTTATCTCTGTTTAGAATACCTTGGTTTACAAAATTACTGAAATGCCCTCAACTTGTAAAATTATCGAAGTACCCCTGGTTTGTAAAATTAATGAAATACCCTCGGTTTGCGAAATTACCAAAGTACCTTTAATTTGTAAAAATACTAAAATACCCTTAGTTTGGAAAATTACAAAAATACCTCCGATTTGCAAAATTACCAAAATACCTTCAGTTTGCAAAATTACCAAAGTACCCATGATTTGCAAAATTACCAGAACACCCCTAATTTGTAAAATTACCAAAATATTCCCGATTAATGAAATTACCGAAATACCCTCAATTTGAAAAATTATCGAAATACCCTATAAGGTATAATTACCGAAATACCTCTGTAGGGTAGGATTACCACAATACCCTTGTAAGGGTAAAATGACCGTTTTGCCCCTCGAGGGTAATTAACTCACTTGTGGTACGATTGGACTGATTTTACGGTAATTGACTGTTGTGACTGTGTATGTTTGATTGTTTATGGGCATAATATTTCGCATACATGACATATTACATGGGGTTGGAACATTGATACGGAGGAAGTTCTGATAGGGTCGCACGAGTCGCATGACGACTGTGGATCCAGTATTGATCTGTTAATGTCGTACGGGTCGTAATACCCTCAATTTGAAAAATTATTGAAATACCCTATAGCGTATAATTACCGAAATACCTCTGTAGGGTAGGATTACCGCAATACCCTTGTAAGGGTAAAATGACCGTTTTGCCCCTCGAGGGTAATTAACTCACTTGTGGTGCGATTGGACTGATTTTACGGTAATTGACTGTTATGACTGTGTATGTATGATTGTTTATGGGCATAATATTTCGCATACATGACATATTGCATGGGGTTGGAACATTGATACGGAGGAAGTTCTGATAGGGTCACACGAGTCGCATGACGACTGTGGATCCAGTATTGATCTGTTAAGGTCGTACGGGTCGCCCGAGACGACTGTGGACCGATGAACGACTTAAAGCCGCATAATCTGATTATGGCTCTGTGCCAACCTAAATATGGCTTTGTGCCATCTTGATTATGGCTTTGTGCCAATCATATTTACCCGTGACTATGTGCCTAACATATATACCGATGACTCTGTGTCGATCGTATTTACCCAAGGCTGTGTGCCGATTATATTACCGTCACTGATGGCTATGTGCCAATCGTATTACAGTTACTGATGGCTTTATGCCAATTATAATACTACTACTAAAGGCTTAGAGTCGTATATGTATATTAGCAGCTTTGCTGCTATTTCGGTTAGGGCCGCAACCGGTGCTAACAGTGGTGTGTTGGCTGGGTGGGTCAATTTTATCCCCACTAAGTGTAGGGTTGATACAGGTGGTGTGCATCCTCATATTACGAATATTTGTTTATGAGATCTAACTCTGTACTGGGCTTAGGCCACTGGTTCTGTATTGGTTTGGGCTAGGCCCAACTGGTGTTGTTATGGGCTGTGACCCAACTGATGTTGTAGTGGGCTTTGACCCACGTATGCTCTGATCTGTACTATACTGTACTGTTACTGTTAAACGGGCTTTGGCCCAGACTATTTAGGTTTCTGTTTCTGTATATTGACTGTTACTCTAGTAAGGAGATTACACACTGAGTTTTTGTAAACTCACCCCATTTTTAACTGTGCAGGTAATCCCCAGCCTTAGACAGATCGGTGCTGCGAGGGATTCGGAGGTGGCCACATGTTCTCAAGTTTTTGCTTATGCCTAGCTTTTCGGTTTGATATTTTTTTAATAAGGCCATTTGGGGTTTAAACTTTTATTTTCTATTAATTTCTACTTGCCAGGCTAGGAAACATGAGTTTTCAAAACAATAACGGTTTCTAAAGAAAATTAACAGCTTCCGCGATATTTAATCTTAATTAATAAATGATATGACCAATAAGTGAATAACGAGTTTTTGATTTTACAACCTCAACATTTCAAAGAGATTTAGAATTTAGTGATGAGCTATTATCGACAAGCCCGATTTTCAAACGACACTTTGATGTGACGCGCCAGATCCGGTCGTAACGTCTAGGCCGTGTTTGGGGTGTTACACAGATCCAAAACAGCTTCAAACTTGCAAGAATAATAATTTTGTCGTGTCACCGCAATGTTGTGATACTCTTCTTTGGGACGAGTCCTCTGTTTGTTGTATCATTGCAACGTTGGGCATTTTCTCATCATGATGTCGCCCCATGTTTCGGCTTATGACTCCACCTTGCTCGAGACACTCTGATTTGTTGTGTCTTTAAAAGTAAAAGTCCCTTTTTTTGATCGAAACATGGCAGATTCATCAAACGTAACATTTCTACTAACAATTATTTTTTCGGATTCCAAACACCATAGCTTAAAAACTATTGTACCGGTAGTGTATCCCAGAAAGATGCATTTAACAGCCCTTCACTCGAGCTTTCCCTGGCTAACTTTAGCAGATTCAGGACAACTGAAAATACTAATACTAAAATAACTGGGAGGATTACCTGACTATATCTCCTTTGGAAATTTACTATTCAATGCTTGATAAGGAGATCGATTTACCAAATAACTTGCCAGGTTTACAGCTTCAGCCAAAATTTCCTTCCCTAAGCCTGCATTAGAAAGCATGCATCGAGCCTTTTCTAGTAAGGTTCTGTTCATTCTTTCTGTAACTCCATTCTACTACGGAGTTCCAACAACGGTTTGATGTCTTCCAACTCCTCCCTATTTGTAGAAATCATTAAAATTTGACGAATAGAACCCAAGGCTATTATCCATTCTCAACCACTTCACAGATTTTCTAGTTTGTTTTTCTAACAGTGTCTTCCACTGTTTGAAGCTTCCAAAGAATTTTCTTTTCTATTTCAATTAATAAACCCAAACTTTTCTGGAGTGGTCATTAATAAAGGTTAGGAAAATATTTATTAACTCCTTTTGAGATGTTAGAAAATGGACCTCATAAATTGGAATGAATGTAGTTTAGAGTCCCTTTTATTCTGTGCACTGCTGAATCGAAATTAACTCGGGTTTTTCTCCTAAAAACGTAATGCTCGCAGAAACCTAACTTACCAACTCCAGTGTTTTTAGGAAAGCCTCTATTGCACAAGACTGCCATACCTTTCTTACTCATATGACCCATTCGCATGTGCCAAAGTTTGGTTGAGTTAGGATTGGTGGAGAAATAGTCACATCGTGTCGTCTCAACATCAGGTTGATTTTTGTCGTGATGTCATGGTGATTTTAGCTTTTCTTCAGTAATTGCAACCGTACTAGCAACCGCCGAGTCTTGTAGAATGTATAGGCTGCCATTTTTTCTGTCCTCTCATCACAATAAGAACCCCACGAGAAAATTTTAAGCCATTTGACTAAATGACTATCCTGCAACCATTAAAATCCAAAATCCCAATGAGATAAGATTTTTTTTAAAAAAATCAGGAACATACCTGACATTTGAAAGCGTCTGAATAATTACTTTATGCATCCTAATTTGTACTATTCCAATTTTGGATATTTTACATGGAAAGTTATTCCCCATCAGCACAACTCTACCTTCAACTAAACTATATATGGAGAACCAATCCTTGTTGGGACACATGTAACATCCTGAAATTTAGGGGTCTGTAATATTTGTGTAAATGCATGTTATGTTGGTTCTGTATGTTGTTTAAGAGTGTTTAGGGGCTCTAGGGGGGCCTGGGGTCGAGTTTGAGCCCTGGTAAAATTTTGATTTTTGGGCACTTGAGGGGGGAGGACTGTTGGAAGCAAGACTTAAGAGGAATTGTTGGTGCATTGCTAACACAATGGAGCTTGTGGTGGAGTGGTGTTGGCGTCACTTGTGAAGTAAGAGAAGTGGGGTTCGAATCCCACATGCAGCATATTGGAGTTTTATTTTGTGCTCAAGGAGAAGAAGAGGTGGAGTTGGAGTGGGATTCTAGTAGTTGAAGGTTTGAAGTGGTCAAACCGTTTGAATGGGTGATGGAGAGTGGATTGTGGAGCAAATGGGGGAGAGAATAGTGGGAATGGAGAGAGAGGAGGTAGTGGCCGAATTTGGGGAAGTGCATGGCGGGTTTCAGTCAAGGGAAGGGTCATTGGTAGGGGTGCATTCAGTTTTGAGGAGTGTTGTGCCGAATTCTTTTTGTTTGTGTCATTTTTGAGAAAAGAGCTATTGTCATTTGAGTTAGTGTGTAACAGCCCGAATTCGACCCTAATCGGAACGGTGGTTTCGGGACCATGAATCCCAGTCCGATAAATTTTAATGTATAATATTTTGTGTTTATTATATGTGAATTATTGTGTGTGAAAGTTTCGTAGAAAAATTTTATCGTTTGAGTGCTTAATTTGATAAAAAGGACCTAATCGCGTAAAGTGAAAAAGTGGCAGACTAAAATGAAATGTACTTAATTGATCATGGCTTTATAATATGAAGTATATAATGGGTAAATAACCCATTTTAGATGTTAGTGGCCGGCCATGGACAAGTTTGTCCTTAAGTTAAAATGTTTAGTTATTTTAATTATAAGGTTAGTTTAGTAATTTGGTATTTATTTATTATATATGTTAAAATAACCAAAAACAAAGCCATCATCTTTTCACTCATCCATGGCCGAATGTGGAGGAAGAAATAAGCTTTAGGTTCTTTGATTTTCGGCACTTCTAGGCTAAAATTTAAGGTTAGTTTTCAATCGGTTTTCGATAATTTTTACATTTTTGAGATCGTTGCTTTGAACAGTAACTGACCCATGTTAGAATTTTTGAAATTAAGCATGTTTGATATTCGGCCATGCTATGTTCTTGTGATTTTTGATATTTTATGATTTTATATTAATTATTTGTTAAAGATTAGTATATTTTGTATTGGAAATTTTAGTGAATTTGGGTATTTTGGACTAATTTGTAAAAATGAAAATTTGAAAGGGCTAAAATGCAAAATAAATGAAATGAGAGGGCTTGCAAAGTCCCTAGGAATATTCGGCCCTGGTATAACCTTGGCAAATTGTGTGTATTTTGTGTTTTGTGTAATTTGGACTAAATAGTAAAAATGTGAAACCTTAGGGGTAAAATAGTAAATTGCATGTTTATGCGTTTTGGGATTAAATTGAAATGAAATGTACTTGAATGAGATAAATTTTAATGTGCATAGATCAAGAACAAAGAAAACGGATTTGGATCGGGGAAAGACGAAGGTTCTCGAATAGCCGATTTACACGGTTTATCGACAGTCGAGGTAAGTCCTTAAGCTGGATTATATTATAGAATGAATTATGAATGTGTTTAATGACGATGTTTGATAAATTTGGGGCATATTTTATGTGATAGCCGAATGTAAAGATATTACATTAAATTGGATATGTTTTGTTAATACAATGTGAATGTGTATAATCGATATGATATGCGGGTTATACAATGACTTAATGATTTTATTTGTGAAATGTGAATAAGCTTTGTTGAATTTGGAATGTGATAGAATTATGAAATTTAAGTGATATAAGTGGTTGTGATATTATTGAAATGTGCATTGGAATGTTGAAAATGTTGATATCTCGGGCTTTAAGCCTAGCAGGCCTTGTGCCGGTGTTATATATCAGGCTTTGTGCCTAGCAGGCCTTGTGCCGGTGTTATATATATATATCGGGTTGTGATGCCTAGCAGGCTTGATGCCGGTGACGCGTTTTAAATGGAGAAAACTTAAATTATTCAAGGAGAAACACAGTCAATGTATCGGGTAAACGCTCGGGTAAGCATAAGTCCCTTTACATGTACCGAGAGTAAGGTAAGTTATGTTTAATACTACTTGAATTTGAATAATAAGATAGGAATGGTGTTATGTGCAATTGAGCTTATGACCGAAGTGTATGAGTAGTATGTGATTGAAGTTGAGTTTGAATATAATACTTTGGTAAATTCGATTATGAATATAACTGTTTAAAGTGATAAGATTTTTGAATGGGATAATATAGACGATGTGAATGCTGTATTTATATGATTTGAAGCAATGTGATCAATGTAATACATATACCTTGTATTTTGATAAGATACAAGTTTATGGTAAAGAAGTGAAATTAATTAAGTTAATGAACTGTGGTATTCGGCCTTGTATGAATTTGTGTATTGAAATGTTTATTTTTCAATGTCAATGGTAACAATTAAAAATGTATAAGTGTGTGAACGTTGTACTACCATTAACTTAAGACTTACTAAACTAGTGAGCTTACTCTGTATGTGTTTGTCTTACTGTTTTATAGATCATTGATTCAGCTACGGGCTCAAGGGATCATCAAGAAAGTCGACTACACTATCACTCTCTTTGGTACTTAAGTTTACTTTTTGAATCAAAGGCATGTATAGGTTGAATTATGGCTTGAACGAATGATGTTCGGTTTTGTAATTGTATATATATATAGCCTTGCGAATAAGGCTATTTCTTTTGGTTAAGCATCATTTGTATGTTTGGTATAATGGTTTGTTTAATCTTTGTTATAAGATGCGTGCATATTATGCTTGGAAGATAAATGTGGCTATGGTAAAATGAGTGTAGCTTTAAGACATTTCAAGTGTATGTGGTTATATGGAAATAATCATTTATGTGTAATATGTACATATGTATAGGTATGCATATTATGTCGTGTGGGTTTCTCTACTTAGAATATTATGCACCGCTTGTGAATTAGCATAGTCACAAGATCTCATAAATTTAGTAAGATAATATTTAGTTGATATTCATAGTTTGATATGTCTTTTGTTTCTAGGATTCATGCGTATGTTACAATAGCATTATGAGCATATTCGGTTGTATTATTACTATGTTCTAATTTCACATATGTGAATAGATTTTAATAGAGTATTATGGGTATATATATATATATATATGTTTTGATATGCATGTGTGCATAAATTACGAAATTATATGTTGATATTCGACTAATGATTTAGATGTTTTGACACGTATTTGATATATAGATATATATATATTAGCGAAAGATAGATGCATGAGTTATTTGTTGAATATTGAGAATCAAATATGCGTACTTCGTTTAATAAAGAAATGAATTATGAATACGTATAAGATTGTAGTGTTAAAGAATTATAACCTGTATTATAAATGGTGAGGAATGACTGTGATGAACTGAGTCTAGTTCGGTAATGCCTCAAAATCCAAATCCGGCGACGGATACGGGTTAGGGGTGTTACATAGTGTGACATTTTAGGTCATTTCTTTTCCCTTCTTGGTAAACCTCTGCCGAATTCCCTTGTGATCTCTCTTTCTATTCTCAACTCTTTCTTCAGTCTTCTTTTTCTTTCTACCTATAGCCGAATCCCTCTCACACCAATATTGTGGCTTGTGTTTTTGTTAATTGTTTCATTTCGGTTTCACTCTATATTCGAATCTTGACTCTTTGGAGTTGCTGCTTGTGCCGAAACTTGCATTTTCATTCGACTTATCTCTATGGTAATTCTTTCTCTACTTTCTTTTCTTTTCTCTCCTGTGTTCACATAGCCGAATTTTCTCCTAGTTATTGACTAACTCTTTCTTTTCTTCTCTCATCGTAGAATGCTTATTTCTGTTTAATCCCATAGTCGAATCTATCTCTATTCGGGTTCTCATTGAGCAAGGTAGAGAGTTTTTTTTTCTCTTTATCTCTTTTCTCTACTAAACCGGACTCTCACCTTTTTGCCAAGGCCGAATCGGCTCTTTGTTTTTTTTGGAATCCTTCTTGTGTGGGGAAAGCCGAACCCTCTAAGGTACTCTGGGTGTAAACTGCTTCGTGATTTTCTTCTATTGTTGGTAAGTGGGGGCATGGCCGATTAAGGGTGGAAATTTCCCTTATCTTGCTGAGTTTCTTAAGGCCGAATAGCCTTATTTTGTGAACTTGGAATAATAGATTTGACTTATGTCCCTTTGTAGGGACCTAACTTCGTGGTCGAAGGGAGTAACCAACGTTCTAGCATAGCAATGAGTGGCCGTCGTTGTTGGTAAGTGTGGTGGATTGTTTAATCAATTTTGAATGTCGTGGATTAAGACTAACCTTTAGCTGATTATTGTTCTTAGGTGCTTCGAAGGGTAGCGTGATCCGTAAACCGTACAGGTGTGTAATCTCACACCCCTTCTGAACAATTGCCTGTAATGATTTACGAATCGGCCAAATGCCGAAAAGCCAGAAAACCGGTATTTGTGCCACTCAAGCGTGCGAGCGCTCGTAGTGGTAAATTGAGATACGAATAAGGACAGTAAGTTGTTGAGAGTGTCACGAGCGCTCTCGCGACATTGAGGCTGTAACGGGCCTAACCGAGCCGAAACGGGCTTAACGGGCCCAATGGGCTATCCGACCCACATGGGCGAAGTTGGTGAAAAACCATCAAAAGGTAAGTGCGGTTGCGAAATCTGGAAATCTGAGACCGAAACCATGCGAAATAGGCCACACGAGCGTGTGGGCCCGTTTGGGCCTAAAATGGAGTTTAGGCTCATTAGTTCAGTAGAGACCCAATAAGGGTCCCGTGTCGTGCGAGGCGACAGTAAGCTATTGAAAAGCCGTAATGTGATAACTTATTGAGATACCCTTAGTGGGTATGATTGTGTACAGCTTGATTAATTGCCATTATGATACATTTTGGATACACTGAATTATTATGCCATGACATGTTGCATTGGGATGGGTTATAATGATGGAGGAAGTGTTGTACTGGTGGCTATGCCACAACATACTGATTTCAGTGGCTCAGCCACATATACTGATACTGGCAGCTTTGCTGCATTCTTGGAGTGTAGGGTTGGGGGGGTTGACTTGGTCCCCACATGAAGTGTAGGGCTGGTACGGGTGGAGTGTAGGTGATGGACTATTAGGTTGGGTTGCATTTTCTGTTTGCATTACCATGTTGATACTGTATGGGGCTTAGGCCCAGACTAAGACCATGACTGTGACTGGAATCGGGAGTACACATTGAGTTCTTGTAACTCACCCTTTTTTTTCCCATAACATTGCAGTTAATTCCCATCGATAGCGGATTTGGGAGCTGCGGAGGACTCGGTGGTGGCCATACATCGGAGTCATTTCTCACGTAACTCAGTAAATTTGGTTTTTATATTAATTCTAAGATTATTTGATTTGGGTTATTGTTTTGTAATAAGGCCATTGGACTAAATTTTCTTTTAAACTTTCATTTCCGTTATTGCTTATTATTATATGTTTTAAATGGGGGTTTTTCTAAAATATTAATAACTGTTTGCCAAAATATCACGTTTCCACAAATGTTCCAAAATCGGTTTTCATAACCAAAGTAGTTTACAAAATAATAACGCTAACATTTTTTTAAAACGTTAAAAAGCACATCCGAATTTCACAAACAACAAAGCCCGAAGTTTTCAAAAAGAATGCGAACTTTTAACGAAAGCATAGTTTTTAAAGCAATCCTTCTATGTGACCTGCCAGATCCGGTCATAACGTCTAGGCCAGGTTTGGGGTGTTAGAACACATGTGATAGTAGCACCTTGAATTTAAGATCTATTCGGAAGTAAGATAAGAGATTTCACTAGTTAACACAAATAAGAAATCTTGACCTCTGTCCTCGGCTACACTAGCATCAGCAACTTCAACTTTTTGCTTATCTTTTTCATCATTTTCGGCATCCCTTTTGATTTTATTTTAAAGTTTCCGACATCATACCTTAACATGACCCACCTTTTTACAATAGCCACAATATTTGTCACGATTTTTGGATGTAGACCTTGCTTTAGACCTATTTTTGATCTGTTTTCTAGTTTGTTGTCTGTTTCTTGTAATTAGAACTGAGGCTTACTTGTCTGATTTTTTGTTTGGGCCTAACTCAATGTCGAGTTTATCATTACTCAAAAGATTCCCCTTCATATCCTCAAACGAAAGATGATATCTCTCATAAATCAAATGTATACTTGATTGTGTAATAAATCCGATAATGCTCCGTAACCCTATTCAGGTGACGGATACGGTGAGGGGTGTTACATTTTCCCTTCTTAATGACTTAAAAAATCTCAAAGTAGATATTAGTGACGAGGATCAAGCTATGTTGTTATGCTCATTGCCCTATTCTAACTTTCAAGGAACTCTCCCATACAATTATCAAATTCAAATACAAGTCATTCATAATCATTCATCAAGTCCCTAATATGAGCCTATGAGGCCCAAACATGCATTTGGGGTGGTTCGAGACTAAACCGATAACCTAGGAAACTTTTAGGAAACTTAGAAAATTTTACAAAATAAAGGGGTCACACGCCCGTGTAGCCCAGCAGTGTGTCTCACACAGCCAAAGACACGCCCGTGTCACAGGCCGTGTGGACATTCAAAATGGGATCACATGGTTGTGTCCTAGCTCGTGTCCGACCCCATGTAACCCACTAACTTGGGTCACACGGCCAACACACACACCTGTGTGCCCTAAAAATGACCACACATGCCTGTGTGCCAGGCCGTGCCAAACCTATAGGATATATTGACTTAGGCCACATGGCCGATCACACGCCCATGTGCTAGGCTGTGTGGAGCATACTGACTTGATTTTTAATTCAAGACCAGGGGACACATGGCCGTGTAACCTGATTGTGTGTCACACACGACTGAGACACACGTCCGTGTTTCTGCTCGTGTGGACAAAAATAGGCTATTTACCAAGCCATTTTGCCACCCAAACTTGTACAAACCTAAACCAACCCAATTGGCACCAAAACATAACATATGTAGGCATTCATCTAATCTCAACCAAGCATAAGTCAAACCATTTTAATACCAACAACAACAAGGCACACATATACTACAATATGCTATTCCATTTTATACACAATTCACATTCTCAACTCAACTAAATGGACACTTTCAAACATGCATTAATTTGCCTAAATTTACAAGCATACAAATTCTCAAATCATCAACCATTTGACTTCCACAATACCCATTATCAAATTTACAACATAAGTCATATGCACTAATATATATACACACAACCAAACCAACCAAACTAAGCCAACTTTCATGGCTTTATACAAAACCAAACTTTAGACATTTACAAGCCAATTCAAATGGCTAAATTCATTACCAACACATATATCAAAATGACCAAAGTTACTATACATGCCATATATCCTAAAAACATAGATTCAAAAGCACCAAAGTGATAGTAGGATAGTGTGATGAAGTCTTCGACAATCCCGAATCCGAGCTAGCTTTGATTTCAGTATAAAACACAGAAAAACAAACAAAGTAAGCTATATAGCTTAGTAAGCTCGTATGATAATAAATACAACTTAACAAAATATACCAATCAATAATTGAACATATCTATATACAATTCATATAAATACACAAACCAATCACGTTTTAAACCACAAGGTTAGAATTGAACTTCACAAGTTTCTTCGATTCAAAGCTTATACGGTTCATGTACATACCTGTACTATCTCGTATCAATCTCATACTCATCTGTATCTTTGATATACCGGTTGAACCATTTGGAATACTATCAGATACTCGGGAATGTCACACCCTAGTGCCATATATATAGCCGAAGCTATCTCAATCTTGTATCACGTATAATGCTCACACTAGAGCTATCAACGAGTCTGCTTACACAAGCTGACGGTCATGACGAAGCTACATGGTACTGCTCACACAATCTGACGAGAATCCGCAACACATGCTGGATAACTCAGCCACCGGTAGGACATACGGACCAACACCCAAATCACATAACCCCTAATGACATGTCATTCGTATCCTAATCTATTCCTAAGGTTCAACCGAGATTTTCTCACTTGTCGAATAGTCGTTGAATATGTCCACAATGTTGTATTCATAATTTATGCATATCAAAGCATTTAAAACACAAATATAACAATGCTTATTACATACGAACTTACCTCGAATGCAAAAACGGTGAAATATGTCGATTAGTCTGAAACCTTATTCTTTCCACGATCTAAATCTATATTTCGCCTTTCTTGATCTAAATATAATCAAAATTAACTTATTTAATAATCTCTCTATTCAATTTAGTACAAATTATACATTAAGGCAATTTTACTCATTTGCCCCTAACATTTCACATTTTTACAATTTAGTCCTTATTTCATAAAATCACAAATTCATGCAATTCAAGCAAAACCCATGCTAGCCAAATTTCAATTAGGTCCCTAGAAACCCATATTTTTCATTTATTTCATAATTTAACCACAAAATTTATGCATTTCACAATTTAACCCCTAATTGACAATTTTGTCAAAAATTACTTTACAAATATTGTTTATTTAACAACAAGCATGCATTTTCTATCATTAATCACCAAAATACCCATAGATTCATCAATGGAAAAACCCTAAACCTTTAACAGTTTTGCAAAATAGTCCCTAGGCTAGCTAGATTAAGTTGTAATGATCTCAAAAACATAGAAATCATTAAAAGCTGAACAAAAAACGTACCTTAATGAGCTATGAAACCTTGGACGAATATCAAGCCCTAAAAATGGCTTTTCTTCTTGTTAAGTATTTTCTAAGGAAGATGATAGCCTTAAAATTTTGGTTTTTGTTTTATTTATTTTACTTTAATAACCAAATTACCTATTTAACCTTAATTATAAACTATTAAAAACAATTAATTCATGTCCATAAAATTCCACTAACTTTATAAATGGGCTAATTACCACATAAGGACCTCTAATTTAAATTTCTATAGCTATTAGACACCTTTAGTTAATAGAACACAAGTTTTACACTTTACGCGATTTAATCCTTTTTATTGAATTAAGCATTCAAACAATAAAATTTCTTAACGAAATTTTCACACAATTACAATATCATGCTGCAGACATTATAATAATAATAAAATAAATATTTTCACCTCAAATTTGTGGTCCCAAAATTATTGTTCCGATTTGACAAAAAACGGGCTGTTACAATTCTCCCCCTTTAGAAATTTTCATCCCCGAAAATCTTACCAGAAAAGAGGTTTGGGTACTGTTTCCTCATAGCTTCCTCGATTTCCCACGTGGCTTCTTCGACACCGTGTCGTTGCTAAATTACTTTTACTAAAGCTATGTTCTTATTCCTCAATTTTTTAACCTCTCGAGCTAAAATTCTGATCGGTTCTTCGTTATACGTCATATCAGGTTGAATCTCAATCTCTGCCAGAGAAATTACATGTGATGGATCTGATCTATATCGGTGCAACATCAACACATGAAACACATTGTGGATATTTTCTAACTCTGATAGTAACGCTAACAGATATGCTACTGGCCCTATTCTTTCAATGATCTCATATGGCTCGATAAATCGCGGATTCAATTTGCCTTTGCGACCAAAATGAAGGATTTTCTTCCACGGAGATACTTTCAGAAATACTTTGTCGCCAATCTAAAATTCAATGTCTTTTTGTTTCAAATCTACGTATGATTTCTGTCGATCTGAAGTTGATTTTAAACTATCACAAAATACTTTCACTTTATCTTCAGTCTCTCCTATCAAATCAACCCCATGAATCTTTTTCTCACTCAGCTCGGTCCAATACAATGGAGTTCAACATATACGACCATACAATGCTTCATACGGTGCCATCTTTATGCTCGATTGAAAACTGTTGTTATACACGAATTCAACCAATGACAAATATTTTCCCAGTTGCCTTCAAATTCTAAAACACAACAATGAAGCATATCTTCGAGAATCTGAATTACTCTCTCAGACTAACCATCAATTTGCAGATGAAATGCTGTACTAAAGTTCTACCACGCACCCAAAGCTTCTTGCAATTTCTTCCAAAATCGCGACGTAAACCTCGGATCTCTATCCGTAATAATCGAAACTGGTACCCCGTGCAATCTAACGATCTCAAAAATGTATAATTCAACCAATTTATCAAGCGACTAGTCAGTGCGTACTAGAATAAAATGTGCAGATTTCGTCAGTCAATCAACAACAACCCAAATAACATCTTTCTTCTTTGGAGACAGGGGTTGTCCCAATACGAAATCCATCGTAACTCTATCTCGTTTCCACTCTGGTATCATCACAGGCTGTAGTAATCTTGAAGGCACTTGATGTTTGGCTTTTACTTGTTGACAAACTAAACATCTTGATACATACTCTGAAATGTCTTGTTTCATGCCCAACCGCCAATACAACTGTTTCAAATCATTCTACATTTTAGTACTCCCCGAGTGAACAGATAAACAACC
This sequence comes from Gossypium australe, assembly GCA_005393395.2. NCBI lineage: Eukaryota > Viridiplantae > Streptophyta > Magnoliopsida > Malvales > Malvaceae > Gossypium > Gossypium australe. Next base: position 29,632,334 of record CM016625.1, on the reverse strand, counting down.
ACTGTGTAGAATTTTCTGAATAAGCTCACAATTATTTGGTACGTAAATTCTACCTCGGAACATTAAACAATCATTGGATCCGATCTGATAGTCTGAATCACTAGTCGGTTCACATTGCACTCTTTTAGTCTGCAACTTGTTATCACACTTTTGAGCTTCACAAATTTGCTAAAGAAATACTAGTTTAGCTTTTAATTCAGCTGTGTATTCATCGCTCGTGAAGCAAATAAAGATTGTCTACTCAGAGCATTCGCGACTACATTTGTTTTCCCCGGATGATAATCAATCACTAACTCATAGTCTTTCAACAGCTCGAGCCATCTCCATTGTCGCAAATTCAAATCTTTCTAAGTCATTATATACTTCAAGCTTTTGTGATCAGTAAAGATATGGCAGTTTTCACCGTATAAATGATGTCACCAAATTTTCAATGCAAAAATAATAGCGGCTAACTCTAAATCGTGCATCGGATAATTCTTTTCATGTGGTTTCAACTGTCTAGAGGCATAAGCTATCACTTTTCCCTCTTGCATCAAAACACAACCCAAACCCTTCAATGGCACATCATTGAAAATCACAAAATGTTTACCCGACTCAGGTTGAACAAAAACTGGTGCCTCAGTTAACAATGCGTTCAATTGTTCAAAACTTTGTTGAAATTTCTTGGACCACTCGAATTTCTCATCTTTTTGTAGCAATCTAGTCATCAGTGTAACAATCATCGAGAATCCTTTAACAAAATGTCGATAATAGCCTGCTAACCCAAGAAAGCTTCTGACTTTATACACATTCCTTGGTGGTTTCTAGTCAACAACTGCAGAAATCTTGCTCGGGTCAACTCGTATACCTTCTGCTAAAACAATATGTCCCAAAAATCTAACTTCTTGAAGCCAAAACTTGGATTTACTGAATTTAGCACATAGTTGCTTATCTCTCAAGGTTTGTAGCACAATTCTCAAATGCTCAGCACGCTCAGACTCATCTCGTGAATAGATCAGAATGTCGTTAATGAATACAAAAACAAATCTGTCTAAAAACTGTCCAAAAATTCGATTCATCAAATCCATAAAAACAGCAAGAGCATTAGTTAATCTGAAAGGCATAACAAGAAATTCATAATGCCCGTACCTTAATCTGAACGCAGTTTTCGGCACATCCGAATTTTTTACTCTCAACTGATAATAACCAGACCGCAGATCAATCTTCGAAAATACTGTTGCTCCTTTCATTTGATCAAACAAATCATCATTCTTGAAAAATGATATTTATTCTTTATATTAACCTTGTTGAGCTAACAATAATCAATACAAAGTCTCATTGATCCGTCTTTCTCCTTTACGAACAACACTGGTGCATCCTAGGGTGAAAAACTAGGTTGTGCAAAACCTCTATCTGTTAACTCTTGCAACTGAGCCTTCAATTCTTTCAATTTAGTTGGAGCTATTCTGTATGGAGCTATCAATATCGATGATGTTCCTGGTACTAATTCAATAGCAAACTCGACTTCTCTGATCGGTGGCAATATCGGTAACTCTTCTGGAAACACATCTAGATACTTACAAAACACTGGCACTGATTCAATCTTTCATTCAGATACTTTTGTATCAAGTACATAAGCAAGTTAAGCCTTGCAACCCTTCCTCACATATCTCTAAGCTAACATCGACGATATCACAATAGGTAATCCATTCGACTCATCAGATTCAATTCGAAGAATTTCACTATTCTGACTTTTCAATTCAATAGCTTTTCGTCTACAATTCACAATAGCATCATGTAGAAATAACCAATTTATACCAAGTATCACATTGAATTCATCAAATGGCAAAAGCATCAAATCAGCCGGAAAATAGCAACCTTGAGTCATCAAAGGACAATTCTTGCAAACTTTATCAACTAGGACATACTTGCCTAAGGGGTTCGACACTTTAATCACAAACTCGGTAGACTCAACAGGAAAACTCTTACTAAAAACTAAATTCTCACAAACATATGAATGAATCGATCTAGGATCTATCAAAATAATTATAGTAGTGTCATAAAGAGAAAATATACTAATGATAACATCTGGTGACGACGCATCTTCGCGAGTGCGAATAGCGTAATCTTTGGCAGGCGCTCGAGCCTCAGATCTCATAGCTGAATCTTTTGTCACACCTTTACTACTAGTCATATTTCATGCATTTCTCAGTGGCCTCCCTCTAGTGGTAGTGTTGCTCGATCTTGCATTCTAAAATTTCTCTTTTCGGCTAACTCAGGACAATCCTGAATGAAGTGATCTTGCAAGCCACATTTAAAATAACATTTATTATTCATCCAACAGTCTCCAAAATGTCGCCTTCCAAATTTTTGACACTCACGTTTATTATTTCTCACGCTGCCAACACTCGATACTAATGTAGCTTGAGCTTTAGGACTTGAGTATTGCTTTCCACGATCTCTGTTTGAATACCCGATTGAAGCATTTGAACGAGTGTATGAATCTCTTGATTTCTTTGACGAAGACTGATATGGTTTACTCATTGAACTCTTTCTTGAATCTCTAGCTTTGAAATCCCCCTTTCTCTTTTCTTTGCCAACTTCTTCGGCTTTACAAGCTTTGTCTACTAGCACCACGAATTCTTTTAATTCTAGAATCTCGACTAACTATCTGATATCTTCATTAATCCATCTTCGAATATTTTACACATAATTGCTTTGGTTGAAACACATTCCCGAGCATACTTACTGAGTCTCACAAACTCTCGCTCACATTTAGTCACAAACATACGACCCTGTTTCAACTCTAGAAACTCTTTTTGTTTTTGATCGATAAATCGTTGACTGATGCATTTCTTTTTGAACTCAGCTTGAGAGAATTCCCATATGACCCATTCTCTTGGCACCACTGATACTAGATTATTCCACCACTGATACGCTGTGTCCCTCAGAAGTGATACGACACATTTTAAACATTCAACTAGTGTGCAAGAAAGTTCATCAAATACTCTGATCGTATTTCCAAGCCAAAACTCGGCTCGCTCGGGATCGTTGTCAACTGTAGCTCTAAACTCTTCAGCCCCATATTTTTCGATCTTATCAACTGGAGGCTTATTCAATCGCAAAACTTTCACACCTTGAGGAGCTAGGGGAACCGGTTAGGGATTAGGTGGAGGTGGAGGTTGTTGACCAGCCGTATTTGTTCAAAAAAACTCCGCAAACCACTCATTCATGATCTGGAAGAAGGCTTTCTTAGCCTCTCCTCCCTGGCTACCCGATACTGGTCTTGACTCAGATTGCGCTACTCCGTGAGCGGAGGCAAGCGCATTACTCTCAACATCATCTGCTACAGCTCGATTGGGATCCATTTACTATATAAAAAACACGTTTTAAAACCGTCAAGAGATATCACACTATCACAGGTTTTATATGGCATGTACAGCTAGACTCTCACATACGTGACGTTAGTCTTAGAATCAACTAAATCGTAGCTCTGATACCAATAAATGTGATCATGTCGTTTTATATGATATCAAAGTCTTAAAATTTATATAAAAAATGATCGAACCTGGAAACTAACTATGACAACGATTTGAGGCAAGTGCACTTATCGAACAATAGTATAGTTAAGGCAAGACCGGAATGTCGAACCGAAAGGAACCAAAAGTACTAATACTAACTCTCTTTTTATTATCTAGCCTAAGAATTAAGGGAATTGTTTATCTAGTCTAAAATTAATTAACTACTAAACTAAAGACTCTAAGACAAAGAAGAATGAAATTAGAGAATAACTTTTAGGAAAAACCAATTGATTAAGTCGACACCCAAGGAAGAATCCACCTAGACTTTACTTTTTATCCAATTCTAAGCCAGACGATTTATTCATTTGACTTGATCCGTAAGATTCCCTAAGTTATGTTAATCCCTCTCTCGAGGCAACTAACGTCTAACCCTAGTTTGATTAATTGAAATATCTTTTTAATTAAAACCCCTAGAATTGCATTAACTTGATCTATGGACTCCCATATTAGGTTTCACCCTAATCCGGCAAAATCTCGTCACCCTATCTCTTGGCGTGCGATCAACTCCGCTTAATTATGCTAGATCTACTCTTAGGCAGGGACTTTTGCTCCTCCACCTAAGCACATCACACTTGAATTAATATCCCGAAAATATCAACACAAGAATTAAGAATACATAATTAAGAACAAGTCAAATATTTATCATATAGTTCAGCAAACAATAACAAGATTCATCTTAGGTTTCATCCCCCTCAGATATATGAGGGTTTAGTTCATAACAAATAAAGAAAACATCTCAGAAGAAAAGATAAAACAAAACATAAGAAATCTCTAAAACCCCTTGAAGGAATTGAAGGAGAGATCCTCTGTCTTGAGTATAACTCCGGCTTCTTGAGATGGACCAACTGTCTATTTTCGAGTAAATTCCCACAAATCTGCCTTCTTTGGCCTAGCTGGACGCCCCCTAACTAAAGCCTTGGGTTCCCCCCGACAAAAGCCCTAGCAGAAGGCTTCTGCCGAACTCCCCCCGCTTAAGTTGCCCCTTAAGGTGTTTATATAAGCTTTGAGATGCCTTACTTGGCCCCTAAGTATCCTAATTCGAGTAGAATTCCTCCCAGGGTGTTTAAATAGGCTTTGGAATGTGTTTCTTTGCCTCCAAGTATATTCCGATTAAAACTCCTCTTGGCTGCGACAGGAACACGCCAATGGCACACGCACGTGTGAATCGTGGCCAGGCTGTGTTCGAGTCTATTGATGAGGCACGACTGTGTGGTCTTGGGCCTAGGTCGTGTGGATTTCATGATATGGCCTATTTACTCCATTTTGGGCTCGTTTTCTATCCTTTTCATCATCCTGTGCTCTTCTAAGTATAAAACATGAAAACAAAGGATTAAGAGCACCAAATTACACAATTCAAGGCTTAAATCATCCAAAAGAATGCTAAATGTGGGCTTAAAATATGTTACTTTTACGGTTTATCAAAATGTAACCCCTTCACCCGTATCCATCACCGGAATAGGGTTACGGAGCATTACCGGACTTATTACACAATCAAGTATACATTTCCCATACAACTATCAAATTTAAATACAAGTCATTCATAATCATTCATCAAGTCCCTAATACGATCCTATGAGGCCCAAAACATGCATTCGGGGTGGTTCGGGACTAAACCGATAACTTAGGAAACTTTTAGGAAACTTAGAAAATTTTACAAAATATAGGGGTCAAACACCTGTGTGGCCCAGCAGTATGTCTCATACAGCGAAAGACACACCCGTGTCACAGGCCATGTGGACATTCGAAATGGGATCACATGGCCATGTCCCAGATCATGTCCAACCCCGTGTAACTCACAGACTTGGCTCACACGGCCAACACACACGCCCGTGTGCCCTAAAAATGGCCACGCACGTCCTTGTGCCACGCCGTGCTAGACCTGTAGGGTATACTGACTTAGGCCACACGGCCAATCACACGCCCGTGTGCTGGGCCGTATGGAGCATACAGACTTGATTTTTAATTCAAGACCAGGGGACACATGGCCATGTGACCTGACCGTGTGTCACACACGGCTGAGACAAATGCCCGTGTCCCTGCCCGTGTGGACAAAAATAGGCTATTTACCAAGCCATTTTTCCACCCAAACTTGTAGACACCTAAACCAATCCAATTGGCACCAAAACATAGCATATGTAGGCATTCATCTAATCTCAACCAAGCATAAGTCAAACCATTTTAATACCAATAACAACAAGGCACACATATACTACAATATGCTATTCTATTTTATACAAAATTCACATTCTCAACTCAACTAAATGGACACTTTCAAACATGCATTTATTTGCCTAAATTTACAAGCATACAAATTCTCAAATCATCAACCATTTGACTTCCACAATACCCATTATCAAATTCACAACACAAGTCATATGCACTAATATATATATACACAACCAAACCAACCAAATTAAGCCAAATTTCATGGCTATATACAAAACCAAGCTTTAGACATTTACAAGCCAATTCAAATGGCTAAATTCATTACCAACACATATATCAAAATGACCAAAGTTCCTATACATGCCATATATCCCAAAATCATAGATTCAAATGTACCAAAGTGATAGTAGGATAGTGTGATGAAGTCTCCGACAATCTCGAATCCGAGCTAGCTTTGATTTCACTATAAAACACAGGAAAACAAACAAAGTAAGCTATATAATATAGCTTAGTAAGCTCGTATGATAATAAATACAACTTAACAAAATATACCAATCAACAATTAAACATATATATATATACAATTCATATAAATACACAAACCTATCACGTTTTAAACCACAAGGTTAGAATTGAACTTCACAAGTTTATCTGATTCAAAGCTTATACGATTCATGTACATACCTGTACTATCTCGTATCAATCTCATACTTATATGTATCTTTGATATATCCGTTGAACCATTCGGAATACTACCAGATTCTCGAGAATCTCGCACCCTAAGTTCCACATATATAGTCGAAGTTATCTCAGTCTCGTATCACATATAATGCTCACACTAGAGCTATCAACGGATCTGTTCACACAAGCTGACGGTCATGACGAAGCTACACAGTTCTGCTCACATAAGCTGACGAGAATCCGCAACATATGCTGAATAAATCAGCCACTGGTAGGACATACGGACCAACACCCAAATCTCATAACCCCAAATGACATGTCATTCGTATCCTAATCTATTCCTAAGGTTCAACCGGAATTTTCTCGCTTGCCGAATTGTCGTTGAATATGTCCGCAGTGTCGTATTCATAATATATGCATATCAAAGCATTTGGTTAACCGACCACAAGTTTTACACTTTATGCGATATAGTCCTTTTTATCGAATTAAGCATTCAAACAATAAAATTTCTTAACGAAAATTTTCACACAATCACAATATCATGATGTAGACATTATAATAATAATAGAATAAATATTTTCACCTCAAATTTGTGGTCCCGAAACCACTGTTTCGATTTGACTAAAAATAGGTTGTTAAAGTAACAAACTCACTAATATGAGTTTAATGGACTCACCTTCGACCATTCTGAACGTGTAGAGACATTGTTTTAATGCTAACATGTTGGCCAGAGATTTCATCATATATAAGGCTTCTAGTTTCTTCCATAATGCGGGCGTTGTTTTCTTCTTTAAAACCTCTTGTAACACATTATTCGTAAGGCATAATTGAATAGTGGATAGAGCTTTTCATCGAGCTCTTCCCATTTTGACTGATCCATATCTACAAACTTCTTCCCTGTTATGACCTTTTTCAGACCGTTTTGGACTAGTATTGTCGTTATTTGAACTTTCCACAAACTGAAATTTGTAATTCTGTCTAACTACTTAATATCAAACCTTGACACTACCATATCTGAACGGGTTAACTGCGAAAATTGAACTAGCTCAGATACTAGTTTGTAAAAGATAAACTCGGTTAAGCAACAACAAAGTGAATAAAATAAGAATAAAAAAGATCGAACATGTAAATTTTACATGGAAAAACTCTTCAAAAGAGGATTGGAAACCACAGGTAAAAGGATATTTCACTATAATAAAGAAGAATACAAAAGATGGAGAGTTTTAGAAGAAAAACCAGAAGCCCCACAAGAAAAACCCTTTGAAACAAAGAACAAAATTCTCTCAATCTAAATAATTTTTTGTTGTGTAAAACCTAGAGTAACTAAGACCTATTTATAGGCTAAAATTTGTAGCATATATGACTACAAGAACTCTAGGTTAATTAAAATTTAAGTGGGAAACTAAAAATAGAGTTTAACTATGTAACACCCCAAACTCGGCCTAGACGTTATGGCCGAATCTGACGATGTCACATGGAATGGAATTTGAAAGCGAAAGTGTCAAGTCAAAACTGTTTCTGTTTATTATCTTCTATTAATCTCTCGTTGGTTTCAAAAGCATTTTATCGTTAATTTGACTCGTTTAAAAACATATTCTATAGCAAAAGCTTTTAAAACCGTGAGATTTTAAAGAAAACAGTTTGCATTTAAAAAACATTGTTTTAAAGGAAACTGAGTTTTCATTACAGTTCAAAAGTTCATGAAAATAATTAAAAACCAAAGTAAAGGTAAACAGTCCCAAAAGTCCACATTACCTCAAAAATACCCCAAAATAAAAGGAATTAAAAACCGTATATGAAATTAAACCGCTCAATAGAAATGTGGTCACCGTAGAGTCCTTCGCTGCACCGATCCGTCTAAGTCTGGGGATTACCTGTACAGATAAAACAAAAATGGGCGAGTTTACATAAAATTTGTGTGTAATCCCCGCAGAAAACATGCATACAGTCAAACACAACAAACAGTCAAATGCAGTCTGGGCCGAAGCCCATTTCAATTTCAATAGAAGTTCGGGCCTTAGCCCATTTCAGTTTCAGTATCAGATACGCATTAGGGCCTAAGCCCATCACAATAACAGAATTAGATATACATCAATTAGTAAATAGAGTACTACCCAACCAACCTCTACACACTATCTCCGTCCATCCCTACACTCCATGTGGGGTTTAAAACACCCACCTATCCCTACACTCCAAGTTGTACCGAATGCGGCAAACAATCAATAAGTTGCAGCTGAGCTGCCAAATAATAGGCTTAAGAGCCTTTCAGTATACTTCCTCCAAATATCAACATCCCAATCCAATGCAATGCAACATACAGTATATGACATGCTAATACATGAATATCAATTATACATATAGTTCAGTATTCATCCATATAATCATCATGCTTAGTTCATACCTCATACATACAGTTTACACATTTAAAGGTCTAAGTAGTGCTTATCGACCCAACAGTAGGTTCACAGTCGACTTGGGCGACCCGTGCAACCTTCGAACACATATCAGTTAAATGGGCTCACACGCCCATATGGCCTGCCCGTGTGGTGCATACGGCTTAATTTGGCCTTGGCCGTGTGGATCACACAGCTTGACCCAGAATCCCACATGCCTGTGTGGACTACCTGCATGGACCCACATGCCCGTGTGGCCCACACGGCCCAAATCAGTCTAGCCCGTGTGTCGCACAAGGTCTACCTGGCCATCACACGGCCCTGTTTTACGCGCATGGCCTGGCCTCATCAATCACATGCCCGTGTTATGGCACATGGCCTACCACACGAGCGACCACACGCCTATGTGGCATCGACAGTAAGTTTTTTGGCTTTCACCAAAACCCTATTTTTTGCATTTCTGGGTACAAACCTGTAATATCCCGAAATTGGGCCTAGTAGGATTGGGCCGATTGGGCCTTGAGCTTTAGGAAAATTTTGAGTATTATTTTATTATTTGTGTTAGCTTGGGTATGAATTATGTGTGTTTAGCATAGTCTTGTGAAGGCTTGATTTTATTAATAAGGCTAGAATAATTCTTAGTATTAAAAATTTAGTGAAATGGATTAGGTGAGCTTGACACTTAAATTAATTTAAGTGTTAAATTCTAGCACATGAGGAGTTAGTGGCATAGTGGATAAGGAGCTTGAAAAGTTGCTTGAGGGAAGTGGTTCGAGTAACATGGAAGGCATTTTGAGAATTTTATATTTTGTGCATCCTAGCATTAATGGGCGGTCAATTCAAATTTATGATGGGTTGGACTTTCACCTTTTGGTAAGTAGAATATTTGCTTAAGGTAAGTTTGATGTTTGGGAAAGAAATCAAAGATTTTAAGGCTAATGGGAGAAAATAAGGCATGATGTGGGGTGTCTTGCTAAGGTAAGAATTGAGTGGTAAGTTTTGACTTGGGAGATCATGTATGTGGACGGCTTCTTGGACTATGGGGGTTGGCTTAAGTTTTGTGAGTGAATAGGAGGAAATAGGGAGAAAATTAGGAGTATGTTTAATTCAAAATTGTTTACAAAAGGCTTGAATGTTGGAGAATGTTTTGGAAACTCTTTGATGGCCTTTAGTCCATGTATTTGGACAGTTTTGGAGCTTAGGGGGGAGTGATCGAATTTTGTATTGTTGATTTCTAGTTGGTGCCAAAATTTTCTTTTGGTTATTGGTCATATTCGGTTAGTTAGGAAATACTTTGCATTTCTTGTTTTGAACCATATCAAATCCCTTTTGAACTTTACCAATTTTTCTCTTGAGTGCACCAAAATGAATCAAAAACGAATGTCCTTTAGTGTTTGTTGTTTTTCGTCATAGGCATTTGGCCGAAACCATTTGGAACTTCCCTCTCTTCTTTCAATTCTTTGTAGCCGAAAAGAACCTCTATTGGTTCTCATCTTTCTTTTCTTTACTTCTCATATTTGTTAACACTTACAAATCTTCTTTTACTCTCTTTTGGCCGAACCTCTTTCTTCTCCAAATTATCTTTTCTTTTCTTCCATTGTTGCTTAAGCCGAATCCTCCCTCACTTATTTTTATTTTCTTTGCTACTCACATACTTTATTTTTTTCTAGCCACAAATCAATTGCTTTCTTCTTTCAAAACCATAGCCGAAACTTCCTACTTCCTTCTTGATTTGACTTGGCCTAATATCAAAAAGGGAAGGATTTCATTTGGTTTTCTTCAATCGGTTTTGGAAGATAGACTCCTCGGGACTTTAGAAGCAATCGTTCTAAGCCTCAATTCTTTGACAACCGTTTTGGGGTAAGTCTATAGGTAAGACTTAGTATTTCAAGCTATAAGCTTTCGGGATTTAATGGTATAGCCGAATGGTTTTGCTTATAGTTTTGTGGTTTGGCCGATTGTTCATAGTGCCATAAAAAGGTGTTCTTTTGTGTGTAGCTAAAGGAAGGGAACTCAAAGTGTGATTCGGGATTTGTTAGGAGACCAAATCGGCTTTAAGGGAGAAGGAAGAACCACGTTTCAAGATCGTGCTAGATTCGAGTAGTTCGGGATTTCACTAATAGGCAGGTGTGTAGTTAGCCTACCGTTTTCCGGGTATTTGTGTTATATCTGTATGTATTAAATATGTGCTAACTTGTGCAAAGGAAATTGTGATACGGATACCCTCAAGGGGTATGTCGATAATCCGGTAAGTACCAAATCTGATAAAAAGTGATTTCTAATATGAATATGTGATAATATGCTTGATGAACATGCTCATGCATCACTATGTTATGTCATTATGGAATGTTGCATGTGCATGGGTTGGGATATGATATGAAAGAAGGTACAGGTGTACTTCGAGTACGTGGTTTGATGTTAGCCTTGAGCTACATCGTGGATTGACGTTGACTGAGGTCACGTTGTGGATTAATTGCGATTTAGTTCGCGTGGCTTGATGAGTGGCTGTGTGCCTCATCGTGGTTGATATCGGCTATGTGCCATATCGTGGTTGATGAGTGACTTTGTGTCCCATCGTGGTTTTGGTGTTAGCTACAGCTACATCGTGGATTGGCGCTGACCGAGGTCGTGTTGTGGATTATTGTGCTTAATTGCACGTGGACGGCATTGATTGCCTTTTGGAGTAAAAAGGAGAGGGTGATTTGATAATCCCCTAGTGTGTGGTGGCCGGATACGGGGGTGTGTAGAGGATGGACCTAGGTTGGGTTGGGTACATTTTGCATAATCTCAATGAATATGTGAATTAATGTGAAAATGGGCCAAGCCCAGTTTATAAATGTGGATTAGTGTGGAAATGGGTTAAGCCCGATATTTGGAATTATGGGGTTAATTACCCTGTTACCTGATAAGTGATATGAATGTGGGCCAAGCCCAGAATGTGTAATAAAGTGAATATGATATCTTGTTATCTGATATATGGGTTATATGTGGTTAACATGTGGGTGGAATTCAGTGGATTAATTACACACTGAGTCTGTGTGACTCACCCAATTTTTCTCAAACCTTTCAGGTGATGCTCGGACCGGGTTGGAGTGGATACGAGGTGGCCCATGCAAAAGAGGATTTTCTTTATACAATTTATGTTTCAGTATTTTAAGTATTTAATTATTGTAATAAGGGCCATTTTAAGTATTTAAGGATTTTTATTATGTTTTAAGTTAAATTGTCGATTACATTATTATTTGAAAATGTTTTATTTTAAACAACTTAATTTTATTTGGAACTTTAATTACACAATGTTTTAGTAAAGACAACAAAATTTTTATGTTTTTAACTCTAAGTCAAAAGTTTTTCAAACGTTTTCCGTAGTGGCATTTCAAATTCGGTCATAGCGAATGGGTCGGGTTTGGGGTGTTACAAATTGGTATCAGAGCCTGGTTCAAAACTCGGCTTTGAGGGTTTTGGGCCCAAAAACATTTCTTTTAGATGGGCTTTTCAAAAACAAAGATTTTTGTGAACTATTTTCAGGTTGTTCTGGCATGGCACCTGTATCTCCGACCCGAAGTCCACCAGGTAAGTACCTCTGACTATTGAAGTGATTTATATATTATGGGCTTATTTGGGGCTCGTAGATTAGTGAACTAGGAGCTATTGAACCCTAGGACTAGTCTACTCCAACACAGAATTGCATAAGACTTAAGTGCAATCAAACAAACCTGTGAAGTAAGTCGCCGAGTTAAGGTGTGGCAACCATTGTGCGCATGTCTAGGAGTGGATTCGGTAAGAGCTTGGTATTTAAGCAGTCCTAGCGACTCACCTCCTCTTTACTCGAATCCTACCTGGTGCGTAGCTACGGTTCACCCTAACCAAGAGGACTTATTCACGGGCTAAACCCGATAACTAAAACCCGAAAGGGACTAGCCATACTGTTTTATAAAGATCTTAGTTTTAAAAATTACCCCTGGGTTGGGAATGGACAAGGATGCCCATAGTAGCATGGTAAATGTTGTGGATGAGTGAATGTGTTACTATTGATGTGAATGAATGTGAATGTGTGATTCTCTGAGCTAGAATAGTGAACTGGAACTAGAAACTTGGATTGATCGAAAGAACTACTCCTGAAAATTCTTTTCATAAAATTGTTCGCGCATAAACAAGTGGAACAAAAGTACTAATGCATAAAATTTCTTAAGTCAGATTAAATCACGACGTTAGATATGAGTTCTAGGGGACGTGGTCGTCGTGGACGCGGTAGAGGCTAAATGGCTGTGTCGGAACCATCGCTAGTGAAGCATCTAGAACCTTGAGTGTGAACTTGGAGACTGTACCTAGAAAGTATATTGGTTTTATTAAGATCAGAGTGCGCAGCAAGAGCGTAGTGTGATGAGTAGGATTGCACGACTGCTAGTTAGTAAGTAATTTCGAGGACGAAATTCCTTTAAGGAGGGTAGAATTGTAATATCCCGAAATTGGGCCTAGTAGGATTGGGCCGATTGGGCCTTGGGCTTTAGGAAAATTTTGAGTATTATTTTATTATTTGTGTTAGCTTGGGTATGAATTATGTGTGTTTAGCATAGTCTTGTGAAGGCTTGATTTTATTAATAAGGCTAGAATAATTCTTAGTATTAAAAATTTAGTGAAGTGGATTAGGTGAGCTTGACACTTAAATTAATTTAAGTGTTAAATTCTAGCACATGAGGAGTTAGTGGCATAGTGGATAAGGAGCTTGAAAAGTTGCTTGAGGGAAGTGGTTCGAGTAACATGGAAGGCATTTTGAGAATTTTATATTTTGTGCATCCTAGCATTAATGGGCGGTCAATTCAAATATATGATGGGTTGGACTTTCAACTTTTGGTAAGTAGAATATTTGCTTAAGGTAAGTTTGATGTTTGGGAAAGAAATCAAAGATTTTAAGGCTAATGGGAGAAAATAAGGCATGATGTGGGGTGTCTTGCTATGGTAAGAATTGAGTGGTAAGTTTTGACTTGGGAGATCATGTATGTGGACGGCTTCTTGGACTATGGGGGTTGGCTTAAGTTTTGTGAGTGAATAGGAGGAAATAGGGAGAAAATTAGGAGTATGTTTAATTCAAAATTGTTGACAAAAGGCTTGAATGTTGGAGAATGTTTTGGAAACTCTTTGATGGCCTTTAGTCATGTATTTGGACGATTTTGGAGCTTAGGGGGGAGTGACCGAATTTTGTATTGTTGATTTCTAGTTGGTGCCAAAATTTTCTTTTGGTTATTGGTCATATTCGGTTAGTTAGGAAATACTTTGCATTTCTTGTTTTGAGCTATATCAAATCCCTTTTGAACTTTACCAATTTTTCTCTTGAGTGCACCAAAATGAATCAAAACCGAATGTCCTTTAGTGTTTGTTGTTTTTCTTCATAGGCATTTGGCCGAAACCATTTGGAACTTCCCTCTCTTCTTTCAATTCTTTGTAGCCGAAAAGAACCTCTATTGGTTCTCATCTTTCTTTTCTTTACTTCTCATATTTGTTCACACTTACAAATCTTCTTTTACTCTCTTTTGGCCGAACCTCTTTCTTCCCCAAATTCTCTTTTCTTTTCTTCCATTGTTGCTTAAGCCGAATCCTCCCTCTCTTATTTCTATTTTCTTTGCTACTCACATACTTTATTTCTTTCTAGCCACAAATCAATTGCTTTCTTCATTCAAAACCATAGCCGAAACTTCCTACTTCCTTCTTGATTTGACTTGGCCTAATATCAAAAAGGGAAGGATTTCATTTGGTTTTCTTCAATCGGTTTTGGAAGATAGACTCCTCGGGACTTTGGAAGCAATCGTTCTAAGCCTCAATTCTTTGACAACTGTTTTGGGGTAAGTCTATAGGTAAGACTTAGTATTTCAAGCGATAATCTTTCGGGATTTGATGGTATAGCCGAATGGTTTTGCTTATAGTTTTGTGGTTTGGCCGATTGTTCATAGTGCCATAAAAAGGTGTTCTTTTGTGTGTAGCTAAAGGAAGGGAACTCAAAGTGTGATTCGGGATTTGGTAGGAGACCAAATCAGCTTTAAGGGAGAAGAAAGAACCACGTTTCAAGATCGTGTTAGATTCGAGTAGTTCGGGATTTCACTAATAGGCAGGTGTGTAGTTAGCGTACCGTTTTCTGGGTATTTATGTTATATCTGTATGTATTAAATATGTGTTAACTTGTGCAAAGGAAATTGTGATACGGATACCCTCAAGGGGTATGTCGATAATCCGGTAAGTACCAAATCTGATAAAAAGTGATTTCTAATATGAATATGTGATAATATGCTTGATGAACATGCTCATGCATCACTATGTTATGTCATTATGGAATGTTGCATGTGCATGGGTTGGGATATGATATGAAAGAAGGTACGGGTGTACTTCGAGTACGTGGTTTGATGTTAGCCTTGAGCTACATCGTGGATTAACGTTGACTGAGGTCACGTTGTGGATTAATTGCGATTTAGTTCGCGTGGCTTGATGAGTGGCTGTGTGCCTCATCGTGGTTGATATCGGCTATGTGCCATATCGTGGTTGATGAGTGACTTTGTGTCCCATCGTGGTTTTGGTGTTAGCTACGGCTACATCGTGGATTGGCGCTGACCGAGGTCGTGTTGTGGATTATTGTGCTTAATTGCACGTGGACGGCATTGATTGCCTTTTGGAGTAAAAAGGAGAGGGTGATTTGATAATCCCCTGGTGTGTGGTGGCTGGATACGGGGGTGTGTAGAGGATGGACCTAGGTTGGGTTGGGTACATTTTGCATAATCTCAATGAATATGTGAATTAATGTGAAAATGGGCCAAGCCCAGTTTATAAATGTGGATCAGCGTGGAAATGGGTTAAGCCCGATATTTGGAATTATGGGGTTAATTACCCTGTTATCTGATAAGTGATATGAATGTGGGCCAAGCCCAGAATGTGTAATAAAGTGAATATGATATCTTGTTATCTGATATATGGGTTATATGTGGTTAACATGTGGGTGGAATTCAGTGGATTAATTACACACTGAGTCTGTGTGACTCACCCAATTTTTCTCAAACCTTTCAGGTGATGCTCGGACTGGGTTGGAGTGGATACGAGGTGGCCAATGCAAAAGAGGATTTTCTTTATACAATTTATGTTTCAGTATTTTAAGTATTTAGTTATTGTAATAAGGGCCATTTTAAGTATTTAAGGATTTTTATTATGTTTTAAGTTAAATTGTCGATTACATTATTATTTGAAAATGTTTTATTTTAAACAACTTAATTTTATTTGGAACTTTAATTACACAATGTTTTAGTAAAGACAACAAAATTTTTATGTTTTTAACTCTAAGTCAAAAGTTTTTCAAACGTTTTCCGTAGTGGCATTTCAAATTCGGTCATAGCGAATGGGCCGGGTTTGGGGTGTTACAAAACCTGTATCGTTTATGCTGCTAAAACAACCACGAGCACTCCCAAACCTACACACGACATTCCAACACCCAAAAATTAGCCTAAGACCATGATTAATCCGAAACCACCACACTATTAAAGATTTAGAACATCCAATTAACACTTACCTTGAAAACCGCATACGCTCTCCACTACAACAGCCCTTTACACCTGATTCTCGACTGTTACAATGGTATACGTAGGTCTCCAATTAATATGTTAAAAATCTAGATTACAAAGTAGCAAAATCCCTTACCACAACAGATTAAAATAGAGAGCAAACTCCGGAAATGTAAATACGAATGGATAGCAAAGAGAGTAGTAGCGTTTGAGAACAAATTGACAAAAAGAGGGAGAAGAAGAAGGGAGAAGGTTACCCTCCAAGCTTTTTGGGGAAAAAGAGTAAAATAAAATCTAACCTAACCTATGATAACCCCTCAATCCTACAATCCCTTAATTTTCTCAATTAACCACCCACTAGCATCCCCTACTCAAAATTTCAATTTAACTTGAACAGAGACTCAAACACAGAACATCCAGCCAACTCACACTCCACTAAACTACCAGACCAGCAGGCCCATTCTGCTAGCATTTTACAAACAATCAAATATAAGCCCACTGGATAGAGATAGGGCTTTATATCAGAAAAATACCAAAATTTTCAAAGCTAAGGCTTTAACTTGGGACCTCTCACACACACCCAGAACACATAACCACTGAAGTAGAGACACATTTATGTCATATTTTAACAGAAACAAAAAACAAAAAACAAAAATAGGAATTTTGGGGCGTTACAAACTAGGAGAAGAAAAGCCAAAATAAATTTTGGTCAAAATAAGAGGCATTTTTCCACAATATTATTTGAATAAACTAAATTTAAATATAAAATAACTATGCATAGAAGTAAAATTTTTGTACCAATCAGAATTTATCATGCGTTATTATCGTTTATGTATAATTAAAATTAATTAATTAATAGATAAATCAATAAATTAAATCTTTTTCAAACTCGTTTGTAAACAATCCATATTCTTTAAGGATTATTTTAGCATCAATTAATTTAAAATAACATGATATAAATAATAACGAATACATTTTAATCATTGAATTTCACTCAAAATGAAGAGGTTATATTCTACAAAATTCTTTTTTACTTCAACAATTGACAATATAAAGGGGGTCACCTTCAAGCTATTCAACATAATAAGTTCAGGATTCCAGAAGTTCAAAAATCTAAGATTTAAGGAGAATATTTTAAGAACTATAAATTCTTTCCAAAATCCCTATAAATTTCTGAAGAAATTTTGAAGAACGCCATATCAATTCTAAACAAATATACTCTTCGATCACATTCAATTGACTAAAAAGAGGCTAAATTCATTGTTCAACATTTAGTTTACAAAGCTCTAGAATCAGAATCATCAAACTAAGATAAAGTCTTGAAGACCCTTGGATCAAAGCTCTCGTCAATCCAATTGCATCAACACAAAGAAGAAGAAACCCATTCATCGAGATCAAGTCTAGAAGATCCTTGAAACGAAATCATTCACCCAAATCAAGTCTTGCATATGCTTGGATTCGTACTCTTTCCAAACTTATTTTCAATATAAAATCTCGATGACGCTTCAAGCAAACTTCATTGATTCATAATTAAGTCTAAAAGATTCTTGAATTCAAATCACATGAAATTCTCAAGCAAGCAACTTGTCAAACCTAACTTCAAAATCAAGTCTTGACAACTCTTGAAGCGACTCGCATCCACTCAAGATCAAGTCCAGACAATTCTTGGATCAAAAACTTAATTGAAGAGAAGAATCAAAAGATGTATCTAAAAATGGTAACTGATAATTTAATAAATAAAATTTCTCTTATTTACTCCAAATTTTCAAGTCAATATTCAACTCCAAAATTTTGTACTATTAGACTAATTATATTATGTGCATTAATAATGATAAATAGTAGTAATAATGAAATTGTTGAAACTTTTTAATTATTGAAAAGTTCCATATTACATCATTTGAAGGGAAATAACTTTGTTGAGATAAGCCATTACAATTATAACAACTAATAAATTTTCACATATGCAATATAGACTAGTAGAAAAAAAAGGAGAAAGAGTTATGAATTTTAGAAATTTTGAACTATCTATTTTTTTTCTTTTTGAAATTAGAAGTTTTAGGTTGTTTATACAATAAAGAGTGATTGGATAAAAGTGTAATTATTAAAGTAGTAATTATACTTCCTTATGATTATAAAGAATTATAATCTATAAAAATTTTGACTAATAGAGTCTAATTACATTGTAATTCTTTATATCATGTTTGGTAGTACAAATTGTAATAACACTATTACATAATTTATATTTTTTAAATATTAATTACTACAAAGAAAATTAGTACAATAATTCTTTTTAAAAGAGTAACAAAATTTGAAATCAAATCATCATATGCAATTTGTTAGGCAAGAAAATAGTTGATAATACAATTATTAATAAAAATAACAAAAAATAAACATCATATGAAATTTTATCTAATTGCTTTAACATTTTATATTTGTTCAGTTATTACCTCTTAAAACTTTTAAATGTATTCCTTATCATTATTTGAATTTTAATCTGTATAATTAAGATTATCAAGATTTTGTTCTTCTATTATACTCTTCAAAATATGAATCATCCCAATTCTACCTATGAATGAAGTTATGAAGTATACAACATATTAATATGATCCAACCTTTTTTATCCTACACCGAGGTGATGTTTTTAATATATGATTTAAAAAAAAAAAACAAATGTCCTCTCAACTATATTTCAAAGCTTTGAATACCTCAAATTAAAGAGTTCGCAAGTTGTCTTTGGCGCTTGTGTCAATCTCTCAAATGGTACTGTACCCTATGATATGGTACAAGATAATATTTTGTGTTTGTATAACTCACATCTACCACATTATATTTGGGTTCACGATATAAACAATCTATAATTTTGATTATAAAAAGTTATAAAAACTTAATTTGGAGAAAGTCTTATGCAAGGTTATAGTATTTTTATAATAACAAAGTTAAATTAAAAATATATGAAATTTATAATATACAACCTTTATTAAAAAAAGTCTTATAAAGTGTCTAATACCTTTCAAAACAATTTTTATACATAATATAATTTTTACCATAATTTTAAAATTTTATTTTTTATTAATAAATTAAGGTAAAAAGTTATAACACTTTTTAATAAACGAGTATACTATTTTTTATATTATAGAAAATGGATACATAAATAAGTTATGTCTATACTTTTGGCCAAATTTTTTCATAAATAAATAAATTTTAACATTTATATAACACTTAAATTATTTTTTATAATTTATTTTTTGGTCTAACTGTAACATCCTGAAAATAGGCCTATGCATTTTTTATTTAAGTATACGAAATGGCATGTCTTATGTGTTATGAATGTATTATGAACATTTCTGGAAACTTGGAAATGATTTAGAAATGTTAAGTTTCAAAAGAGGAAAGTGAACATTTTTGGAAACTAGGAAATGTAAGGAAATGATTTAAAAATGATTCAAAAGAGGAAAGTAAACATTTCGGGAAACTTGGAAATGTATGGAAATGTCAAGTTTAAAGAGCCAAACGAAAATTTTTGGAAACTTGGAAATGTAAAGAAATGTCAAGTTTTAAGGTTTAAAAAGTGGAAATTAAGGCAAGGTGGCCTTAAGAAAAATAATAGGAGGAATTTGACACACAAACAGGCTTGGAAAAATGGCCTGGAAATGCCACTTAAGGCCCAGGTAAGTGACGCCACCTACATGAGCAAGTGGGCCTGAGTTCGAGTCACATAGGAAGCAAATAAAAGAAATTTTATTTTGCTTCCAGAAGAAGTGAGGTGGACGGCACAAGCTATTTAAAAAGGAAGAGTTTTATTCTCTTTAAAATTCGACTAAATGATGGATAAATAAGGGATTTATTTATCATTATTTTCAAGAGATAAATGAGGATTTATTCTTTAATTTTTAAATAAAGTGATAAAGATATGAGAGTGGTGGCCAAGTAAGGGACTCTAGCCTAGTAATTTTGGCTATAAAAGGAAGAGTAAGGCTATTCTTCATTCATTCTTTTCTGTTCTTTGGAAGCCTCTGCCGAATTCTCTTCACCAAATCTTCTTCTTCTTTAATTTTGCCAAGCCGAAATACCTTGTGTTCTAGCCGAATCCTCCATCTTTATTCTTCCTTCTCTTTTCTTTCTAATCCCTCCAAAAGCCGGAAGTAAGCCTTTAAGGCCATAGCCGAATATCTTAAGTGGCTTCAAGCTTAGGTGCTGTCGATTTCTTCAAAGGTAAGAACAAGTTTGATTTCTATTCTTTTCTTTTAGATTTGTCGAAATCTAGTTCCCATCAATATTCTTGTTGTTGAAGAGATTTTCGGGATTTACTAAGTTTCGGGATACCACAAGGTAAGTGTCTATAGCATTCGGCCAAGGCCTATTTTAGTAGTTAGATCTATTATTATGTGTTTTAAGCCGAAACTAACAGATTCAAGGGATCTAGTGAGTAGCCGATTTCAAAGGAGAAGAATACAAGTTTTCGGGATTTGACTATAGTCAATTCGACAACAAGGTAGGTTTTAAGAATACAAATCCTACTAGGATTTGGTTTTATAGGCTTTATGCTAACATATTAAGGTTACCAAATGTAGGAATTGAGATCTAAAGCAATAGATCGGTTTTTTTCGGGATTTCAAGGAATTCGTTAAGCAAATCAGGTGTGTACCCCACACTAATTCTTAATATGTTTTATGGCATGTTTAATAAATATATGTATGTGATATTAAGAATATGAAAGTGTAAGAATGTGGTTAAGGTACCATGTTATGGTACAAAGTACTCAGGTACGTTTCCTACTCCTACCAGGATTATGAAATATGTTATATTTAACATGAGAATAATGATAAGAATGTGAACTTTGGCATGTTAATGCATAATATGATATGGGGCATATGGGTTATTGAAAAAGGGGAAGTGAATGTGATGACTTCGGTCTCACTATCTGAATGTGGTGACTTCGGTCACATTATCTGAATGTGGTAACTTCGGTTACATTATCTGAATGTGGTGTCTCATGACACAATTATCTGAATCTGGTGGCTATGCCACGAACTTATATGGGCGATGAGCACGTCGACTGCAGCGACTGCCTTCGATGGTGTGTAGCGGAAGGAGGGTTGACTTAGTAGTCCCCACGGTGTGCAGGTTGGTACGGGGATGTGTAGCGGATGGCATCTAGGTTTGGGTTCGGGATTGCATCATTATCTTGAATTATTATTATGTGAACATGATATGTATGGTATGCCTAAACCTATTAAATTTTAGTGTTGATTACACATTGAGTCTGTTTGACTCACCCCGTTGGGGAATATTTTTCAGGTGATGAGCAATAATGGACCGGGTCGACAGGAGCTAAAGGTGGCCATGCACAGCAAGCAAATTATTTAATCTGGACATTTTATTTTATTTAAGTACTCTACAATTTTTATTTTGGATTTTGTTTTATGTAATAAGGCCATAGTGAACTATTTTTATTTCTGTCTTATTGTTTAATTATGTTTACAAATTTTTATTAAGTTAAAGATTAAGTAATTTAATTTTTTTAATATACTCTGTATGTTTTATCACTTAAAATTAAAAAGGGTTTTCAAATAAAATCGAATTCGTTTTCAACTCAAGCCCAACCCAAAACAATATTTTTTTTTAAAAATCGCACAAGTTCTTCCTATGAGGCAAAAGAATTTGAACCGGTTTTCTTGAGGAACATACCAAATCTGGTCAAAGCTCGTGGGCCGAGTTTGGGGTGTTTCAGTTTGGTATCAGAGCCCAGTTTCAAACCCTCGTTCTGTGGTTTAAGCCCAAAACGTTTTCAAATCGAGCCCAAATGAGTTTTTATGAAAATATTTTTGGAAATAAGCAGGTTTTTCTGGCATGGCACCTAAGTCTCCGACCCGAAGTCCACCAGGTAAGTACCCCTAACCTTTGTGTGAATTATAGTATGAATTGTAGAAGGGTAGAACTGGAATGGCACGTAGAGTAGTATGATAAGTATTTGGAACCCTAGGACTAGTTACCCCAACAGTTACATAAGACTTAAATGCTTAATAAAACAAACCTGTGTCTAAGTCGCCGAGTTAGGGTGTGGCAACCATTGTGCGCATGTCTAGGATTGGATCCGGAAGAGCCTGGTATTTAAGCAGTCCTAGTGACTCACCTCCTCTTCGCAGGAATCCTACCTGGTGCGTAGCTTCGGTTCACCCTAACCAAGAGGACTTATTCATAGGCTAAACCCCTAACTAAAACCCGAAAGGGATTAGCCACATTTTCATGGAAAACCTAGTTTTAAAATTCTTAAATTACCCTTTTGATTTATACAAGCTATCCCATAAAATTTTTCTGAAATATTTCTTGATTTACAAAATTACTAAAATACCCCTGGTGGTAAAATTACAAAAATGCCCTTGGTTTATGAAATTTCCAAAATACCCACAGTTCTTATTAAAAAAATTCATTACTTTATAACAAGTCCAAAAAACCCTAATTTGCAAAATATCAAAATACTCCAACTTGGAAAATTTACGAAATTGCCCCTAACTTACAAAATTACCAAAATAACCCTGATTTCCAAAATTTTTGCAACATCACTGATTTGGAAAACAAAATTCTCAAAAATAACCCTCAAGTTTTATAAATTTTGAAATACCCCTGAATTATTAAACTTTACAAATTTACCCTGATTTGTAAAAATTTACTGAAATACCCCTGGAATTTCAAAATTTCCAAAAATACCTCGGGAATGCAAAATTACCAAAATACCCTTATTGACAAAACCACCAAGGAACCTTATTTTGAAAAATTACGAAAATACCCTTATAGGACAAATTACGAAAATACCCCTGGGTAGTGGCAAAACAACAACAATGAAAACTACAACATTTCTCTGAATGAACAAAAGTTCATAATTGATTGATGGATGTATGGATGTAAAGACTGTATGCATGTATGAATACGAAAGAACCACTTCTAAAATTCTTTTCATAAAACTCTTCGCGGGTAATCAGTGGAATAAAGGCTAATTCATAAAATTTCTTAATTAGATTAAAGCACGATCGTAGAAATGAGCTCTAGGGGACGTGGTTCTGGAATACCTTAATTGCCTTGTTCGTTGTAAAGTCAGTTCGTTCTTATGTTGCTAGTAAGGTGTATGGAACCTTGATTGTAAACTAAGAGAATGTGCCTAAAAAGTATTGTAATACCCAAATCTTTACCCGGCCCAATTAAACCTATCAAACTAGACCCAACAAGCCCAAACCCAATTTTACTAGCCCAACTAAACCCAAATCAAAAAAGAAAAAAAGAAACCCTAGCCCTGCCCTTTGCGCCGCATGGCTCTCCCACATGCGCCCCCACTAAGGCCATTGTCTGCCACCATCGCCGTTGGTCTCCACTCGTGCCTCCACCTCCTGCGAAAGAAGACAAAACAACACACAACAATGGCAGAAAAACGAGAAATATAATTTTATTTTCTTTTCTTCTTTTTCGGTTATAAGAACCAAGTGAAACAATGTAAAAAGGGGGGGCTTTTTTTTTCATTTGGAGAATCAATCAAAAAACAGATTCACAAAAAAATAAAAATCAACACAGTAGAGAAGTTGGCAAAAGGTGATCCGTTTTATTTTTTTATTTTTTTTCCTCCTTTTCGAATCTGTCTATATACATATTAAAGTTCCTCATTTTTTTATATCTAAAACTGTATACATATATATACATATATAAAAAAAAAAAGAAAAGGGCGATATTTACCTTTTTCGGCCACCGCTCACGGTGGCCGGCACGGCGGCGTCAGCGGCGGCGTCGGTTGCTGGAAATTGCCCTTCCTCTGCCCCTGCAGAGAAAATAAAAAGAGGGTTAAAGTTTTTTTTTTAAGTCTGTTAAGAAATGAATTTTTTTTGGCTTAATTTTTTTATATATATACACACCAAAACGGCGCCGTTTTGGTCCTTGCCTTTCAACACCAAAATGACGTCGTTTCATCCCCCAGACCCGCATGTTGACCCGACCCGCCTAGGATCCGCGTGTTTTTACTTCTGGGGATATTTACTCGCGCGGTCCTTCCGCGTTTTCTGGATTTTACAATCAAGTCCCTTTTATTTCCGAATTTTCCCCAGGAACTTCATTCCTTCACAATTTCGTCCCTTACGTGCTGCGCTGTAACATCCCGAAGATGGGGCTATTTGGAATGTAATTATTTTTCTTATGTATGAACTGTGGTGATATCATTTATTGAATGATAAGGTTTAATTATGGATTTTTGGTAAGCTCGAGTAGTGGGAAAAATATTATTTTCAAGCTTTAAAAACAGGGAGCCTAAGCAGGAGGGTGTTATAAGAATAAATGGGGAGGATTTGGACATAAGATGAGCCTAGATTAAGTGGCAAATTAAGCCCACTTAGGAGCTAGTGTGACGCCACCAAGGGAGCAAGGAGAGCCTTGGTTCGAGTCACAAAAATCCCTCTTTTTGGCACTATAGTGGGACGGCACATGTAGAGAGTTTTTCTCTCTTTAATTATTTTTTTTTATGTGATAATATGAGCTTTAATTTCCTTAAAAATTCTAAGGATAATGTGTGGAATATTATTAAGTTTTAAAATAGATTATTAATTGGATATTAAGAGGATTATTTGATTTAAAGGATTAATTAGATTTCGTGATAATAGAAGATAAAAGGGATATTTGATGGATTATGGAGATTAATTCAAGATTATATTGAATTAAATTAAAGAAGTGGCCAAGAGCAATTCAAGGAGATTAATGGAGTTTGAACTCTTTGGTTAATAGAAGTGGACGGCAAGGCAACTAGGGGGAGGCCGAATTCTATTTAAGGCTCCTAGCTATCATCCTATTTTCCTTTTCTTCACTATTGAGCATAGCCGAATTCTTTAGAGAGAAACTTTTTTATTTTTTTGTTTTTACAACTTGTTCCAAGGTTCCAAAACTCCAATCTTTGTCCCTCTTTTGCCGAAATTCCATCCTCAAGTCCCTCTTCTTCTTTTCTTTGCTGGCCGAACATTCACTTCTTATTACCGAAACTTCATCCTCTTCTTCCATTATTTTTCCTAGGCCAACTACACCCCCCTTGCAGTGCCGAAAATCTTTTCTCTTACTTGGAGGCACTTTGGCCGAATACCAAAGGTGGTACAGGACGTTTCGGGACTTTCTTTCCAATCGGTTGAGAAGGTAAGGGGTTCTAACCGAATGTTTAGTGTTCACTCTTATGATCTATCGATTTGGACTTAAGGAAAAGCTGAAATTCGGCATAAGCTAATGATGGGCTAATCTTGTTGGTTGAAGCCGATTTCACCTAGGACTTCGGGATCTCCACGCGATAGGTTGAATCCTCCAAACCTATAGCAATCGATTTTGGGGTAAGTAATGGTAAGATCTACTTTGGTTAGTTAGTTGATATTTGATTTAGCCGAAGACTACAACTTATTGAGTGCCGATTTTAGGGTGGTGAAACAAAAGGCTGATACTCAAGACATTCGGGTAAGGTTTTGGGACCCATAAGAGAACCCTCTTAAATTTTGGATTTGGCCGAATAGGCCTTTGGGTACTAACATTGACAGTTGGCCAAATATAGGAACAAGTGGATCTTGGGAGGCCGATTTCTTTAATTTTCGGGATTAGACTCCTCGTTGGTGACAGGTGTGTACATACACACTTATAGCAGTTAATATGTGTGATAAATATATGTTGCTTGTAAATCTGTTTGATGTAGATACGGATTAGTACCTTAAATGGTACAAGCAAGGATCTCGGTAAGTCTCTGTTTATATGAGATTATTATGATGCTTTTGGGAAGCATGATTTATTTAATACATGTGATAAATGTGTGAACTCTGTTATGACTGTGATATGGGTTGATGAGTGGAGGGGGCAGTAATAATGTGCCGACGGGCACCAGTGTTTTGGTAACACACCGTGACTACGGTCACCAGAGGTTTGGTACCTCAGTAGCGACTTGTCCCTGTGGTTAACACCACCGTGGGTTGGCCCCACTTGAGATATGGGATCGTCTGCCAGTGATTTGGTATCACACGATGGGTTGGCCCCATCACCCGATTTGTGTCTACGGACACCGGTGCTTTGGTAGCACATCGTGACTATATGTCACCAGTGGTTTGGCACCACCAGTGGTTTGGTACCACAACGGGGTAGACAGTGGCGAATGGCTGGCTAGGTTGGGACACATGATGACTTGCATAATTAATTTGTTATATGTTGTGTATGAACATGTTAAACCGGGGGAAGGGTTACACACTGAGTCTTGGTGACTCACCTTCTCCTTTATATTTTTTTCAGGTAACACGTAGATCGCGGATGTGGAGCCGGGTTGACTCGAGGTGGCCATGCAGTGGACTTTAACTTAAATGAACTTTATACTTAGTCTTACTATTTTAAATTCGGTTTTATTCTATATTTTGGATTGTAATAAGGTCTCCTAGAATATTTTATTATTTCCATATGTTGAATACTTGCTTTAAACTTTATAATTAATATTAATTAAAATCATATGTTTTTCCAAGTTAAAACGAAAATTGTTTTTAAAATGCCATCGGGCACGGTTGAAATTTGACTTAAATATGGTCTTAAAAAAATAAACACTAAGTATGATTTCACCAAGATAATCAAATACGAGAAGTTTTCAACAAAACGTAATGGGTTTCAAAATGGTTTTCAAAAAGGTTTTCCCCGTAACAAACTAGATTCGGCCATAGGGTTTGGGCCGGGTTTGGGTTGTTACAAAATTGGTATCAGAGCCCAGTTCAAAGCTCGGCTGTGGGGGCCCAAGGCCCAAAAATGTTTTGGTAGGCCTTTTGAATTGTTTTTGGGTTTTAAGCAGCATGGCCCGAGTCTCCGGCACCGATCCGCCCAGGTAAGTACTTTTAAACCTCTTGGTGAATTATATTCTGTAGAAGGGTAGGAAGCATGGAACGTAGATAGACTTATAGGACTTGAACCCTAGGACTAGATTACTCAAACACATGAACCAAACATAAGACATTAAAGAACTAAACCAATCTATGACTTAGCCAGTGAGCTAGGGTGTGGTAACCCCTGTACGCATGTCGAGGATTGGATCCGGAAGAGCCTGGTATTTAAGCAGTCCTTGTGACTCACCTCCTCTTCGCAGGTATCCTACCTGGTGCGTAGCTTCGGTTCACCCTAACTCAGAGGGCTCAGCGGTGTGGCAACCTCTGTGCGCATGTCTAGAAAGGTTCAGTGGGAGCTTGGTATTTAAGCGGTCCGCGTGACCCACCTCCTCTTCACTCGAATCCTGCCTGGTGCGTAGCTTTGGTTCACCCTGATCAAGAAGGCTTGGTCATAGGCTAAACCTAATGATTAAAACCCGAAAGGGAATTAGCCATGTTTTGAAAGGAACGAAACAACAGGAACCCTAATGTGTTCAAAATTTTGGCAATGACTCTTTTAAATCTGAGGACATCATTTTTACAATGTTTTCTTCGAAAAACTCAAATTTGTGAAAACTTACAAAAATACCCTTAGGGGTAAAATTACTAAAACGCCCCTGACTCATAAAATGTCAGTTCAATGGTTTTGCTCAAAAATTTCAACTACTTTACAAATATCCAATAACTTAGCTTTGAAAATCAACACTGAAATATTTTGGTTTTAGAAAATTACGAAAACGCCCTCAATTTGTGAAAATTACCGAAATGACCCTGATCTTTGGAAAACTTTACCAACATCACTATTTGGAAAGGAAAACTTTCAAAAAGGACCCTCAAAGTGTTACAACTATCGGAAATATCACTGATTTATCAAAATGACAGAATTGCCCCTGATTGACAAAATTACCGAAATACCCCTGGTATCCAAAACGATGCCATATTTTTTTAATTTTGCCAATTTTCAAAAACATCCTCCAGTTTTGGGAATTTCAAAACGACCTACTTTACTAAAGTTTTAAAATTCCTTTATTACGAAAATACCCGGTAGGAAAAATGACGGAAATACCCCTGGGTTAGAAATGGGCAGAAATGTCTGAAGAGCGAATAGGTATGGAAAGTATTAAGGAATGGATGCATGAACTCCTTTGTATGAACTAGGATAGAAGATTGAAACCTTGTCTGCTCGAAAGAATCTCTGATTAAACCTTATCCATAAAATTTCTTCGCCAGTAATAAAGTGGAACAAATGCTAACGCATAAAAATTTTCTTAATCAGATTAAAAGCGCAGTAGATAGAATGAGTTCTAGAGGACGTGGACGCCGTGGACGCGGTAGGGGTAGGATGACCGTGTCAGAACCTGTTGGGTCGGGACAGGGTTCTGAAAATGAAGTACCACCGCCACCACCACCTCCTACTTTTAGAGCTGAGGAGCAGGATCAGACCGGTGGTGAGGCTGTGTCGCAAGCGGTATTGCGAGTTCTGGAGATTGTGGCTGGGGCTGGTGGAAATCTAGGAGCTCGAAAATCTATTCCCGAGCGAATTCGGTCTAACGGAGCTGAGGTATTCCGGGGTGTGTCGGGTGTGGCACCTAGTGCAGCAGAGTATTGGCTGGAATCGACTGAACGGATCATGGACGATCTAGACCTGTCTAATAAGGAAAAGCTGAAAGGAGCAGTGTCGCTCCTGAAGGATGAAGCATATCAGTGGTGGCTCACGGTTCGGGATGGAGCCACGGGAGATGATCTCACGTGGGATTACTTTAAAAATGCCTTTCAGAAGAAGTATGTGGGTACTAGCTACACGGATGCTCAAAGGAAACTTTTTCTGGGTCTAGTACAAGGAACTAAGTCCGTGGCCGAGTATGAGGCGGAGTTTTTAAGGCTGAGTAGGTATGCCAGAGGAATCGTAGCCACCGAACATGAGCGCTGTGTCCGCTTTGAGGACGGGCTCAGAGATGATCTGAGATTACTAATTGCCCCGCAGCAGGTTCGTGAGTTCTCGTCCCTAGTGGAGAAGGCCAAGGTGGCCGAAGGGATCAAGGAGGCTGTGAGGCAAAACTATAGTAGGAATAATCAGAAGAGAGGATTTGGGTCAGCTGGGTCAGGTGGTAATGTCCAGAAAAAAGGCTAGGCCAAGTGGGCCAAATCAGGCAGCAAGGCCCATGACTACTAATCAGAGGCCGACTCAGTGTAACCGCTGTGGAAAGACCCATTGGGGAAGTTGTTCGATCGGCGATAGAGGATGTTTTGAGTGTGGGTCGTTGGAGCATCGTGTTAGAGATTGTCCCCGGAAACTAGCTAAGAATCAGCCAGAAGGGCAGAACCGTACTCAAGATAGAAATGCGGGACCACAAAGGGGTCGCGGTAATGGCCGAGGAGGAAATGGTCCGAATAGAGGTCGTGGAACTCAGGGCAGAGGTTCGGGTAACACAGAGGCTAGGCAGCCTGGCTTAGTCTATGCAGCGAGGCATCGCGAGGAGGGAGACGCACCGGACGTCATAACTGGTACGTTCCTAGTATTTGGTTTACCTTATGTTGCATTAATTGATGTGGGTTCGACGCACTCGTACATTGCTAGTAGTGTGGTAGGAACTATGGACCTAGACTCTGAGACTACTTCTAGGAAGATGACTGTGCTAAGCCCTCTTGGACACTCTGTAGTCGTAGACAAACTTTATAGAGACGTACCCCTAGAACTCCAAGGGGTCGTATTTGTAGCCGATCTGATGGAACTACTATTTGGAGAGTTCGATTTGATCCTTGGGATGGATTGGCTGGTTAAGTATCAGGCGAATTTGGATTGCGCGGCTAAGCGCATGGTTCTTAAGACGGCTAAGGGTGATGAAGTGGTTATGATAGGTGATAGAAGGAATTACCTGTCCAATGTGGTGTCAGCCTTGAAGGCTGAAAGGATGGTAAAGAAGGGTTGTGAGGCGTACTTGGTGCGAATATGTGCTTTGGAAGCTAAGGAGTCGGTAGTTGGAAAGGTTCGAACGGTTGGGGAATTTACTGATGTATTCCCAGAGGAACTTCCGGGTCTGCCTCCAGATCGGGAAGTTGAATTCGGTATAGACCTGCTACCCGAAACGGCACCTGTGTCTATAGCACCATATCGAATGGCACCTAAGGAATTGGTAGAGCTGAAGGCTCAAATTCAGGAGCTCTTGGATAGAGGATTTATTCGACCAAGCATATCTCCGTGGGGAGCACCTGTGTTGTTTGTCAAGAAGAAGGATGGTTCAATGCGGATGTGTATCGACTACCGCCAATTGAACAAGCTAACGATCAAGAACAAGTATCCGTTGCCTCGGATCGACGACTTGTTCGATCAGCTGAAGGGTGCCTCGGTGTTCTCAAAGATTGACCTTAGGTCGGGTTATCATCAATTAAGGGTGAAGGAGGCTGATGTTCACAAGACAGCATTCCGAACTCGGTATGGGCACTACGAGTTCCTCGTAATGCCATTTGGGTTGACCAATGCACCGGCGGCGTTCATGGATCTAATGAATAGAGTATTTCAGCAGTACTTGGATCAATTCGTCGTGGTATTCATAGACGACATATTGGTCTATTCTAAGACGGAGGAGGAACATGACAAGCATTTACGGATAGTTCTGCAAGTATTGAGGGAGAAGCAGTTATATGCCAAATTCAGTAAGTGCGAATTTTGGCTGAAGGAGGTGACTTTCTTAGGTCATGTAGTACCAGCAGAAGGAATTAGAGTAGATCCTCGCAAGATTGAAGCAGTATTGGATTGGAAACCACCAAGAACAGTGGCTGAAATACGAAGTTTTCTGGGTTTAGCGGGGTACTATCGGAGATTCGTAGAAGGATTTTCTTTAATCGCAGCACCGTTGACGAAGCTGCTAAGAAAAGGTGTTCCATTTGTATGGACGGAGAAGCAGCAAGGAAGCTTTGATAAGTTAAGGGAAATTTTGACGGAAGCTCCGGTTTTGGTGCAGCCTGAAGCAGGAAAGTTGTTCACAGTCTATTGTGA
This sequence comes from Gossypium australe, assembly GCA_005393395.2. Lineage (NCBI taxonomy): Eukaryota > Viridiplantae > Streptophyta > Magnoliopsida > Malvales > Malvaceae > Gossypium > Gossypium australe. The sequence continues at coordinate 29,601,107 of CM016625.1, read as the reverse complement.
TGCATCCCACACTGGTTTGGGATGTGTGTTGATGCAAGAGGGGAAGGTAGTAGCCTATGCATCCCGTCAGTTAAGATCGCATGAGGTTAACTACCCGACGCACGACTTGGAGTTAGCGGCAGTCGTCTTCGCTTTGAAGATATGGAGACATTATCTCTACGGGGAGAAGTCGATAGTTTACACGGATCATAAGAGTTTGAGGTATCTCTTGACTCAGAAGGATCTGAACCTGAGACAACGTCGGTGGATTGAACTTTTAAAGGACTACGATTGTTCAATCGAGTACCATCCGGGTAAGGCTAACGTGGTAGCTGACGCGTTAAGCCGGAAGGTTGTGACAGACTTAAGAGCGATGTTTGCTCGGTTGAGTCTATATGATGATGGAAGTCTCTTGGCGGAACTTCAAGTTAAGCCAACGTGGATCGAGGAGATTAAGGAAAAGCAATTGGTGGATGAAGGCTTGAACGCTAAGAGGATACAAGTTCAGGATGGTGGTCTGGAAAGGTACAGTCTGTCTAGTGATGGAGTGCTTTGTTTTCAAGAGCGAGCTTGTATGCCAAAGGATGTGGAGTTGAGGCAGAAGATTCTCCATGATGCACATAGCAGCCCCTACGCTATGCATCCGGGAGGAAGCAAGATGTATAGGGATCTTAGAGAGCAGTTTTGGTGGCCCGGGTTAAAGCGTGAAGTAACAGAGTTTGTTGGAAAGTGTCTGACTTGTCAACAAGTTAAGGCTGAACACCAGTTGCCGTCAGGGTTGCTTCAGCCAGTGAAGATTCCCCAATGGAAGTGGGAACGGATCACTATGGATTTCGTCAGTGGGCTACCCCTGACGCCTAGCAAGAAGGACGCAGTTTGGGTGATAGTAGACCGTCTAACTAAGTCAGCTCACTTTATACCGGTGAGGATGGATTATTCTCTTCAGAAGCTAGCAAAGTTATATGTGGCTGAAATAGTCAGATTACATGGTGTTCCAGTGTCGATAATCTCGGATAGGGATCCCAGATTTACGTCAAGGTTCTGGAAAGCGTTACATCAAGCTCTGGGTACGAGGTTAGATTTCAGTACAGCTTTCCATCCACAGTCTGATGGACAATCGGAGAGAGTGATACAGATTTTAGAGGATATGCTGAGGGGTTGTGTCTTGGAATTCCGAGGTAGTTGGGAAGAATTTCTACCATTAGCGGAATTTGCCTACAACAATAGCTATCAAGCGAGTATTCAGATGGCACCATACGAAGCATTGTATGGACGGAAATGCCGTACTCCTACATGTTGGACGGAGTTAGGTGAAAGACAAGTCTTAGGACCGGAATTGGTTGCAGAAACTGAGGACAAAGTTAGGGCGATTCGGGATCGTCTTAAGGAAGCATCGGATAGACAGAAGTCTTATGCTGACTTGAAGCGCAAGGAAATGGAGTTTGAGGTAGGAGACAAGGTTTTTCTGAAGGTATCACCTTGGAAAAAGGTGCTGAGATTTGGTCGAAAAGGGAAATTGAGCCCAAGGTTCATCGGACCATATGCAGTGGTAAAGCGAGTGGGACCGGTAGCTTATCAGCTAGAGTTGCCGGCAGAACTGAGTCAGATACATGACGTCTTTCACGTATCAATGCTGAGACGGTATCGGTCAGACCCATCGCATGTGGTGCCAGTGGCAGAGATCGAGGTGAATACGGATTTATCCTTCGAAGAAGAACCAGTTCAGATCTTAGATCGTGATGTGAAGGTTCTACGTAGGAAGTCAGTGCCCTTGGTGAAGGTGCTTTGGCGGAATCATGGTACAGAAGAATCTACGTGGGAACCTGAGGAGGTGATACGGCGGCAATACCCTCATCTGTTTTAGCTAAGTAATTTCGGGATGAAATTTATTTTAAGGGGGGTAGAACTGTAACATCCCGAAGATGGGGCTATTTGGAATGTAATTATTTTTCTTATGTATGAACTGTGGTGATATCATTTATTGAATGATGAGGTTTAATTATGGATTTTTGGTAAGCTCGAGTAGTGGGAAAAATATTATTTTCAAGCTTTAAAAACAGGGAGCCTAAGCAGGAGGGTATTATAAGAATAAATGGGGAGGATTTGGACATAAGATGAGCCTAGATTAAGTGGCAAATTAAGCCCACTTAGGAGCTAGTGTGACGCCACCAAGGGAGCAAGGAGAGCCTTGGTTCGAGTCACAAAAATCCCTCTTTTTGGCACTATAGTGGGACGGCACATGTAGAGAGTTTTTCTCTCTTTAATTATTTTTTTTATGTGATAATATGAGCTTTAATTTCCTTAAAAATTCTAAGGATAATGTGTGGGATATTATTAAGTTTTAAAATAGATTATTAATTGGATATTAAGAGGATTATTTGATTTAAAGGATTAATTAGATTTCGTGATAATAGAAGATAAAAGGGATATTTGATGGATTATGGAGATTAATTCAAGATTATATTGAATTAAATTAAAGAAGTGGCCAAGAGCAATTCAAGGAGATTAATGGAGTTTGAACTCTTTGGTTAATAGAAGTGGACGGCAAGGCAACTAGAGGGAGGTCGAATTCTATTTAAGGCTCCTAGCTATCATCCTATTTTCCTTTTCTTCACTATTGAGCATAGCCGAATTCTTTAGAGAGAAACTTTGTTATTTTTTTGTTTTTACAACTTGTTCCAAGGTTCCAAAACTCCAATCTTTGTCCCTCTTTTGCCGAAATTCCATCCTCAAGTCCCTCTTCTTCTTTTCTTTGCTGGCCGAACATTCACTTCTTATTACCGAAACTTCATCCCCTTCTTCCATTATTTTTCCTAGGCCAACTACACCCCCCTTGCAGTGCCGAAAATCTTTTCTTTTACTTGGAGGCACTTTGGCCGAATACCAAAGGTGGTACAGGACGTTTCGGGACTTTCTTTCCAATCGGTTGAGAAGGTAAGGGGTTCTAACTGAATGTTTAGTGTTCACTCTTATGATCTATCGATTTGGACTTAAGGAAAAGCCGAAATTCGGCATAAGCTAATGATGGGCTAATCTTGTTGGTTGAAGCCGATTTCACCTAGGACTTCGGGATCTCCACGCGATAGGTTGAATCCTCCAAACCTATAGCAATCGATTTTGGGGTAAGTAATGGTAAGATCTACTTTGGTTAGTTAGTTGATATTTGATTTAGCCGAAGACTACAACTTATTGAGTGCCGATTTTAGGGTGGTGAAACAAAAGGCTGATACTCAAGACATTCGGGTAAGGTTTTGGGACCCATAAGAGAACCCTCTTAAATTTTGGATTTGGCCGAATAGGCCTTTGGGTACTAACATTGACAGTTGGCCAAATATAGGAACAAGTGGATCTTGGGAGGCCGATTTCTTTAATTTTCGGGATTAGACTCCTCGTTGGTGACAGGTGTGTACATACACACTTATAGCAGTTAATATGTGTGATAAATATATGTTGCTTGTAAATCTGTTTGATGTAGATACGGATTAGTACCTTAAATGGTACAAGCAAGGATCTCGGTAAGTCTCTGTTTATATGAGATTATTATGATGCTTTTGGGAAGCATGATTTATTTAATACATGTGATAAATGTGTGAACTCTGTTATGACTGTGATATGGGTTGATGAGTGGAGGGGGCAGTAATAATGTGCCGACGGGCACCAGTGTTTTGGTAACACACTGTGACTACGGTCACCAGAGGTTTGGTACCTCAGTAGCGACTTGTCCCTGTGGTTAACACCACCGTGGGTTGGCCCCACTTGAGATATGGGATCGTCTGCCAGTGATTTGGTATCACACGATGGGTTGGCCCCATCACCCGATTTGTGTCTACGGACACCGGTGCTTTGGTAGCACATCGTGACTATATGTCACCAGTGGTTTGGCACCACCAGTGGTTTGGTACCACAACGGGGTAGACAGTGGCGAATGGCTGGCTAGGTTGGGACACATGATGACTTGCATAATTAATTTGTTATATGTTGTGTATGAACATGTTTAAACCGGGGGAAGGGTTACACACTGAGTCTTGGTGACTCACCTTCTCCTTTATATTTTTTTTCAGGTAACACGTAGATCGCGGATGTGGAGCCGGGTTGACTCGAGGTGGCCATGCAGTGGACTTTAACTTAAATGAACTTTATACTTAGTCTTACTATTTTAAATTCGGTTTTATTCTATATTTTGGATTGTAATAAGGTCTCCTAGAATATTTTATTATTTCCATATGTTGAATACTTGCTTTAAACTTTATAATTAATATTAATTAAAATCATATGTTTTTCCAAGTTAAAACGAAAATTGTTTTTAAAATGCCGTCGGGCACGGTTGAAATTTGACTTAAATATGGTCTTAAAAAAATAAACACTAAGTATGATTTCACCAAGATAATCAAATACGAGAAGTTTTCAACAAAACTTAATGGGTTTCAAAATGGTTTTCAAAAAGGTTTTCCCCGTAACAAACTAGATTCGGCCATAGGGTTTGGGCCGGGTTTGGGTTGTTACATGCGCGTTTTGGAGAAAGGGGTTATTATCCGTTTTAGCCCCTTCTCCTTTAGCGCGTGTTGCAATTTAGTCCTCCCGTTATCCGATTTGTATGATTTAGCCCGAAACTTCTATCTTTCATGCAATTTAGTCCATTTTTAATTTATATCGTTTATTTTTACCATTTTTGTTTTAATCGCTATTAATCATTCAATACTATATTATTATTATACTCATTTCATGTAGTATTATTATATTATTATCATCATTAGTATTATTTTCATGGTCATTACTTTTCTATTATTATTATATACTATTATTAATAATATTATTTTGTACATATTTATTATTATCATCACTTGTATATTAATATTATCATTAGTATTAGCATTATTATTACTATTATATTATTATACCTACTGTTACTATTATTATATTATTGCACATACATAGTATTATTATTTTTATTATATTTATGTTATTATACCGTACATACATAGTATTATTATTATTACTGCTTATTATTATCATCTTTATTATTATATTTCCTATTATTATGGTTATATTATTATTATATTAGCATACTGTATATATTTTTATTATATATGACTATTATTATTATTATTACTACCTTTATTATTATTTTTATGATTTGTTTACTTTATATATCTTCGTATGTTACTACTTCTATTATTATTATTATACTATTATGTGTATATACATACTTACTATGATATTACATTTATTATCACTATATCATCATTGTCACTACCGTATATATTATGTATATTATTATTATTATTTTGTATTATTATTATTATTATTATTATTATTACTATATTATTATTTTAGTATTTTGCCATTACTATTACTATATTACCATGTTGTACATATTTTGTATCGCTTTTATTTTTTCATTATCACTATATTTACTATTATTATTATTGATGGTATTCATATTATGATATTTATTTGTCCTCATTGTTACCAACTCTATCATTTGTTTTTTTTATCTCTCGCTTTTTTTAACCTTTGTATTTTATTCCTTTGTTTTTGTGCCGATATTTTTATGATTATTTTTATTCGCGTCATTTATGTAAATCGACCGTTTTGAGATAGTCTTGGATTCAAGAATTTAAATTATCGTGTCCTAAAGTATTGGATGTGATATTTTTTTTAGTCTTTTAAAACGAGAAAATCTCGATTTTCAAGAAAAACTATGGGATAATCTCCGATTCGAAGATTTAAATTATCGTGTTCTAAAGTATTGGATGTGATATTTTAATCCCTCGGAAAGGAGAAAATCTTGATTTGCAATTCCGGAAAACTATGAGATGATCTTAGGATCGAAGATTTAAACTATCATGTCATAAAGTATTGGATGTGACACTTTATTTCTTCGAAACGAGAAAATCTCGATTTAGTTCAAGGAAAACACGAATATTTCTAAAAAGGGGTCAAATTTCCTTCAAAATTTTCAAACTTTCGACATTAGGACATTAACTAATCAATTTGGTACCAATTTTGGGCGTGACGAGGGTGCTAACCCTTCCTCGCACGTAACCGACTCCCGAACCCATTTTCTCTAATTTTCGTAGACCAAAAGCATTGTTTTAGTAAATCAAAAATGTTTTATTAAAACAAAGGTGGTCCGATCAACCTAATAAAAGATCGGTGGCGACTCCCGTTTTTTATTCATTTTTAAAAATCCAAGTTCGATTCCCGTCTTTTCAAAAAGGGTGGTTACGACAAGTATGATTGTTTCTTAAGATCAGAGTGCGCAGCAGTAGCGTAGTGTGGTGAGCTAGGAAGTACGACTGTTCGTTAGTAAGTAATTTCGAGGACGAAATTATTTTAAGGGGGGTAGAACTGTAACATCCTGAAAATGGGCCTATGCATTTTTTATTTAAGTATACGAAATGGCATGTCTTATGTGTTATGAATGTATTATGAACATTTCTGGAAACTTGGAAATGATTTAGAAATGTTAAGTTTCAAAAGAGAAAAGTGAACATTTCTAGAAACTAGAAATATACGGAAATGTTAAGTGTAAAAAGAGGAAAGTGAACATTTTTGGAAACTAGGAAATGTAAGGAAATGATTTAGAAATGATTCAAAAGAGGAAAGTAAACATTTCGGGAAACTTGGAAATGTATGGAAATGTCAAGTTTAAAGAGCCAAACGAAAATTTTTGGAAACTTGGAAATGTAAAGAAATGTCAAGTTTTAAGGTTTAAAAAGAGGAAATTAAGGCAAGGTGGCCTTAAGAAAATAATAGGAGGAATTTGACACACAAACAGGCTTGGAAAAGTGGCCTGGAAATGCCACTTAAGGCCCAGGTAAGTGAAGCCACCTACATGAGCAAGTGGGCCTGAGTTCGAGTCACATGGGAAGCAAATAAAAGAAATTTTATTTTGCTTCCAGAAGAAGTGAGGTGGACGGCACAAGCTATTTAAAAAGGAAGAGTTTTATTCTCTTTAAAATTCGGCTAAATGATGGATAAATAAGGGATTTATTTATCATTATTTTCAAGAGATAAATGAGGATTTATTCTTTAATTTTTAAATAAAGTGATAAAGATATGAGAGTGGTGGCCAAGTAAGGGACTCTAGCCTAGTAATTTTGGCTATAAAAGGAAGAGTAAGGCTATTCTTCATTCATTCTTTTCTGTTCTTTGGAAGCCTCTGCCGAATTCTCTTCACCAAATCTTCTTCTTCTTTAATTTTTGCCAAGCCGAAATACCTTGTGTTCTAGCCAAATCCTCCATCTTTATTCTTCCTTCTCTTTTCTTTCTAATCCCTCCAAAAGTCGGAAGTAAGCCTTTTAAGGCCATAGCCGAATATCTTAAGTGGCTTCAAGCTTAGGTGCTGTCGATTTCTTCAAAGGTAAGAACAAGTTTGATTTCTGTTCTTTTCTTTTAGATTTGTCGAAATCTAGGACTAATCCCATCAATATTCTTGTTGCCGAAACCTTGAAGAGATCTTTCGGGATTTACTAAGTGTCAACTACAAGGAAAGAGAAGTTCTTTTCCCGAAAGGTACACCATAAGCCGCGTGTTCCCTAGTTATTCGGTAAGTTTCGGGATTTAAAATTCACAAGGTAAGTGTCTATAGCATTCGGCCAAGGCCTATTTTAGTAGTTAGATCTATTATTATGTGTTTTAAGCCGAAAACTAACAGATTCAAGGGATCTAGTGAGTAGCCGATTTCAAAGGAGAAGAATACATGTTTTCGGGATTTGACTATAGTCAATTCGACAATAAGGTAGGTTTTAAGAATACAAATCCTACTAGGATTTGGTTTTATAGGCTTTATGCTAACATATTAAGGTTATCAAATGTAGGAATTGAGATCTAACACAATAGATCGGTTTTTTTCAGGATTTCAAGGAATTCGTTAAGCAAATCAGGTGTGTACCCCACACTAATTCTTAATATGTTTTATGGCATGTTTAATAAATATATGTATGTGATATTAAGAATATGAAAGTGTAAGAATGTGGTTAAGGTACCATGTTATGGTACAAAGTACTCAGGTACGTTTCCTACTCCTACCAGGATTATGAAATATGTTATATTTAACATGAGAATAATGATAAGAATGTGAACTTTGGCATGTTAATGCATAATATGATATGGGGCATATGGGTTATTGAAAAAGGGGAAGTGAATGTGATGACTTCGGTCTCACTATCTGAATGTGGTGACTTCGGTCACATTATCTGAATGTGGTAACTTCGGTTACATTATCTGAATGTGGTGTCTCATGACACAATTATCTGAATCTGGTGGCTATGCCACGAACTTATATGGGCGATGAGCACGTCGACTGCAGCGACTGCCTTCGATGGTGTGTAGCGGAAGGAGGGTTGACTTAGTAGTCCCCACGGTGTGCAGGTTGGTACGGGGATGTGTAGCGGATGGCATCTAGGTTTGGGTTCGGGATTGCATCATTATCTTGAATTATTATTATGTGAACATGATATGTATGGTATGCCTAAACCTATTAAATTTTAGTGTTGATTACACATTGAGTCTGTTTGACTCACCCGTTGGGGAATATTTTTCAGGTGATGAGCAATAATGGACTGGGTCGGCAGGAGCTAAAGGTGGCCATGCACAGCAAGCAAATTATTTAATCTGGACATTTCATTTTATTTAAGTACTCTACAATTTTTATTTTGGGTTTTGTTTTATGTAATAAGGCCATAGTGAACTATTTTATTTCTGTCTTATTGTTTAATTATGTTTACAAATTTTTATTAAGTTAAAGATTAAGTAATTTAATTTTTTTTAATATACTCTGTATGTTTTATCACTTAAAATTAAAAAGGGTTTTCAAATAAAATCGAATTCGTTTTCAACTCAAGCCCAACCCAAAACAATATTTTTTTTAAAAATTGCACAAGTTTTTCCTATGAAGCAAAAGAATTTGAACCGGTTTTCTTGAGGAACATACCAAATCTGGTCAAAGCTCGTGGGCCGGGTTTGGGGTGTTTCACTAACAAACTTTATATACGATTCGTGGATGGGATTCTTGTTTAGTGACTAACAAACTTTTTCACCTAGAACGTTTCATCTTGTCGAGATTATATTTTAAATACATTGAGCTTGCTTTCTACGGCTTACTTCAATCGCCTTTGTCAGATCCTGGCAATATATGTGGCCTGTAGACATATGTCGTGGGATATATGTGGTGAACCTAAAGTAAGTTGTTGAGAAGAAAATCGATATAGGCAGATGAAGTGCACCCTTAAGGACAATATTAATATCCTTTCTAGGGTTTGTTGTCATATGTCCTTATTGAGACCTATCATCGAAACATTATGTCCACTGATGGGGCTTCATCTTATTAAAAATATCCACAGCTTGGGCACTAGCTTCGACAACAATCCACACCATCCTTTGGTTGAAGTGATGTCGTAACTCATACCCTTACAAATGTATTCAAAAAAATGTCATAATTGGAAAACTGAAAGTAATAGAATTTTTTTTTTAAAAAAAGAACGATAATGCTATTTTTTTAGATTTCTTACCCATGTTGACAACTTTTTTGCGCAAGTTTGCATTCCTAACTTTTTATGAAACTTACTTGCAATGTTTTTGATGCGGTATCTTGACTGCCACAAAACACTAGGTCATCGGATTGCAACAGTGATCCATTTTCTCTATCAGAAATTAAACAAAAATTGTCTTGTGGAACAACATGCCTACACAAGCTATTTTGGAAGAACTCCCCTAAATTGGTGCCTTCCTTGTCAACGATAGCAAAAGCGATGGGCAATATGTTTTGGTTTTTGTCCTTTGTGATTGTAATAAGGATGATTTAAGTGTACTTGCCATAAATCCAAGTCACATCTATTTAGACAAACAACTTGCAATGTAGAAATGCCTAAACACAAAGAGGGAATGTCCACAATAGACGGTGGAATATTTGTTTACCTTTTGGCCTGACTAGTCGAACGCATTAAGGGTTTGTAGGCTTACAATCATACCCAATACATAATCCCATCAAGAAACTAACCACTCATTGTAAAAATCGTCCTAGTCACTATACAACTCCCTTATTGTTAGTTGTTTACTACCCCAAGCTTCACGATATGACACATTTTACCCATATCTTGACTACAACTCGATAATCAAGACAGAAACAAAAATAGTTGACATAACTTCAACCAACGATTCTGCATAGTAATTTGACATCGAGCTTTCAATGATCTTGAGATAGCAACACAACAGTGCAAATGTGGAGCCAGTCATACTTTTGAATCTCCCAAAGTTGTGAGTGATTTATAAACGAAGCATGAACCCTCAACTTGCACCCTTCATTAGCATTCCAACACTCGCCAATATATAGTTTTGGATTGGATATGGTGACCATGTAATCAACCGACATCGTCAGGCTATAATGCTTAATGGTAGCAACGCATGCCTTTGAATCTTCTTCTAGCTATAGAATATGGCTAAGAACGATGCCAGGGTATTCAGAGAACTCATAAGCATGGGTTGCATCTAGGTCGACGCTAAACATAAAGGATGATGGTTCATTCCATAAAACAATCTCACTAGCATGATACCCTACCTATAGGAAGTCATCAAAAGTATTTACATGTTCACCATCATACCCCTTACAGGGCACCTCATCAACCTTTGGATCACTAAAGTCCTTGTGTTGCACATCGAGAACCTCCTCCTCATTAGGCTTGTGAGACCTTCTCCAAATGCTAGACCCATTTAGAAAACGGAAACCAATAGGTATACAAATGCAACATTCAAATTGAAGGTAAACACAATTACAAAAGACCTCCTACCAACAAATTATATCAGTATATAACACCACTACCCAACCCATTTGTCGAATTCGAGTACGAGCGCCACTACTAAATCAAGATAATGTACATACTTAGAACACATTATTTTAAAATCGAACTATATTACCTATTTAATAAAAAACTTAGAATAGAGTCTAAATTTAATATAAAGTTTGCTGTCCTAACTCCGAAATTTAAGGATTCTAAACAAATACAACATGATCACCCCCATGGTGAAGTTCCTAAAGGTACCCCGTTTCCATATGCATGACTCCACTAAAAAAATGAATCCTTGATTATACAAGATCTAGCTTGTACCCTTCTCGAGTTCCTTATCCAACATATCCTGCAATTACAAGACAAACATTTTAAGTTCAAATGAACTTAGTGATTTTCTACATTTCACGATAGTAGACCCCTCCTTACAGGGGTTTTAAATAGAAAGAACTAGAAGCAATAAATCCCTGCTTGTATGAGTAACTTCTCTTAAATCTGTTACAGTGAACTTTATCTTATTATCGATCCTATCCATTGGAAGATAGATTGTAGAGTGGTTACCTTTCGGCCATTATATCAGCTTTTGATCGGCCTTGACATTTCCTCTGGATGTTTACCCCATCGTGGAGGACTCTATCCTTTCATTTAACTAATTTCTTTCTTCCACTTATCCCCAGTATGGATTTCTTCTTCCCACCATTATGCCATTTTAACCTTATGGCTTACCCTCCTAAAGGCTCTTGGTGAGTATTCTCAACCTCTTCAATCTATGGCAGACTCTTTCCTTTTACTAATCTTGTATGACTTACTCACCTTCCATCCATTGGTATGACTAACAAGGTCGCACGCCACCCTAGTGGACTAAATTCTATTTAGTTTAATTAGAGGTCTAATTACTTCTTTGTAATCCACTTCAATCGCATGACCTTACCCTTAAATGTAGCACACCCTTCTACTACGGCCCACTATGGCATTTAGTACTCAGCCTAATATTGTTGTAAGGCCCTCTGAGTTCACAGTTTCTTTTTTATACTACATCCCCACATGGCTCGCCATTTGGTTGATACTTCTTCAATGGTGTCCCCTTAAGGAGGAATAGTCTTGATAGGTATTTTTTTCATTCGATGTATCCTTCTTTGTCGATGAGTTCTAACTCACCCCTTTTTTCCTTATGAAATAACTGGCATATGTATGGCATGCCACCGACCTTTAGGGTTTCTCAAAATGCTCTCGACGTTCCTTAATTGCAGATCCTTACCTGTCATCCTTGGTTATACCAACTTTTGTTCGCCTTTACACTAGGCACCGCTAGTGCGTCAACTCCCACGACTACTCATGCTGGGTTACCACCTTACTTGTAACACCTCAAACTCGGCCTAGACGCTATGGCTGAATCTGGCAATGTCACATGGTAGTGTTTTTTGAAAAGTGAGTTTCCATCAAAAACCTCTTTTAAATAACCTCTTTACATTATCTTATGTTAATTTTAGGATGTGTCGTTCATTTTCAAAATGTAATTCATTATCACAAAGTTATTCTCTTTCAAAACGTTATTAATTTTCAAAATGTCACTTATAGCGGAGGCATTTAAAATAGTTTGTGTAATTGGACGTATTTTGTTAAAATGTTTGATTCTTTTTGAAAACTCGATTATCCCTACTACTAGCAGTTATAAATCAAAACAATAAAAATCCCAAATTAAAAATAAAATTCAAAAGAGGCCATTATTACAGTAAACTACCCCCAGAATAAAATTAAAATTAAAATTAAGTACTAAGTCGAATTAAATAGGTCGTGTGGCCACCGATGAGTCATCCGTCGCACCGGTCCACGTATGTCTGGGGATTACCAGTACAGTCAAATCAGAAGGGTGAGTTTACGAAAACTCAGTGTGTAATCCCATATAAAGCAAATAGATAGAATGTAATCACAGTCTGGGCCTAAGCCCATTTCAATATCAGATTTAGTTTCAGTTAGGGCCTTAGCGCATCTCAGTACAGGTGCACTCATGCACTAGGGCCTTGGCCCATTACAGTATCAGTAATCAGTACAATATCAGATATGAAATCATAAAGTCCTGCCCAGCCAGCCTCTACACTCCATCTCCGTCCAACCCTACACTCCATGTGGGGATATAATCAACCCACCCATCCCTACACTCCAAGTAGTACCGAATGCGGCACTATATAGATGCAGTTGAGTTGCCAGTAAGTTAGGCTCGAAGCCTTTCAGTACACTTCCTCTGATCAATATAACCCATTCCCCTGCAATGCATCATACAATCATGTCATGCCAATCATGGTATCATACATATATTTGGTACAGTTTTAACAACATGCTCAATATACAGTCATTCATATATATATATATATATATATATATATACACACACCGTATAAGGGTATAACAGTCATTCAATCATTTCAGTCAATCAGGGGTCTAAGTATGCTTACCAACCCTTCAGTACGTTCACAGTTGTCTCGGGCGACCTGTGCAACCTTAGCAGAAAAATAGCGAAAATGGGCCCACATGCCCATGTTGTTAGCCCATGTGGCCCACACGGCCCAAATCAACCCGGCCCATGTGTCGCACACGGCCTGCCTCGTTGACCACACGCCCGTGTTCAGTCACACGGCCTGCCACACGGGCGGCCACATGCCCGTGTGGTGTCGACAGTCTCACTTTTCAACTTTTTGCCGATTACTGGTTTTCAGCGTTGGTTACACACCTGACACGATTTTTGTACACAAACGCTCCTGATGTAAACAGCACCTAAAAACGACAATTCCATGTCCAAAATCAGTCACACTTAAGACTAATACCATTAAAACAACAATAATCAAACTCCAATAATGTTGCTTACCCCTACCACTCCAAAAGATGTAGCCTAAGATTCCGCAAGTAGACCAAGTTCATTGCGATTTGTTGATGCCAAATCACAATTCGACACAACTGAGAGTTAGGAACTTAACAAATTAACAAATAAAAACTTCTCTAAATCATTTGACGCATAATTTCCCCCTTACCAAAAGACTTACCAACCGAATGCAGCCCACGTTGAATAGGAATAACTAATTAAAGGAGAAGTTGACGGAAAAGGGAGAATGAGGGGGAGTCAAGAATTCGGCCAAGGGAAACAGAGAAGAACCAATGCCAATTTTCCCTTTTCAGAGAGAAACCAAAAATTTAGAGTGGAGAAAGAACAAGAATTCAACAAAGGTTTTTTCGGAAAAGAGAGAAACTAAGGTGAGTAAATTAACAAAAGAAAACGAATCGGTAGGGATAGGAAGTAGAAAATCGGTAGCAAAAGGGAGGTGTTTGGGGAAGCAACGGCAGCAAAGGGAAGAGTTTGGGGAAGAAAGAACAAAAAAAAAAAAGAAAATACAGATAAAGCCAATCCCAAGCAAAAATTTTGAGAAAAAGGAATTCAAATTCGGCACCAACTCTCATCATATCCATAAAACTTCTCCTCAAAATCCTCACTACTAATCCACCATAATCCCCTCAACAACCAAAACCAATCCTTATTCAAACACTTCAGTATTTCGGCTGGACCAAAATACCTACATGGCACAAGCAGTAAAATAAGTCCTCTGTTTACGCAAAGACTCGAACCCCAGACCTCCTGCCCATTTGCATTCCACTTAACCACCAGACCAGCAGGCCCATTTTGACATATTTTACCAATATCTATTTATAAGCCTACCGGCTAGAGATAGGGGTTTATCATTTAAAAACAAAAATTTGCCCAAGATAATGCTTGAACTTGGGACCTCTCAGACACTTTCCAGAACACTTAACCACTGAAGCAGACATACAATTGTGTCACAAACATACAAACATAAATATTGTAATAACCAAATTTGCCTGGCCCAAAACCCAATGAACCCAAATACCAAACCCAAATTAAACCCCAATACCCAAATAAAGAACCCAAAAAAAAACAAACAAAATCAAACCAATAAAACAAAAGCCAATAAGAAAAATCAATAAAGTCCAAAGTCCATTACAAAAACGGAGCCCAATTACAAAGACCAAATACAGGCCCAAATTTACTGCAAACAAGCAGTCCATGAAGTGTCCAGTTACAAAAATAAATGTCAAACCCAACTAGGCCCAACCTACACTAGCCCATAGCAGATAACCAAATAACTACAAAACCCCAAGGCCCAACGGCCCAAAGTCCAAAACAATCAGGAACCCTTGGGTTCCTTCCCCACCAGCCGCCTCCACACCTCTCAGCCACTCCCCACGCGTGACCCTTCAGCTACCGCGTACATCCCACGCGCGACCTTTCATATCCACCATACGCCATGCGTCGTTTCGACTTCCACGTGCACCTTTTGGATCCACACGCGTCTGCCACGCTCCCACGCGCTCTGACGGTTCGAGCTCCCCCAGGCTCCTCGTCTGCCAAACCCCATCACACCTCGGCCAGTGCTCGCACGCCCCAAGCATCGCCCATACCCTGCAAGAGCAAAACAAGACAACAGAGACAAAGCCAAGAACAAGAGAAAACAAGAAAGTAAAACTAGAGATCGGATATAAAACCGAAACCGTTGTAAACAAAAGGGGGGATACAAAAAAAAAATCAAAAAAGAAACCTTTGTAAAGGGGGAGGATCAACGAAAAATAAAAGAAAGGAAGGGAAAAGGGATCGGGGTAAACCGAAGCAAATCTTGTGTTTTCGGTCTTTTAGAGACACTGAAAGATCAAAAGAAATCAAAAAAAGAAACAAAAAAGAAGGTTTAGATTCGTTTTCTGCTCATTATTACTGCTATTCTCGTTTCTTTTACTTCGAGTTTTGGTTGGTTTAAATCTCTCACAAACAATAATATAAAAGGAAAAACAAAAAGGGCTTACCGGAGTCACCCCTCGGTCGTGTCGTCTCCCCGCAATCTGTCGACGGAGATCCCTCTACGGTCGGAAAAGGGGAGCCTGATAGTCGGGCGTTGAGAGAAACGATGGCACCCCTTTTGTCGTCTGAAAGAAACATAGGGATGGGGGTGCTCTATTACTTTCAAAAAAAGAATTAAATGAAAAGAGGAAAAAAGGGGTAACAAGCAGAACAAACGGCGCCTCTTGGACTTCCAGAAAGTGCGCATGTCCCTTCAATGGGAAATTTGCGCTAGGGGTCCTCCCCTTTTGTTCCTTTCTTTAAGTCCGTCTAATTGAACTTCTTTGGAGTTCGCAATTTTGGTCTCGAATGATATGCACTATGTCAATTTGGTACGAGTTAAAACGCGCGCTCAGGGGTTGGGTTATTCACCCATTTGGTCCCCGCGAGCTGATGCGCTAGACGTTATGGTCTTTGGCGCCCCTGTTGGATTTATTGCAATTTCGGCCCCCTGATCTTTAGTCCAGTTGCAATATAATCCTCCACCCGTTTAATGAAGTTATTTATTCACTTGTCTTCCTTAAAACTTATATTATTATTATTATTATTATTACTAATATTATTAATATTATTATTATTATTATTATTATTATTATTATTATCTTTTATTTCGTGTTTATATATCAGCTTTGTTAAACTATGCATTGTTATATTAATTTGTTTTATTTATTTGTTCTTTCGACACCGTTAAAACTACTTCGTGTATTACTTTTTATTCTGTGATCCCGACTTAAAATCGTTTTGTCAATTATTTTTTAAATCATTTTATGTGTTCCTTCTTTAAATCGTTTTGTTCGCTGGTCTTTGTTTATTAACGTTATTTCTTAGATGATGTATATTATTTAATTATTGCTTTTGCGTGTGCCATAATTCATCCATTTGTATTGTCATGATATTACAGTTCATTACATATGATTTCGTGCCCACGTATTTTTGTTCTATTATCGTCATATTTATTCATACATGTTAAAATTGTAGGCTAAAGATTTGATGTGTGTTACATGTGTGACGCCAAATTCGCGTGACAATATCGTTCTCTTCGTTGCATAATCCCGTTCGTATTTTGAATCATGTTTCTTAAAAACCCAACCTAAAGTCTTTATGAATTATTCGAAACCCAAAAATCTTTCAAGATAAGGCAATGTTCTATGTTTGGAAACCCGAGGGATCGTGCCCTACGTGTTGGGTTTCGGTTTCCCGCTTGGCCAAATAATCGAATATCCTTTTGATATTTTAACGCGCGAGTTTCAGGAATTGAGAGATGACCTTGGATTTGAAGATTAAAATCATCGTGTCCTATGTATTGGATGTGATATTTTATTCCTTTTAAAACAAGAAAATCTTGATTCGATAAAATTCAAACATTTCCAAAACAGACCGGTTCCTTTTAAATTCTTTCCAAAATTTTCGACTTTCGACATTGGGACATTAATTAATCAATTCGGTACCAATTTTGGGCGTGACGAGGGTGCTAACCCTTCCTCGCACGTAACCGACTCCCGAACCTATTTTCTCAAACTTTCGTAGACCAAGAAAACATTGTTTTAGTAAATCAAAATGTTTTATTAAAACAAAGGTGATCCGATCACTTCTAATAAAAGATCGGTGGCGACTCTCGTTTCTTATTTTCAAAACCAAGGTCGGTTCCCGTTTTGTCAAAAAATGGTTACGACAGCTTGGCGACTCCGCTGGGGACCCTTTGAGAGTCAGGCCATAAATTGATTAGTTTTTGTCCTTTTGTCGAAAGTCTGGAAAATTGTTTTGAAAAATCATGTTTCTCTTTGATGCATTTGTTTGTGCTATAGTGTCGAGCCTCGTGGAATACTTTAGCATTGCATTGCATGACCATCACGGTCACACCCTTAAGTGGGAGTGAGAAGCTACTCTTTCGTGAGGTTTTTACCTCCGTGCAAGATAGTGGATCGCTGTCGGGATACATCCGTACCTATGTCTTCGTGAGATTTTTATCTCCGTGCAGCCATAGGGAAATGTATTCCCCTGAACTGAACTCGGTCCATATGAGCCTATAATGGGTGAAGATCGAGGAATCTGCTGGTTCAGGTACCCTTACTTTAGAACCAAATCACATGTAGAGAGACCTAGGAGCCTACCCTAGATAGAGCCATACCAAACCCCTATGGTCACCTGGATAATTGTTATGTGTTTGATTGTTACTCCTGCGCTAACGTATTTTATTCTGTTTTGATTGCATTGCATTGCATCTTCAAAGAAAGAAGGTGTTGATTAATATTTGATTGCTAAATAGAGGAGTTTTTCATAAGAAACTAAATTTATTGATAAAGTGGATTATAATACGGTGGTCCAAATATAGTCCAAGTAAACAACGAGATAAGGTTGATAGTCTACAGAAGAGTACAAGATTTTGCTCGATGATTCTAGCCAACAAGGATTATTCAAGAGTCGTCACCCCAGATTTTTAAAGGAGCTTATGAACGATCACGGAGGATAAACAAGTAAAGAGGTACGGCCCGAACCAAGCCATAAGGAGCCAGAAGGGGCATCTACGAAGAAAGCGCACAAGATATGGCCATGACATCCGATCATGAAGGAAGGGATTGGTATTTTGCTTGGACTATGAGAACAAAACCGTAAATTTGATCCGTTTTATGTAAAGAGCTTTATTTTCTAGAAAAGTTCTCCTAATGGAATTGAATTCATAATCAGCGCCTATTTTTCTCCTTGCATTCATTCCACGCATTTGCATTGCATTTCATCCATTCGCATACATCACATTATTTGCATCAAAAGGGAGCCTAATTGGTTAAAATCGTGACAGAAGTTACCCTAGAAACCGACGAAAACCAACCTATCGTACATTACTACAACACTCGTCGTAAGGCAAAAGCAATGGACCAAAGATACAAACAATTTCAAAAAGATATGCAAGAGCAGATGACGAAGTTTCAGCAAGAATTGAAAGACCAGATGATGGAGGCTCAACGGAATATGGTGGCCCAAATGACGTTGATGATGAATGGGATAACAAACAAAGGAAAAGACCCTACCGCTAGTACCAGGGAAGAAAGCGAAGACCATCCCCCGGGATACACTCCACCTCATGGAGGTTGGCCTCAAAAGGAATTTACAGGCCTAGAACAACCACTTATACCACCACCGGCCCGTCTAGGGCAAGGAGTATTCGCACTAAACCATGGAGCTAACCCTGCTGACCCTATTGTCCCAGATTTAGATGATCCTATAGAACTAGCCAAGTTAAAAATGAAGGATCAGGATGCTCAAGACAAGTACAAGGATTTGGAAGAAAGAATCAGGGCGATAGAGGGAACTAGAGTCTCTTCCGCAATGAGTGCCAAAAAGCTCAGTTTGGTTCCCGGTCTGGTCTTGCCTCCAAAATTTAAAGCACCAGACTTTGAAAAATATGATGGAACAAGGTGTCCAAAGGCGCATCTCACCATGTTTTGTCGAAAAATGGCTGGTCATGAAGATGAAGACAAGCTGTTGATACACTGCTTCCAAGAGAGCTTGATCGGGTCAGCCCTCCGGTGGTATAATCAGCTAGGCAGAGAGAGGATCCAATCATGGGACGACTTAGCTACAGCATTCTGTGAGAAATACAAGCACGTCTCCGACATAGCACCTGATCGACTAACGCTGCAGATGATGGAAAAGAAGCCATCAGAGACCTTTAGACAATATGCTCAAAGGTGGAGAGACGTCTCGGTTCAAGTAGAACCCCCACTGACTAAAACTGAGATAACGGTTCTTTTTATTAACACTTTGAAGGCACCGTTTTATGACAAGTTAGTGGGAAACGCCACAAAAGACTTCACCGATGTTGTAACGTCTGGGGAACTTATTGAAAGCGGCATCAAGAGCGAAAAAATAGATACAAGAGAAAGTGTCAAAAGGTCAAGCCCGAGAAAGATGTAAAATGAAGTGAACAACTTGAACAAGCGTTCCAAGTCAGTCTTTGCAGGTCAACCGAGGGCTATGACCACTGGTCATCAGGGATTATCAGGTCAAGAATCCAATGCAAAGCATCCCCAATTTACACCGATTCCAATGACATATGGGGAGCTGTATCAAAGCCTGTTTGATTCACATAGGGTGGCTCCTCACTACATGAAACCAGTGCAACCCCCATACCCCAAATGGTATGATCCGCATGCTCAATGTGAGTATCACGCGGGAATAACGGGTCACTCAATTGATAACTACGTCGCATTCAAGAAATTGGTGGAAAGGCTTATTAAAATCGGGGTTTTGAAGTTCGATGAGTCGACTGGGGCAATGATTTGTGATAATTGAATGAGGGGGCAAGAGAGTCTCAATTCCTTAAGGAAGATATCAGAAGCCTAGAAATCGAGAAATCAGAATGCCGATGACACATTCGAAAGGAAAGCGGGGGGCATGAAACTTTCCGAAGCCTTACACACTTGGGAGTGTTTTGAACAATAAGACTGTGGAAGAAACCTGCATTTTTAGCTAATCTAGAGTAATATTCAAAACATGCTTGTTGCTTTAAGCCTAGAGGCAACAAGAGGCCTTTTGTGAAATAGGCTTGTGTCCGGAATTTTTATTTCAATTAAATGCATCGTCTTAAGTAAACATTTTCATTTTATTCTGTACATTTTTTCATTTTTTTATTCATGATCACATCATACGAATAATCATCCTTAGAATCGTTTATTCTTTGGATTTTCTGCCTTCAAACCCGCAACGGGGTCCCCAGATATCCATGACATGAGCGACACTGTTACTGACTCCCTTTTAGAGAGATATGTGTCTAGAGGGATCTAAGGACTTGGAAGATGACAGAGACTGCAACTTATTTCCTAACTTGTTAAGAATGACAGATCCTACCCTACGAAATGTCAGTGGACAATACGAGCTAATGAACGAGGTGAAGATGGAAGCTTAGCTTGCCGCAGGACAAGGCAAGGAATCATTATCTCCAAGAGTTCAAAGATATTTCTGTATGATCACGCTGGGACTACTAAGGCACGAGTATGCTGTCAAAACTAAGGAAGGCACAGAAGAAGCCCATAGGGATAGTTGAAGATCACGTGCTGATGTTTCTACCCTGACTAAGCCAATCAAGAGGTTTGAGCTGCTGGTATGCCCAAAAAGGAAAAATTACATCAAGCGCCAAATCAAGGACAGAACTTACGTGCCTTTTCCTCCTTGCCTATACGTGGGGCATGGACGTTATCAAACCTGTCTCCTCGAAAGCTTCTGGTCCGCATCGATTAATTTTGATGGAGGTCGGTCTCTTTACTAAGAGGGTGGGGGTCGCTTCATGTGCCAATATTACAAAGTCGATAGTCATTAAACTGAAAAAAGAAAGAAAAAGAAAAATATTAACAAAAAAGTGGAAAAGATCATATTTGACCGCACAATATCCAAAGTTTGCGGCCTCTTCGAGGATCAAGTGCCACGCCATGGCAAAAAAAAAAAAAAAGACCGTTAGGAAGATGACTTGAACTTGTGAATATTGACACATAGAAGTTACGTTCACCACTTTAATGCTCATTAAACGTCGGCCAGGGCCTCGGCTGGGGCAACGCCTTCTTCATTAGGTTTTGCCTAGTCAAAATCCTCTTTTTCGGGGCACGGGCCGGGCTGAAATTGGGTGAGGCAAAATGGATCCAATCCCGATGTGATCAAGTGAATTTGTCAAGAAGATGTTAAGAACTATCGGTCACGACCGGATGACGCGAGCCTACAACAAAAAGGATCGCCTTAGAAAATTTCATGATGGGGCTTTGAAAAAGATCCTTTCCATGCAACAAGAACTTCGGAAGAGAGAAGATGCCAAGCCAGGAAGGACCTTAGGCAGTAAAGAAGGCCTGTTCTAGGGAAACAAGGATATTGTCTGAGATAGATGACAAGGACCTGCCCAATCCGGTAAAAAAAAGAAAAAAAGAAAAAAAAACAACAAAAAAAATGAGAAGAAAGAAATAGAAGAAAAGGAGAGGCCAAAGTGAAAACCCGCAAAGGGCGCTTTGAGACCAAAGGGGGGTTTGAGTTGAAAACCCGAAAAGGGCAACTCAAATTTTGATGGGGCATACAGTAGCCTTGCTACGATTGAAATGACAACGAAAAGGAATGTTGCGCCTTGGGGCATTGACAAAGTACTCCAGATCCCCTAAACACATATTAAGTTTAGAAAGGTCCTCAAGAAGTTAGAACAGAGAAGCTCAAGCTGCGATATCTGGGGCACCTAGTTTCCGTGTTACCCATTTTGAGTCTGCTATCTTTGTCTTTTCAAAATACGCTCTAAATAAATTTGCTTCTTCATTGCATATGCTAGCTTTGATTAACTTGTTTGATTCGAGCTATACTCCCAATAAATTCCCATTCCGTCCATCATTATGTTCTTTTTTTTGAGCATTTTGCATTGAAATAACGATTATTGGACTAATAATATTTTCATGAAAGGAGTTTCGCATATTACTCTGGAAACCTCTAAACAATATAGGAATCTGAAACAGGATTATCGTTCAAAGATTTCACCAAGCTTAAGGGTTGGAAATACCTGGGTCCAACAAAATGACAAGGTATCGCGTCAATTATGCAATCCTGACGGAAAATGGGCATTGTTAACCCAAGTGCAAAATCAAGATCATTCTCGGAAGGAAATGACATTCTGCATTCCTGCGAGCATCACGCATATACATCTGGTTGGGTCACCTAAAGAGTGATGGTTAGAAGGAAACTGATACAGATCCTGTACCTTTGAATAACAAGAGGGTGGGCTGAAGAAGAGACAAATCCTATGCTTTAGAGTCGCAACAGGATGAATGGAGGATATTCAAACCCTGTACCCCCAGGCCACAATGAGATAAACCCTAAAGCTACAGTGGGGCATAAAGGTGATATACGAGAAGCACAGATCAGTTGTAAAACTCGAGGCCGGGCACGGAACAAGACCTGAGAAAAGTTAAGAAGCGAAGCAATGAAGATGGGTCATCATGAGGACAAACCCAAGACGTATAGTCATGTAGGCATAAAAACATTTAAGACAAACATGTGCATATAATGATAGCATCACGCATGACACATACTGGTGCACCAGCGAAGCACGAAGTTTTGACGATAATTATACCAAACCAAGGATAAAGAAGGCATCCAAGTTCCACCAGATGATATGTTTTCAAGTACTGTTTTTCAAAAAATATCAGCTCATACTACAAGAAGTGAGTTGAGCCTCAGGTCACGCGCTGAGGTGTTTTTCAAATTCCTGTTTTTTAATTTTTGGTTTCTGTTAAAAGTAGATCTTGCCTTCCTAAGCGAAGCTGATCGAAAAATAGATCTTGCCTTCCTAAGCAAAGCTGATCGAAAAATAGATTTTTCCTTCCTAAGCGAAGCGAATCGAAAAACAGATCTTGCCTTCCTGAGCGAAGCTGATCAACGATAACAGATTTTGCCTTCCTAAGCGAAGCAAATCGAGCATAACAGATCTTGCCTTCCTGAGCGAAGCTGATCAACAATAACAGATTTTGCCTTCCTAAGCGAAGCAAATCGAGCATAGCAGGCCTTGCCTTCCTAAGCGAAGCACGCCGAGGTATTTAATTTCTGTTCAAAAAGTCGACTCATAAAGCGAGAAGTGAGTTGAGCCCCGGAACACACCTCGGGTCGCACGCTGAGATACTTTTAATTTCTGTCTGCAATTCCTCGGGTCGCACGCTGAGGGGAAAGAAAAATCAACTCATCATGCGAAAGGTGAGTTGGGCCTCAGGTCGCACGCTGAGGTACCTTTAATTTATGTTTGTCAAAATTCTGATCGAAAAAACAGATCTTGCCTTCCTAAGCCAAGCTGATCGATGATAGTAGATTTTGCCTTCCTAAGCGAAGCGAATCGAAAAATAGATCCTGCCTTCCTAAGCGAAGCAGATCGAAGATAACAGGTCTTGCCTTCCCAAGCGAAGCACGACGAAATATTTTTAATTTCAGCTTTTTAATTTCCGTTTGTAACCCCTCGGGTCGCACGCCGAGGCATTTTTAATTTCCTCTTTTTAATTCCAGTTTGCAACTCCTCGGGTCGCACGCCGAGGTACTTTTAATTTCTGTTTGCAATTCCTCAAGTCGCACGCTGAAGCATTTTTAATTTCTGCTTTTTAATTTCCGTTTGTAACTCCTCAGGTCGCATGCCGAGGTATTTTCGATTCCTGTTTTATAATTTCTGTCTTAAAAAAAAAGGGTCAACTCATATTGCGAGAAGAAGAAAACAGTTTGGAAAGTTCAGATTTCACTAAAGTCTCAATGGAGCAGTTAGGAGATCGAAGTTATACATCTCTTCGTGTCCTAAAGTCACAAGGTTGAGGAGAAGCGAATTGAAGCTACGGATCATGTCTCGCAGAAGCAGTGGTGGAGTGGATCAAAGCAACAGGGTTTGAAGGTGTTTGAGGAAGAAAAGCACCCGAAGAATCTATACTTGGCGAAGACCGGGCAAAATTGGTTCTTCTTTTGTCTTTGCTCTATTATCTTTTCACGACAATGAGCAAAGAGGGGCAGCTGTAATAACCAAATTTGCCCGGCCCAAAACCCAATGAACCTAAATACCAAACCCAAATTAAACCCAAATACCCAAATAAAGAACCCACAAAAAAAAACAAACAAAATCAAACCAATAAAACAAAAGCCAATAAGAAAAATCAATAAAGTCCAAAGTCCATTACAAAAACGGAGCCCAATTACAAAGACCAAATACAGGCCCAAATTTACTGCAAACAAGCAGTCCATGAAGTGTCCAGTTACAAAAATAAATGTCAAACCCAACTAGGCCCAACCTACACTAGCCCATAGCAGATAACCAAATAACCAGAAAACCCTAAGGCCCAACGGCCCAAAGTCTAAAACAATCAGGAACCCTTGGGTTCCTTCCCCACCAGCCGCCTCCACACCTCTCAGCCACTCCCCACGCGTGGCCCAAAGTCCACCACACGCCACGCGTCGTTTCGACTTCCACGCGCACCTTTTGGATCCACACGCGTCTGCCACGCTCCCACGCGCTCTGACGGTTCGAGCTCCCCCAGGCTCCTCGTCTGCCAAACCCCATCACGCCTCGGCCAGTGCTCGTACGCCCCAAGCATCGCCCATACCCTGCAAGAGCAAAACAAGACAACAGAGACGAAGCCAAGAACAGGAGAAAACAAGAAAGAAAAACTAGAGATCGAATATAAAACCGAAACCGTTGTAAACAAAAGGGGGGATACAAAAAAATCAAAAAAGAAACCTTTGTAAAGGGGGAGGATCAACGAAAAATAAAAGAAAGGAAGGGAAAAGGGATCGGGGTAAACCGAAGCAAATCTTGTGTTTTCGGTCTTTTAGAGACACCGAAAGATCAAAAGAAATCAAAAAAAGAAACAAAAAAGAAGGTTTAGATTCGTTTTCTGCTCATTATTACTGCTATTCTCGTTTCTTTTACTTCGAGTTTTGGTTGGTTTAAATCTCTCACAAACAATAATATAAAAGGAAAAACAAAAAGGGCTTACCGGAGTCACCCCTCGGTCGTGTCGTCTCCCCGCAATCTGTCGACGGAGATCCCTCTACGGTCGGAAAAGGGGAGCCTGATAGTCGGGCGTTGAGAGAAACGATGGCACCCCTTTTGTCGTCTGAAAGAAACATAGGGATGGGGGTGCTCTGTTACTTTCAAAAAAAGAATTAAATGAAAAGAGGAAAAAAGGGGTAACAAGCAGAACAAACGGCGCCTCTTGGACTTCCAGAAAGTGCACATGTCCCTTCAATGGGAACTTTACGCTAGGGGTCCTCCCCTTTTGTTCCTTTCTTTAAGTCCGTCTAATTGAACTTCTTTGGAGTTCGCAATTTTGGTCCCGAATGATATGCGCTATGTCAATTTGGTACGAGTTAAAACGCGCGCTCAGGGGTTGGGTTATTCACCCATTTGGTCCCCGCGAGCTGATGCGCTAGACGTTATGGTCCTTGGCGCCCCTTTTGGATTTATTGCAATTTTGGCCCCCTGATCTTTAGTCCAGTTGCAATATAATCCTCCACCCGTTTAATGAAGTTATTTATTCACTTGTCTTCCTTAAAACTTATATTATTATTATTATTATTATTACTAATATTATTAATATTATTATTATTATTATTATTATTATTATTATTATTATTATCTTTTATTTCGTGTTTATATATCAGCTTTGTTAAACTATGCATTGTTATATTAATTTGTTTTATTTATTTGTTCTTTCGACACCGTTAAAACTACTTCGTGTATTACTTTTTATTCTGTGATCCCGACTTAAAATCGTTTTGTCAATTATTTTTTAAATCGTTTTATGTGTTCCTTCTTTAAATCGTTTTGTTCGCTGGTCTTTGTTTATTAACGTTATTTCTTAGATGGTGTATATTATTTAATTATTGCTTTTGCGTATGCCATAATTCATCCATTTGTATTGTCATGATATTACAGGTCATTACATGTGATTTCGTGCCCACGTATTTTTGTTCTATTATCGTCATATTTATTCATACATGTTAAAATTGTAGGCTAAAGATTTGATGTGTGTTACATGTGTGACGCCAAATTCGCGTGACAATATCGTTCTCTTCGTTGCATAATCCCGTTCGTATTTTGAATCATGTTTCTTAAAAACCCAACCTAAAGTCTTTATGAATTATTCGAAACCCAAAAATCTTTCAAAATAAGGCAATGTTCTATGTTTGGAAACCCGAGGGATCGTGCCCTACGTGTTGGGTTTCGATTTCCCGCTTTGCCAAATAATCGAATATCCTTTTGATATTTTAACGCGCGAGTTTCAGGAATTGAGAGATGACCTTGGATTTGAAGATTAAAATCATCGTGTCCTATGTATTGGATGTGATATTTTATTCCTTTTAAAACAAGAAAATCTTGATTCGATAAAATTCAAACATTTCCAAAACAGACCGGTTCCTTTTAAATTTTTTCGAAAATTTTCGACTTTCGACATTGGGACATTAATTAATCAATTCGGTACCAATTTTGGGCGTGACGAGGGTGCTAACCCTTCCTCGCACGTAACTGACTCCCGAACCTATTTTCTCAAACTTTCGTAGACCAAGAAAACATTGTTTTAGTAAATCAAAATGTTTTATTAAAACAAAGGTGATCCGATCACTCCTAATAAAAGATCGGTGGCGACTCCCGTTTCTTATTTTCAAAACCAAGGTCGGTTCCCGTTTTGTCAAAAAATGGTTACGACAAATATATAAGAGATTTTTGGGGCGTTACATTACTGGCTTTTACAACTGCTCTTCTAACATCCTTTTCTCTCTTTATATTCCCCTTTTTATTGGTGGATTCCTTCGACCCGATGGATATCTAATGCATTCCTATACTTCCATTTTTCTTATAATTGATTTTCCTTAATGCGGGTTGTCCCACAAATTCTGTTCTAATTTTCATCCACTTATTGTCCCAACGAACTCTTTATGCTAGCAAAGTTGGTTTGTGGTATTACATAGTATACCCTTCCCATGTTTAATGTCCTGGGTGACTCCATTAGTTGCCATAGTCTAACTATGGTTTTTCACTTCAATATCCCTATGTTTATTGTCCCGGCGATCTATCTGCAATGCCATAACGTCTTTCAACTATGGTCTTACACGATATAACTTCATGTTTACCGTCCCAGCAAACCATCCCATGTTTAGTGTCCAGTCTAATGATCTATAATGCATAACATCTTTCAGCTACGCTCAACTATGCTCAAACCAGCCTCTATATTTCTCAAAGTTTCTAGTAGAGACTGCCACCTTACGGTCTCTTTTGATTTAACCCCTAAAGGTTCCAAAATTTCAGATTTCAAGAGAAATTGGGTGTGACACGATTGGTCCATATACGAGGGATGACCTTTTGTAATGTTGGTTTAATGGGTTTGTATTATGAACAACATGCTTAGAATATGATGGTGTATTAACAATAACTACTTCTTAATCCTCTTCAACTAATTTGGCAAAAAGCTCAGTGGCATGCAAAAGTCCAACATCAAAATGTGTAGTTATCATTGTCTAAACGTCCTTTTCCTCTATGCGTGGCAATGTATTATATTTAAGAGGTGTTGAGGACATCAGAATATTGTAGATAAGCCACTATAAACTCTAATTAAAACATCGTGCATTTTTCAAACTAACAATCCTTTTTATTTCCACAATGGTAGCAGTAATATTGAACCTTAATGCAATTTTTTGGCTTGACTCAAAAACATATCCATGGTCCATCCAACGAATTTCTCCATCGTAATATATGAAAAATGATAATCGGTTGTTCATCTTCAAACCCTATAATCATAAACTTAATTAAATCAATTTCAAATTACCTGCATTTAAAAACTAACAAATTTGATCATTTTACATTGCTAGGTGAATAGTTGATGTGCAATACGACATCAATCAAGTTTCATGTTCAGTTAAACAAAACTCAATATGAATTGCAATATGGCAAGAATATAGAATCAATATTTGTAGAAATATATAAATGCAAAATAAGCAATAAATAGAATTAATTTATTTGATTAACATTAATTAATTACATATTTTACATATTTTAATA
Organism: Gossypium australe; assembly: GCA_005393395.2. Lineage (NCBI taxonomy): Eukaryota > Viridiplantae > Streptophyta > Magnoliopsida > Malvales > Malvaceae > Gossypium > Gossypium australe. The sequence goes on along the minus strand of CM016625.1, from coordinate 29,572,903 downwards.
TTACAATTACGATGTGCTAATTGTAAACCCTAATCTTGTAAAAGATATTGAGGCTTGATCTTCTTCACCCGTGCTGGTATAGATTCAATAAAATCTTCCTTTAATTTTTTCAGGACCAAATTTCTCATCCAAGGAATTCCCAAAGTTTCCCTGATGGTTTTGCAGATATTGTTGCCTGTATAAAGCTAGATAGTTCGCTTCACACCTTCCCATGTAGTACTCTTAACAAAATATTTAATCAATATTTCGTATCATTCCTTCTTATTATGATGCCTCATTATGTAACATCCTGGAAAGGGCCTATGCATTTTCAGTCTAACTGTACGAAATGACAAGTCTTAAGCACTATGAATAAATTTTTGATATTTTTGGAAACTCAGAAATGTATGAAAATGAATTGGAAATGAACATTTTTGGAAACCTGGAAATGAACATTTTTGGAAACCTGGAAATGCATGGACATGAACATTTTTGGAAACCTAGAAATGCATAGACATGAACATTTTTGGAAACTAGGAAATGTAAGGAAATGATTCAAAAATGGAAAGTGAACATTTCTGGAAACTTGGAAATGTAAGAAAATGGCAAGTTTACAGAGCCGATCGAAAATTTTAGGAAACTTGGAAATGACCTAGAAATGTCAAATTTTAAAGTTTAAAATAGGAAATTAGGGCAAGGAGGCCTTAAAAGAAAAAGTTGGAGAAATTTGACACACAAACAGGCTTGGAAAAGTGGCCTGAAGATGCCAATTAGGGCCTATGGAAATGGCGCCATGTGTAAGAGGAATGGGCCTGGGTTCGAGTCACTTGGGAAGCAAATAAATGAGGTTTTATTTTGGCTTCCAGAAGGCTGAGGTGGACGGCACATGCTTCTAGAAAAGGAGGTGTTTTATTTTCATAAATATGTGATTAATAAGGTGATAAATAAAGGATTTTTATTTGGATTATTTGAAGAGATAATAAAGGATTTTTATTTGGATTATTTGAAGAGATAATAAGGGATTTTTTTTAGATTTTTAAATTAGATTATTTAGAAGAGATAAATACTGGATTAAATCCTTTTATTTATCATATTAAAAATATAAAGTTATCAGATAGAGGAGTGGTGGCCAAGTAAGGGACTCCTTAGCTGATAATTTTGCCTATAAAAGGAAGGAAGGAGGGCTACTCATCAGTTTGTTTCTTTCTCTGCTCTGCCGAAAATTTCCTGGCAAACTCTCTCTGCCGAATTTTCTTATCCTCTTTTCTTCTTCTTTTCTCTTCTACTGTCAAGCCGAAACCTCTTTGATTCCTATTTAAGTCTCCATAGCCGAATCTCTGTGGCTTCAATCAAGGGTGCCGTTGACTGTGGTGATAAGGTAAGAATAATGGATTCTTGTTGTTTATTCTCTTTCAACCAAGATTTGGGAACTGATTCTTTTGGTTGTCTTTTGGCCGAATATTAAAGGAGGAATTCCGGGATTTCAGATCTAAGGATTTAAGGTAAGAAAAGCATGGTTTAGGCCAGAGGCCAATTGATTTAAGATTATTAAGTGATATGGAAATCAGATCTAACATATGTGTGTAGGGATTTCAACATCTCCATAGCCAAGGGTTACTTTTCGGGATTTGAAATCACAAGTGTTTAGCCGAATTCACAAGGGAGGAATACAAAGATCCGGCCCTTGATTCTTAAAATCAATTCAGTTACAAGGTAAGTAATACAAATCCTAGTTGTATTTGGAAAAATGGCCGAATGGTCTTTTAAATAGTAAGTGATTAACTTATGTAGGATTTGAGATCTAAATCTGTAATCGGTTCTCTTCGGGATTTTCGAGGACTTCATTAAGCGAATCAGGTGTGTACTCCACACTACTTTGTAATATGAATTATGGTTGCATGTATTAAAATATATGTTAATGAAAATATGAGCATGGCTAAGGTACCATGTTAAGGTACTAAGTACTCAGGTACGTTTCCTACTTCTACTAGGAATATGAAATATGTTATTCATAACATGAGAATATGATAAGAATGTGAACTATGGTATATTATGCATATTAATGTTTATGGGGCATATGGTTGTATATTGAAAGGGGAAGTGAAAAGTGGTGATTTAAGACCACAGTAATCTGAAAAGTGGTGACTTACGACCACAGTAATCTGAAAAGTGGTGATCTAAGACCACAGTAATCTGAAAAGTGGTTTCCTAAAACCACAGATGCGGAGCCTTAAGCCCGCAAATTGGTGTGTAGCGGAAGGAGGGTCGACTTAGTAGTCCCCACGGTGTGTTTGGCAGGTACGGGGGTGTGTAGCGGATGGACAATTAGGTTTGGGTTTGGGAATGCATCATAACTTGTATTTTATGATTGAATGTATTGTATGCCTGATTCTATTACGATTTAGTGCCACGTACACATTGAGTCTGGTTGACTCACCCCGTTGGGGAAATATTTTTTTCAGGTGATGAGCAGTAATGGACCGGGTCGGCAGGAGCTAAAGGTGGCCATGCATCGGAAGGAGAAATATAAAGACTTGGGCTTTTACTTTACTCAGTACTTAAATTTTATTTTGGGTTTTGATTGATGTAATAAGGCCATGAGGCCCAAGTAGGATTTCTTTATTTCTGTTTAAACTTTTAATTTACTATGTTACGAACTATTTTTGATTAAAGTTCAACTTAAGAATTATTTATTTTAAAAATAAACCCTAAACTATTTTGTCATCGTAATTAAATTATTTCTAAGTAAATAAGTGGGTTTCGATCTAAGCCCAACCCAAAACAATATTTTTCAAAAAAATTACACAAATTTTCTCTAAGTAACAAAGAACTTTGAAACCGATTTTCTTAAGGAACATACCAGATCCGGTTCAGGCTCGTGGGCCGGGTGTGGGGTGTTTCAGTTTGGTATCAGAGCCCAGTTTTAAACTCTCGGCCTGTGGTCTAAGGCCCAAAAAGTTTTCAAATCGAGCCCAAATGAGTTTTATGAAAATATTTTTGGAAGTAAGCAAGTTTTCTGGCATGGCACCTAAGTCTCCGACCCGCAGTCCACCAGGTAAGTACCCCTAACCCTCTGTGTGATTATGTGATTTATAGAAGGGTAGAAAAGGAATGGAACGTAGAATAGAATGATAGGTACTTGAACTCTAGGACTAGTCTACCCCAACTATTACATAAGACTTAAGTGCTTAATTAAACAAACCTGTGTCTAAGTCGCCGAGTTAGGGTGTGGCAACCATTGTGCGCATGTCTAGGATTGGTTTCGGTGGGAGCTTGGTATTTAAGCAGTCCACGTGACTCACCTCCTCTCCACTCGAATCCTACCTGGTGCGTAGCTTCGGTTCACCCCAACCAAGAGGACTTATTCAAGGGCTAAACCTTTAACTAAAACCCGAAAGGGACCAGCCACATTTTTATGGAAACCCTAGTTTTCAAACTTTTAAAAAATTACCCTTTTGAATTGCAAACACGATTTTATAAAATTCTCTCAAATGTTCTTGATTTGTGAAAATTACTAAAATACCCCTAGTTGTAAAATTACAAAACTGCTCTCGGGATTTGAAATTTCCATATTACCCCGATTTCAATAAAACTCTCTTATTTTGTAAAAGTATCCCAAACCTACTCCGATTTGGAAAAAAAATTACGAAATTGCCCCTAACTTATAAAATTACCAAAATGACCCTGATTTCCAAAATTTTTGCAACATCACCGACTTGGAAAACAAATGCTCAAAAAGAACCCTCAAGTTTTGCAAATGTTGAAATACCCTTGATTTAGTAAGATTTACAAATTTACCCTGGTTTATTACCAAAATATTCCCGAGCTCCAAAATTACCGAAATACCCCCGGATTTCAAAACTTTCCAAAGTGCCCCGGGAATTTAAAAATTCCAAAATACTTTTTGACAAAATCACCAAGAAACTTTTTCTTTTGAAAAAATTACGAAAATACCCCTGTAGGACAAATTACGAAGATACCCCTAGGTAGTGGGAAAACAACAACAGTGAAAACTACAACGTTTCTCTGAATGAACAAAAGTTCATAATTGATTGATGGATGTATGAATGTAAAGACTGTGTGCATGTATGAATACAAAAGAACCACTACTAAAATTCTTCTCATAAAACTTCTTCGCAGGTAATAAGTGAAACAAGGACTAATGCATAAAACTTTGTAATCAAATTAAATCGCGACATTAGAAATAAGTTCTAGGGGACGTGAACTTAGAGATTGTGCCTAGAAAGTATGATGGTTCTATTAAGATCAGAGTGCGCAGCGTAAGCATAGGGCGGTGAGAAGGATTGTACGACTGTTAATAAGTAATTTCGAGGACGAAATTCTTTTTAAGGAGGGTAGAACTGTAACATCCTGGAAAGGGCCTATGCATTTTCAGTCTAACTGTACGAAATGACAAGTCTTAAGCACTATGAATAAATTTTTGATATTTTTGGAAACTCAAAAATGTATGAAAATGAATTGGAAATGAACATTTTTGGAAACCTGGAAATGCATGGACATGAACATTTTTGGAAACCTGGAAATGCATGGACATGAACATTTTTGGAAACCTAGAAATGCATAGACATGAACATTTTTGGAAACTAGGAAATGTAAGGAAATGATTCAAAAATGGAAAGTGAACATTTCTGGAAACTTGGAAATGTAAGAAAATGGCAAGTTTACAGAGCCGATCGAAAATTTTAGGAAACTTGGAAATGACCTAGAAATGTCAAATTTTAAAGTTTAAAATAGGAAATTAGGGCAAGGAGGCCTTAAAAGAAAAAGTTGGAGAAATTTGACACACAAACTGGCTTGGAAAAGTGGCCTGAAGATGCCACTTAGGGCCTATGGAAATGGCGCCATGTGCAAGAGGAATGGGCCTGGGTTCGAGTCACTTGGGAAGCAAATAAATGAGGTTTTATTTTGGCTTCCAGAAGGCTGAGGTGGACGGCACATGCTTCTAGAAAAGGAGGTGTTTTGTTTTCATAAATATGTGATTAATAAGGTGATAAATAAAGGATTTTAATTTGGATTATTTGAAGAGATAATAAAGGATTTTTATTTGGATTATTTGAAGTAATAAAGGATTTTTATTTGGATTATTTGAAGAGATAATAAGGGATTTTTTTAGATTTTTAAATTGGATTATTTAGAAGAGATAAATACTGGATTAAATGCTTTTATTTATCATATTAAAAAGATAAAGTTATCAGATAGAGGAGTGGTGGCCAAGTAAGGGACTCCTTAGCTGATAATTTTGCCTATAAAAGGAAGGAAGGAGGGCTACTCATCAGTTTGTTTCTTTCTCTGCTCTACCGAAAATTTCTTGGCAAACTCTCTCTGCCGAATTTTCTTCTCCTCTTTTCTTCTTCTTTTCTCTTCTACTGTCAAGCCGAAACCTCTTTGATTCCTGTTTAAGTCTCCATAGCCGAATCTCTGTGGCTTCAATCAAGGGTGCCGTCGACTGTGGTGATAAGGTAAGAATAATGGATTCTTGTTGTTTATTCTCTTTCAACCAAGATTTGGGAACTGATTCTTTTGGTTGTCTTTTGGTCGAATATTAAAGGAGGAATTCCGGGATTTCAGATCTAAGGATTTAAGGTAAGAAAAGCATGGTTTAGGCCAGAGGCCAATTGATTTAAGATTATTAAGTGATATGGAAATCAGATCTAACATATGTGTATAGGGATTTCAACATCTCCATAGCCAAGGGTTACTTTTCGGGATTTGAAATCACAAGTGTTTAGCCGAATTCACAAGGGAGGAATACAAAGATCCGGCCCTTGATTCTTAAAATCAATTTAGTTACAAGGTAAGTAATACAAATCCTAGTTGTATTTGGAAAAATGGCCGAATGGTCTTTTAAATAGTAAGTGATTAACTTATGTAGGATTTGAGATCTAAATCTGTAATCGGTTCTCTTCGGGATTTTCGAGGACTTCATTAAGCGAATCAGGTGTGTACTCCACACTACTTTGTAATATGAATTATGGTTGCGTGTATTAAAATATATGTTAATGAAAACATGAGCATGGCTAAGGTACCATGTTAAGTTACTAAGTACTCAGGTACGTTTCGTACTTCTACTAGGAATATGAAATATGTTATTCATAACATGAGAATATGATAAGAATGTGAACTATGGTATATTATGCATATTAATGTTTATGGGGCATATGGTTGTATATTGAAAGGGGAAGTGAAAAGTGGTGATTTAAGACCACAGTAATCTGAAAAGTGGTGACTTACGACCACAGTAATCTGAAAAGTGGTTTCCTAAAACCACAGATGCGGAGCCTTAAGCCCGCAAATTGGTGTGTAGCGGAAAGAGGGTCGACTTAGTAGTCCCCACGGTGTGTTTGACAGGTACGGGGGTGTGTAGCGGATGGACAATTAGGTTTGGGTTTGGGAATGCATCATAACTTGTATTTTATGATTGAATGTATTGTATGCATGATTCTATTACGATTTAGTGCCACGTACACATTGAGTCTGGTTGACTCACCTAGTTGGGGAAATATTTTTGTCAGGTGATGAGCAGTAATGGACCGGGTCGGCAGGAGCTAAAGGTGGCCATGCATCGCAAGGAGAAATTTAAAGACTTGGGCTTTTATTTTACTCAGTACTTAAATTTTATTTTGGGTTTTGATTGATGTAATAAGGCCATGAGGCCCAAGTAGGATTTCTTTATTTCAGTTTAAACTTTTAATTTACTATGTTACGAACTATTTTTGATTAAAGTTCAACTTAAGAAATATTTATTTAAAAAATAAACCCTAAACTGTTTTGTCATCGTAATTAAATGATTTCTAAGTAAATAAGTGGGTTTCGATCTAAGCCCAACCCAAAACAATATTTTTCAAAAAAATTACACAAATTTTCTCTAAGTAACAAAGAACTTTGAAACCGATTTTCTTAAGGAACATACCAGATCCGATTCAGGCTCGTGGGCCGTGTGTGGGGTGTTTCACATTACAAATAGCCATAATCTATCTAACCTAACTTCGTGTTCTACACAAATAAATGTTTCCCTTAAAATATTATATTTCTGTATTTCTAGCCTAATACCATGATAACACATCCAAATTAGTTTCCGCATTATGTAGTTTACAGGATTTATGTATGCAACAATGCATTTGTTGTCAGGGTTCATTCTATAATTCCTTAATTTTGCCTCAATACTAGCCATTGTTTCTCTCTTCTCTTGATTCCTAATACCTCTCGAAGTATAATAAGCCTTAGCTATTTTTGTTGGAGTATGCCTAAAGACAAATCATATGATTGTAAAAACATATTTTTGCCTAGTTTATTGATAAATGCATTGCCATTATTATTTGTTACTTATTTCTATGTTTAAATAAATTGTATAATGATAATGTCCCAAAAAATGATAAGATCATTCTTAAATGTCTTTAGTCAAGTATTATTGTGGGCTTAGACAACAATAATACATTTGAGACTAATATGTGTTTGATTGATTACAAGTTTTGTTAAAGATATGTGATATCAAATCAAAACATAAGTATAAATTAGAGAATGATATACTGACTAACCCACCATGAGAATGCTTCTTTGATTATTATGTAATAGTCACGACATTTCTCGTAGTGATAATTGTATGTATGATCCTTAGACTTGAGATCATCATTGTTCCAACATTGTGAGTCGTATACTTTGACACAGTCAAACATCTTTCGTAAACGATTGTACTATAAAGATTGATGTTAGGTGTGTCACAATCATGTAGTGGGATTTGATTGATCAAGATAGGATTTGTATCTCCTGCATAATAGGAGTGATATCTCAAGCCTCTTAATTGAGTGAGACTAGAAATGCATGGCCATGCTCATATGAGTTGATATGAGATATCAAACTTATTTGATTATCTTAATTTACTCGAAAACAATTAAGAAAAAAAGAGATTGGGCTATACAAGTATGACTATTCCATGGCTTGTGCTCAATCTAGATATCAAAGGACAAAAGCATATACTGCATGATAATATTATCATAAAAGGTTATGTCAAGCCATGTTTTCCTCTAACTTGGGTAGCTATGATGCATTACTAGATGTCGCTCATTGTTTTCAATATTAGAAGTGTTTTAATATTAATGTCAACGTTACATGAACCTATAGGGTCACACCATATTATTGGAATGATCAGAATAAAAAAATGTTGGGATTATATTTGCCATGTTAGATGAGTTGAATTAATTATAGAAATGTTCTTATAATTAGTTTAATTTGACATGAGTATAATCAGACGCACAATGTGTAGAGGATCCAATTAAAATTATGTAAAAATGTGTTTTACGTATTTTAACTGAGTATAATCTAATTTACTGAAATTGTTAAGTAGAGGATCCTTTTCTGATTGCTTCTCATTAAAAGGGTTTTGAATGAGAATTAATATTTGGATAATTCCCATCTATTAGGTCTACTCGAAATTTGACTTTGACTAGCAGCAAAGTTTCGGAGACATTCCAAAAATCGGGGGTTAGTAGAATCGAGAATGTGAATCGAGAGAAAGTGGTCATGCCTTAATTTTTAGATTATCTATGCATTTTTAAGAAATAAATGAGGTATTAGTTTGTTGGTTAAGTGTTAGTGAAATGTTTCTTGAGACCCAAGTTCAAATCCCTTCTCTCGCATCATTTATATTATTTTGCTAATTTTGCCTTAAACCCTAATAAGTGACATGCCTTGTTTTTAAAATAAATATTGCAAAATTATTTCAAGAATGAGAAAAAAACCTAATGGTTAAAAGAAATATGAGAAAGCGTGGAAATTAAATTAGGTCCCAAGTTCAAATACTTTCCCTTGCGAAATAATTAAATTTTGCAAAATCCCTTGTTTTTTTAATGTGTGTGTCATCCATACCCTTGAACCTTAAGTATAAATACAATTTTTTATTGTCTTTTTCAGCTTTTAATTCAATTTTTTCCTACCCTAGTCGTCCACCCTCTTCCTCTCATCTTTTCTCTTCAATTTTCTTTTATTCTCTCATTGTTTTCGTCGCCTACACCTCTCATTTTACCATATCTAAAATCTTTAACCCCAAGATTGATCCCGAACATTGCCAAGAAAGTGCCATTGCCATTTCTCTCAACTAGCTTGGGTAAGGTCTCTTTTCTCTTCAATTTCTTGATTAATTTTGTCAATTAAAAACCAAAATTTTCAGATATGGAATTTGGGAGATTTTTAATGATTTCAAAGGTATTTTTCCAGATTTTAATGAGATCTCAAACAATTTTAAAATTCAGCCCTAATTTTGGCCACAATGGGTGGTAGTGCGTGCGCCTATGTGAAAGAAAGGGGGTTGTTTTGTTTTTTGGTTCTTGACTATAATTTTTTCAAACTTAATTTGAGTTCTTTAACCCTCCAAATAAGCTTTTAAACCCATTTCAATTAGGGAAAAAACATTCTTGATCAATTGGCCATTCGAAACCCATAAATCATGAAGCATAAGTGCAATTAAGGTTAACTAGTTTGTTATTTCGACATAGTTTTTGGTTAAAGGTTATGGATTGATTAAATGAAGGAATTTAATAATTAATTAGCTACTGATTTTCCAGTGAATTAGGTGCTGACCCAAATGCCCCAAATCATCCGTAAAGATGAAAAACGATTGTACGTACGGTTCACATCGATACAGTGTAAGTAATCTAACTAGTATAGATTTGCAAAATAGCAGTAATTTTGACGATTGGTTTGAAATAATAAGTGAGTGTTTACGGGATGGTTTAATGGTAAATTTATTGAATTTATACTGAATTTTGGTTTAGGTTCATTTAAGGAATTATTAAGGAAAATTGGAAGATTCGCTAGCGTGCTACGAGGAAGCGAAAAATAAGGTATGGGTCTTAAACTCATAGTGGGTCTTAAACTCATAAAATTCTTTGAAAATGTTAAATATGATGTTATATTTGATAAATTAGTTTGCTGGTTGGATTGGATTAATATCCAAATTATTGATTTTGTGAGTGGTCGAACCAGGTATGTTTCGAGCCTTTAAAGATTGACATGTTGGCAAAATTACTAGTTTGATAGTATGAATGTTTGATTTAGTTTGTAATTGCATATTTGAGTTATGAGATATGAGAACATTTGGCTGAATGATATAATGTGTTGAGATATTAAGTTTATGCATGATTTAAACGCATGAGATATTTGTTATATCATGTACTAAAAAGGGTGCTATTTATGCACAATGAAAATCTGTAAAGTATGTGAAATTGAACGATATTGATTGATACCAACATAATGGTAATTTGAAAGATTGGAACACTTTTTCCATTTACTAAAAGTGTGTGATTATTTAGTGTGAAAAGTATTGATATATGATTATGTATGAGATTGTAAGACATACTGCATATGCATTGGGTTGGGATTTTGTGGTTGACGGAGGAGTTCCTTGGAGTACTGGCGGCATATTAAGTCATCATTATTCGTAGTCAGTGCACTTCACCTGGAGTACCGAGGGGAATGGTGATTTATCTTATTTTTTCTTGCAGTTTATCTGCATTTTTACTGGCAAAATTTTCTGCATATTATTATCGGTGGTTTTAACCACACCGGGCTTAAGCCCATAATATTTTGGAGTTCAGATGACGGGTTCTGGGGAACTCTTGGTGTGTAGTGGATGGTATGGGTAGGAACCTTTTTGCATTGCATCATGCTCACGACATATTCGAATGTTATTGATTTATGATATGTGTTGTATTGTGTTGTGTTGAATGATATCGAAATTAATTATTGTTACTCAAATGAATGATGTCCCATCTCATACACCGTTTGACATCAATTTGATAATGGCTATGTAATGATAAGAAATTCCTATTATGGTTCTGTTTTCTTCTGTTAAAGCTAAACTGTTTCATTGTATTTGATATTTATGATTATTTAAATAATTGTTCGACTCACACTGAGCTTTTCATAAGCTCACCCCCAATAGTGTTTAACTTTTTAGGTAAACCTCGAAATTAGGATCGAACTCGACATTCGGAGAATCACCTTAGACCTTGGACTATTATTAATAAGTATTATTAAGTCTTTATTAGTTTTGGCTTGTAATTTTTAATTATTTTTGGTCTGTGGCTTGGTAACTTTTCTTCTAGGATTTTTTTGCATGCATGGGTTACTCAAGCATAATAACCGTATAATGCATGATATTGGGCTTAAGTAAAATTTTATATTTTCCCCTAGTTTCTGCTGCATTGCAAAGGAACCGTTTTTGAAAAAGAAATTGATAAGGCAACTAAGTTTCCAAAATGACTTAAAATATGGTTTTTCCACTACATTAGTTTAACATCGAGTTTTTTTTTTTAAAGAAGAGCGGCAAGCAAGCGGTTTTTCTAAAACAACACTATCAACAAGAAAATGAATCCTAAGTATACACAACCTAATAAATGAATGCTTTTAAGCTAACTCAAAGTACAACTACGATTTTCTCTAAAATGAGTTTATTTAATGTTTTCAGAAGTAACGTAAGTTAGCTTAGCCATTTCGGTGGCTAATGTAGCCTTTTCAATCTAGCCATAACATCTAGGCTGGGGTTGGGAGGTTACAGTTTCATTTTCTCTCTAAAGGTTTTAGATTTTTTTGATTGTTCTCTTCCAGGTAAATCATGTAGAGGCTGAGACTTTTCGTTGCGGTTGAGGTTTACGACACTAATAGTGGAATTGACCTCGTAGCAATGTTGTTTTTTAGATCACGTAAGGTATATTTTCTATCTTTCTCAACCCAAATCCATTCCTCGTACATGGATCCATGAATTGTGATTGTCAAAATTATTTTTCTGGTGTGCCACAGAGTACCGACATTACCACAATTTTCACTGCACCAAGTATATCCAAAAATACTATTACCATTATCACTTACTATTGTCATTTACTTGATAATTATTAATTATGATCACATTAAGTGTTTCACCATAATTACTGATAACATACATTCACATAATTGTTTTTTAAAAATATTTAAAATTGAAATATAATTACAAACTAATACATGCATGAATACATTCATACATACATACATTTAAAAAAATCTAAGTGATAAATTTACTTACAATGATTTGTTGAGATTTTTTATTTAATATTCCAACCCTATAAATGAACAAAACATGGATAATTAATTTATAAGTATCATATAACTAATTATTTTAATATGATATTATTAGTGACAAAAATATTTCTACACTATTATATAAGTTATTTAACATATTAATTCAAAACATTTCTCACAATATAACATAATTTTTAAAAATGATAATTAAAAAAGACATTATAATATTAATTATATTAATATAAACAATTATTACATTATTATTTTCATAATATTTCTAAATTATAACATAATTTTTACCTAACATTATTACGTTATTATTATCATTATATTTTTAACATGTAGCATAGTTTCATTTCACATAATATTTATGAAAATAATATAAAAATTACATTTCTAAATTTCTAAATGTTTCTAAATGTAATTATATAATGCAATAAATTTTCACCTTACTCATCCTACTTTGCAGAATTATAATGGACCAAATTCGACTAATTTTGAATTTAATAGTAATTGAGGGTAAAAAATATGTTGAGGTTTAAGGTTTTTTAAAACTTTTTTTGTGGTTTTATGTGTTTTTTTATTTTATGAGTTTATGTAATAGGGGACTAGAGCATTTGGTTTTTTGGGATTGTCGAGTCTTGTTAGGTAGAGAATCTCTGATCAAATTGCCACAAATGGGACTGATTTGGGCAGAATTCTCTTGCCCAAATCAGCGCTTTTTGTCCCAATTCAGTAGGATTCTCTGCGAACACCCACGTTTTAACAGTGAAAATCCAAGCCATGCCTCTCGAAGGCTCAAATTGACATTGTTTGTAGTGATTTGGTCCTCAAATTCACTAGCCAAAAAGGTTTTTAAGAGAGCTTTCAATCATGGTTATTGGGTGGATGACGTAGGGGCTGGGACTTTTTCGTCGCAGTTGATATTTGCAACATCGACGGAGTTTTTCAACTCCATACCATTGTTGTTTTTCATATAATTTAAGGTATATTTTCAACCTTTCTCAACTCGAATTCATTCCACGTACAAGGATTTATGGGTTGTGATCGTCCAAATTATTTTTTGTTGCGCCACGGGTCATACCGACATTTTAATATATATATATATATATTTCAAAACACTATTTCATTTTCCAAATTCTTATTATTCCACCAGTCAACGCTTTGAACCTCTTTTCCACATTCCACACCAAAATATTTATGCATCCACTATAAGTCATAACTTACTCTTTTCTTCACAATTTAACCAACTTCATTAATTGTTAGGTACCATTATAATTCCACACTTATCAAGGTACACAAATTCTCAATATTCACATTTTAGTACAATAATATGATTTATTCCTATTTGTCTTTAGTCTCATTTCCATTTATCCATTTCATTAAAATATTTAACCATTTAAATCCTAAGGATTACTAATATTAATCCATAAAAGGTAAGAATGGTTCCTTAAGTACTTAGCGTTCGTTGATTGAGCAAAGCCACCAAAATCCTCTACTCTACTGGTCCAAGACCTATCTTTTCTTCCTCAAAGCTCCACCAACCACATATCAACTCCTCTCTTCAAAACACATAAAATACATAATACCCAAAATCATGCCCATGAAGAACCCAAATAAAAAAAACCTTGAATAATCATATTAGAGATCACAAAAAAATGCACATCCATGCATTGTTCTTCACTTTCTTAGATTAACTCATGTTTTCTCTCTCTAGCTCATGAAAACCTTTACTTCCCATGAAGAATATGATGGTGGAACTAAGCTTAGAAATGAGTTTTCTGCAAGACTTTAATAAGAAAATCACTTGCGTAGTGGAGAATTTTTGTTGGATTTAAGATTGAGAAGGAAGAAATGAGAAAGAACTTTCTCTTCTCCAAGGAGGCTGGACGACACAAAGGAGAAAGATGAAAGCTTTCATCTTTTCTTTCTTTTATTCACATAAAATCAAACCCAATTTTTAAATGAATAACCTACAATTTTCCGTGATTTAAAAACTCCAAATTTATTCCATCCACTTTCCCATCTTTCACAAATAAAATAAATTCTACAATTCCCATTATAAAACTCTTTAAATGTCCCAAAATATTCTTTAATAGAAAATTTGCACTTTTAGTCCCTTTCTTATACTACTTCCCTTAATTATACAAAATATGACACTTAACACATTAAATCTTCACATAAAATCATGAAGCTCCATAATACTATCCAACCATGCAAAACTTGCATTTTAATCCTTTCTAAGCCAAAGATGGGAAGTTTGTAATTTGGTCCTTATAATTTTTCTTTGCTCAATTTAGTTCAAACTCGCTTTTCTTAGTATAAATTCATTTCCCATGTCAATTTAATATCAAAAAATCATTATCAATCCAATTTCCTCTAATTGGCCACGTTTCTCTTTAGTCCTCATATTTTTCCACATTTTCACGTCCAAAATTTACTTCATTGATTTCCAAACATATATCATTTTTAATTATTTTAAAAATTCTCTTTATTGGTCTCATTTTTTAATTTTCTCAGAATTTTCAATATAACAGGTCCTAGGAATAGTGCCAGTGTACTAGAAAATTTTGGGGCATTACAAAAAATTTTATTTCAGTGATGAAAAATGAAAACCTACTAATGTTGAGTGACTAAATATATTATGTAGATTTCCCTTCTTTTAAGTTTTGAGTTTTGTTAGTAATTTGTGTCCAAAGAACACTCTTTTAAATTTTTTATACAATAATATTTTTATTCAATTCGTTAAAAATAAATAATAAAAAACTCAGTTATGACACCCCACACGAAACTCAATCGTCGAGTCTGAATGCGAGATGTCACATTTGTTGCCGAAGCAACTGAGACTAGCTTCATACTTTGAATACATGAATCAAACATGAGACCATTTAGATCAAACCATTTCAAATAATCCAACTTATTTTAAGACTTCAATATCAATATAGAAACATTTTGAAATGATTTCTAAGTGTCTAGAGGTGTACGGGACTTAGTACAAGACTCTAAGGGTCAAAACAACTCAAAACAAGGGAGGGCCCCCTGTCTATCATAGTTGTATCGATGCAAGTAGAGCACAAGTCCCTATTATTGTAGATGTTTTCATTCTACCAAGGTTGTTGCGATACAGCTGGCTACATGTACCGATACAACTATGCTTGGACCCAAAAGTCACCTTAAAACTCAATTAATTAGACCCTTAACATCACCATATCAAAACTATGACTTATGCCACTCAGAACCAAGTTAAAAAAATCATCACACACACAACAAGAACTTCAAACATCATGATCACATACATGCTAAAGAGTTAACATGTTTAAACAACAAGTCAGTTTACTTGGCAAACAAGCAACCAATCATTCAAGTGTGTAATCTTTGTATATATAATTCATACTTCATCTAAGTCTTTAAACATAAACATGTTACATATATACATTATATGTACATAGTTTAGCTGAAAATATATAATCATCCAAAATACCAAGGTGAACCCCAAAGCCTAATAGACTTCAACAACTACCTATTAACTTAGGTACATACCATGACACTTCTAATATTCAAATTGAGAGGTACAAACTTTGTATGAGCTGAGATGAGGATCTTGGATGCTATGAAGATCATAAACTAACGATACCTATTAGT
This sequence comes from Gossypium australe, assembly GCA_005393395.2. Taxonomy (NCBI): domain Eukaryota; kingdom Viridiplantae; phylum Streptophyta; class Magnoliopsida; order Malvales; family Malvaceae; genus Gossypium; species Gossypium australe. The sequence goes on along the minus strand of CM016625.1, from coordinate 29,557,213 downwards.
CACCTGCACATGGAACAAACAAATTAGCACACTGAGCATTAGGACTCAGTGGTGCTAACATAATTTTAAAATAAAATAAAAAAAGAGTTAAGGAATAAAACATGCTAACAAGAATCATGATTAAGCGCCAAGTCTAATTCAACATGTCATATATCCTTTGATCGCATTATACCATGTTTCTTTAAGCATTACTCAAATATATTAATGTTCTTGCTCGGCTTATTGCTTTATATCACATTAGTCATTTAATTTATAATTTTTATATGGATATAAACATAAATATATATATATATATATATATATATATATGTATATGTATTTCATAGTCATAAATCAATATCATTAAATCATTTCTCACTTTCAACTTTCATATCATTATACAATCCCTTTTTTCATTCTCATATAATTACATTTCATGTTTGTAAAAGGATTTCATATCTAGGTCTTAATTAAATCATATATCACATTAATAATTAGCCCCTATTAACTTAATATGGAATAAATGATGGATACATAAATTAATCCCTAACACTCCATAATGTGCACGTAACTATTGGTGTAACAACCCAAACTCGGCCTAGACGTTATGGCCGAATCTTGGCAATGTCACATGTAGTGTTTTGGAAATAAATGAGTTGTCGTAAAAACCTCTTTTCGAATTAGCCTCATTACAAAATCTTATGTTAATTCTAGGATGCGCCGTTCATTTTCAAAATGTAGTTCATTATCACAAAAGTATTCTCTTTCAAAAAGATATTAATATTCAAAACATCACTTATCACGGAAGCTTTTTAAATCAGTTTGCGTATTTGAATGTATTTTGTTAAAACATTTGATTCGTTTTAAAAAATTGATTAACCCTACTACTAGCAGTTGTAAATCAAAATAATAGAAATCCCAAATTAACCATGAAAATCCAAAAAGGCCATTATTATAGTAAAATTCCCTAAAATAAAATCAAAATTATAATTAAGTACTAAAATAGAACGAAATGGATCATGTGGCCACCGCTGAGTCCTCCGCCGCACCGATCCTCCTATGATTGGGGATTACTTGTACAGTTAAAATAGAAGGGTGAGTTTACGAAAACTCAGTGTGTAATCCTAGATAGTACAAACAGACAGAAGGCAATCACAGTGTGGGCCTAGGCCTTATTCAGAATCAGTGACAGTATCAGTTTGGGCTTTAGCCCATCTCAGTATAGAGGCAGTCATGTATTTGGGCATTGGCCCATTACAGTATCACAATATGCAGTATACAAGTCCTACCCAGCCAGTCTCTACACTCCATCTTAGTCCAACCCTACACTCTATGTGGGGATATAATCAACCCACCCATCCCTATACTCCAAGTAGTACCGGTTGCGGCACTAGAAAGTGGTTTGCAGCTGAGCTACCAGTAAATTAGGCTCGAAGCCTTTCAGTACACTTCCTCTGATCCATATAAACCTATCCCCATGCAATGCATCATACAATCATGTCATGCCAAATCATGGTATCATATATGTATTTAGTACAGTTTTAACAGCATTCTCACAATATAGTCGTACATGTATATATATAAAGTACATGGATATAACAGTCATTCAGTCAATTAGGGATCTAGGTAATCTTACTGACCCTACAGTAGGTCCACAGTTGACTCGGGCGACCCGTGAAACCTTAGCAATCAAAATAGTGAAAATGGGCCCATAATCCTATATAATTTGCCCATGTGGGTCCACATGCCCGTGTGGCCCACAAGGCCCAAAATGGCCTTACCCGTGTGGATCACACGGCCTGACCCAATAATCCAACAAGCCTGTGTGGGGCCCATACGTCTTAATTCGGCCTGGCCCATGAATCGCACATGGCCTGCCTCATTGATCACACGCTTGTGTCCGATCACACGGCCTACCACACGGGCGGCCACACGCCCGTATGGTGTCGACAGTCTCACTTTTCAGCTTTTCACCGATTTCCGTTTGCAGAGTTGTGTTTACACACCTAGGTCGTTCTCGATGCTTAAGCACTTCCTAACCTTCTGGAACCTACAAACAGTATGGCCAATCTCGAATTTAACAACTAAAACACAATTTAATCAACACCAAAAGAGCCAAATGCACTCACTTACCGCAATCACCCCCGACTACTCGCACTAATCAATTCGTTGGGAAGAAAAACCGCTTCACGATCGTCCTTTATGCACAAACAACAGAAACAAAATCTTTCGAAACCAAAACTAAAAGAACACAACAACACTACTGTAATATCCCGAAATTGGGCCTAGTAGGATTGGGCCGATTGGGCCTTGGGCTTTAGGAAAATTTTGAGTATTATTTTATTATTTGTGTTAGCTTGGGTATGAATTATGTGTGTTTAGCATAGTCTTGTGAAGGCTTGATTTTATTAATAAGGCTAGAATAATTCTTTGTATTAAAAATTTAGTGAAGTGGATTAGGTAAACTTGACACTTAAGTTAATTTAAGTGTTAAATTAAGCACATGTGGAGTTAGTGGCAAGGTGGTTAAGATGCATGAAGAGTTGCTTGAGGGAAGTGGTTCGAGTAGCATGATTAGCATTTTGAAGACTTTATATTTATGTATCCTAGCATTAATGGACGGTCAAGCTCTAATTATGGTAAGTTAGACTTTAGATTTTATGGTAAGTTGAATATTAGTTTAGGAAAGCTAGTATTTTGGGATAAGAATCTTAAGATTTATGGACGGATGGAGGGATAAGGGGCTTGAATGATGGAGAGTTGTTTTGGAAATATTTTTATGGTCATTTTGACCATGAATGTGGACGCATAGATGGCTAGGGGGGTTGGCAGAATTTTTGGAAGGATTTAGGAGGAATTAAAGAGGAAATATGGGATTTGGGTGAAAGAATTGGTGTTGGCCGAATTTGGGACTTGGTAGGATGGCATTTTCGGTTGGTAATAGTAAGATAGGTGTGTCAAAATTCATAGTTAATAGTTTTGGTTTTTCTCTTTTTCTCCAAGTTTCGGTCAAGAGGGTTATAGGCAAGTCATTTGGGTATTTGGTGCATTAAGGTGTGTTGTCAATATTTTTCTAACCTTCTCCTATTCATCATTTCTTTCTTTCAACCCCAAATCCATACCTATTCTCTTGTGGCCGAATATCCTATTTCTTATTCAATATGAGTCATAGCCGAATCTTGTAAGTTCTTTTATTCTCTTTTCTTTTCTTGAAACTTTAAAGCCGAAACACTATTCATCTTTCTCCTCTATTCTTTTCACCATATTCAAAAGCCGAAACTTTGATCTAGTTTATTCTTGGCCGAATCCTCTAAGCTTTCAACTCTCTGCACTCTTGCGTTTACTCTTTTCATTAGTAAAGTGCTCAAACACCATCTCAACCTCGTTTCTATACCTATCTTTGTGTTAGCCGAATATCTCATTATCATTGGGAAGGTTTAGCCGAAACCTTTTTCTCTTTTTGGTCTCTTCAAGCAACATGGTGGTAAGTAATTTCTATCCTAGCAATCGGTGTAGGTTCTCTTTCTTTTAAGTGTGCCGAATCATGGATTAAGTCTTGGTTTTAGGCATGGCTGATTGTTCTTAGTGCCATAAAAAGGTGTTCTTTTGTGTGTAGCTAAAGGAAGGGAACTCAGAGTGTGATTCGGGATTTGGTAGGAGACCAAATCGGCTTTAAGGGAGAAGGAAGAACCACGTTTTGAGATCGTGTTAGATTCGAGTAGTTCGGGATTTCACTAATAGGTAGGTGTGTGATTAACCCATCGTTTTCCGGGTTTTTGCTATATTTGTATGTGTTGATTATGTACTAACAAGTGCAGTAAAAGTTATGAGATAAATACCCTTAAAGGGGTATGTCGATAATCCAGTAAGTACCAAACCTGATGATATGTGATTATTAATATGAATATGTGTTATGACTATGCTTGATGAACATGCTCACGCATTATTATATTATATCATTATTTATGTTACATGTGCATGGGTTGGGATATGATATGAAAGAAGGTACGGGTGTACTTCGAGTATGTGGTTTGATGTTAGCCTTGAGCTACATCGTGGATTGACGTTGACTAAGGTCACGTTGTGGATTAATTACGATTTAGTTCGCGTGGCTTGATGAGTGGCTGTGTGCCTCATCGTGGTTGATATCGGCTATGTGCCATATCATGGTTGATGAGTGACTATGTGTCCCATCGTGGTTTTGGTGTTAGCTACGGCTACATCGTGGATTGGCGCTGACTGAGGTCGCGTTGTGGATTATTATGCTTAATTGCACGTGGACGGCATTGATTGCCTTTGGAGTGAAAAGGAGAGGGTGATTTGTTAATCCCCTGGTGTGTGGTAGGCTGGATACGGGGGTGTGTAGAGGATGGACCCTAGGTTGGGGTTGGGTGCACTTTGCATAATTTTATTTGATATGAGTAATTGATGTGAAAATGGGCCAAGCCCAATATGTGAATGTGGATTGGGTTAAGAAATGGGCTAAGCCCAGTATATGAATGTGGATCAGTGTGGAAATGGGTTAAGCCCGATATGTGGAATTATGCGGTTAATTACCCTGTTACCTGATAAGTGATATGAATATGGGCCAAGCCCAGAATGTGTTATTAAGTGAATATGATATCTTGTTATCTGTTATATGGGTTAATATGTGGTTAACATGTGGGTGGAATTCAGTGGAGTAATTACACACTGAGTCTGTGGGACTCACCCAATTTTTCTCAAACCTTTCAGGTGATGCTCGGACCAGGTTGGAGTGGATACGAGGTGGCCCATGCAGAAGATATTTTATTTGTTTTACACATTTTATTTATGAAAGGTTATTTATTGTAATAAGGGCCACTTTAAGTATTTAAGGACTTTTATTATGTTTTAAGTTGGATTGTCGATTATATTATTATTTGAAAATGTTTTATTTTAAACAACTTAATTTTATTTGGAACTTTAATTATACAATGTTTTAGTAAAGACAACAAATTTTTATGTTTTTTTTTAACTCTAAGTCAAAAGTTTTTCAAACGTTTTCCGCAGTGGCATTTCAAATTCGGTCATAGCGAATGGGTCGGGTTTGGGGTGTTACAACTACTTACCGTTATCGCACGAAAACAAAAGCCGAGGAGCAAGATAGACCGAAAATGAAAGATAATGGGAAACACTTGAAATTTTGGCAACAACAAAAGAGAACTGGTGTCAAAAACGAAAAGGGGGTGGGGGAGAAAGGGACAAAATTCGGCTATGGAGGTAGAAAAAATAAAATAAAAAAAATAAAAGATGGTAGAAGAGAATTCTGCAGAGATTTTCGGAATCAAAGGGATAACTCCCCAAACTCCTTGATTTACTCCACTAAACCACATCCATTCCAACCACTCAGCATCTCAGTCCATCTCAAATGCCTCCATTCATTACTTTTCTCTCCAAATCCCTTATTTCCCTTCCAATTCGTCCAACACACTCCCACCACCCTCAAACTCTCAGAATTTATGTCAAAATAGAACACACACACGGCACAAGTAGCAAAACAAAACACTCCCTTGCACACACCAGGATTCGAACTCAAGACCACCAGCATATTAACACTTCACTTAACCACCAAACCAGCAGACCCATTCTGTCATATTTTACCAACATTTAATTATAAGCCTACTGACCTGAGGTAGGGGTTTATTCATTTAAGAACAAAAATTTTCCCAAGCTAATGCTTGAACTTGGGACCTCTTAGACACTTCCCAGAACACTTAGCCACTGAAGCAGACATACAATTGTGTCACAACATACGAAAATAAATATTAAGGATTTTTGGGGCGTTACAACTGGTTGAGCGTTAATGCATCAATCTCCCCTAACACCATAGTATAATATGCACCGTAGTGCCAGAATGATATGCACCAAAGTGCCAAAATGATATGCATCGAAGTGTCAAAATGCTCCCACCAATAAACATATAAATCTTATAACATGCCAACTATATCCGAATGTTATTCGATATCGTCAATAGGTCAATACTCACTATCAATTATCATCAATATACAACTCAATTCGAGTCATTGTATAGAAACATATTTTTTAATTTTACATAAACATATATAATACTTATCACTCATTTTTCAACTCAACATGATTGGTACTTACCTTTTATTCTATAGACTTTATTACTAAATAAGGTCATGCAATAAAAGCAAATTAAGTTAGCCTGGATTAGCTATTCCTCGGTTGCTTTCTCTTTCCCTTTTGCCTTCGAGGTTTTGACATCGTCTTTAGCTATGTACGATAATTTCAATATACGAAGAACTCCAGTTTCTCATAATCAAGCATATATAAATTGTAATTAAAACTTGTTATGCACATTTTTATTTAAGTCTCTAATAACCCTAATGTTTGCCCATATCTTTCAACTCTCCCAATCAAATCATATTCCAATTTCGTAACTATTCTCTAGGGACCTCAAACTATCATTACATAACATTTGTCACACCTAAAATCAGGCTAATCTGAATTGAAGAAGGATAGATGCGAAGTTGGTTGTTCTGGCACACTCTGATAGTTAGTTCGCCAAAATGTAAACTTTTGGCGAATTAACGTTTTGGGAAAAATGAGTATCTGCCCATGGAAGTATATCAGGATTTAGTATTTGACGAGTTCTTCAATTTAAGAAGAAGTTCGATAAAAGAAAGGTAAGCTTTATGTAGGATACCGCCAAAAGTATAGTTTTTCGAATTTGCTCAAGCATTATGAAGAACAGGTTTTGGTAAATAGATCTAGTAATAAGCCAACTAAATTGATTGTGTAACACTCCTTACCCGTATTCAACGCCGGAACAGGGTACGAGGCATTACCGGACATAAACACAAGCAAACGTACATTTTCTAGTCATAAATTTTGTGTCCAAATTAAAACCATTCACATTCAATCATAAAGTCCCTAATACAGGCCTCGAGGCCCAAAACATGCTTTGGAAGTGGTTCGAAACTAAACTGAGAACTTTAGAAAATTTTACAAATCTTAGAAAATTTTTCATGTTACAGGGCTCACACGCCCGTGTGGTTTAAGACACACGCCCGTGTGACTCTGGGACACACCCATGCTTTAGACCGTGTCCAAATTAGGATGCTCTTTAACTTGTACAATACGGCCATGCCAGATGCCCATGTGCTAGGACGTGTAGCACACATGGCTGAGACACACGCCCGTGTCCCTGCCCGTCTACTCCATTCTGGACATTCTGTTTTTCCAAAATTAAGGTGCAGAGGACACGCGGCCGAACACATGCCCGTGAGGCAGACTGTGTGTCACATACGGCTTAGACACACGCACGTGTGTTTACCCGTGTGGACAATAAAAAGGCTATTTACCAAGCCATTTTCCACCCTTATTCACACATACACTCACATCAATTCAAAGGCACATAACATTACATACTTAGGCAACCGAAGCATCCATATTCATGGTTAAAACATATCAACTTTATATGTTTATCTAACATATTCACTACATTTATTAAGCCCTAAATCAAACATATAAATCCCACATTCATTAGGCTTCATTCAATTACTATCTAGTTACCAAATTATACTCAAATTCCTCATCTCGTCAATAGGTTACAATTCCAACATTAAACAATTATGCCATAAATCACATTTCCAAATATTTCACATTCACCAAGCATACCATGATCATATCACCATAGATATTGACACATATATGAATATACTTAGGCTTACAACCATGTTGCCAACATAAGCCAACTTACATGGCCAAATAGAAAACAAGCCTTTGACAATTACAAGCCAACATATTGGCTACAATCATAAAGACACATATAACCAATTGACTTAGTCCCTATACGTGCCGTAACTCAAAACACTTGAATTTATATATACCCAAAATGGTAGCTTGATAGTGTGATAGGATCTTCGACGATCTCCAACTCGAGCTAGCTTATTAACCCTATAAGACCTGGGAAAGGAAAGGGGTAAGCTATATAGCTTAGTAAGTTCATATGTAAATAATAAACAACATTAATTATACATTTCCATATGAATAACATGACATATATTAACATAAATGTCATTAAAATTCATGAGCATAACTTACTCAATCATGTGAATAACATAACTTATACCACAATCAACAAACCATTTCAAACCTCACATAAAACATACACATTAATTATGAGCATTGGCATTTCAAGCATATACTCTTACATCTTTCAATTGCCTAAACTCTTATCTTTCCATGCTTTCATAATCATTTTAATAGGCAATTTTGCCATCTTTCCTTTATCTCATATCCTATAAATCACAATTTGCATGAATACAACATGCTATGTCATAACTCAACCTAGCCCGAAAGCCAATCACAAAATCATCAATAAAATTTACTATGTATTTCATACATCACAAGTATAAACCCATAATCACAAGGTTTTCATAAAATCATTCTCGTGGAAATCATGAACTCACAATTTCATGAAGTCAATGCTTATAAACTTTACATACATACCTGTACCAATTCTTAATACTCGCATACTTTTTCTCTTCTTTGACATACCCGTTGAATTTTCCGTTGAACCATTTGGAATACTAAAAGATACTCAGGAATCTCGTACATATAGTACCATACCAATGCCATATCCAGATATGTTCTTACACGGAATCTCATATCAATGATAATAGCCCAGCTATGGTCTTACACGAAATCTCATATCGATGTCATATCCCAGATATGGTTTTACACGAAATCTCATATCGATGCCATATCCCACATATGGTCTTACACGTAATCTTAGTGACCCTAATGTCATGACATTTGTATCCTAACTATTCCTAAGGTTCAACTAGGGTTTACTCGCTTGTCGAAACATCGTTAATTTCATCCATAGAGTCCATCATACAATTCATGCAATAACAAAACATTATAAATATAATTATAAAGTTTCATTATTTACATACAAACTTACCTCGGCATAGAAACGACAAAAAGTACTAAATCGTCAAATACTTATTTTTTCCTCCATTCTAGGTCCGAACCTCGTTTTTCTTGATCTATCATATCATATTCATCTCATTTAAGCATTATACTATTCAAATCAGCCCAAAATCACATTATGGAAAAATTACATTTTTGCCCCTAAAGTTTCACATTTTTATAATTTAGTCCCTAGGCTCGTAAAATGAAATCTATTCAATTTCATTAATATAAAAGCCTAACCGAACCATTTTCATAACTATAACGGCCCACAATTTTCATTAGAACACACTTTTACTACATATTTTACAACTTTTATAAACAAGTCCTTTTAAGCATTTTCATCGAAAACTACTTAGTAAAAGTCATTTAACAAGCCATAAACATGCATTTTCTACCATCAAACATCAAAATACACAAATATCCATCATGGGTAAAATTTTAGACTCTGGTTATGTCTTAAATTAGTGGTAGAAATAAATACATCATGTTACGAGGATTTTAAAAACGTAAAAATCATTAAAAACGGGACTAGAATAGACTTACAATCGAGCTTGGAAGCTTTAAAAACCCTATCTATGTCTTCTCCATGCAAGTTTTGGCCATGAGGAAGAAGATGGACAAATATTGGCTTTTAATTTGGCTTTTCAATTCATTTAATTACCAAATTACTAAAATACCCTTAATGTAAAAATTTGAAAACATACCTAACCATGTCCATTTTTGTCCACCAACTTTGTAACACCCCAAACCCGGCCCAAACAATATGACCGAATTTGGTTTGCTATAGAGAAAACATTTTGAAAACCATTTTAAAACCGATTTTAAAATTTGTCGAAATGCCTTTCAATTTGAATTTTCTTTGTTAAAAACCACACTTAAAAATATTTGTTGAGTCGAGTTGTTTAAAAATTTCAAATGTACTCGATAGTACTTTAAAAACTTTTTTGCGTTTAATTTGAGAAAACATGTGCAACCGTTTTAACATCATCAAGTAGTTTAAACCAAACATTCAAACATGCAGCAATAATAAAATCATCCTAGGAGGCCTTATTACAATTAAGCAACATAAACCCAAACGAAAGATAGATAAAATCCAAAATTCATTTATTAAAAATCTCCACTGCATGGCCACCTCGAGTCCATCCGGCTCCTCACCCGCGATCTACGAGTCACCTGAAAAATTAAACGAGAAGGTGAGTCACCAAGACTCAATGTGTAACCCTTCCCCGATTTAGTACAATAACATACACAAATCATAACCAATTAACATGCATAAGTTTAAAATGCACCCAACCTAACCATCCAAACGCCTTTCTCTACCCCGTGTGGTACCAAACCACTGGTGGTGCTAAACCACTGGTGACATATAGTCACAGATGTGATGCCAAATCACTGGAGATACCAAATCTCTGGTGTCCGAAGACACAAATCGAATGATGGGGCCAACCCATCGTGTGATACCAAATCACTGGCAGACGATCCCATATCTCAAAGTGGGGCCAACCCACGGTGGTATCAACCACAGGGACAAGTCGCTATGAGGTGCCAAACCTCTGGAGGTACCAAACCTCTGGTGACCGTAGTCACAATGTGTTACCAAAACACTGGTGTCCGTCGACACGAATATCACTGTCCCCTCCACTCATCAATCCATATCAAACAATTATGTATATTTACTGAATCATGCAAAAAGGTTTATTTTAACAACATTAATAAATTTATCATTGCCATATATCCAATAATACACATACCAAATGTGTCATGCTTCCCAAAAGCATCAAATAGTAATCTCATAGCAAATAAGGACTTACCCGAATCCTTGTTAATACCATGATAGTATTACATCCATGTCTACACAAATCGATTAGGCATAATATAACACTTAGCATATTAAAAAGTTATAAGGTGTGTATGTACACACCTGATACTAACGAGAGTCCTAAATCCCGAATCGACAAATCGTCCACACAAGTTTTCCTTGCCCCTATATTCGGCCAAAAATGGACATTAATGACATGGCCTATTCGGCCAAACCAAAATAATTGAGAAGGGTTCCTTGTGAACCCGAAACCCTACCCAAAAGCCTTCGAACACTAGCCAACACACTCCTAAATGTGAATCGGCCTCACTTCCCTACAATCAACCATCATCATTAAGGTTATTAGCCTTCGGCTTAAACGAAAACTTAAAAGAATAATCCTTTGAAATAAACTCTTACCACCTTACCAAAATCGATTGACAGAAAAGTCCCGAGGAAAACTATGCTACCTTTAATATTCGGCCAAAGTGATTCAAGATAGGAGAAGAAAATTTTCGGCACAACAAAGAGGTATATTCGGCTAAAGAACAAAAAAGAAAATAATAGGAAAAGGGAATAGAGTTTCGGCAAAGAAGAGAGTATAGGAGATTTTTGGTGTTTAAGCAAAACAAATAGGAGAACAAGATGTTGATGAAGGTTTCGGTTTTGAGAGAATGAAATGGAGAAAATGAAAGATGAGCAAAAATGACCAAATGGTCAAAAGAGTTTAGGCTTAACAATAGGTAAAATTCGGCCAAAAGAAAAGAAAAGAGATTCAGAGAAAATTGCAACCTTTTGCACCAAAAGCTAGGAATGACCAAAACACTCCTAAACCTTACCAATTACTAGCATATTCGGCCAAATCCCCCCTTAGCCACATTGCCGTCCAAGTTCATGGTCAATTAGCCATGAATTAGTTTCCAAAACACTTTCCACAAGCCAAGCCTTTTGTCCCCTCAATTTACCATAACTTCAAGATATCCTTCCATAACCTTAGGAATCTTATCCCTTTTTCCATGCTTTCCTTAAAAAATAAATTCAACTTACCAAAAGTTATTAGTCCACCTATCATAAACATAGGTTGACCAGCCATTAATGCTATCATGAAATAAAAACCTCAAAATGCTAAACATGCTACTCGAACCACTAACCTCAAGCAACCTTTCAAGAGCCTTAACCAACTTGCCACTTACTCCTCTTGTGCTTTAAATGAACACTTAATTAACTTAATTGTCAAGCTCACTTAATCCTACTTCATTAAATAAACCATACTAAAAATTATCCTACTTAACCGAGCTTACTCAAGACCCCTAATTGAGTCTTATAATTCCACAAATAATATCACAGAAATTTAAACATAAGCAAAATAATTCAATCACAAATAGCCCCAAATTCAGGATGTTACAGTTCTACCCCCTTAAAAATAATTTCGACCTCGAAATTACCTGATCAGAAGAGATGGGGGTATTGCTGCCATATCACATCCTCGGGTTCCCATGTCGCTTCCTCCGTACCATGGTTTCGCCATAGCACTTTCACCAAAGGTACTGCTTTCCCACGCAAAACCTTGATATCACGATCTAAGATCTGAACTGGCTCCTCCTCGAAAGATAAGTCGGAGTTAACCTCAATCTCTGCCACTGGCACAACGTGCGATGGATCCGACCGATACCGTCTAAGCATTGACACATGAAAGACGTCATGAATCTGACTCAACTCTGCCGGCAGTTCGAGCTGATAAGCTACCGGTCCTACTCGCTTCAACACAGTATACGGGCCGATGAACCTTGGGCTTAACTTCCCTTTTTGCCCAAAACGCAACACCTTTTTCCAAGGCGACACCTTCAGAAAGACTTTATCTCCTACCTCGAATTCCATTTCCTTGCGCTTGAGATCGGCGTAAGACTTCTGCCTGTCCGACACTTCCTTGAGACGAGCCCGAATTACCTTAACTTTGTCCTCAGTTTCAGTCACCAATTCTGGACACAAAACCTGACGTTCACCCAACTCCGTCCAACACGTAGGAGTACGGCACTTCCGTCCATACAGTGCTTCATATGGTGCCATTTGGATACTCGCTTGATAACTATTGTTATAAGCGAATTCCGCCAACGGTAGATACTCCTCCCAACTGCCACTGAAATCCAGAACGCAACCTCTGAGCATATCTTCTAAGATCTGAATCACTCTCTCCGATTGTCCGTCGGACTGCGGGTGAAAAGCTGTGCTGAAATCCAATCTCGTTCCCAAGGCTTGATGCAAAGCTCTCCCTTTAAAGCACAAAACTCCATCACTGGACAGACTAAAATCCTCTAATCCACCATTCTGGACTTGCAACCTCCGATCATTCAAACCATCATCCTCTAACTGCTTCTCCTTAATCTGATCTAACCAAGTCGGCTTGACTTGCAATTCTGCCAAAAGACTCCCATCGTCGAACAAACTAAGTCGAGCAAACATTGATCTTAAATCCGATACAACCTTACGGCTCAACGCGTCTGCCACCATGTTAGCCTTACCAGGATGATACTCGATCGAACAGTCGTAGTCCTTCAACAGCTCAATCCATCTACGCTGTCTCAAATTCAAATCCTTCTGAGTCAAAAGATACTTAAGACTCTTGTGATCCGTGTAAACTATCGACTTCTCTCCGTACAAGTAGTGCCTCCATATCTTCAAAGCGAAGACTACAGCCGCTAACTCCAAGTCATAAGTCGGATAATTAGCCTCATGCGGTCTCAACTGCCGAGATGCATAAGCCACTACCTTCCCTTCTTGCATCAACACACATCCCAAACCAATATGTGATGCATCACAATAAACCGTGAATTCCTTGCCTGCCCCAGGTTGTATCAAAACCGGAGCTTCAGTCAGAATCCTCTTCAATTTGTCGAAACTTTCTTGTTGCTCTTCGGTCCATACAAATGGAACTCTTTTCCTCAACAACATGGTCATCGGTGCAGCAATCAAAGAAAATCCTTCCATAAATCTTCGGTAATACCCCGCCAGACCTAGAAAACTCTGAATCTCAACTACAGACTTAGGCGGCTTCCAATCCAACACTGCCTCAATCTTCCGAGGATCCACTCTAATCCCCTTGGCTGAAACAACGTGACCCAAGAAAGTCACCTCCCTAAGCCAGAATTCGCACTTACTAAATTTCGCATATAGCTGTTTTTCCCTCAAAATCTGTAACACTACTCGCAAATGCGCATCATGCTCCTCTGACTTCGAGTATACCAAAATATCGTCTATAAAGACCACAACAAACTGATCCAAAAACTGCTGAAATACCCTATTCATCATGTCCATGAATGCTGCCGGTGCGTTAGTCAATCCAAACGGCATCACCAGAAACTCGTAGTGTCCATACCGAGTACGAAATGCCGTCTTATGGATATCAGCCTCTTTCACCTTCAGCTGAAGATATCCAGACCTTAAATCAATCTTAGAGAAAACCGCAGCCCCTTTAAGCTGATCAAACAAGTCATCTATCCTCGACAAAGGATACTTGTTTTTGATCGTCAGCTTATTCAACTGGCGGTAGTCTATACACATCCGCATCGCACCATCCTTCTTCTTGACAAAAAGTACCGACGCTCCCCAAGGTGAAACACTTGGTCGAATGAAACCTCGATCCAACAACTCTTGAATCTGAGCCTTCAATTCCATCAATTCCTTTGGTGCCATCCTATACGGAGCTATAGACACTGGCGCCGTTCCGGGTAACAGATCTATACCGAATTCGACCTCACGATCCGGAGGCAATCCCGGAAGTTCTTCAGGAAATACGTCAGCAAATTCCTTTACAGTTTGAACATTCCCCACAGAAGACTCCTTAGCTTCCAAAGCACACACATGAACTACGAACGCCTCACAGCCCTTCCTGACCATCTTCACCGCTTTCACCGCAGATACCATGTTGGATAGATAATCTCTCCTATTACCTATCATGACCACTTCTTCACCTTCAACCGTCTTCAAAACCGTGCGCTTAGCAGCGCAATCCAAACTTGCTTGGTACTTGACCAACCAATCCATCCCAAGAATCAGATCGAACTCCTCAAACGGCAGTTCCATCAGATCAGCTACGAACACTACCCCTTGGAGTTCTAGGGGTACATCCCTATATAGCTTGTCTACTTCTACAGAGTAACCTAAAGGACTAAGTACGGTCATCCTCCTAGAAGCAGTCTCAGGAACTAAACTCATGGTCTCAACTATGCTACTAGCAACGTAAGAATGCGTCGAACCCACATCTATCAAAGCAGTATATGGAACACCAAAGATTAAAAACATACCGGTTATGACGTCCGGTTCGTCTCCTTCCTCACGACGCCTCGCAGTATACACCAAACCAGGCTGTCTAGACTCCGTGTTGCCAATACCTCTGCCAGCTACTTCGCGACCTCCACTAGAGCCATAGCCACCTCTACCATTACCACGACCTCTCTGCGGTGCTGGTCCCTCCTTTCTGAATTGAGCACGACCTTGACCTTCAGACTGATTCCTAGCTTGCTTACGTGGACAGTCTCTCACACGATGATCCAACGAACCACACTCGAAACATCCTTTCCCTCCGGTCCAACATTCTCCCCAATGGAACTTCCCACAACGATTACACTGGGCCGGTCTCTGATTAGCAGCTGTGGACCTTCCTGCCTGATTTGGCCCACTCTGCCTAAGCCTTTTCTGAACATTACCACCTGACCCAGACGATCCAAAGCCTCTTTTCTGCTTGCTCCTATCATAACTCTGTCTCACGGACTCCTTGACTCCTTCGGCTACCTTGGCCTTCTCCACCAAGACAGCAAACTCACGCTCTTGCTGCGGAGCAATCAGCAACCTTAACTCGTCTCTAAGTCCATCTTCAAAGCGGACACAACGATCATGCTCCGATGCCACTATTCCCTGAGCATAGCGGCTCAACCTCAAGAATTCTGCCTCATATTCCGATACAGACTTATTTCCTTGTACCAACCCCAGAAAAGCTTTCCTTTGTACGTCAATGTAACTAGAGCCAACATACTTCTTCTGATAAGAAATTTTGAAATACTCCCAAGTAAGATCATCTGCCGTAGCACCATCTCGAACCGTGAGCCACCATCGGTATGACTCATCCTTGAGAAGCGACACCGCTCCTTTCAGTTTCTCCTCATTTGTCAAATCTATCTCATCCATGATTCTTTCGGTCGATTCTAGCCAATACTCAGCCGTATTGGGCGCTACACCAGACACACCTCGGAAAAATTCAGCTCCGTTAGCTCTAAGTCTCTCAGGTACCGACTTCTGAGCTCCTCCACCTCCACCCATTCCAGCTACCCTTTCCAGAACCCACAGCATCGTTTGTGACACAGCGTCATCACCCGTCTATTCCTGCTCCTCAGCTCCAAAGGTTGGGGGTGGTGGTGGCGGTGGTATCTCGTTCTCAGAGCCCTGACCCGACCCGACAGGTTCTGACACGGTCATCCTACCCCTTCCGCGTCCACGACGGCCACGTCCTCTAAAGCTCATTCTAACTATCGCGCTTTAACCTGATTAGGAAATTTTTATGAATTAGTACATGTTTCACTTGATTATCCGCGAAGAAATTTTATGAAAAGAGTTTAATAGAGATTCTTTCGATCAAACAAAGTTTTAAGTCTTCTATCCTAGTTACACAGAAAAGTACATCCATTCCCTAATACCTTTCATACCTATCACTCTTCAGACATTTCTGTCAGTTTCTAACCCAGGGGTATTTTCGTCATTTTTCCTATAGGGTATTTTTTTGTAATAAACCGAAGAAAATTTTAAAACTCTAATAAATCAAAACATCTTGTGATTTTTAAAACTGAGGGTATTTTTGAGAAATTCTCAATTTGAAGATATGACAAAATTTTGAAAACCAGGGGTATTTTGGTAATTTTGTCAATCGGGGATAATTTTGTAACTTTCCCAAAGTCAAGGTATTATTTTGAAATACAACATTTTTGAGTACTTTTGTACAATAAAAGTTTGATAAAAATTTGGGGTAATATGGTAATTTTAGAAACCAAGGGTATTTTCGTAATTTTACCACTAGGACATTTTGAAAATTTTGGTAAACCGGGATTATTTGAAAATTTTTGAAGATAAACTTGTCCTATTATCAAAAAGAGATAATTTAGTGATTTTAAAACCGAAGTTTTCCTTAAAACATGGCTAGTCCCTTTCGGGTTTTATTTAGGGTTTTGCCTATGACTGAGTCCTCTTGGTTAGGGTGAACCGAAGCTACGCACCAGGTAGGAATCCCGGGAAGAGGAGGTGAGTCACGAGGACTGCTTAAGTACCAAGCTCTTTCGGATCCAATCCTAGACATGCGCACCAAGATTTCCACACCCTAACTCGGCGACTTGGTCACGGGTTGATTTTAGTTAGGCCATTAAAGTCTTATGTCTTTGTTTGAGATAAACTAGTCCTAAAGTTTAAAATACTTATCACTATCTACGTCCCATGCTTCCTACCCTTCTACAGTAAATAATTCATACAAAAAGTTAGAGGTACTTACCAGGGCGGATGGGTGCCGGAGACTCGGTGCCATGCTTATTCAAAACCAAATATTTTCAAAAAGGCCTACCAAAAACATTTTTGGGCCTTGGGCCCCCACAGCCGAGCTTTGAACTGGGCTCTGATACCAATTTTGCAACACCCCAAACCCGGCCCAAACAATATGACCGAATTTGGTTTGCTACAGAGAAAACATTTTGAAAACCATTTGAAAACCGATTTTAAAATTTGTCGAAATGCCTTTCAATTTGAATTTTCTTTGTTAAAAACCACACTTAAAAATATTTGTTGAGTCGAGTTGTTTAAAAATTTCAAATGTACTCGATAGTACTTTAAAAACTTTTTTGCGTTTAATTTGAGAAAACATGTGCAACCGTTTTAACATCATCAAGTAGTTTAAACCAAACATTCAAACATGCAGCAATAATAAAATCATCCTAGGAGGCCTTATTACAATTAAGCAACATAAACCCAAACGAAAGATAGATAAAATCCAAAATTCATTTATTAAAAATCTCCACTGCATGGCCACCTCGAGTCCATCCGGCTCCTCACCCGAGATCTACGAGTCACCTGAAAAATTAAAGGAGAAGGTGAGTCACCAAGACTCAATGTGTAACCCTTCCCCGATTTAGTACAATAACATACACAAATCATAACCAATTAACATGCATAAGTTTAAAATGCACCCAACCTAACCATCCAAACGCCTTTCTCTACCCCGTGTGGTACCAAACCACTGGTGGTGCCAAACCACTGGTGACATATAGTCACAGATGTGATGCCAAATCACTGGAGATACCAAATCTCTAGTGTCCGAAGACACAAATCGAATGATGGGGCCAACCCATCGTGTGATACCAAATCACTGGCAGACGATCCCATATCTCAAAGTGGGGCCAACCCACGGTGGTATCAACCACAGGGACAAGTCGCTATGAGGTGCCAAACCTCTGGAGGTACCAAACCTCTGGTGACCGTAGTCACAATGTGTTACCAAAACACTGGTGTCCGTCGACACGAATATCACTGCCCCCTCCACTCATCAACCCATATCAAACAATTATGTATATTTACTGAATCATGCAAAAAGGTTTATTTTAACAACATTAATAAATTTATCATTGCCATATATCCAATAATACACATACCAAATGTGTCATGCTTCCCAAAAGCATCAAATAGTAATCTCATAGCAAATAAGGACTTACCCGAATCCTTGTTAATACCATGAGAGTATTACATCCATGTCTACACACATGATACTAACGAGAGTCCTAAATCCCGAATAGACAAATCGTCCACACAAGTTTTCCTTGACCCTATATTCGGCCAAAAATGGACATTAATGACATGGCCTATTCGGCCAAACCAAAATAATTGAGAAGGGTTCCTTGTGAACCCGAAACCTTACCCAAAAGCCTTCGAGCACTGGCCAACACACTCCTAAATGTGAATCGGCCTCACTTCCCTACAATCAACCATCATCATTAAGGTTATTAGCCTTCGGCTTAAACGAAAACTTAAAAGAATAATCCTTTGAAATAAACTCTTACCACCTTACCAAAATTGATTGACAGAAAAGTCCCGAGGAAAACTATGCTACCTTTAATATTCGGCCAAAGTTATTCAAGATAGGAGAAGAAAATTTTCGGCACAACAAAGAGGTATATTCGGCTAAAGAACAAAAAAGAAAATAATAGGAAAAGGGAATAGAGTTTCGGCAAAGAAGAGAGTATAGGAGATTTTTGGTGTTTAAGCAAAACAAATAGGAGAACAAGATGTTGATGAAGGTTTCGGTTTTGAGAGAATGAAATGGAGAAAATGAAAGATGAGCAAAAATGACCAAATGGTCAAAAGAGTTTAGGCTTAACAATAGGTAAAATTCGGCCAAAAGAAAAGAAAAGAGATTGAGAGAAAATTGCAACCTTTTGCACCAAAAGCTAGGAATGACCAAAACACTCCTAAACCTTACCAATTACTAGCATATTCGGCCAAATCCCCCCCTTAGCCACATTGCCGTCCAAGTTCATGGTCAATTGGCCATGAATTAGTTTCCAAAACACTTTCCACAAGCCAAGCCTTTTGTCCCCTCAATTTACCATAACTTCAAGATATCCTTCCATAACCTTAGGAATCTTATCCCTTTTTCCATGCTTTCCTTAAAAAAATAAATTCAACTTACCAAAAGTTATTAGTCCACCTATCATAAACATAGGTTGACCGGCCATTAATGCTATCATGAAATAAAAACCTCAAAATGCTAAACATGCTACTCGAACCACTAACCTCAAGCAACCTTTCAAGAGCCTTAACCAACTTGCCACTTACTCCTCTTGTGCTTTAAATGAACACTTAATTAACTTAAGTGTCAAGCTCACTTAATCCTACTTCATTAAATAAACCATACTAAAAATTATCCTACTTAACCGAGCTTACTTAAGACCCCTAATTGAGTCTTATAATTCCACAAATAATATCACAGAAATTTAAACATAAGCAAAATAATTCAATCACAAATAGCCCCAAATTCAGGATGTTACAAACTTAACCAATGGTCTAATTATCATTTAAGGACCTCCAATTTAAAATCTCATAGCAATTGGACACCTCTAACATATAGAATTTAAAATTTTTCACTTTTTACAATTTAGTCCTTTTGACTAAATTGAGTGCCCAAACGTCAAAATTTTTGCGAAATGGTTCCATAAAATTGTAGACCTTAAAAATATAATAAAAATAAATTTTACTGAGTCGAATTTGTGGTCCCGAAACCACTGTTCTGAGTAGATCCAAAATCGGGCTATTATAGATTGGTCAAATAGCATATGAACAATAAGTTATCCACTTTAATCATCTATTATTATGAAATATAGGCATACTCTCAATAAGAAGAGTTATACAATTAGTCATTAGTTTAATTTCATTTATGATATATAAAGTTGGAAAATCTATGTAGTTGGTAGTTTCCATATCTAATAAAATTTTGATTCAATTTTCGAATTATCCGATATATGTACCACTTATCAGTTTAGGTATTGTCATGTTTTGTAGTGAGAGTTGGACGGAAAGTTTCTGAATGAGTTGTTAATTCGTTATATGTATGTGAGGAGTTGGGTGTCTGTAACATCCTAAAAATTGAGTATTAATATGTTGCATGTTTTTGGTGTTTAGCTTGTGAATGATTCAATTTGTGTGCTTAATATTGTCTTGAGAAGGCTCAGGAGTATTCGTAATTAGAATAAATTTTAGTAATGAGTACTTTATTGAAGTGGATCAAGTGACCTTGATGTTTAAGGAAATTAAGTGTCAAAAACTAGCATAAGTTGAGCTAGTAGTAAAGTGGAGTTGGCGCCATAAGTGTTGCTTGAGGGAAGAGGTTCGAATCTTTAGGAATGCAATTTGTGACATTTATTTTTGCTCTTTCCTAGCAAGTGTCAGCCAAGCATCAAATTTTTGGTAAGTTAGACTTTTATTTTTATGGTAAGGTGGCTAAGAGAAAAGGTAAGTACAAACTTAAGGTAGGGAATCATGAGAATATGGCATGTAGGGGGAACACAAGGCATATCTTAAGGGTTATGTTTTGGAAACTTAGAATAGCCAATTTGTCCATGAACTTGGATGGTTTTGTGGTCTAGGGGGGATGGCCGAATATTTTTGGTAGCATAGGTAAGGATGGTAGAATGTTTTGGTCACTTTCATTTGGTCATTTTGGTGTTTTATTTCATAAAACTTTTCTTCTCATTTTTCTCTCCCTAACCGAATGCAATTGGTGCATTGTGAGCATTCTTTTTTTCTTCTTTTGGTCATTGTTTTTGACCATTTGGTCTCAATTTTTGCCTAACCTCTCAAGTTCTTCCTCTCTAGTGCCGAAATCACCATAGCACAAAGGCCATTTTTCTTTTCTACTCTTTGGCTGAATGCTCTCTTGTCCCAAATCCCTCCCTTTGTTTCTTTTTCATCCTTGAAAAATTGAAACACATTTTCTCTCTTCTATTTTTCTCCATGGTTGAATGTTGCTAGCATCTTTTCCATCAAAAGATTCTTCTTAGCCGAACCCTCCTCCTCACATATTTTCTCTTGTTAATCATTCTTTCAACTTTCATTTAAATCAAGTGGTAAGAACCCTTTTCATTTCTTTATTTTCTTCTTTGTCTTTAGTCGAATATACATATTGTTTAGAGGGTCTTTTGACCAAAAATAGCATCCCTTATTCCTTTCTTTTAAACAATCCTATTCATCTTAATAGTGTTATAGAGAAGGCTGAACTCGGAGTATTCGTAACCATCGTGACTCGCTAGAAATCGAATCGAAGTGTTAAGGTAAGGATTTCTATCAAGGACTTCCATATTATTTCGTTATCTCGTCAAAGATGGGTTATTAATCGATTTTATCCTAGGGACGTTAACGCTCGATTTTCATTCCGCGAACGCAGAGATTTTTGTGGTAAGCCGATTTCACCTTAAAACCAATAGTCTTAAATTCCAATATAGTAGTTGGACTAATAATCTTTTGTCAATGGAGGCAAACAAGATAGGTTCGAAAAGAGTGGTGAATAGTGTTCGGAAGAGGGGTGGATTCGCTATTCCCTCTAGATTTAAGCGAAGGGTTGTTTTGGCAATCCGAGATTTTCCACCGGGTTGTGGACCCTTTTCTGTTTAAAATCAATTATTTGAAGTCATTCGTACTTCTGAGCCATTGACTGTTCGTGGTTCTTCAACGGGTTATGAACCATCAATCGGGGAGAAACCACAAATAGTTGTTGTTCGAAATTTCGAGGGTAAAGATCTAGAAGGTAATACCAAATTATCATCTGTGTTAGTGATTAAATTATTTTTAAAATATAATTTATCACCAGATGACATATATTCAATAGTACTCACTAATTTAGAAGTACTAGCATTATTGGTTTTATCAATTATCCAGTCTTTTGGAATTGATAAATCTCTTAAATGTAATAGCTTTGGTTGAATTTCCGTAGTAAATTTATTAGGCTCAAAAAGCTCAATAATTTTATTATTTATTTCTTTTATTTCAACCTCTGCCGTATTAGTATATTCATTAATAGAAGTCCAGCTTATTGCTAAATCTTCTGCTAAATCACTAATATCAGAATTTTTTGTCTGAATTCTAAGACATAGACACTCTTCTATTAGAGGGTCTGTTATGGAGATAAAGTAATTTGGTTTAACTTTAAATCCTATAACACCTGTATGTAAATTAGATTGAATACCTCCAATAAGTGCTTTTATTGGATTTTCAAATCTTTTATCTAATAATACCGCTAAAATAGGAACATCATGACCTCTTCTGAATAAAGCTCTAATTGTTATCATGATAACTCCTAAATGTATATATCTAACCTGAGGATAGTTTTTCCTTTTTATTTTTGCTTTTGTAAATAAGGGGATTTCTGTTAATCCTCCTTTGGTATCTTTAGCGACTGTGTTACCGCTAATTTTCTCTATATGTCTTTTTGACCAAATTTTAAACTTAGAGATTTTATATATTTCTTCTTTAGAAATATGATTTTTATTAATCTTTTCTATTATATCATCAGAAAAGTCTATTTCTTCTCCGATTAAATTTCCTAATTTAATATCCTGTTGTTCAGAATTAGGAATTTCATCTAACTTATTATTAGAGCTATTTCCTATCATAAAGATATATTCATCAGAATTTGTATCAGACTCTGTTTCTGATAACAACTCATATAATATTTCAGTAGGATTTGTTTCCTCACTAAAACATATTTCTAAATCTTGTTCTTCAAGATTTTTAATCATTTTTCTAGCATTCTTACCTTTGTTAGGACAATTTGTTGCTAGATGACCTTCTTCATCACAAATAAAACATTTACATATTTGTTTTTTAGTATTTTTAGAAGTTTTTCTTCTAACAAATTTTTTCTTTTTATTAATAGTATATTTTTTTATTTTCTGGTTTCCATTTAGCTAATTTATATTTTTTATTATATTTTTTATAGGTTTTCGGACGTATGGAATTACATCCAAATTCCCATTCTCCTTCTAACATTTTTTTACAATATTTATGGCTTAATTTATTCTTGACTTGTTTAGCCGCTTTACTCTGTAAATAATGTAATAGTATTCTTTCTTTAGCGAAATTAATCCTATTACCTATTGTATCTATATCTCCTATTTCTTTATTATCATTACTATGTTTTATAATGAAAGATGCATATTTGTTTATACAAATTTCATCCCAAGGTGGAGGTAATTTATGGAAATATTGATTTCTCCAAAAATCTACACTTTCATTTTTTAATTTTTGATATTCATGTAGAAATTTCTTAGAGAATTCGTCTAAATATCTAATATCACATAATTTTAATTTTGACAAGGTATAGTTGGATTGACTATCCTGATCTTTTTTATTAGTATAACCACAAAATTCTATTTTTAGAATTGAGGTTAATCCTTTTAATAGGTCTTTAGGAGAACTTATTTGATTAATAAGTTGACCCTTTTGTTCTCTTCCTTTCTCAGATTCTTCCCAGCGTCTGAGAAATTGTAGAACATCACCTTGAAAAGTTCCAACAAAATAATTTAAAAACTTTTCTTTTGACCAGATCGTACTGTTGTTGTTTACAACAATAGTCATGGACTGTGCCCAATCATCTATGATTTTTTCATAGTCTGACAAAGGAATATTTGTTAAGTCTAAATATATTCCTCCTTGAGCAACATTTCTTTTATTAAGATCACTTATACTGTAAGGTATAGGTGTAGGCTGACTAGTTTCTCCTGGTGTTTCCAGTTTTATATCATTAGTAGCTATATTTTCTATTTTATCACCTAATATTCTTGTTGTATTTTCAACAATTTCGTGACCATCATCTGTTTGAAGGTCTGAGTCTAATTTTCTTTTACCATAAAGATCTTTTTTATCTATTTCCCAAGGTTTAGGTATTATATAATCATCTGGATCTGTAGGTTCAGTATCCATAGGTTCGGGGATTTCTATATTTTCTTCTGTTGAAGTGTTTTCTTCATCAGAATTATAACTCGTAACATTAATATCTATTTCTAAATTATTAGAATTACAATTATCACTATTATCACTATTATTATTATCTTCTTTACTACTATTATTAGTATCATCATATTCTAACATATAGTGATAATTATATTTTTCAAACAAATCTTTATGTTTTTCATAAAGTTCTTCTATTAACTTTAGATATTCAACTCTTTCAAGATTATCTTCCGTTTTAGAAAATTGGTTTTTCCAATGTTCTATTAAAGTTTTATAAGAGTCAAAATCATATTTTTCTTGTTTTTTTATCTTTTTCTCTTTTTTCTTTTGTTTTTTGGTTATTATTATTATTATTATTAGTTGAAGATTCATCCGAAGACTCATCCTCATCTGACAAAACTAAAATAGCATTACTATTACCATAATATAAAGGTCCTAAATTTAAGTCTGATTCTATATTATTATTACTAATAATCTGATCTAATTTATTATTTACATCGGATAATAATTCTTTAGACTTGCTATTCAAATCTAAATTTGTTACTTCTCCCATATTATCTACTTTTTCTTCTACTTCTCCCATATTACTTCTAGTATCCTAGTAAGGACACATTAATTGTCAGCTTCTTGGTGGCTTCCAAGTTGCTTCCGTCAATTGGTGAATGCTATGTTGGTTTTTCCACGTAGCTTCCTTGAATAGTGTGTTGATAATGATGCTTTTGGGTTTTCCACGTAGCTTCCTTTTCTTGACAAAATTGTTGCCCTCTTGGTTGCTTCCAGGTGGCTTCCTTTTCTGGCAATACGTGCTGCTTGCATCATTGCTTGCGTCATCTTTTATGTAGCATTGATGGTTGATTACCTCATTGCTTACATCAATTGGATGCTGACGGGTTGTCATCTTCCAGGTTGTCTTCATCCTTCTTGGATGTTTCTCAGATTCATTTCCTCGATCTCGTCAAGGTGTAATGATTCTGGCGACGGTGCTGGTGAGTTCCAACTTTCCCATATATCTCGGATCTCCGCTGCTAACGGATAATCTTCGATCTCCATTTCCGCTATTTGTTTTAATAACGAAACGGCTTCTTCATTGCTTTCTTCCTGGTTTCTTCCAGTGCCATAAGCTAAAATTCTTCTTCCATCGGTCCAAAACATATAAGTGTCTTGGTGGAGAAGGTGACGAGCCATGCTCATGAGATCAATTCCAGCTTGGACTTGATATTTGTTGAAATTATTATAACACTCATCAATGATTTTTGACAAATGCTCTTGATTTTCTTTGACTACTACCAGGGCTTTTCCCGAAAACATAGTATTTATATTCCAAATTTGATAAGGCTGATGAAATTTTTCTTCCTCAGCAATACCAATGAGACTGTTTATCTCAATATGGAAGTAATAGACAAAATCGTCTATATTTACAAAATTTGATAGCCGGGATTTGACTATCGCCGGAAAATCTTTTAATAAATCAAAAGAGAGATTTTGGACTGTTATTTCTTTAACAAATCCCCATTCAATACTGGTTATATCAAATGGCTCATGATTTAATCGAAATTTGATAGCAGGAGTTTTTTCTCCCATATCATTTATAAAAACATATGCCTGTGAAAAATATTTCGAAAACGTTTCTAAAAATAGAGCTTGCTGTTTGCAAATGGCTCCTTTTATTTTCGAAAATATTTCTGAGGGTAAAATTTGTCTACATTTGTTATATAGACATTTTCGAAACATCTTATTAATAATAGGAGTGTTTCTCCCTTTATCAATAAAATATTGAAATGTATCAAGAAGATTGTTTATCTCCTTAATGTCCATATATTCAATCAGGACATCATCCCAATCTCTGTATAATATAGATTTTAATAATAATTCTTCAGATTTTTCTTGAGTTGTTTTTTCAACTAAGAATTCTGAGAATTGGGTAAGAGCTTTTCCGAAACTAGCCCTTTGTTCCAAAATATGGTTTTTCCATATCTTGTTTATGAAATGGTAATATTATGGGGGTAAGCCTGAATTATAAAAATCCTTTAGATTCGAGAATTCAGAGTTTTGTTGTTTTTTCAACAAAGCATCTGCATATTTGAGAATTTCAGAACCGGTAGGAGGCTGTTGAGAAAATTGAGAATAATCCACCTGTGTTGGTGAATGTGATCCAATTGGTTGGTTTACCAATGGATATGGTAAATAATATCCCTGGTTAGGATAAAATTGTACCTGTGTTGGTGCAGCCATAAATCCTTGTTTAGGAATTATTTTTGCAGGTGCAGCCATAAATCCTTGTTTAGGACTTATAGGTGATTTTCCCTTGTTGGGTTTTTTATGGACAGTTCTCCATCCATCATTTTCTTTTAGAGGTTGTTTACCTCTATCCATAAGGCCTGCTAAGAAAATCAGCAATCATATTATTAATACCTTTTATGTATATGACTTCAAAATTGAATTGGCATAATTCATTATACCATCTAATCCTTCTAGGTACTGTTTCTAAACTTTTATTAGTAAGAAATTGTTTAACAGCTTGATTATCGGTTTTAATAATAAAATTTTCTGGTGCTAAATATATTAGGAATTTTTTTATTCCTTTTTTTTATTGCTAATAGTTCTTTTTCATAAATAGCATAATTAATTTCGTTTGGTTTAAATTTTCCAGAACTATATCCACAAATTAATTCTTCATTAGCTATTGTTTTAGCTTTTAATACACATCCCCAATTTCTTTCTGAGGCATCTGTTTCTAGAATTAACTTATCACCTTGTTTAGGTAAATATACTTTAGGAATATAATTTATTTCAGGCTTTATTTGTTTAATAATATCTGAATCTTTTTTAGACCATTCAAAAGGTTTGTCCTTTTTGAGTTTTTCATATAACTCATCTAATTTTTTAGACAAGTTAGGGAAGAAATTTCTGCCATAATTAACAATTCCTAGAAATTGTTGAAGTTGTTTTTTATCAACAATTTTTTCAGGGAATTCTTTTATTTTAACAATAATATGATCTTGGAGTTTAAGACCATCAGATGATAATATTAATCCTAAGAATTCTATTTCATTTTTTTCTAATTCTATTTTCTTAGGGCTTAATATTATTCCATGTTTTATAAACTCTCTAGCTATAATATTTAGATGTTTTCTATGATTTTCCAGTGTTTCTGAAAAAATTAGAATATCATCTATATATACAACACAAAACTTTTTATATTTTTTAAATATAGAGTCCATCCATCTTTGGAAGACTTGAGGTGCATTACAAAGTCCAAATGGCATTACTCTCCATTGGTAATGACCATTAGGTGCACTGAAGGCTGTTAACGGTCTTGATTCTTCTGTTAACATAATTTGCCAGAAGCCAGACTTACAGTCAAATTTACTAAAATATTTTGCTTGCTTAGCTTGATTTGTTAAAACTTCCTTTCTTGGAATAAAATATCCATCAAAAATAGTATTTTGATTTAATCTTTTATAATTTATAACCATCCTAGCTTTTCCTCTTTTTATTTCTGCATGGTTTCTTACCATGAAGGCAGGACTAGAATGTGGACTAGTAGTTTCTTCTATTAATCCTTTATCCAATAATTCCTTTGTTTGTATATCAAATTCATCTATATCTTGTTTAGTATAGATCATAGGTTTTACTCTAATAATTTATTGGGGTTTTCCAATTTTATGGTACAATATCTAGGACTATTTTTCCATAATTTTAATGGTTCTTCACTAAAATTATTTTCTAATATTTTAAACAACCAGTGATTAGTATCTAGTTGTTTTATTTGTTCATTCTTAGGAGGTGTAAAGTCCTGATCACATATATATTTATGATTTTCTACCAAAGGTGCTTCTACCGATTGTCATCTGTGTTATACCGTAATCAGGTGTGTAATTTCACACTTATCTCATGTGTTAGATGTTATACCGTAAGCATTAGAATAAAAATCGTAAAGTTGGTAAAATCGAAAAATACGGTATATTAACACTTTTTGTGTAAATGCATGAAATCAGTATTAAAGTCATGGAAATTACGGAATCGCCCTCGATGGGCTAATTTTATAAAAAGTAATTTTTGGGCCTCATGTTGCTTAATGGGCCGAATTGCTAGATTGCTTAATGGGCCAATTTGCTAGATTGATTAATTGGCCGAATTGCTA
The DNA here is from genome assembly GCA_005393395.2 of Gossypium australe. Taxonomy (NCBI): domain Eukaryota; kingdom Viridiplantae; phylum Streptophyta; class Magnoliopsida; order Malvales; family Malvaceae; genus Gossypium; species Gossypium australe. The sequence goes on along the minus strand of CM016625.1, from coordinate 29,528,798 downwards.
GATTGCTTAATGGGCCGTATTGCTAGATTGCTTAAGAAGCCGATTTGATAAATTACCATATGGGCCAAAATGAGAAATGGGCCAACTTGTAGTATCGGCCTTATGTTGAAATTATTATATAAATATTTCCGGTGGCTCTGCCACAAACATTTTAAATGGCTTTATGCCTGCGATTGGTGTGTTGGCGGGGTGGGTTTACTTGATCCCCACAGGTGTGCTGGTTGGTACGGCTGGTGTGTAGCGGATGGAAATTTAGGCTTGGTTGGGAATTGCATTTCACATGCATTTTTTTTAAAAATTACTATATTGTTAAGTTCGTAAATGGGCTCAAGCCCAATAAAATGCTTTGATGATTTGGCCCAGTGGACTTGGTAAGTGGGTTGCACACTGAGTTCTAAGTAACTCACCCTGTTTTCTTACCCTTCTCAGGTAATGATAATTGTTGGAGGCTTGGGCCGGGGATGACTTTGCGTGGAGGCCATACTACGAATGATGGTTTATATAAACTTTGAACTTCTTTTAAGTATTTCTATTTAAGTACTATTTCAGTTGCGATGTAATAAGGCCTCTGGTATTATTATATGGATTTTTATTCGTGGATGGATTTTAATTATGTTTTAGATACTTAAAGGGAACTATTTTAAATTTATAAATGTTTTCTTTAATTTTCGTATAAAAAGGGGTTTTTCTTAAATATCACTAACTCGTAAAAATTTTTGTGAAAACTCTTTTATGAATTTTATTTTCAAACTCCTTTTGAATTCTTTCAAACTTCTTTAAAAATTTAACCAATTATTTCTATGAGATCAAAATATAATCTCTTATGTTCTTAAATCATAGATTTCAAATAAATTCTAGGTTTTTGATAAACTCCATCTCCAAAATAGTTTTTGAAGACCTGTTTTCTTTAATTCATTAAATGACTAGAGGTATGTTCGATTTGTGTGGCATACCAAGTCTGGTCTTAACGCATAGACCGGGTTTGGGGTGTTACAGTGTCAATATAAAAAATGATTTGCTTGATATGTTAAAGGTATTCGACTTTGTGTGGGAATTCGTCAAAAGGGTAAGTGTTCACCTGTGCATAATGTTTGGGATCAATTTTTGTGGGAAAATCATTGTAATATGCCTGGATAGAGAAGAAAATGTAGTATGGTCTAGTATGATTTGAAGTTATCCAATGAGTTAAGTTAAGGTTGATTTGAAAGGTTTGGTAAGTGGAAGATAAGAATGTGTATATGCTTGTCTATTGATATAATGGTAGCAGCCTAAAACAGATTGGGAATTCTAAATAAAATAGGATGAAAAGATCAACACATAAATGATTAGGTAAAGTATATTTCAAACTCACTAAGTTCTTATAACTTATAAATGTTATGTTTTCATTCTAGGTTATGTCGATTGATGAGTTCATCAAGAGGGATTACGCCAGGGTTATGCTACACTTGTAAAGAGGGGATACTATGCATATAGTGGTTGTTTTGGAAAAACTAGTGTATTGTAAGACTACACCTACTGAATCTGTCTTCTTTGTAAACATTTGTATTGTAATAAATTGTAGTAAGTTTGATGTAAATATTATTTTTTAAATATTTTCGTCTACTCTTTAATAAGTGGTCTTTCATGAAAATAATGAGAAAACGTTTTTAAATAAAAAGGAGTACTTGTTAACTGTTTTACTAAATTTGTAAATGTTTTTGGTAACACCCGAGATCTGGACCTAATGAGTCAGGTCATGTTTAGGGTGTTACAACATTAATCTACAACAACTCTCATTTTTTTCATAGATCCTTAAGAACTCATCCATGGCTTCCTTAGCAACACTTAATTAAACATTGTCTCACCATTGCCCATTTCATTCCCAACACGTTTCCTATATAAACTAAGCATAACAACTAAATATGTCATGATTTCAAGATTCCATTCTCAATGTTTTGAACAATAGTAAACTAAACTAGCTTCAACAATAGCGAGATCTAACTATTAGGTTGGTTATACCAGGCTTCCTACTTTATTAGGTTGGTTATACCAGGATTCCTACTTTAAAAATCCATGAAATTGTTGAAGAAAAAGCTTGCTTACCCTTGAATTAATGGTCATCCATGGCGAAGAAACATAGTGCCTTTCTTTCTTCTTAATTTTGGAAGATGATGAGAATTTTCAACATGTGTTCTGTAACATCCTGCACTAGGGTTGTTTGCAATGTATTTTATTTATTGCATGTTTGCTTAAATAAATGCATGTGTTATGGTTTGGTCAGAAATCCCGAGTTAGTCGGGTATAGGGTTAAAAAAAAAAAAGGGGTTCCTTAAGTGCTTGGGATGGAAAGGCTAAGTGTATAAGTATTTTTATTAATTTGGGGCGAATTTTGACACAAGGGAATGGTTGGCGGAATGGTTAGGGAGCTGCTAAGAAGGCTAGAAGGTGCGACTAGGCGAGGGTTCGAGTCGCGTGGAGGAAGTTTATTTTTGGCATGTAAGAGGGCTTATTGAGGAAGGGTTTAAATAATAAATTTAGCAGGCTAGTGGCATAATGAACGCCCTGACCAAGTGGCGTGGGGGGGGGGCGTGATGTCCAATTGCTACCTCAAGGACCCGAGTTCGAGTCCTGACAATAGCGCAAGGAGAGTTTAATTTTGGTTTTGGCGTCGACACGAAGGAAGGCTCAAAAGGAATTTGGTAACAAGTTGTGTCACAGATAAGTACGGCACAGAGGTCCCGTGTTCGAGCCCTAGGAACCGCACTTATGGCATTTTAAATTTTTGCTCTTAGCGCTTTAACTAGAGAAGCCATTGGGGAAGGATTAAAAGGAATGTGCGACGCAATCTTGACATGAAAGTCAAGCTGGCCGAGTGGCTGAAGCTTGGAAAGGAGTGTCTCGGGTCCGCGGTTCGAAACCCATGTGCAGCACCTGGGAAGCATTATTTTTGCTATGGCCGGCGTGTTTTGGTAATTGCATGCACATGCACGTGTGGAAACAAAGATTGTTGGCTGCACATTTCTTTTGTTCTTTTATTATGGTTATCTTAATTTATTGGAAGCATGAGTTAATTTGTTTTCTTTTTATTCTTTTTTTAATTGTTGAAAATAGAGAGCATATTATGGGAGCATTAAATAATAATAAGGGTGCACTCTTTTCTTTCAATGGAGATGGGAGAATGTTTTAACAATAAGATTTTATTATTCCTATGGTGTTTTGTTATTTTAATGCATGGAAGATTGGTCTTATGCGTGGGGAATGAAGCATGCTTAAGGATTCCCTTGGTCGGCCTTGTAGTTGAAGAAGCATGGCCGAAAATTTCTTCTTGGAATTTTCCTTTCTCTCCAATGTGAACATGGCCGAATGGGGCATTGCTTTGGGGGAGTTGCTCGATCAGTTTTGAGAGCTTGGAGGTGCTGAAAAAAATTTCTTGGGGTTAGTTCTACTTTCCCTTCAAGACGTTTCTTGGCCGAACTTGGGGACCTTGAGAACCTGAGCTTCCGGTTTGGAGAATGTATTAGGGTGTAGATTCAGCTATCACACCTCTCTTTCACCTTTTCCTCTTGTTGTGGGAACTAAAAAACCCCTCCTCCACCTTTGCCGAATATCCCTCACCACAGGGAGCAAATAGTTGCTGTCGTTTTCAAGCTTGGTAAGTGTCTTTAGTCAGCATTCGTGTTCTTTTCTTGAAGTTTGAGGGTGCCGAATCTTGTGTTTGACCTTAGGGATGGCCGAATACCCTTTTAGCTATTCATGGTGTCTCTTTTGAAGGTAGCCGACGCTAAGGTACTTAGAAGGAGCTTTGACGGAGTGGCTTCCCGGGACTTCGTTTCGTTTTGGTATGGTGACTCGTAATTTTGGCCAGGGGTTTTAGATGTGGATTTACGTATTTAAGGTCGAATCTGACTTTTGGCGTATAGGGTCTTGATCATTCAACGCACAAGGGAAATTTCAGAATTTCGGTAGACAAGGTATGAGATTTTTAACATTCGGCCAAGGGCCATTTTGGTATCTATGTATGATCGATTTATGCACTTTGATTTTAGGGGGTGAATCGGCTATGAAACCAGAAGGTTCCGGGATTTCAAATCACGCGGTTTAAGGCCAATAAAGGTTCGGCCTAGAGCCCTATTTTGGTTATGTTATGACCAATAACTTTGGATTTGTTAGTTAATCAAATGAGACCCCCCTTAATAATAACCTATAATGGCCGAATATAGGAGCTATACGAGGACAAGTTCGGGACTTCTATAATATCGCGTAGATCCGGAATTTCTTTTTAGACCTCCGATTCAGTAGGTGTGTAAGCTCTCACACACTTTATTAGTAATAATTGTTATTATGATGATATTATAACCTCTCATGTAGTAATTTTTCCTTGTGGGCATAAGCTTGGGTTCCGGGTAAGTCCCCTGTTACTCGATCTACGATATATGTTGTGTATGCCATCATATGCTGTTAAATGCTATGCTATATATGATTGCATGATATACGGGATCATGATACTTGTTATGTGAGTATGATGATGGTTGGATTGATGAGAGGGAGTAATAATCGTGTCGACGGACACCAGTGTTTTGGTAACACATTGTGACTATGGTCACCAGAGGTTTGGTACCTCCAGAGGTTTGGCACCTCATAGCGTCTCGTCCCTGTGGCTTAGTACCACCGTGGGTTGGCCCCACATTTGAGATATGGGATCGACGCCAGTGATTTGGTATCACACGATGGGTTGGCCCCATCATTTGATCGTGACTATAAGTCACCAGTGGTTTGGCACCACACGTATTGACGGATATCGTGACTATAAGTTACCAGTGGTTTGGCACCACCAGTGGTTTGGCACCACACGTATTGATGGATATCGTGACTATAAGTCACCAGTGGTTTGGCACCACCAGTGGTTTGGTACCACACGGGGTAGAAAAGGAGCATGGATGGCTAGGTTGGGTTGCATAATTGCATGTCATACTAATATCTTGTGTATGAGTGTTATTTCCGGGTTGGGGATTTATACACTGAGTCTTGGTGACTCACCCCTTCCCATATCATCTTGCAGGTGAGTAGAGCGCGGATGCGGAGCCGAGGAGAGCTCGAGGCGGCCATGTTGGTTTTGTGGACTCGAAATTTTATTTTGCCCCGCTTTAAGTTTACTATTCACTACGATTCGATTGGGTTGTAATATGGCCGCTTATTATTATTTTGGATGTTTAGGTAGTTGTTTTTACTTTATTATATAACTGATGAACTTACGAACGGTTATACAAATCGGTTAAAAGTAACGTTTTTAAAATAAGTACTCGTACGTGTTTTCAAAAATGTTACCATCGGGTAACGAAATTTTCTAAGCTATTGAAATGGTTTTAAAGGAAGAAAGGATTTTCAACTCAATCGGATTTACCAAATCAACCCACTTGAGTTTTAGCAAATACCGTTTTATACCCTTAACAAATTTTAAATTTTCTACTATTAGTCCAAACCTTTCAAAACTCCTCTTACTCCGTAACATGCCAAATCCGGTCAAGACTTGTGGGCCGGGTTGGGGGTGTTACAATTGTGGTATCAGAGCCAGGTTCAAAACTCGGCTGTGAGGGCCTAAGGCCTAAAAATGTTCTTCTAGATAGACTTTTGAAAAACCTCTAGGAAAATGGTTTTGGTTGAACAACATGGCGTCGAGTCTCCGGCACCGATCCGCTCTCGTAAGTATCTCTAATTTATATGTGAATGATTATCTGTAAAGGGGTAGAAATGGGACGTAGATAGTATAAAAAGTATGTGAACTTTAGGACTAGTTTACCCCAATGATCACATGAGATTTATAATTGCCTAATTAAACAAACCCATGATTAAGTCACCGAGTTAGGGTGTGGTAACCCTTGTACGCATGTCTAGGATTGGATTCGGAAGAGCTTGGTATTTAAGCGGTCCTAGTGACTCACCTCCTCTTCGCGGGAATCCTACCTGGTGCGTAGCTTCGGTTCACCCTAACCATGAGGACTTGTTCATGGGCTAAACCCTATTATTAAAACCCGAAAGGGAATTAGCCGCGTTTTGATAAAAACTCTAGTTTTAAAGACTTCCCTCAAACTTGTGAGATTTATATTACAAAATTTTCTTGATTTATGGACATTTTAAAATACCCTTAGTGGTAAATTACAAAAAAAAAAGCCCCTAGTTTTAGAATTTACTAAGCTACCCCAAGATTTTAAATTTTTCTTATACCCAAATCCCTAGTTTGCAAAATATCAAAAATATCGTGATTTTGGAAAATTACGAAATCGCCCCTAATTTGCAAATTACCGAAATGACCCTGATTTTCGAGTTTTTTGCAGCACTACCAATTTGAAAAGACAATTTCTCAAAAAGAACCCCAAGTTTTGCAAACTTTAAGTTTCCCTTGATTTGTCAAGATTTACAAACTTACTTTGTTTTATTACCAAAATACCCCTGTAGGATAAACGACGAAAATACCCCCGGGTTAAGAATTGTTCAAAGAGAGGGATGGAATAAGCGAATGTGTGTCTTCGAATTACGATAGGAGACTTGAAACTTGTTTGATCGAAAGAACAACTTCTTAATTTCGCCCATAAAATTCTTTGCTAATAATCAGTGGAACATTGGCTAACTCATAAAACTTTGTAAGACAGATTGCGCTATAAGAAATGAGTTCAAGAGGTCGCGGCCGTCGGGGACGCGGTAGAGGTCGAATGGCCATGACAGAACCAGTTAGGTCGGGCCAAGGATCGGATAATGAGATACCACCTCCACCACCACCCCCAGCTTTTGGTGATGGGCATCAGGATCAGACGGGAGGTGAGTCGGTATCGCAGGCTATGTTGCGTGTTTTAGAAATGATGGCTGAGACCAGTAGAGGTACAGAAGCTCGAAAGTCTGTATCTGAGCGGCTTCGATCCAACGGAGCTGAAGTATTTCGGGGTGTGTCAGGTGTCGCACCTAGTACGGCCGAGTATTGGTTAGAATCAACGGAGAGGATCATGAACGATCTTGATTTAACAAATGAGGAGAAGCTGAAGGGAGCCGTGTCGCTTCTAAAAGATGAGTCATACCAGCGGTGGCTCACAGTTCGAGATGGTGCTATGGCGGATGATCTTACTTGGGAATACTTCAAGGCTACTTATCAGAAGAAGTATGTGGGCACCAGTTATACTGATACTCAGAGGAAAACTTTTCTGGGATTAGTACAAGGAAATAAGTCGGTATCTGAGTATGAGGCAGAATTCCTGAGACTGAGCCGCTATGCCCGGGGAGTCGTGTCAACTGAGCACGATCGTTGTGTCCGCTTTGAAGACAGACTTAGGGATGATTTAAGGTTGTTGATTGCTCCGCAATAGGTGCGTGAATTTGCTGTTCTGGTAGAGAAGGCCAAGGTAGCCGAAAAGGTCAGAGAGTCTGTGAGACAGAACTATGATAGGAACAAGCAGAAAAGAGGTGTTGGGTCATCTGGATCGGGAAATAGTGCACTAAAGAGGGCCAGGCAAAGTGGGCTAAATCAGGTTGGGAGGCCCATGGCGACTAATCAGAGACCGGCTCAGTGTAATTGTTGTGGGAAGTCGTACTGGGGAGGTTGTGGGACTGGTGAGAGAGGTTGCTTTGAATGTGGATCATTGGATCATCGCGTAAGAGATTGTCCTCAAAAGTTGGCAAGGAATCAGCCAGAGGGGCAGAACCGTACTCCAGCAAGGAATGTGGGACCACCGCAGAGGGGCCATGGTAATGGTAGAGGAGGCAATGGTCCTAATCGAGGTCGCGGAATTCAGGCCAGAGGTGCAGGCAACACGGAAGCTAGGCAGCCTGGCTTGGTCTATGCAGTGAGACGCCGCGAGGAGGGTGACGCACCGGACGTCATAACCGGTACGTTCCTAATTTTTGGTCTTCCCTATGTAGCATTAATTGATGTGGGATCAACGCATTCATACATTGCTAGTAGTGTGGTAGAGACTATGAACTTAGATTTCGAGACTGCTTCTAGGGAGATGACTGTAATTAGCCCTCTAGGACGCTCTGTGGTAGTAAACAAGCTATATAGAGATACACCCCTAGAACTCCAAGGGGTAGTGTTTGTGGCTGATCTGATGGAACTGCCGTTTGGGGAGTTCGATCTAATTCTTGGAATGGACTGGTTGGTTAAGCATCAGGCAAGGTTGGATTGCGCCGCTAAGCGCATGGTTCTAAAGACGGCTAAGGGGGATGAAGTGGTCATGATAGGTAACAGAAGAGATTATCTATCCAATGTAGTGTCTGCCTTGAAGGCCGAGAAAATGATCAGAAAAGGTTGTGAGGCATTGTTGGTTCGAATTTATGCCTTGGAGGCTAAGGAGTCAGCAGTTGAGAAGGTCCGAACTGTAAAGGAATTCGCTGATGTGTTTCCAGAAGAACTCCCAGGTCTGCCTCCAGATCGGGAAGTTGAGTTCGGTATAGATTTGTTGCCCGGAACGGCACCTGTGTCTATAGCACCCTACCGAATGGCACCAAAGGAGTTGGTGGAGCTGAAGGCTCAAATTCAGGAACTCTTGGATAGAGGGTTCATTCGACCTAGTATATCTCCGTGGGGAGCACCTGTGCTGTTTGTCAAGAAGAAAGACGGGTCAATGCGGATGTGTATCGACTACCGTCAGCTTAACAAGTTAACGATCAAAAACAAGTATCCGTTGCCACGGATTGATGACCTATTTGATCAGCTGAAGGGTGCATCGGTGTTCTCAAAGATAGATCTTAGGTCGGGCTATCATCAACTTAAGGTGAAGGAGGCTGATGTGCACAAGACGGCATTTCGTACCCGGTATGGGCATTACGAGTTCTTAGTGATGCCGTTTGGGTTGACCAACGCGCCGGCAGCGTTCATGGACTTGATGAATAGGGTGTTTCAGCAATACTTAGATCAATTTGTTGTGGTGTTTATAGACGACATATTGGTTTACTCAAAGTCGGAGGAGGAGCATGATAGGCATTTGCGCATAATTCTACAAGTACTGAGGGAGGAGCAGTTGTATGCCAAATTCAGTAAGTGCGAATTCTGGCTTAGAGAGGTGACTTTCTTGGGTCACGTGGTGTCAGCTGAAGGGATTAGAGTGGACCCCCGCAAGGTCGAAGCGGTGTTGGAGTGGAAACCACCTCAGTCAGTGGCGGAAATTCGAAGTTTTCTGGGTCTGGCCGGGTACTATCGAAGATTTGTGGAAGGATTCTCTTTAATCGCAGCGCCGTTGACTAAGCTATTAAGGAAAGGAGTCCCATTTGTTTGGTCAGAAAAACAGCAAGAAAGTTTTGATAAGCTAAGGAAGATTCTGACGGAAGCTCCCGTTTTGGTACAGCCTGAGGCAGGGAAATTGTTCACGGTTTATTGTGATGCGTCCCATAATGGTTTGGGATGTGTGTTGATGCAGGAAGGGAAGGTAGTGGCCTATGCATCCCGTCAGCTAAGACCGCATAAGGTTAACTATCCTACCCATGACTTGGAATTAGCAGCAGTGGTTTTTGCTTTGAAAATATGGAGGCACTACTTATATGGGGAGAAATCGATAGTCTACACGGATCATAAAAGTTTGAGGTATCTCTTGACTCAGAAGGACTTGAATTTGAGGCAGCGCCGATGGATTGAACTGTTGAAGGACTACGACTGTTCAATTGAGTACCATCCAGGCAAGGCTAACATGGTGGCTGATGCGTTGAGCCGAAAGGTGGTGGTAGACTTAAGGGCGATGTTCGCTCGTCTCAATCTATACGACGACGGTAGTCTTTTGGCAGAGTTGCAAGTTAAGCCAACCTGGATCGAGGAGATTAAGGAAAAGCAATTAGGGGATGACGGTTTAAACGCGCGGAGGTTGTAAGTTCAAGATGGCGGTTTGGAAGGGTATAGTTTGTCTGGTGATGGTGTGTTGTGCTTTCAAGGGCGGCCTTGTATGCCGAATGATGTGGGCTTGAGGCAAAGAATTCTTCAGGATGCACATAGCAGCCCTTACGCTATGCATCCTGGAGGTAGCAAGATGTATGGAGATTTACGAAAGCAGTTCTGGTGGCCAGGGTTGAAGCGCGAGGTAATTGAATTCATGGGAAGGTGTCTCACATGTCAGCGGGTAAAGGCTGAACATCAGTTACCATCAGGGTTACTTCAACCCGTGAAGATTCCTCAGTGGAAATGGGAGAGGATCACTATGGACTTCGTCAGTGGGCTACCCCTCACGCCCAGCAAGAAGGACGCAGTTTGGGTGATTGTGGACCGTCTGACCAAGTCGGCTCACTTCATACCGGTTAGGGTGGATTACTCGCTTCAGAAGTTAGCTAAGTTGTATGTGGCAGAAATAGTGAGGTTGCATGGTGTGCCAGTGTTGATCATCTCCGACAGAGATCCCAGATTTACGTTAAGGTTTTGGAGAGCGCTACATCAGGCTTTGGGCACACGGTTGGATTTCAGTACAGCATTCCATCCACAGTCTGATGGGCAGTCAGAAAGGGTTATTCAAATTTTAGAGGACATGTTAAGAGGCTGCATTTTGGACTTCAGAGGTAGTTGGGAAGAATTTTTGCCATTAGCTGAGTTCGCATACAACAACAGTTATCAGGCAAACATTAAGATGGCACCATATGAAGCGTTGTATGGTAGGAGGTGTCGCACACCTACTTGTTGGACGGAGTTGAGTGAGCGACGGATGTTAGGACCAGAATTGGTTGCAGAAACTGAGGATAAGGTGAAAAAGATCCAAGCTCGGTTGAAAGAAGCCTCGGATAGGCAAAAGTCTTATGTTGATCTCAAGCGGAGGGACATAGAATTTGCCGTGGGAGACGAAGTTTTTCTGAAGGTCTCACCATGGAAGGAAGTGTTGAGATTTGGGAGAAAGGGCAAATTAAGTCCAAAGTTCATTGGACCGTTTAAGGTGTTGAGACGAGTGGGACCAGTAGCTTATCAGCTCGAGTTACCTGTAGAACTGAGTCAGATTCATGATGTGTTCCATGTCTCCATGCTTAGACGCTATCATTCTGATCCATCACACGTCTTGGCAGTTGAGGAAGTTGAGGTGAGTCCAGATTTGACGATGGAAGAGGAACCTATGCAGATCCTAGATCGGGATGTGAAAGTTTTGCGTAGGAAGTCAGTTCCTTTAGTGAAGGTCCTATGGCGGAATCATGGCGTGGAGGAAGCTACGTGGGAGCCCGAGGATGCGATGCGGCAGCAATACCCCCAACTCTTCTGACCCAGGTAATTTCGAGGACGAAATTATTTTAAGGGGGTAGAACTGTAACATCCTGCACTAGGGTTGTTTGCAATGTATTTTATTTATTGCATGTTTGCTTAAATAAATGCATGTGTTATGGTTTGGTCAGAAATCCCGAGTTAGTCGGGTATAGGGTTAAAAAAAAAAAAAGGGTTCCTTAAGTGCTTGGGATGGAAAGGCTAAGTGTATAAGTATTTTTATTAATTTGGGGCGAATTTTGACACAAGGGAATGGCTGGCGGAATGGTTAGGGAGCTGCTAAGAAGGCTAGAAGGTGCGACTAGGCGAGGGTTCGAGTCGCGTGGAGGAAGTTTATTTTTGGCATGTAAGAGGGCTTATTGAGGAAGGGTTTAAATAATAAATTTAGCAGGCTAGTGGCATAATGAACGCCCTGACCAAGTGGCGTGGGGGGGCGTGATGTCCAATTGCTACCTCAAGGACCCGTGTTCGAGTCCTGACAATAGCGCAAGGAGAGTTTAATTTTGGTTTTGGCGTCGACGCGAAGGAAGGCTAAAAAGGAATTTGGTGACAAGTTGTGTCACAGATAAACGCCTGGGCCGAGTGGCAAGAGGCGCTAGGGAAGGACTATGGCACAGAGGTCCCGTGTTCGAGCCCTAGGAACCGCACTTATGGCATTTTAAATTTTTGCTCTTAGCGCTTTAACTAGAGAAGCCATTGGGGAAGGATTAAAAGGAATGTGCGACGCAATCTTGACATGAAAGTCAAGCTGGCCGAGTGGCTGAAGCTTGGAAAGGAGTGTCTCGGGTCCGGGGTTCGAAACCCATGTGCAGCACCTGGGAAGCATTATTTTTGCTATGGCCGGCGTGTTTTGGTAATTGCATGCACATGCACGCGTGGAAACAAAGATTGTTGGCTGCACATTTCTTTTGTTCTTTTATTATGGTTATCTTAATTTATTGGAAGCATGAGTTAATTTGTTTTCTTTTTATTCTTTTTTTAATTGTTGAAAATAGAGAGCATATTATGGGAGCATTAAATAATAATAAGGGTGCACTCTTTTCTTTCAATGGAGATGGGAGAATGTTTTAACAATAAGATTTTATTATTCCTATGGTGTTTTGTTATTTTAATGCATGGAAGATTGGTCTTATGCGTGGGGAATGAAGCATGCTTAAGGATTCCCTTGGTCGGCCTTGTAGTTGACGAAGCATGGCCGAAAATTTCTTCTTGGAATTTTCCTTTCTCTCCAATGTGAACATGGCCGAATGGGGCATTGCTTTGGGGGAGTTGCTCGATCAGTTTTGAGAGCTTGGAGGTGCTAAAAAAAAATTCTTGGGGTTGGTTCTACTTTCCCTTCAAGACATTTCTTGGCCGAACTTGGGGACCTTGAGAACGTGAGCTTCTGGTTTGGAGAATGTATTAGGGTGTAGATTTAGCTATCACACCTCTCTTTCACCTTTTCCTCTTGTTGTGGGAACTAAAAAACCCCTCCTCCACCTTTGCCGAATATCCCTCACCACAGGGAGCAAATAGTTGCTGTCATTTTCAAGCTTGGTAAGTGTCTTTAGTCAGCATTCGTGTTCTTTTCTTGAAGTTTGAGGGTGCCAAATCTTTTGTTTGACCTTAGGGATGGCCGAATACCCTTTTAGCTATTCATGGTGTCTCTTTTGAAGGTAGCCGATGCTAAGGTACTTAGAAGGAGCTTTGACGGAGTGGCTTCCTGGGACTTCGTTTCGTTTTGGTATGGTGACTCGTAATTTCGGCCAGGGGTTTTAGATGTGGATTTACGTATTTAAGGTCGAATCTGACTTTTGGCGTATAGGGTCTTGATCATTCAACGCACAAGGGAAATTTCAGAATTTCGGTAGACAAGGTATGAGATTTTTAACATTCGGCCAAGGGCCATTTTGGTATCTATGTATGATCGATTTATGCACTTTGATTTTAGGGGGTGAATCGGCTATGAAACCAGAAGGTTTCGGGATTTCAAATCACGTGGTTTAAGGCCAATAAAGGTTCGGCCTAGAGCCCTATTTTGGTTATGTTATGACCAATAACTTTGGATTTGTTAGTTAATCAAATGAGACCCCCTTAATAATAACCTATAATGGCCGAATATAGGAGCTATACGAGGACAAGTTCGGGACTTCTATAATATCGCGTAGATCCGGAATTTCTTTTTAGACCTCCGATGCAGTAGGTGTGTAAGCTCTCACACACTTTATTAGTAATAATTGTTATTATGATGATATTATAACCTCTCATGTAGTAATTTTGCCTTGTGGGCATAAGCTTGGGTTCCGGGTAAGTCCCCTATTACTCGATCTACGATATATGTTGTGTATGCCATCATATGCTGTTAAATGCTATGCTATATATGATTGCATGATATACGAGATCATGATACTTGTTATGTGAGCATAATGATGGTGGGATTGATGAGAGGGAGTAATAATCGTGTCGACGGACACCAGTGTTTTGGTAACACATTGTGACTACGGTCACCAGAGGTTTGGTACCTCCAGAGGTTTGGCACCTCATAGCGTCTCGTCCCTGTGGCTTAGTACCACCGTGGGTTGGCCCCACATTTGAGATATGGGATCGACGCCAGTGATTTGGTACACACGATGGGTTGGCCCCATCATTTGATCGTGACTATAAGTCACCAGTGGTTTGGCACCACACGTATTGACGGATATCGTGACTATAAGTCACCAGTGGTTTGGCACCACCAGTGGTTTGGCACCACACGTATTGACGGATATCGTGACTATAAGTCACCAGTGGTTTGGCACCACCAGTGGTTTGGTACCACACGGGGTAGAAAAGGAGCATGGATGGCTAGGTTGGGTTGCATAATTGCATGTCATACTAATATCTTGTGTATGAGTGTTATTTCCGGGTTGGGGATTTATACACTGAATCTTGGTGACTCACCCCTTCCCATATCATCTTGCAGGTGAGTAGAACGCGGATGCGGAGCCGAGGAGAGCTCGAGGCGGCCATGTTGGTTTTGTGGACTCGAAATTTTATTTTGCCCCGCTTTAAGTTTACTATTCACTAGGATTCGATTGGGTTGTAATATGGTGGCTTATTATTATTTTGGATGTTTAGGTAGTTGTTTTTACTTTATTATATAACTGATGAACTTACGAACGGTTATACAAATCGGTTAAAAGTAACGTTTTTAAAATAAGTACTCGTACGTGTTTTCAAAAATGTTACCATCGGGTAACGAAATTTTCTAAGCTATTGATGACTCTAATGTTCTAAAATTTAAATGATCAAATGGTTTTAAAGGAAGAAAGGATTTTCAACTCAATCGGATTTACCAAATCAACCCACTTGAGTTTTAGCAAATACCGTTTTATACCCTTAACAAATTTTAAATTTTCTACTATTAGTCCAAACCTTTCAAAACTCCTTTTACTCCGTAACATGCCAAATCCGGTCAAGACTTGTGGGCCGGGTTGGGGGTGTTACATGTTCTCTTTACCACTATGTATATATATATAACTATCACCTAATTAAATTTAATCAAACATTAATTAATGGTTAAATTTTAATCATCAAAACATTAGTGGAGATGGATGGAAAATATCATCTTATGCCACTAATCATGTTCTAAACATGGTTTATCCGCACATAAGTCTTTGATGTAATTACCACTTAATGGCTTACTCAATTCTTTAATCGAATCTATCTATTAATCACCTTACATTTTAGTCATTGTACTATAATTAACAACATATATAATTTAATCATTTCACAATTCAATCTTATAATTTTTTTATACGTCAGGTAACCACTGAACTCATGGGAGCACGTATGTGTTTGAAATTATAAGAATTGTGATATCTGTTCTGATTTGCGACTATGGGATCTGAGGTTTAACCCAAGGAAGGACAAGAAAAGAGAAAGAAAATTTGATTATGAATGTGTTGTATGTTATGTATATTTGTTGTAAAGAACTTTTTATAATATTAAATGTTAAGAAGTAAATCTTTATCCCTTTTGATGTGTTGAGCGCGTAGTGTGTAACATCCTGAATTAATGGGTCTATGCGTTTAGTGTAAGGATATGTTTAATATGTTAACTTAAGTGATAGGGGTCCAAATTGGGCTCAGGACTAGGCAAAGGCCTTGGTTAAATTATCTGATTGGGCATTATAGAGTTTAAAAGGTGGTAATTGTGTTTAAAATACCAACGTGGGCTTGTGGCCCAACAATAGGTGGCACTGCAAGGGAGTTAGAAGGTGGTGTCGCTAACAGTTAAAGGGGGCCAAGTTTTGGCCGCAAGGGGCCCATGTTTTTGGGCCATTTTCGTCACTTAAAAGGGAGCAAGGGGTGACGCTACAACAAGGGGGTAAGGGGCCCAAAATTTAAGTTTCATGGAGCCCAAATCTTTTAATTTAAGTTAGCTAAATTTGGCATTAGGGTTAGTTGAAGTGGATGACAACAAGGCTCAAAAATAGGAGGATTTATATGGATTTTATAATTAATAATATAGAAGTTAAAAGGAGAAAAGATAGGAGCTATCTGCAAGGCTAGGTGATGGCCAAAATTCCATCACCTAGAGGAGTGAAGAATTCGGCTACTTCATGGAAAAGGGGTGTCGAAGTTTCCCTTTTTATTAGCTTAAATTTTAATTATCAGGAAGGGCATTTTCGGTTTTAAGCAGTAGGTGCCGAAATTTCTATAAATAGGGGGGATAGCTCCTTGATTCTGGCATTTAAACCCTAGTTTTCTCTTCACTCTTTGTGCCGAAATTCTTAGCCTTTTCCTCTACAATTTCTTTCTTTAATTTCTTCAAAAGCCGAAACCTCTCCTTTCACTCTCTTTTCCATTCTTTTCCTCTTGTGCTGATTTCTCTAAAAAGCCGAAATCTCCATAGTTTTTCTCTATTTTTCCCATTTGTGAGTTAGTTCTATTCTTCCGGCATTTAAATCCTTTTTCTTTGGCATTGCCAAATCTTCTCTCTAGTGCTAGCCGAATCCCCTGTGTTAAGGAAACTTAGTTGTCTAGATCTAAAAGTCGAAAATCGCTAGTCTCCAATTTTGGGATTTTAAGGCAAAGGAGAGAATCCCTAAGTTTAAGAAACGAGCGGTATTTGCTGTTCGAGATTGGCCACTAGGTTGTGGATCGGCTTCTGAACAACACCTTAGGCAGATAGCAGTTGTGTCGACTACGGATAGCGTCGACATAGAAAGCATCGTTTTATCGGTAATCAGGTGTGTAGATCTCTAACACTATTAATCCTGTATGTATGTCTATATATATGTTATGGGCTAAAAAGCCGAAAAGAGGCTGTATAGACAGTCGAATCGAACCCTAAAAGGGTTAAGCAAGGATGCCAGGTACGTAAACATAGAACTGCCTATGTATATCGAAATATATGTAAGCCTGCATGATGTTTTCTTTATGTGTGTATGCATGGGGTGGGATTATGATATTGAAGGGGAAGTGCATGATAGGTCACTTGGTGATCGGTGGTAGAAATCCCACAAATGTAAATGTTAGGTCACATAGTGATCGGTGGCTATGCCACGTTTAATTATTCCTGAATAACAGGAATAGGCAGTACGGCTGTCGTTATGGTGTGTAGCGGATGGAGGGTTGATTGTAGAAATCTCCAAGGTGTGATGGTTGGTACGGGTTGGTGTGTAGAGGATGGAAACCTAGGATGGGTTGGGTTATTAATCATTTATTATTGGATATATAATCATGATTGTTGCCTTTATGTATGGGCCAGTGCCTATAATGTGTTTGTGGGCTCAGGTCGTTGTGTGTTTTGAGATTTATACACAGAGTTTTGGTGACTCACGCTTTCCTTTTTCTCTACTCTTCCAGATGAGCAGTAGATCGTGGACATGGGAGCCGAGACGGACTCGAGGGGCCATCAAGTTTTTATCTTTATAGATTATTTCGACTTTTCTTTAAGTTTTCAATTTTGGAGTATTTATGTAATAAGGCCCCATAGTTTACATTCACCTAAGTAGTTTTCAATGTTCTGCAACTTATGAATTTATGACAAGGTTTATCTATACTTAATAATAATAATACAAAGGATTTTATTTTTAAAATGTCATATATTTATTCAAATAATGTCTAAATAACTTACGGCTTCCAAAACCAACAAGGCAAAAGTTTTTAATGTACAACTCGTAGCATACCAGATCTGGTCGAAACGCATGGGCCGGGTTTGGGGGTGTTACAATTTGGTATCAGAGCCCAGTTCAAAACTCGAGCTGTGAAATGGGCTTAGCAATGTTTTGTAAAATGATGTAAGTTTGAGGAAAAAAAATGTTTTGGTTGAAGATATGGCCTTCGAGTCTACCGGCACCCGATCCACGCAAGTAAGTATTCTAAACTCTTGTTGTGATATACATGTGGGCTTAATGGGCTTGAGGGACGTATGCTAGAATATTAGACATTGATGGACTTTAGGTTTAGTTTAAATCACTCTCTAAATTCATAAGATTTAATTCAACTAAACAAACCCGTGAACGAGTCGATGGGTTAGGGTATGGCAACAGGCATACGCATGTCTAGGATTGGATTCAGGAAGAGCTTGGTACTTAAGTAGTCCTAGTGACTCACCTCCTGTTCGCTAGAATCCTACCTGGTGCGTAGTGACTGTTCACCCTAGCTACGAAGACTTGTTGATGGGCTAAACCTTATAATTAAAACCCGAAAGGGACCAGCCACCCTATTTGAAAAAAAAACCCCAAGTTTTGTAAAATTTTCAAAATACACTTGATTTGTGGAAAAAAATTTGCAACCAACCATGAACTTATAAAATACCTATGTTTTGAAAATTTACCCGAAAACTTCATGTTTACAAGAGTAACCTGGATTGTGAAACTAGATTTTCCAAAGTACCCCTATTTTGGAAAAAAAAAAACAACAACATCAAAATATCTCTGGTTTGTAAAATTACCAAAATACCCCCGGATCCCAAAATTACCAAAATACCCCCGGATTCCAAAATTACCGAAATACCCTCGGATTGAAAAATTACCAAAATACCCTTATTTCACAAAATCACCAAGGAACCCTATTTTGAAAAATTACGAAAATACCCCTATAGGATAAATTACGAAAATACCCCTGGGTAGTGAAACAACGAAAATACCCTTACATGATGAATGTAAGTTCATGGATGTTATTTCTATGTTGATAATTGAAGGTATGTGCTTCCTAGAATTAGAAGATACGAACTTGAGACTGAATTGTGAATGTAATTGCGAATTCAAAAGAACTACTCTTAAAACTACTATTTATAAGACTGTTCGTGGTTAATCAGTGGAAGAAAACTAATAATTCATAAAATTTCTAATTAGATAAATGCGAATCAGTAGAATGAGTACAAGGGGTCGAGGACGTCCGCCACGTGGTCGTGGTAGGGGTAGGATGACAGTGTCGGAACTAGTAGGATCTGGTCATGGATCTGGAAACGAGATGCCAGCTGCGGAGGAGGAATTTCAAGATCAGACTGCCGGAGATGATGCGGTATCCCAGGCAATGTTAAGGGTTTTAGAGAGAGTTGCTGGGGCAGGTATGGGCACAGGAGCCCAGAAATCTGTGCCGGTGCGGCTTAGGGCCAATGGGGCCGAAGTGTTTAGGGGAATTTCTGGTGTAGCCCCAAGTTCAGCTGGGAATTGGTTGGAGGCGGTAGAACGCATAATGGATGATTTGGATTTCACGGAGGAGGAGAAGTTGAAAGGAGTTGTATCCCTCCTGCGGGATGAAGCATATCAATGGTGGCTTACGGTTAAGGATGGTACAGTGGCTAACCGTATCACCTGGGATTTCTTTAAAACGGCGTTTCAGAATAAGTACATTGGATTGAGTTATGTGGATGCGCAGCGCAGAGCATTTCTAAATCTGATGGGCCGAAACGGGAAGAGAAACCTGCTGCTGCTAACCAGACACCAAAGTGTGCACGATGTGGTAAATTTCATGCCAGTGAGTGTTGGGCAGGCAGTGGGAAGTGTTTTAGGTGTGGATCTATGGACCACCAGGTTAGAAACTGTCTGTAGTAACAGGACGGTGAAGGGACCATGGGTTGAGGGAATGCTCAGCCTGGCAGAGGAGGTCAGCAGCCACAAAGAGATCGTGGTGCAGCCAGAGGTGGTAATGGGGCTGGTCGGGGACGTGGAGCACCAGGTCAAGGGGCAGGAAACACTGAGGCGAGACAGCCAGGGTTGGTCTATGCTGTCAGACGTTGAGAGGAGGTTGATGCACCGGATGTCATAACCGGTACGTTTTTAATTTTTGGCTTGCCTTACACTGCATTGATTGACATTGGATCGACGCATTCGTATGTAGCTAATCGCGTATCCAGAACTTTAAAGTTAGAATCTAAAATTACCCCTAGGGCGATGACTGTAGTTAGCCCGTTAGGACAATCTGTACTAGTGGATAAACTCTATCGGGAAGTACCTCTAGAAGTTCAGGGGATAGTTTTTCGAACGGATCTAATGGAATTATCGTTCGGGGAGTTTGATTTAATTTTAGGCATGGATTGGCTCGTGAAGTATCAAGTTAATTTAGATTGTGCAGCCAGGCGTATGGTGTTAAAAACCCCCGAGGGTGATGAAGTGCTGGTGATAGGAGAAAGGGGGAACTGTTTGTCGAATGTAGTGACTGCCCTAAGAGCAGAAAGGATGGTGAGAAAAGGGTGCAAGGCAATTTTATTGTTTGTTCGGGCTCTAAAAGCCAAAGACCTGACTGTTGGAGACGTCAAGACGGTAAAGGAATTTCCTGATGTCTTCCCTGAAGAGCTTCCGGGATTACCCCCAGATCGTGAAGTGGATTTTGGTATCGATCTTCTTCTGGGAACAGCACCGGTATCTATTGCCCCTTATAGGATGGCGCCGAAGAAGTTGGTAGAGTTGAAAGCACAGATTCAGGAGTTGCTGGATAGAGGGTTTATTCGACCGAGTGTGTTGCCTTGGGGAGCGCCGGTGTTATTTGTTAAGAAAAAGGATGGATCAATGCGTATGTGCATCGATTATCGCCAGTTGAATAAGCTAACAATCAAGAATAAGTACCCGTTGGCAAGGATCGATGACTTGTTCGATCAGTTGAAGGGGGCCTCAGTCTTTTCAAAGATAGATCTGAGGTCAGGGTACCATCAGCTTAGGGTCAAGGAGGCGGATATTCATAAGACGGCTTTTAGAACTCGCTATGGTCACTATGAGTTTATGGTGATACCATTTGGATTGACCAACGCGCCAGCAGCGTTCATGGACATGATGAACCGGGTGTTCCAACCCTACCTAGATCGGTGTGTCGTGGTGTTTATAGACAACATCTTGGTTTATTCGAAGTCGGAGGAGGAGCATGATGCTCATCTGCGAATAGTTTCACAGATTCTGAGGGAGAAGCAGTTGTATGCCAAATTCAGTAAGTGTGAATTTTGGCTAAGGGAAGTTACATTTCTAGGGCACGTTGTGTCGGTAGAAGGGATTAGGGTTGACCCTCGAAAGATTGAAGCGGTGTTGGATTGGAAGCCACCTAGGTCTATGGCCGAGATTATTAGCTGGGTATTACCGAAGGTTTGTTGAAGGATTTTCTTCGGTTGCGGCACCGTTGACTAAGTTGCTACGGAAAGGAGTTTCGTTTGTTTGGTCTGATAAGTAGCAGGAGAGTTTCAAAAAGTTAAAGAGGTTTCTGACGGAGGCTCCGGTGTTGATTCAGCCGGAGGCAGGGAAGGAGTTTGTAATTTACTGTGATGCGTTACACGCAGGATTAGGATGTGTGTTGATGCAAGAGGGAAAGGTGGTTGCATATGCATCTCGGCAGTTAAGACCGCATGAATCGAATTATCCCACCCATGATTTGGAATTGGCGGCGGTGGTGTTTGCCTTAAAAATTTGGAGGCATTTGTATGGGGAGAAATCTGTCATTTACACAGATTATAAGAGTTTAAAGTATCTTTTGACTTAGAAGGAACTGAATCTAAGGCAGAGAAGGTGGATCGAGTTGCTAAAGGATTATGACTGCTCGATCGAGTATCACCCGGGTAAGGCTAATGTAGTGGCGGATGCTCTAAGTCGTAAAGTAGTCTCTGAATTAAGAACAATGTTTGCTCACCTTAGTTTGTATGAGGATGGAAGTTTGTTAGCTGAACTTCAAGTGAAACACTCTTGGATCAGTCAGGTGAAGGAGAGGCAATAGACCGATGAGTTGCTAAAGGGGAAATTGCAGCTAATCTCAAAGGATGGGCGAGCAGAATTCAGTATGAATGAGGAAGGATTGTTATGTTTTCGAGAGAGAGTTTGCATGCCAAAAGATCCGGAGTTGAGGCGTAGGATTTTGCATGAGGCGCATGGTGGTGCATACGCTATGCACCCTGGAAGAAGTAAGATGTTTCGAGATTTGCGAGATCAGTTCTGGTGGCCGAGTTTGAAGCAAAAAGTAACTGAATTGGTGGGTAAGTGTTTGAACTGTCAGCAGGTCAATGCGGAACATCAGTTACCATCAGGATTATTGCAGCCAGTGAAGATTCCACAATGGAAGTGGGAAAGAATTACTATGGACTTTGTTAGTGAGCTTCCCCTCACGCCCACTAAGAAAGATGCGGTTTGGGTAGTTGTTGATCGCTTGACGAAGTCTGCACACTTCATACCAGTACGTGTTGACTACTCTTTCCAGAAGTTAGCTAAGTTATACATAGCGAAGGTGGTGAGGTTGCATGGAGTACCGGTTTCGATCATATCAGATAGGGACCCTAGGTTCACCTCACGATTTTGGAAGGCGTTGCATCAAGCGTTGGGTATGCAGTTGGATTTCAGTACAGTGTTTCATCCTCAGACTGATGGACAGTCTAAACAAGTGATCCAGATCTTGGAGGACATGTTGAGAGGATGTGTCATTGATTTCAGAGGTAGTTCGAAAGAGTTTCTACCATTGGCAGAGTATGCTTACAACAACAGCTATCAGTCTAGTATTCAGATGGCGCCCTATGAAGCTTTGTATGGGCAGAAGTGTCGTACTCCTACCTTTTGGACAAAATTAGGGGAACGTCGAATTTTGGGTCCAGAGTTGGTGACCGAGATCGAAGAGAAGGTTGAGTTAATTCGGGCTCGATTAAAGGAAGCGTCAGACAGACAGAAGTCCTATGCTGATTTAAAACGTAAAGACATTGAGTTGCAGTGGGTGACAAGGTATTTTTGAAGGTACCACCTTGGAAAAAGGTGCTGAGATTTGGACGGAAATGTAAATTGAGTTCGAGATTTATCGAACCATATCGGGTGTTGAAGCGAGTGGGACCAGTAGCCTATCAACTTGAGTTACCTTCAGAGTTAAGTCAAATTCACGATGTATTTCACGTCTCTATGCTAAGATATTACCGTTCGGATCCGTCTCATGTTGTGCCTGTGGAGGAAATCGAGGTAAGACCTGATCTATCCTTCGAAGAGGAACCAGTGGAAATTTTGGATCATGATGTCAAGGTGTTGCGAAGGAAAACGGTTCCATTGGTTAAGGTGCTGTGGCGGAATCGTGGTTCTAAGAAGGCTACGTGGGAACCCGAGGAAGCAATGCGGCAACAATACCCCCATCTCTTCTGATCAGGTAATTTCGAGGACGAAATTTCTTTAAGGGGGTAGAACTGTAACATTCTGAATTAATGGGTCTATGCGTTTAGTGTAAGGATATGTTTAATATGTTAATTTAAGTGATAGGGGTCCAAATTGGGCTTAGGACTAGGCAAAGGCCTTGGTTAAATTATCTGATTAGGCATTATAGAGTTTAAAAGGTGGTAATTGTGTTTAAAATACCAACGTGGGCTTGTGGCCCAACAATAGGTTGCGCTGCAAGGGAGTTAGAAGGTGGCATCGCTAACAGTTAAAGGGGCCCAAGTTTTGGCCGCAAGGGGCCCATGTTTTTGGGCCATTTTCGGCACTTA
Source organism: Gossypium australe (assembly GCA_005393395.2). Classification (NCBI taxonomy): domain Eukaryota; kingdom Viridiplantae; phylum Streptophyta; class Magnoliopsida; order Malvales; family Malvaceae; genus Gossypium; species Gossypium australe. Next base: position 29,505,715 of record CM016625.1, on the reverse strand, counting down.
AAAGGGAGCAAGGGATGACGCCACAACAAGGGGGTAAGGGGCCCAAAATTTAAGTTTCATGGAGCCCAAATCTTTTAATTTAAGTTAGCTAAATTCGGCATTAGGGTTAGGTGAAGTGGATGATAACAAGGCTCAAAAATAGGAGGATTTATATGGATTTTATAATTAATAATATAGAAGATAAAAAGGAGAAAAGATAGGAGCTATCTGCAAGGCTAGGTGATGGCCAAAATTCCATCACCTAGAGGAGTGAAGAATTCAGCTACTTCATGGAAAACGGGTGCCGAATTTTCCCTTTTTATTAGCTTAAATTTTAATTATCAGGAAGGGCGTTTTCGGTTTTAAGTAGTAGGTGCCGAAATTTCTATAAATAGGGGGGATAGCTCCTTGATTCTGGCATTTAAACTCTAATTTTCTCTTCACTCTTTGTGCCGAAATTCTTAGCCTCTTCCTCTACAATTTCTTTCTTTAATTTCTTCAAAAGCCGAAACCTCTCCTTTCACTCTCTTTTCCATTCTTTTCCTCTTGTGCCAATTTCTCTAAAAAGCCGAAATCTCCATAGTTTTTCTCCGTTTTTCCCATTTGTGAGTTAGTTCTATTCTTCCTGCATTTAAATCTTTTTCTTTGGCATTACCGAATCTTCTCTCTAGTGCTAGCCGAATCCCCTGTGTTAAGGAAACTTGGTCGTCTAGATCTAAAAGCCAAAAATCGCTAGTCTCCAATTTCAGGATTTTAAGGCAAAAGAGAGAATCCCTAAGTTTAAGAAACGAGCGGTATTTGCCGTTCGAGATTGGCCACTAGGTTGTGGACCGGCTTCTGAACAACACCTTAGGCAGATAGCAGTTGTGTCGACTACGGATAGCGTCGACATAGAAAGCATCGCTTTATCGGTAATCAGGTGTGTAGATCTCTAACACACTATTAATCCTGTATGTATGTCTATATATGTTATGGGCTAAAAAGCCGGAAAGAGGCTATATAGACAATCGAATGGAACCCTAAAAGGGTTAGGCAAGGATGCCATGTACGTAAACATAGAACTCCCTATATGTATCGAAATATATGTAAGCCTGCATGATGTTTTCCTTATGTGTGTATGCATGGGGTGGGATTATGATATTGAAGGGGAAGTGCATGATAGGTCACTTGGTGATCGGTGGTAGAAATCCCACAAATGTAAATGTTAGGTCACATAGTGATCGGTGGCTATGCCATGTTTAATTATTCCTGAATAACAGGAATAGGCAGTACGGCTGTCGTTATGGTGTGTAGCGGATGGAGGGTTGATTGTAGAAATCCCCAAGGTGTGATGGTTGGTACGGGTTGGTGTGTAGAGGATGGAAACCTAGGATGGGTTGGGTTATTAATCATTTATTATTGGATATACAATCATGATTGTTGCCTTTATGTATGGGCCAGGGCCTATAATGTGTTTGTGGGCTCAGGTCGTTGTGTGTTTTGAGATTTATACACTGAGTCTTGGTGACTCACGCTTTCCTTTTTCTCTACTCTTCCAGATGAGCAGTAGATCGTGGACATGGGAGCCGAGACGGACTCGAGGAGCCATCAAGTTTTTATCTTTATAGATTATTTCGGCTTTTCTTTAAGTTTTCAATTTTGGAGTATTTATGTAATAAGGCCCCATAGTTTACATTCACCTAAGTAGTTTTCAATGTTCTGCAACTTATGAATTTATGACAAGGTTTATCTATACTTAATAATAATAATGCAAAGGATTTTATTTTTAAAATGTCATATATTTATTCAAATAATGTCTAAATAACTTACGACTTCCAAAACCAACAAGGCAAAAGTTTTTAATGTACAACTCGTAGCATACCAGATCTGGTCGAAACGCATGGGCCGGGTTTGGGGGTGTTACATAGTGCATTTGTTAAGTGCTTGTGTCTGGCCATAAAATCCACCCTAGTGAAGTGAGTTTCAAAGGCATGTATGAATCAACCTAACGATGTGTCTGAGATGTAAGGGTAAGTGTTAGATTGTGTTTAGTGGAAAGTGTCAGCTCTATTAAGGTAAATGTTCTCTAAGGAAGTAATGAAGAAATAATATGCCCAGTGTTAATGTCTGCCTAGAAATGCTATCCACCATGGTTAAGTATCCGCTAATAGTAAGAGTACATACACCCAAATGTATCTGCGTTTAGGGTATTGATGTATTAGTTTATGTGTATGAATTTGTAGTTGTAGTATCATTCTTGCTTTTGTAATTCATCTTAAAAGGGTTAACTTTTTCTTTTCTAGAGCTCACTAAGTTCTTTCAAACTTACCCCCTTGCTTTCCCCTTTTTCCACGTGGTGCTTCGTTGTAAGCTTGTTGAAGGGGCTTAGCCAGAAAAAGCGACCTCTACAGTGAGCATCGCCTATTTTAGTTTTGTAACATGCATATGTTTTTTGGGGGTGGTGTGTAATTCTATTTTGAATCTTAATCTATACTAAAGTACCTTTTATTTAATTACAGTTGTAAAAGAATGTTACCTTTTAAGGGACTAGTTAAAGTTCTATGAATAATGATTTGTAAAACGATTTCAACTTATATATGCCACACTATTTTATATGTTACTGTTATTGCCAGTATTGTATTTCAAAGGAAATATTTCAACTCAACATTTTAAACTCAAATACATTTATATTATGGCATATATCAATTAGTTGTGTTTTTTTTTTAGTTTTTTTCCAAGTTAATGCCCCAGCTCAATTGTTATACGTTGAAACTAAGTATATATCTATTTTTTGTGTAACCCCTCAGTTCGTTGATGGGGATTGGAGTGTTACAAAATTGTACTAAGATATATATTAGTTTTGTAAAAGCATGCCAATTGTTGGCAACAGCCCAAATGGCAAGACCTTTGCATTTCTCCCTTGCTTCCTAAGTTCAAATCATGCCTCTCTCCCTCCCTATTTCTTTTTGGACAGCAAGAAGAGTTATTTACCCAATCAACCCTCCAATTTTGGAAACCCTAAATAATTATTCATTTTTCCTAATTATACATCGATTCTAAATTCCTTTTCAACCCAAAATAGAAAGTTTCTCTATTCTCTTTAAATTGATCTTTTTCCTTTATTTCTCCTTTTTTTTCCACAAAGATTTTACATCCTTTGCTAGAAATTTAACTTTTTAAAATCCCAAATCGAAAACAATTCTCGATTTAACACATTTTTCCACTAGTCGTTGATTTATCGTCAATCACCATCGAAATATCATTGAAAGATCGATAAGTATTTTAATCCAATCAGTAGAACCCATACAATCTTAGATTTCATTGTTTTTGTTAATCTTCCAAACTCGTTTACAAATCTTTTTAAATCTTTGCTGAAAAATCTTGATAATTTTGAAAATCGTCATTAATCACTGTGCTTTTTTCAATTGAAAGACTCATTTTAGGTATCGCAGATCAGGTTTGGACATCAGGATCATCGTTCGAGACTCTGGTATAAAGCGTATGTTCTTTTACGAGAAAATTAAACTTAGGATAGACCACACGGCCAAACACAAGGGCTGTGTGGGCCACCCGTGTGGACCACACAACCTTCTCACATGGCTATGTCCCCCTAAAACCTTAGGTTTTTCACTTCTCACACGGCTTAGGACACTCCACATGGCCTGCCACATGGTCGTGTCTCCCTTATAGGTTGAAATTTTGAATGTCGCACGGCCACAGTCTCTCACAAGGTCTAGCCACACAACTGTGTACCCCCTCCACACGGCCTACAGCTTCCCACACGACCGTTGGCCCTCTAGAAAAAATTTATAGTTTTGACCCATAATTTTATGTTTTGATCATATTAGTCCCTAAATAAGTTCATAACTAGTCTAGTGAATTAAATTATGCAATTAGATCCCTGATAAATGAAATATGTTAGATTCCCTGACTGATCGAATTAATGTGGTAATTATTTGCTTATATATATTTACATGAATTATGAATAGTATATGTTACTATTGTATCTATATACTTGTGATCATATGAATGTCATGCTCTATATTACTATTAAACTAAATACATGAAAAGCATGATTTTGCTACTGATTTACCATGTGTTAGTACATTAAATGACACCATATGTGATTTGTATTAAATTTGCTACATTGCATTGCATGGGATGTAACATCCCGAAATTGGGCCTAGTAGGATTGGGCCTTGGGCTTTAGGAAAAATTTTTGAATATCATTTTGTTACTTGTGTTAGCTCGGGTATAATTTTTATTGTGGGCTTAGTATAGTTTTGTGAAGGTTTGGATTTAGTTACGAAGTTAGAATAATTTTTAGTATTAAAAAAAATTAGTGAAGTGGATTAAGTGAACTTGACACTTAAGTTAATTTAAGTGTTAAATTTAGCACATGAGGAGTTAGTGGCAAGATGGTTATGGTGTTTGAAGAGTTGCTTGAGGGAAGTAGTTCGAGTAGCATGATGAGCATTTTGAAGACTTTATTTTTATGCACCTTACATTAAGTGTTGGTCAACTATAATTAAGATAAGGTTGGACTTTATCATTTATGGATAGGAGATAAAAGAGAAAAGGCAAGTTAGTAGTTAAGGTAGGGAATCTAGATGTTATGGAAGGTTTAGGGGACAAAAGGCTTGATGAGTGGGTGATGTTTTGGAAGTTTTTCCATGGTCATTTGACCATGAACCTAGACGGCATAAGGGGCTAAGGGGGTTGGTTCAATTGTGATAGTGATTAAGGAGATGATAGGGAAGAAATGAGGAGGAAAAAGGGGGATTATGTTGGCATGTGAGTTGGCCGAATGTGGTATGGGATTAGGGGGTGATAGTTTGCCAAAATTTTAACAATTTGTGCATCTCTTCCCTTTTCTCCAAATTTTTTTCTTCTTAGCCGAATTGGTCATTTACATTAGGTGTAAGTTTTGTCTTGAGTGGCTATCATTTTTTTTTTGGTCATTTTGGTTTAGGAGCCAATTCTCTCAAATTTATTTTCCTCTATTGCCGAAAACACCAAAAAGTTTAGAAGACATTTCTCATTTCTTTTCTTCCTCTCTAGTGCCGAAATCATCCTAGCACCAAGGGTATATCTCATATTTTCTTTTTCTTTTTCTTTCTCTTTATCTTTTCTCCTTCTTTCTCTTAACCGAAACCATCCTCTATTTTTCCACCATCTTTTCTCTTCTCTTTTGTTAAAGCCGAAATCACCATTTCTTTTCTTTTTAATTGTAAGGTCGAATCCCTTTATAGTTTAAGTAAGGGTGAATCAATCTTCGTGTTAACGGGTAAGGATTATCTATCAATTTTTTTCTTTCTTTTCTTTTGTTTTAGCCGAATCTAGGAATCTAATTCCTTTTATTATCTTTGGCCAAATCTTGAAGGAAGTTACGGGGTTTCTCTGTAGTCAATGTTTAGGGGGAGATCGTTCGAGATTTGAATAATCCAAGGTAAGGAAATAATGATATTCGGCTAAAGGCCATATCTTTTTAGTGATAAGTGATTTCTCATATAGTGATATGTAGGTGCTGTCGGTGTTGTAAGTAAAAGCCGGAAATCTTGAGTATTCTATCGTTCATCGTGTTTACAAGGTGCGTAGTTATCGCATTGTCTCTTGATTGTGTGTATGTGTTATATTTATGTATATGTGATATGATGTTAATGGTAGCCGAATTAAGGGCTAAGATTGTGAATACCCGTGGTGGGTGATCGAATACTCAGGTCAGTGATTTACGATATTAAATGATCATTGATGAATATATGAAATGTGATGACATGTGATGCATTATTGTTCAAGTGATATGCTGTCATGATACACATATTTGCATGGGACTTGGGATGTGACTATAGAAGGAATGGGTGTACATTATGTACGTGGTCTGATGTTAGCCTTGTGCTACATTGGCGCTTGATGGTGGCTATGTGCTCCATCAAGGGAGGTGTTGGCTAGGTGCCCATCTCGGCTGATGATAGCTGTGTGCATCACCGTAGATTGAGGATGACCTCGAGTCACCTCGTGGATACAGATATGTGGATCACTATGTGATCGGTGGCTTAGCCACGGCCTTGGGCAGCAAGTCTGCCAAGGTAAGATATGTGGATCACTATGTGATCGGTGGCTTAGCCACGGCCTTGGGCAGCAAGTCTGCCAAGGTAAGATATGTGGATCACTATGTGATCGGTGGATTAGCCACGGCCTTGGGCAGGGAGTCTGCTAAGGTAGGAGTAACGGATGGACTCTAGGTTGGGTTGGGCTTCATGTTGCATATCTATGCATTTTGCATGACTAATTATGTGGATCAAAGTGGATATGGGCCAAGCCCAACATGTGGGATTATGTGGATATATTGCCTTATCGTCTGATATGTGATTGATGTGTGGATATAGGCCAAGCCCATACGTGGAGACTTGTGTAATAACTATGCACTGAGTCTGTTGACTCACCCAATTTTTCTCAAACCTTTCAGGTGATGCTTAAAGCTTGGACCGGGTTTGGAGTGGATACGAGGTGGCCCATGCAGAAGATAAATTTATTTGATTTACACATTTTTCTTATGAAAGGTTATTTATTGTAATAAGGGCCATTTAAAGTATTTACGGATTATTATTATGTTTTAAGTTAAATTGTCGATTATATTATTATTTGAAAAATGTTTTATTTTTAAACAACTTAATTTTATTTGGAACTTTAATTATACAATGTTTTAGTAAAGGCAACAAATTTTTATGTTTTTAACTCTAAGTCAAAAGTTTTTCAAACGTTTTCCGCAGTGGCATTTCAAATTCGGTCATAGCGAATGGGCCGGGATCGGGTGTTACATGGGATGGGACGATATGACCGGAGAAAGTATTAGCAGTATATCTACATTTATTTTTGCTGTGTACCCACAGCCACAAGCAGATTCCATCTATGAAAGTCTTGTTGTGTACCCAAAACTATAGCAAATTCCACCTACGACATTTTGTTGTACATTCACAACACTTTGACAGTTATCATCTACAAGCATGTTGTGCTTCCACGGCCATTGGAAGATTTCATCTGCAATATTTTTTTGTATACCCACAGCCATATAAAGATTTCATCTATGGCATTTTGTTGTGTGTCCACAGCCATTGGCAGTAAAACTGCAAACTATTGGTGGTTAGTGAACAATCTGGTGTGTTGGTGGTTGAAGTTTTGGGGAACTCCCATTGTGGTATGTAGCGGCGGGGTAGGATCTTTTTTGTTAAAAACCCAAAAAATTATGGCATCTTTTGAATCATGTCCCTATAGATCTGGAAATTATGTTATGATACATGTATGCATGAAAATATGATTATATATGTATATTGTGGTCAAAATCAATATTTTTGGTTATTTTGATATTTGTTACTGTGAGTCCCGTTATAATTGTTGCATTGAGATAACGATACTCTGTATTGATATCTCATTATAAATATTTTATATGATATTATTTAATATGTCTTACCAACTACTAGCATTGATTTCTTTGTGATCGAACTCTGATCGTGTCCAAACTAACTATGACAATGAATAAGGCAAGCGCACCTATCGTTTGGTAGTATAGCTATGGCAAGACCGAAAATATCGTATCCTCAAGGACCAAGAGTACTAGTAATTACTATCTGTCATTATTTAGCCTAATAATTAAGGGAATTGATGTTTAATCTAAAACTAACTGATTACTAAGCTACAGATGCTAAGACACAGAGAATAAATTGGGGAAATACTTTTGGGAAAACCAATTGATTAAAACAATACCCGAGGAGGAATCCACCTAGACTTCACTTGTTATTTAACTCTGAACCAGATGATTTATTCACTTGACTTGATCCGTAGGATTCCCTAATTTATATTAATACCTCTCTCGAGGCTACTAACGTCTAACCCTAGGTTGATTAATTGAAATCTCTTTCTAATTAAAACCCCTAGAGTTGCATTAACTCGATCTATGGACTCCCATATTTGGTTTGACCCTAATTCAGCAAATTTTCGTCGTTCTATCTCTAGGAGTGCGATCAACTCCGCTTATTTATGCTAGATCTACTCTTAAACAGGGACTTTTGCTCCACTGCCTAAGCACGTCAATACTTGAATCAATATCCTGAAATATCAAAGCAAGAATTAAGAACACATAACTAAGAACAAATCAAGTATTTATCATATAGTTCAGAAAACAATAACAAGATCCGTCTTAGGTTTCATCCCCCTCAGGTATTTTAGGGGTTTAGTTCATATTTATAAAAGAATACATCTTAGAAGAAAGTATAAAACAAAACATAAGAAAAACCCTAAAACCCTTTGAAGGAAATTGAAGGGAAGATCTTCCGTCTTGAGTATGATTCCGGCTTCTTGAGATGGATCAACTGGCTATCTTCGAGTAAATCCCACAATTCGGCCCTCTCTGGCTTCGCTTTTTGGCCTCTCCCTTTTTAAGTTACCCTCTAGGGTGTTTATATAGGCTTTCGGAATGTCTTTCTTTGCCTCTAAGTATCCTTTTCTGAGTGGAATTAAAACAAGTCATGGCAGGGACACCTCGTGTGGCACGCCTGTGTAAATCGAGGCCAGGCCGTGTTCGAGTCTGCTAAAGTGGCACGACCGTGCGACAAACTCCAGGCCGTGTAGATTTCTTACTTTGGCCCATTTTCTCTGTTCTTGGCCCGTTTCTCGTTCTTTTCATCCTCCTATGCTCTCCTAAGTATAAAACATGAAATTAAAGGATTACGAGCATCAAATTTCACAATTCAAGGGATAAATCATCCAAAAGTATACTAAATGTGGGATTAAAATATGTACATATTACGGTTTGTCAAACTCACACTGAGCGTCATAGCTTACTCCCCTTTAAATTTTCATCCTTACATATAACCCACTAGATTAGGACGTGAACACGACATCTGGAAGGTCTTGGCTCAGATGTGTTAACATATTTCTAGACATTTTATATTTTATTATTCAGAGATTTTAGTATCGATTTGTTTCAATCTGTGGTATGAGACTTAGGGTTTGGGTTTGTTTTTAATTTTCATGACACTTACTTTAATTTTTTAGGACATCATGTTATGGTTGTTAATTAGTATGCAAATTATAACTAAAAGAAACAACTAGATATTACCTTCCACTGCTAAATTATAACTAAATTTTAAGGAATTATAAATTGGTATTTAACTAAGTTTTCTACCAAATTAAATAAACATTTAAGAGTGATTGTTTTCAAAACTTTGATAGCTTACTAGGTCACTTCGATGGCTAATGTAATTTTTTGAATTTGGGTCTAGCTTCTAGGTTGGGTTGGGGAGATTACACTTGGTGGTATCAAATCTTAGGTTTTCTAAACTCGGACTGTAATTTTTTTTTGTATAAATTGCATGCTTGCATTAAAGGGGTATTTAAGGAAAAACTATGCCATAAATTTCCGGAAAAAATTGGATTTTTTACAGGAAATTAAATCCGAAACTCAGGTGTCGGTCCTACTTTAGCTACTGTTAGAACTTTAAATATATAGTAAACTTTAGATTAAGAATAAAGACTAATGTTTGAACTTTTGCATTAAACTGTAAATAAACTTTAAACTTGTAACGCCCTAAATTTTGGGCCTAGAGGTATGGGGTCTTGGGCATAGGGGCAGTGAGGAGTCACACATATGTAGTGAGTTGTACAAGTTAGTGACAAGAATGGGCCTATTGGTCTGGTGGTTAAGTGGAGTGTTAAAGTGTTATTATGCTTGAGGTCCTGTGTTCGAATCCCTGCGTGAGCTAGGGAAATATTTTGTGCACTTTTTTCATTTAGATATTATTTTATTATAATAATTATTTGATATTTATATTATGTTAAAAATTATTATTATTATTATTTATATTTTAATTTTCTATTTTGACGTTTCTTCTCCCTTCTCCTCTCTTTTTTTTTCTTTCTTTTGTTTTTTTTTTCTTATTGCTCAAACTTTTTTTAACTACGATTTCGGGATTGTCGCTCCTCTTTCGTTCTCTTCGTCGTCAAATCAGGTGTGGGATTCGAATCTGGTTACTACTTTCTATTTTTAAATCGATTGCTATCTTTTTTTAAGAATCCCTTTCCTTCGGCTTTTCGTAGTTATGCATTACCCCTTCATTTTTTAGTTTTTAGATGATAGAATTGAAGGGAAATCGTTGTTTTCTAATATATGTTGATAGGGTTAATGTTAGGGACTATTACGGTTGCCAAAACAGTGTTTTCAGAGTTGAATTGGGGTGGTTTCATAGCCTTCCCAACGGCGACACGGGAATGTGGCTGATTTGGGGATTTTATCGGAATCCACACGGCCATGTCCTCTAAGCACACGGGTGTGTGAGTTTGGGGAATTAGGGATTTGGAGTCACACGGCCGTGTTACAGATTTGGGAAAATTAGGCTTCCCACACGGGCGTGTGCTTCGGGACACACGGTCGTGTGACTGATTTGGGGCCTAGGGATTCCACACGGGCGTGTGTTATAGGACACACGGTCGTGTCTGATGGCTACATGGGCGTGTAACACCTTCACACGGCCGTGTCTGCCCTACATCTAATATTAGCGAAATTGGACAATGAGTTACACGGCCTGTTCACACGGTCGTGTCTTGCACCACACGGGCGTGTGCCTTTGTCACACGGTCGTGTGCCACCCCTTACATGGGCGTTTGGATCCCCACACGGCCTGGATTGCTCCACACAGACAGAGCACACGGACGTGTGGCCCTAACTCACCAAATTCTGATTTTAGGGCAAACCGAATGCCATTGTGAGTCTATGTGTTCCAACCCCTCGACTAAGCTTACTGAAGGTGAATACGATTCTATTCTGACTTCAAATTATGTACTGCTTGTAAGTGAATGCTTTCTATGCTAGGTACTGAATCTGAGTGCATAAGTGTGCATGTTTCTGTAACTGATTGAGTCACTGTAAGTGACTACTTCTGAATGACTGGCTGAAACTGTATCCTGAATTGGTGCATCTGCATTCATACATATGCATACATATATTTGCATACATACATTTGCATATAAAGTATTTTGGGTTGGGATTTTGAAGAGAAGGAAGTTTTATGATTTGGCAGTTTAACTGCATACTGAAGCCCCTAATACCTAGAGGGTCGAGGGCAGTCCCAATACCCTGAGGGTCGTGGACGATTTGATTGTACTGTGGATTTTCGCATTACACTATACAGAACATACGTCAGCATCGCTGTGTATCATTGACTGATCTGGCAGTTTTACTGCAACTCATTAGTATAGTGGATTACCGCATTGCACTGTACTGCATGTACGTTAGCTACGCTATGTACCACTATCTGATTTGGCAGTTCATACTGCATGTCTGTACTATGGTTTACGTATTGCACAGTATAGCTTGTACGCTAGCTTTGCTACGTAATATATGAGATTGGCAGTTTATCTGCACACTGTTAGCCCAATTCCCAAAGGGTCAGGGCGGTCCCAATTCTCTGAGGGTCGAGGACAATGCTGATGATCATCGTTGCCGAGCAACCCGGGATGACATCCTATGTAGTATAAAATTGGATGGGCTTTTCGAGGTCCTACTCGGAGTGCAGGGATGGGTGGGTTGATTAAATCTCCACAGTAAGTGTAAAGTTGGACGAAGATGGTGTGTTGGCTGGATGGGTGGGTTATTTTATAACTCATTTGCACTCATATGCATCTGAATGAACCTATGTGACTGTACTATTTGACTGAAATGTCTGATTGATCAGTTTGGCTGAATGTGATACTATGACTGAATGTGTTACTGATCGACTGAAAGGCACGTTTGCCTATGCAATTTCTGTAGACTTTTTCTATAAATGTCTGACTGAACTGTTATTGTGATAGTGTGACTGACTTGTGAACTGTTGCTATTGTATATGAATAGCACGTGAGGTTAGGTGTGTCTGTTTGTTCCATATGACTGTAAGGTACATATGGTGTGTGTTTGATGTTGGGCGAACTCGCTTAACTATTATCTATTTGTAGGTGTGTTCTTTTTTGAACTGCTTCTAGTTCCCTATTTTCGTTTCTGTAGTTTACCTGATTTTTATCTCACACTGAGCACGAGTAGCTCACCCACTCTTCTATTTCCCCTTTTCAGGTATAATTTTGGATTTTGGATGCTGGGCTCAGTACGCAGAGGACTCGGACAGTCTTGGGGGAAATGAGGATAAGCTTTTATTTTCAGGTTTAAATGTTATTCGCTTAAGTTGAACTGTAAAGTTTCATAATACTGTGGTACAACTTTTGTTTTAAGTTTTCATTCGTAAGTGTTATACTGCTGAACTTACTGGGGAATTTAAATGATTAAACGTTTTGAAATTGATTCAGGATAAATGTTTTCGAAATTAACTTTTTAAACGACTTGATTTGTAAAATTTTCTCTCGATCACTTCGGTGATCAATGTAGCATTCTGAATTCGGTCTAGAATTCTAGGCCGAATTTGGGGTGTTACAAAACTTCTTAAACTTTCGTAATCACTATAAAACTGGTTTATGTAACAACTCATTTTTAGTGAAATCAGAACAGTGGTTTTGGGACCACAAATCCAACGAGTAAATTATTATTTTAATGTCTATGGAATGTTAGTAAGATCGTATAAATATTTCATGAAGAAATTTTGATGTTTTCATGTTTAATTACGTAAAAATGACTAAATCAGAAAAGGTGCAAAAGTAGATTTCTATTAGTTAAAGTATCAATTAGCTATAAAAATATAAAGTGGATGGACTTAGTTGGCAATTAGATCATTCAAAATGTTAGTGGACATTTATGGACACAATTTTAAGTGATTTTAAGTTATAAGTCAAGGTTATATTAGGAAATTAACAAATTAACTTCAAATTAAACTAAATGAAAGATGGTATCATCTTCCTACACCATTGAAATTTAAAATAGAGGAAGCTATTTTTAGGGTTTGAAGTTCAGCTAAGCTAAAGTTGGTGCATGGTGAGTGTTTTTATCCCATTTTTAATATTTCTATGTTTTTGAAGTTGTTTTAGCTTAATCTAGCTAGCCTGGGGATCAATTTGTAAAATTGTTAAATATTTGTGTAATATCCCGAAATTGGGCCTAGTAGGATTGGGCCTTGGGTTTAGAAAAAAAAATTTAAGTATTATTTTATTAATTGTGTTAGCTCGGGTATGAATTTTGTGTGTTTAGCTTAGTCTTGTGAATGCTTGATTTTATTAGTGAGGCTAGAATAATTTTTAGTATTAAAAATTAGTAAAGTGGATTAGGTGAACTTGACACTTAAGTTAATTTAAGTGTTAAATTTAGCACATGTGGAGTTAGTGGCAAGATGGTTATGGTGTTTGAAGAGTTGCTTGAGGGAAGTGGTTCGAGTAGCATGATGAGCATTTTGAAGACTTTATTTTTATGCACCTTACATTAAGTGTCGGTCAAACTCTAATTATGATAGGTTGGACTTTAAGTTTTATGGTAAGTTGAATAATAGTTTAGGAAAGCTTGTATTTTGGGATAAGAATCTTAAGAATTAAGGAAGGATGGGGGGACAAAAGGCTTGAATGTTGGAGAGTGTTTTGGAAACTTTTTTTTATGGTCTTTAGTTCATGTATGTGGACGGCATTTTGGTCTAGGGGAGGGCTTGACCGATTTTTGATGGAAGCTTTGGTAGGTTAGTAGCTAGTTGGCCATTTTTCCTAAGCATTTGAACATCAATTTCTTTTCTCTCCACAAACACTCCCTATAGCCGAATGTGTCTTGGACATAAGGTGAGTTTTTGGTGTTAGTTTTGGCCTTCAATATTTGTTTTGGTGTCATAGCCGAAAATCCTTTTTAGTTTTTGCAAATTTCTCCCTTGTGCATCAAAGTGAAACAAAAACCGAAATCATCATAGTGCTTGGCCGAATCTCTTTTATTCACAACTTCTTTTCCATTCTTTTCATATTTGTTCAAAACCCACATTTCTTTTACTTTCTCTTGGCCGAAACTTTCTTCTCCACATTTCTCTTTTTCTTTCTTCCACTTTTGCTCAAAACCGAAAAACATCCCTCTCCCATTGCAATTTCTTTCTTTCTCTTCCTTTTTCTTTTCTCTTTCTCCACTCTAGCCGAATCCTTTTTGTTGTTACAAATAAACCATATTGCCGAAACTTCCCATACTCTTTTTGTTTTGTCTTGGCCGAATATCAATAAGGGTAGGTCTTCATTTGGTTTTCTTCAATCGGTTTTGGAAGATAGGTAAGTGTCTTGGCCGAAATTCTTTTCTATTTTCTCTATTGATTCTCATGAGGGCAAAAGCCAAATTTTGGGTATGTGATAGTAAGATTCTAACCATAGGGACTTATTTCTTTTAGGCTCTTCGGATTTTGGAAGCAATCAAATTTCGGTAAGTCAAGTGGTAAGGTTTGTGTTGGTTCTTTATTCTTTAAATGGATGTTAAGCCGAAGGCTATGGTGAATAAGGATTGTGGTTTGGCCGAATGGTCTATGGAATTGATCTAAGTATTGGCCGAATGTAGGGCAAGGAAATCTAGTGTGGTAGATCGGGTCTTCGGGATTTAGTCGACTGTGCCAAAAAGGTGCGTAGTTATCGCACTGTCTCTTGATTGTGTGTATGTGTTATATTTATGTATATGTGATATGATGTTAATGGTAGCCGAATTAAGGGCTAAGATTGTGAATACCCGTGGTGGGTGATCGAATACTCAGGTCAGTGATTTACGATATTAAATGATCATTGATGAATATATGAAATGTGATGACATGTGATGCATTATTGTTCAAGTGATATGTTGCCATGATACACATATTTGCATGGGACTTGGGATGTGACTATCGAAGGAAAGGGTGTACATTATGTACGTGGTCTGATGTTAGCCTTGTGCTACATTGGCGCTTGATGGTGGCTATGTGCTCCATCAAGGGAGGTGTTGGCTAGGTGCCCATCTCGGCGGATGATAGCTGTGTGCATCACCGTAGATTGAGGATGACCTCAAGTCACCTCGTGGATACAGATATGTGGATCACTATGTGATCGGTGGCTTAGCCACGGCCTTGGGCAGCAAGTCTGCCAAGGTAAGATATGTGGATCACTATGTGATCGGTGGATTAGCCACGGCCTTGGGCAGGGAGTCTGCTAAGGTAGGAGTAACGGATGGACTCTAGGTTGGGTTGGGCTTCATGTTGCATATTTATGCATTTTGCATGACTAATTATATGGATCAATGTGGATATGGGCCAAGCCCAACATGTGAAATTATGTGTATATATTGCCTAATCATTTGATATGTTATTGATGTGTGGATGTGGGCCAAGCCCATGTGTGGAGGCATGTGAAATAACTATGCACTGAGTCTGTTTGACTCACCCTATTTTTCTCAAACCTTTCAGGTGATGCATAAAGCTTGGACCGGGTTGGGAGTGGATACGAGGTGGCCCATGCAGAAGATAAATTTATTTGTTTTACACATTTTTCTTATGAAAGGTTATTTATTGTAATAAGGTCCATTTAAAGTATTTAAGGACTTTTATTATGTTTTAAGTTGGATTGTCGATTATATTATTATTTGAAAATGTTTTATTTTAAACAACTTAATTTTACTTGTAATTTTAATTACACAATGTTTTAGTAAAGACAACAAAATTTTATGTTTTTAACTCTAAGTCAAAAGTTTTTCAAACGTTTTCCACAGTGGCATTTCAAATTCGGTCATAGCGAATGGGCCGGGTTTGGGGTTTTACAAATTGGTATCAGAGCCCGGTTCAAAACTCGGCTTTGAGGGTTTTGGGTCCAAGACCATTTTTTTTATGGGCTTTTCAAAGATTTGGGTTTTCACAAATTTTTCAGGCTTATTCTGGCATGGCACCTGTATCTCTGACCCGAAGTCCACCAGGTAAGTACCTCTAATTGTTGTGTGAATTATTCTATGATTGGTATGTGGGCATAATTGGGCTCGTAGATTAGTGAACTAGGAGCTATTGAACCCTAGGACTAGTCTACTCCAACACAGAATTGCATAAGACTTAAGAACAACCGAACAAACCTGCGAAATAAGTCGCCGAGTTAAGGTGTGGCAACCATTGTACGCATGTCTAGGAGTGGATTCGGTAAGAGCTTGGTATTTAAGCAGTCCTAGCGACTCACCTCCTTTTTACTCGAATCCTACCTGGTGCGTAGCTACGGTTCACCCTAACCAAGATGATTTATTCACAGGCTAAACCCGATAACTAAAACCCGAAAGGGACTAGCCATACTATTTTATAAAAAACCTTAAGTTTTCAAAATTACTCCTTTGATTTGTAAAACCATTTTATACTTGGAAAATTTTTTGAAATATTTTGATTTACAAAATTACCCAAATACCCCTAGTCGTAAAATTACTAAAATGCCCTTGGTTTCTAAAATTTCCATACTATCCTCAATTTTAATAAGATTTTCTTACTTTGCAAAAGTATCCAAAAACCCTATTTTGTGAAAACTCAAGATACCCTGATTTGGGAAAATTTACGAAAATGCCCTAACTTTCAAATTACCGAAATAACCCCTGAATTTTTAAATTTTTTTTTGTAATATCCTGATTTGGAAAATCTTTCTTTCAAAAATATCTATGAGTTTGGTAAATTTCGAAATGACTTTTGGTGATTTTTTGAATTTACCCCGGTTTATTACCAAAATACCCCTGTAGGGAAAAATGACGAAATTACCTCTGGGTTGGGAATGGACAAGGATGCCCATAGTAGCATGGTAAATGTTGTGGATGAGTGAATGTGTTACTATTGATGTGAATGAATGTGAATGTGTGATTCTCTGAGCTAGAATAGTGAACTGGAACTAGAAACTTGGATTGATCGAAAGAACTACTCCTGAAAATTCTTTTCATAAAATTGTTCGCGCATAAACAAGTGGAACAAAAGTACTAATGCATAAAATTTCTTAAGTCAGATTAAATCGCGACGCTAGATATGAGTTCTAGGGGACGTGGTCGTCGTGGACGCGGTAGAGGCTAAATGGCTATGTCGGAACCATCTCTAGTGAAGCATCTAGAACCTTGGATGCGAACTTAGGAACTGTGCCTAGAAGATAAGATAGTTTTATTAAGATCAGAGTGCGCAGCATAAGCGTAGTGTGGTGAGTGAGGATGCATGACTGTTACTTAGTTGGAAATTTCGAGGACGAAATTTTTTTTAAGGAGGGTAGAATTGTAATATCCCGAAATTGGGCCTAGTAGGATTGGGCCTTGGGCTTTAGAAAAAAAATTTTGAGTATTATTTTATTATTTGTGTTAGCTCGGTATGAATTTTGTGTGTTTAGCTTAGTCTTGTGAATGCTTGATTTTATTAGTGAGGCTAGAATAATTTTTAGTATTAAAAATTAGTGAAGTGGATTAGGTGAACTTGACACTTAAGTTAATTTAAGTGTTAAATTTAGCACATGTGGAGTTAGTGGCAAGATGGTTATGGTGTTTGAAGAGTTGCTTGAGGGAAGTGGTTCGAGTAGCATGATGAGCATTTTGAAGACTTTATTTTTATGCACCTTACATTAAGTGTCGGTCAAACTCTAATTATGATAGGTTGGACTTTAAGTTTTATGGTAAGTTGAATAATAGTTTAGGAAAGCTTGTATTTTGGGATAAGAATCTTAAGAATTAAGGAAGGATGGGGGGACAAAAGGCTTGAATGTTGGAGAGTGTTTTGGAAACTTTTTTTTATGGTCTTTAGTTCATATATGTGGACGGCATTTTGGTCTAGGGGAGGGCTTGATCGATTTTTTATGGAAGCTTTGGTAGGTTAGTAGGTAGTTGGCCATTTTTCCTAAGCATTTGAACATCAATTTCTTTTCTCTCCACAAACACTCCCTATAGCCGAATGTGTCTTGGACATAAGGTGAGTTTTTGGTGTTAGTTTTGGCCTTCAATATTTGTTTTGGTGTCATAGCCGAAAATCCTTTTTAGTTTTTGCAAAGTTCTCCCTTGTGCATCAAAGTGAAACAAAAACTGAAATCATCATAGTGCTTGGCCGAATCTCTTTTATTCACAACTTCTTTTCCATTCTTTTCATATTTGTTCAAAACCCACATTTCTTTTACTTTCTATTGGCCGAAACTTTCTTCTCTACATTTCTCTTTTTCTTTCTTCCACTTTTGCTCAAAACCGAAAAACATCCCTCTCCCATTGCAATTTCTTTCTTTCTCTTCCTTTTTCTTTTCTCTTTCTCCACTCTAGCCGAATCCTTTTTGTTGTTACAAATCAACCATATTACCGAAACTTCCCATACTCTTTTTGTTTTGTCTTGGCTGAATACCAATAAGGGTAGGTCTTCATTTGGTTTTCTTCAATCGGTTTTGGAAGATAGGTAAGTGTTTTGGCCGAAATTCTTTTCTATTTTCTCTATTGATTCTCATGAGGGCAAAAGCCAAATTTTGGGTATGTGATAGTAAGATTCTAACCATAGGGACTTATTTCTTTTAGGCTCTTCGGATTTTGGAAGCAATCAAATTTCGGTAAGTCAAGTGGTAAGTTTTGTGTTGGTTCTTTATTCTTTAAATGGATGTTAAGCCGAAGGCTCTGGTGAATAAGGATTGTGGTTTGGCCGAATGGTCTATGGAATTGATCTAAGTATTGGCCGAATGTAGGGCAAGAAAATCTAGTGTGGTAGATCGGGTCTTCGGGATTTAGCCGACTGTGCCAAAAAGGTGCGTAGTTATCGCACTGTCTCTTAATTGTGTGTATGTGTTATATTTATGTATATGTGATATGATGTTAATGGTAGCCGAATTAAGGGCTAAGATTGTGAATACCCGTGGTGGGTGATCGAATACTCAGGTCAGTGATTTACGATATTAAATGATCATTGATGAATATATGAAATGTGATGACATGTGATGCATTATTGTTCAAGTGATATGTTGCCATGATACACATATTTGCATGGGACTTGGGATGTGACTATCGAAGGAAAGGGTGTACATTATGTACGTGGTCTGATGTTAGCCTTGTGCTACATTGGCGCTTGATGGTGGCTATGTGCTCCATCAAGGGAGGTGTTAGCTAGGTGCCCATCTCGGCGGATGATAGCTGTGTGCATCACCGTAGATTGAGGATGACCTCAAGTCACCTCGTGGATACAGATATGTAGATCACTATGTGATCGGTGGCTTAGCCACGGCCTTGGGCAGCAAGTCTGCCAAGGTAAGATATGTGGATCACTATGTGATCGGTGGATTAGCCACGGCCTTGGGCAGGGAGTCTGCTAAGGTAGGAGTAACGGATGGACTCTAAGTTGGGTTGGGCTTCATGTTCATATTTATGCATTTTGCATGACTAATTATGTGGATCAATGTGGATATGGGCCAAGCCCAACATGTGAAATTATGTGTATATATTGCCTTATCATTTGATATGTGATTGATGTGTGGATGTGGGCCAAGCCCATGTGTGGAAGCATGTGAAATAACTATGCACTGAGTCTGTTTGACTCACCCTATTTTTCTCAAACCTTTCAGGTGATGCATAAAGCTTGGACCGGGTTGGGAGTGGATACGAGGTGGCCCATGCAAAAGATAAATTTATTTGTTTTACACATTTTTCTTATGAAAGGTTATTTATTGTAATAAGGGCCATTTAAAGTATTTAAGGACTTTTATTATGTTTAAGTTGGATTGTCGATTATATTATTATTTGAAAATGTTTTATTTTAAACAACTTAATTTTACTTGTAATTTTAATTACACAATGTTTTAGTAAAGACAACAAAATTTTATGTTTTTAACTCTAAGTCAAAAGTTTTTCAAACGTTTTCCGCAGTGGCATTTCAAACTCGGTCATAGCGAATGGGCCGGGTTTGGGGTGTTACAATTTGGGTTTTTTCCATGAATGTTCTTGCATGATTCTTGATGTTTAATGAAATATTATAGGTCATTTTGTTAAATAAACAAGTTTTGTAAAGTGATTTTTGATGAAAATGTCATTTAGGGACTTATTTATAGAAATAGTAAAATTCCATGTTAAATTTATGAAATGAGGGTTTGTATGAGTTAATATAGGTCCCTAGAGAAATTGGCTAGCTTGAGAAAAGGATGAAAATGCTTAGATTTCAATTTGTAAACTTAAGGACTAAAGTGTAAAAAGTTAAAATGTTAAGGCAAAATTGTAATTTTGCAAAAATATGAAATATGGATTGAATTGAATAATAGAAGTATTGAATGGATTGAATTTGTCTATTTAAATCAATATAGATCTTGTATGGATTTAGATCGGGGAAAAGCTAAAGCCTCAGATTAATCGACTTCGTAGTTACGCTCAAATCGTCGAGGTAAGTTCGTAGTGTTTTAATACATAATGAATTTCTATTTGTGTACTTTTATTATGATGCTTTAATTATTACGTTATTAGAATAATAATGTTTAATTGCACATACGTGCCCCTGTTTGTACTTCAATCCTCTTGGATGTACTTTTTTACCTTGTTTAGACTTCGGTAACTCTAAATTGAATAATATGTGAATCATATTCAATTCATTGTTAGATTAAATGATATGCTACGTTCTTACTAAGCTTTATAAGTTTATTCGTTATTGTGGATTCTTTTATAGATCACTGTTGCTGACACTTTGGGCGGATCAAACCTTCAGCTCACACTATCCAACGACTTTGGTAGTTTTTGTATCTCCTAGGGTAGTGGCATGTATAAACTTTTGTAGTTGAATTTGAGATTGAAACATATTTAGGATGTATAAAATGGTGTTTGACGAATGTGTATATAATAATTAAATGTGTTTGTGTTTTGATGTCATGTATGCATAATAGATTATAATGGCATGTATAAGTTGTTTTGGTATTTTTGATGCCTTACTAGTATGAGTTCATGTGGAAATGCTTTAATGCATGTTTGAATGGCCAAATTGGTATGTGATGAGTTGATTTCAGCATGGTCAAAGTATGATATGTTTTGGAAATGGTATTAAACTATGTATGTATGATTGAGATGTGGTAAGTGTATATGTTTATATTACTTGGAATGTTTGCATTTGAGGTGCCTTATATGGCATATTGGTTGAATGATCTTAGATTATTGAATTGGTCATTTCATATGGGTTTTTGGTCATGTTTCGAGGTCTTGATGATATGCACAAAATGCTTTTAGGTACATACTTGATTTTGGTGATGGAAATGGTTTGTTTTGGGCAAATTAATGTCCACACAGCCTTAGATATGGGCATGTGACTTAGTCGTGTGTCACACATGGCCAGGCGACACAACCGTGTGTCCCTTGTAGGTTTTAATGCATGCAAGTCAGGATGTTACATGGCCTAGCACGCGAGCTTGTGTGGCTATTTTTTTTGAGTTACATGGCCTAGCACACGAACGTATGGCTTGGTCATGTAACCCAATTTAGAGAGTTACATGGGTAAGGACACGGGCTGGGACACGATCGTGTGTCTCTATTTTGATTGTTACACAAGCGTGTGTCTCAGTAGTGTGAGGCACATGACCGTGCGACCCCTACAGTCCAATTTTTCTAACGTTTTCTTATACTTTTCGGTTGTTTCCAATTTGGTCCTGAATTGTCTCTAAGGTATTTCTAAGGCCTCGAGGGCTCAATTAAGGGATGTTATGTATTTGATTGTGCGTAATTAGATTATGTTTGTAATGATGAATGAAATGAATATTTTAATGTTTCGTTTGTATGGTAATGCTTCAAAACCATATTTCGACAATGGATACGGGTTAGGGGTGTTATAATTTAATTTTGGGAATGTACTGGTTAGTTGAATGTGTCTCCAAGAGAGTAACTTTGAAAACAACCGAGGGTAGAGAGATTGATATGGTGGGGAAGCGTAGGGACTATCTGTATAATTTAATTTTTGCTATGGTCGTCGAGAAGTTAGTTCGCAAGGGGTGTGAAGCATACCTAGCTTTTGTGATGGATAGGAATGTCAATAGTACCATCGTAGATAGCATCTGAAATGTTAAAGAATTCCCATATGTGTTTCTTAAGGAGTTGTCAAGATTACCCCCAGATCGTGAGGTAGAATTCGGCATTAAATTGTTGCTAGGAACTACTCTAGTGTCCATTGCTCCCTACCTTATGGCACCAAAAGAATTGCAAGAACTGAAAATCCAACTTCAAAACTTCTAGATTGTGGGTTTATTAGACCCAACATTTCTCTATGGGGAGTGTCGGTCTTGTTCGTGAAAAAGAAATATGGTTCCCTAAGGTTATGTATAGATTATTGACAGCTAAACAAACTAACCGTAAGAAATAATCTGTCTAGGATAAATGACCTATTTGATCAATTCTGAGGTGCAATTATCTCTTCCAACATAGACCTAAGGTCGGGGTATTATCAACTTAAGGTGAAAGAGGTAGATGTACCCAAAACTGCTTTTAAAACCTGTTATGGCCACTATAAGTTCCTTATAATGCCATTCGGTTTAACCAACACTCCTGTCATTTTCATGGATCTTATGAACCGAGTGTTTCAACCCTTCCTTGATCAGTTCATTATTGTGTTCATTGATGATACCATAGTTTATTCCATAACCGAACTTGAACATTATGATCACCTTAAGAAGGTTCTACAAATCCTCCTTGAAAAGAAGCTTTACGCTAAGCTAATTAAATGTGAATTTTGACTTAAGGAGGTTATGTTTCTAGGTCATGTGGTATTTGTAGAAGGTATTCTAGTTGGTTCAAAGAAGATAGAGACAACATTTGAATGGAAACAACCCCAAAATGTTTTCGAAATCCATAGTTTTCTAGGATTGGTTGGGTATTACTGTAGATTTGTTAAAGGGTTTTCCTTAATAGTCACACCCTTAACCAAGTTGCTAAGAAAGGATGCTCCATTTAAGTGGACGGATGAGCAACAATCCAGTTTTGAAAAGCTTAAAGCGCTGTTAACCCAAGCTTTTGTGTTAGTTCAACTCGAATTTGAAAAGAATATGTGGTGTATAGTGATGCATTCTACAACGGCCTTGGTTGTGTGTTGATGCTAGGTGGTAAAGTAGTAGCTTATGCATCAAGGCAATTGAAGCAGCATGAGTGCAACTACCCGACTCATGACTTAGAGTTGGTTGTAGTAATTTTTGCACTAAAGATATTGAGGCTCTACCTGTATGAGGAGAAGTGTTACATCTATACTGATCATAAGAGCCTTAAATACCATCTAACCAAAAAAAATTGAACCTTAGGCAACAATGGTGATTAGAGTTGTTAAAAGACTATGATTGTGTAATTGAATACCACCTTGGGAAAGCCAATGTTATAGCAAATGCCCAAAGTAGAAAGTAGATGACCAATTTAAAAAGGATGTTTACTAGGCTAAGTTTAGTGGATGATGGGGGCTTGCTAGCAGAATTGCAAGTAAAACCCATCTTAGCCAATGAAATCAAAGCTAAACAATCTTTAGATATAACCTTATTACCATGAATCAAACAAGTGGAAGAGGGAAAGATCGAAGATTTCGAGTTTAATAATGATGGCATCTTATGTTTTTGAGGGAGGCTATGTGTGTCGAATGACAATGAGTTAAGACAAACCATACTTCGAGAAGCACATGTTAGCCCTTATTCCATGCATCCTAGAGGAAACATGATGTATCAGGATGTGAAGGTATTGTACTGGTAGCTGGGATTGAAACGAGATGTAATTAAATTTGTGGCCAAGTGATTAATGTGTCAACAAGTAAAAAGTGAGCATCAATTTTCTTCTGGATTGCTACAACCTATTAAAATATCGTAGTGGAAATGGGAACGAATAATGATTGACTTTATTAGTGGGTTATGTAACGTCTTAAAATTTGGAATTTTATGTGTTGCATTATTTTTGGTGCTAAGCTAGTTAACTTATTATTTTTGTATGTCTAAGGGAGGTCCTGAGAAGGCTTGGGGTCTTTTTGGACCTAGTAAAAATTTTGGCATTTAGCACTTTAAGGAGATAGGGTAAGTGACCTTAAAGCTTATGGAAATAAATGAGTAAATGGTTAGCATAAGTGAGCAATTAGTAAAGAGGTTGTGGCGCCATATGAAGTACCTTGAGGGAAGAGGTTCGAATCCCATTGTGTGCAATTTTTTGACTTTTATTTTTGCATTCTTTCCTTAAGTGTTGGCCAAGCATGTAAATAAGGTAAGGTGGACTTTTTATTTTTGGCAAGATGGCTAAGGAGAATAGGAAAGAATGAAGTTGAGGAAAGAAATCAAGAGAAAGGGGAAAGTAAGGAGAACAAGTGGCCTTTTTCAAGGGAAATGTTATGGAAAGGGTGGTTGGCAAATTTTTGACTATTAGAGGCATGAATGTGGACGGTTTTGGGGCTAAAGGGAGGTAGCCGAATTTTTACTTGGTGTTTTGATAAACACCAAAATTTCTTTAGCATCTAGTGTGCCATTTTTCTCCAAAATACTATTCTCTTAGCTGAATTTTGCCTTTGGCAATTGGTAAAAGTTTTGGTGTGGTTTTGACCAAATTCCTATTTGCAACTTTGGTGTCATTTTTCTTTTCTCTCGAAATTTCCTTCTCCTCCTTGCCAAATCTACAACTTTGAGGGTGCATATTTTCTTCCTTTCTTTCTTCTTGCCGAATGTACACAAACATTGAGACCAAAAATTTGTTCACTCATTTTCTTGAAAACCGAAGCTAGTCAAACATACTTCTTTCTTCTTCTTTCTTTTCTTTTTTTTCACAAAATCCTTCAAGCATCTCTTCTTTTCTAATCCTTTTCACCACAGCCGAATATTTTGCCCATTATTCCTCCATAGCCGAAACCTTTCATCTCTTCATTAGTCTTTCTTTCATTCAAGTTGTCACCCACCCCTTGATCAATCGGTAAGTGTTCTTTTCAACTTTTTATTTTCTTTCTCTTATGGCCGAATCTATGTTTTGGTTTGGGATGGTCATTTTGACCGAGATCAACGCCTTATTTTCTCTCAAACAAGATCTTTTTCTTCTCCGTAGTGATATAGTGGAAGGCCGAAACCTTGATTCTTCCAAAGTCATCGTATAATTGCTAGAAATCGGTCCTAAAATCTTTAAGGTAAGAGTTCTTCAAGGATTCTATAATCGTTCTTTATTCGTTAAGATGTTATTGGAATGGTGATGATTAACCTATATTAATTATAGGGATTAAATCGCTAGATCTACCCAATCGTTGATCACTCGGAAATTAGTGGTTAGCCGATCTTTACCCTTTTGATAATCCATATTTTATCATAATATCGATCTATATAAGATCTAACCGGATGGAGGCTTGTGGTACCGATTCGAATAGAAAGTCGAGTGGAGATCTCAAAAGGAGTAGATTAGCGATCCCTACTCCTAAATTCAAGCGAAGGGCGGTATCGGCGATTCGGGACTTTTCACCGGGTTGTGGACCCTCATCCGGTGAGAATCGACTATTTGAGGTCATTCACAATTTTGAGGCATCAGTGATTCGAGATTTACCACCGGGTTGTGGACCGTCAACTAGGGAAAACTGACAAATCGTAGTCGTTCACGATCCCGAGGGTAAAATTTTAGATCGTTTGTTTTAAAGTAGATTTATTAAATCGCGTACGTTGACTAGTCGAGCGTTATAATATTTTAGGTGTCGACAATCAAGAAAGCTTAGTGCTTACCGTAATCAGGTGTGTAATCTCACACCGTTTTCCGTGGATTAAAGATTATTATCATATGGGTAGTAAATCGCTTGACTAAAATCGTATTATGGTGAAACCGAGAAAATTTGCTTAGATTTCAATATTTTGATAAAATTGACAAAATCGGTATTAACACCGTGAAAGATTATGAAAATGCCCTTAATGGACCGATCTGTTAATTTGCTAATGGGCCAAATCGATATAATTTGATATATGGGCTGATCTGTTAATTTGCTATATGGGCCAATCTGTTAATTTGCTATATCGGCCAATCTGATAATTTGCTACATGGGCCAATCTGATATTTTGTTATATGGGCCAATCTGATATTTTGCTAAATGGGCCTATTTGATAAATTGTTAATAATGAGCCATAATTTTGTAATAAATATCCGAATAAATTATTGTTGTTATATTGTGATTTGTTATGCATTATATACATGATTTGCATGGGATGGGATAATGTTGAAGAGAAGTTCTGGTGGCTCTGCCACATAATTTTGGTGGCTCTGCCACAAATCTGTAAAGTGGCAATGCCATGTAAATTCTGTTACTCTGGTGGCTTGTCCACAATTAAATTTGTTATAAATGGCTTAATGCCTGCGATTGGTGTGTTGGCGGGGTGGGTTGACTTGATCCCTACAGGTGTGTTGGTTGGTACGGGTGGTGTGTAGCGGATGGAATACTAGGTTTGGTTTGGGAATTGCATTTCATACACATGTTATATTTAATACATTATTATTTTTGTAAATGGGCTTAGGCCCAAAATATTGCTTAATGGGATTAAGGCCCAATGGACAACGGTAAGGGGGTTATACACTGAGTTCTAGTAACTCACCCCGTTTTTCCTTACCCCTTTCAGGTAATGATCAGTGATGGAGACTTGGGCCATGGATGACTTGATAGAGGCCATACTACAAAAACGGTTTAAATTGGAATTCGGATTTCTTTTTAGTACTTTTAATTACTTTGCTATTTTGAGTTAAGGTTGTAATAGGGCCTCTGGATTAATTTTTGTTTTGATTTATGTCTGACAAATTTATAAATTGCTCTAAGTATTTCAAATTGAGATTTTTTCTAAAAACTAAAATAATCGTTTTCTTAAAATGGATAAACAAAAAGGGTTTCATAATAAACTTTTATAAATATACTTTTAACTCGGAAATTTTCTCTTAAAATTTTTCATCAACATTTTTCGAAAATTATTTTCAAATTCTTTTAAATATTCTCGAACTATTGACGATATTTTCAAGGTTACAATTTTGTAAGATTTTTATATCTCAAATTTATCGATTCATCAATCAAACTTTTATTTAATAATACTTTATCAAAAATGTTTAAAATGGGAGTTTGTTTTAATTGATCTATTTATTAAAAAGGACTTAATAGTATTTTTCTCATGTGACATGTCAAATCTGGCCTTAATGCATGGGCCGGGTTTGGGGTGTTACAGGTTATCCTTAACACCCACTAAAAAAGACTCAATTCGGGTTATAGTAGACTGATTACAAGTCGGAACACTTCTTACCTGCCCGCATGGATTATTCATTACAAAAGCTGACTAATTTATACATCTTCGAGATAGTAAGGTTGCATGAGGTACCTATATCGATTATTTCATATCGAGATTCCTATTTTACATTTATATTTTGGAAGAAGTTACAAGAGTTGTTAGGAACTCATTTGGATTTTAGCACTGCTTTCTATCCGCAGTCTGATGGGAAATCCGAGCGAGTTTTCCAAATTTTGGAAGATATGTTAAGAGGTTGTATTATCGGATTTCAAGGTAGTTGGGTGGAACATTTACCATTAGCCAAATTTTCTTACAACAATAGCTTCTGTTCGATCATCCAAATGGCACCTTATGAAGCCTTGTATGGTAGCAAATGTTGAACACCTTTGGGTTGGAACAAACTAGGTGAAAGAAAATTTTTTGGTCTCAAGTTAGTGTAAGAATCTGAAAGGAAAATAAGGCTGATACAGGAAAGACTGAAAGTGGCTTCCGATAGACAAAAGTCATATACAGATCTAAAAAGAAAAGACATTGAATACAATGTCGACAAACAAGTCTTCCTGAAGGTGTCCCCATGGTAGAAGATGTTAAGGTTCGGTCAGAAAGGTAAGTTAAATTCGCGATTCATAGTACCCTACCAAATCCTTAAGAGAATCAGTTCAGTTTCATACAAACTCGAATTACCTTCCGAACTGATCAAATCCATGATGTTTTCCATGTCTCTATGTTGAGACGTTACCTTTTTGACTTATCCCACATTGTTCTAATCGAAGAGATCGAGGTATTACCGAATTTGTTATTTGAAGAAGAACCTATACAAATTCTAAATCGTGAAGTAAAGGTTCTAAGAAAGAAATGGATTGCTCTTGTTAAGGTTCTATGGTAGAACCATGGAGTCTAGGAGGCCACATGGGAAACAGAAGACATGTTCCGTCAACAATACCCTCATATATTCGAACCAGGTAAATTTTGAGAATAAAATTCTTTAAGGAGGGGAGAACTGTAACACCCAAAAATATATAAGGTTATAATTATTAAATCACCAAGAAATGACTTAGAATTGATAGTTATGTAGCTAGAGTAATCCCCAAGAAATCTTAAGTTCAAGCCCTAGTCTTTCCATTTTCTTCTAATTTTTTTAGCAACTAAAGAACAAAATTGGACTAAGATATATATTAGTTTTGGTAAAAACATGCCAAGTGTGGGTAGTAGCCCAAATGGCAAGGCCTTTGCATTTCTCCCTTGCTTCCTAGGTTTAAGTCACAACACTCCCCCTCCCCATTTCTTTTTGAACAATAAGAAGGGTTATTTACTCAATCAGCCCTTCTAATTTTGGAAACCTTAAGTATTTATCTCTTTTCCTAATTACACATTGATTCTAAATTCCCCTTCAACCCTAAATAGAATTTTTCTCTCTTCTCTTTAAATTTATGTTCTTCTTTTATTTCTCCTTTTTCTTTCCACAAAGATTTTACATCCTTTTGCTAGAAAATTAACTTCGTGAAATCCCAAATCAAAAAGAATTCTCAATTTAACCCGTTTTCCACTGGTTGTTATTTTTTTGTCAATCACCTTCGAAATCTCATTAAAAGATCAGTAGTATTCTTAATCCAATCAGTAAAACTCATACAATCTAAGATTTCATTATTTTCATTAATTGTAACACCCCAAACCCGGCCCATGCGTTACGACCGGATCTGACGTGTCACATGAGAAAACGTGTTAAATCCTTTTTATTCGTAGTAAAATAGGTGTAATAATCAAGAAAACAAATTTGATTTGAAACATATGATAAAATAATACTAATCTCGAAGGTTGATTGATAAATTGATAATTTGAACTAAAGATCTTATAAATCATGACTTTTGAAAATGTCGTTGATAATTTGGAAGAAAATTTCCGAGTTAAATTATTTGTAAAAGTTTGTTATGAAATCCATTTGTTAATCCATTTTGGAAAACCTTTGTTTATGATTTTAGAAAATCCCCATTTAAAATAATTCAAGAAAAATAATAAATACGTCCAAACATAAAGCAAATTAAAGTTTATCCAAGAGGCCTTATTACAACTTTAAAACCCAAAATAGTAAGGTGACGAAATAATATGGAAAAGAAGTTTACTAATGTTTGCAAACATCATTTATGAAGTATGGCCTCCACCGAGTCATCCATGGCCCCAATTCCTAGTCACTAAGCGTTACCTACAGGGATTAAGAAAAGAAAGGGGGTGAGTTATAAGAACTCAGTGTATAATCCCCTTACCGTCATCCACTGGGCCTGAACCCATATAGCAATATCTTGGGCCTAAGCCCATTTACATAACAATATATATGTGCAATGTATGCAACCCAACCCATCCATCCAACACACCCGTACCAGCCAATCACACCTGTGGGGATCAAGTCAACCAACCCCGCCAATCACACCAATTCGCAGGCAAATTGCCATTTATAATATAATTACTGTCGCCATGCCACAGATTCACGATGGACAAAGCCATATTTACGATGGCACAAAGCCATATTCACGATGGCACAAAGCCATATTTTGGTTGGCACATAGCCAATTATCAGAATTTGTGGCAGAGCCACCGAAATCATAATGAAACATAATAACAAACATTTTTGTGGCAATGCCACCAGGCTACACTTCTCTTCAACATTTTTCCCATCCCATGCAAAATATGTAAATGCAACATACATAATAAAGCATAATATCCATATATATAAACAACAATCATTAATCCAGTAATTTATTATGGTAAATCGGTCCACTAAAGCATTCTAGCAATTCGGCCCATAGGGGCATTTTAGTAAATCGGCTCGTAGGGGCATTTTCATAATTCGGCCCATAAGGGCATTTTCGTAATTCGAAAATTTTACCCACTAAGAGTAATTCGGTAGTCTCGCAACCCAGGGGTAATTTACCCTCCAAGGGTATTTTGGTAATTTCGCAACCCAGACTTAACTACTAATGTGGGGCATAAAAATTGAAACTGTCCATTTGCGTCATATTGACTAAACTGACTATAACTCGAGTTAGGAAACTCGAAATTTAGATCCGTAAATTTTCATTGAAACTAGACTCATACATCTTCTTTCTAAAATCTTTCTAGAATTTTTGGCTTAGCCATTTAGTACAGTTTATTCATTAAAGTTTCCCTTGTTTCACTGACCAACAGTTCTGGCCTCTCTTACCCGAAATTCATATATCTCACTGTACAGTTCTCATATGTTGCTCCCACTTGTTTCTATTAAAAATAGGCTCACTAACGAATCTATACATATAAACTATAACTCATAATTCACTTTGTAAAATTTTAAATAATTTTTCCAAGAAAAAAAAGGGAACTACGGAGTCAATCAGAACCAGTCTCACTAAAATTAAAATATCACAGAATATAAAATTTCTCTTCCTACTCTGTTTCTTTCATATAAAAATAGACATAGTAATCTTTAATTGTATATCTTATAAACTTTCTAATTCTCTTTCTCCTACTTTTCGTGATTTTTCAAAATCAGATTATTGCTGTTAACCAAAACAGTTTCATTGCAAAATATGGTTACTACTACGAATATACGCACGCCCGAGTGATCACGAATGCCGGTTTTTGGTTTTCTTCGGTATTACGACCAAATCACAGAACATTTCATGCAAACATTCAGAGAGGTGTGAGATTACACACCATTTCAAACATGTATTCAGAAGGGTACGGGATTACACACCTGATTTGGATTTCCTAAAGAACCCCTCTTCGTTGACCCTAAAACAATACCAACCAAAAGTAAGCCTCGGATTTCCAAATATTTCATACCCAACGCATTACTTACACTTGAATCACTTACCACTACGTGATCTCCCTCTACGGAGTCCCGATATTCAATCCCGCCTTCTGACTACCACCACACACTCCTTTACTGCAACTGATGTTAACGATCCTCACCCTTTGATTATCAAAAGAATCGGCAAAAGAGTGTTTTGGCTTAACTTAACTCAGAGAAAAGTCAAATGGAAGAAAAGATTCGGCACAATAGCAAAACATAAGAACCACTATTCGGTTTTTGGGACACACCGCAGTGGAAACCAAAAGATGAAAAGAATGGAATCAACCACTTGAAGATTAGGAGGGAAAAAGAAGTAGGGTTTCGGCCAAGAAGAGATTTGCAACACACGGCTCAAGTTGTACTAGTTAGAATTGGATGAAAAGAGAGAAAAGATGAGTAGAAGGAACACTATAGAAGAAAAAGGAATTTTGGCAAGAAGGAAATGTAACCAAAAGAAACAAAATATTAGGTAAAGAAAAAGTGACCAAAAAAAATTGTCAAAATACAAGGGAGAGCTAGAGAAATTCGGCTCCCCCTCCTACCAAAACCATGTATCATCTTTACCAAAAGATGAGTGTTGACCCCAAAAATATTCTTTCCAAAACATCCTCCACATAATAGGCCAACATGTTCCCTTCTCTTACCTTTTTCCTTCATTTCTTTCCTTTATTTTCCCTAGTCTTCCTCCTTACCATATTCCTTAGCCATCTTTCCATCAATAAAAAGTCTTCCTTACCATAATAAAGTCATGGCTGACACATGGAAGAGAAGCATAAAAATTTACTCAAAAATGCAATAGATGGGATTCAAACCTCAGACCATTAGTACACTCCACACGCCACTTTCCACCTTTACCAATAGACTCCTTGTGCTACCAAAATTCACACTTATTTCCTTAAGTCTTGATGTCCCTTACCTTCTCCCCCTTAAGTGCATAACACAAAAATTTACCTATAGCCTAACTTGAACCCGGAACTTCCTAGAACCTCGTATCTTTCTAAAATCACCTTCCTAATAAGTCCAACTTGAAATAATGTCATTCTCATGTTCTCAAAAATTTAAACACTCCTACGCCCAAGGCCTATTGGGCCCAATTCTACTAGGCCCAATTTCGGGTCGTTACATTAATCTTCCAAATTCATTTACAAATCTTTTTCAATCTTTACCGAAAAATCTTGATAATCTTGAAATCGTAAATAATCTTTGCATTTTTTTCGGTTGACAGACTCATTGTAGGTATCACAGATTAAATTTGGATGTGAAGATCGTCGTTTGAGACTCTAATGTCAGACGCGTGTTCTTTTACGAGAAAATTAAGGAAAATCGAGTTTAAGATAAGCCACACAGGTGTGTGGGTCGCCCGTGTAGACCACGCAGCCCCCTCACACGGCCATGTCCCCCTAAAACTCTAGGTTTTTTACTTCTCACTCTACCTAGGACCCTCCACACGGTTTTGTCTCCCCTGTAGGTTGAAATTTCAAATGTCACATTGAAACACCCCAAACCCGGCCCACAAGTCCTGACCGGATATGGCATGCTCCTTGAGAAAAACTCGTTTTTGTTATGTAGGAAAACATGTTGATTTCAAAGAAAAATAAATTTGAAGTATGTTCTTGTTGAAAACAGTGTTGTGATTTAAATTTGTATCTTATTAAAACATTATCTTTATGATTTTATAAATCAAAAGAAGAACCGGATTTAAAACTTATTATTAAGTTGAAAACCATAGGTATTTAGGTGTCAAAACAATTTAATTCGGTTATCAAAAATATTTAATTATTTAATTGAAATTAAGCGTAGCAGAATAAAAATTTAAAACGTATAAGTAACATAGCTAATGGCAGCCTTATTACAAAAACATAACCCAAAATAAATCCCGAAATAATAAAAAAAACATAATAAGTTTAATTAAAAGGAAAACCGAAATACTGAGTTGAGCAATGGCCACCACGTAGTTCTCGCTGACCCGGTCCATCACGCTAAATATCACTTGAAAAAGATATCCCACGAGGGGTGAGTCAACAGACTCAATGTGCAACAATACACAAAAAAAAACCCAATCGATCATAGCAATAAAGCCCATTTAAAAACACATTTAGCCATAAGCCCATAATATAGCAAATCAAATAATCACATGTACATATAAAATGAAATGCAATCCCGAGCCCAACCTAGATATCCATCCGCTACACACCACCCGTACCTGCCAATCACACCGTGGGGATTACTAAATCGACCCTCCATCCGCTACACACCATCGAAGGCAGTTGCTGCAGTCAACTTGCACATCGCCCTTATAAATTATGGCATGGCCACCTGATAATTGTTACAGAGTCACCGGATTCATAATATGTGACCGAAGTCACCGGATTCATAATATGTGACCGAGGTCACCGGATAATGTGGTAAAAACCACCAGAACACTTCCCCTTTATCAATATCACCCATATGCCCATGCAATAAACATATTATTTTGATATCATGCCATATACCCCCAAAATCATAACGGAATCATACACATTTCATAATCATGCTTATAGCATTATTAACGAAGTATTAGGGGTTTAACGTACCTGAATGTCATATACCACTGAATGGTACCCGCAATCATTATCAAACATATTTCTTAATAACACATGCAAATATTAATACTATTAATCTATCAAAAATTTAGTGTAGGGCTACACACCTGATAACAGTGAGAACTATACTTTCCCGCTCGTCGATACCTAAATATTTATCACGCTTGATTAGAACACTAATACTTATAAAACTATACAAATGATAAGTAATCTAAATCCTTACCCTCGGAATCTCGAACAACAACTATATGCGATTTCTCTCCGATTGATGGTTCATACCCCGATGAAGAACCACGAACAAACAATGGCTCGGGGGTACGTACGACTTCAAATAATCGATTTTCGCCGGCAGAGGGTCCACAACCAGACGGAAAGTCTTGAATTCCCGACATAGCCCTTCGTTTGAAATTTGAGGGTATAGCAGAACCACCCCTCTTCCAAACACTATTTACCGCTCTTTTTGAACCCATTCTTGATTGCCCCAAAATCTAACGTTCACGGAAAAATAATAATCGAGCGATAGAGTCCCCTAAAACGTAATCGATTAGTAGTCCAACTAAAACGATATAACAAGTAATATAAAAAATCCTTACCTTAACACTTCGATTCAATTTTCTAACGAGTCACGAAGGTTATGAAGAGAAAAGGTTGAGATTTGATGCGATTAAGCTTTGGTATCCAAAGAGATATTCGGCCTTAACAAATAAGAAGGAAAAGAAATGGAGTTTAGGGAGATTCGGCAATGATGGTGTTTTGGGTTGAAGAGGTTGCGGCAATGGTGAACTTTGGAAGAGAGATTTCGGCCTTGACAAAGTAAATGAGAAGAGAAGAGAAGAAAATAAAAGGATGAAAGAAGGAGATGATGATGATTTGATTTTCAAAAGAAAAGATGTGAGTTTAAAAGCAATGTGCATTCGGCAATGAGGGAAAAAGAGAAGAAAATGGTCTTTGATGTTTGGTATTTTCGGTCACAAAGAGGAGAGAAAAAAGATATGATTTGGAGAAAAAGGACAACTCAAAACCGAAATGGTAAAAACTCAAATGACCAAAAGAAAAGAAAAAGGTTTACCTTTTGTCTAATGTACATTCGGCTAAGAGGAGGAATATTAGAGAGAAATGCTTTGTGTGACACAAAAATGACTAAAAGAAAGATGTGCACAACTAACTCCTAACTCATCCAAAAGCCTTCAAAATTTTGGCCACCCCCCTAATCCATAAAACCGTCCAAGTTCATGGTCAAAATGGCCATGAAATAATTTCCAAAACATCCACCTAGATACACGCCTTGTAATCCTCTACTTTCCCAAAGTTAAAGAAATTCTATCCCCACAATCTAGCAATTCTATCCCTTATTTCATGCTTACCATAACCTTAAGTCTTCTTGCCATAAAAAAAAATGTCCATCTTATCCATAAATACCTCTTTGACCGACACTTAAGGAAAGCATGCAAAAATAATCAAAATTTGCACACAAAGTGATTCGAACCTCTTCCCTTCAAGTCCATCATATGACATCATATCCTCTTTACCAATTGCTCATTTTATGCAAGCTATTTACTCATAAATTTCCATATGTCTTGAAGCTACTTACCATCTCTCCTTAAAGTGCTAGGTATTTTTCCTAAAGCCCAATTAAACCCGAGACTTCATAGAAACCTCGTAACCTTCCAAATCCACTTAACTAATAAGTCAAATTTACAATAACACCATTCTCATATTCTTGAATATTTTAAACACTCCTAAGCCCAAGGCCCAAACGGCCCAATCCTACTAGGCCCAATTTCGGGATGTTACACACATGGCCACAGTCTCTCACATGGCCTAGCCACACGGTCGTGTATCCCGTCCACACGACCCAGGGCTTCCCACATGGTCTGATCACACGGTCGTATGTCCTTTGGAACCAAAAATTTACATTTTGGACCCAGAATTTTATGTTTTGATAAGATTAGTCACTGAATAAGTTTCGACCTAGTTTAGTAAATTAAATTATGCAAGTAGATACCTGATAAATGAAATATGTTAGATTCCATGATTGATCGAATTAATGTGGTAATTATTTGTTTATATATATATATATATATATATATATATATGCATGAATTATGAACAATATTTGTTACTATTGTACATATATACTTGCGATCGTATGAACGACATGCCCTATATTACTGTTAAATTGAATACATGAAAAACATGATTTTGCTACTAATTTGTCATGTCTTAGTACAATAAATGACACCATATGTGATTTGTATTAAATTTGCTACATTACATTGCATAGGATGGGACGATATGATCAGAGGAAGTATTGGCAATATATCTGCATTTATTTTTGCTGTGTACCCATAGCCATAGGTAGATTCCATGTACGAAAATCTTGCTCTATACCCACAGCCATAGTAGATTCCACTTGCGATATTTTACTGTGCATTCACAACCCTTTGGCAGCTATCATCTACAAGCATGTTGTGCTTCCATGGCCATTGGCAAATTTCATCTACAATATTTTTCTGTGTACCCACAACCATATAAAGATTCCATCTGCGACATTTTGCTATGTGTCCACAGTCATTGGCAATAAAAGTACAAACTATTGGTGGTTAGTCCACAATCTAGTGTGTTGGTGGTTGAAGTTTTGGGGGACTCCCATTGTGGTGTGTAGTGGTGGGGTAGGATCTTTTTTTGTTAAAAACCCAAAACTTTATGGCATCTTTTGAACCATGTCCCTACAAATCTGGAAATCATGTTACGATACATGTATGCATGAAAATATGATTATATATGTATATTGTGGACAAAATCTAAATTTTTGGCTATTCTGATATTTTTTCTTGTGAGTTTCGTTATAATGGCTGCATTGAGATAACGATACTCTGTATTGATATCTGATTATGAATATTTTATATGATATTATTTAATACGTACCAACTGTTTGCATTGATTTCCTTGTGATGGAACTCACACTGAGCGTCATAGCTCACTCCCTTTTAAATTTTCATCCTTACAGATAACCCACTAGGTTAAGATGCGGACGCGACATCCGGAGGGTCTTGACTCGGATTTGTTAAAATATTTCTAGACATTTTATATTTTATTATTCAGAGATTTTAGTATCATTTTATTTCGAATTGTGGTATGAGACTTAGGTTTTGGGTTTGTTTTTACTTTGCATGACACTTAATTTAAATTTTTAGGACATCAGGTTATGATTATTAATTAGTATGTATGAACCTCGATTTTTAATAAAAACAACTAGATAGTACCTTCCACTGCTTATAACTAAATTTTAAGGAATTATAATTTGGTATTTAACTAAGTTTTCTACCAAATTAAAGAAATGTTTAAGAATGATTGTTTTCAAAACTTCGATAGCTTACTGGGTCACTTCGGTGGCTAATATAATATTCAAAATTTGGGCCTAACGTTTAGGTTGAGTTGGGGAGATTATAGATTTTCATCTTCGCTTTTGTTTGCTTTGAAAGATTTGAGTGTTAAAAAAATTGAAAGATTCTTAAAAGAAATTCTTTTGGATGTTTGTTTTGATTCGAAGGAAAGATGAGAGTAGTTTTGAAAACTATTTTTTGAGTTCAGGCTATAGATTTTATAGACCGATTTCCCCAAAAAGGCCCATTTCCAGGCATATATATGGAAATGGGCCAATTTTGGCAAAACGTGTCCATGTATGAGCGCTTTAAGGGGAAATTTCCAGCAAATCGTGCCCCTAGGGAAGCGTTTTTTCCATGTCAGCACAAAACAAGCTGACATGGACGCACTTTACCCCGTGTCAGCAAAAACGCGCTAACATGGACGCACTTTTGCCCGTTCTCGGATTAAATTTTCAAAAAAGGTCATTTTAAAAATTATAAAAATAGACCTTTTTTTTTTAAGACCCAAAGTGGCAACACCATTTTTTTTAAGGTGTCACCAATTAATATGGAAATGAAACTAACAAAGCAGATCTTTCTATAGACCCAAAGTTTCATTTCCCTTGTTTTCTTAATCAATGTGGGGTATAACACATGTGTATATATAGACTCATGAATAGGTTTGCAACTTGTTTCTAAGCAATGTGGGATTCCTTCCTCTTTTAACTAACAACATAAGATGCTACACTATATTTTATAATTTTTTTACAAAACAATTTCTATTTTTTTATATTTTGTTAACATTTTCTCATATTATAAAATTATCTTTTGAGATATTTAATCTTGTTTCGTTTTCGAATTGTTAGCATATACAAAATGACTATTTAAAAAAAGAATAAATTGCACATATGAAACTTGTACATGCAATAATCTTCTATTCAATTTTAAATGTTTAAAGTTAATATTCATGCAATTCTAATTTTTAGAATAATTTTCCATTATTTAAATTTAGAAGTTATAATTTTAATTTTTTTATTATTTATTTTATTCTATATTATGAATGTTTGATTAATAAATAAATGGTGAGTATTTGGTACTCAAATAGTATTTTTTTTTTGTAATTTTAAAAAATTGATATATCTTTTTTAAATATTTATTTGTTTTTAGTATTTTACTATACTCATTAATTTTTTATTCCTAATTTTAATTTAATTTTCATCACCTAATGAATGCTTATAAATTTATTTCAGATGTATTTTGACTAGATAGTTAATCTATTTAAACATAGTATATAATTATGTTAAATAAATTTTTTATATAGAAATATATAATATACATAAAATATAATAATTATTTTTAATAATTTTATATCTAGATTAAATTACATTAGTAGTCAATTAACCATGCTTTTTTGGCTATCGAATTATAAAAACTTACAAAATGATCACTCAACTATTAGTAATTTTTTAAATATTTATTTTTTAATATTTTACTGTACTCATTTTATATTTTATAATTTTTTTACTTATAGAGTTTAAAATTTTTATTTATAATGTAACAAATGTTAACTTTTTGTAAAAAAAATTTAAACTCTATAAGTAAAAAAATATAAAATATTGTGTAGCATTTAAACTTATGTTGTTAGTTAAAAGAGGAAGGAATCCCACATTGCTTAGAAACAAGCTGCAAACCTATTCATGAGTCTATATATACACACATATCCTACATTGCATAAGAAAACAAGAGAAATGAGACTTTAGGTCTATATAAAGATCTACTTTGTTAATTTTATTTCCATATTAATTGGTGACACATTAAAAAAAATGGTGTTGCCACTTTGGGTGTTTATAAAGACTTATTCTTGTAAATTTTCAAAAAAAGAAATGGTCTATTTTTATATTTTTTTAAAAAAATGATCTTTTTTGAAATTTAATCTGAGAACGGGCAAAAGCGCGTCCATGTCAACGCGTTTTGTGCTGACATGGCAAAAACGCATCCCCAGGGGCACAATTTGCTTGAAATTTCCCCTTAAAACGCTCCTACATGGACGCGTTTTGCCAAAATAGGCCCTTTTCTGGTAAATTATGCAGAAATTGGCCCATATCTGTAAATATGCTTGGAAATGGGCCTTTTGGGTAAATCTGTCAATTTTATAAGAGAAAAGAAAAAAGATCAAGTCATTGAAAAAAACCCAAAAGTATTTGGAATTTTTTTTCCAAACTTCAGTGAAAAAGAGAAAAAGATGAAGTCTCTAAGGAAAACCAAAAAGATTTGAGAAAAAACGTTTGTTCTTAGAAGAATTTCTAGACTCCAATTACTGATATTTGAAAATTTTGAGTTTTTTGGGAAAACTTTGAATTTGCCTAATTAAAGTTCTGAAAAGCGAAGAACATGAAATTTTCGTATCACGTTACATATATTGTGGAATAATGGATTGTACTTGTAATCAGCCCATTTTGCCCGGGCCCATTCCAAAATAATAAAAATAAATAAAAAAACCAATGTTTTTTTAAAAAAAGAAAAACAGTCCAGTTACAAAACCAAAACTGTAACATCCAGAAAAGGGCCTAAGCATTTTCGGTTTAATTGTATGAAATGGCATGTCTTAAGTATTATGAATAAATTTTGAATATTTTTGGAAACCCAGAAATGTATGGAAAAGATTTAGAAATGAACATTTTGGAAACCTGAAAATGTATGGAAATGCTAAGTTTAAAAATGGAAAGTGAACATTTTTGGAAACTACGAAATGATAGGAAATGATTCAAAAGAGGAAAGTGAACATTTCGGGAAACTTGGAAATGTAAGCTTAAAGGAGGCAAACGAAAATATTAGGAAACTTGGAAATGAAAGGAAATGTCAAGTTCTAAAGTTTAAAAAGAGGAAATTAAGGCAAGGTGGCCTTAAGAGAAAAATTATATGAAATTTGACACACAAACAGGCTTGGAAAAGTGGCCTGAAGATGCCACTTAGGGCCTCTGGAAATGGCGCCACATACAAGGGTGTTGGGCCTGAGTTCGAGTCACATGGGAAGCAAATAAAAGAAATTTTATTTTGCTTCCAGAAGAAGTGAGGTGGACGGCACAAGCTTTGTAAAAAGGAAGAGTTTTATTCTCTTTAAATTTTGGCTAAATAGGGATAAATGATGATTTATCTTAAGTATTTTCTAGAGATAAATAAGGGATTTATTTATCATTATTCCCATGAGATAAATGTTGGATTAAACTCTTTTATTTTATGATAATTAAAGGATAAAGTTATCAAATAGAAGAGTGGTGGCCAAGTAAGGGATTGCTTAGATGATAATTTCGGCTATAAAAGGAAGGAAGGAGGGCTACTCATCAATTTTTCTCCTCTTCTCTCTCTGCCGAAATTCTTAGGGTTCT
The DNA here is from genome assembly GCA_005393395.2 of Gossypium australe. Taxonomy (NCBI): domain Eukaryota; kingdom Viridiplantae; phylum Streptophyta; class Magnoliopsida; order Malvales; family Malvaceae; genus Gossypium; species Gossypium australe. Next base: position 29,465,493 of record CM016625.1, on the reverse strand, counting down.
CTTCTCTTCTCTTTTCTTTTGTCTAGCCGAATTCCCTAGCCTACTCTCTCTTTTATTCAAAACCAAAAACACAGTCCAACCTAGCCGAATTCTTCATAGCACCAAAAGCTGAAATTCTGCCAAAGCCGAATCTTTGTTGTGACAGAAGGGTGTTGACGATTTCATCCAAAAAGGTAAGATCAACTATTATTTGATTTTCAATCTCTCTTTAGCCGAAATATAGGAATCTAACTCCTTTAAGAATTCCATGGCCGAAATTTGGAAGGTTTTCTTCGGGATCTAGTAGTTGTCGACTACAAGGAGAAGTACAACGAAGTTTCGGGATTTCTAAGACTCAAGGTAAGTTATATGAATATTCGGCCATAGGCCATTTAAAGATGATTAAGTGTTAGAAATCAATCTAACATGTGCTTATAAGATTTTCGACAGCAGTAAGGAAGCAAAGATCTATTTCGGGATTTGAATAATCATCAAATCGACATCAAAGGGATTAAGGATCTAAACATTAGATCAAGCTTTTCGGAATCTCAAGGAATTGCTAAGCGAATCAGGTGTGTACCCACACTAACTTTTAATATGTTATATGGCAAATATTTAATATATGAATGTATAAGAATGTGAATGTGGCTAAAAGTACCCTAATGTGGTACAAAGTACTCAGGTACGTTCCTACTCCTGCTAGGATTACGAAATATGTTATATTTTAACATGTGAAAAGTGACATGAATGTGGATTTAAGTATGATATGAAATATATGGGGCATTCGGGTTATATGAGAAAGGGGAAGTGAATGTGACGACTTTGGTCTCACTATCTGAATGTGGTGACTTCGGTTACATTATCTGAATGTGGTAACCTCGGTTACATTATCTGAACGTGGTGTCTCATGACACAATTATTTAATCTGGTGGCTATGCCACGAATTTTATATGGGCGATGAGCACGTCGACTGCAGCGACTGCCTTCGATGGAGTGTAGCGGAAGGAGGGTCGACTTAGTAGTCCCCACGGTGTGCAGGTTGGTACGGGGATGTGTAGCGGATGGCATCTAGGTTTGGGTTTGGGTTGCATCATTATTTTATCTGTATATGAATGTGCATGTGATATGTTATGGTATGCCTGATCTATTAAATTTTAGTGTTGTGTGCACATTGAGTCTGTTGACTCACCCCGTTGTGCGAACATTTTTCAGGTGATGAGCAGTGATGGACCGGGACGGCAGAACTTGTGGTGGCCATGCTCAGTTTGAAGTCTTATTCAATATGGACTCTTTATTTTATTTAAGTACTTAAGAATTTTATTTTGGGTTTTTACTTGATGTAATAAGGCCATAGTTTTATTTCTTTATTTTCATTTCCAATTATTATGTTCACGAATTATTATCAATTAAAGTTTGAGTAAATTTATTTTTCGTAAAATAAACCTAATAATTTTGTCACCTTAATTAATTGGATTTCAAAATAAGATAAAACTGATTTTTTTCAACACAAGCCCAACCCAAAACAATATTTTTCTTAAAATCGCATAAGTTTTTCCCAAGGAACAAAAGAATTTGAAACCGGTTTACTTAAGGAACATACCAAATCTGGTCAAAGCTCGTGGGCCGGGTTTGGGGTGTTTCAGTTTGGTATCAGAGCCCAGTTTTAAACTCTCGGCCTGTGGGCTAAGGCCCAAAATGTTTTCAAATCGAGCCAAGTAAGCTTTATGAAAGTATTTTATGAAATAAGCAGGTTTTCTGGCATGGCACCTAAGTCTCCGACCCGCAGTCCACCAGGTAAGTACCCCTAACCATCTGTGTGAACGTAGATTTATTGAGGAACTCTCAAACCTACATGACTTAAGGACCCTAACCCAGAGTCTCAGTGGGTGTGGTAACCCTGTACGCATGTCTAGGATGGTCGGAAGAGCTTGGTATTTAAGCAGTCCGTGACTCACCTCCTCTCCATTTGAATCCCAGCCTGGTGCGTAGCTTTGGTTCACCTGACCAAGAGGACTTTGGTCATAGGCTAAACACAATGACTAAAACCCGAAAAGGGAACTAGCGGTGTTTTTATGGAAACCCTAATTTTAAAACTCTTAAAAAAATCATATTTTCTTTAATTTGTGAAAAATATCTCTTTAAAAAAAATTTGAAAAATTTCTGATTACAAAAATACCCTTAGTGGTGAAATTACAAAACCCTTGGTTTATAAATTGATCAACCACTCAACAGTTTTTTCAAAATTTCATTATTTTATAAATGTTCAAAAACCCTAACTTGCAAAATACCAAAATACCTTGATTTTGGAAAAAATTACAAAATTGCCCCTAACTTACAAAATTACCAAAATGACCCTGATTTCCAAATTTTTGCAACATCACCGTTTTGGAAAGTACAATTCTCAAAAGAACCCTCAAAGTTTTGCAACTCTTGAAATATCCTCGATTTATTAAAATTTTGCAAATTTACCCTGATTTGTGGAAAAATTACCGAAATACCCCCAAGGTCCAAAATTACCGAAATACCCAAAATTTTCCAAAATACCCCGGGAATTCAAAATTTTCAAAATATTTGTGACAAAATCACCAAGGAATTTTTCTTTTGAAAAATTATGAAAATACCCCTATAGGACAAATTACGAAAATACCCCTGGGTAGTGGAAAAACAACAACAATGAAAACTACAACGTTTCTCTGAATGAACGAAAGTTCATAATTGTTTGATGGATGAATGTGTGAATGAAAAGACTGTGTATGTATGAATACGAAAGAACCACTTCTAAAAAAAAACTCTGTTCATAAAACTTCTTCGCGGGTAATAAGTGAAACAAGGACTAATTCATAAAACTTTTTAATCAGATCGCGACGATCGAAATGAGCTCTAGAGGACATGGCCGTCGTGGACGCGGTAGAGGAAGAATGACTAGGTCAGAACCCGTTAGATCGGGTCAAGGGTCTGATAATAAGGTACCCACCACCACCCCCAGCTGTTGGTGTTGAGCAGCAGGCTCAGACAGGGGAGGATGCTGTGTCGCAGGCTGTGCTGCGAGTTTTGGAGTTGGTGGCTGGTGCAGGAGGAATTTCGGGAAATCGAAAGTCTGTGCCTGAACGGATTCGAGCTAATGGAGCCGAAATGTTTCGTGGAGTATCTGGTGTGGCACCCAGTACAGCTGAGTACCGGTTGGAAGCAACTGAGCGCATCATGGATGAGCTTGATCTGACCCCTGAGGAGAAGTTGAAAGGAATGGTGGCACTGTTACGCGATGAAGCGTATCAATGGTGGTTAACTGTGCGGGACGATGCCACAGCTGAGGATCTGACCTAGGAATATGTTAAGGAAGCGTATCAAAAGATGTATGTTGGAACCAGGTATACTGATGAGCAAAGGAAAGCATTTTTGGGGCTGGTTCAAGGGAACAAGTCCGTTGCGGAATATGAGGCTGAATTTCTGAGGTTGAGCCGGTATGCTCGAGGAGTAGTGGCAACTGAGCATGAGCGCTGTGTCCGTTTTGAGGACGGACTAAGGGATGATCTAAGATTATTGATAGCACCGCATCAGGAGCAGGAATTTTTTGCGTTAGTGGAAAAGGCTAAAGTGGCTGAAGGAATCAAGGATTCTACCAAGCAGGATATGGACCGGAATAGGCCCAAAAGAAGTTTTGGATCGTCTGGAAAGGTTCAAAAGAGGCCTAGAGTTGATGGGCCGCTAAATCAGCAAGCTGGTACAGGATGACAATATCGTCCTTGTGATCATTGTGGAAAGAAGCACTTAGGGGAGTGCTGGAGAAAGATGGGAGGATGTTTTAAGTGTGGGTTTCAAGGACCGTATGCTCAAAGATTGTCCTAAGAAATCAGATGAAAGTCGACCAGCAGCTCAGAATGTTAATCAGGCTGGTAGAGGTGGTCAGCAGCCTCAATGAGGTCGTTGTTCGAATAACAGAGGTAATGGTGCTGGCAGAGGACGTGGAACACAGGGCAGAGGTGCTGCTAATACTGAGGCAAGGCAGCTGGGTTTGGTTTATGCGGTTCGCTGGAAAGAGGATGGAGACGCGCCGGCTGTTATAACCGGTACGTTCTTTATTTATGGCAAGCCCTATTTTGCTCTGATTGATGTGGGATCGACCCATTCTTATGTTGCATGTAGTGTAGTGGAAACACTAGGCCTAGACTCTGAACTTTCTGATAGACAGATGACTGTAGTAAGCCCATTAGGCCAAACTGTAGTGGTGGATAAGATCTTTCGGAATGTACCCCTAGAGATTCAGGGAGTAAACTTTCGGGCTGACTTAATGGAACTACCCTTTGTGGAGTTTGAACTCATACTTGGAATGGACTGGCTAGTAGAGCACCGAGCCGTGTTGGATTGTGCGGCCAAACGAATGGAATTAAGGACCCCGGAGGATGAAGTAGTAGTAATGATCGGAGAAAGAAGAAACTACCTGTCTAACGTAGTTTCGGCTTTGAAGACTGAGAAAATGGTTAGAATGGGTGCAAGGCGTTCTTAGCTTTCGTAAGTGCGTTGGGTGGAAAGGAAGAAGGTGCTAGTAGAGTTAGAACTGTAAGGGATTTTGAAGATGTATTTCCGAAGGAATTACCAGGAATACGGGAGGTGGAGTTTGGAATAGACTTGCTACCAGGAACGGCTCCTGTGTCAATCGCTCCATACCGAATGGCGCCGAAGGAGTTGGTTGAGCTCAAGGCTCAGATCCAAGAATTGTTGGATCGTGGGTCCATTCGACCCAGTGTGTCTCCATGGAGAGCACCAGTTCTGTTCGTGAAGAAGAAGGACGGAACTATGCGTATGTGCATAGACTATCGTCAGTTGAACAAGCTGACCGTTAAGAACAAATATCCTTTACCGAGGATCGATGATTTGTTCGATCAGCTGAAGGGGCAGCAGTATTCTCGAAGATAGACTTAAGGTCGGGATATCATCAGTTGAAGGTGAAGGAGGCAGATATCCATAAGACAGCTTTTAGGACAAGGTACAACCATTTTGAGTTTGTAGTAATGCCGTTTGGATTGACGAACGCTCCAGCCGCGTTCATGGATATGATGAACTGGGTTTTTCAACCCTATTTGGATAGGTTCGTTGTCGTGTTTATCGATGACATTTTGGTGTACTCCAAGTCTGAAGAGGAGCATGATGAGCATCTACGGGTTGTGTTGGAAGTATTAAGGGAGAAGAAGCTTTATGCCAAATTCAGCAAGTGTGAATTCTGGCTTAAAGAGGTGGCATTTTTAGGTCATGTGGTATCCGCAGAGGGAATAAGAGTAGACCCTAGGAAGATCGAAGCAGTGTTGGATTGGAAACCACCTAGGTCCGTGGCTGAGATCCGAAGTTTCTTAGGTTTGGCAGGCTATTACAGAAGGTTTGTGGAAGGGTTCTCGTCAATAGCCGCGCCTTTGACAAAGTTATTGAGGAAGGAAGTACCCTTTGAATGGACTAATAAGCAACAGGCGAGCTTTGAAAAGATTAAGAAGGTGTTGACGGAAGCTCCAGTGTTAATTCAGCCGGAGGCAGGAAAGGATTTTGTGGTGTACTGTGACGCTTCGCATACGGGATTAGGCTGTGTGCTAATGCAAAATGGAAAAGTAGTCGCTTATGCGTCTCGGCAGTTAAGGCCTCATGAGGTTAACTATCCAACCCATGACTTGGAATTGGTGGCAGTGGTTTTCGCACTTAAGGTGTGGAGGCACTATCTTTGTGGAGAAAGGTCTATAATCTACACAGACCACAAGAGCCTTAAGTATTTGTTGACTCAGAAGGAGTTGAACTTGAGACAGCGAAGGTGGGTGGAGTTATTGAAGGATTATGATTGCTCGATAGAGTACCACCCGGGCAAGGCGAATGTGGTAGCTGATGCCCTAAGTCGGAAGGTTGTGTCGGATCTAAGGGCTATGTTCACTCACTTAAGTTTGTATGATGATGGAAGCCTGTTGGCAGAGTTGCAAGTCAAGCCCACGTGGTTGAATGAGGTGAAAGGGGGACAGTTGGCTGATAAGGACCTAAGTTTTAAGTTACAGCAAGTACAGAACGGAGAATTAAAGGATTATAGTGTTAATGATGAAGGAGTATTGTGTTACAAAGGAAAAGTCTGTATGCCGAGGGACGAGGAGTTAAGACAAAGAATTCTTCGGGAGGCGCATAGTAGCCCTTATGCTATGCATCCCGGAGGCATTAAGCTGTACAGAGATCTAAGGGAACAATTTTGGTGGCCTGATCTTAAACGGGAAGTGACTGAATTCGTGGGAAAATGTCTGACTTGTCAGTAAGTTAAGGCTGAACACCAAGTTCCATCGGGATTACTTCAGCCAATCGAGATTCCACAATGGAAGTGGGAGAGAATTACCATGGACTTCGTTAGTGGGCTTCCCCTTACGCCTACTAAGAGGGACTCGGTATGGGTGATAGTGGACCGTTTGACCAAGTCCGTGCACTTCATCCCGGTAAGAGTTGACTATTCTCTTCAGAAGTTAGCCAAGTTATATGTGGCGGAAATTGTAAGGTTACATGGAGTGCCGGTGTCAATTATTTCGGATAGAGACCCAAGGCTTACGTCTCGGTTTTGGAAGGCACTTCATCAAGCCTTAGGTACTAAGTTGGACTTCACTATGGCCTTTCATCCACAATCAGACGGGCAGTCTGAACGGGTTATACAAGTGTTGGAGGATATGTTGAGAGGCTGTGTGATGGATTTCCGAGGAAGTTGGGGAGATTACTTGCCTTTAGCTGAGTTCGCCTACAACAAAAGGTATCAGGCTAGCATTCGGATGGCCCCATATGAAGCGTTGTATGGTCGGAAGTGTAGAACTCCTACTTGTTGGACTGAGTTAGGAGAACGTCGCGTGTTGGGTCCAGAGTTAGTAGCAGAAACTGAAGAAAAGGTTGAGATAATCAGGGCACGGTTAAAAGAAGCCTCTGATAGGCAGAAGTCGTACGCCGACCTTAAGCGAAAGGAAATAGAGTTTGAAGTGGGAGACCAAGTGTTCCTTAAGGTTTCGCCTTGGAAGAAGGTAATGAGGTTTGGTCGTAAAGGGAAGTTAAGCCCAAGGTTTATAGGGCCCTATCGAGTACTGAAGCGAGTTGGGCCAGTGGCATACCAATTGGAGTTGCCACCAGAGTTGCAGCAGATGCACGACGTATTCCATGTATCCATGCTACGTCATTATCGATCTGATCCGTCTCATCTGGTACCAGTTGAAGAAGTGGAACTAAGGCCAGACTTATCGTACGAGGAAGAGCCGATTCAGATATTGGAACGTGATATGAAGGTGCTACGGAGGAAGTCAGTTCCTCTAGTCAAAGTATTATGGCGCAATCATGGATCGGAAGAAGCTTTGTGGGAACCAGAAGAGACAATGCGACAGCAATACCTTCAATTATTTTAGATAGGAAATTTCGAGGACGAAATTATTTTAAGGGGGTAGAACTATAACATCCTGAAAAGGGCCTATGCATTTTCGGTTTAATTGTATGAAATGACATGTCTTAAGTATTATGAATAAATTTTGAATATTTTTGGAAACCCGGAAATGTATGGAAAAGATTTAGAAATGAACATTTTGGAAACCTGAAAATGTATGGAAATGTTAAGTTTAAAAATGGAAAGTAAACATTTTTGGAAACTACGAAATGATAGGAAATGATTCAAAAGAGGAAAGTGAACATTTCGGGAAACTTGGAAATGTAAGCTTAAAGAAGGCAAACGAAAATTTTAGGAAACTTGGAAATGAAAGGAAATGTCAAGTTCTAAAGTTTAAAAAGAGGAAATTAAGGCAAGGTGGCCTTAAGAGAAAAAGTATATGAAATTTGACACACAAACAGGCTTGGAAAAGTGGCCTGAAGATGCCACTTAGGGCCTCTGGAAATGGCGCCACATACAAGGGTGTTGGGCCTGAGTTCGAGTCACATGGGAAGCAAATAAAAGAAATTTTATTTTGCTTCCAGAAGAAGTGAGGTGGACGGCACAAGCTTTGTAAAAAGGAAGAGTTTTATTCTCTTTAAATTTTGGCTAAATAGGGATAAATGATGATTTATCTTAAGTATTTTCTAGAGATAAATAAGGGATTTATTTATCATTATTCCCATGAGATAAATGTTGGATTAAACTCTTTTATTTTATGATAATTAAAGGATAAAGTTATCAAATAGAAGAGTGTTGGCCAAGTAAAGGACTCCTTAGATGATAATTTCGGCTATAAAAGGAAGGAAGGAGGGCTACTCATCAATTTTTCTCCTCTTCTCTCTCTGCCAAAATTCTTAGGGTTCTCTTCTCTTCTCTTTTCTTTTGTCTAGCCGAATTCCCTAGCCTCCTCTCTCTTTTATTCAAAACCAAAAACACAGTCCAACCTAGCCGAATTCTTCATAGCACCAAAAGCCGAAATTCTGCCAAAGCCGAATCTTTGTTGTGACAGAAGGGTGTTACCGATTTCATCCAAAAAGGTAAGATCAACTATTATTTGATTTTCAATCTCTCTTTAGCCGAAATATAGGAATCTAACTCCTTTAAGAATTCCATGGCCTAAATTTGGAAGGTTTTCTTCGGGATCTAGTAGTTGTCGACTACAAGGAGAAGTACAACGAAGTTTCGGGATTTCTATGACTCAAGGTAAGTCATATGAATATTCGGCCATAGGCCATTTAAAGATGATTAAGTGTTAGAAATCAATCTAACATGTGCTTATAAGATTTTTGACAGTAGTAAGGAAGCAAGGATCTATTTCGGGATTTGAATAATCATCAAATCGGCATCAAAGGGATTAAGGATCTAAACATTAGATCAAGCTTTTCGGAATCTCAAGGAATTGCTAAGCGAATCAGGTGTGTACCCACACTAACTTTTAATATGTTATATGGCAAATATTTAATATATGAATGTATAAGAATGTGAATGTGGCTAAAAGTACCCTAATGTGGTACAAAGTACTCAGGTACGTTCCTACTCCTGCTAGGATTACGAAATATGTTATATTTTAACATGTGAAAAGTGACATGAATGTGGATTTAAGTATGATATGAAATATATGGGGCATTCGGGTTATATGAGAAAGGGGAAGTGAATGTGACGACTTCGGTCTCACTATCTGAATGTGGTGACTTCGGTTACATTATCTGAATGTGGTAACCTCGGTTACATTATCTGAATGTGGTGTCTCATGACACAATTATTTAATCTGGTGGCTATGCCACGAATTTTATATGGGCGATGAGCACGTCGACTGTAGCGACTGCCTTCGATGGAGTGTAGCGGAAGGAGGGTCGACTTAGTAGTCCCCACGGTGTGCAGGTTGGTACGGGGATGTGTAGCGGATGGCATCTAGGTTTGGGTTTGGGTTGCATCATTATTTTATCTGTATATGAATGTGCATGTGATATGTTATGGTATGCCTGATCTATTAAATTTTAGTGTTGTGTGCACATTGAGTCTGTTGACTCACCCCGTTGTGCGAACATTTTTCAGGTGATGAGCAGTGATGGACCGGGACGGCAGAACTTGTGGTGGCCATGCTCAGTTTGAAGTCTTATTCAATATGGACTCTTTATTTTATTTAAGTACTTAAGAATTTTATTTTGGGTTTTTACTTGATGTAATAAGGCCATAGTTTTATTTCTTTATTTTCATTTCCAATTATTATGTTCACGAATTATTATCAATTAAAGTTTGAGTAAATTTATTTTTCGTAAAATAAACATAATTGTTTTGTCACCTTAATTAATTGGATTTCAAAATAAGATAAAACTGATTTTTTTTCAACACAAGCCCAACCCAAAACAATATTTTTCTTAAAATCGCATAAGTTTTTCCCAAGGAACAAAAGAATTTGAAACCGGTTTACTTAAGGAACATACCAAATCTGGTCAAAGCTCGTGGGCTGGGTTTGGGGTGTTTCAAAAACACTGACCCAATTACAGACTCCAAAACCAGACCCAATACCCCATTACACTCGAGCCCAATCACAAGCCAACAGATGACTCAGACCCAAAACATAACCCGAACTAATACCTAGACCCAAAAGGGCCGAACACTAAAACGGTTTCAGAGACCTAGGGTTTCTGGGAAACCCTAGGCGCCGCAATCTCACAGCTCCTCGCGCCGCAGGCTTCAATCAGCCCCTCGTCAAGCCGTGATTCGCGTGCGAATAACGCCCCTATCGCCGCCGCACTCCTCGCCCACCTGCAAAGAAGGAAAGATACGCAGCAGCAAATCAAACAAAATATGTATATTTCCTTTTTTGTTTCGTTTTTTCGGGTTATGAAAACCCCAGAATAAACTTGTAAACATACGGACACAGAAAAATACACAAACAGAGAGAATAGGCAAAATACTCACAAAAATACAGAGAAATAAAATTGAAAACTTTGTTACAGAGGTGATTTTCTCTTCTTTTTTTATTTCTATTTTTATTTTTTATTTATCTTTCAATCTATGCATTTTCATATATGAATACAGTTATAATAATAATAATAATAAGTTACCTTTCGATTTACACGGAGAAAACTGAAGTTTTTATCCTCTGACGGCGGCGCGTGCAACGGCTCGCCACCGGAGCCCTGGCCTCAGGTCGAAGGGCAGAGAGAATTTGGAGGGGTCTCTGATTTTTTTTAAATGAATGTTAAAATGAATTTTAAGCTGAGTTTTTAACTTATATAACAATGAGGAAACGGCGTCGTTTTTGCTTAAGCTAATAAGCACAAAACGACGTCGTTCAGGGCTGGGGATCCGCGCGTTGACCCGAAAACCCGGGGAGGATCTGCGCATTTTGTTAAAAGGGCTAATTGCCTCTTTGGTCCTTCCGCTATTTTAGTATTTTTTTAATTCAGTCCAATTTGAATTTTTTTATTAAATTAGCCCCAAAGATTACATTTTGTTTCAATTAAAGCCATCAGGTTATTTAAAGGCCAAAATCAGAATGACGTCGTCTTGGAAAGAAGGCATAATTGCCTAATGAGTCCCTACAGTGCGACGCGCTATTTAATTTAGTCCATTTATATTTATTTTTTTATTATTTAATCCTTATTTCTTTATTCCTTTTTAAAACCTTTTTATTTTTTTAGTTTTAAATTATTCTAATACTATATTTAATTATTTTATCATATTAAAATGTTATATTATTCTTATTATTTTATTAATAGTATAAAATTCGTATATATATTATGTATTATCCTTATATATTTTAAAATATTATTATTTATTATTTTATTTGGTTTAATTATTTTTATTACATATTATTTTAGGATTTATATATTAGTTATTATATTATATATTTTAAAATTTTGTACATTATATAGTATTATATTATATCATATATTATTTTTGTCTAAAATTCATTTATATTGTATAACATACTATTTATTCTTAAATATATAGTTTTTTATGTGTTAGGTTATTATAAATATGTTTTTATTTAAAGTTATAAATCATTTCTTTATTTCAAAATGTATTTTATTTATTATCTCAAAATATATATATTATGTTTTTTTATTTTTTATTTGCAATATTTATTTATTATTTGGTATATGTCACTGCATGAAATGTTTAATCTTGCATGAGAAGTTTTCGTATTTATTTTGTAGTTTTTTTAATTATTTTATTGCTTTATATTTGTCCATACTCTTTCATTTATTTACGATTGCTTTAGTGTAGGTATTGTTATTAGTCTTATTTTATATTGCCTATATTAATATGAAATGTTAGTATGTCATGGTTGTTTTTGGTATTTATGTTTGATGATGTATTAATGCAATATTTTCACATGGATCATCGTTTAGAATAAAATACATTTTGCAAAATTACTATATTTTATCTAAAGGTTTTTCTAAAATAAGGCAATGTTTTGTATTTAGAAATTCGGGAAATAGTGCCCTAACGTGCTGGGTTTCGGTTTTCCGTTTGACTAAATAACTAAATATCCTTTAATAAAATTTTGTAATTCATGAGATGATTTTAGTTACGAGGGTTTAAAAATATCATGTCCTAACGTGCTGGATATGATGTTTGTATTCTTTCAGAACAAAGAAACCTCAAATTTGAACTCAAATTGTTCAAGTTTTTTAAGAAATCATATTTTAAATTTTTTTCAAATTCTCAATATTAGGACATAATTTTATCGATTAGGTACCAATTTTTGGGCGTTATGATGGTGCTAACCCTTCCTCATATGTAACCGACTCCCGAACCCGTTTTCTTGTATTTCGTGGACCAAAATCAAATGTTTTGAAATAAAACGTTTTACAAGGTGATCCAATCACCCCTAAGTAAAAAGGGATTGGTGGCAACTCCATTTCCGTTTTTTTAAGTCGATCCCCATTTTCCAAATTTAAAAATGGTTTCGATAGCATGGCGACTCCGCTGGGGACCAATAAGAGAGTCAAGCCGTAAAATCGATAATTTCATATCTTTTTGTTCGAATTTAAAATTTAGATTTAAGAAAAAAAACATGATCATTTTATTGCATGTGGTTCTAATTTTTAATATTCTCTCTGCATTGCACTGCATGATCGTTGTGGTCACACCTTTAAGTGGGAGCGAGAAACTATACCTTCGTGGGGTTTTCACCTCCGCATAGGCTAGTGGGTTGCTTCCGGGATACATCCGTACCTATGTCTTCGTGAAGTTTTCACTTCTGCATGGCCATAGGGAAATGTATTCCCTTGAACCGAACTCCGTCCATATGAGCCTATAATGGGTGAGGATCGAGGAATATGTTGGTTTGGGTACCTCAACTTTTGAGCTAAACCATATGTAGAAAACATAAGGACTCACCTTAAGTAGAATTGTGCCAAACCTTAGTGTTTACCCAAATAAGTGTTTGTTATTTTATTTGCTTTATGTTTTATTTCATAATACTAACTTGTTGTGGTTTATTTTTCTGATGCATGTCATTTCATATTTTAGAGAGGTATCGATTCACGGTCAGTTTCTAAGTTAGAAAGCTGGTTATGGAGAACGAGTTCCTTGATAAAGTGGGAGACAATGCAACTGTACGCATATGGTCAGAGCAAACGCAATTAGAGAAAGGGAACAGCTTAGCTGACGGGTACGTATCTGAACTATGGGATTTTACTCGTATTAGTATTACGCAAAATGAGCTCCAAGAGTTGAAAGAGATATGGACTCAATGGGATGATGAGGCTAAGCAACTGTTTTATCGCAATTATGGAGATCTACCCTATTTACTCGACATCAAAGTAGATAAGCATTTGTTTTGGGCCATGGCTCAGTTTTAAAACTCTGTCTATAGCTGTTTCACTTTCAGGGAAGTAGATTTAGTACCTACGGTAGAAGAATATACAACCTTGCTTCGTTGCTCGAGGGTCCAAGTCGACAAAGCTTATTTTATGGCTACCAATGTCCCAACATTTGTGAAGAAGTTAATGAGTATCACGGGGATGAGTGAACAGTGGATTACGGCTAGGATCCAAGAGAAAGGTGAGGGTAAATGTATACCTTGGGTGAGTTTGAGGGACCTAATCCTAGCATATCCAGATGTAAAGAAGAAGATCGACGTCTTTGCCTTATGTATTTATGGTTTGGTAATTTTCCCTAAAGCTCTAAGACATATAGATGAAGTAGTTACTGATTTATTCGACCGACTTAACAAAGGGGTCATACCTGTACCTGCAATCTTAGCCGAGACGTTCAGATCTTTGAATGCATGTCGCACAATTATTATTGGTTTGGTTTCACAGTCATTTTTGGAGGGTTGAGAGGGTTTCTTACTGAGTGTTCTCTGAAAGTTATTCCCCTTTAAAGGAGGCCACAGCTACGACAAGGAGGGATGATATATCAGAGGAAAGATGGATAGAAATTCTTCAAAATCTCTGAGAGAAAGATGTTGAGTGGAAAGCCCTTTGGATGGTTCCCAACGAAGTCCTTTATCGGTGTGGAAATTTTGATTGGGTACCTCTGCCTGGAATCTGGGGAGCTATTGGATATGCACCGTTGCTCGTACTAAGGCAATAAAAAGCAAGACAGTTCATACCGACGACATATGGGTTAGCTTAAAGTGAATTCTCATATAAGGGGGATAATTATAAGAAGAAGATTCGAGAGATTTCTGAGGCTTGGAAGCGTGATCGCTGTATGAAGATATTGACTCAATGACCGATGACAACCCTGGAATACAAGGAATGGTCGAGCAAAAGGATCAATGATAACATCCCTGGGCCAAGCTTGGAGGGTGCTCGATCGATAAAGAAGTTTTACAAGTGGTCCCATCGGAGTTAGAGATTATAAAGCAAGACTTTGAGAGACAAAGTTTAGAGCTCGAAAAGAAGATAGGGAAGATGGAAGAAGAAAAGATGTACTTGAGGCTAGATGTGGATGCTTAGAAATTAGAGGCCAAGAAATTATGAAAAGAAAAGAGGAAGATAGAGGAAGATCGAGATAGTTTGAAGATAGAGTATAAGAAGATACGTCTGAAAATGAAGAATGTTGGATTGGGAAAGACTTCGGAACAGTGGCAACAAGAGATTCAAGAGGAAAAGGCCAAAGCTAACTATTGGGAGAGAAAGTTTCGAGAAATACAAGCACGAAATGAGGCCTTAGAGAAGAGTTTGGCAGAAAGTTGAAATGAAAAAGGAGAATTAAAAGCTAGAGTGGATGAACTTAGGCGATCTTTTTATCACCATCGAAGTCGTAATTCTGAAATCAAGCTAAAATCAAGTCTGAACAAGATCGAGGAAATGAAGGGTAAGATTGAAGAGTTATAATCAACATTGCACAGTTGTGAACTTCGGATCGAGCTTCTTGAAACAAGAGAAGGGCGTTGGAAGGAAGAGCTTCACCATTCTCATGATCAAGTTAGAAGTCAAGATTACCTCATGGGTGAAGCAATAGTTCAGATTCGAGAGGTAGCTGATCATCTACAGACTTTGGTAGCACAGGCTGATATATTGAGCATAAAGTATGAGCTACAGTCGGATCGTGGTCAATAGCTAACCTCTTTATTTGGGAAAATCAAAACTTTAGGCCTTAGGGCGAAAGCATATTTGTAGTCCGTTTTATGTAAAGGATTTTCTTTTCTAATAAAGTTTTCTGAAATGAAGTTGAATCTGAATCGATGCCTCCTTGCATTCATGCATTTGCATTACATAATATCATATTTAAGTCTATAGAGAGAGCCTAATTAGTTGAAATTAACACAGAGAGAAAGAGAGAATGAGAGAAGGAAAATCTGGAAACTGAACACCACTACGGTACACGTGCCAAGACAAAAAAAATGGATCAAAGACTTGAACAATTCCAGAGAGATATGCAAGACCAGATGCAGGAGCAATTGGTAAAACTCCAACAAGAAATGAGAGACCAAATGTTGGAAGCTCAAAGGAACATGATGGCTCAAATGGCCCAGATGCTAAATGGGGCAATGGGCAAAGGGAAGGGTCACATGGTTAACGATGAAGACAATGAGGACTTTCCTTGGGGTTTCACCCCACCGCATGTACAACCTGAGGAGTATCCCCAAAGGCCACCTGTCACGATTAGGCCTCAAGAGGGGCAAGCTAATAATAGACTGCCCATAAACTTTCAAGTTGGCTCAGGATCTAACCCAGGAGATAACCCTACTAATCATGTTATCCCTGACCTAGACATAGCAGAGAGAGAGGGGATAAGAATTGAATCCTCGAGGCAGTTAGAGGATCGCTGTAGATGGCTGGAGGAAAAGTTCAAGGCTTTGGAAAATGCCGATCATCACCATGGTACTGACGCAAAAGGCTTGAGTCTAGTTCCAGATTTGGTGCTTCCTCATAAATTTAAGATGCCAGAATTTGAGAAGTACAATGGGACTAGCTGCCCTGAAGCCCACATCACTATGTTCTGTAGACACATGATTGGCTACGTGAACAATGATCAACTTTTGATTCATTGTTTCCAAGACAGTTTAGTAGGGGCAGCATCCAGGTGGTACAATCAACTCAGCCGTGCTAATATTAGCTCCTGGAGAGACTTAGCCCAACATGGAAAAGAAATCGAATGAAAGCTTCAAGCAATATACGCAAAGATGGATGGAAGTTGCCATGCAAGTTCAACCACTTCTCTTAGAGAAGGAAACCACCATGCTCTTTATCAACACCTTAAAAGCTCCATTTATCACCCACATGATAGGAAGTACTACCAAGAGCTTCGCAAATATAGTGATGGTAGGGGAAATGATAGAAAAGGCCATAAAAGGTGGTAAGATTGAAGCGGGAGAAACTACTGAGAGGTCTGCTCCTAGGAAAAAGGACAATGAGGTGAATAATACGAGTACATACAATAAGGGGTACTCGAAGGCAATCACTGTTAGCTAGCCGAAAGTAGTTACTGCCGGGCAACAAGGGTCGATAAGACAAGAATCAAGCACCAGACAAAATTCTAAAAAGCTCTAATTTACGCCAATCCCAATGATGTATAAAGAGCTATACCAAAGTTTATTTGACAAGCATATCATGCCCCCATTTTATTTGAAGTCGTTACAGCCCCCATATCCCAAATGGTATGATTCAAACGCTCAATGCGATTACCATGCAGGAATAACGAGGGACTCAATAGAACACTGCATTGCCTTCAAAAAGCTTGTCGAGAGATGCATCAAGATGGGGATTGTGAAGTTTGATGATACGCCTAGTGCAGATAATCTCTTACCTAACCATGGAGATAAGGGGATAAACGTGATTGGGGAAAATGTCGTGAAAAGGATAAAGGAGGATATCTCGGAAGTGAAAACCCCGTTAAGAATGGTCTAGAGGGAAATAGTAAGAATAGGACTGATATTGCCTGATGTGAGAAAAGATGTGAAGAAATAAGGGACT
The DNA here is from genome assembly GCA_005393395.2 of Gossypium australe. Lineage (NCBI taxonomy): Eukaryota > Viridiplantae > Streptophyta > Magnoliopsida > Malvales > Malvaceae > Gossypium > Gossypium australe. The sequence goes on along the minus strand of CM016625.1, from coordinate 29,448,717 downwards.
ACTGTGAGTTCCACAAAGCAGAAGGACATGAGATCCAGGAATGTGCTGAGTTTAGGGTATTGGTGCAAAGCCTTATGGACAATAAAGAATTGGAGTTTTATGAAGAAGGCTCAGAGGAAGGAAACATATATGCAACTAAAGAAGAATTGACAACACAAAAAGTCAATTATCCGAGGATCATTATCTCCCGATCAAGAAATGTGGAAGGTGGAACACAAGTGGCGCCAAAAGTTGTAATCCAGAGGCCTATTTCCTTTCCTTGCAAGGATAACAAAATGGTACCTTGGAATTACGATTGTAAAGTGACAATACCAGGAATGGAAAGCTCTCAGTCGACACTTTCAAGGAAGTCCAAAATGAAGGGTCCTACGCACGTAGTGGAAGGCGCTACGATTTAGGAAATGTTAGAGCAGAATCTGTGAAATCAAATACTGTGGCTGTTCAACGAGAGAAAGGACCTGAGGCTCTTATCAACGAACCAGTGAAAGAAGAAGAGGCTAAAGAATTTCTGAAATTCTTGAAGCATAGTGAATATAGTGTGGTAGAACAACTGCGCAAACAATCGGCTCGCATATCAGTACTGGCACTACTTTTAAGTTCAGAATTACATCACGAGGCATTGATGAAAGTGCTGAACAAAACTTATGTTACTAAAAATATATCTGTCAATAAACTGGACCGTCTGGTTAGTAACATAAGTGCCGATAATTTCATTTACTTCAGTGATGATGAAATTTCACCTGGAGGTATGGGATCAACAAAGGCTTTGCACATCACCACTCGTTGCAAGGGATATACTCTGCCAGGTGTGTTAATTGACAATGGATCAGCCTTGAATGTCTTACCGTTGTCTATGCTGAAGAGGTTGCCGATAGATAGTTCTCACATGAAGACATGCCAGAGCATAGTGAGAGCATTTGATGGCACCGAGAGAAGAGTGATGGGAAGAATTGATATACCATTGCTAATTAGTCCAAACATGTATGAAGTGGATTTCCTGGTGATGGATATCAAGCCGTCGTACAATTGCTTACTAGGAAGGCTCTGGATTCATTCGGCAGGAGCAGTGCCCTCATCGCTGTACCAAAAATTGAAGCTGGTGACAGAAGGTCGGCTAGTTACCGTAAATGCGGAGGAAGACATCATAGCCACTGTTACCAACGACGTGCCATATTTAGAGGCGAGTGAAGAAGCAACTGAATGCTCTTTCCAATCTTTAGAGTTCGTGAACGCTACATTTATTTTAGAGGGGAATGATGTTCTAGTGCCTAAGATATCTAGGACCACGAGGATGGGCCTACAAATGATGATCGGGAAAGGAGCCTTACCGGGAAAAGGACTGGGCAGACATCTTCAAGGAGAGATTCAAGTGCCGATGCTGAAAGAGAAAAGAGATCATTTTGGCTTGGGTTTTAGGCCAGACGCCAGACAGAGGAGAAAAGAAATAGAGAAAAAGCAGGAAAGAAGAAGAGCACTGTTGAATAGGGAAGAAGTCAAATGGGAATCGATGACATTCCCTCACATATCCCAGACCTTTGTATTCGGAGGGATAATTCACCCTGAGAGAGGGTCATTGGAAAGTCCTCATATCAATGCCATACACGAGGAGGGAATTGAACAAAGAAACCTGTTGGGCATTCGCCCTTATGAACCTGGAAGCGTTTTGAATAATTGGACTGTAGAGGAACTTCCTATAGTTTTTAGAGATTATACAGAGTAATATTCACAATGCTTATTGTTTTTTAGCCTAGGAACAATAAGATTTCTCTTGTGAAATAGGCTCATGTTCAAACATTGTTGTTTCAATAAAATACATTTTTTGATAATTAACTCGAGCAGATATTCTTTCATTTTTATTTCATTCTTTTGATTTTCTAATTTCATTCCTAATTTTTTTTTTATTCTCATTCATACCACATAAATAGTTGTTCTCGAATTCATTTGTTCTTTGTACATGCTTTGGTGCCCACCACAGGTTCCTAGATATCAATGACATGAGCAACGATACTACAGATCCAGAGGTCCATTTTGAGCAAGACATGTGTTTAGAAGAATCTCAAGGTTTTGAAGGTGACAGAGACTGTGACTTATCTCCAAATTTGTTAAGAATGGTAAAGCAAGAGGAGAAACAAATTTGACCCTATGAAGAGGAGGTAGAGAACATAGCCTTGGAGGAAGGAAAGGTTGTGAAAATTGGAACACACATAGCCGAGGAAACGAAATAAGACCTTGTTGAATTACTACGGGAATTCAATGATGTCTTTGCATGGTCATACCAAGATATGCCTGGGCTAAGTACTGATATTATGGTGCATTGCCTTCCCATAAAAGAAGAGTGCAAGCTGGTTTAGCAAAAGCTACGAAGGATGAGGCTTGATGTGATGTTGAAGATAAAGGAGGAAGTTAAAACAATTTGATGCTGAATTTCTACAGGTGGTCAAATACTCAGAGTGGGTTGCCAATATTGTTCCTGTCCCTAAGAAGGATGGAAAGGTCCAGATGTGTGTAGACTATAGGGACTTAAATAAAGCCAGCCCAAAGAACAATTTTCCTTTGCCTCATATTGACACATTGGTGGATAATACGACGGGTTATTCATTATTTTCCTTCATGGATGGATTTTTAGGATACAATCAGATCAAGATGCACCCTGAGGATATGGTGAAAACTACCTTCATAACATTGTGGGGTACTTTTTGCTATAAGGTAATGCCATTCGGACTAAAGAGTGCTGGTGCAACATATCAAAGGGCCATGGTAACATTGTTCCATGACATGATGCACAAAGAGATTGAAGTATATGTTGATGATATGATTGCCAAATCTCGAATAGAAAAGGAACAGATTGAAGTTTTGAAGAAGTTGTTTTTGAGATTGAGAATATTTCAATTAAAACTCAACCTGGCAAAGTGTACTTTCGGAGCTCGGTCAGGGAAGTTATTGGGTTTCGTGGTCAACGAGAGAGGAATCGAAGTTAACTCAAACAAGGTCAAAACAATACAAGAATTGCCTCCACCACACACTCAAAAGGAAGTTTGAGGCTTTCTTGGAAGATTAAATTACATTGCTCAGTTCATCTCACAATTAACTGAGAAATATGATCCCATATTTCGTCTTCTCAAGAAACACAACCAGGGTGTATGGGATAATGAGTGCCAGAAAGCTTTTGACAAAGTCAAACAATATCTGTTGAACGCCCTAGTACTGTCTCCGCCTAATCCAGATAGACCATTGATACTGTACTAGTCAGTGTTCAATAACTCCATGAGATGTGTGCTTGGCCAACATGGTGAGTCAGGAAGGAAAGAAAAGGCGATATACTATCATAGTAAAAAATTCACTGAATGTGAAATGAGATATTCGTCGATTGAAAAATTGTGTTGCGCCTTGATTTGGACAACTCGGAGATTGAGGCAGTATATGCTATATCATACAACCTGGTTGATTTCGAAGCTTGATCCGTTAAAATATATGATAGAGTCAATTGCATTGGATGGAAGGATGGAAAGGTGGCAGATTTTGCTGTCTGAATTTGATATAGTCTATGTGAACCAAAAGGCTATAAAAGGAAGCGCAGTAGCAGAATTTCTGGCTAGCAGAGCTTTAGAGGATTACGAACCTTTGAGCTTTGATTTCCCCAATGAAGAGTTGATGTATGTGGCAAATGCTGAAGAATGTCCGTGGAAGCTAAATTTTGACGGAGCGTCAAATGTTGTGGGAAATGGAATTGGGGCAATCTTGGTATCCCCTAGTGGTGATTATTATCCATTTACATGCAGATTGGATTTTGATTGCACGAATAACATGGCGAAATATGAAGCATGCATAATGGGAATTCGAGCAGCTGTGGAGCGTAAGATCAAAGTGCTAGAAGTATATGGATATTCTACCTTAGTAATCTACCAGCTTAAAGGAGAATGGGAAACAAGAGATCCCAAGCTAAGTGATTACCAAAAAATAGTTCTGGGATTGATTGAGGAGTTCAATGAAATTACTTTTAATTATCTCCCAGGTGATGAAAACCAGATGCTGGATGCTTTGGCAACCTTGGCTTCTATGATCAAAGTAAATAGACCAGAGGATATGAGACCTATTCAGATGAGCATTTTTGAAGTTCCAGCTCATTGTTATAACATGGAAGAGGAGGAAAAAGATGATCGCCCTTGGTATCATGATGTTTTGTAATACGTAAAACAATCGTGAATATCCGGAGCATGCAACTGAGAATGAGAAAAGGACATTAAGAAGATTGGCCTCTGACTATGTTTTAGATAGGGATATCTTGTACAAAAAAGAGAAAAGATCAAGTATTTTTGAGATGCGTTGATGCTGTAGAATCTAGGAAAATCCTAGAGGAAGTTCATGAGGGCGTTTGTGGAACACATGCTAATGGATTCACAATGGCTAGGCAGATAATGAGATTTGTATATTATTGGTTCACCATGGAAGGAGATTGTATCAACTATGCCAAGAGATGTCATAATTGTCAGATTTATGGAGACAAAATTCATGTACCCCCATCACCTTTGCATGTTATGACTTCCCCATGGCCTTTTTCCATGTGGGGCATGGATGTTATTGAACCGATCTCACCAAAAGCTTCGAATGGGCATCGATTCATCTTCGTGGTAATTGAATACTTCACGAAATCGGTAAAGGCTGCTTCATATACTAGCGTTACTAAATCAGTAGTTAGTCGGTTCTTGAAGAAGGAGATCATCTGTCGATATGGAATGCCCGAGAGAATCATATCAGACAACGCACTAAACTTGAACAACAACACGATAGCCAAAATTTGTAGTCAATTCAACATCAAACACCACAACTCGTCTCCGTATCATCCAAAAATGAATGGGGCAGTGGAAGCGGCCAATAAAAATATCAAGAAGATAGTAGGGAAGATGACTGAGACTTATAAAGATTGGCATGAGAAACTACCGTTTGCACTCTATGCTTATCGAACATCCGTCAGAACCTCTACTGGGGCAACGCCTTTCTCGTTGGTTTATGGGATGAAGGCAGTTCTACCTATTGAAGTGGAAATACTTTCTCTTCGAGTTTTCTCAGAAATAAAACTAGACGAAGCTGAATGGATCCAAGCTTGGTATGATCAGTTGAACTTAATTGAAGAAAAGAGACTAAGGGCTATTCGTCACGGTCAGATGTACCAAAAACGAATGATGCGAGCTTACGATAAGAAAGTTTGCCCAAGAGAGTTTCACGAAGGGGACCTTGTACTGAAAAAGATCCTTCTCATACAAAAGGATTTCAGGGGAAAATAGATGCCGAATTGGGAAGGACCATATGTGGTGAAGAAAGCTTTCTCTGGAGGTGCACTGATTCTGACCGAAATGGATGGGAAAAGCTTACCCAATCCTATGAACTCAGATTCAGTCAAAAAGTATTTTGCTTGAAGAGGAGAAGAGGCCAAGGTGAAAACCCGCAAAAGGCGCTTTGAGTTTCTAAAACAAAAGAGGGAGAGGCCAAGGCGAAAACCCGCAAAGGGCGTCTTGAGACCAAACGGGTTTTGAGTTGAAAACCCGAAAAGGGCGGCTCAAATTCTGAATGGGCACACAATCATCTTGCTATACTTGAATCAACAAGGAATGAAGTATGTTGCATATCAGGGCATCAACAAAGTACTTTGGGTCTTCTAAACACATGTTAAGCACAAAACAGTCTTCTTGGAGTTTGTATATAAAAGCCCAATCTGCGATATCTAGGACATCTGATCTTTGTCCTATTCATTTTACTATCTTTGAATTTTTTTTCTTCTCAAAGATATGTTCCCAGTTAATTTTCTTTGTATTTTTGATAATTCATTTAACTCTCTTTGAGATCAAATTATTTGTTACCCATTATTCATAAACATGTTGTATTGAAATAATGATTAACGAACTAACAATTTCACAAAAGAAGTTCTATATATTACTTTGGAAATTTCTAGATAAAACAAGAAACCGAAATAGGTCAATTTTAGAATTTCCATGTGCATAGATTGGAAATATTTGAGAAAGAAAAGTCTGGATAGAGACTATTTCTCTGAATTCTTTGTCCAAATGATAAATGGACCAAATAATGAGTTGATGTGACGAAAGTAAGTGATGCCCTCATAACATTTGGGGAATGGTGTGACAAACTAAGTTGATGAAAAATTCAGAACCCCCGAATTATGGTGGAATGGGTTGAATTTGAAATGAATCTTATACCCTAAAATTGCAGATAGGACGGATTGAAAAAGTTTCAAGCAGAGTTGACTCTAAAATTACAGCGGGGGAAGCTTGTTGAGCAGAACATGATTGATGTTTCGAGAGGAACAAGGATGAGGAACAAATGAGTGATGACACCTAGAGTAGGAAGCATACTCATAACATTTTTTTAAATATCATAGCAAATCTCATTAGGAGCATTTGATTCATTCCGATTATTGCATTCTAATCCTTAAAGTAATCATTTTCATGACATGTTGCATTCATGTCACTCATAACACATGTAGTTAGAAGCATTTGATTCATTCTGATCATAGCCTCTTGGTCATTTGACATAAACATATGGAACCGAGTCTACAGGACATGTCCCTCAGAGGACGGAGTAGTAATATCGGTGAATTTGCAGATCTTATCTCCCTAAGCAGTAGTGGAGCAGATCAAATTTGGCGAATCTTATCTTCCCGAGGTAACAGGGGAGCAGATTTTAGCCACCAGCCTTATCTCCCTCAGGTAACAAGGGAGCAGGCTAAAGTTTGTAGTCTTATCTTCTTGAGGTAGCAAGGAAGCAGACTAAAGATTGTAGATTTTGTCTCCCTGAAATTGCAGTGGAACAAATCAAAGACGGCGAATCTTATCTTCCCGGGGTAACAGGGGAGCAGATTTTAGCCATCAGCCTTATCTCCCTGAGGTAGCAAGGGAGTAGGCTAAAGTTTGTAGTCTTATCTTCTTGAGGTAACAAGGAAGCAGACTAAAGATTGTAGATTTTGTCTCCCTGAAGTTGCAGTGGAACAAATTGAAGACAGCGAATCTTATCTTCCCGAGGTAGCAGGGGAGCAGATTTTAGCCATCAGCCTTATCTTCTTGAGGTAGCAACGCAGCAGGCTGAAGTTTGTAGTCTTATCTTCCTAAGGCAACAAGGACGCAGACTAAAAGTTGTAGATTTTGTCTCCCTGAAGTTGCAGTGGAGTAAATCAAAGATGGTGACTCTTATCTTCCCGAGGTAGCAGGGGAGCAGATTTTAACCACCAGTTTTATCTCCCTGAAGTTGCAGCGGAGTAGACTGAAGACAACAGATCTCATCTTCCTAAAGTTGCAAGGAGCAGATCAGAAAATAATAGATCTGGCATTACTAAAGTTGCAGGAAGCAGATCGAAGACATTAGTCTGGTCTCCCTGAGTTGTAGTGGAGCAGACTAAAAATGGCATGATTGAAGCCATCAGACTTATTGAAATCAAGATGAAGTTCCAATACCATTGAAGTTGCATTGGAGTTAGAAGCCATTTGAAGAAGACGAGGACCAAGAAGTCAAGGCTCGGCCAAGACCGGGCAAAAAAATTGGTCCTTTTATAGTCTTTGCTCCATTCTCGTTTCACGACAATGAGCAAAGAGGGGCAGCTGTAATCGGCCCATTTTGCCCGGGCCCATTCCAAAATATTAAAAATAAATAAATAAACCAATGTTTTTTAAAAAAAACAGTCCAGTTACAAAACCAAAACACTGACCCAATTACAGACTCCAAAACCAGACCCAATGCCCCATTACACCCGAGACCAATCACAAGCCAACAGATGACTTAGACCCAAAACATAACCCGAACTAATACCTAGACCCAAAACAGAGACGGCCCAAAAGGGCCCAACACTAAAACAGTTTCAGAGACCTAGGATTTCTGGGAAACTCTAGGCGCCGCAATCGCCCAACTCCTTGCGCCGCAGGCTTCAAGTAGCCCCTCGTCAAGCCGCAATTCGCACGTGAATAACGCCCCTATCGCCGCCACACTCCTCACCCACCTGCAAAGAAGGAAAGATACGCAGCAGCAAATCAGACAAAATATGTATATTTCCTTTTTTGTTTCATTTTTTCAGGTTATAAAAACCCCAGGATAAACTTGTAAACATACGGACACAGACAAATACACAAACGGAGAGAATAGGCAAAATACTCACAAAAATACAGAGAAATAAAATTGAAAACTTTGTTACAGAGGTGATTTTCTCTTTTTTATTTATTTATGTTTTTATTTTTTATTTATCTTTCAATCTATGCATTTTTTATATATGAATACAGTTAAAAAAATAATAATAACAAAAAGTTACCTTTCAATTTACACGGAGAAAACTGAAGTTTCTATCCTCTGACGGCGACGCGTGCAACAGTATGTGCGACGGCTTGCCACCAGAGCCCTAGCCTCAGGCCGAAGGGTAGAGAGAATTCGAGGGTTTTTTGATGTTTTTTTTAAATGAATGTTAAAATGAATTTTAATCTGATTTTTTAACTTATATAGCTATGAGGAAACAGCGCCGTTTTTGCTTAAGCTAATAAACACAAAAAGACGTCGTTCAGGGCTGGGGATCCGCGCGTTGACCCGAAAACCCGGGGAGGATCCGCGTGTTTTGTTAAAAGGGCTAATTGCCTCTTTGGTCCTTCCGCTATTTTAGTATTTTTAATTCAGTCCAATTTGAATTTTTTTATAAAATTAGCCCCAAAGTTTATATTTTGTTTCAATTAAAGCCCTCAGGTTATTTAAAGGCCAAAATCAGAACGACGTCGTCTTGGAAAGAAGGCATAATTGCCTAATGAGTCCCTACAGTGCGACGCGCGATTTAATTTAGCCCATGTATATTTATTTATTATAATTTAATCCTTATTTCTTTATTCCTTTTTAAAACCTTTTTTTTTTTTTTAGTTTTAAATTATTCTAATACTATATTTAATTATTTTATCATATTAAAATGTTATATTATTCTTATTATTTTATTAATAGTATAAAATTCGTATATATATATATATATTATGTATTATCCTTATATATTTTAAACTATTATTATTTATTATTTTATTTGGTTTAATTATTTTTATTACATATTATTTTAGGATTTATATATTAGTTATTATATATATATTTTAAAATTTTGTACATTATATAGTATTATATTATATCATATATTATTTTGTCTAAAATTCATTTATATTGTATAACATATTATTTATTCTTAAATATATAGTTTTTTTATGTATTAGGTTATTATAAATATGTTTTTATTTAAAGTTATAAATCATTTATTTATTTCAAAATGTATTTTATTTATTATCTCAAAATATATATATTATGTTTTTTTTATTTTGCAATATTTATTTATTATTTGGTATATGTCACTGCATGAAAAGTTTAATCTTGCATGAGAAATTTTCGTATTTATTTTGTAGTTTTTTTATTATTTTATTGCTTTATATTTTTCCATACTCTTTCATTTATTTACGGTTGCTTTAGTGTAGGTATTGTTATTAGTCGTATTTTATATTGCCTATATTAATATGAAATGTTAGTATGTCATGATTGTTTTTGGTATTTATGTTTGATGATGTATTAATGCGATATTTTCACATGGATCATCGTTTAGAATAAAATACATTTTGCAAAATTACTATATTTTATCAAAAGGTTTTTTTTTTTAAATAAGTCAATGTTTTGTATTTAGAAATTCAGGAAATAGTGCCCTAACGTGCTGAGTTTCGATTTTCCATTTGACTAAATAACTAAATATCCTTTTAATAAAATTTTGTAAATCATGAGATGATTTTAGTTACGAGAGTTTAAAAAGATGTCCTAACGTGCTGGATATGATGTTTGTATTTTTCCGGAACAAAGAAATCTCAAATTTTAACTCAAATTGTTCAGGTTTTTTAAGAAATCATATTTTAAAATTTTTTCAAATTCTCAACATTAGGACATGATTTTATCGATTAGGGACCAATTTTTGGGTGTTATGAGGGTGCTAACCCTTCCTCATACGTAACTGACTCCCGAACTCATTTTCTTGTATTTCGTAGACCAAAATCAAATGTTTTGAAATAAAACATTTTACAAGGTGATCCAATCACACCTAAGTAAAAAGGGATTGGTGGCGACTCCATTTCCGTTTTTTTTAAGTCGATCCCCGTTTTCCAAATTTAAAAATGGTTTCAGCAGTACTAAAATTTATAACGGATACAAAAATTTGTAACCAAATATCAAAATTTTTTAACAGATGTCAAAATCTCCTACGCGTACCAAAATTTCTAATAGATACTAAAATTTCTAACAGATACCAAAATACCAAAATTTTTAATGGAGGATGTTAGGTATTTTGGTATATCAAAATTTTCCTTTTCATGCATACGTGAGTGGACCAATATATGATACTAAAATTTTTAATCAAACACCAAAATTTCTAAAGGATACCCAAATTTGTCACCAAATGCCAAAATATCTACCATTTTTCATTAGAAATTTTGATATTTATTAGAGATTCTAGTATTCGTTAAGAAATTTGATAGAGGTTTTGATACTCGTATTAGATATTTTGGTACCCTTTTATAAATTCTGATTTGCCTCTTAAGCAAATTAGTTAAAAAATAAAAATTATTTAAAATTATAAAAAACTGTAAAAAAATATAAATTATTTGTAGGCATAAAAATATAAAATAATTAAAATGTTATAAATAAAATATACAAAATATATTAAAAGTTATAGAATTACAGAAATTAAATTTAAAAAAAATATTTATCTTTATAAATCGACTAATTCAAAATTTGTAAATTAACGATTTTTTTATTCTCAAATATCCAACTCACCAATTAATTCTTTATAATGTATTTTATTTGTCTTTAATAAATAAGATAGCAGTCATTGACGTTTTCTTAGAATTTTACGTAAACCTCTCTGAGATAAATAGTCTTTTTTGTGCAATTCCAAATGTGAACTAAGTCTTCGTATCTTATTGGTGAAACTAACTATTTGAAATTCAACAAACCCCTTGTTTTCTTTTTTTTTTTCTTGAAAAATAATTGAGATGAATGAAAAATTCAACAAATGCTCATCTGAACTCATCTCTGAAGCAGTAAAAAGATTCTCAAAATAATCCGAAGCAAGCTTTAGGATTTCATTCGACGATGTGTACCTTTCACCGTTTTCACCATGCAACTCAGAAATTCGGCCACGAAACTGACGTTGGTTGGCAGGCTTATGAAAAAAACTGGTATTCCGATCACCATTCTTCAACCAATTAACATGAGCCCTCTGCTCCCAAAATAACTCTTCCTTGTCGGCCTCCAAATTAAGTCCCAACTGAACCTCTGAAATTTCAGCTAAATTTTCATCCAAAATGTCCTGATTAAAGAGATAATTCAATCTTTCTTCTAAAACAACTCTATCTCTCTTCTCTTCTCTACGACTTGCTTTACTCCAATTTTGCATTTGGCGACTCAATCTCTCTAATTTGTACGGTATGCTCTCATTAATATCATCCCACTATCTCCGAATCATGTCCTCAAAAGTAACTATCTAGGCACCATTTAGCCTCAAACCGGAACATCTTTGTACTGTATTTTTGATCATCCCATCTCCCTCCCATGGTATTTAGCAGAATAGGACAGTGATCGGAAAAAGAATGACTTAAGTGTTCAACCTAATAGCGTGGATTTAACTCCATCCATTTTAACGTAGTGACTCCCCGGTCCAAACGCTCTCTTATATTAGTGGTAAAGAATCTTCCTCTTTCCCATGTGAACCAGCGGCTAGTGAATCCTAAGTCGTTTAGATTGCAATCCTCTAATGCCATGCGAAAATCCATCATCTGACGTTCTGAACGAAGGCGTCCGCCTTTCTTCTCGAAAGAATTTGCAATTTCATTGAAGTCCCCCAAAACGACCCAAGGAGTATTGTGGTCGTAGTTTAACTGTCTCAGCAGATTCCAAGACACAGCTCTGTGACGTCCGTCCGGACGTCCATAGAACCCTGTCAGTCGCCACTTAGCGCCACACTCTTCATCCTGAACCTCAACATCAATATGGAAAGAAGAGAAACTCTTAAGATTAATCAAAGATTTCCCTTTCCAACCCAAACCTCAGTCTAACCAACTCCATCTTCTTAGCACACAATTTTGTTTCGATAAGAAACAAAATTCGGGGACTAATGGCTCGTAATTTATTCTTGAGCCTTTTAACAGCCCGTGGTCCCCCTAAACCACGAACATTCCAGCTTAGGATTTTCATTGCTCCTGGCTGCTCTGTTCACCAGAGCTAGCCGCTAAAACCAAAGGACCAATTCCAACTTCTGAACCCAAAAGATCAAATGGGCCTGTTACAGTCCGCTGATGTTTCTTGCCCTCCACCATTGCAATTGGGTCGTTTTCCTCCTCTAAAACCATTTCCATGGGCCCATTCCTTATACCATAAGTAATCAAATCCTCCTTGCTCCAATAATGCCTCTGATTTTTCCCATTTGTGATATATTACTGATTGGAATCTGGTAGATTTTGATTGGGATTCAAAATCTGATTCCCAAGGTTTCCCTCCCCTTTTCGCCCCATATCTTTCTCCACATTTAATGAATTACCATGATTGAGACTTTCCCAACTTCCAACGGCAAACTGTGAACCATCTGCGTCACGCAACCACCTGCTTGCCACCATATTCCGTCGCATTGACTCTGCCCGTAATGAAAGGTCCCAACCAAAGACAATTTTTGATGGATCGATTCTCAAACGATAATGGCAATAGCCTTCCCCATGTCCCAATTTTCCACAGATAAAACAAAATAAACTGAGCTTTTCATATTTAAAACGAGCATAAACGATCATGGAATTTCCAATCTGTATCTTTTTCTTGCGTTTCAAAGGAACAGAAACATCTAAACACACACGAATACGCATACAGTTCTTGAATCCCGAAGCCAGAAAAGCAGAATCATAATCTTTAAACTTTCCACAAAAATCACTGAACTGTTTAGCCATCGCTTTAGTCATCAGGCCTGTAGGCAATTCATGGACCTTTACCCAGAAATCAGTAAAATTAAACGGCAAATCTGATGGTTTTATTCCATTTGGAATTCTTTGTAATATTAGCATGTGATTGTTGAAGAACCATGGCATGCCAGCAAGAACTCTTTGGATGTCAACCTTGTGAAAAAATTGAAAAAGATACTTTTTGTCCCCTAAATATGTAATACAAATACCGCCAAGGGGATGCCAAAGATCAGCCATGGTATTCCATAGTGAAAAAAAATGGACGACACTGTCAGTCAGACATCGCCCCACCAAACAGCATTAATAGGAATGTTCCACCACCGCTGCTTCCTTATGGAAAGCTTCTTCCTCGTCATCTATAAGACTCAGATTCGCCATATCTTCTTCTATAAAACCACGAAAAATTCCAACCAAAACAATAGCCAATAAGAAAGGAAGACTGGAAATTGATGAATGACAAAATAAAAGTTTAGAACTCAAAGAAAACGTGCCAAAAGGCAGACAGAGAGAAACGTGCCAAAAAGCAGACTCACTCAGGTCTATGATTTTTTTAAATGAATGTTAAAATGAATTTTAAGCTGATTTTTTAATTTATATAGCAATGAGGAAACAGCGTCGTTTTTGCTTAAGCTAATAAGCACAAAACGATGTCGTTCAGGGCTGGGGATCCACGCGTTGACCCAAAAATCCGGGGAGGATCCGCGCGTTTTGTTAAAAGGGCTAATTGCTTCTTTGGTCCTTCCGCTATCTTAGTATTTTTTAATTTAGTCCAATTTGAATTTTTTTATTAAATTAGCCCCAAAGTTTATATTTTGTTTCAATTAAAGCCCTCATGTTATTTAAAGGCCAAAATCAGAACGACGTCGTCTTGGAAAGAAGGCATAATTGCCTAATAAGTCCCTACAGTGCGACGTGTGATTTAATTTAGTCCATTTATATTTATTTTATTATTATTTAATCCTTATTTCTTTATTCATTTTTAAAACCTTTTTATTTTGTTTTATTTTTAAATTATTCTAATACTATATTTAATTATTTTATCATATTAAAATGTTATATTATTCTTATTATTTTATTAATAGTATAAAATTCGAATATATATACTATGTGTAATAACCAATTTTTGCCCGGCCTATACCCAATAAAACCTAACCCAATACCAGACCCAAAATAAATAAATAAGACCCAAATTTGCCCGGGTCCCATTAAAGCCCAATACCAAGCCAAAAACAAGACCAAACAAAAATACAAAGTCCATAGTCCTTATTTACAGCAAGGTCCAAATGCAAGCCCAATGATTTAATGCAAATATACAGCCCAATCAACCTAACTAAAAACAGGTCCAAGACAAAATTAAAACCAAAACCAAATGTTGAAGCCCAGTCCATTTACAGAACAAATTTAAAACCTAAATCAGGTATTACAAAAGCCCAAACCCGAATGGCCCATTTTTATAAGTAGCTCAAACCCAATTACAAATTAAGCCCAAGTAACCCTAACTAGCCCAGCCAAAATAGGCCCAAAACTTTCACAACCCTAGTTCCCAAGTGCCACAGCCGCCGCATGTCTGCCCTCTGACATGGGCCACTTCCCCAGGCGCCTCTGGCTTTGCACGATAATCAACAATCACACGCGCCCTAGCACCGCCTCGGCCTCCACGTGCGTCGGTTCCCGCACCCACAGCCACTACACGCCTCTACCAACCCTCATCACGCCTCGGTCGGCATCCACGCATGCCATCACCCATCACCTGCAAAGAAGAACAAAACCAGACAACAGAGAACGAAGCAAGATATAGTAGAAAACAACAAAATGGATTTGTAAATTGGATATAAAAAACCGAAATCATTGTAAACAAGACTTTTTTTTACGAACAGGAGGATAATCGATCAGCAATCAAAAAGCAAAAAACAAAAAGTCGATTCGGCTTCCGTTTTTTCGAAATATCAGCAATCGATAGAAAACAAAAAAGAACGACTAGTAATCAAAAAGGATCAAAAAGGTTGATTCCGATCTAAGTTTCTTTTATTACTGTCTACTACTCTTTTATTCTTTTCACGATTTTTGTTTCTTAAATCTTCAACGCATAAAATACCAAAAGAGAAAGGAGGAGAGAGACCTTACTTTCGAAAGACGAACAGACGTTCTAGCTTCCTTCGTCGAAATCGAAGTAGAAGCGGCCGTCGATCGAAAATGTCGAGGTCTTAGGGCCTAGTTTTAAACTGACCACTCAAATGGCTCAGGTTTGCCCTCAATCGGCCGATTGTCGCGTTTTCGGTAGACGAGCGGAGGTCCAAACGTGGTGGTTGGGGGGCCGATTTCGGCTGAAGGAGAGGGGACGTTTCCCTTATTTTTGTTTTTTTAAAAGAATGAAGTCTGCAAATGAAACAAAGAAGGAAGTTTTCAGTTTTTAAACTGGGTGCGAAATGGCGTCGTTTAACCCCCCCAGATCCGCGCGTCGACCCGACCCGTTCAAGGGATCCGCGTGTTTTCATCAAATGGTCTAATTACTGTTCCAGTCCTTCCGTGTTTTTATTATTTTCAATCCCGTTTGATTTAAATTCTTTTGGTTTTAATTTGGCCCCAAAACTCGTATTTCATTGCAATTTGATCCTATGGGTCTTAAGCGGTTTAAGTCAAAACGAATCCGTTTTAAAATTTAGTATAATTTGCACTTTAACCCCTGTCATTTAACGCGTATTTTATTTTAATCCCTCCAGTTCTTTTCTTTAATTATTATTTGACCCCGTTTTCTTTGCTTATTTTATTTTCATCCTTTTTATTTTATTATTTCGTATTATATTAAGTTTTCTATATTACCATTTATATACCTGTATGTTAACAGTATAAACATATATGTATTTTATTAATCATTATTTATTATTTTTATTTAGTTAGAAATTATTCTTATTGGACAATATTATATGCATTTAAACTGCATATCATATAATGTTGTATCATATATTATTTTTAACCTATTTTATGTTATATAACATATTCTATTTATTTTCTTTATAAATATGTAACTTTATATATTTATTTAAAATCACTATATATATTACGTTTATATTGGCTCCATCACGTGTGTCTTTTTATCCGTTATCTAAGCATGCGTTAAATAGGATCATGTTTGTTTGCCGTCGATTATATTTGTTGATGCTTCATCGTGTGTTTACAATTACTTTAGTATATGAATTATCATTTATCACATTTTGTGTTATTATTGCTTTATTGCCTATTTTAAGTGAAAATACATCATAATTGCTTTTAAATAATTTTGTTCAATAATTTATAAAATACGAATATTGGCATGTAATCGTCGTTTAAAATAAAAATACCTTTTCACAAAATCAATACCTTTTAAACATTCTTTAAAAAAATGAGGCAATATTTGTGTGTTTGGAAGTTCGAAAGATCACATCCTAACGTGTTGGGTGTTGATTTTTTCTTGTTCGACTAAATATTCAAATATCTTCCTTCACATGATTTGAAGATCAAAGATGATCTCGACGTCAGAGTATAAATGCGTCATATCCTAACGTGCTGGGTATGACAATCTTATTCCTTTGAAACGAGTTATCTGGAGATTCAACCCTGATTTAATTAACCCATTCTTTTAATTCTTCTTACCCTAAATCTTTTCAAGTTTTCCGCCTTAGGACATTGGTCAATCAATTTGGTACCGATTTTGGGCGTTGCGAGGGTGCTAATCCTTCCTCGCACGTAACCGACTCCCGAACCTGTTTTCTTGAACACTCGTAGACCAAAAGCTCTGTTTTAATAAACCAAAATGTTTTTATTAAAACAAGGTGATCCGATCACACCTCGAATAAAAGATCGGTGGCGACTCCCTATTTTTAAAGTCGATTCCCGTTTTAAAAAAAAATGGTTACGACATTATGTATTATCCTTATATATTTTAAACTATTATTATTTATTATTTTATTTGGTTTAATTATTTTTATTACATATTATTTTAGGATTTATATATTAGTTATTATATTATATATTTTAAAATTTTGTACATTATATATAATTATATCATATATTATTTTTATCTAAAATTCATTTATATTGTATAACATATTATTTATTCTTAAATATATAGTTTTTTTTTATGTATTAGGTTATTATAAATATGTTTTTATTTAAAGTTATAAATCATTTATTTATTTCAAAATGTATTTTATTTATTATCTTAAAATATATATATTATGTTTTTTTTATTTTGCAATATTTATTTATTATTTGGTATACGTCACTGCATGAAAAGTTTAATCTTGCATGAGAAGTTTTCGTATTTATTTTGTAGTTTTTTTTATTATTTTATTGCTTTATATTTGTCCATACTCTTTCATTTATTTACGATTGCTTTAGTGTAGGTATTGTTATTAGTCATATTTTATATTGCCTATATTAATATGAAATGTTAGTATGTCATGATTGTTTTTGGTATTTATGTTTGATGATGTATTAATGCGATATTTTCACATGGATCATCGTTTAGAATAAAATACATTTTGCAAAATTACTATATTTTATCAAAATGTTTTTTTTAAATAAGGCAATATTTTGTATTTAGAAATTCGGGAAATAGTGTCCTAACGTGCTGAGTTTCGATTTTCCGTTTGACTAAATAACTAAATATCCTTTTAATAAAATTTTTTAAATCATGAGATGATTTTAGTTACGAGGGTTTAAAAATATCATGTCCTAACGTGCTGGATATGATGTTTGTATTCTTTCGGAACAAAGAAATCTCAAATTTTAACTCAAATTGTTCAGGTTTTTTAAGAAATCATATTTTAAAATTTTTTCAAATTCTCAACATTAGGACATGATTTTATCGATTAGGTGCCAATTTTTGGGCGTTATGAGGGTGCTAACCCTTCCTCATACGTAACCGACTCTCGAACCCATTTTCTTGTATTTCATAGACCAAAATCAAATGTTTTGAAATAAAACGTTTTACAAGGTGATCCAATCACACTTAAGTAAAAAGAGATTGATGGCGACTCCATTTTCGTTTCTTTTAAAGTCGATCCCCGTTTTCTAAATTTAAAAATGGTTTCGACAGTACTAAAATTTATAACGGATACAAATATTTGTAACCAAATATCAAAAGTTTTTAACAGATGTCAAAATCTCCTACGTGTACCAAAATTTCTAATAGATACTAAAATTTCTAACAGATACCAAAATACCAAAATTTTTAATGGAGGATGTTAGGTATTTTGGTATATCAAAATTTTCCTTTTCATGCATACGTGAGGGGACCAATAGATGATACTAAAATTTTTAATCAAATATCAAAATTTCTGAAGGATACCCAAATTTGTCACCAAATGCCAAAATATCTACCATTTTTCATTAGAAATTTTGATATTTATTAGAGATTCTAGTATTCGTTAAGAAATTTGATAGAGGTTTTGATACTAGTATTAGATATTTTGGTACCCTTTTATAAATTCTGATTTGCCTCTTAAGCAAATCAATTAAAAAAATAAAAATTATTTAAAACTATAAAAAACTGTAAAAAAATATAAATTATTTTGTAGGCATAAAAATATAAAATAATTAAAATGTTATAAATAAAATATACAAAATATATTAAAAGTTATAGAATTATAGAAATTAAATTTAAAAAAAATATTTATCTTTATAAATCAACTAATTTAAAATTTGTAAATTAACGATTTTTTTATTCTCAAATATCCAACTCACCAATTAATTCTTTATAATGTATTTTATTTGTCTTTAATAAATAAGATAGAAGTCGTTGACGTTTTCTTAGAATTTTACGTAAACCTCTCTGAGATAAATAGTCTTTTTTGTGTAATTCCAAATGTGAACTAAGTCTTCTTATCTTATTGATGAAACTAACTATTTGAAATTCAACAAACCCTTGTTTTCTTCTTCTTTTTTTTTTTTTTTTGAAAAATAACTGAGATGAATGAATTTTTTACTATAAAATCAAAAAACTTTCCCCTTTTTTGAATGTGAATTTTACTGATCAATAATAATAATACCAGTCATTTTGATGATTTTAAGTTGGTTTATGAACTTTATCATTTTTTTATATTAAAAATATTGATATGATTTTTGTATCTATTAAAAATTTTGATATATAATTAGAAATTTTAAGTAAACTATTAATCTCACACGGGAGCGGAAAAAATTGTAATAAAAAATTTTAGTATTACATTAAAAATATTAAAATTAACTTATAAGGGAAGAGGAAAAAATAATTGTGAAGGTGTTCTTACAATTATCGAAAAGACGGTCCCCTAAAATGATTTCAAACTGGAATAATTAATTCTTTCCAAATGATTAAAAATATCATCTACGATAAGTTAAAACCCCAAAAATATTATAAATTAATTAGATATCATATCAAATCATGTGCCACCATTCCTCTCACCTCCACCACCATCTCTTTCTCCCCACTCTCTCCGCACCTCAAACAATAGTTAAATACTGAAGAATGCTAATTCTTATTAATTAATGTATCTCTTATTCAATATCAACTAAGTGCTTCATAATTTTTCTTTTAGAAAAACAATACATACCCCAAGACAATGCTTTCTTTCTCTTAATTTCTGTTGAATATAAAAGATATAGTTTAGTTGGTGGAATATAACATTACCTATCGTAATTTTATATTTTAGAATAAAATTATAATATTTAGATTTCAACATGTTGTTATCTTGTAATTTAATTTTACAGTCGTCTTGTAATATACAATTTCATTATAACTTCTTTTAAATAATCTAAATTATAGGTGGAATCTGATTTTAAGATAAAATCCTATATTTTTATTATATTTATTAATATAATCTTTCTTATTATATTTAGGACAAAAATAAAAATATCTCTTTTTTTCTCTCTTTTTCCCTCATAAGTTTGAAAACCAAAATCCTTAGCCTTCTCCTCCCAATTTTTAACTTCACACTCTCTTGGACATTTACCTACATCTTCAGTTAAGTAAGTTTAATATTTTCAATTTCTAGTTGCGTCTTCATATTGCTTTGTGGTTTATTTCATTGAGATTTTTTATTTTTTATTTATTTTTCAATATCTGTTGTAGGCTTCATGTTTGTTGAGCTATTGAGTTATTAATTGTTATGAGTTCTCTCGCTTGTTTTTTTTTTAAAAGGTTCTCTTGATTGTTATGAATCTTTATTTAATTAATTAAACAGAGTATATAGAGATAAAGTAAAAAGAGGAGACCTTGTACAATGGCCACCATCATCATCTCTTCCTCTGTGTTGTATTGTTTGTAAGTTTCAATTAGCTTTCAAATTTTAAATCCCAAATTTTTTTTGTTATGAATTTAAATTATTTTATCAAAAATAATTACAGACACTTATTCAATTAATTTAATATTACTATTATAAATTGGAGTTTGAAACTTATTTACTTTGTTGTTTGTGATTTAAATTACTGTTTTGATAGAAAATTTCAATGAGGTCATAACTTTCAATCAAATTATTTTTCTTGACAGGATTTAGGGTTTGTTTTTTTTTTTCATTACAAGATTTGAATTTTGTCAGCTAATAGGATTATAGAATAACTGACAATTTTATGGACTAACTTGCTCATTAGCATCCTCTCAATAACTAACTTGATTATTTGGTTAAGGGGTCCATAATTTATAATAAGAACAATATGGTAAAATTTATTTTTAAATAATTTTACATTTTAACTAAATAAACCAAACAATATAATCTCATATTCTACCTCTAATTCTGTTACCCAACATCATTTAAAATTCCAAGAACAAAACTTCATCATATCAGACTACTTATCCTTAATTTATTAAATACAGGTTTAAGTGGCAAACCATCATTACATATTACTTTAAGTGACCTCAAGCGACTATCATTATTATTATATTAATTAAAAGTGTTGCGCTACCTCACGCTTTGCTCTAACTATTGGCGGCCTCTAATCAGGATTTAGGCTTTTAACATGTCCATTAGGTTAGTTCGCATGATAATTTTGTTAGAAGTGAACTAAATCCTTAAAGTCAACCATAGTTTGTCCATGAGATTATCTGGATGGCAAGGATAAGGTTCTAAAATCTTTAGATTTTATGACTGGCTGTGTTTGAGTTATTAATCCTTCTACTTGGTATAAAGATAATTGTCGAAACCATTTTTAAAATAAAAAAAACGGAGTTGACTTTTAAAAAACGAAAATAAGAGTCGCCACCAATCCTTTTTTTACCTAGGTGTGATTGGATCACCTCGTAAAACGTTTTATTTAAAGCATTTATTTTTGGTCCACGAAAAGCCAGAAAATGGTTTCGGGAGTCGGTTACGTATGAAGAAGGGTTAGCACCCTCATAACGCCCAAAAATTGGTACATAATCGATAAAATCATGTCCAAATGTTTAAAATTTAAAAGGATTTAAAAAAATAAGATTTCCAAAAAAACTTCGAACAATTTGATTTAAAATTTGAGAGTTCTTTGATCCGAAAGAATATAAACATCACATCCAGCACGATTGGACACAATATTTTTTAAACCCTCGTATCTAAGATCATCTCACGATTTACAAAGCTTCGAGCAATTTTGATTTAAAATTTGAGAGTTCTTCGATCCGAAGGAATATAAACATCACATCCAGCACGATTGGACACGATATTTTTTAAACCCACGTAACTAAGATCTCATAATTTATAAAGCTTGTTAAAAGGATATTTAGTTATTTAGTCAAACGGAAAATCGAAACCCAGCATGATTGGGCACTATTTCTCGAATTTCTAAATACCAAAACATTGCCTTATTTTAAAAATTTTAGATAAAGGTATGGTAATTCTGCAAAATACACTTTTAAAATGATGATCCTACAAAAATATCATGTTAATATAAACAATAAAAATATAAAATAACCAAAAAAGAAATAATCACATTAAGGCAATCATAAATAAATGGCAAAATATATAAATAATAATAGATGTTCAAATAATAAAACTTAATAAACATGAAAATTTCACATGCAATATTAAATCTTTCATGCAAATATATATAACAAATTATAAGTAAAAATGTATACAGATATATTGAAAAGGAAAAGAAAAATATATTTAAAAATAAATAAATAATTTATAAAAATATATTTATAATAATCTAATACATATAAAACTATATTTAAAAATAAATAATATTATACAATATAAATGATTTTAGATAAATAAAACTTTTTTTAAAAATAATATAAGATATAATATACAAAATATAATAATATATAAATTATTAAACAAGTAAAATAATATATAAAATAATAATTAAATATATAAAAAGATAATATTAAAGTAAATTAAAATGGAATAAAATAAAAGATTTAAAATGTTAAATAGCAATTAAAATAATTATAAAAGGATTTAATTAAAAAATGCACGTTAAACCCAGTGATTAGCATGGCAATTATGCCTCTTTTTAAAAACGGCGTCGTTCCGATTCTACCTATAAAACAGACCGAGGGACTAAATTGGAGCAAAAATGGACTTTCCAGGTAAATTTAAAAATAAAAAAAATGTTAAATTGAACGAAACTAAAACAAATAAAATCATAAAGGGACTGAAATGGTAATTAGACCATTTAAAAAAAACACGCGGATCTTTGCCCCGGGTAGGGTCAACACGCGGATCTGGCGATGGGGGCGACATGCGCGCTGATGGCGGCGTGGACAAAGGCTAATGGGTGAGAGGAGTAGATTGCGGCGCGGCGCTCGGGCTCCTGCTGAGGTGGTGCCTAGGGTTTCCGAAACCCTAGGCCACTGCTAGTTCTGTTAAGGGTTAAGTCTATTGGGTCTGGGTTAATGGGTCAAGGTGTAATTGGGTATTAGGTATCAGCTTGGGCCAAGGGTAGTGTTTGGGCTGTAAATGGACTGAAAAACATTATTGGACATTTAGTTTTTATTCTGTTTTCTGGGCCCGGGCAAAAATTGTCCATTACAATAACAATACAGAATGGAAAAAATAGAGAGGAAATGAAATAACAGATATCATCATTTTCTTTCCTAGCTAACACATAAAAATGATTTATTACAAGTTATTTATTTTGTATACGTTGTTAAATTAATTTGTTTGTTACTATTTGATTTTTTAAAAGTTTATATTTATATTTATTTATTTTAATCAATTAATATAATTAAATATTATTAATTTAAAAAATATAATTTTAATTTGATAAATGTTATTAATATATGTCTATTTTAAAAACTATATTTTAAGCTTAACAATTAAATATCCATTCATTTCAATATTATAATATTAAAAGTTAATTTAATTAAGTAAAATGTTAAAATAAAGAGATAATTTATTTTAAATCAACTTTACATTTAACATATAAAAAATTTATTTTAAATCAACTTTACATTTAACATATAAAAAATTTTAAACAAAATTTTAAACAAAAGGCATGGAATAACTTTAAAAAATTAAAAGGCAATGAATAAAAAAATAATTTACCCAAATTATAAATAAGTGTTTCAAATATAGACGGTTATGTGCTAAAAAACTGTAATGTGAACATAACTATTTATTTCCTTTTTTGTTAATCCCATATTGCTATAGTATACATATGATTAAAGTAAATTTCATACATTGCATCATATTTAATTTTTATGTTATTTTTAATTGTTTTTAATTAACATTTTCATATATTAAGTATTAGTTATTTTAATAAGTGTTTTGACTTTAATTAGGTTCAATTTGATATAAGAAATAAGTTGAAATATGAGTGAAAGCAAAACAAGAGTCGAAAATTGAATAAAACACATGGGAGCATCACAACAACATGCATGCTGCAGCACCCTGCTTGTGCAACATATCTAAGTTGGGTCGTTTGTCGTCTTTTTGCACCCAACTACGTTTCTTCGCACCCTGTTATAATTGTGTGACCCAAACTCCTGTTAAATAAAATAAAAGATTACTTGTAAGTTAAGTTAAACAAAATATATTTTCTTTCTAGAAAATTTAGTATTTTGTATTATAATATATTTAGCATTTATTAGCATAATTTATTTGACCTACAAATTTAGCCTATAAATAAGCTATTTCACAACATTAGAAAACACACCCATTAATAGATTAGAACTCATAATACTTTTTGGTGAATTTTGTGTTTAAGCTTTGAGGGTTCTTTATTTTTGGGTTTCGAGGTTTAGTTTTTATCTCCATCTTTTGTACTCTTCGTTCTTTTGCCATTATAGTAAAATTATCTTTGCCCGTTGTTTTTTTATCCTTTTTGGAGGGGGTTTTTCACGTTAAATTTGTGTGTTGAATTTCTTAATTTCTTTCACTATTTTTTACTTGGTCGTTGCTAATCGAGTGATTCCCAACACATGGTATCCGAGCAAGTTTAATTTTTCGTAGATCATCCTTTTCAGAGATGACATCAACAAGGTTTGACATTGAGCAGTTCGATGGTGTCACAAATTCCAATCTGTGACAAGTTCGAATGATGACAATTCTAGTTCAAATAGGCCTAAAAAAGGTCGTTATCGAGAAAAAGCCTAAGAATCTAGACCAGACAAAACGGGAAGAACTTGATGAAAAGACCCTATTTGCAATCCAATCGTGCCTCGTGAATAGGGTATTGCAGAAGGTATCGATGGAGAAAACATCATTCGTCTTATGGAAAAGGTTAGAAACTCTTTATATGACTAAGTCTCTGGCACTCTTTATACGACTAAGTCTCTGACTAATTATTTAGTGTTGAAACATCTATTTACGTTTCGCATAAACAAAGGTGAGCTTCTTAGAGATCATATTAGTCAATTTATTACTCTTCTTAATAATTTAAAGAATGTTCAGGTTAAGATTGACGATGAATATCAAACTATGCTATTATTGTACTATTTACTCTCTTTATACAAGTCTTTCAAGGAGACCCTGATTTATGGCAGAGACAAACTCTCGTTCGAGGATGTGAAGGGTCATTTGTTGAGTAAAGACAAACTCGACAATGAGTTTGGTTCAGATAGCAAGGCAGAAAGGCAAGCTTCTGTTTTGGTAGCATCAAAGAAGCGAGACAAAAGGTGTCACTACTGTAAGAAGTTAGGTCACATCAATGCAGATTATTATAAACTGTGAAATAAAAGGGCTAGTGAGAGTAACGAGAAACATGTAGCTAGTGTTAATTTGGCCGATGAAAGCAATGATAATTTCTTGTTAGTGTCAACAAGTGATAGCTCTAAGCTTACGTCCAAGTGGATCCTAGATTCGGGATGTTCTTTCCACGATAGTTCGGTTGAAGGTGGAGTTGTGCGCATGGGAAACAATTTATCTAGTAAGGTAATCGGTATTGGTGCTGTTAAAATTAGGATACACGATGGGACGATTAAGACACTCTCAGATGTTAGGTATGTACCTGATTAACAAAAGAATCTCATCTCCTTAAGTATTTTAGACTCAAAAGGTTGCAAAATCAACATCGAGTTGAGTGGCATTAAGGTGTCTCGTCGAGCTCTCTTTTTGTTAAAAGGTAAAAGGACCGCCAGTCTTTATATTTTGAAAGGTTCTACAGTGACAGGTGAAACCAGACATCCCTCATCCATTACGGAGTCAGAGTTAACTCATTTGGAGCGGAGGCAACTTGGTCATAGGAGAGAAAAAGGTATGACAATTTCTTTGAAGAAAGGTTCTCTTTTGGATGTAGGTTTTGAAAAGTTAAGGCACTGTGTTTGTGAAAATTAAACCTGGGTTAGTTTTGATTTGGCAGTGCACAAGTTGAAGGCTAAAAGTCTTCCAACTTCTAAGCACAGATTTAACTCAGTTAATTCCCTACATAGTTCAAGATAGGCCCATGGTACGCTTTAGTAAATATGGCGTTGGGAAAATTTGTCTCAAGGTGGAGATTTGTAACGCCCCAAACCCGATCTATACGTTTAGACGAGATTTGGTTTGTCACACCAATCATACATTCGTTTATTTTCATGTGGTTAAGATAACATAGTGCTACAAAAACTTTCTGAAAATAGAGTTTAATAAAATTTAATTTGAGGATTTGAAATTTGTGGCTTAAGAAAAATACTTGTTTGAAAACTTATCGTCAAAATATAAATGTCAAAATCTTAAGATAGTTTAAAAGAACTTTGACAGAATTTAAAATAATTTAAGGTGTCCAAAACTTGTTGTAAAACCAATGTTTTTAAGAAAACTTAACATATTTAAGATAAAACCATAATAAAAGTTTGGAAATAAAATTTAAACCATCCACACAATAAAATTTATAAAAACATAATAAGAGGCCTTATTACATCAAACCCATAACAGAAATTTAACATAAGTGACTTAAAATAAAGTTCATAGTTTATAAAACCCAAGTTCGTAGTATGGCCTCCACCAAGTCATCTCCGGCCCAAGTCCACGTCAATTTCCATTACCTGAAATGGTTAATAAAATTGGGTGAGTTACAAAGAACTCAGTGTGCAACTCACTTACCACCATTATTGGGCCAGATCGTCAAGATCTTATGCTGGGCTTGAGCCCAATTACAGACTTCAACAATATATCATAAAATGAAATAACATAATTTAAAAATGCATGTAAAAATGAAATTTCCCAAACCAACCTAATATCCATCCGCTAACGCCCCCGTACCAACCAACACACCTGTGGGGATCAAGTCAACCCACCCCGCCAAACACACCAATCATAGGCTTTAAGCCTTTAAATAATTTTGTAGTGCACTACCGAACTAGATTGTGACATTGTCACCGAACTAGAGGCATTTAGCCGAATTTTGTGGCAGAGCCACCGAACTAGAGGCATTGAGCCGAATTGTGGCAGAACCACCGAACTAGATTTTTGGCAACTGGCCATTCTTCTCTTCATATATCCCACCCCATGCAATTATGCGTGTATAACAAAATATGGTCATATAACAATTTTTCAATTAATCCATAACATCGGTGGGTTAATCATTAAACATTTCATTTGGCCCAAAAAAATAATAATTTAGTAATTTGCCCATTTAACAGTTTAGTGGTCTTTTGGCCCATATATCGAACTAGAGTATTTTGGCCCAATTTATCGAACTAGAGTATTTTGGCACAATTTATCGAACTAGAGTATTTTGGCCCAATTTATCAATTTAACAGTTTTTCGCAAAATTCTCGGTTTTCACCCTTTTCATGTGTTTACCAGAAAATATTGATTACTACCAAAATTTCCGTTTTTACCATTTTTACGATTTAAGCACAGTACTCACAACTTGATGTCTAACCCGAAAATGAGTGTGAAGTTACACACCTGGTTATTGAGAGAACTACACTTTCCCGCTCGTCAACACCTATACGTATCGCGATAATTAGAACACTATAATCTAATAATAAAATCGATCTAAATATAACGATCTAGAAATTTACCCTCGGATTTTCGTAGTACTTCTACTTGCGATTTCTCCCCGATTGATGGTTCGTTAACCGAATCGAACCCACGAACGAATAATGGTTCGGGCGTACGAACGACTTCGAACAGTTGATTTTCCTCGGTTGAACGTCCGCAACCCGGTGGAAAATCCCGAATTCCCGAAATAGTCCTTTGCTTATACTTAGGGGGAATAACAGAACCTCCCCTCTTCCGAAGACTAAACACCGCCCTTTTCTTCCCTATTTTGAATGTCTTCAAAGACAAAGATCGTTACTCCAATCTAAAATAATTTCAAAATAATACCAAGGTTTAAAGATGTGATTTCCTTACCACAAGAATCGATTCCAACGATTTGTGTCACCCACGACTTCTTGATTTCCAACTTCCGTTATTGCACTAAAGAGTAACAAAGAAGACGTTACTAAAACGAACGATTATTTCGATCCAAATGATCCTTCATGACACCATCAATATTCGGCCATCACTATTAACTAATCGAAAACGAAAAGTATCCCTTACCTATTTTCCACGGTCGAAAAGAAAGGATTGAGAATGGTGTTTGATTGATGAAAGATTCGGTTATGTAAGATTAAAGAGAAAAGAAAATAATTTTTTTGGCTTAAAGGCACATTAACATTCGGCCATGAGAGTGTAGATGGAGAGAATTTCGATTGAAAAGAAATAAAATAGGAGAAATATGGTGATGATGTTGCTTTGATTTCAAAGTGAATAGAAGAAAAAGAAAGAAAAAGATGAGCTTGAGAGGGATGTGTATTCGGCAATGGTAAAAAGAAAAGAGAAAAGCAATGGCTTTTGGTGTAGGTGATTTTCGGCACTCAAAGGAAAAAGACACAAAACAAAAGCTAAAGAAATAAACAATGTGACCAAATGGTAAAAATTTTAAGGCTTACCAATGCACAATTCGGCCAAGGGAGAGAGAGGTTGAGAGAATTTGCAAAACTATGCACAAAACCCAAAATGACCAAAACAAAAGACTAAAATTCCTAGCCAAACTATCACCAAAATTCGGCTCCCCCCCTAGCCATATTGCCGTCCATATGCATGGTCTATTGGCCATGATATTGTTTCCATAAACAATTCCTTGATTCTTGCCTCATATCTTCACATCTTTCCTTATTTTCTTGATTCCCTTCCTTAAGTTAACAATTTCCTTATTCCTTTGATATTCTAACCAAAAATAACATGGTCAACTCTTTCCATAATTGAGCTTGGCCGACACATGCTAGGAAAACCAAAAATAAAAGCCACCTAATTGCTATTTAAGGGATTCGAACCTTCACCCTCATGCACTAGCTCATGCGCCAACACCACTTTGCCATGCACTCCTCTTATGCTACACATTGACACTTAAATTAATTTATGTGTCAATGCTACTTAATCCATTTCCATAAATTCTCAAAATTTAATATTATTCCATCTTAATAAATTCTAATTCTTCTTCAGGACTATACTAAACTCAAAAAAAAAAAAAAAAATACTCGAATTTTCAGGGTGTTACAAGATTGTTAGAGTTGTCCTGTTAAATAAAATAAGAGATTGCTTACAAGTCAAGTTAAACAAAATATTTTTAGCATTTATTAGCATAATTTAATTGACCTACGAATTTAGCCTAGAAATAGGCTCTTTAATAACATTAGAAAACAAACTCATTCAAATATTAGAATTCATAACACTTTTTGGAGAATTTTGTGTTTACATTTTAAGGGTTCTTTGTTTTCGAGTTTCAGGGTTTAGTTTTTATCTCCATCTTTTGTACTATTCGTTCTTTTTCCATTATAGTAAAATTATCTTTGCCCGTGGTTTTTTTCCTCTTTGGAGGAGTTTTTCCACGTTAAATTTATTTGTTCAATTTCTCAATTTCTTCCACTATTTTTTACTTGTTCGTTGCTTAATCGAGTCGATCCCCAACACACCCAAATAGAATGAAGCCATAATTAGGCCAACATAGGACCATAAATAATCATCATTAGATATTAGGCTCCGTTTGTTTGGCAGTAAAATGTTTTCCGGAAAATGATTTCTGGAAAATGATTTACTTTTCTGGAAAATGATTTACAGAAAATATTTTCTGGTGTTTGGATGAATCTGTGTAAATATTTTCTGTTGTTTGACAGTTTTCCTGAAAATATTTTTCGGAAAAGTTGTTTTGACATATATTAATAAATTTTATATACATATTAATAATTTTTTATATTTTAAATTGTTTTTACATATATTGCAATGATTTATTTAAAAATAAAAAAATTAAATTAAATATATAATAATACTCAATTATTAAGCTACATTATTAACTGTCATAAAATGAAAACAACCAAAGTCAAATTTTATAATTGTGTTAAAAAAAATAAAAAAACAAGGATTGAATAATTTACAAGGTTTGATCTTCACTCGTATCTTATATCAAGGTTTGATCTTTTAAGTTTTATCAATATGGTAATGTAAGTGTATGAGTGTGAGTTTGAAATTATATTGTATAAAAAAAGAAAAAAAAATGTTTTAAATATTCTAAATATATCTATGATTTAGTGATAATTTATAGCTTGATTAATAAATTGCGAATGTTTTCAGATATTATTGTCACAAATAGAAAAGTAGGAGTAATGGGGTAACGAAACAAGTGTCAGTAAGCTGAACCTATAGCAATTCGAATGCAGAGAACAGAGAATGAAAGGCATGAAAAAAGGAAGAAGATTACCATTACAAACAGCAAAACCATGTACCATACTTTATTTATTTCCTTAATCACTCTTTCCACATGTGCATATACAAAAGGAAAAACTCAAGCTCAAAGTATGTAAAATCTCATACAACTTTTTAGCCACTTAAATTTTTAAGGGTAATTGATTAAACAAGAAACAAGGACTTTTAAAAATATTAAATATGTGGTGTATATTTTTAAGTTGATTTGAAAGCGGTAATTGATGCCATATATTGCAAACTAACCTACGTAGACCATCAAATGTTCCTTTTCACTCCCTGATTTCTTCCAAGGGATTATAATTGCAGGCTTGCTTCTGCATCTTTGGAAAGCAGTAAGAATCGCAACAATAAAGAGAGACCCAGCCATAATTCCTGTAGCAATTTCAAGAGCCAAAAGCCATGCAGGTTTCGAAGCTTTCTGATGCTTTGCAGTGTCTTTAAAAGAATGATGCTTAAGGCTCGGTGCTTGGTGACTTCTCGATGGCTGAGGACCTAAAAACAAATAATGGCACTGTGAACCATGTAATCATAGACCACCAGCAGAAATCTGTCAGAGTAATGAAATGAATTGACGAGATTTCAAGTTTTAAGATGTCAACTTAGCTAAGAACATATAGTTTCTTCAAACATTCTAGAGACATTCTTGACCAGGCCACAGATTAAGCAAAGATCATGTAATACTTACCACATTGTCGGATGGGACGCTGTTTTGCATCTTTTTCCTGAAGACAGTTCCCTTGAAAGCTTGAGCTGCATTAATGATATGCAAAAACATGAGGCAATTGGGCAGAGGAAAGCCAGCACAGATCAATGATACACGCAATGAAAGTTCACCTTGGAAGATACTCCAAACACTTTGGTATGCTTCCAACCAAAAAATTGTACGACAAATCTACCACTTTTAGCTGAGATGCACCACAAAGTCCAATTACGTTTGTACGTGAATCATTCCTGCCGTAAAAAGATTTGAACTTAATACACTAACATGATTTAATTTCAGGGACTAAAGTTCTAGAAAAGAAGCCTGCAATATTTCCAAAATCTATGATCCCAGACTAATATTTTTAAACTCTTGATGGCACAAATATACAAATATAACTAATCATCTGTCATTATCATCACAAGCAAGTAAAAACTAATTTTGCAATGCCATTAAGGGTTAAAACGGACAACTATAATACGGCAGGCCATGTATATATAGGAACTAGAAGAGTTCATTATTAAGTTATTAAGGGGATTTCCTAATGTGAAGTTCATCAAGTAGACATATATAATCCACAGAGCTTTACAGAACATAATCACATTGCCACGATATTCTACTTACGTTCCATGTATCTTAGCTACAAATGATGAATCGGTTTCAGCAGGAACAGGTCCTTGAAGTTTATTTCTATCAAGAATAAGTTCTGAAAGGTTCTTTAAATTGCCAAGCTCAGCAGGCAAGCTCCCACTCAAACCATTTGACTGAAGATTTCTGTGAATACAACATAAAACAAAATAAGCAAAACAGCATAAAATTACAACAAATATTTTCTTAAAGCAAGACACATAAGAATTCGGGTTTTACATTTTCACAAGGCTGGTTAAATTCCCGAGCTCTGTAGGTATTGGACCGGTCAGTTGATTCATCCCCAAATCCAAGACTTTAAGGAATTTCAACATGCCAAATTCTTTTGGAATTGTTCCTATCAGATTGTTTTTGCGTAAAGTTCTGAAAGAAAAAAGACATGAAATTATGAGTCAATCATTACATTCCAATACAGATAAAAAGTTTGAACCAAGAGCATCATTTGGAATAAATAAGCACAAGGTAAACATACAGTTCTTGCAAGTAGGTAACTTGGCTCATTTCTGGAGCAAGAAATCCCTTCAAAGATGAACCAGATATGTTTCTGCAACACATAAAAATGCATAAATTATGAATATCTACCATTAAAGAACTTTGAAAAGTTGTTGGATCAGTGCTTACATCTTGATAACGTGTTGTCTCTCTTTATTACAAGTAATCCCAGACCACCCACATGGATCAGCATCTAAAGCATTCCAGTTTGACAAAACCAGGTGTGGGTCTTCATATATAGCTTCCTTAAATGTTGTAAGAGCCCAAACTTTACAAAAAAAGAAAACAGAGTTCAAAACTCAGTGAGGAATATTAGAAACTATTGATGATAGAATTATATTAGTGTTTCCATAAAATCAACATCATAAATCTTTGAAAAAAAGCTGAAATAAAACACCATGTAACAGAAAATTGACAATTAATAGCCCTTATTTGTACCCACATTTTCCCAGTAACCAAACAAGATCTACAAAAACAGAAAAAAAAAACAAAAACAAAAGTAGAAACATTATTACCTTCCTTAGTAGGGAAAGAACTACAAGTCACACAAAGAACCCCAGAGGCAAAAAACATAATCAAGAAACAAATGTATGGTCTCATTTTTTTTCTCTATTGTAACTCTCTTTCTGTCACTCCGCAAGTAGAATTCAATCATTCATCAACCCCAAACGCTCTGTTTTATCAGCCGCAAGTAAAATTCATCAACCCCAAAAATGAAAAAGAGAGAGTAAAAATGGGGAAAACAAAAAAGAACCAACTGAGTAGCAGGTGTGGGATTTATCAAGAGACTATAACTATGGTACACTAATCTGCTGAAATGAGGTTGCTTTGCTAGTAATACAAAAACAATGAAAGAGATAAAGATGCTAGTAATACAACACTATAGTGCTTAAATTCATGATTTTGCTACTGCCCATGAAAGCAAATCACTTTTTAAAAAAAAGGAGAAAAATTTGAAGCCTTGAGTTTTAAAGGGAATAAAAAAGACAAGAAAAATATGTGAGAGATAAAGAAGTGAGCCTGACTCTGGAAACTCTAAAAATGGCATGAACAAAAGAAGAGAAGAAAAGAAAGAAAGAGGCTTTTGGTAGGAGGGAAAGAATAGAAGATGTTAAAATTTGGGAGAAGGGAAAGAAGCCGATGTTCACGGAGGGGTGAGATAAACGTTTGCGTGGGAAAGTGGTGGTTTGCTTTTTCGTTTCTGCCACTACTACTGGCGGTGTATAAGAAGGAAGACGAGGGGATTCTGCTCTTCCGACCCCAAGAGATGATGAACCAGCAGAGGAGAAATTCTTCCTTAGGGTGAAGAGAGTGAAGAGAGGAGTTTGGAAAATGTCTTACCGTTTAGAAATTGGTAAGACGTTTTCCGGAAACTATGAAATGAAATTACCCGTGTTTTGGAAAATGTTTTCCTTGGGAATTCATTTTCCAAGCAAACAAACACATGAAAATGGGGAAAATGTTTTCTGGAAAATATTTTCCCCCTATCAAACAGACCCTTAGTTTCAGATAACTTTAGAGGGTTGAAAGAATTAATTAGTTTTGAATATTTTTCTCTTAGATTTTCTTAATTTAGTTTTTAGGTTTTCTACTTACTTTTCTTTTCAAAGTAATTGTAATTGTTGTGCTAACGTTAATTGAAGCAACATTTAAATTGAGATCTAGAAATTGCACTTATTCAATAAGATTTTCTTTTCTTTTTTATCTCTTTTCAAATCTTGATCTTATGATTCATTTATTATTTTTACATGTTGTATGAATGCTTGTTATGAACTAATTGCTCATGTAGTGGTGAAATATATCGAAAGTTAATGGACTATTAATTGACATAGGTTGGAGATATATTTACGTTAGTGGCAAGGTTAATTGTTTAATTTGTTATACATAACTTAAGTGACAATTAGGTTAAGGAATACTCTAAGTGAGAGTAAATATCCAAAGTGTTTGCTTAATCTTAGCAATCTAATTGAATAGTTACATAAACCCGCTAAGATATACACCAATAGACGGGATTGCCTATAAGATATACACCAAATTATGTACAATGGGGGTTTATGATAGTGATTATTTAAGGTTTAATTAATTTCTATAAGACATACACCAATGTAGTGGTCTTTAAACACTCATAAGCTATACACCAATACAGGTACCTGCGTCTTAATGTCCATCATAATAATGAACCTTAGACTTACCAATAATTGAATTAGATGAAGAAATTAGGCTTAATTACTGAACTAGTTATTTTATATGCTTTAATTATTTATTTACTTAATTGTTTATTTTATTTATATAATAATTGTTGAACTTATTCTTAGTTAATTTTAAGATTTATATTAGTGTAATTATATTCTTGTGTTGAATTTTTTATTTTATTTTTTAAGAAATTGCAAATCTCATATACTTGATGCAACTATTTCGTTGTAATTTATATTCCTTCAATAAAACTATTTCGTTGTAATTTATTACTTGACAACAATATCATATACTCATGAAAAGTGGAGGAAAGTGACAATAATTTTTTAGCTTAAAATTATTCATTATTTATTTATACACTTTTTTGGGCAAGCAATCTTCCATCCAGGTGGTTACCACAAATGCCTTCATGAATCTCTCGCATCACATACTTAGCCTCCAACACTGTCAGGCATCACAGTAGTGGCTGTGAGAATCCTTTTTTATACAGTACACCCTCTAAAAGAGTATACCTAGCAATTGTAGAACAATATAAATTGCTTTAAATTGCTATGCAATCAAATAGTTTAATGGCTAATAATTCATTATCCAGTTATCTAGTTCGTGGACTTAAATCATTGATATATGTGTAACATATAACATGGATATGCATACCTCGCAACTTCGCGTTGTAATTTTTCAAGCTCTTTTTTATCTGAGTAGTCCTTTATTCCCTGCAACACACAAACTATAGGAGTCATCCATGTGTCTTATTGATCTATAGTATATACTTGGAGTGCATCGTAACTTGGGATTTCCCTATGTTCCAACATAATCTTTCCCATTTGTTCAATGACAATAGAAGATACTAGTTTGGATAGAGCATCTGCTCGTGTGTTATCGCTCATTGAGACTTGTTTTATTTGTATCTTATCAAACCTGCTAGCAATTGGGTTGCAATTGAGTAGTACTTCTCCAACCCTGACTCCTTAACCTCATACTCGTCGTTCAACTGTTTGGTGACCAATTGGGAATCGGTATGAACAACAAGCTTTCTCGCTCCAAGCTAGCAAGCTAACTGTAACCCTGATACCAACGCCTTGTACTCTGCAGCGTTATTAGATGCATGAAATCCAAAAGAGAGTCCATATTGCCAATCGTTTCCTTCGGGATCCACCAAGAGTACTCCTACTTCTGATCTAGTCTTTGCCATAGATCCATCAACATAAACCAACCAATCTTTTGATTTGTTGGTGGTTACAGTTTCTTCCTGTGGCGAACTAACTACTATACTGAAGGCAACAAATGGAATAGAAATTTTAGTACAAATATGAAATTTTTCATAAGTCATTACAAAGGTAGCGTAGTGTACCAAAGAATGCCACTGAGACTTGAAGTGGATTACAGTTCAAATATATTCTATTTCATTATGTAGTATGGAGTTTATTATTTATCAATCAGGTTACCTAAGGAATTGGTAGGTACTTTAAACGAACATTCAACCATGAAGTTAGCCAAAACTTGCCTTTTTATCGCAGTTCACGGTGTAAACTCTATACCAAACTTGGCGAGTTCTATACTCCATCTAATCACTCTTCCGGAGGTGCCAGGTTTAGAAAAATGTTTTTTAATAGGCTGGTTTGTCGCGACTACCACAGGTTGGGCTTGGAAATATGATAGCAGCTTGCGAGCTACAGTAATTAAAGCGAAAATTAGTTTTTCAACTTTCGCCTACCTGAGTTCGCCATTTTGCAGCACCTTACTGATGTAGTATATCGGGAACTATCGAACACCCTCTGCCCTGAGCAAGACAACTACCACAGTTTCCTCAGACATGGCGAGGTATAAAAGCTATTTGGCATTCCTTTGTCCACGAAAAAGAGGTGTACAGGGCCTCGAAGAAAGGTAAGCATTTGTCAATCATCCATGACTCAAATTTATTGAGTCTGACCACCCTTCTAATCAATTGTTGGATATCCTTTATTGTCTTCGGGTGGGGCATTTTTGATATGGCTTGAATTTTCTCAGGGTTCGCTTTAATTCCCCTCTCTAAAAGCCCAGAAATTTGCCAGCCCTAACACTGAAGGCGCACTTATCCAAGTTTAGCCTCATCCAGTGGGCTCGCACAATCGCAAATGCTTATGACAAATTATCAACATGCTGGGCGAGAGTGGAGCCATTCACTAACATGTCATCGACATAAACCTCAACACTTCACCCGATCTGCTCTCTAAAAATTTTGTTCACCATTCTCTGGTAAATTGCACCTGCATTTTTCAAACCAAAAGGCATCATAGAATAGCAAAATAAACCTTCTTCTTTAACAAAAGTTGTTTTCTCTTGGTATTTAGGAGCCATGAAGATTTAATTATATCCAAAGAAAGCATCCATAAAGCTCATGAATTTGTTACCAGAGGACGCGTTAACAAGTCTATCAATCGAAGGAAGAGGAAGCTATCTTTGGGACAACCCTTATTGAGACTGGTAAAATGTATCCACATTCTCTATTTACCACTCGCCTTCTTCACCATTACCACATTCGAGATCTAATCTGGATATTTGACTTCCTTGATGAATCCCACAGCCAATAGCTTCATGACCTCCTACCTTACAGCCTCCACAACCTGCAGCGCAAACTGTCTCCTCTTTTGCTTCACGAGTCTAGCTTCGAATAGAACATTCAAGCTGTGCACAATTACTTGAGGATCCACCCCGGGCATATCTGTAGTGGACCAAGCAAAAATGTCAGCATTCACTCTCAGGCGATTAATCAAATTTTCCTTTTCCTCACTTGTCAGCGCAGACGAAATTCTAACCACTTTATTTGTACTAATACTAAAAACCTGAAAAGTTTCAATAGCCTTTGTTGCTTCTAGCTTCTTAGCTCGCTCCTCGCATCTGTTATCCAAGCTATCCAAATCCAACAACTGACCATCTAGCTCCAGCTGTTGTGAACCCTACCATCATTGTTCTTATTCATGGATCTATTGTACCGATAACAAGTGATATTGTCTGGTTGCTCTCTGATCCGATTATATGTAACCCACCCAGTCTTAGTGGGAAACTTTATTTTTCATATAGAAAGTAGCCACCATCATCCTTTCCATCCTCATGATTGAGCATCCAAAGATAGCATTATAAGCCATAGGATGATCCACCACAAAAAATTGGACATACTCCGTGGTGGTGTGCTCGCCATCTCCTAAAGTCACTAGCAAGGTAATAGAGCATTTTACTTCGATGAGGTGATTCACGAAACTATACAATGGGCTCGCCTTCTTCAGTGTCTTCTCCTTCAACCCCATATTCTAAAAATCATCCCAAGTTAGAACCTCAACGGTGCTCCCACTATCCACAAGAATCCTTTTCACTTCAAAATTGGCAATTATTGCTGTAACTACCATAGGATTGTTGGCATCTTCATCACATACTAACTTTTCATCCTCATGAGTGAAGTCCACCTTCCACATTTCCTGCTGACGTGACCTCTTGGGTGAACCGATAGACATGGCACCCTTGAGGTGTGCCTTCCCCTTAGTGCTAAACGCCGCCCACTCTTCATCTGTTCCAACTATTACATGGATGGTACCCCTAACCTTCTATTTACCCTTAAGATCACCTTACAAACTCTGACCCGGTTGGGAAACACCCTGATCAACAAACTTGGCGAGCTCGCCGTTTCTCACTGCTTCCTCGATGGCATCCTTTAGAGTGAAATAGTCTTCAGTCTTGTATCCAACATCATTATGGAAGGCACATCTGTCTCTCGAGTAGTATCTCCTTGTATTATGCCTCATTGGAGATGGCTTAGGTAGAATTCTAAGACTTTTTGCCTGGTTCAAAATGTAAGTGTAAGTAGCGTTCAAAGGAGTATAAACTTCGAACCTGTCATGGGAGATGTATCTCCTGGTATTCTCTGGTTAAGATCTCTGAGGAACCTTAGGAGAATCACCTTGCGCTTGATTTTTCTACTGTCCATCACTTTTCGCTCGCAACGATTGGTTAAGAGGACCCTTCTTATTGCGAGCTCCCTCACGATTTCTAAGTTGCCTATCTTTCTTCTGAAAAGTGCCGCGTGATGCCTTCTTGATCTCTTCTGCTTTTGCGAACTTGTGGGCCTGCTCATACAAAACAGCCATACTCTGTAATATGTTATCAGTAAAGGAGTATTACACGTGATCATTTTGTACCCTTATTATGAAGGCATCAATAGCCCATTGATCCTCTAAATTCTTCATGTTCAAAGTCGCTGCATGAAACCGCTTAACATAATTCTAGAGGGACTCACCCTCTTTCTGTTTCACCGACATAAGTCCCTTATGTTTAATCATGATCACTCTTTGGGCTCTAAATCTCCCTAAAAACATTTGTCCTAACTGAGAGAAGCTTCAAATTGAGCCATGGGGAAGGGATAAATACCAGTCCTTTGCGCTTCCTTTAAGCGTCGTGGAAAAAGCCTTACATTTTACCGAATCTAATGCACCTAATATGTTCATGTAATCATTGTACTACATCAAGTGGGCTCGCAGGTCCCTTCTCCTTCTAAACATGTTATTTGGGACCTTGAAATCATGTAGCAAGTAAACTGTTGCTATCTTCAAGGCCAATGGATTGTTAGAAAAAAATAGCCAATCCATGTCTTGGGATTCGGGGTGCAACGCTCTTACATCTCGTCGTTGTTCATCCATTACGCTTTGCCATTCTCTTGCATGCATGCCCGGAGCTTCGTCCTTCACATTCATATTTTCATGAAAATCAGAAGTGTCAGAGTTTACCTTCCTTCTCAACTCCTTATTCTGTTTCAAATGCCTAGAGCCCATTTCTAGTGAAATCGGAACAGTAGTTTCGGGACCACAATTCTAACGAGTAGATTCTTTTTTATTATTTTAATGTCTATGGGATTAAATTAAAGTCGTATTAAAATTTCGTTAAGAAATTTTGATGTTTGTTTGATTAATTAGGTAAAAAAGACTAAATCGTAAAAGCTGCAAAAGTTGAGTTCTATTAGTTAAAAGGGTCAAATACCTATGAAACTTTAAAGTAAATGGACTTAAATAGTAATTGTACTATTTAGGGTTAGTGGACAAATATGGACATAATTTAAGTGAATTCTAATGTTAATAACAAAGGTTAAACTAGTAATTTTATAATTAAAATTAAACTAAAACAAAGAAAAGATGGTATTGTCTTTCTAAATGGTTTTTCCCTATCAAAATATTGAAGAGAAACACCATTTTTGGAGCTTTGAAGGTTCGACAAACATTTTTCTTGCATGTTAGTATTTTTGAGATCAAGATAAACCATGTACGGACTTAGATCGAGGAAAAACAAAAGCTTCGGATTTGTTCGACCTAATTTCTATGCCCCTAGTCATCGAGGTAAGTTGGTATGAACAGTTAACGTATTAATATTATTTAAATTGAATGTTAGTATGTTAACTATAATATGAATGGAGTGATGTATAAACCTATCAATGCTACGATGAATATCGAGTCCCAATTGAACCTTAGGAATTCTTAGGATACGAATTACATGTCATTAGGGATTTCATGTTTCGTGTGTTGGTCTTGAATGTCCTACCGATGGCTGAGGTCCTGCATTTGTTGCAGATACTCTACAGCTCGTGTGAGTAGAATTGTGTAGCTTACATTTTGACCCACAACTCGTGTGAGCAGGCCCATTTCACAGCTCGTGTGAGCAATGATGTAAAGGAAATGTTATGGTTATATGCAAGGCACACTTCGTGTGAGCTTTCCCGAGTATCTGATGAAATTCTAGATGGCTCAACCGGCAAGAAATGGGATTGAAATGATAAGTTCCCAAATGGAATTAAGCATAATCTTATGGAAAGAATGCGTGAACTAAATGATGTATTTCATGTGGAAAATGACTTATCTTATGGTTAGTTTGTAATACCTCTCACCCGTATTCAATTCCGGAATAGGGTTACGGAGCATTGCCGAACTTATAAAACATTTAAACATTCAATTCAGATATAAATTCACATTTCATGCAAACATTAGTCCAACTTATGCACAATGTTCATATAACGAGCCTACGAAGCCTTAAGCATGATTTGGGAGTGGTTCGGAACTAAACCAACAACTTAAGAAACTTTCACAAAACTTCAAAAATTTTTCTCAAAATAGGGGACACACGCTCGTCTGGCTAGGCTGTGTGTCTCACACGGCCACCAAACACGCCCGTGTCATAGGCCATA
This sequence comes from Gossypium australe, assembly GCA_005393395.2. NCBI lineage: Eukaryota > Viridiplantae > Streptophyta > Magnoliopsida > Malvales > Malvaceae > Gossypium > Gossypium australe. The sequence continues at coordinate 29,408,385 of CM016625.1, read as the reverse complement.
TGGGCATTCGAAATGGTAGCACATGGCCATGTCCCAACCCGTGTCCTACCCCGTGTCCAAACAAGTGAGCTTACTAACTTGGGTCACACGGCCAACCACACACCCGTGTGTCTAGCCCGTGTGCCCTTCGAAGTGGCCACACACGCTTGTATGCCAGGCCATGTGCTAGGTCATGCCAAACCTGTAGGGTATATTGACTTATGCCACACGGCCAAGTCACACGCCCATGTGTGAGGCCATGTGGAGCATACTAACTTGATTTCAATTTCAACACCAGGGGACACATGACCGTGTAACATGACCGTGTGTCACACACGGCTAAGACATACGCCCGTGCCTCTGCCCGTGTGGACAAAAATAGGCTATTTACCAAGCCAATTTGCCACCCAAATTTGAATGTACCTACAACACATCAACTTGCACCATTCCATGGCATAAATATGCATTTAAACTAGCCAATTCAAACCTAATTCATGCATATTCAATACCACATTTCTCAATACACACAAGTTGTAACATCCTAAATTAATGGGCCTATACGTTTAGTTTGGGGATATGTTTAATGTGTTAATTTAACTATTAGGGGTCCAAATTAGGCTTAGGATGTGGTCAAGGCCTTGGTTAAATTCTTGTTTGAACACTTTGGTGGAAAGCTTGTTAAGTTAAGGCATAACGGATATTAGCTGTGCTTTAAAACACAAATGGGCTTGTGGCCCAGTGGTCAGTAGCGCCACTTAGAGAGCAAGGAGGTGACACCACACAAGGGAGTAAGGGGCCCAAATTCAAGTTTTTTTTTTTTGGAGCCCAATTCTTTTAATTTAAGTTAGCTAATTTTCGACATTGGGTTAGGTGGAGTGGACGGCAACAAGGCTAAAAAATAGGAGGATTTATGTGAATGGGATAATGTAGATATTATAGTTGATAATATGGAAGATAAATGAGAAAAGATAGGAGCTATCTGCTAAGTGCAGTGTTGGCCGAAATTCCATCTCCTAGAAGGGGGAAGAAATCGTTTTCTTGTTGGAAAAAGGGGTGCCAAAATTCTCCCTATTAATTGATTAATTATTAGTTATCAGGAAGGGCACTTTCGGGTTTTTATATGTAAGTGCCGAAATTCTCTATAAATAGGGGTGGGATCTCTTCAATTCCAGCATTTGAACCCTAATCTTTTCCTCATTCTCTGTGCCGAAACCCTTAGCCATTCTCTGCAATCCTTTCTTTTGATTCCTTCAAAAGCCGAAACCTCTTATTTCACTCTCTTCTTCATTCTTTTTCCCTTGTGCCGAATTCTCCACTTAGGCCAAATCTTCATAGTTTTTCCTTCTGTTCATCTCTTTTCCGGATCTCTCCTAAAAGCCGAAAACCCTTAGATCTTATTTGTGGCTTGGTTCTATTCCTTTGGCGTTTCAATTCTCTTTTGTTATTGCCGAATCTCCTCTCAAGTGCTAGCCGAATTCCCTGTGTTGAGGTAAGTGTCGACTCTTGCTGTTCCTTAAGATCTCTTTCGGTTTTTAGGAGACAAGGCCGAATGGCCACTTGGTTTGTTGAGGCTGTCGATTGAGGCTAATACTTTCTCTCTTTTTGCGTTTTGGGTGGCATTCCGGGATTTGAAGGAAACCTGATTGCTTGGATCTAAAAGCCGGAAATCGCTAGTCTCTAATTTCGGGATTTTAAGGTAAGGGGGTTTTCTTTAGATTTTCGTTAGATTCGCTATCACATTTAAGATCTTAACCGTATGTTATGGTTTAACAACCTTATTTCGTTATAGTAGTTCTGACAAGGACTTTTGATGGAATCAAATATGGATCGGGCAAAGGAGAGGATTGGGTTTGTAAACCCAATCCCTAAGTTCAAGAAACGCGCGGTGTCTGCTGTTCGAGATTGGCCATCGGGTTGTGAGCCGGCTTCTGAACAACACCTTAGGCAGATAGCAGTTGTGTCGGCTACAGATAGCGTTGACATAGGAAGTATCATCTTGTCGGTAATCAGGTGTGTAGATCTCTAACACACTAGTTAACTGTAATATATATGTGTTATGGGCTAAAAAGCCAAAAAGTGGCTGTGCAGACAGTCGAATAAAACCCTAAAAGGGTTAGGCAAGGATGCCAGGTACGTAATCATAGAAATCTCTACGTGTATCGAAATATATGTAAGCCTATTTTCTTAAGGATGGTATGATGTTTTCTGTGTGTATGCATGGGGTGGGATTATGATAATGAAGGGGAAGTGCATGATAGGTCACTTGGTGATCGGTGGTTAAACCACAAATTCAAATGTTAGGTCACATAGTGATCGGTGGCTATGCCACGTTTAATGATTCCTGATTAATAGGAATAGGCAGTACGGCTGTCGTTATGGTGTGTAGCAGATGGAGGGTTGATTATAGAAATCCCCAAGGTGTGATGGTTGGTACGGGTTGGTGTGTAGAGGATGGAATTCTAGGATGGGTTGGGCTATTCATCATTTATTAATTATCATGTAATTATGATTGTTGCCTTTATGTATGGGCCAGGGCTCATAATGTGTTTGTGGGCCTCAGGTCGTTGTGTTCGGGATTCATACACTGAGTCTCAGTGACTCACCCTTTTATTTTTCCTACTCTTTCATATGAGCAGTAGATCGTGGACATGGGAGCTAAGGCAGACTCGAGGGGCCATGAAGTTTTTATCTTTATAGATTATTTCGGCTTTTCTTTAAGTTTTTAATTTTGGGAATATTTATGTAATAAGGCCCCCATAGTTTATATTTCACTACATAGTTTTTAATATTTGCAACTTATGAAATTTTATCAAAGGTTTAATTATTCAAAATAATAATAACACAAGGTTTTTTTTTCCAAACGTCACTTATTTATTAATTATTGCCTAATAAATCTACGATTTCCAAAACTGATAAGGAGCTATGTTTTCGACATCAAACCAGTAACATGCCAGATCTAGTCGAAACATATGGGCCAGGTTTGGGGTGTTACACAAGTTGCAAAATAGACCAATCCATTTATATCTAAAATCTCATAAACTTAGATCATCAATATGGCTACTCAAAACATGGATTCTTTACCTTGATTCACAAACAAATAACATCTCAAATATCAAAATTCACTTCCATAAAACCAACTACTAATAAGCATCATCAAAACCAACCCTAATTTACATATTATGAACTATATGCACTTACACATATACACAAGCAAATTTACTCAAAATACGCCAACTCTCATGGCTATTATATACAAACCAAGACATATACATTTACAAGCCATTTCAAATGGCCAAAATCATTACCAAAACATAACCAACATGACCAAAGTCCCTATACATGCCATATACTTAAAAATACCAAAGTTCATAGGTACCAAGAGATAGGTGGATAGTGTGAAGCGATCTCCGACAATCCCCGAATCCGAGCTAGCTTTGTATTCACTATAAAACATAGAAAAATAAACAAGGTAAGCTATAAAGCTTAGTAACCTCATATGAAATAAACTTGATATAATCATAAACACATAATTCAACATGTAATTATAGATACATGAATTCACATCAACTAACAAACCTTTTAATTACTCATTCACAAAACTATATACTTTCGTCGTCATTTCTTTGATTCAACGCTAATATAGTTTATGCACATACCTGTACCATCTCATACCAATCTCATACACATTCTCGTCTTTCATTTACCCGTTGAACCATTTGGAATAGAAGTCGGATACTCAGGAATCTCGCACAATAAGCTGATATCATGGCCCGAAGCCAAATCAAGGTAACTTATATCCGAAGTGCTGATATCATGGCCCGAAGCCAAATCAGCTGTTATTCATGGCCCGAAGCCAAATCGGTAAAACTCACACCTGAAGTGCTATATCATGGCCTGAAGCCAACTCAATGTATCCCCTAATGACATGTCACTAGTATCCTAAACTATTCCTAAGGTTCAACCGGGATTTTGAATGCCGAATTACCATTGAGTCATTGTCGAACTCATTCAAAGTCTTGTATTCTCAATTCATACAATATCAAAGCGTTTAATATAAGTTTAAGATGAAATTTATCACATACGAACTTACCTCGAGTGCTAAAATGGTGAAACAAGTCAACTATTCCATAACTTTGTTCTTTCCCCGATCTAAGTCTGTATTTCTCCTTTCTTGATAATTTAGCTTCAATGTGACCGAACCTTCAAGGTATTTCCATGGATTTTCTAAGCCCTAATTTTTCGGCTCGAAAGATGATAATGAATATAAAATTGTTTTGTTTTATTTATTTAGTCTTTAATAACCAAATTACAAGTTTAACCTTTATAATAAACCATTAATACACATGTTAATGTGTCCATAAATGTCCACTCAAATAAGAAATGGTCTAATTACCACATAAAGACCTTAACTTTAAGGTTCTATAGCTATTAGATACCTTTAACTAATAGACCATCACTTTTGCACTTTACGCGATTTAGACTTTTTTCTCAAATTGACCATTTAAACAGTAAATTTTCTTAACAATTTCACAAAATCATCATACCATGTTTTTTAAAAATTAAAAAATTAATAAAATAAATATTTTGACTTCGGATTTGTGGTTCCAAAACCACTGTTCTGATTTGACTAAAAACGGGTTGTTACATAGTTGATTAAAGTATGCTAACTTGTGTATTGAATGTTGATGTATAGGCTTATGCCAAGCTTATGGTTGGATTATATTACACTTATGCTTTATATTATGCAAATGAAATAGTATGTTAAGTTTTGATTTATACGAGTTTACTAAGCATTAATTGCTTACATAGTTTCTTTCCAATGTTTTATAGATTATTGGAAGCTCGATTTGGTTGGAAGCTCGTCGAAGATCTATCACACTATCCAGAAGACATTTTAGTAGTTTTTGAATGTTTTGGCCAAGGTTTATAATGACATGTATAGGATGAATTGTAATTGTGCTTTGATAAATGTTTAGTTGGTATTTTGGCATGTATAAGTTTTGGAAGTTAACTTAGTTGGTACCATTTGATGCATTGCCAAATTGTGTCTTTTTGGTTATCTTAATATGCATGTTTGTATGGCTCTTTATGGTAAGTTTGGAATGGTATGTCAATGGTCATATTTGTTGTATGTTTTGGTGAGTATTGAACTAGAACATGATGCTTGGATTGTGGTTGATAACATGTTAATTTGCATGACTTTTTTTGTTTAATTCAATTTTTTTTGAATTGATCCCTACTAAATTAGTGCTTTTATGTTTTAATCTTGTCAGAGATGCAATTGGGACGTTAAGAGTAAAAAACAAGTAGAAAAAGGACCAAATTGAAACATAATCAACAAAATGAGGCCGAATAAAAAATGTGGAGAAGGCCAAGGACTCATCAGAATCTTTTGACTTTGTAAAAGCCAAAAATAGAAAAAATATTATTTTATTTTTATTTAATTTTAATTTTATTTTAAAGTGGTTAAAGCTAAAATTTGTAAATTCAATGTATATAAATAGGGCTTTAATGTACTTAGGAAAGACACATTTTAATTTTACATCTTTGATTTTCATTTGGAATTTAAGAGAAATTATTCTTTTTCTTCCAATTTGGGCGTGACCATTCTATTGCTTCCATTTCCATTTCTTTGTTATTTCCAAATTGGTCTAATTTCTTTCCAAGTACCTTTCTTTCCCATTCTTCTCCATCATCATCAAATCACCTTTCAAAATCTACAAAGCATGAATAATTTCATGCTTCACTAAATTTCATCTTAACTTTAGGCTGGTGTTCTTTCCGGTCGGGAATCGTGAGATATGTATCTGTGCTAAAAATTCTTCCAATCGGTATTCACATTTTTTCCTATGTATCAGGATTGACAACTCATCCCTTAAAGTTAACTCAGTTTCAAGTCAAAAAGTGCACGTTGGGTTGGAGTCCTGTTTGCCGCAGTTGGAGAAACGAGTCAGTTGTGCTGTATTTGGATCTCCGAGAACAAATCAAGGAAAAGTGATCGAGTTTAAACGACCCACGTGGTTAAGGTCGTTAATTTGAGTTGGGTTCTTCAAAACGCAAGGCTGCTGGAATCTTGAATTGGGAACACGTGTATCTAAGGGTTGGTTTGCAGGTCGTACCGAGACCAGCTACTATAGGAAGAATTGGTGGTTAGAATGTTCTTAACTACCAAATATAATTTGTACAAAAATAACTCTAAATAGTAGTAAAGAGTGGTAGTAGGGTTGAGTCCACAGGGATCGAATGTTATAATCAACTTCCGCGTTTAACTTGTGATCAGAATTTTTGTCATGTCGAAAGTCGTGGCAAAAGTCGTGCCCACGACTCCAAACGGACATGCAAAAAGAATAAAAAAATAAATCAGGGAGTTTTGAAAATGTTTAGAAAGTAAATAATCGAATCTGCATAAATAAACAATTAATTAATATTAGAAATAAATTTAAATCGGGAAATAAATTCTGATATTTGTAAATAGAGATAATAAGCCTTAGCCCTAGACTCGGTAGATTCCGGATTAAGAATCGATCCTTGTAAATTAACTTTCTCCTCCAAACAATAAGCTAGTTATAGCAGTTAAGAACGTCCTAACCACTAATTCGTCCTCTCGTAATTGGTCTCGGTACGACCTGCAAACCAACCCTTACCGATTATCTAACCGATATATATGTGTTCCTGATTCAAGATTCCGGCAGCCTTGCATTTTGAAGAACCCAACTCGAATTAATAGCCTCAACCGCGTGGGTCGTTTAAACCTGATCACTTCTTCCTTGATTTTTTCTCGTAGATCTGAATACAGCACAGTCAACTCGTTTCTCCAACTGTCAACAAACACGACTCCAACCCAACGTGCACTTTTTTACTTGAAATTGAGTTAACTTAAAGGGATTAGTTGTCAATCCTGATACTTAGGAAAAAATGTGAATTCCGATTGGAAGGATTTTTAGTACTGATACGTATCTCACGATTCCCGACTGGAAAGAACACCAGCCTAAATCTAAGATGGAATTTAGTGAAGCATGAAATTATTCATGCTTTGTAGATTTTGAAAGGTGATGATGGAGAAGAATGGGAAAGAAAGGTACTTGGAAAGCAATTAGACCAACTTGAAAAGAACAAAGAAATGGAAATGGAAGCAACAGAATGGTCACGCCCAAATTGGAAGAAAAAAATAATTTCTCTTAAATTCCAAATGAAAATCAAAGATGTAAAATTAAAATGTGTCTTTCCTAAGTACATTAAAGCCCTATTTATATACATGGAATTTACTAATTTTGGCTTTAACCACTTCAACATATAATTAAAATTAAATTAAATAAAATAAGACTTTTTCTATTTTTGGCTTTTACAAAGTCAAAAGAATCTGATGAGTCCTTGGCTTTCTCCACATTTTTATTCAACCTCATTTTGTTGATTATGTTTCAATTTGGCCCTTTTTCTGCTTTTTTTTTTTTACTTTTAGCGTCCCAATTGCATCCCTGACAAGATTAAAACATAAAAGCACTAATTCAACAGGGATCAATTTAAAAAGATAATCAAATTAAACACAAAAAGTCATGGAAATTAACATGTTATCAAATCCCTCTACTTAGCTCATGCTTGTCCTCAAGCATATTGTACTTTCAAAACTTAGAAATTATTTAATTATTTATTAAAAATCGAGCCTCTTTTCCGCATCCATAATCAATACAAACAACATAGGCAAAAATAAATAAATGCTCAGAATATATAGTTTGATCAACAAGTGCCATAAAACTGAAATATGTGAACTAAATCATTTCACTAAATTGAGCTTGAATCCAAAATTTGCAAGGTATTATTAATTAATCACGTAGTAATAAAAATTTAGACACAGTCAAACCTTTTTACGCGAACTAGGATGACAACCCAAGCACCCTATCCCAGTTACTCAGTTCAAATAGTCTTTTTTTAGTCTCGGTTAGCAGAATGTTTTTAAGTTCTCGATTTGTCACTCGAACCTTTTTACAAGAGATGAAATGACAACCCAAGCACCTCACCCCGGTTATTAAATTCGGTCATGTTTTCGAAACTTTCACTCATAACTTGAGCCTTTATTTATTTATTTATTTTTCATTTTGTTTATTTATTTATGTACAAGCAAATGTTTTTTTTTCCAAACAATCAATTTATATGAAAAATCTAGGTTACATATATCAACTTTAAAACACAAATGTCGACTAATCTAGATACTTGAACACTTTAATTCAAAAATTTCCCAATTGTCCAAATTGACTAAGTAATGAGATTAGAGGCTCAATGTTGAAATAAACTATCGAATAAATCTAGCATAAGATTGAACATATGCAAAAGAGAGACATGAAGCAAAAATCATGCATATTTACCATTTTACTTACCATTTCAACCCCCTCCCCCACTTAATCTATGCTTGTCCTCAATCATGTTTTATATGTAATAAAGTTCAGTAACTCAAAGAACAAGCAAAGAGAAAGGTTAAGAATACTCCTCATGTGTTTCTAACGATGTTTTCAGCGTTGGGAAATAATTGTCAACATTTAGCACAGCGTGCCCACGCCACCATTAGTATATGATTTTAGGAAAATTGACAACCTCCATTACGTACCTGAAAATAACACATTAACCTGATTAAGTAATAATCTGGTTATTATTCATTTTATTTTTAATCCAAATTAAAATGAAATTCAAAAAAAATTATAAATTAAAAATAAATTTGGGTTGCCTCCCAAAAAGCGCTTTTGTTTAACGTCGTTAGCTCGAAGACCTTAAATGTTATCCGTTTGGCTGATTGAGAATTAATTTTTCCATCTTGTGCACTTGGATGTTCTTGTAAAAAGGTTTTGACCCTTTCCCACTATCCTTGAAGCCCTTCCCGGATTCTTATATCATTAGTGGATTGAGGCGTCTTTGAACTTCTCTATTCATCTTTGCATTTTTTTCTGTTGGAGTCCTTGTACGTTCTAGAAATGGTTTGAGTTCTAATTTTAAGGCTTTCATGACAGCTTCACATATTGGTTTTAGATCATCGATAATTCCTCTTGCTTAACATCGAGATCTACATTCCTGCAAGGCACGATTTGTAACTTATCATTGGGATGTCTCATATCCTCATAAACATTAAACCTAACCACTTCACCGTCAAATTTCATAGTGAGTGTTCAACTCCAAACATCAATTTTTGTTCACGTGGTACTCAAGAATGGTCTCCGAAGAAGTATGTCAAACGAATTGGCCGAGTTGTCATCCATCATGTTGATAATGTAGAAGTCTGCAAGAAATATCAATTCGTTTCCCTTAACAAGAACATCCTCCAACACTCCTTCTAGATGCACTACAGATATAAATGCAAGTTGAATAATTACACCTGTTTCCTTCAAAGGACACGCATTAAGTAGCTTATAAATTGACAAAGGCATAACATTAATTGATGCGCCTAAGTCACACATGGATTTTTTAATACAGAGACTACCTATTTTGCAAGATATAGAAAACATACCTTGGTCCTTACATTTAGAAGGTATTTTCCTTTGTAAAATGGCGGAGACATTTTCTCCAACACTCACCTTTTCATTGCCTAGGAGCTTCCTCTTACTAGTGCATAATTCTTTTAAGAATTTTGTATACCGTGGAATTTGCTTAATCGCATCAAGAAGAGGTATGTTGATTTCTACTTTTCGAAAGGTGTCGAGGATCTCCTTCTCTTCTCGCTCCTTCTTGCATTGGATAAGTCTTCCAGGAAATGAAGGTGGTACTGCAAATGATTCTTGTGGTGCTGACTCTACTTAAGCTTCTGTGTCAAGTTTCTTCTCATCTCGACCAGCGTCATGGGCACGACTTATGTCAGGTACGAGCTCCAAAACCTTTCCACTCCTCAATGTTATAGCACTTACATTGTGTTGAGGATTAGGCTCAGTCAGGGATGGCAACTTACCTTGGGACTCTACACGGCTAACCGTGGGCGCAAGCTTGCTCACTTGCTTATCTAACTCCTGCAAATGAATTTCATTTTTTAGCTGAAACTTCTCAGTACTATTGGCTAGCCTTTTTACTATAGCTTCCAAATATGACTTTGGGGGCAATAACTGTTGATTCGGAGGCAGTCTTTGTTGGTAAGGTTGATTGAATTGAGGATTCGACCCATAACTTAGATTTGAGTGATCCTTCTACCCCACATTATATGAGTTCGAATAGGGGTCATATCACCTTTGGGGAGGTCCTGAAAAGTTCCCTACAACATTTACTTGTTCTGTCGAATCCTCATGTAAAATTGGACATGAGTCCGTCGGATGGTCTAACTTAGCGCAAATTTCACACAACCGTGCTAGGCCCGTTTTATCTGTAAGCAAAGTTTGAACAACATTAGTTAGCTTATCAATTTTATCTTTTAGAGATAGATAACTTAACCCATGAACCCATCTCGTGGGTTCTGTGGCCGGTCAGAATTGTTGAGAGTTAGCAACCATTATCGAAATCAACTCTCGTGCTATCTGAGGAGTCATATTAACTAGTGCCCCTCCACTTGCAACATCTATCATTTTCATTTCCATCGGGAGTAATCCCTCATAGAAATACTGCCAGAGTGACTATTCAGTCAGTCTATGTTGTGGGCAACTTGCACGCAACTTTTTGTATCGCTCGCAGTAATCGTAGAGTGATTCAGTCTCCTTCTGACGGATTCCTATGATGTCTCTCCTTAGTTCAGCCGCTCAAGCTGCAGGGAAGAACCTATCAAGAAATAAACGACACATGTCAGACCATGTGTTGACAGATCCTAGGAGTAAATAAAATAGTCACTCTCTAGCAGAGTCGGCTAATGAGAAAGAAAAAGCACGAAGTTTGATTTGGTCTTCGGTTACTCCTTGAGGCTTCATGCTTGTGCACACCATATGGAACTCTTTAAGGTGGGTGTGCGGATTTTTGTTTTGTAATCCACGGAAAGTGGGTAGTAAATGAATCAAACCTAACTTTAACTCGAAAGGTGCTCCTCCCACCGAATAAGTTATACATAAGGGTTGTTGTTCATCCGGTGCCGCTGCGAGTTGGCGTATCATCTGCTCGGCCATCTCGTTTGGTTAAACGAACGAGAAAATTTCCTCGGTGTATGATATGGTTTCGAATCCAGGATCTGATCGTTTATTGCGTCGAATGGCTTCTCTTCGTAGTTATCGGGCCAATTTCTCAATTTCTGGTTCAAACTCTAAAGTTTTCGGTTCTGATATGGTCATAAGGTATACAAACAAAAATTAGAAAAAATATCTCCAGTCCCCGGCAACGGCGCTAATAATTGATGGGCGTCGAAACCACCAAAAATAATTCCTACAAAAATAACTCTAAATATTAGTAAAGAATGGTAGTAGCGTTGGGTCCACAGGGATCGGATGTTATAATCAACTTCTGCGTTTAACTTGTGATCAGAATTTTTGTCATGTCGAAAGTCGTGGAAAAAGTCGTGCCCACGACTCCAAACGGACCTGTAAAGAAAATAAACAAATAAATCAGGTTGTTTTGAAATGTTTAGAAATTAAATAATTGAAATAGCGTAAATAAAAAATTAATTATTATTGGAAATAAATTTAAATTGGGAAATAAATTCGGATATTTATAAAAAGAGATAATAAGCCTTAGCCCTAGATTCGGTAGATTCTAGATTAAGAATCGATGCTTGTAAATTAATTTTCTCCTCTAAACAATAAGCTGGTCATAGCAGTTAAGAACGTCCTAATCACCAATTCTTCCTTTCATAGTTGGTACCAGTATGACCTGCAAACCAACCCTTACCGATTATCTAACCGAGATACACGTGTTCCCGATTTAAGATTCCGACAGTCTTACATTTTGAAGAACCCAACTCGAATTAATGGCATCAACCGTGTGGGTCGTTTAAACCCAATCACTTCTTCATTGATTTGTTCTCAAAGATTCGAATACAGCACGGCCGACTCGTTTCTCCAACTGCCAGCAAACACAACTTCAACCCAACGTGCACTTTTTGACATAAAATCGAGTTAACTTTAAGGGATGAGTTGTCAATCTCGATACTTAGGAAAAATGTGAATACCGGTTGGAAGGATTTTTAGCACGGATACGTATCTCACGGTTCCCGACCGGAAAGAACATCGGCCTAAAGCTATGATGGAATTTAGTAAGTAGATTTTGAAAAGTGGTTTGATGATGATGGAGAAGAATGGGAAAGAAAGGTATTTGGAAAGAAACTAGACCTATTTGGAAAGAACAAAGAAATGGAAATGGAAGCAACAAAATGTGCACACCCAAATTGGAAGAAAAAGAATAATTTCTCTTAAATTCCAAATGAAAATCAAAGATGTAAAATTAAAATGTGTCTTTCCTAAGTACATTAAAACCCTATTTATATACATGGAATTTACTAGTTTTGGCTTTAACCACTTCAACATATAATTAAAATTAAATAAAAAATAAAATAAGATTTTTTCTATTTTTGGCTTTTACAAAGTCAAAAGAATTTGATGAGTCCTTGACTTTCTCCACACTTTTTATTCGGCCTCATTTTATTGATTTTGTTTCAATTTGGTCCTTTTTCTTCTCGTTTTTACTCTTAGTGTCCCAATTGCATCCCTGACAAGATTAAGACATAAAAGCACTAATTTAGTAGGGATCAATTCAAAAAAAATAATCGAATTAAACACAAAAAGTGATGCAAATTAACATGTTATCAAATCCCCCTACTTAGCTTATGCTTGTCGTCAAGCATATTGTACTTTCAGACATTAGAAATTATTTAATAATTTATTAAAAATCGATCCTCTTTTTCGCATCCATAATCAATGCAAACAACATAGGCAAAAATAAATAAATGCTCAGAATATATAGTTTGACCAACAAGTGTCATAAAACTGAAATATGTGAACTAAATCATTTCACTAAATTGAGTTTGAATCCAAAATTTACAAGGTATTATTAATTAATCACGCAGTAATAAAAATTTAGACATGGTCAAACCTTTTTACGCGAACTAGGATGACAACCCAAGCACCCTATCCCGGTTACTCAGTTCAAACAGTCTTTTTTTTAGGCTCGGTTAGCGGAATGTTTTTAAGTTCTTGATTTGTCACTCGAACCTTTTTACACGAGATGAAATGACAACCCAAGCACCTCACCCCGGTTACTAAATTCGGTCACTTTTTCGAAACTTTCACTCATAACTTGAGCCTTTATTTATTTATTTATTTATTTTTCATTTATTTATTTATTTATGTACAAGGAAATATTTTTTTCCAAACAATCAATTTATATGAAAAATCTAGTTACATATATCAACCTTAAAACACAAATGTCGACTAATCTAGATACTTGAACACTTTAATTAAAAAATTGCCCAATTGTCCAAATTGACTATGTAATGAGATTAGAGGCTCAATGTCGAAATAAACTATCGAATAAATCTAGAATAAGATTGAACATATGCAAAAGAGAGACTTGCAGCAAAAATCATGCATATTTACCATTTTACTTACCATTGGTATTTTTAACATGTTTAGGTAGGGGATGTTTGTATGTGTTTGAGGTGCCTTTGAACGGCATATTGGTTAGTTGTATTAGAACTTTGAAATGGAATTTTGGTGTATGTTTTGGTAATGTTTAGGTTTCCTTGAAGTATGCTTAAATGGGTTGAAAGGTTAGGTATGATATGGACTTGGAAATGGTTTGATTTTAGGTAAATTTGGGTCCACAAGGCCTGAGACACGAGCGTGTGACTCAGCCGTGTGAGACACATTGCCTGGCAACACAGACGTGTGTCATCTAATCATATCTTAGGTTGTAAGTCAGTGAGTTACACGGTCTAACACACGGCCTGGCACACGGGCGTGTGTGGTGACTCAGAGAGTTACACGGCCATGTGACCCTACTCAGAAAGTTACATGGGTGAGGACACGGGCTGAGACACGATTGTGTGTCCCTAGTTCGAAGGTTACATGGTCTGAGACATGGGTGTGTGTCTTAACCGTGTAAGGAACACGGCCGTGTGACCCCTGTTTCCAAAATTTGGTAACTTTTTCCTAAACTTTCCAAATTGTTTCAAATAGGTCCTGAATTGCTTCTAAGTTATTTTTAGGGCATCAAGGGCTGGATTTAGGGACAGTATGCATGATTAAGAACGATTATGATATGATTAAAGTGTTGAATGGTTTGAAGTTTAAATGTTTCTAATTGTACGGTAATGCTCTGTAACCTATTTTGGTAACGGAAATGCATTAAGGGTGTTACAGTAGTGGACTTTATCTTATTCCCGATCATGTCCATTGGCAAATAGATCATTGAGTGATTACCTTCTGACCATTCTATCAGCCTTCATTTAGCCTTGATATTTCCTTTAATTTTCTCGTGATTTCTGCGGACTCTATCCTTTCTTTACTTTGTATTCTTTATTCCATTTATTCCTAATGTTGATTCTTCCTTTTACCATGTTTCTACAAGGTAGTTTTTCTACCTACCCGTTTCCTAATCCTTGAATATTTTCCCCTAAACGACCATTTCAATTTTATTTAGTCCAGGGCGGGCTCATCTTCTTACCATAGTCCCGAAAGAATTTTTGACATCCCAACTGTCGGGATAACTTATTGTGGTTTAGCCCGGATGGGTAACCTAACACGAATTTATGTTCAGTTGGGACGAGCAACAAATGTGGTTAGTATTAGTGTATTCAAGTTCATTTATTGAGTTTCATTCTATAATACTGTTAATATGAAAAGAGAAAATGAGATGACACAAGATGTATTTGATGTTCAAATATGGTATTAGTGAATGATTTGAATATAAAGCTTTGATATACATGTAAGATTGCTTATATGATTTGAATTGGTATTGTAACAGCCCGTTTTTCAGTGGTGTCGAAAATAGTGGTTTTGGGGACACAAATTTGACAAGAAAGCTCGTAAATATTGTTATTTAATATTTATGAGTCAATTATAGTATTAAAATAAATTTTGAATTTGCAAATTATGTTATTTGAATGAATCATTAGGTTCAAGTGATATGACCCTAAAGTTAAGTGGTTTTAGAAAATGAGGTATCGGGACCTCGTTTTTATAAACCGAGCCGTAAATATTTTATTAAATATTTACAAAATGCTATTAAGGTTTTATTAAAGTTTCGTTAAGAAATTTTAATGTTTAGATAGTTAATTAATTAAAAAGGACTAAATTGTAAAAGCTAAAAAAGTTGATTTCTATTAATTAAATGGGTCAAATGGTTATGAAAAGGTGAATTGTTGGACTAAATTGGTAATTATACCTTATAGCTTGATTATGGACGGTTTTGGACATTATTAGATTATTTAAAGGTTAATTTTTAATGGATAAAATTGTAATTAAACTAAATAATAACTAAAACAAATAAAAAGAAAAGAAAACATTAGTATCATCTTCCTTTGGTTTAGTAGCAGCCGAAATCACCATGGTTTTAAGCTTGAGAATCGACCAAGCTTCTATTTCATGCATGGTAAGTGTTTTGATTTCCGTTTTCAATGATTTGTATGTTTTTAGGCTTGTATTAGCTTAATCTAGCTAATCCAAGGGGTTAACTTGTTACATTTTCATGTTTTTATGTTTTATGTTCATATTGTAGAAATGTTTTTATGGAATGTGCCATTAATGAATTTGAGATGTTCTTGAAAGTTTATGGTAGAATCTTAAGCTTGGTTGCTAGATAGGATTATTTTGTAAAGTAATTTTTGGTAATTTTAATGTTTGAGGACTAAAATGTAAAATTAGTAAAAGTACAAGGACTTTCTGTAAATTAACAGTAAATATGGGCTGTAATAGGGTTCCAAACAATTTGGCTAATCATGAAATTGAATAATAATGATTAATTTACATGTTTTGGGCTTTGGGACTAAATTGTAAAAAATATAATATTGGGAAAATTTTGTGAATTGAATGGAATTATTATTTTAGATTAAGAACGAGTAGAAAATCGAGGAGAAGAGAAAATTACCAAATAGCCTCTTTACTTAGCTGTTGCTGCAATTTAGTCTGGTAACTTCATATGAACTGTAATCATTATAATGTTAATTAAATTAAATGTTTACTATGTTATTTTTAATGTAAATGAATCAATATATATTTTAACGTATCCATATTATGATGAATTGATAGATATTGACTCCCAATTGAACCTTAAAAATTCTTAGGATACAAATGACATGTCATTAGGGATTTCATGTTTCGGGTCCTGGTCTTGAATGTCCTACTGGTGGCTGAGGTCCTGCATTTGTTGCAATTCTCCACAGCTTGTGTGAGCAGCATCGTGTAGTTTACATTCTGACCCACAACTCATGTAAACAGGCTCATTTCACAGCTCGTGTGAGCATTAATGTATATGAAAGGTTACGGTTATATGTAAAAGCACACTTCGTGTGAGCTTTCCTGAGTATTCGATGTAATTCTAGATGGTTCAACGGGTAAGAAAAGGAATGGAACAGTAGGTGACTTAATGGAAAGGTTCATAACGGTGTGAAAAGGTGGATACTTATGTAATGTATCTTATGAAATCTATTTATGTTATAAATGAGTTTATATGATGGTCAATGAATCTACTAACGCGTGAGCTTGATGATGCTTGAATAGGCTTATATTAAACTCATGGTATTGGAAACGGTAAGTAAGAAATGGAATTAAACATGATCATATGGTAAGGATGATGAATTTAATGTTATGTTTATATATATATATATGTGGTTGATTTAATGTGTATCATGAACAAGTATGTTAACTTGTGAGTTTGATAGTGTTATATAGGCTTTTATTAAGCTTATGACATTGGTAAAGGTTTATACTTATTCTATAAAGTTCATTATTGAAATGGTATGTTAAGTTTAAAGTTTATACGGGCTTACTAAGTATTCATTGCTTACGTAATTATTTTCTTTGCTTTATAGATTATCGGAAGCTCGATCGGTTGGAAGTTCGTTAGATATCCATCACACTATCCAATGATCAATTCGATAGTTTTTGAGTAATTTGGCTAAGGTTTATAATGGCATGTATAGGGTAATTTGTAATGGCATTATGGTGCATGTGGTAATGGTGTTTTGGTATGTATAAGCTTTGGAAAGCTATGTTGGTTTGGTACACCTTGATGCCTTACCAAGTTATGTGATTTTGGTTACTTTAAAATGCTTGTTGATATGGTTCTCTTAGCATGTTGATGATGGTTTGAAAATGGTTACTTGTGACATGTTTGAGTTCATATTTGAAATAGGTTATTATGTTTGGAAAATGGCAATATTAACTTGTATAAGGTGGTTATAATGGTGCTTTGATGAATATGTAAATGGTAATTTGGTATGTTTGTGCCTTGATGTTTACTTATGATTGATGGACTTATAATGCTTGATTACATAAGTCCTTTTGGTCACTTTTTGCTAATTGATGTGTATGGCAATTTGGTACAAGATGTTGATTTGGAAATGGTCAATTATGTTGTGTTTTAGGCATAAAATAGAAAGAGGTCTTTATGCATGGAATTAGGTAATGTTCACATGTTTTGGTAAACGTTGTGTTGCTTTAATTGTGGTGGTTAGTTGAACTAGGATCTTGGAAATGACATTTTGATGTATGTTTAGAAGATGTTTAGGTCCCTTTAAAGTGTGCACAAATGGATTGAATATTTATGCATGAAATTATTTTGAAAAGGTTTGATTTTAACTAAATTTTGCGTTCACACGACTGGCGACACTGTCGTGTGTCATCTGATGTTTCCTTTAAGATGCAAGTCAGTAAGTTACACGGCCTGGCACATGGGCCTAACTGTTTGGTGACGTCACGACGTCGACCTTAAATTTTCAAAACTTTACAATTTGGTCCTATTTCGTGCTCAGGTCAACAAAAAGCTTTCTTAAGCTCGATTAAGGCTTAGATTCAATTGTGTATCATAATGAGAATGTGTTTATGACATGATTGAATGTTTGATTGATTTATTTACAGTTTATTTGACAATAGTTGCTCTAGCAATGATTATAGTATCTTGTAACTCGGACCCAGAGGGGTGTTACAAGAAATATTAGTAGAGGTGAGAAAAACTCGATGAAAACCGACTAAATCGACTGAACCAATCAAATTCTTTTTTTTTTAATTTGGTTTTGGTTGGTTTCAATTTTAGCTCGGTTGCAATGGTCAGTTAACTCATGTAATTTTAGTTCGATATTAATTTTGGATTTCAATATCATTTTAACCAATGAAACTGACTTTAATACAAATATTAAATCATATATCATATATATTATACAAAAGATGAGAGCATACATATGAAAACTTTGAATTCTGATATAGTTCTTTGAGCTCTAAAATATTTCTTCTTTTTTTTATTTAAAATAGGTCTCATTTTTTAAATTAAGTTTTAAATATGATTCCTTGCCATTAATAATAATAATAATAATAATAATAATAATAATAATAATAATAATAATAATAATAATAATAATAAATAATAATAATAAGCAACTTTAAACATCATACATTTAAATTATAATTAAAATTTAAAATTTAAATCTCCAACACAAATAAAAAAATAATATAATTACATGCAACAATCATATATATCATATCATATATCATATATTATATAAAAAATTTGTTAGGAAGCATATATGGAAACATTGAGATGTGGGATAGTTTGAGACCCATTATTAACTTAATTTAATAACATTTTAATTTAATTTAGTTTAATTACATTATATACTAATTAATTTAATTTAATTATCATATTATATACTTTGTATTAATTACATCATATAATAATTTGATTTAAATTAATTTAAGAATCAAATATGAATATAACAATTATTTTTTATTGAATTCATCATTCGAGAAATGGGAAAAGAAGTAATCTTGTTTAGTTCTTTTGTTTATTATATATACGATAGCATGCATGCATGCATACATACATAATATCATATTATATATATATATATATATATATATATATATATATATCAATAGAATTTTGAAATAATTTTAGTATCAATTAGTTGTAAATCAGGTTTAAGACATTTGTCAATTTTTACATTAATATAGTTTAATTTCCCAATCAAATTATTAGTGAAATATTATAAAAAATTAAGTAGATTCATAAAAATAATTAAGTGCATTTTAATAATGCATACAATTGGTCCCTACATGATATGGGTATGCAAACTAGTATATTTATATTATGAGGTATTCGTCTCTCGGCTAATAAGGACAACCTAATTCTTTTCCACATGTCATGCCTATCCTATTGACATGTGGCAACAAAATATTTTACATATAATATCTATTTTTAAAAATCAATACAAAATTTAAATAAAAAATAAAAATTATAATTTAAAATTACAACCTTTTTAAAATTAATAATAATATCTAAAAAGATAAACTTTACGCTCGAATGACCCCTTCTCATAATGAAAATGTATACAGCCCTATTCCGGTCTGGTCCGATATGGAATGAACTTATAATTATGGAATCAGCTCGATCATCAGATTATAGATTATAAGTTCATAATCCCAGCCCATTCCCATTTTGGGCGGAACAGATCTACTAATTCTTTGATTCCAGTTAATAAAGAGGGACCTTGAACTAATAAATAGATTCTAGAAGCTAACTAGAAGCTAAACTAAAAAGGGGTACCCTGAGCAATTGCAATAATCGGGTTCATTGATATTCTTGGTATAGTAGATGCTATCACACATACAATCATACTTAATTCGATGGAATTGTTTGATCTTAAAGGGAATCTTCTATAACTTCGCGCTTGAGGGGTTATTTCTTGGTTTCGTCCAATCATTAATAACTTGATTATTTTTAAATAATAGTAGATAGAAATAACGCTCCTTTTTTTTAAATTTGTTTTAATATGTTTTAATTTAAGATTTAAAATTAATTTAAGTGATATATCATTTTTTAAATAAATAAAAAATCATAGAAGAAATTTAAAATATATATTCTATTAAATTTAAATAATGATATGTTAATTAAAGTATATACCTAATAAATATTAATTTAATTTTAAAATTTGAATTTAAGTAATTGAGTAAATTATACCACAGGTTACCCAACTATTGCCTATTTTATTTTTTATCACCCAACTATCATTTTTTTAATTTGTTCACTTAACTAATCAAAACTATTTTTTTGACCCATTTCCATTAAGTGCCATTAAATATCTGATGAGAGGTAATATAACAGTTAAAAAATCGATATAATAACAAATTTAGCCCTCAACTTTTACATATTATATCGACTTGGTTATAATTTTTAAAAAAATTAACCTTCAAAATTTACAAAGAGTCTCAATTTGATCCTCAAAATTATCCCAACAAACAAAAATTAGTGAACTATTTTTAATTTTTTATTTTTTCACAAGTCAAATTTATGTTTTCACATTATTTAAAACTTTATTTCGTACCGAAAGAAATTATTGAAAACTTTGTTTCTAAAATTAAAAAGTATTAAATATATAGATTTCTAAAAAATATTTAAAAATTCTTTTAAACTTTATTTTTAAAATTAAAAATCATTTTAAACTTTATTATAATAGGTTTATTTTTCAACTTCTCTTTCTTATAATTCATAATATTCCAAATATATTATCTTTCAAAAATTTATTTATATTTTTAAATAATATATCTATTTAAATAATAAGAAATTCATAAAAGGCATGAACAATATATATAATAACACAAAACTCAAATCCAAAATATTACTCAACCAAACCCAAATCCAAAATAAACAATTCAATTTATTCAAAGTCCAAATCCAAACAAAATAACAAGCACAACCCAAATTCATTTCCCCCTATAAAAATAAATCCAAGGCTAAGCCCTACCAAGCCTTCGTCGGTTTCTCTCATTTCCCCTTTGCCTTTGCCTTTCCTAAATTAATGGACATAATTTCCCAACCTCCATCTCGCCTCCAGCCTTCTCCCCGCACGGTAGCGCCGTTACTGTCTATCAGCTTCTCTTGTCAATTGTTTCTCTTAGCATCAACAAATACTGACCCTCTCCTGTTTTATTATTCCTCCATATGTACACCATTGGTTTCATATTATTTGGGTGATTGATTCAATATTGCAAAATGAAATCTAATTGTTCTTGATGAATATCAATTAAACAGATCGCAATGTTGATCTTGGCTGTTTTTCAGTCACTAGTTTGCCTCAAAATTACTATTTTCGATTTATATAGTTTAAATTTGTATGCTTTAAGCACCAACTTGGGTCATTTTACCCAAAAAGGCCCATTTCCAAAATTATTTACGGAAATGGGCCAATTTTCTGATTATTTGCTAGAAAAGGCCAAATTCCGCGAAATCGCGTCCACGTCAGTGCGTTCTCAGGTGATATGTTAGCAAAACGCGTCCTTAGGGGAGCGTTTTGTCCATGTCAGCACAAAGCGCTTCCTTGAAGGAGCGTTTTGCTAACGTGGACAGAACGCTCCCCTAAGGACGCGTTTTGCCCCTGCCCAACGACTACTTTTTTTTACCGTTTGGGCACCAACGGTCCCAAAAAAAAAAACTATAAAAGGCCCCCCTTTCATTTTTTCACACAAAAGTCCTCTCATAATTCTCTCAAAATTCTCTCAAATTCTCTCAAAGCTCTCTTTAATTTTTGCAAAAAAACTCTTTTTAAAATTTTTTTTGAATTAGTTTTTTTTAAATTAAAAAATATTCGATCGTTTTAGCAATGGCCAGAGAATTAATTCGTTTCGATAATAAACACATCTCCGTGGATCAAATGACAATGGTAAGTGATAATTTTAATTTTTCAATACTATTTAATATTTTTTTCATTTATGCAATTTTAATTAATTTTTCAATACTATTTAATATTTTTTTCATTTATGCAATTTTAATTAATTTGTATTTTATAATTTTTTATAGCAGTCTGTAGATCGGGTGTTGCAATGCTATATCCGTAATATGTCTGGTCCTCCATTACCGTTGATAGAGAATTACTTACGGGAAGCGGGTTTTTGGCACGTGGCCACGATAGGCTGGGGGTGCAAGTTGGACCCGAAACTAATCATTGCGTTGATAGAGAGGTGGAGACCCGAGACGCACACTATCCATCTTCCATGCGGAGAGTGTACTATCACTCTAGAAGACGTGCAGTTGCAATTGGGATTGCCGGTAGATGGGTACCTAGTCATCGGGTCCGCTCAATCTACTGATTGGGGAGCCATATGCTACGAGCTTTGTAACACCCCACACCCGGCCTAGACGTTATGACCGAATCTGACGTGCCACATCGAAGTGCTGACTTGAAAACCGGTCTTGTCGATGCAAATTCGTGACTAAAGTTTTAAATCCTTTTTGAAACTAATTACTATAGAAAACGTTGGAGTTGTAAAATCAAAACTTGTTAGTCGCTTATTGGTCATATCATTTATTACAAGTTTATTAAGTAGGATTAAATATTGCGGAAGCTTTTTTAATTGTAAACTTTAACATTTGAAAATGCGTGATTTTCTTTGGAAACAGTTATTATTTTGAAAACTCGTGTTTCCTAATCTAACAGGTTAACGAAAAAGTTAAAACCAAATAAAAATTAAAAACCTCAAATAGCCTTATTACATAACTATTTCCCCAAAATAAATAACTTAAAGAAAACTAGGTATAAATAAAAATACTTGAGAACATGTGGCCACATCCGAGTCCCTCGCAGCTCCAAATCCTCTAAGGCTGGGGATTACCTGTACAGTTAAAAGAAAAGGGTGAGTTACAAGAACTCAGTGTGTAATCCCCTATCATGCAGTAGCAGTCTGGGCCTGAGCCCTATCCAGTAACAGTACATTGTAGGCCTTAGCCCAATACAGTAACAGTGTGGGTACAATCCCAAAAAATAACAGAACAGAACAATGATGCAACCCAACCCAAACCAACCAATACACCACCCGTACCAACCAACACACCATGTGGGGACTAAGTTGACCCACCCAGCCAACACACCAATATCGCAGCATAGCTGCTAATAGTAACGCAGCAAAGCTGCTAATAACAATAAATGTGGCCAAGCCACTAGAATCAGAATACGTGGCGAAGCCACTAGAACAGTAAAAACGTGGCAGAGCCACTAGTACAGTACTTCCTCCATATCAGAATCCCAACCCTAATACAGAATGTCGTGTCATAAATAGTACGTGTATGCAGTATGTCATATTCATAAACAGTCATATAGATAGCATACACGCATCAACTAAACTACCACTAGGGGTATAATGGTCATTTCGTCTGTTAGGGGTAAAACGATAATTTCACCTCTCAGGGGTATTTTGGTAATTCTACCTTAAAAGGGATTTTTCGGTAATTCTACCCTTCGAGGTTACTTTGGTACAATTTACGACCTTTCAAAAGGCCTACCGTCGTCTCGAACAACTCGAATAACTTATATGGCCAAAATAGTGTAATTGGGCCCAAAGCCCACTATTCGGCTCAAGTGGGCCCACCCGCTATTGTGGCCCATTCAACCCAATTTCAGTCATGGCTATGCGAACTTCGCAGCCCAATCCATTATTAGTCACTTACCGTGGATTTCGTTCTTATGGGCCCATGAGCCCATTGGGCCCACATGGCCCATTTCGGCCCTACGAGGCCCATTACGACCTAAGCCCACGAGAACGTTTATGGCGGCTTCTACGGTCTATGGCCAATGATTGTGGCTCAATTTGTCCCTACGACCGTTCGCACGCTCGTGAGCCCTCAGATGCCGAAGTTTCGGCTTTGCCGATTCACAATTAAACATGGGTGTGAATACACACCTTCATCCATCGTTTTGACAGAAACAACATTGCGTGTACGATTACACACCTATTATGAGTTGTAGTTTGAAGCGCTTCCAAGATTAAACACCTATGATAACAACAACCCCATCAATTAGTCTCAAACCCTTGTTAATCCATCACCATAATATTGAAAACGCTTTAATCAAACTAACGCTACTTACCAATCAACAACAATCTCCTCTAGTTCCAAAACCACGTATTTAAAAGTCTTATGAATCAATTCATAATTCCAGTAATTATTAACGAATGTTTTATGACAATCAGTATTTAATGTTTTTGTTTCCGCAGATCGTGATATCTCACTACAGCTTTCAGTTTTCTATAGTCTCAGTTTACCCTAACAAAAGAGTTTGAGCATAGTACTACTATCTATGGTAGTTTCTCAGTATAACATTTAAACCTATAACAGTAAACAGTGTCAGAGAACTTACAAATTTGGCGCCGGAGACTCGATGTGCCACACTTTCAGTAACAACCTTCCAATTTTCTTTCCAAAACCAAATTTGAACAATTTTAGAAAAAAAATTTAAGATTTCCACAGCTGAATTTTGCAACCAGGCTCTGATACCACTAAATGTAACACCCCACACCCGGCCTAGACATTATGACCAGATCTGACGTGTCACAACAAAGTGCTGACTTGAAAACCGGTCTTGTCGATGCAAATTCGTGACTAAAGTTTTAAATCCTTTTTGAAACAAATTACTATTGAAAACATTGGGATTGTAAAGTCAAAACTTGTTAATCGCTTATTGGTCATATCATTTATTACAAGTTTATTAATCAGGATTAAATATCGTAGAAGCTTTTCTAATTGTAAACTTTAAAATTTGAAAATGCGTGATTTTCTTTGGAAACAGTTATTATTTTGAAAACCCATGTTTTCTAATCTAACAGGTTAACGAAAAAGTTAAAACCAAATAA
Source organism: Gossypium australe (assembly GCA_005393395.2). Classification (NCBI taxonomy): domain Eukaryota; kingdom Viridiplantae; phylum Streptophyta; class Magnoliopsida; order Malvales; family Malvaceae; genus Gossypium; species Gossypium australe. The sequence goes on along the minus strand of CM016625.1, from coordinate 29,383,693 downwards.
AAGTTAAAAACCTCAAATAGCCTTATTACATAAATATTTCCCCAAAATAAATAACTTAAAGAAAACTAGGTATAAAAAAAAATACTTGCGAACATGTGGCCACATCCGAGTCACTTGCAGCTCCAAATCCTCTAAGGCTGGGGATTACCTGTACAGTTAAAAGAAAAGGGAGAGTTACAAGAACTCAGTGTGTAATCCCCTATCATACAATAGCAGTCTGGGCCTGAGCCCTATCCAGTAACAGTACATTGCAGGCCTTAGCCCAATACAGTAACAGTGTGGGTACAATCCCAAATAATAACAGAACAGAACAGTGATGCAACCCAACCTAAACCAACCAACACACCACCCGTACCAACCAACACACCATGTGGGGACTAAGTCGACCCATCTAGCCAACACACCAATATTGCAGCAGAGGTGCTAATAGTAACGTAGCAAAGCTGCTAATAATAGTAAACGTGGCCAAGCCACTAAAATCAGAATACGTGGTGAAGCCACTAGAACAGTAAAAATGTGGCAAAGCCACTAGTACAGTACTTCCTCCAAATTAGAATCCCAACCCTAATGCAGAATGTCGTGTCATAAATAGTACGTATATGCAGTATGTCATATTCATAAACAGTCATATAGATAGCATACACGCATCAACTAAACTACCACTAGGGGTATAATGGTCATTTCGTCTGTTAGGGGTAAAACGATAATTTCACCTCTTAGGGGTATTTTGGTAATTCTACCTTAAAGGGTATTTCGGTAATTCTACCCTTCGAGGGTACTTTGGTACAGTTTACGACCTTTCCAAAGGCCTACCATTGTCTCGAACAACTCGAATAACTTATATGGCCAAAATAGTGTAATTGGGCCCAAAGCCCACTATTCGGCTCAAGTGGGCCCACCCACTTGTATGGCCCATTCAACCCAATTTCAGTTATGGCTATGCGAACTTTGCATCCCAATCCATTATTAGTCACTTACCGTGGATTTCGTCCTTGTGGGCCTATGAGCCCATTGGGCCCACATGGCCCATTTCGGCCCTACGAGGCCCATTACGACCTAAGCCCACGAGAACGTTTATGGCAGCCTCTACGGTCTATGGCCAATGATTGTGGCTCGATTTGTCCCTACGAGCGTTCGCACGCTCGTGAGCCCTCAGATGCCGAAGTTTCGGCTTTGCCGATTCACAATTAAACATGGGTGTGAATACACACCTTCATCCGTCGTTTTGATAGAAACAACATTGGGTGTACGATTACACACCTATTATGGGTTGTAGTTTGAAGCGCTTCCAAGATTAAACACCTATGATAATAACAACCCCATCAATTAGTCTCAAACCCATGTTAATCCATCACCATAATATTGAAAACGCTTTAATCAAACTAACGCTACTTTCCAATCAACAACCGCAATCTCCTCTAGTTCCAAAACCACGTATTTAAAAGTCTTATGAATCAATTCATAATTCCAGTAATTATTAACGAATGTTTTATGACAATCAGTATTTAAAGTTTTTGTTTTCGCAGATCGTGATATCTCACTACAGCTTTCAGTTTTCTATAGTCTCAGTTTACCCTAACAAAAGAGTTTGAGCATAGTACTACTATCTATGGTAGTTTTTCAGTATAACATTTAAAACTATAATAGTAAACAGTGTCAAAGAACTTACAGATTTGGCGCCGGAGACTCGGTGTGCCACACTTTCAGTAACAACCTTCCAAAACCAAATTTGAACAATTTTAGAAAAAAAATTTAAGATTTCCACAGCTGAGTTTTGCAACCGGGCTCTGATACCACTAAATGTAACACCCCACACCCGGTCTAGACATTATGACCGGATCTGACGTGTCACAACAAAGTGCTGACTTGAAAACCGGTCTTGTCGATGCAAATTCGTGACTAAAGTTTTAAATCCTTTTTGAAAAAAATTACTATTGAAAACATTGGGATTGTAAAGTCAAAACTTGTTAATCGCTTATTGGTCATATCATTTATTACAAGTTTATTAATCAGGATTAAATATCGCAGAAGCTTTTCTAATTGTAAACTTTAAAATTTGAAAATGCGTGATTTTCTTTGAAAACAGTTATTATTTTGAAAACCCGTGTTTCCTAATCTAACAGGTTAACATAAAAAGTTAAAACCAAATAAAAGTTAAAAACCTCAAATAGCCTTATTACATAAATATTTCCCCAACACACCAATATTGCAGCAGAGGTGCTAACAGTAACGTAGCAAAGCTGCTAATAATAGTAAACGTGGCCAAGCCACTAAAATCAGAATACGTGGTGAAGCCACTAAAACAGTAAAAATGTGGCAGAGCCACTAGTACAGTACTTCCTCCAAATTAGAATCCCAACCCCAATGCAGAATGTTGTGTCATAAATAGTACGTGTATGCAGTATGTCATATTCATAAACAGTCATATAGATAGCATACACGCATCAACTAAACTAGGGGTATAATGGTTATTTCATCGGTTAGGGGTAAAACGGTAATTTCACCCCTCAGGGGTATTTCGGTAATTCTACCCTTTAAGGGTATTTTGGCAATTCTACCCTTTGAAGGTATTTCAGTAATTCTACCCTTCAAGGGTATTTCGATAATTCTACCTTTCGAGGGTATTTCAGTAATTTTACCCTTCGAAGGTATTTTAGTAATTCTACCCTTCGAGGGTATTTCGGTAATTCTACCCTTCCAGGGTATTTTGGTAATTCTACCCTTCGAGGGTATTTCGGTAATTCTACCCTTTGAGGGTATTTTGGTAATTCTACCCTTCGAGCATATTTCGGTAATTCTACCATTTGAGGGTATTTTGGTACAAAGGCCTACCGTCGTCTTGAACGACTCGAATAACTTATATCGCCAAAATAGTATAATTGGGCCCAAAGCCCATTATTCGGCTCAAGTGGGCCCACCCGCTCGCGTGGCCCATTCAGCCCAATTTCAGTCACGGCTATGCGAACTTCGCAACCCAATCTATTATTAGTCACTTACCGTGGATTTTGTCCTTGTGGGCCCATGAGCCCATTGGGCCCACATGGCCCTTTTCGGCTCTACGAGGCCCATTACGACCTAAGCCCACTAGAACGTTCCTGGTGGTCTTTACGGTCTATGGCCAACGATTGTGGCTCGATTTGTCCCTACGAGCGTTCGCATGCTCGTAAGCCCTCAGATGCCGAAGTTTCGACTTTTCGGCTTTTGCCGGTTCACAATTAAACATGGCTGTGAATATACACCTTCATCCGTCGTTTTGATAGAAACAATATTGGGTGTACGTTTACACACCTGTTATGGGTTGTAGTTTGAAGCGCTTCCAAAATTAAACACCTATGATAACAACAACCCCATCAATTAGTCTCAAACCCTTGTTAATCCATCACCATAATATTGACAACGCTTTAATCAAACTAACGCTACTTACCAATCAATAACCGCAATCTCCTCTAGTTCCAAAACCATGTATTCTTTTCAATGCTATCACCTTCACAAGAACCGTTAACCGATTCATAGGAATCTACAATCCCATAAGAATATATTTATACTATGCTTAAAGCACTTACCACGAATCAAAAAATCTCTTGTAGGGGAAAGTAATCGGCCTACCCCTTGGTTAAGGAAAACGACTCCCTAGCAACATTCGAACTAAAAAAAGGTGTTAGATAAACTTATCTCCACGACAGACAAGGGGGAAATAGCCTTTCGACCCAAGAAATACAAAACCGAGCATGGAGAAAGAAGCCAACCAAGATTCGGCTAGAGTCACCACTTACCAATAACTCAAAGAGATTAAGAAATAGTTACGAATGAAGAGAATAAGGTGTTTAGGCCTTAACAGATTCAGTCAACACAAGAAGAACAAAGGTTTTGAGAGAGAAATATTCGACTATCTTGAAAAGAAAAGAAACAATGAAAGGGAAAAGAAGAAGTTGAGTTCGGCCAAAGGAGAAAACCAAGAGGAGAAAAAGATGATTCGGCAAAGAGTGGGCATCAATTGAGAGATAACGATGAAAGGGAAAAGACTCGAATGGTCAAAAATGTTGCACGAGATGCCACAAAAGAAGTAAATCCCAAAATGCACGAAAAGAAAACCCAAAATGGAAAAGAGGATTTTCGATTTCTACCTTCTCACAAAGTTGCCGAAAATGCACAAATGAGATTCCCCTTAGCCGAAATCCCCTACTCGAGCTCCCCCATTCGGCCATGACTCCCTTCTCATTCAAATTCCCTAAAAATCTCCACTGATTGCTCCTTGATTCACTCCACACCCCTCATTCAAACTTATTTAAACTTGATGAATAAGTCTCCAACCACCTCTGCAAAGTTTGAATCAAACTCTACCTTTCACACCATAGAGACATAAAATAAAGCCTCCTTCTTGCATGCCATAGGATTCGAACCTCAGACCACTAGAACACTCCACACAGCACTTGCCACCTTTACCAGTAGACTCCTTGTGTCACATACCAAGCACACTTAATATATATGTCCTTTAAGCTAACATCCAGGTTCCAAAGGAGCAAAAGTCAAAATTTTACCAAAGGCCATACTTGAACCCAGGCTTCCTAAAATCCCCAAAACACTTAGCCATTGAAGCAAACAAGCAGTTTGGTTAGAACATGAAAATTAAAGACCCTATATTTTGGGGCATTACAATTCTACCCCCTAACAAGAAATTTCGGCCTCGAAATTTACTTAGTCAAAAAAGGTGATGATATTGTTGTTGCATCACCTCCTCAGGCTTCCATGTGGCTTCCTCAGTACCGTGATTACACCAAAGCTCCTTGACCAAAGGAACAAATTTCCTCTGTAATACTTTAACATCACGATCCAGTATCTACACCGGTTCTTCCTCAAAAGTCAGATTAGGTCTAACCTTAATCTCCTCCATCGGCACTATATGTGAGGGATCAGAGTGGTATCGCCTCAGCATAGAGATGTGGAACACATCATGTATCCGGTTTAACTCAGGAGGCAACTCAAGCTGATAGGCGACCGATCCCACTCGCTTTAATATTCGGTAAGGTCCGATGAATCTAGGGCTCAATTTGCCTTTCCATCCAAATCTCAGAATCTTCTTCCATGGCGAGACCTTCAAAAAGACATGATCTCCCACAGAGTACTCTATCTCTTTATACTTTAAATCTGCATACGGCTTCTGTCTATCAGATGCTTCTTTTAACCGATCTCAGATCAACTTTACTTTTTCTTCAGTTTCCGAAACTAACTCTGGCCCCAAAACTCGCCGCTCACCAAGTTCTGTCCAACAGGTAAGGGTGCGACACCTACGACAATATAACACCTCGCACGGTGCCATCTGAATACTGGCTTGGTATCTGTTGTTATATGCGAACTCTGCTAACGGCAAGTAGTCTTCCCAACTACCTTTGAAATCAATTACACAGCTTCTTAGCATGTCCTCCAATATCTGGATCACCCTCTCTGACTGACCGTCAGTCTGAGGATGAAATGCCGTACTGAAGTCCAGCCTTGCCAGAATCGAGATGTGAATCTAGGATCTCTGTCCGAAATGATAGACACTGGTACCCCATGTAGTCTCACAATCTCAACCACGTATAACTTAGCCAACTTTTGCAATGAATAATTAGTGCAGGCCGGTATGAAGTGGGCAAATTTAGTCAGTCAGTCAAAAATAACCCATACCGAGTCCTTCTTAGTCGGCGTTAAAGGTAGCCCACTTACAAAGTCCATGGTTACCTTCTCCCACTTCCAGAGTGGAATCTTTACTGGCTGCAGTAACCCAGAAGGTAGTTGATGCTCAGCTTTAATTTGCTGGCATGTCAAACACTTGCCCACAAAATTGATAACCTCACGCTTATACCCTGGCCAACAGTACAGTTCACGCAGATCTCGATACAACTTGTTTCCACCAAGATGCATAGCATAAGGACTGCTATGTGCCTCCCGTAGAATAGATCGCCTCAGATCAGAATCTCTCAGTATACAAACTCTCCCACGAAACCATAGTACTCCATCACTATTCAGCCCAAAATCTGTATTCTCCCCCTTTTCAACCAATCGAAAACGAGGAACCAACGATTCATCCAACAACTGTTTCTCCTTAATTTGATCAGTCCAGGTCGGTCTCACTTGGAATTCAGCCAGCAAACTACCATCTTCAAATAGGCTGAGACGAGTAAACATTGCTCTCAAATCAGATACAACTCTACGGCTCAGTGCATCGGCTACTACGTTAGCTTTACCAAGGTGGTACTCAATCGAGCAATCATAATCCTTAAGCAACTCTATCTATCTTCGTTGCCTAAGATTTAACTCCTTCTGAGTAAGGAGGTACTTGAGGCTTTTATGGTCTGTGTAAATAATAGACCTCTCACCGTATAAGTAATGCCTCCAAATCTTCAGTGCGAATACCATCGCAACTAACTTCAAGTCGTGAGTAAGGTAATTTGCCTTGTGAGGCTTAAGCTGACGAGACGCGTATGCAACCACCTTACCCTCTTGCATCAACACACAACCTAATCCAGTGTGCGACGCATCACTGTAGACAGTGAATTCCTTCCCAGACTCTGGCTATATTAACACAAAGGCTTCAGTCAGAACTTTCTTCAGTTTCTCAAAACTCTCTTGCTGCTTATCGGTCCAATTAAATGGTACCCCTTTACGCAGTAACTTAGTCAGAGGTGCAGCAAATAGTGAAAACCCCTCAACAAAACGTCTGTAATATCCAGCCAGACCCACAAAGCTTCGAATCTCAGATACAGTCTTTGGTAGTTTCCAATCCAATACAACTTCAATTTTTCGAGGATCAACCCTAATCCCCTCGGCATACACCACGTGACCTAAAAATGTCACTTTTCGTAACCAGAACTCACACTTGCTGAAGTTTGCGTATAGCTGATTTTCCCTCAAAATTTGCAAAACAATTCTAAGATGTGCATCATGATCCTCCTCAATTCTGGAATACACCAAGATGTCGTCAATAAACACCACTATGAACAGATCCAAATAGGGCTGAAATACTCGTTTCATCATATCCATGAAAGTAGCTGGTGCATTCGTCAACCCAAAAGGCATTACTAGGAACTCGTAGTGACCATAACGAGTCCTAAACACAGTCTTATACACATCTGCTTCCTTAACCTTTAGTTGATGGTACCCAGATCGAAGATCTATCTTGGAGAAGACCGAAGCTCATCGCAGCTAGTCAAACAGATCGTCTATCCTCGGTAAAGGGTACTTGTTCTTAATCGTCAGTTTGTTCAGTTGATGATAATCACTACACATGCGCATGGATCCATCTTTCTTCTTCACGAATAACACTGGTGCTCCCCATGGAGACACACTCGACCGAATGAATCCTCGACCCAGTAGCTCTTAAATTTGAGCCTTTAACTCCACCAGCTCCTTCGGTGCCATCCTATAAGGGGCAATGGACACCGGAGCTGTTCCCAGTAGGAGCTCAATATCGAATTTGACCTCATGGTTTGGGGGTAACCTAGGAAGCTCTTCAGGAAATATATCCGGAAACTCCTTAATAGTTCTGACATCTCCAATAGAAGGACATTTAGAATTAGAACTACTGACATAAGCTAAAAACATCTCGCAACCCTTGCGAACCAGTTTATCAGCCTTTAATGCTGAGATTACATTAGACAGATAATCTCTTCGCTCCTCTAACACAACCACCTCCTCATCCTTAGAAGACTTCAACACCATACGCTTAGCAGCGCAGTCCAAATTCGCATGGTGTTTCACTTGCCAGTCTATGCCCAATATAAGATCGAATTCACCAAACAGCAGTTCCATCAAATCCGCCGAAAAGAGAACCCCTTGGACCTCTAGGGGCACGTTTCTGAATAACTTATTCACCCTAACCAACTGTCCCAATAGTCTTAACACGGTCATCTCCCTATCAGTAATTTCAAACTGAAAACCCAGCGTCCCAGACACAATGCATGCAACATACGAGTGTGTGGACCCAATGTCAATTAAAGCGGTGTATGGTACATTATAAATTAGGAACGTACCAGATATGACGTCAGGAGCGTCGCCATCCTCTCAGTGGCGAGCAGCATAGACCAAACCTGGCTGTCTCGCCTCTGTGTTACCAGTACCTCTGCACGGTGCTCCACGACCTTGTTCCAAACCATTTCCCCCTCTAGCCTGACCGCAGCCTCTCGATGACTGCTGACCACCTCTCCCTCGCTGAACATGGCCCTGACTTGCGGCTTGCATCTGAACAGGCCTCTGAATACAATTCTTAACCTGATGCTCCATGGACCCACATCTGAAGCACGCCCCAGTTCTTTTCCAGCATTCACCCTAATGAGATCTCCCACAATCAACGCAAGGCTGTGGTCTAACAACAACAATCGGAACCCCAGCTCGGGCTGTCCCATCAAACCTAGGCTTCCTCTTAGGCCCAGCAAAAGAACTTGAGGGCCAAAATCCCTCTTATTTCTGCCCTTATCTTTTTCACGGTTTTGGCGCTCTGAGCGCTTTACATCCTTGGCAATTTTTTCCTTCTCAACAAAGGCTACAAAGTATCATTCCCTCTGCGGAGCTATCAACATCCGCAACTCATCTCGAAGGCCATCCTTGAAACACACACAACGTTCATACTCAGTTGCGACTATGCCCCAAGCATACCGACTCAACCGTAGAAACTCTGCCTCATACTCTGCCACAGACTTATTCCCCTGGACCAGGCTCAGAAATTCCTTCCTCCGGGCATCCACATAACTCGCCCCAACATATTTTCCTTGAAAGGCCACCTTAAAGAAGTCCTATGTCAAGCGGTCGACCTGCGTACCTTCTCTCACAGTGAACCACCATTGGTATGCTTCGTCCCGCAGTAAGGACACTGCTCCCTTTAGTTTCTGTTCCACAATACAGTCAAGGTCATCCATTATCTACTCGGTAGCCTCTAACCAATATTCTGCCACATTTGGGGCTACACCAGAAACACCCCTGAAGATTTCTGCTCCATTAGACCGGAGTCACTCAGAAATTGACCCTCGGTCCACTGATCCAATACTCGCTCCAACAACCCTTTCAAGAACCTGTAACATTGCTTGAGATAGAGCATCATCCCCAATCGCTCAGCCATGAGACCCCATCTCGGTCACTGGTGAGGCTGATGCCTCTCTAGCAGGCATGTGACCTGATGCTGAAGACTCAGTCCTAGCACCTCGGCCTCTATCGCGGCCTCGTGTACCCCTTTCGCGAGTACCTCTTGTGCTCATATTGATATAGCGTATTATCTATTTTAAAAGTCTTATGAATCAATTCAAAATTCCAGTAATTATTAATGGATGTTTTATGACAATCAGTATTTAAAGTTTTTGTTTTCGTAGATCGTGGTATCTCACTACAGTTTCCAGTTTTCTACAGTCCTTAACAAAAGAGTTTGAGCATAGTACTACTATCTATGGTGGTTTCTCAGTATAACATTTAAATCTATAACAGTAAACAGTGTCAGAGAACTTACAGATTTGGCGCCGGAGACTCGGTGTGCCATACTTTCAGTAACAACCTTCCAAAACCAAATTTGAACAATTTTAGAAAAAAATTTTGAGATTTTCACAGCTGATTTTTGCAACCGAGCTCTGATACCACTAAAAGTAACACCCCATACCCAGCCTAGACATTATGACCGGATCTGACGTGTCACATCGAAGTGCTGACTTGAAAACCGGTCTTGTCGATGCAAATTTGTGACTAAAGTTTTAAATCCATTTTTAAACTAATTACTATTGAAAACGTTGGGTTGTAAAATTAAAACTTGTTAATCGCTTATTGGTCATATCATTTATTACAAGTTTATTAATCAGGATTAAATACCGCGGAAGCTTTTCCAATTGTAAACTTTAAAATTAAAAAATGCATGGTTTTTGTGGGAAACAGTTATTATTTTGAAAACCCATATTTCCTAATCTAACAGGTTAACGTAAAAAGTTAAAACCACATAAAAGCTAAAAACCTTAAATGGCCTTATTACATAAATATTTCCCCAAAATAAATAACTTAAAGAAAACTAGGTATAAATCAAAATACTTGCGAACATATGGCCACCTCCGAGTCCCTCGCAGCTCCAAATTCTCTAAGGCTGGGGATTACCTGTACAGTTAAAAGAAAAGAGTGAGCTACAAGAACTCAGTGTGTAATCCCCTATCATGCAGTAGCAGTCTAGGCCTGAGCCCTATCCAGTAACAGTACAGTGTAGGCCTTAGCTCAATACAGTAACAGTGTGGGTACAATTCGAAATAATAACAGAACAGAACAGTGATGCAACCCAACCCAAACCAACCAACACACCATCCGTACCAACCAACACACCATGTGGGGACTAAGTCGACCCACTTAGCCAACACACCAATATCGCAGCATAGCTACTAATAGTAATGCAGCAAAGCTGCTAATAACAGTAAATGTGGCCAAGCTACTAGAATCAGAATACGTGGCGAAGCCACTAGAACAGTAAAAACGTGGCAGAGCCACTAGTACAGTACTTCCTCCAAATTAGAATCCCAACCCCAATGCAGAATGTCGTGTCATAAATAGTACGTGTATGCAGTATGTCATATTCATAAACAGTCATATAGATAGCCTACACGCATAAACTAAACTACCACTAGGGGTATAATGGTCATTTCGTTTGTTAGGGGTAAAACGGTAATTTCACCCCTCAGGGGTATTTCGATAATTCTACCTTAAAGGGTATTTTGGTAATTCTACCCTTCGAGGGTATTTTGGTAATTCTACCCTTCGAGGGTATTTCGATAATTCTACCTTACAAGGGTATTTCGATAATTCAACCCTTCGGGGATATTTCTATAATTCTACCCTTCGAGGGTATTTTGGTAATTCTACCCTTCGAGGGTATTTCGGTAATTCTACCATTCGAGGGTATTTTGGTAATTTGACCCTTTGAAGGTATTTTGGTAATTCAATCCTTCGATGGTATTTTGGTAATTCTACCCTTTGAGGGTATTTAGGTAATTCTACCCTTCGAGGGTATTTCGAAGGGTATTTTGGTAATTCCACCCTTTGAGGGTATTTTGATACAGGTTACGACCTTTCCAAAGGCCTACCGTCGTCTCGAACGACTTGAATAACTTATATGGCCAAAATAGTGTAATTGGGCCCAAAGCCCATTATTCAACTCAAGTGGGCCCACCCGCTCGTGTGGCCCATTCAGCCCAATTTCAGTCACGACTATGCAAACTTCGCAGCCCAATCCATTATTAGTCACTTACCGTGGATTTCGTCCTTGTGGGCCCATGAGCCGTTGGGCTCACATGGCCCATTTCGGCCCAACAAGGCCCATTACGACCTAAGCCCACGAGAACGTTTCGTGGCGGCCTCTATGGTCTATGGCCAACGATTGTGGCTCAATTTGTCCCTTCGAGTGTTCGCACACTCGTGAGCCCTCAGATGCCGAAGTTTCGACTTTTCGATTTTGCCAATTCACAATTAAACATGGGTGTGAATACACACCTTCATCCGTCATTTTGACAGAAACAACATTGGGTGTACGTTTACACACTTGTTATGAGTTGTAGTTTGAAGCGCTTCCAAGATTAAACACCTATGATAACAACAACCCCATCAATTAGTCTCAAACCCTTGTTAATCCATCAACATAATATTGAAAACGTTTTAATCAAACTAACGCTACTTACCAATCAACAACCGCAATCTCCTCTAGTTCCAAAACCACGTATTCTTTTAAATGCTATCACCTTCACAAAAATCTTTAACCGATTCATAAGAATCTAGAATCCCATAAGAATATATTTATACTATGCTTAAAGCACTTACCATGAATCAAAAGATCTCTTGTAGGGGAAAGTAATCGGCCTACCCCTTGGTTAAGGAAAACGAGTCCCTTGCAACATTCGAACGAAAAAGAAAGTGTTAGATAAACTTATCTCCACGACAGACAAGGGGGAAATAGCCTTTCAGCCCAAGAGATACAAAACTGAGCATGGAGAAAGGAGCCAACCAAGATTTGGCTAGAGTCACCACTTACCAATAACTCGAAGAGATTAAGAAACGGTTACGAACGAAGAGAATAAGGTGTTTAGACCTTAACAGATTCGGTCAACACAAGAAGAACAAAGGTTTTGAGAGAGAAATATTCGGCTATCTTGAAACGAAAAGAAACAATGAGAGGGAAAAGAAGAAGTTGAGTTCGGCCAAAGGAGAAAACCAAAAGGAGAAAAAGATGATTCGACAAAGAGTGGGCAGCAATTAAGAGATAACGATGAAAGGGAAAAGACCCGAATGGTAAAAAAATGTTGTATGAGATGCCACAAAAGAAGTAAATCCCGAAATGCACAAAAAGAAAATCCCAAATGGAAAAGAGGATTTTCGGTTTCTATCCTTTCACAAAGTTGCTGAAAATGCACAAATGAGATTCCCCTTAGCCGAAATCCCTGATAAACCGTAAAAGTAACATATTTTAATCCCACATTTAGTATGTTTTTGGATGATTTAAGCCTCGATTCATATAAAAAGGTGCTCTTAATCCTTTCTTTTCATGTCTTATACCCAGGAAAGCACCCGAGGATGAAAAGATCAAAACACGAGCCCAAAACAGAGTAAATGGGCCATATCATGAAATCCACACAGCCTGGACTTAAGCCCACACGGCCGTGCCACATTGATCATCTAGAACATGGCCTTACCCCCGATTCACACGGCTGTGCCTCATTAAAGAAATCAGAACATGGCTTGAAGACTAGTCACACGGGCGTGTGACATGGCCGTGTCCCTATCGTGGCAAAAAGCAATTTCATTCGGATTTGGATACTTTGTGGTGCAGAAACACATTCTAAGAGCCTATATAAACCCCCTAAGTGTTACCTGAAAGGGGGCGGTTAGCTAGGCCAAGGAGCCAAGCTGAAAAGGTCAGAGTTGTGGGAATCACTCGAAGATAGCCAGTTGATCCATCTCTAGAAGCCGGAATTCTACTCAAGACAGCGGGTCTCTCCTTCAATTCCTTCAGGAAGTTTTAGGGATTTCTTATGTTTTGTTTTATCTTTTCTTCTGAGATGTTTTCTTTATTACTTATGAACTAAACCCTTCAGATACCTGAAGGGGATGAAACCTAGATGAATCTTGTTATTATTTTCTGAACTATAAGATAAATACTTGATTTGTTCTTAGTTATGTGCGCTCAGTTCTTGTGTTAATGTTTCCAGGATATTAATCCAAGTATGATGTGTTTAGGTGGTGGAGCAAAAGTCACTGCCTATTCATAGATCTAGCATAATTGAAGTGGAGTCGTTCGCGCGCCTAGAGATAGGGTGACGAGATTTTGCCGGATTAAGGTGAACCTTAATATGGGAATCCATAGATCGATTTACTGCTATTCTAGGGGGTTATTAAGTGAGAAAGAGATTTCCGTTAATTAACCTAGGGTTAGACGTTATTCGCTTCGAGAGAGTGTTTAATATACGTTGGGGAGTCCTACGGATCAAGTCAAGTGAATAAGTCGTATGGTTCAGTGTTAGGTGACAAGTGAAATCTAGGTGGATTCTTCCTGAGGGTATCGTCTTATATCAACTGAGTCTTCCCTCAAGTTATTTCCCAATTCATTCTTTTTGTCTTTGCGTCTTTAGCTTAGTAGTTGTTAGATCTAAACAACTTCACTTATTGTAGGCTAGATAATAAAAAGAAGGTTAGTATTAGTACTTTTAGTTCCTTTGGGTTTGATAATCCGGTTGCCTAAGCTATACTACTGTTCGATAGGTACACTCGCCTTTAATCATTGTTAGAGTTAGTTTGCAGGTTCGATCATTCTCTTTATAAATTTTAAGGCTCTGATCACAGCGATCAAGTTTTTGGCGCCATTGCCAGGGAACTAAAATATTAAGAAAGCTCTATTTTTATTACTTTAGCCATTATTTTTATTTTTTGTAATTTACTTTTATTTTTATTTTTAGATTTTGCTAAATTTTCTTTCTTTCTTATCCCAGCAGGTACCTCTAGTTTATGACTAGAAGGAACCCGAGAGGACCTTTAGTATACGACAGTGAAATTGAAGCTACCGTTCGTAGGACTCGCAGAGAAACCAGATGAGCCCTAAATTACACAGAGAAAGACCAAGAAGGCAGATCCAATCCTACTGAAGGGATGGATGAGAATAATCCACAACCACATGATGTGGGAGAAAATAATGCTCCACGTACTATGTTCGATTATGGTAAACCGCATTTAACAGGAGCAGAATCGAGTATTGTTAGGCCTGCTATAGCTGCTAATAATTTTGAATTAAAGCCTAACACAATACAAATGATTCAACAATTTGTTCAATTTGATGGTTTGCAGGACGAAGACCCAAACACTCATATAATTAATTTTTTAGAGTTCTGTGATACTTTTAAAATAAATGGCTTTTCTGATGATGCCAATAGTCTTCGGTTATTTCCCTTTTTATTAAGAAATAAAGCCAAACAGTGGTTAAACTCGTTACCACGAGGGTCAATCATTACATGGGAGCAAATGATCGAAAAATTTCTTTTAAAATATTTCCCACCAGCCAAAATGGCCAAATTGCGGAATGATATCTCTTTTTTTGTGCAGATGGATTTAGAGACATTATACGACGCATGGGAGAGATACAAGGATCTCTTGAGAAGGTGTCCGCACTACGGTTTACCCTTATGGCTCCAAGTCCAAACCTTCTATAACGGTGTAAACCCCTCAACGAGGCAATTAATTGATTCAGCAGCCGGTGGAACTCTGAATAACAAAACTCCTGAAGCAGCCTAGGAGTTCATTGAAGAGATGTCACTGAATAACTATCAGTGGCAAGTTACAAGGACTAAACCGACAAAATCAGCTGGAGTTTACAACCTCGATGCAGTGACCACACTATCAACACATATAGAGATGATAAATAAAAAGCTTGATAGTTTGTGTTCTTCACAGGTACACCCAGTCATGCAATGCAACGCAAGTGGAACTGTGGCGAATCCTGAGTACACACCCTACCAACCGGGAATAGAGAGCGAATAGGTGAACTATATAGGTAATAATTTCAGATCCAATAATAATCCTTATAGTAATACTTACAATCCAGGTTGGAGGAACCACCCAAATTTTTCATGGGAAGGTCAAGGAATTCAAGGAAATCAAAGACAACAACCTCCTCAAAATTTCCAAAATCAGCCATATCCACAAGAGAAAAAGCCAAACCTTGAAGAGATGCTGACAAAATTCATGGCAGACACAGAAAATCGTCTACAAGATAATGAGAAAACACTTAAAAGTCAACAAACATCGGTTGAAGAAATAAAGAACCAAGTTGGGGAACTCACTGAGTCAGTTGGACTACTCACTGAGATGATTTGTGAAATACGGGCAGATATTCTTTCTAAAGAAACAGAACAGGTAAAGGCAGTCACACTAAGAAGTGGAAAGGAGTTAGTCGAACCAAAGAGACCACACGAAGATAACAAAACAAAGGATGAGAAAGTTGAGGACGTAAATCCAGTACGCAAAGAAAGTAAACCACCAATCCCATATCCAGCAAAGTTGAAGAAAGAACGATTAGATGCCCAATATGATAAGTTTCTCGAACTTTTCAAACAAATACATATTAACTTACCTTTTGTTGAAGCTATTTCACAGATGCCAAAATACGCAAGATTCTTAAAGGAACTCTTGACGAATAAAAGGAAGCTTGAAGAATTATCGACGGTGGAACTTAATGAAGAATGCTCAGCCATTCTCCAAAACAAGTTACCAACCAAATTAAAAGACCTAGGAAGTTTTACTATTCCTTGTTTAATTGGTAGCTTAGGCATTAGCTGATCTAGGTGCCAGTATTAATTTAATGCCTTACAAAATATTTAAACAACTAGATCTTGGGGAACCAAAACCCACTAGGATGAGTATTCAGTTAGCTGATAGATTATTAAATATCCTAGAGGAGTTATCGAAGATATCTTGGTGAAAATTGATAAATTTATTTTTCCTGTTGATTTTGTTGTGTTAGACATGGATGAAGACATTGATGTTCCCTTAATTTTAAGGCGTCCTTTTTTAGCTACTGCTAGGGCTGTTATCGATGTAGGTAATGGTAAACTTGCATTAAGGATAGGCGATGAGGAAATTATTTTTCAAATTTATGATGCCATGCGATATTCTAAAGAACAAGATGATGCCTGTTATTTTATTGATACTACTAATCATATCATTCAAAACTCATTACAGGAAATCCTACATGATGACACGATGGAACTGTGCCTGACTCAAGACGAGGGGGAAGAAGATGAAGCTGATGAGCTGAATACGTCTTCACCTCGACAAACGCAAGAAGAAAGCATTAAAGTTGATGACGAACTAAGACAAAAACCCTCCATCGATGAGCCACCCAAATTGGAATTAAAACAGTTGCTAAAACACTTAGAGTATGCATTCCTCAGGGACAATTCTACGTTACCGGTTATTATCTCTTCAGAATTAAAACCCAAGGAAAAAGATAAGTTAATACAGGTACTAAGAGAACATAAAAAAGCCATAGCTTGGAAAATCTCTGACATCAAGGGCATAAACCCATCGTTCTGTACCCACAAAATTTTAATGGAAGAGGAATACAAACCATGTGTGCAGCCTCAAAGACATTTAAACCCTAACATGAAAGAAGTAGTCAAGGCTGAGGTAATTAAACTTCTAGATGCAGGAATAAATTATCCTATTTCTGACAGTACTTGGGTAAGTCCTGTACAGGTAGTTCCAAAGAAATGAGGCATTACTGTAGTGCCCAATGAAAGGAATGAGTTAATCCCTACAAGAACAGTTACAGGTTCGAGAGTCTGTATAGACTATAGAAAGCTGAACGATGCCACCAGAAAAGATCACTTCCCTCTACCCTTCATAGATCAAATGTTAGAAAGACTATCCGGGCATATGTGCTACTGTTTCTTGGACGGACTCTCTGGCTACTTCCAAATCCCAATAGCTCCTGAAGATCAAGAGAAGACAACATTTACATGCCCATACAGTACGTTTGCTTATCGTAGAATGCCTTTTGGATTATGTAATGCTCTTGCTACATTTCAGCGTTGAATGCTGGCAATATTTGACGAATTTGTGGAAGACATTATGGAGGTATTTATGGATGATTTCTCGGTATTCAGTAATTATTTCCATCTTTGCCTTAAAAATTTAAAACGAGTTCTAATGAGATGTGAGGAAACAAACCTTGTTCTGAATTGGGAAAAATGTCACTTTATGGTTAGAGAAGGGATTGTATTAGGACATAAGATTTCTAGTAAAGGGATTGAGGTAGATAAAGCAAAGGTTGAAACCATAGAAAAATTACCTCCCCCTAGTTCAGTTAAGGCTATTAGAAGCTTTTTAGGACATGCAGGGTTCTATAGAAGATTTATTAAAGATTTTTCTAAAATAGCCAAGCCTTTAACAAAATTACTAGAAAAGGATGTTCCTTTCAATTTCAATTAGGAATGTTTAGATGCATTTAATGTCCTTAAGAATAAATTAATAAATGCTCCGATTATAATTGCACCTGATTGGAATTTACCCTTTGAACTAATGTGTGATACAAGTGATTTTGCAGTAGGTGCAGTTTTGGGACAATGAAGAGACAAGCATTTTCAGCCAATTTACTACGCTAGCAAAACATTAACACCCGCACAAGAAAACTACACCACCACAGAGAAAGAATTGCTAGCTATAGTTTTTGCTTTTGACAAATTTAGGCAGTATCTAATATTGTCTAAAGTTGTCGTTTACACTGACCACTCAGCTCTCCGTTATCTTTTAACCAAACCTGATGCAAAACCTCGGCTCATACGATGGATTTTACTTTTACAAGAGTTTGATTTGGAAATACAAGATAAGAAGGGAGCTGAGAATCTTACGGCAGATCACCTCTCCAGACTTGAGAATCCACATATCGAAGAGCTCGATAAAAGTGAGATAAACGACTCGTTTCCCGAAGAACAACTCTTTTCTATAACACATTCTGAGGTACCATGGTTTGCAAACATCGTAAATTATTTAGCTGCTAACATCTTGCCAAAAAGACTAACACATCACCAAAAGAAGTGATTCTTTGCTGATGCAAAAAACTATTTTTGGGAAGATCCCTTTCTTTTTCGCATATGTACAGATCAGGTAATTCGATGATGCATTACAAAGGTAGAAGCAAGCAAAATCCTCGAACATTGCCATTCAGGACCTTTAGGAGGACACTAGAGTGGCATTAAGACAGCACACAAAATACTCGAATCAGGTTTTTATTGGCCCACTCTATTTAAAGATGCCAACATGTATGTTACCTCGTGTGATAAATGCCAAAGAACATGTAATATTTCTAAACGTGATGAAATGCCTCAAACATATATGTTATCATGTGAAATATTTGATGTATGGGGTATTGATTTTATGGGACCATTCCCTAGTTCTTTCGGAAAAAAAATACATCCTAGTGGCAGTTGATTACATGTCAAAATGGGTGGAACCTGAAGCTTTACCTACCAATGATGCTAGGGTAGTAGTTAAGTTCCTCAAGAAACTGTTCTCTCGTTTTGGAACACCTAGAGCTATCATTAGTGATAGGGGCACTCATTTCTGTAATACTCAATTTGACAAAGTCTTAAAAAAATATGGAGTACACCACAGGATAGCTACCCCATATCACCCTCAAACCAGTGGGCAAGTTGAAGTAGCAAACCAGGAACTTAAACGCATCCTAGAAAAAACGGTTGAATCAAACAGAAAAGATTGGGCACAAAAGTAGATGATGCCTTATGGGCCTACAGAACAGCATTTAAAACCCCTCTAGGGACATCCCCATACAAACTTGTATACGGGAAAAGTTGTCATCTACCATTTGAGTTAGAACACAAAGCTTTTTGGGCCATAAAGTTTTTAAATTTTGATTTTAAAACTGCAGGAAAAAATGAATGATGCAGATGAACGAGCTAGCCGAATGGAGAGCTGAGGCGTACGAGAACTCAAAACTATACAATGAGGCAACAAAACGACGCCATGATGCTCGTCTCAAGAAATCAAAACAATTCGAAGTAGGAGACTTGGTCCTGCTATACAACTCAAGGCTTAAACTATTCCCTGGGAAGTTGAAATCAAGATGGTCAGGCCCATTCATGATCAAAACAATTTTTTCGTATGGCACAATCGAGGTAACTCACCCCACCAAGGGCACATTCAAGGTAAATGGTCACCGACTCAAAATTTATAATGGTGCAGATTTTAGGGATAAGAGAGAGGAGCTTCAGCTCCATGAACCTTCTTATAGAAATGAAAACAGGGTAAGTCTAGCTTAAGACTATAAACGAGCGCTTCTCGGGAGGCAACTCGAGTACTAATTTACTAACATTTTACCTTTAAGCATCTAACCCCATATCAATGAAGTATAGGTTTAGGGCCACACGGCCTTGCACACGGGCGTGCCCATGGCGGTGTGGAAGCCAGGGGATGAAAACACGGGTGTACCTATAGCCGTGCACGACAAGAGATAAAATTTTCCTAAACACGGGTAGAACACGGCCGTGCCTGGCGACCGTGTGAGATACTGACTTGCCAACCACGGGCTGGACACGCCCGTGCCTGATGACCGTGTGAAGATACTAACTTGCAAGCTACGGGCAGAACACACTCGTGCCTTAAAACCGTGCCAACATACTGACTTGTACCCTATGGGCGTGGTAGGCTGAAAAACGAGCATGGAGAAACAACACGCCCATACACATGGCCGTGGGAACGTACCAGATTTAAGCCTCTATTTAAACCTAACATCCCTTCCCCATTCATTCCACCCACTGTCCACTTTTCCCCTTCCTCTCAGATGACAATTCTCAAGAAACTCTTGAGCCACACTAAAACCATGTCGAAGAAGCCAAACATAGTCTCCTTAGGGAGACCGACATTCATAAGCTCATGCCGACCGCTTCATCCAAACAACAAGCCAAGGGTCTTTGAGACCATTTAGTTTTTATTTTTCTTTTCTCTTTTGCTTCAATTTCCTTCTCTTTGACAATCTTATGCTTAATCTAGTTTAAGATATTTTAATTTCTTAGTGTTAGGTTGTAAAGGCTGCTTGAGAATCACGCCACTTCCGCCACCGCTAGCACCTCTGTCACCTTAGAAGTCACACCCACCTCACGAACCATCTACCAATAAGGATTCCCAAGCCCTTTTATCCTCCAGTCTTAGTTTATTTTCCTTCTTAGCCTCCTTTTCTTTTTCTTTCTTGTTTTTAGTTATATATTTCATTTATTTTAAAAGTGTTTTAATAACCCCTGGCTAACTATTTACGAGCTCCCCAATTTCTTCATCTAGCTCAGGATCGTCATCCAGACCGACTCCTCCAACTCCGGGATCTCATCCGTAATTCAGGAAGTTTCACCTCTCCCTCTCTCTTAAA
This sequence comes from Gossypium australe, assembly GCA_005393395.2. Lineage (NCBI taxonomy): Eukaryota > Viridiplantae > Streptophyta > Magnoliopsida > Malvales > Malvaceae > Gossypium > Gossypium australe. The sequence continues at coordinate 29,363,286 of CM016625.1, read as the reverse complement.
TTTTATATCTGTCTTTGTACATTGAGGGCAATGTACATCTTAAGTGTGGGGGTGAATATTTATTTAAGGAAAAGGGCCTAACTTTCTGCATTATTCTCAAATCCGGCCTAACTTTCTTCATTATTCTCAAATCCGGCCTAACTTTCTTCATTATTATCAAATCCCTGAATTTAGTCTTGTTTTTAAGTAATTTACTCATATTACTAATTAGGATGAAATTTCTGATGGTTTACGATTTTTATTGATATGTTTTAGATTAAGTCATAGTTAATTGTGCATTGATGATTAAATTAGAAGAATATTAGAGAACCAAGCATGATAAGTCTATTTTTCAGAATTAAAATCTTTGCTAGGTTGTTGAGCTGAATCTGAATATTATTTGGAAGTTTGAAATTTACAAGGTTGATGTTAAAACACCCATAATTTTTATGAGATTTTGAGCCTATTAGAGCATATATTCTTTTCCATGCTCACTTTATTGATTATGAGTGTGTCAACTATGAATTGTTATTCTAGAACTTGCCTCGATTATACATGTTGAGACCACATCTATGATTTGATATACAGAGATGATAAAGGCACTTAGGATTTAACCCACTCACTGCACTAAAAAGCCTACCTCCATAATTAACCCCTAGTGAACCCATTGATCCTAACAACCCTTTTTATTGACTTACCAGCTAATATTAACCTAAAACCCCTTTGTATTTGTTATCACCATTCCTTAACTACCTTTTTGTCGAGATTTGATTTTGAGCAGTTACCTAACTATGTTCTATATTTCAGCTGTTAAGATTTGTTATTACTACTTAGTTTGTTCTAAAAAAAACCAAAGTATATTCAGTAGTTGTGGTGAGCTTATACAGTTAAAGTCTATTTTTCAAAAGAAAAGCTCGTGTTAGTAGGATTATTACTTTTCAATTAATGTAAATATTATCTCAGTATTTTCTAGATAGGTACTTATCAATTCAATCTCGATTCTAACCTTCTAATTCAGCCTTTATCCACACCTTTAACCCTAGCCCCGTTACAACCTTGTTAAAGACATTTTGATTTGTGTATCATCTCATTTTACAGTGGTGGAGATTTGATTTTCAGGCAAGCCTATGGGATTAGCTTTTTAGGTTCAACTTCTGAGAGCTTAATTTTGAACCTTAAACACCTCGAGTGATTTGAGTGAATCTTTAGTGAGGATGTCAATCCTTGTCGATTTTGAATCAAAGGTAATTATTTAGATAAGGGGAAACACCTACGTTTTTAGGATACAAATATATGACTTTGACTGTTTGAGTCTTTAGGACTCTTCAAGTTAACTCATCCATGTATAAATTATCTATGAATTATGATGAGACATTATTGACAGGAGTTATGAATCATGGAAAGTTTGTTTTAATTGTAAGTTGAGAATTTTGCTTGAGGACAAGCAAAAGCTTAAGTGTGGGGGTATTTGATAAACCGTAAAAGCAACATATTTTAATCCCACATTTAGTATGCTTTTGGATGATTTAAGCCTCGATTCATATAAAAAGGTGCTCTTAATCCTTTCTTTTCATGTCTTATACCCAAGAAAGCACCCGAGGACGAAAAGATCATAAAACGGGCCCAAAACAAAGTAAATGGGCCATATCACGAAATCCACACGGCATGGACTTAAGCCCACACAGCCGTGCCACATTGATCATCTAGAACATGGCCTTACCCCCAATTCACACGGCCGTGTCTCATTCAAGAAATCCGAACACGGCTTGAAAACTAGTCACACAGACGTGTGACATGGCCATGTCCCTATCGTGGCAAAAAGCAATTTCATTTGGATTTGGATACTTTGGGGCGAAGAAACACATTCTAAGAGCCTATATAAACCCCCTAAGTGTTACCTGAAATGGGTCGGTTAGCTAGGCCAAGGAGCCAAGCCGAAAAGATCAAAGTTGTGGGAATCACTCGAAGATAGCCAGTTGATCCATCTCTAGAAGCCGGAATTCTACTCAAGACGGCGGATCTCTCCTTCAATTCCTTCAGGGAGTTTTAGGGATTTCTTATGTTTTGTTTTATCTTTTCTTCTTAGATGTTTTCTTTATTAGTTATGAACTAAAACCCTCAGATACCTGAAGGGGATAAAACCTAGATGAATCTTATTATTATTTTCTGAACTATAAGATAAATACTTGATTTGTTCTTAATTATGTGCGCTTAATTCTTGTATTAATTTTTCCGGGATATTAATCCAAGTATGATGTGTTTAGGTGGTGGAGCAAAAGTCCCTGCCTATTCATAGATCTAGCATAATTAAAGTGGAGTCATTCGCGCGCCTAGAGATAGGGTGACGAGATTTTTCCTGATTAGGGTGAAACCTAATATGGGAATCCATAGATCGATTTACTGCTATTCTAAGGGGTTATTAAGTGAGAAAGAGATTTCCGTAAATTAACCTAGGGTTAAACGTTATTCGCTTCGAGAGAGGGTTTAATATACGTTAGGGAGTCCTACGGATCAAGTCAAGTGAATAAATCGTATGGTTCAGGGTTAGATAACAAGTGAAATCTAGGTGGATTCTTCCTGAGGGTATCGTCTTAAATCAACTGAGTCTTCCCTCAAGTTATTTCCCAATTCATTCTTTTTGTCTTTGCGTCTTTAGCTTAGTAGTTTTTAGATCTAAACACCTTCACTTATTTTAGGCTAGATAATAAAAAGAAGGTTAGTATTAGTACTTTTAGTTCCTTTGGGTTCAATAATCTGGTCTTGCCTAAGCTATACTACTGTTGTAACACCCTTAACCCGTATCCGTCGCTGGATTAAAGATTTCGAGGCATTACAGAATCAAAACTCAAATGCGAAAAGTCAACCTATTGAATTTGACGCAAGCAATCAATTTCCTCGTTAACTCGTAAAACAGATTTAACCTAGTGATTTAAAGAAGATAAAACGAATACCATCTCTCAAATTCATTACATACCGATATCCACGTAATCCCACTTAAAAGAAAAGAAAGAAAAGAAAATCATTTAATATACTTACATATAATACATACATACACTTAATGACTTTATCAACAAGCATATACACAAATTATCATTTACAATTGAACCTAAATAAAGAATCAACTCACATAATTTAAAACTTACTAAATTCATAACATCACATTTCCAGGTTCACTAAATCATAAATTTATTTTACAATGCTAAACACTTCAAGTTTTCATTTTTAGCCAAATTACCGAAACCTACTACTCATTCAATTAGTATTTGACATGCTTATTAAACCTGTAGCTCATACCCTCAACTTGATCACTATTAACCACACAAGATAATATCTAACATACATATTCAGCATATATAAAACTTAAGTCAAATCATCCAAAGCCGAATATATATATATATATATATCTATATATTATCCAAAGCTGAATACCTATATATAAATATCACTTATCATACATTCAACTTTCACATATATATTATTCAATATTTAGACTCATCATTCATTAACAATTATACGATTCATCATGCCAAACACATAATTGAACTTAACCCTTTTACCTTATTGTACACATGGTTTAATATATACTTTCATCCAAAACTCATAACATGGCTAGTTATACATCATTATCGCGCATATACATGCCATTACTCCATGTCACACAAACAAAGTTTAACAAAAGAATTAGCCATTATCGCAAGGCTAAATTCATATACAAAACTTAGTACCATTAATTACAACAAAAACCTAGCTTATACATGCCTTTTGAAACAAAGCTAGAATATGAGTACCAAAAGAGTTGATAGTGTGGATGACTTTCTGGACGATCCCTTTTTGCTCAAAGTCTAAACCGAATCTATAAAATAGAGGAAACATATCACACAAGTAAGCTTGCTAGCTTAGTAGTCTTAAGCAGAAACATTATCACCTACAATTAATTAAGCATTTTAAACATCCATCTAATAACCTTACATAAACATAGCTTAAACTATAATTACACATTATGACCGAAAACATATACATATACAACATTCAGTTCTCTAGCCCCAACTGGTACATATCCATATATCTTTACAAATACTTTCAACTACACATACTTATACAAAACCAATTTTGCTTATAGCATAGTCTAATATAATATCCTTTTCGACTATCACTTGAATATTCAATTCATCTATTCATTTCATTTATCAATATCATCAAGTACATACATATATATATATATATGTATAACACTTGGGTAGCATATTACATACCTTGTAACCAAAATTAATGCTTTCACCTTAGCTTAAGTAGGCATTCATAATTCATTTCGTAAATTCATTAACATCTACTCAATTCTTAGAGTAGCAATCCACTAGTTCTAGCCTGCTAAACATTACCTTGGATTTTATACACCGTCATCAAGCCTGCTGAACTCAAAATCTGAAGTCCAAAACACCGGCATTTAGCCTGCTAGGCAATGAGCCTGAATATGTCACCGGCACTAGGCCTGCTAGGCTTAAAGCCCGATACAAATCACCGGCATATAGCCTGCTAGGCAATAAGCCTGAATATGTCACCGGCACTAGGCCTGCTAGGCATTTAGCCTGAATTCAACACATTTAACATTTCAATACACTTTACTTAATATTGAAATCACAACAACTTATATACTTCATGCAACTTTCACTTATCAAACCAAACTTACTTATTTACATCACATTTAACAAATTAAACTCATTATCAATTCATACTACCACATTCAGCCAACATACATTTTTATGCTTTAAATTTCCTAATTTTATCATATGCAATGTTCATAAATATTCCTTTAGTATACACTTACTTAAGGACTTACCTCGACCGTCGACGGACCGCGTAGACCGGCTATTCGATAACCTTCGTCTTTCCCCGATCCAAATCCGTTTTTCTTTGTTCTTGATCTTTAATTCAAGCCAATACCATGACCGAATGCTTAAGCTCTCAAACCTATCTTTTCTTTTCTTATTTCGGTAGCCAAAGGATGAAGACAACCATTATTTCATATTTTATTATTAACATATATTATGGTTTTAATTTAATTACTAATTTAACCTTATGTTATAAAATTATATAATAATAAACTAAAGGTTAATCTTGTCATATAGCATCCACTAACTTAAAAATGGGTTATTTACCCATTTAACACCTCACATTAAAAAGCCATGATCAATTAAGCACATTTCACTTTAGTCTGCCACTTTTTCACTTTACGCAATTAAGTCCTTTTTATCAAATTAAGCACTTAAACGATAAAATTTTTCTACGAAACTTTCACACACATTAATTCACATATAATAAACACAAAATATAATATTTAAAAATTTATCAGACTCGAATTCATGGTCCCGAAACCACCATTCTGATTAGGGTCAAATTCGGACTGTTACAACTCTCCCCCTCTTAAGGATTTTCGTCCCCGAAAATCTTACCGTTAAACAAGGTTGGATATTGTTGCTTCATTGAATCCTCAGGCTCCCACGTAGCCTCTTCAACTCCGTGTCTATTCCATAATACTTTCACTAATGGAATCCTCTTGTTTCTCAACTCTTTCATTTCCCGAGCTAAGATACGGATCAGTTCTTCATCATATGTCATATCGGGTCGGATTTCAATCTCTGACGGTGTGATCACATTGACGGATCTGATCTGTACATACGAAGCATTGAAACGTGAAATACGTCATGTATCTTTTCTAACTCAGAGGGCAACTTCAATCTATAAGCAACAGGCCCAATACGTTCAGTGATTTCATAAGGTCCGATGAATCTCGGACTAAGTTTGTCTTTCCGACCAAATCGGAGTACTTTCTTCCACGGAGAAATTTTCAAGAATAATTGATCTCCGACTTGAAATTCAACATCTTTACGTTTTAAATCAGCATAAGACTTTTGTCGGTCTGAGGTAGCTTTCAAAGTATCTCTGATAACAGCAACTTTTTGTTCAGTTTCTTTGATCAAATCAACCCCGCGTATTTTATTTTCACTGAGCTCAATCCAATACAACGGTGTTCAACATTAGGGCGCCATTTTGATACTAGATTGAAAGCTATTATTATAAGCAAATTCAAACAAAGGTAGGTATCGTTCCCACGTACCTTCAAACTTGAGAACGCAACATCTCAACATGTCCTCAAGTATCTGAATAGTTCTCTCAGATTGACCGTCTGTCTGCGGATGAAAGGCTATACTAAAATGAAGTTTAGTACCTAAAGCATCTTGCAACTTCTTCCAAAACCGCGATGTGAATCTCGAGTCTCTATCTGAAACAATGGAACTCGGTACACCATGCAATCTCACAATCTGTGATACATACAATTCAGCAAGTTTATCGAGTGAATAGTCTGTACGAACTGGCACAAAGTGAGCTGATTTAGTCAGTCTATCAACTATAACCCAGACGGCATCTTTCTTACTCGGTGTCATAGGGAGACTGGATACAAAATCTATTGTAATTCTATCCCATTTCCATTCAGGTATCATGATTGGCTGAAGTAGTCCAGATGGCACTTGATGCTCAGCTTTTACTTGTTGACAAACTAAGCATTTTGAAACAAATTCAAATATATCCCGTTTCATGCCCGGCCACCAATAGAACTATTTCAAATCATTATACATCTTTGTGCTACCCGGATGTATCAACATTTGACTATTATGAGCTTCATCCAATACCATTTGAATCAAGTCAGCATTTCTCGGTATATACAATCGGCCTTTATAGTTCAAACAGTCATTTTTATCAATTTGAAACTCAGACTCTGAATCATTTTCACACTGTGCTCGTCTAGCAATCATATCTTTGTCAACTTTCTGTACATCGCTAATTTGCTGAATAAACAACGGTCTAGCCTTCATCTCAGCTATGATCGAACCATCACCAGACATAACCATATGTGCGTTCAACGCACGAAGAGCAAACTATCATTTTTGACTTAGTGCATCTGCAACAACGTTAGCTTTTCCCAGATGATAGTCAATTACCAATTCATAATCTTTTAGCAATTCCAACCATCTGCGCTATCTTAAATTCAGGTCTCGTTGAGTCATCAAATACTTCAGACTTTTGTGATCCGAGTAAACATGACATTTCTCGCCGAATAAGTAATGACGCCAAATCTTCAGTGCGAACACAATGGCTGTAAGCTCTAAATCATGCGTTGGGTAATTTCTTTCATGCGGCTTCAATTGTCTCGAAGCGTATGCTACTACTTTGCCTTCCTGCATCAATACGCAGCCCAAACCACTTAAGGAAGCACCAGAATACACAACAAATTCTTTACCCGATTCAAGCTGAGCTAACATTGGAGCTTCCGTCAAAAGGGCTTTCAACTAATCGAAACTTTTTTGACAATTTTCCGACCACTCGAACTTGACATCTTTCTGTAGTAGCTTTGTCAAAGGTGTAGCTATTACAGAAAAACCTTTCACAAACCGTCTGTAGTAGCCCGCAAGTCCCAGAAAACTTCGAATCTCGGAAACATTTTTCGGTGGCTTCCAATCAAGTATAGCCGAGATTTTGTTCGGATCAACTCGAATACCTGATGCTGAAACAACATGTCCCAAAAAGCTGACCTCTTTCATCCAGAACTCACACTTACTAAACTTCGCATACAACTGCTGATCTCGCAAAGTTTGCAGCACTAATCTCAAATGCTCGGCATGCTCGATTTCATCTTTGGAGTAGATCAGTATATCATCAATAAACACTAATACAAACCGATCCAAAAACTGTCTGAAAACCCGATTCATCAAATCCATAAAAACAGCAGGTGCATTAGTAAGCCCAAAAGGCATAACCAAAAACTCAAAATGTCCGTACCTCGTTCGGAATGCAGTCTTAGGCACATCAGAATCTCTGACTCGCAGTTGATAATAACCCGATCTCAGATCAATCTTTGAAAACACTGAAGCCCCTTTCAACTGATCAAACAAGTCATCAATCCGAGGTAACGGGTACTTATTCTTTATTGTCACTTTATTTAACTGTCGATAATCAATACACATTCGCATAGTCCCATCTTTCTTTTTCACAAATAGAACCGGTGCACCCCACGGTGAGAAACTTGGTCACGCAAAGCCTCTGTCTGTCAATTCTTGCAACTGTGCTTTCAACTCTTTCAACTCAGTAGGTGCCATTCGATACGGAGCTATTGAAATCGGAGTCGTCCCCGGAACTAGTTCAATGCCAAACTCAATCTCTCGTATTGGTGGTAAACCCGGTAATTCTTCAGGAAATACAGTTGGGTATTCACACACAACTGGTACTGATTCAATCTGCTTTTTAGATACTTTATTATCCAACACATAAGCCAAATAAGCTTCACACCCTTTTCTCACATATTTTCGAGCTAACATCGAGGATATAATGGTAGGCAACCCACTCAAATTATTAGATTCAACCCGGATGATCTCACTGTTTTGGCATCTCAAATCAATGATCTTTCTTTTACAATTTACCACTGCATCATACAAAGTTAGCCAGTCCATTCCCTGAATTATATCAAACTCATCGAAAGGCAATAACATTAAATCAGCTGGGAAGCAAGAATCCTGAATCATCAATGGGCAACCTTTACACACTTTATCAACCATTACACAACGACCCAAAGGGCTGGACACACGGATCACAAACTCAGTAGACTCAACAGGTAGAGTCTTACTGAATACTAAAGTTTCACACACATATGAATGAGTTGAACCAGGATCAATCAATGCAATCACAACAATATTATAAAGTATGAAAGTATCGGTAATAACATCTGGGGAAGAAGCATCCTCTCTAGCTCGTACAGCATAAGCTCTAGCTGGTGCTCTAGCCTCGGATCGAACTGCAGTGTTCTTTGTTCCTCTCTGACTACCACCTACATTGCCTGAATGTCTGGGTGGCCTGCCTCGTGCTGACGTGTTGCTTGACTTAATGTTCTGAACTGTATTCTGCTCAGCTAACATCGGGCATTCCCTAATAAAATGATCTAACGATCCACATTTAAAGCAAGACCAATCACGGAATCTACAACTCCCGGAATGCCATTTACTATAATGCTTGCATTCAACTCGACTCTATTGAGCATTACTAACACTAGCCGTCGAAGTGGCTCGTGAACTCATTGGAGGTCGATCTCGTCTAGGCATGTCGAAAGTAGTCTTATGTCGGCTTAAGTCATCTCTGAACTTCTTAGGCACTGAATGGAAAGTCTTACTCGATGATCTTTTATGAGTGTCTTTAGCTTCAATTTCAGCCTTTCTTTTTTCCTTTCCGAGCTCTTCATCTTTGCAAGCTCATTCGACTAGTGTCACAAACTCTTTGATTTCAAGAATGCCAACAAGCAACTTTATATCTTCATTCAAACCGTCTTCGAACCTTTTGCACATAATGGCTTCAGTTGATACACACTCTCGGGCATATCGGCTCAATCTGACAAATCTCTGCTCATATTCAGTCACGGTCATTCGCCCCTGTTTCAATTCAAGAAATTCCTTACGTTTCTGGTCGATGAACCTCTGGCTGATATATTTCTTGCGGAATTCATTCTGGAAGAAATCCCACGTCACTTTTTCTTTTGGAACCACTGATACTAGTGTATTCCAACAGTGATATGCAGTGTCCCGAAGTAAAGATATAACACACTTCAGGCATTCATCTGGAGTACAAGATAGCTCATCAAGTACTCGAATAGTGTTATCAAGCCACATTTTGGCTCTCTCTACGTCATCATCATCATTGGCATTGAATTCTTCGGCCCCAAATTTCCTGATTTTATCAACTGGAGGCCTACTAGATCTCATCGGATCTATCATCGGGGGTGCTGAAGGTACTGGAGTTGGATTATTCGGGGGTGGAGGTTGTTGTACAGCCGGGTTAGCCTGAATAAACTGGGTAAACCACTCGTTCATCATCTGATAGAAGGCTTGTTTAGCCTCCCCCTCGTGGCTACCCGAAACTGGTCGAGAGTCTACCGGCGCTGATCCGCGTGCACGGTCAGGCGCTACACTCTCTACATCATCCGCTACGACTCTATCGGGATCAGTGTCCATTTACTATATAAAACACAGTTCGGAATGTCAGAAGTCACCACACTATCAAATATATGACAAAGGCATGTATAGCTAGACTCACACGTGCTACGGTAGTCCTAGAATCGACTAAATCGTAAGCTCTGATACCAATCAAATGTAACACCCCTAACCCGTATCCGTCGTCGGATTAAAGATTTCGAGGCATTACAGAATCAAAACTCAAATGCGAAAAGTCAACCCATTGAATTTGACGCAAGCAATCAATTTCCTCGTTAACTCGTAAAACAGATTTAACCTAGTGATTTAAAGAAGATAAAACGAATACCATCTCTCAAATTCATTACATACCGATATCCACGTAATCCCACTTAAAAGAAAAGAAAGAAAAGAAAATCATGTAATATACTTACATATAATACATACATACACTTAATGACTTTATCAACAAGCATATACACAAATTATCATTTACAATTGAACCTAAATAAAGAATCAACTCACATAATTTAAAACTTACTAAATTCATAACATCACATTTCCAGGTTCACTAAATCATAAATTTATTTTACAATGCTAAACACTTCAAGTTTTCATTTTTAGCCAAATTACCGAAACCTACTACTCATTCAATTAGTATTTGACATGCTTATTAAACTTGTAGCTCATACCCTCAACTTGATCACTATTAACCACACAAGATAATATCTAACATACATATTCAGCATATATAAAACTTAAGTCAAATCATCCAAAGCCGAATATATATATATCTATATATTATCCAAAGCTGAATACCTATATATAAATATCACTTATCATACATTCAACTTTCACATATATATTATTCAATATTTAGACTCATCATTCATTAACAATTATACGATTCATCATGCCAAACACATAATTGAACTTAACCCTTTTACCTTATTGTACACATGGTTTAATATATACTTTCATCCAAAACTCATAACATGGCTAGTTATACATCATTATCGCGCATATACATGCCATTACTCCATGTCACACAAACAAAGTTTAACAAAAGAATTAGCCATTATCGCAAGGCTAAATTCATATACAAAACTTAGTACCATTAATTACAACAAAAACCTAGCTTATACATGCCTTTTGAAACAAAGCTAGAATATGAGTACCAAAAGAGTTGATAGTGTGGATGACTTTCTGGACGATCCCTTTTTGCTCAAAGTCTAAACCGAATCTATAAAATAGAGGAAACATATCACACAAGTAAGCTTGCTAGCTTAGTAGTCTTAAGCAGAAACATTATCACCTACAATTAATTAAGCATTTTAAACATTCATCTAATAACCTTACATAAACATAGCTTAAACTATAATTACACATTATGACCGAAAACATATACATATACAACATTCAGTTCTCTAGCCCCAACTGGTACATATCCATATATCTTTACAAATACTTTCAACTACACATACTTATACAAAACCAATTTTGCTTATAGCATAGTCTAATATAATATCCTTTTCGACTATCACTTGAATATTCAATTCATCTATTCATTTCATTTATCAATATCATCAAGTACATATATATATATATATATGTATAACACTTGGGTAGCATATTACATACCTTGTAACCAAAATTAATACTTTCACCTTAGCTTAAGTAGGCATTCATAATTCATTTCGTAAATTCATTAACATCTACTCAATTCTTAGAGTAGCAATCCACTAGTTCTAGCCTGCTAAACATTACCTTGGATTTTATACACCGTCATCAAGCCTGCTGAACTCAAAATCTGAAGTCCAAAACACCGGCATTTAGCCTGCTAGGCAATGAGCCTGAATATGTCACCGGCACTAGGCCTGCTAGGCTTAAAGCCCGATACAAATCACTGGCATATAGTCTGCTAGGCAATAAGCCTGAATATGTCACCGGCACTAGGCCTGCTAGGTATTTAGCCCGAATTCAACACATTTAACATTTCAATACACTTTACTTAATACTGAAATCACAACAACTTATATACTTCATACAGCTTTCACTTATCAAACCAAACTTACTCATTTACATCACATTTAACAAATTAAACTCATTATCAATTCATACTACCACATTCGGCCAACATACATTTTTATGCTTTAAATTTCCTAATTTTATCATATGCAATGTTCATAAATATTCCTTTAGTATACACTTGCTTAAGGACTTACCTCGACCGTCGACGGACCGCGTAGACCGGCTATTCGATAACCTTCGTCTTTCCCCGATCCAAATCCGTTTTTCTTTGTTCTTGATCTTTAATTCAAGCCAATACCATGACCGAATGCTTAAGCTCTCAAACCTATCTTTTCTTTTCTTATTTCGGTAGCCAAAGGATGAAGACAACCATTATTTCATATTTTATTATTAACATATATTATGGTTTTAATCTAATTACTAATTTAACCTTATGTTATAAAATTATATAATAATAAACTAAAGGTTAATCTTGTCATATAGCATCCACTAACTTAAAAATGGGTTATTTACCCATTTAACACCTCACATTAAAAAGCCATGATCAATTAAGCACATTTCACTTTAGTCTGCCACTTTTTCACTTTACGCGATTAAGTCCTTTTTATCAAATTAAGCACTTAAACGATAAAATTTTTCTATGAAACTTTCACACACATTAATTCACATATAATAAACACAAAATATAATATTTAAAAATTTATCAGACTCAGATTCGTGGTCCCGAAACCACCATTCCGATTAGGGTCAAATTCGGACTGTTACAACTGTTCGATAGGTACACTTGCCTTTAATCGTTGTCAGAGTTAGTTTGCAGGTTCGATCATTCTCTTTATAAATTTTAAGACTCTGATCACAGCGATCAATCCCCTACTCAAGCTCCCCCATTCAGCCTTGACTCCCTTCTCATTCAAATTCCCTAAAAATCTCCACTGATTGCTCCTTGATTCACTCCACACCCCTCATTCAAACTTATTCAAACTTGATGACCAAGTCTCCAACCACCTCTGCAGAGTTTGAATCAAACTCTACCTCTCACACAACAGAGACATAAAATAAAACATCCTTATTGCATGCCATGGGATTCGAACCTCAGACCACTAGAACACTCCACACGCCACTTGCCACCTTTACCAGTAAACTCCTTGTGTCACATGTCAAGCACATTTAATATATATGTCCTTTAAGCTAACATCTAGGTTCCAAAGGGGCAAAAGTCAAAATTTTGCCAAAGGCCATACTTGAACCCAGGCTTTCTATAATCCCCAAAACACTTAGCCATTGAAGCAAACAATCAGTTTGGTCAGAACATAAAAAATTAAAGACCCTATATTTTGGGGCGTTACAAGCTTTTAAGTGCTATTTCGGATAATATTAACAGAGGTCAGATCTAGATGGGCTGGTTACGAGACACATTCCTGGAGCTAGATAATGATTCGAATGAACTAGAAAGAATACGATATGCTCGAGCATACATTTTTGAGATGATTGGAGGTTATTTGATGTCGGACTTGTCTTGAAACCTCATACATCTGAGATGGTTGCTGAAACTCGTTGATTTTAGAGCAACTAATGAATTTAGTTGGGGATTTTCCGTTTTAGCAACATTGTACCGGAAGATGTGCGGGGCGATACGACCAAATAAAGCCAAAATTGGAGGTTGCCTATCACTACTGCAATCATGGGCACGGTTTTGCTTTCCATTTTTATGTCCTTGAGTGGACCACCCATATACATTCCCACTCATAACGAGGTAAATTTTATATTAGATTTTACAATTATTACGTAGATTAAAAATATAATTGTATGCTAAAAATTTATTTAATAGGTGGAACCATTCGGCGAGTTATGTTGGAATACCTACCTCTCTTGAAGATATACAGCTTCTATTAGACCAATGGTTGGAAGCACAAGCAAGTATTAAATAAAATATATATACATAATAAAATAGTTGTTTCGTATTTAGTATTTAGTATTTAGTATTTAGTATTATGTATATAACTAATATTTTTATCATGTTCATATAGTTTCAATGGACACCATACGAGGATTTAGCAATTCGGGCAGTAATTCCAGATGAATTCTTTCAAAATCCAAACATTTGGCATGTGAAGGTCCCATTGGTCAACTATGCTACCATGGAGATGCACCATTCAGATAGAGTATTACAACAATTTGGATTCTGACAACCGATTCCCGTGGCACCTGAGGTGCTCAGAAAGTCGACTTACGGTAATTAAATACGGATTGGCCGAGATACTGGTCAGAATATATTAAGATGTGGGAAAATCGGTATGATTATACACTTACTTGGGAACAGATCATCGTTCCTGAGTTAGCGTGCATGCCGAAATACATGCCATGGTTTATGATCCATGGCAACCCATATTTACTGTCGGAAGAGGAGAGGCGATGGCAAATTCGTGTCCAAAGGGAACAATGGGTCCCTTTAAATCCAAGAAGAAGGGATGGCGACGCGGGCCCATCAACAGCGCCCACACAGTCACCAGGCCCAACACTTCAACCGAGGATACCCATATCATAGCCTTTTCAGATTATGCCAAGTGCATATCCTAACCCTTATATGTTTCCTTTTCCCAGTCCTATGGCAGGTTGGAATGCATGGCCCGGTTCATCTTTGTTCCCGATTACTCCGAGTCAACCGCTGATCTATAAGCCGTCGTTGCATGAGGGATCACACGAAGTGCCGTCGGGGAGCTCTTCTTTTTACAAATCCCCATCGCCTTATGGGATTCAAACACCTCCGCCATGGGTGATTCAAACACCTCTGCAGTCATTATTCTATCAAGGTGGGTCATCCTCCCAACACTCACAACCAGATCCCCTGCCGAAGGAACCACAATCCCCGCCGAAGCAATCACAACCCTCGCCGGAAGCTGAACCAATGAGGAATCCAGCGCGTAAGAGTCGACGACCCCCATGTGGCACTGATTCCGACCGGCACCAACATTGATTTTTTTAATATATTTGTCAAACTTATTTATATTGTTTTATTTAATAAAATAAAATTTGTTTTTAATATTTTAATTGTAATTTACTTTTTATATTTTTAGATATTTTTTATATTTTTATATTTTTAATATATTTGTACAAACTTTTTTATATTGTTTCATTTAATAAAATAAAAGTTGTTTTTAATATTTTAATTGTAATTTACTTTTTATTTTTTAATAAAATAATTTTTTTTGAATAAGGCAATATTTTTAATATTTTTATATTTTTAATATATTTGTACAAATTTTTTATATTGTTTCATTTAATAAAATAAAAGTTGTTTTTAATATTTTAATTGTAATTTACTTTTTATATTTTTAATAAATAAAAGTTCTTTTAAATAAGCCAATATTTTTAATATTTTTATATTTTTAATAAAATATAAATAATGCAACATAATTTTATTACAACAACTATCAGCTATTCCGATTTGGACATGATCTAGTTGTATGGCCTGGGTTCCTACACCATCTGCACAACTTCTGTTGGTTGGTTGTTTCTCGGATATCCATATTGTTACGTATTCTAGTCGAGCAAGGTCAACCCTTTGGTTTGCGACACAATTATCTATCCGGTAACAGCTTAAACAGAGCAAGCGATACAGACGACCACTTACGTTCATCGGGGATCGGTGGGAATACGTGTCTCCACACGTTGTACATGTATTCTATTTTGTACACTTCGTCGACATAGCTCATGGGATCCAGATGGAGATTCTGACAAGCTGCAATTACATGAGCGCATGGATAACGAAGTGCATCAAACCTCCCACAGTCGCAGGTCTTATTTCTCAAGTATACACAATATTGCTCGCCAATAATACCTTGGTTCGGTCTGTCAAACTCCATCACACGAAACCATAGGTTGTCGCGATCGTGACACACTGTGTGCATGGTGTTGACCCATGCCTTCGCCTTATTAATTTCTTGCAATACCTTAGCGCACCATACATGGGCTCCCTGCATTTGGCCTTTATAACTTACTGCTCGCTTTAGAAATAATGCCACTAAACGAAAATATATCTCTTGCACAACCGATGTTATCGGCAAATGACGTCTTCCTTTTAGAACAGAATTTATGCATTCAACCAGGTTTGAGGTCATATGACCATATCGTAGGCCGCCGTCGTATGCTTGTGTCCACTGTTCTAAAGGTATGTTACAGAGGTAGTCTACGCCTTCTTCGTTAACTGAACGCAAAACCGCCAACATCTCATGAAAACGATCCTTACTTATCTCATACCCTGCCAATATAAGTTGATAGTAAAAATTACATACCACTCTTCCATTCAGAATAAATTGAATATTACAAACGAAATTATACTAATAGAGATTAAATACCCATGTTGGTCACTTGCCGTCGTTTAGTTGTAGATCGATATTACCCGTAGTAGTTGGACGCAACCTGTCTTAGGCAATACCGATGGTGTGTACGATGTCATAAGCTTCCCTGTCGCTCAATTGTGGCTAGTATTCCAGTACCTCGATCCGATATAACGTAGATATCAGGTTAGGGGCAGACATGCCTCCTTAACCTAGAAAGAAAGAAATCTCAGTCATCAGCTGACTCCCCCGGTGTTATTGCAAACGCAATTGGAAGGATTTTCCCACTGCCATCTTGTGCCAAGCTAGCAATAGTCGATGGGTATATCTACCATACATAAAGGTACCGTCAATTTGTACCAATGGCTTGCAGTATAGAAATGCGTCTCGGCATTGTTTAAAGCTCTAGAACAGACGCTTGAACACTTGGCATCCACGAATCAATCAGTCGTTGTAGTACGCAGGTGCCGTTTCAAGGTCTGTTATGCAACTTGGGACATATCTCTCTAGCACCTGACACCACTACCACACTTCATTATATGAAGCGTTCCATCCACCATGCATCTTTTCCAACGCCTTCTGCTTAGCTATCCAAGCCTTGCAGTAAGAGGGTGTGTACCTCAATTGGCTACGAATATTGGCAATTAAGACAGGCACTGAAGTCTTGGGATCTGCCTTCACCGTCGGTAGTATTAAGCTAGCTAACATATCTGAATCCATCTTGGGATGATCTTGTGAAACACCTGTGAACGAAGTACGTTAAATAATGCAACATTACGTAATAACAGTATTATTCAAAATCCCTAAACACCTAGTGATACTGTACCGCCAACACATGTATGTGGACCTTTGTACTTTTTTATCTCCCACAAGCCTATCATTTTCCTCAACGAGGCCATGATTTTCCATGAACATGTACCGTCTTGCACTTCACACTTGGCCTCAAACTTATTGGATTTGGATTTAACCACGTTGTAGTTAACCCCGTTCATGATGCTATGTTGTTTCAATGCACCAAGAAAACTATCCTTATTGGAAAACTCTTTACCAACTTCCAATTCACCCGAATCCAATGATGAACTTGTACGGTCACGCCTTCTGTATGGTAGATCTGGAAATTCCAATGCATCATCTTGAGATAGATTGATATTATGCATGTGGGCTGGAGGTGAGTATGCCTTGAATCACGGATCTTCTTCTTCTTCATCTGAACCCCCTTCAACATCTCCAGGTATGGTTGGAACAGGCTTCGATTCAGAAAATAATGCAACTTTTGCACCATCAGGGTCGGGCTCTCGAGGTAGATCCACATCGGACTCATCATCTAACCCACCATCATCTGCAACGAACGAGGTCCCCTCGCCGGTGGATGTCGTAGGGAGTACATCATCCCTTCTTGTGGACGTTTCATAACGTCCCCAATTAGTTGTGGATTGCCAACCACTAACGGAGTGTTGTGTAGGGGTTGTGTATTCCATACTGATACCAAACACTGACGCTTCTGTGTTTTTCCACCCACTAACGGAGTGTCGGGCAGGGATCGTGTATTCCTCTCAACCAGTAGTAGATGTTGAAGTCGCAAATGCATCATTTGGCGATGAAAATTGTACATATAACTCAAGATATGGTGATCCACTAGCAAGATGAGTCTGCACCATTGCCTCCAAGCTACGAGGACCTTTGATGTCGAATGAGTCATATCTCACGGGATCAACCGAAGCAAAAAATCGATACTTAATAGACAAAACTTTCATTGGCGTCATTCCAAAGATATTACGCCTAATTCTTTTACGAAGTTCTGTCAAATCTATGTTCTGGTTAAAAACCAGTCGTGCTGTGTTCTCCGATAAAAAAAAACAACGCCGTTCTCGATTTTACGGACCTCACGATCATAGTAAATAACAAAACTAATATGTTCACTCATCTTCAGTTTCTATTCTACTTTAGCCTCAATTTCTCTTGCTGTAACTTATGCAACCTGAGAATGAAATTTGGCTCATTTATAGTCTAAGGCCAAATAGGAACTACTGTAGAAAAAGAGCGTCCACGTGGGAGTTTTTTTTAGTAATTTTGCTGACAGTGCATCCTGCTTGAAGCGTTTTGGACACTATTTGTTCAGAAACGTCTTCTCAAAATTATTTTTCAGATACTACTGTAGAAAAAGAGCGTCCACGTGGGAGCTTTTTTCAGTAATTTTGCTGACAGTGCATCCTGCTTGAAGTGTTTTGGACACTATTTGTTCAGAAACGTCTTCTCAAAATTATTTTTTCAGATACTACTGTAGAAAAAAAAAGTCCACGTGGGAGCTTTTTTCAGTAATTTTGTTGACAGTGCATCCTGCTTGAAGCGTTTTGGACACTATTTGTTCAGAAATGTCTTCTTAAAATTATTTTTTTAGATACTACTGTAGAAAAAAAAAACAAAAAGTTTTTATATTGCTAATATAATTTTTCCAAAACCCTAAACACAAAATTATTTAAAAAAAAGCTAAAACATAATTTAATTAATTAACCCTAAAACCCTAAACCCTAATTTAATTAATTTTTTTAATTAATAGTTAATTTACTTAATTAACCCTAAACCTTAATTTAATTAATTTTTTCCTTAAGAATTCTAAACCCCTAAACCTTTAAAACCCTAACCCTAAGACTCTAAACTAAATAGAAAACCCTACCCCTAAAAAAAGGGGCAAAACGCGTCCCTGGGGGGACGTTTTGTCCACGTCAGCGAACCGCTCCTTCAATGAAGCGTTTTGTGCTGACGTGGACAAAACGCTCCCCCATGGATGCGTTATGCTGACACATCACCTGAGAACGCGCTGACGTGGATACGATTTCAAGGAATTTGACCCTTTCCGGTAAATAATCAGAAAATTGGTCCATTTCTGTAAATAATTTTGAAAATGGGCCTTTTTGAGTAAAATGGCCACCAACTTATCAATTTTTTTTTATCCATTTTCATGTATGTTGATTATATCGTGATTTTATTTTGTTGGTGTTTGGCATTCTGGGTCATTAGCAGGTGAAGAATAGGTACCCTTCGTGATCTTCAGCAATATCTAAGATTTTCATTTCAACTCATCCAAAGTTGTAATGTTTATTTTGAATGTTAAAATGTGTCTTGTACCTAGTTGTTAAAGTCTATTAGGCTAAACTATGTTTAAAGTATGCATATTTTATGTTTAGGTTTAATGCCTTAGATGAAGTATGAAGTAAATATAAGAAGGTTATGCACTTTAATGATTGGTTTCTTGCTTGCCAAATAAACTAGCTTGGTGGATAAGTAGCATAACTTTGTACCGTGTATGTGTATGATGTGGTGATATTAAAGGTCAAATTAGGTGTATTTTGAAATGATTTTATAGTGTATCAGTACGTGTAGCCAAATGTATCATATCAAGTAAGTCAGTATATCCACTCCTATAGTACGAGGTACATCCATGCTAGACAGGGTCTCTCTTTTTGTCTCTCAAAAATCTATATTTGGTATTTTAAAGCTATAGTACGAGTTACATCCATGCTAGACAGGGCCTCTCTTGTTGACTCTCAAAAATCTATATTTAGTATTGTTTTAAAATGTTTTCATCTTGATTTTAAAGTTTTAAAAATGAATTGGATTATTTGAAATGGTTTAATTTAAATTGTCTCATATTTGATTTTTTAATGTATTCAATAAAGTAAGAAGCCCGTCTTTGTTCCTTTGATAACAAATGTAATATCTCCTATTTTAATCAAGCAATCGTCAATGAAAACAGGGAGGGATTGATGGGAAAATTTTCCGTTCAATCACCCATGAAAGCTCAAAAAGTTTTAAATTAAATCATTTATTCATTTCATTTTCTTCAAAATAATTATTCTTTTTTTTCTTATTCTTCCTTCTTTACGTTTCGGCCCTGCTTCTCTGCTCCCTGTACCATTTTTTTCTCCGGCCAAGTTCCGGCAATCTCCGTCGTCGGAGACCTGCCCATAATGGCCGGTAAACTGAAAAACTCTTTGCCATCTCTTTTTCGAAATTTTTTGAAATTTTCTTATTTTCTTTCAGATCTGGAACTTACCGATCTGCTTCGCTACTCTTTTCTTTTCTTTTCTTTTTTAAAAAAAAATTCAGCATTTTGTTTTTGAGAGAAGCAACGAAAAAAAAAAAAGAGAAAAGGGAAAGCAAAAATAAATCATCCAAATTTAAAAAAAAAAAAGAAGAAGAAGCTGAGTTGGGCTTTGAGGCTCAAAATACTTTTATTTAAAAACTTCTTTTTAATATTTTAAAACCAAAATTTTATTTTATTTTAAACAAAATTTTGATTATTATTTTTATATAATTATTTAAGAAACATTTGGATATCCAAATGTTCACTCATTTCATGTCAAAGTTTCAAAGAATTAAAATGGATTAAATTAGACATAACTGAAAATTAATTTCAATATAATTGAAATATAATTTAATTAAATTATAAATATTTGAAATTTAACTGAGTTTAATCTTGATTCAATTTACTTTTTAAAATAAAAATTAATTTAATTTTAAAATAAAATTAAAATAAAAAAGGAAACACGTGTCCCATCAAAATCCTTGTAACCCAAGTTAAAAAAAAATTGAAGTTGGGACAAAATTAGGTAGTAGAATAAAAGAAATGATCTGACGTGGAATAGTTGAGCATTAGATGATAAGCAGTTCCAACTTCCAAATGAAGAACATTTTACTAGATTTGGAGGTCAACAAATAAAGAAGCCAAAGCCGAAACCAGCCGCAGCTGGGCTCAGCCACCCACCGTTTTTCCATCAAATCCACTAGGGAATAGTAGTGGGAACCCTCCTAAAAACATGGAGCTGCATGATGTCCACGTGGCCATTTAGTTCCACTTTTACGCCAGAAAGTGGCTTCCACGCGCTTCCACCCCATTCTGCATGTGCTTTTGGACTCTTTCCCAAACTAGCATTCTTTGGAATTATCGCTACTTTTCTTTGGAATTATTCCACAATCTTATAAATTGACTTAAATTTTTGAACAATTTAAAATAATAATAATAATAATAATAATTCAAACTTTTATAATAATTGATATGGTATAAAATGTTCAATTACTAATGTCTAATAATCGATATAAAATTATGTGAAAAGTAACAACAGTCAATAATTTTGATTTAAATCTGAAAAGTTATAATTTAATCACTAAATTTTATGAAAGTGATGAATTAATCACTTAAATTTATTTTTTGTTACAGACATAATAAATAGTTGACATGACTTGTTAGGGTGCCACATTGGATATGGTCCCACCATCAAAATTTTCTTTTCTTTTTCTTCTAATTTTATTATTAATTTTCTAAACAAATACAACCAAAACTTTTTTTTTGTTTAATATTCTCTTCTCCCTTCTTTGTACTGTCAAAATTTTCTTTATTCTGATGCAACCTAGAAACAACAACAAAAAACCAAAAAATCGACCTCGGACTGTTGCGCTGATTTGCCAACGGTATTCGAAAACTACAAACTTTTATCTAGTCTTTTTTTGACCCTTTGAACATGAATTCGGAGTTAGATTCTCCAAAAATCACCCCGAACTACTTGAATCTATGCTTAAACGTTTAAACTTCTTCTTGCCTGATCTCAAAATCTGACCGTCGAATTAGTTTGATTCCAAAGTATGTTGTTTTTTGCGACCTTTTTTACATTCCTACCGTTCAAATTTCTGAGATGACTACCAAGACCTCAAAACTAGCCTCAACGTTCCTCTTATTTCTTTTTTTTTCTTTATATTTTTTCTTCTTTCTTTGATTTTGTTTCCTTTCTCTCCGTTGCAAGCTTCCACTTGGTTTTCCTTTGGAGTTTTTTTTTATTGTTCATTTTGCATTTTTTGAGTTGTTGTTGGTGTGAATTTTCTTGTTGTTGAAGGTGTGGTGAGGATGTGTTTATGGTGGCGACGGTAAATGGAGTGACTATGAAGGGGTTTGGATTTGACAATAGTGGTAATGTATGACGATTGGTTAACTGGATAGTGGTGGTGATTAGTGTTGAGAGATGTTGATGATGGTGTGGTTAAGAGAAGAACAAATTCAAAGTTTTTTAATCTTTCTGAAAAAAAAAAGAAGAAAAAGAAAAAAGAGGAATTGAAAGAGGTTGAAACAAGAAGCGGAGTTAACAGGGACGAGATGGTTGAAGCATGAAGTGAACATGGCTAGTTTGAAGAGGTTAGTATAATGAATTGTAACACCCCAAACCCGGCCTAGACGTTATGGCTGAATCTGACGATATCACATGGAAGTGTTTTCCGAAAGCATCATTTCATTGGAAAACAAGTTCTATATTAAATCTCGTTTATGATCATAACAGAAATTTAAGGGTATCTTGTTCATTGAAAACTCAAGTTGTTTTTAATAGTTTGTTGATCATATTAGTTTGTTACTATATTTAAAACAATGTTTGATGCGGAAGCTTGTATAGTATGTTACGAAAACATGGTGTTTTGAAAAGCATTTATCTTTTGAAAATCCGTGTCCTACTTCTTTCAGATATGAATTAAAATAAGTAAAATCCCAAATTAAAAGTTAAAAATTTAAAGAGGCCTTATTACAAAACAAATTTCCAGTGCGGTTGAGATGACTACACACCGGTTATGTGGACGCCTCCGAGTCCCTCTCAGCACCGATCTGCCTAAGACTGGGGATTACTTGTACAGATGAACAGAGAGGTGAGCTTATGAAAACTCAGTGTGTAATCCCATATAAGTAAAATGGCCAATCAATTACAGTCTGGGCCTAAGCCCAAATCAATAACTGTTCAATTCAGTTGGGCCTTAGCCCATGATAGTATCAGTATCAGTGTGGGCCTTAGCCCATTACAGTATCAGTATCAGTGTGGGCCTTAGCCCATTCCAGTGGCAGTAACAGTTCAGACATGCAATCAAAAATCTTACCCAACCAGCCTCTACACTCCACTCCGTCCAGCCCAACACTCCATGTGGGGATAAAATCACCACCCATCCCGACACTCTAAAATTAGCACCGGTTACGGCACTAAACAGTATTTGCAGCAGAGCTGCCAGTACAATACACTTTCTCCAATCATAATAATCCCGTCCTATGCAACATATCACACATGTATGCAACATATATAACGTGGCATACTCAAATACAATTATACATAACATAAGGCATACAATTAATTTATATCATAGGGGCATAACAATCATTTTATACCATAGGGCATAATAGTCATTTTACCCGTTTGGGGTCTAGGTATACTTACCGACCCATCAGTAGGTCTATAGTCATCTCGGGCGACCCGTGCAACCTTTAACAATCAAACAGTGAAAATGGGCCCAAGGCCCATAATGCAGGCCCATGTGGCCCACGTAGCCCAGAAATGATCTCGGCCATGTAATTTACATAGGTTGGCCCAATAATCTCCACACGTTCGTGTGATTTACCTATGTGGGCACGGCCCATTTCGGCCCAACATGGCCCAAAGCGGCCCAAGACCATGAAATCGCTCATGGTGGCCTCAACAGTCGAACGCTCACGTTTTACGTGTTCCGATTACCACACGAGCGAGTACACGCTCGTGTAGTGTCAATTGTCATATTTTTCGGCTTTTACTAATTTCCGATTTGAGCAATGTTTACACACCTGTTTGCGAAAACGTGCGAATAACCCGCAAACACCAAACCTGCCTTGATTGAACAAATGTGGCTTAGTCCTCTTAGATCACTGATGAATATCGACTACAATTCCTTGACGAATATCTGCATTACAAGTGGATTTTGTTAAACAGAGTTGTCTATACACATGGCTTAAATCCCTATGTAATAACTTACAGCACCACAGAACCCTAAAAGTAGGGGAAAGAGCATTCGACCTTTACCCATAATACAAGACAAAATAGTTACCTTTGATCGAGTGATGAAAGAAAGATTTTGAATGTTTCAATACCACTTGCAACTCCCTCACTCCTCGAGAAGTTCTAAAAACCAAAAGGAACACAAGAGTGTTCGGCTTGTCAGTGTAAGAAAGGAGGAGACTTGTTACAGATTAAGAGAAAACAAAAGAAGTCGAGTGCTCTTACCGATTTTTCAGAGAGTAGTCGCTACACCGAAAACACAGTAGCGATAGAGGAATGAAGTAATCCGCCCGGATACCAAAATGATAAGAGAAATCGGTTTAAGGGAGAAAGAGAAAAAAACGAAGGAGGGGCAGAAGGTATATTCAGCCAACAATAGAAAAAGAAGAGAAGAGGACTAGCCGAACACACACCTTACACAATTCATAAAAAGAAGAAAGACAGAGAGATACGGTAGACTTGAGCAGAGAAAGCAATTGCAAAAGAGAGAAAAGAAAGGAAGCACTTGGAGTAATTTCGGCCAAAAGGAAGGTTGTCAAAATGAAGAAAAGTGAACAGAAGAATACCCAAAGACTCCTACCACAATTGGCCTTCAAGTAAAAAGAGATAGAAATAATGCACAACCAAAATGAGGAGCATACCAAATGAGAAGTACCACTCTGGTTGAAATTCTTGAGTGCCCACAGTCCACTTTCAGCACAACACTCCCCCTCCTCACATGCCCTTAATTTTCTTCTAAATTCCCTCATCAAATCTCTCCACCTGATCACACCTCCCCTCAACCACTCAATTTGAATTCTTCTCAACCACCTAAGTGTTGCAGTCAAACCACAACTCCCCCCACGACACAGCAGCAAAATAAATACTCCATTGCCTCCACCAAGATTCGAACTTCAGTCCACTGGCATGGGTAACACGCCACTTACCCCCTAGACCAGCAGGCTTTTTATGTCTTGCTTTTGCCCACAATAATTTAAAACTCTACTAACTATAAGCAACGGTTTATTCCCTAAAAACAAAACTTTTTGCTCAAGCCCAAGCTTGAACCCAAGACTTCCCAGACACTCCCAAACATACCCAAATCACTTAACCACTAAGATAGGAAGATATTTGTGTTACACACATGCAAAAATAAATACTTAAATTTTTGGGCCGTTACAACTCTACCCCCTAAAAGAAAATTTTGGCCTCGAAATTTACCTAATCAAAACAGATGAGGGTAATGTTGACGCATCGCCTCTTTGGGTTCCCACGTGGGCTCTTCTGAGCTGTGATTGTGCCAAAATACCTTAACCAGTATGATAGACTTCTTCCTCAAAACTTTCACATCACGATCTAAAATCATAACTAGTTCCTCCTCAAAAGTCAAGTCCGGTCTAACCTCAATCTCCTCAGTCAAAATCACGTGCATGGGATCAGAGAGATAACGCCTCAGCATAGAGACGTGGAACACATCATGAATACGATCCAACTCTAGAGGTAACTCAAGTTAATAGGCAACCGGTCCTACACATTTCAGTATACGATAAGGCCCAATAAACCTAGGGCTCAACTTGCCCTTCCGTCCAAATCTCAGTATCTTCTTCCATGGTGAGACCTTAAGAAAGACGAAGTCCCCCACAGAATACTCAATCTCCTTGCGCTTCAAATCTGCATACGACTTCTATCTATCTGATGCTACCTTCAATCGATCCCGAATTAATCTAACTTTGTCCTCAGTATCAGAAATCAATTCAGGCCCCAAAATATGCCACTCGCCCAACTCAGTCCAACACAAAGGAGTACGACACCTACAGCCATATAATGCCTCGTAAGGTGTCATCTGTATGCTAGACTGATAGCTATTGTTATATGCAAACTCTGCCAGTGGCAAATAGTCTTTCCAACAGCCTCAGAAATCTATTACACAACATATTAACATATTTTCTAGTATTTGAATCACCCTTTCTGATTGACCATCTATCTGGGGGTGAAACGTAGTACTGAAGTCCAATCTTGTACCCAAAGCCTCATGTAACTTCTTCCAGAACCGAGACGTGAAGTGAGGATCTCTATTTGATATGATGGA
This sequence comes from Gossypium australe, assembly GCA_005393395.2. Taxonomy (NCBI): domain Eukaryota; kingdom Viridiplantae; phylum Streptophyta; class Magnoliopsida; order Malvales; family Malvaceae; genus Gossypium; species Gossypium australe. The sequence continues at coordinate 29,337,029 of CM016625.1, read as the reverse complement.
AACCGGTACTCTATGCAGTCTCACTATCTCAGCCACATACAGTTTAGCCAGCTTCTGCAAAGAGTAATTAGTACGAACTGGTATGAAATGGGCTGACTTGGTCAACCGATCCACGATGACCCATACTGCATCCTTCTTAGTAGGCGTTAAGGGCAGCCCGCTAACGAAGTCCATAGTTACTCTCTCCCACTTCCACAGTGGAAACTTAACTGGCTGAAGCAACCCTAAAGGTAACTGATGTTCAGCTTTAATCTGCTGGCAAGTCAGACACTTACTCACAAAGTCGATAACTTCACGCTTAAGACCTGGCCAGCAATATAACGCACGAAGGTCTCGGTACATTTTATTCTCGCCAGGATGCATAACATAAGGACTACTATGCGCCTCTCGTAGAATAGACTGTCTCAAATCAGTATCCCTTGGTACACAGACTCTCCCACAGAAACACAGTACCCCTTCGCTATTCAGTCCAAAATTTAAAGTTTCTTCACTCTTAATCTGTCGAAATTGAGGACCCAAAGACCCATCCTCCAACTGTTTCCCCTTAATTTGTTCAATCCACAATGATTTAACTTGAAGTTTGGCCAACAAATTACAATAATCAAATAAGCTGAGGTGAGCAAACATCGTCCTCAGATCCACCATAGTCCTACGGGTCAGTGCGTCAGCCACCACATTAGCCTTACCAGGATGGTATTTAATCGAACAATCATAATCCTTAAACAGTTCAATCCATCTACGCTACCTAAGGTTTAGCTCCTTCTGAGTGAGGAGGTATTTGATGCTCTTGTGATCTATGTAAATGATACACTTTTCACCGTACAGGTAATACCTCAAGATTTTCAATGCAAATACCACCGCGGCCAACTCCAAGTCATGCGTCGGATAATTCTCCATATGAGACTTAAGCTGGCGAGACGCATTTGTCACTACCTTACCCTCTTGCATCAACACACATCCCAAACTGATATGTGATGCATCGCTGTAGACAGTGAATTTTTCCCAGACTCTGGCTGTATTAAGACAGGGGCCTCCGTCAGAACCTTCTTAAGTTTCTCAAAACTCTCTTGCTACTTATCAATCCAGACAAACAGTACTTCTTTATGCAACAATTTAGTCAGAAGTGTATCAATCAACGAAAACCCCTCAACAAAATATCTATAATACCCTGCTAGACCTAGAAAACTTCGAATCTCAGATACCGTCTTAGGCGGCTTCCAATCCAAAACAGTTTTAATTTTTCGATGATCAGCTCTAATCCCTTCAATAGATACCACATGGCCCAGAAATGTTACCTCTCGCAGCCAGAATTCACACTTGCTGAACTTAGCGTATAATTGTTTCTCCTTCAGAATCTGCAGAATGACTCGAAGATGAGCGTCATGTTCATCCTCAGTTCTCGAATACACCAAGATGTCATCTATAAAAACCACTACAAGCCGATCCAAATAAGGCTGGAACACTCGGCATCACAAGGAACTCGTAATCGTCAATCCAATCGGCATCACAAGGAACTCGTAATGACCATAACAAGTCCTAAATGCTGTCTTATGAACATTAGCCTCTTTGACTCTCAGTTGATGGTACCCCGGTCGGAGATCAATCTTAGAGAAGACCAAACTCCTCGAAACTGGTTGAATAGATCATCAATCCTCAGTAGGAGGCACTTATTCTTAATAGTCAATTTATTCAATTGCTGGTAGTCGATGCACATACGCATGGACCCATCCTTCTTTTTCACAAATAACACCGGTGCTCCCCATGGAGACATACTAGGGCGGATGAACCCTTGATCCAGTAACTTTTGAATCTGAGCCTTAAGCTCCACTAGCTCCTTCGGTGCCATTCTATAGGGAGCGATGGACACCGGAGCTGTACCCGGTAGGAGCTCAATCCTAAATTCAACTTCACGGTTTGGGGGTAGTCTAGGTAGTTCATCGGGAAAAACATCTGAAAAATCTCTGACTGTTCTGATGTCTCTAATAGACGGAACCTCAGAATCAACACCACTGATGTAGGCTAAATAAGCCTCACAACTCTTACGAATCAACTTCTCGGCCCTCAAGGCAGAAATCACATTTGACAGATAATTCTGACGCTCCCCTATTAGCACCACGTCATCACCCTCCACAGTTTTCAGTACCACCCGTTTAGTGGCACAATGCAAATTCACTTGATGCTTAACCAGCCAATCCATGCCAAATATTAAGTCGAATTCTCCAAAAGGAAGTTCCATTAAATCCGCCAAAAAGATGGTTCCTTCCACCTCTAAAGGTACATCTCTGAACAATTTGTTTACTTTAACTAACTGCCCTAAAGGGCTCAACACAGTAACCTCACTCGCAATGGTTTCAACCATTAAACCCAAAGTCTCAGACACCGAGCATGCTATATACGAATGAACAAACCCAACATCAATCAGTGCAGTATAAGGTACATTATAGATAAAGAACGTACCAGTAATAACATCTGGGGCGTCTCTGTCCTCTCGGCGACGTGCAGCATAAACCAGAGCTGGCTGCCTCGTCTCAGTATGACCCGTACCTCTGGCCGGTGCTCCACGACCACGGCCCATACCATTTCCATATCTGGCCTAACCATGGCCTCTCGACTGTTGCTAAACACCTCTCGGTGGCTGAACAGTACCTCGGCCAGTAACTTGCATCTGCTCGGGCCTTCGCGGACAATCTCTGATACGGTGATCTAATGATCCGCATCTCAAACATGCCCCAATCCTTTTCCAGCACTCGCCCTCATGACGTCTACCACAGTCAACACATGGCTGCGATCCAGTAGCAGCAATAGGGGCTTTAACTCTGACCAGCCCATCCACTCTAGCCTTTTTATTCGGCCTCTGAACAGAACTTGAGGGCTCCAAATCCCTCTTATTCCTACCCTTTTCTCTGTTCTGACGCTCAAAACGTTTCACCTCCTCGGTGATCTTTGCCTTATCTATCAGTGTGGTAAAATCTCGCTCCCTTTGTGGAGCTATCAAAACTCTCAGACTATACCTGAGGCCGTATTTGAAATGAACACACTGCTCATATTCAGTTGCCACCATCACACGCGCATAGCGGCTCAATCGTAAAAATTCAGCTTCATTTTCAGCCACTGATTTATCCCCCTGAGTCAGATTTAGAAATTTCCTTCTCCGGGCATCCACATAACTAGCGCCCACATACTTTCCTTGAAAAGTAGACTTGAAGAATTCCCATGTCAATCGGTCGGCCTGAGTACCCTCTTTAACTGTAAGCCACCACTGATAGGCTTCATCTCGTAACAATGACACTGCACCTTTTAGTTTCTGCCCGGGGGTGCAGTCGAGGTCATCCATGATCTTCTCTGTGGCCTCAATCCAACATTCAACCACGTTAGGGGCAACTCCAGCAATACCCTTAAAAATCTTAACCCTATTAGACCGGAGTCGTTCGGTGACCGACCCACGACCCACAGTACCAATATTGGGCCCCGCGACCCTCTCTAAAATTCGCAGCATAGCTTGGGACAGTGCGCCATCCCAAGCCGCTTGATCAAGAGACCCAGTCTCAGTCACAGGTGAAGCCGATGCCTCTCTTGCTTCAGCATTAGGCATGTGGCCCGATGATGAAGACCCAGCCCGAGCACATCTACGACCTCCACCACGGCCTCTTGTACCCCTTCCACGAGTACCTTTGGTGCTCATTATCTATTTACGTATTATCTATTTTAAAAATTTTATGCATTAGTTTACAATTCCAGTGTTGATTAACAGATATCATATGGAAAGTAATATCAGTATTTAAGAGTTTGTTTTCGCAGAACGCAGTCTTACTACAATTTTAGTTTTCCCTAACCAGAATATTTCAGTACAGTCTACTACATATAGTAGTTTTAATATTTCACTTTAACAAACAGAGGTTTCAGAGGACATACAATATCGGCGCCGGAGACTCAGTGTACCACACTTCCAGTAAAACTATTTCAAAATACTTTCAAATCGTTCGGAATAGTTTTTTTGAAAATTCCAAGTTTTATAAGAAACCAAAAAACCACAGCCAAGTTTGAACTTGGCTCTGATACCACTAAATATAACACCCCAAACCCGGCCTACTAGTTATGGCCGAATCTGACGATATCACATTGAAGTGTTTTTCGAAAACATCATTTCATTGGAAAACCCGTTCTATGTTAAATCTCATTTATGATCATAACAGAAATTTAAGGGTATCTTGTTCATTAAAAACTCAAGTTGTTTTTAACAGTTTGTTGATCATATTAGTTTGTTACTATATTTAAAACAATGTTTGATGCGGAAGCTTGTATAGTATGTTATGAAAACATGGTGTTTTGAAAAGCATTTATCTTTTGAAAATTTGCGTCCTACTTTTTTAGATATGAATTAAAATAAGTAAAATCCCAAATTAAAATTTAAAAATTTAAAGAGGCCATATTACAAAACAAATTCCCAAAATAAATTTCTTGTAAATAAAAAGTCAAATATAAAATCAGGTGTGGTTGTGTGGCCACCTCCGAGTCCCTCTCAGCACTGATCCGCCTAAGACTGGGATTATTTGTACAGAAAAACAGAGAGGTGAGTTTACAAAAACTCAATGTGTAACCCATATAAGCAAAATGGCCAATCAATTACAGTCTAGGCTTAAGCCCAAATCAATAATAGTTCAGTTGGGCCTTAGCCCACGACAGTATCAGTATCAGTGTTGGCCTTAGCCCATTACAGTAGCAGTATCAGTGTGGGCTTTAGCTCATTTCAGTGGCAGTAACAGTTCAGACATGCAATCAGAAATCCTACCTAACCAGCCTCTAAACTCCTCTCCATCTAGCCTAACACTCCATGTGGGGATAAAATCACCCACCCATCCCTACACTCCAAAATTAGCACCGGTTGCGGTACTAAACAGTATTTGCAGTAGAGCTACTAGTATAGTACACTTCCTCCAATCATAATAATCCCATCCCATGCAACATATCACACATGTATGCAACATATATAACGTGGCATGCTCATATATAGTCATACATAACATAAGACATACAATTAATTTATATCATAGGGGCACAACAACCATTTTATACCATAGAGGCATAACAGTCATTTTATACCATAGGGCATAATAGTCATTCTATCCGTTTGGGGTCTAGGTATACTTACCGACCCATTAGTAGGTCCATAGTCATCTCGGGTGACCCGTGCAACCTTTAACAATCAAACAGTGAAAATCGGCCCAAGGCCCATAATGCAGGCCGATGTGGGCCCACACGCTCGTGTGGCCCACGTAGCCCAGAAATGATCTTGGCCATGTAATTTACACAGCTTGGCCCAATAATCTCCACATGTTTTTGTGATTTACCTGTGTAGGGCCCACAAGCCCGTTAAATAGAGTTACAAGCGGATTTTGTTAAATAGAGTTGTCTATACACATGGCTTAAATCCCTATGTAATAACTTACAGCACCGCAGAACCCTAAAAGTAAGGGAAAGAGCATTCGACCTTTACCCACAATACAAGACAAAATAGTTACCTTTGATCGAGTTATGAAAGAAAGGTTTTGAATGCTTCAATACCACTTGCAACTTCTTCACTCCTTGATTCTAAAAACCAAAAGGAACACAAGAGTGTTCGGCTTGTCAGTGTAAGAAAGGAGGAGAATTGTTACAAATTAAGAGAAAACAAAAAGAAGTCGAGTGCTCTTACTGATTTGTCAGAGAATAGTCGCTACACCGAAGACACAGTAGCGATAGAGGAATGAAGTAATTCGTCTGGATACCAAAATGATAAGAGAAATCGGTTTAAGAGAGAAAGAGAAAAGAAAACGAATGAGGGGCAGAAGTTATATTCAGCCAACAATAGAAAAAGAAGAGAAGAGGACTAGCTGAACACACACCTTACACAATTCAAAAAAAGAAGAAAGACAGAGAGATACGATAGACTTTAGTAGAGAAAGTAATTGCAAAAGAGAGAAAAGAAAGGAAGCACTTGGAGTAATTTCGGCCAAAGTGAAGGTTGTCAAAATGAAGAAAAGTGAACAGAAGAATACCCAAAGACTCCTACCATAATCGGCCTTCAAACAAAAAGAGATAAAAACAATGTACAACCGAAATGAGGAGCATACCAAATGAGAAGTACCACTCTGGCCGAAATTCTTGAGTGCCCACAGTCCACTTTCAGCACAACACTCCCCCTCCTCACAGTCCCTTGATTTTCTTCTAAAATCCCTCCTCAAATCTCTCTACCTGATCACACCTCCCCTCAACCACTCAATTTGAATTCTTCTCAACCACCTTAGTGTTTCAGTCAAACCACAACTCCCTCCACGGCACAGCAGCAAAATAAATACTCCCTTGCCTCCACCAAGATTCGAACTTCAGTCCACTGGCATGGGTAACACGCCACTTACCCCCTAGACCAGCAGGCTTTTTATGTCTTACTTTTACCCCAATAATTTAAAACTCTACTAACTATAAGCAAGGGTTTATTCCCTAAAAACAAAACTTTTTGTTCAAGCCCAGGCTTGAACCCAAGACTTCTCAGACACACCCAAATCATTTAACCACTAAGACAGGTAGATATTTGTGTTACACACATGCAAAAATAAATACTTAAATTTTTGGGGCGTTACATGAATTCTGAGATACCCACTGTGTTCTCCCTTTCTTCTTCTTCTGGCTAGTCATGTCCAACGTGGTTAGTTAACGGAACATGTCACCTGTCCCGTTAGGCCTGTAACGGAAAATGTTAGTGGCTAACTTATTTTTCACTTTTGAATAACGTTAATGATTGTTTTGTTATTTTCGTAAAGTTTAGTGACTAGTTGTAACTTTTCAAAGTTTAGTGTATGTTTTGTTATTTTAATCAAAGTTAAGTGACTGTTGTACTTTACCCTAAAATTAAAATAGTAAAATATTAATATTACTTTTAATTATTTATTTTTTAAAATTTATTTAATCAATACCAGCACAATATCAAATTTCTTGATACAAAGTCATAACTACCCATAATCCCCCATCAACTCTTTATATAGGAGAATAAAGGTGCTTCAACGCTCTCGAATCGACATCTTCCTGTACTAGCAACAATACTGATGCCAATCGAGCTAAAGACTTAATCGATAGTATAATATCAAATTACCAATTATACTATTTCTTTATATGTTCAGACTCAATCTTGTAACGATGTTACGTGCTTGTAACTTTTTTTTATACAATATTGGAATGAGATGGGGTAGTACAATTTGAACCCCGTGTTAAACGGATGTTTGATAAGAGCTTTAATCAACATTCCATACAAGTAAAGGCAACATTTTTTTTTGAAGTTGTAATCTTTTATTTTTCAATGAGAAACTATTGTAATCATAATAATAGCAACAATAAATTACATTAGTAGTCACCCAACTATTAGTAAATTTCTTTTTTAGTAACTTAACTTTGAAAAGTTATAAAATGATTATCCAACTATTAGTAAATTTTTGGTCATCCAACTAGGAAAAGTTACAAATTTATCACCCAAATATTCAATTTTGTCTTTCTTTTTTTTTCCCTTGTCATTAGCTGGCTAATAGTGACAACTTTCAAAACTAGAATAATAACAACTTTAACTCTCAACATTTATAAATTATGTCAATTAAGTCTTGATTTTAAAAATATTTAAGCCTCAACATTTATAGATTGTGTAAGTTGATCCTTTTTTTTGTAGTTTTACTTTTATTTTTGAAAGTTAATTTTAAAAGAATAAAAAAAAGATGAAAATTATTATCTTGAATTTTTGGGTGTTTTTCATTTTTTTTTGTATATTTTCAATCAAATTTAGCTGATAAGTTTTTTTTAGCTTTTTAGGTGAAAGGGCCACAAAGAAAAGCAAAAGTACAAATAAAAAAATAAAAAAATAAAAAAAACACGATATGTAAATGTTGAGGATTAGATTTTTAGAATCAAGACTAAATTTGCACTATGATATCCCTAACTAACTACTGAGCTAGGAACAGTACCAAGTCGGGTTAGATATACTTGACAATTTTAGAAATAGATAAAATAAGAATATTTGAGTATTAGTATAGAAAGTATTTAGAGCCGATGGAAAATTAAAAATACTTTTGAAATAAGAGAAATAAATCTAGGGTATGGGCTTACTTGTAAGAGAATAAAAAATATTGGGGCAAAAGTAAGAAAATTAAAAATTTAAAATGATTGCATTGAATTGAAGGAAAAAGGAGGAATGACTAGAAGTGAAATTTTAAAAAAATAAAGTATGATTCATGGATGGTATTCCAGAGAAAGTGTGGCACCCCAAACCCGGCCTAGACATTATGGTCGAATCTGGCGATGTCACATGGTAGTGTTTTTCAAAAAGTGAGTTGTTGTCAAAAATTAAATTCCTTTCTTTATCGCTTCTTCACACTCTCTTATGTTAATTTTAAGGCGTGTCGATAAATTTTAAAACATAATTCATTGTCAAAAAGTTATTCTCTTTCTAAACATTATTAATTTACAAAACGTTACTTATCACAGAAGCTTTTAAAACAGTATTGCGTATTTGTTAAAATGTTTGATTCTTTTTGAAAACTCGATCATTCCTACTTCTAGCAGTTTTAAATCGAAACAATAGAAATCCCAAATTAACCATGAAAATCCAAATAGGCCATTATTACAGTAAATTACCCTAAAATAAAATCAAAATTATAATTAAGTACTAAAATAGAACGAAATGGGTCGTGTGGTCACCGCTAAGTCCTCCGCCGCACCGATCAGCCTATGTTTGGGGATTACCTGTACAGTTAAAACAGAATGGTGAGTTTTCGAAAACTCAGTGTGTAATCCCATATAGAACAAACAGACAGACAGAAGGCAATCACAGTCTAGGCCTAAGCCCTTTTCAAAATCAGTGACAGTATCAGTTTGGGCTTTAGCCCATCTCAGTATAGAGGCTGTCATGCATTTAGGCCTTGGCCCATTACAGTATCAGTAATCAGTACAGTATCAAAATATGCTGATCGTGTGTCAGAGTCTTAAAAATTTATAAAAAGAATGATTGAGCCTAGAAACTAACTATGACAACGATGGAGGCAAGTGCACCTATCGAACAGTAGTATAGCTTAGTGACAAGACCGGATTGTCGAGCCAAAGGAACCAAAAGTACTAATACTAACTTTCTTTTATTTAGCCTAGAAATTAAAGGATTTATTAATTAATCTAAAATTAGCTAACTATTAAGCTAAAAATGCAAAGACAAAGAGAATGAATTGGGGAAAATACTTGTGGGAAGAACCAATTGATTAAGACAATACCCGAGGAAGAATCCACCTAGACTTCACTTGTTATTTAACTCTAAACCAGACGATTTATTCACTTGACTTGATCCGTAGGATTCCCTAATGTATATTAATACCTCTTTCGAGGCTACACGTCTAACCCTAGGTTGATTAATTGAAATCTCTTTCTAATTAAAACCCTAGAATTGCATTAACTCGATCTGTGGACTCCCATATTAGGTTTGACCCTAATCCGACAGATTTTCGTCATCCTATTTCTAGGGTTGAGATCAACTCCGCTTAATTATGCTAGATCTACTCTTAAATAGAGACTTTTGCTCCACTGCCTAAGCACATCAATACTTGAATTAATATCCTGAAATATCAAAGTAAGAATTAAGAACACATAATTAAGAACAAATCAAGTATTTATCATATAGTTCAGAAAACAATAACAGGATCCGTCTTAGGTTTCATCCCCCTCAGGTATTTGAGAGGCTTAGTTCATAATTATAAAAGAATACATCTCAGAAGAAAATATGAAACAAAACATAAGAAAAACCGTAAAACCCCCTGAAGAAATTTGAAGGGAAGATCCTCCGTCTTGAGTATAATTCCGGCTTCTTGAGATGAACCAATTGCTTTCTTTAAGTAAATCCCACAATTCTGGCCTCTCTGGCTTGGCTCTTCGGCCTAACTGGACTCCCCCCTGAAAGTTGGCCTCTAGGGTGTTTATATAGGCTTTTGGAATGGCTTTCTTTGCCTCTAAGTACCCTAATCCGAATGAAACTCTTCTTTGTCACGACAGGGACACGCCCATGGCACACGCCCGTGTGAATCGTGGTGTAACACCCCAAACCCAGCCCAAACGCCACGACCGGATCTGGTATGCTACGGGCTAAAAGGTTAAAACTTTGCTTTGAAGGGGATTTGAAATCTCGGTTTGTTTATGTAAGAATTCGTTAAATAAGTGTTATTTGTAGGAAACCTTTGTAGTTTTTTTAAACATATCTTTACGTTAAGCGTGCTTGAAATTCCCATTTTACTACTTATAATAATTGAGTCTTCGAAAGTAAATTTAAAATATAGACATTAACACATATAAATCGATAACCTAAGCTATGGAGGCCTTATTACAAAAATAGTCCCAAATTAAAACTTAAAGAAAAATCGGAAATAGTTTATGAAATTAAATGACGTGATGGCCCCTCGAGTCCGCCTCGGCTCCCATGTCCACGATCTACTGCTCATCTGAAAAGTCAGGGAAATAAAAAGGGTGAGTCACCAAAACTCAGTGTGCAAATCCTGAAAACACATAAAAGGCTTGAGCCCACAAACACATTATGGGCCTTAGCCCATACACAATGGCAACAAAATATTTACATGCAACATGACCCAACCCAACCTAAAAATCCATCCTCTACACACCAGCCCGTACCAACCAACACACCTCGGGGATTTCTACAATCAACCCACCAACCGCTACACACCATATCGACAGCCATGCTACCTATTCCTAACAGTCAGGAATAAATTTAATGTGGCTTAGCCACCGATCACTGTTGTGACCTAACTTTATAATTCGTGGTTTAACCACCGATCACCAAGTGACCTATTAACATGCTCTTCCCCTTCATCATATCAACCCCATCCCATGCATACATACATGTAGAATCAAAACAATATACTACCTAAAAGTTCACAGTCTATCACATACATCGATACACATAGAGAAGTTTCTATGATTACGTACCTGGCATCCCTTGCCTACCCTTTTTGGGTAATCCGACTGTCTATACAGCCTTTTTCTGGCTTTTAGCCCATAACATATATTTAGTACAGATTACTATACAACCTTTTTTCGGCTTTTAGCCCATAACATATATTTAGTACAGATTAATTAGTGTGTTAGAGATTTACACACCTGATTAAAATCAAGACAAGACCTTCTATGTCGACACTATCAGAAGCCGATACGACTGCTAACTGCCTAAGATTTTGTTCTGAAGCCGGTCCACAACCCGGTGGCCAATCCCGTACTGCTGACACTGCTTTCTTAAACTTAGGGATTGGTTTTACAGATCCAATCCCCTCCTTTGCCTGATCGACATTTGATTCCATTAAAAGACCTTATCAGTTGCTACCATCATATCATATGGTTAAGATCACAATTACGATAGCGAATTTAGTGAGAATCTAAAGAGAACCCCTTACCTTGAAATCCCGAAAAGAGAGATATGAGGTTTAGAGACTAGCGGTTCTGGCTTTTAGATCTAAGCGATCTATTTCAATTCTCGAATGTCGCCCAACACGTAAACACAAGAAACCAACAATCCATTAGCCTTTCGGCTTTGTCTTCTAAAAACCGAAAGAGAAAAAGAATAGATCAGAAGAAATCGGCACCTACCTTTACAGAGAATTCGGCAACTCCTAGAAGATTTCAGCTTTTGAGAAGATCAAAAAGAAAAGATGATCTCAAGAGATCTATAAAGTTTCGGCTTTTGAGAAGGTCAAAAAGAAAAGATGATCTTAAGAGATCTATGAAGTTTTGGCTTTTGAAAAGGTCAAAAAGAAAAGATGATCTCAAGAGATCTATAAAGTTTCGGCTTTTGAGAAGGAGATGATTGAGAGAAAAGAGTAATATCAAATGTAAAGAAGTGATAGGAACGGTATAGGAAAAAGAAGAATTTCGGCAAGGCTAGGGCAGATTCGGCTATGGCAGACAAATGTGAAAAGAAAGAATGCTTAAGGGAGTTTTCGGCTCTTATTCAGAAAAGGAGGAAAAGAGAGAAGATGAAAACCCTAAATGTTGAAAATAAAGAAGAGAATGGGAGAATAAAACCCTAATGCCAATTTTAATTAAAATAGTTGGGCTTCATGCAACTTGAATTTGGGCCTCCTTAGTTGACGCCACTTCCCTGCTTTTAAGTGGCGCCACTTTGCCACTGGGCCACAAGCCCATTTGTATTTTAAAACACAAATAACATCTTTAAGCCCTATCTTACCAGGCTTTCCACTAGAGTGTCCAAACAGAAAATTCGATTAAGGCCTCTGCCTAACCCTGAGCCCATTCTGGACCCCTAACACTCACATTAAACATAACCACACATTAAATGCAAAGCCCCACAATTTCAGGATGTTATAGTTCTACCCCCTTAAAGAAATTGCGTCCTCGAAATTTCCAACTAACTATTAATCGTACTACCCCAGTCTCACCACTATGCTTTCGCTGTGCACTCTAATTCTAAAGCCAAAAGAAACACTTAGTATACTATGGTAGAGTACGCACTGGTATTCGCATCTAGAGCGTCCTCCTTCCCTTGGCGATGTGCTGTATAGACCAAAGCTGGCTGCCTCGCCTCAGCATAACCTGCACCTCCACGACCATGTCCTGTGCCATTGCCACCATTGACTTGACCACGGCCCCTTGGTGGTTGTTGACCTCCTCTTCCCGGCGGTGCATTCTCTTGACCTGTGGGCCCTTCACTGCCCCGTTGCTGCGGACAGTTTCTAACTTGGTGGTCCGTAGATCCACACCTAAAGCACTTCCCACTGCCCGCCCAACACTCACCTACATGGAATTTACCACACTGAGCACACTTCTGTGTCTGACTAGCAGCAGCAGGTCTCTCATTCCAACTCGGTCCATCTGACCTAGGCCTTTTATGAGTACGCCCAGTTGTCCCCGATGATCCAAAATTTCTCTTACCTTCACTCCTATCTCTATCCCGATTCAGTTTTTCTGTCCGCTTAACCTCCTCAGCTATCTTTGCTTTTTCCACAAGCACCGTAAATTCCTTCTCCCGCTGTAGTGCTATCAACACACGTAAATCATCCCTCAGACCATCTTCAAATCGAACACAACGTTCATGGTCCGTGGCCACCATCCCTCGAGCATAACGGCTGAGGCGTAAGAATTCCGCTTCATACGCAGCCACCGACCTACTTCCCTGAACCAGATTCAGAAACGCTCTACGCTGCGCATCCACATAACTCGTCCCGATGTATTTACTTTGAAACGCAGTTCTGAAGAAACCCCTGGTGATACAGTCAGCCACCGAACCATCCTTAACCGTAAGCCACCATTAATAAGCTTCGTCCCGCAAGAGAGATACAACCCCTTTCAGTTTTTCTTCTTCCGTAAAATCCAGATCATCCATTATACGCTCAACCGCCTCCAACCAATACTCGACTGTACTCAGGGCTATACCAGAAATTCCCCTAAACACTTCTGCCCCATTAGCTCTATGTCGCTCCGACACCAATTTTCGGGCTCCTGTGCCCATGCCTGCCCTAGCAGCCCTCTCTAAAACCCTTAACATTGCCTGAGATATAGCATCATCTCCGGCCGTCTGATCTTGAAATTCGGCCTCCGCAGCTGGCATCTCGTTTCCTGACCCGTGGCCAGATCCTACCGGTTCTGACACGGCCATCCTATCCCTACCACGGCCACGCGGCGGACGTCCACGACCCCTTGTACTCATTCTACCGATTCGCGTTTATCTGATTAAAAATTTTATGGATTATTAATTTCTTTCACTAATTAACCACGAACAATCTTATGAACAATAGTTTAAGAGTAGTTCTTTCGAATTCTAAATTATATCTAAGAGTTTCAGTCTCAAGTTTGTATCTCCTATTTCTAGGAACCACATACATCAACCATCATACATCAACATACAAGTAGCATCTATGCACTCACATTCATCGCATAAGGGTTTTTTCATCATTTCTCTACCCAGGGGTATTTCCGTAGTTTTGTCCTACAGGGTATTTTGTAATTTCCTCAAAATGGGGTATCTTGGTGTTTTTTTTGTTGTTTTTTTAAAGCAGGGGTATTTTAGAAAATTTAATTTTGCAAAATGGGTACTTTCAATGAATCTAGGGTTTTTCAGGTAAATTTGCAAAGCATGGCTAATTTATAATACCAAGGGTGTTTTAGAAATTTCACAAATTTTGATAGTTTTACAAATCCAGGGTATTCCGGGAAATTTTCACAAATCAAGGGTATTTCGGAAATTTTACAAAACTTGGAATAATTTTGCTAAATAGGGTGGCTGGTCCCTTTCGGGTTTTAGTTATAAATTTTGGCCCGTCGACAAATCCTCGTGGCTAAGGTGAACAGTCACTACGCACCAGGTAGGATTCCAGCGAAGAGGAGGTGAGTCACTAGGACTGCTTAAGTACCAAGCTCTCCCTGAATCCAATCCTAGACATGCGTATGCCTGTTGCCACACCCTAACCCAACGATTTGTTCACGGGTTTGTTTGGATAGATTAAGTCTTATGAATTTAAAGAGTTGTTTAAACTAAACCTAAAGTCCATCAATGCCTAACATACTAGTCTACGTCCATCAAGCCATCAAGCCCAATCATGCATATCATATCAAAAGTTAGAATACTTACCTGCGTAGATCGGGTGCCGGTAGACTCGAAGGCCATATCTCAACCAGAACTTTTCTCAAATTCACATCAAATTTTCAAAACACTACTAGACCCATTTCACAGCCCTAGTTTTGAAACGGGCTCTGATACCAAAATGTAACACCCCAAACCCGACCCAAACGCCACGACCGGATTTGGTATGCTACGGGTTGAAAGGTTAAAACTTCACTTTGAAGGGGATCTGAAATCTCGGTTTGTTTATGTAAGAATTCGTTAAATAAGTGTTATTTGTAGGAAACCTTTATAGTTTTTTTTAAACATATCTTTACGTTAAGCGTGTTTGAAATTCCCATTTCATTACTTATAATAATTGAGTCTTTGAAAATAAATTTAAAATATAGACATTAACACATATAAATCGATAACCTAAGTTATGGAGGCCTTATTACAAAAATAGTCCCAAATTAAAACTTAAAGAAAAACCTAAAATAGTTTATGAAATTAAATGACGTGATGGCCCCTCGAGTCCGCCTTGGCTCCCATGTCCACGATCTACTGCTCATGTCAAAAGTCAGGGAAATAAAAGGGTGAGTCACCAAGACTCAGTGTGCAAATCTCGAAAACACATAAAAGGCTTGGGCCCACAAACACATTATAGGCCTTAGGCCATACACAATGGCAACAAAATATTTACATGCAACATGGCCCAACCCAACCTAAAAATCCATCCTCTACACACCAGCCCGTACCAACCAACACACCTCGGGGATTTCCACAATCAACCCACCAACCGCTACACACCATATCGACAGCCATGCTGCCTATTCCTAACAGTCAGGAATAAATTTAACATGGCTTAGCCACCGATCACTGTTGTGACCTAACTTGATAATTCGTGGTTTAACCACCGATCACCAAGTGACCTATTAACATGCTCTTCCCCTTCATCATATCAACCCCATCCCATGCATACATACTTGTAGAATCAAAACAATATACTACCTAAAAGTTCACAGTCTATCACATACATCGATACACATAGAGAAGTTTCTATGATTACGTACCTGGCATCCCTTGCCTACCCTTTTTAGGTAATTCGACTGTCTATATAGCCTTTTTCCGGCTTTTAGCCCATAACATATATTTAGTACAGATTACTATACAGCCTTTTTTCGGCTTTTAGCCCATGACATATATTTAGTACAGATTAATTAGTGTGTTAGAGATCTACACACCTGATTACAGTCAAGACGAGACCTTCTATGTCGATACTATCAGAAACCGATACGACTGCTGACTGCCTAAGATTTTGTTCTAAAGTCGGTCCACAACCTGGTGGCCAATCCCGTACTACTGACACTACTCATTTCTTAAACTTAGGGATTGGTTTTACAGATCCAATCCCCTCCTTCACCTGATCGACATTTGATTCCATTGAAAAACCTTATCAGTTGCTACCATCATATCATATGGTTAAGATCACAATTACGATAGCGAATCTAACGAGAATCTAAAGAGAACCCCTTACCTTGAAATCCCGAAAAGAGAGATATGAGGTTTAGAGACTAGCGGTTCCGGCTTTTAGATCTAAGCGATCTACTTCAATTCCCGAATGTCGCCCAACACGTAAACACAAGAAACCAACAATCCATTAGCCTTTCGGCTTTGTCTTCTAAAAACTGAAAGAGAAAAAGAATAGACCAGAAGAAATCGGCACCTACCTTTATAGAGAATTCGGCAACTCCTAGAAGATTTCGGCTTTTGAGAAGATCAAAAAGAAAAGATGATCTCAAGAGATCTATAAAGTTTCGGCTTTTGAGAAGGTCAAAAAGAAAGATGATCAAGAGATCTATGAAGTTTCGGCTTTTGAGAAGGTCAAAAAGAAAAGATGATCTCCAGAGATCTATAAAGTTTCGGCTTTTGAGAAGGAGATGATTGAGAGAAAAGAGTAATATCAAACGTAAAGAAGTGATAGGAATGGTATAGGAAAAAGAAGAATTTCGGCAAGGCTAGGGCAGATTCGGCTATGGCAGACAAATGTGAAAAGAAAGAATGCTTAAGGGAGTTTTTGGCTCTTACTCAGAGAATGAGGAAAAGAGAGAAGATGAAAACTCTAAATGTTGAAAATAAAGAAGAGAATGGGAGAATAAAACCTAATGCCAATTTTAATTAAAATAGTTGGGCTTCATGCAACTTGAATTTGGGCCTCCTCAGTTGACGCCACTTCCCTGCTTTTAAGTGGCGCACTTTGCCACTGGGCCACAAGCCTATTTGTATTTTAAAACACAGATAACATCTTTTAAGCCCTATCTTACCAGGTTTTCCACTAGAGTGTCCAAACAGAAAATTGGATTAAGGCCTCTGCCCAACCCTAAGCCCATTCTGGACCCCTAACACTCACATTAAACATAACCACACATTAAATGCATAGCCCCACAATTTTAGGATGTTACACGTGGCCAGGCCGTGTTCGAGTCTGTTAAGGTGGCATGGCTGTGTGGCTTGGGCCTAGGCCGTGTTGATTTTGTGATATGGTCCATTTATTCCGTTTTAGGCTCGTTTCTCGTTCATCCTGTGGTGCTTTCCTAAGTATAAAACATGAAAACAAAGGATTAAGAGCACCAAATTCCATAATTCAAGGCTTAAATCATCCAAAAGTATGCTAAATGTGGGATTAAAATATGTTTATATTACGGTTTATCAAATACCCCCACACTTAAGCATTTGCTTGTCCTCAAGCAAAATTCTCAACTCACAATTAAAATGAACTTCCTTGATTCATAATATTCATCAATAATGTTCCATCATAATTCAAAAATAATTCATACATTGATAGTTTACATAGAAGGATCCTAAAGATTCAAACAATCAAAGTCATGGTTTTTGTAGCACGAAAACATAGGTGTTTTCCATTTACCTAAATAATTACCCTTAGTTCAAAATCACCAAGAGTTGAGATCCTGACTAAAGATTCACTCAAATCACTCAAAATGTTTAAGGTTTGAAATTAAGCACTCAAAAGTCGAACATGAAAAGTTAATCCCATAGGCTTGCCTGAAAATAAAATCTCCACCACTGTAAAATGAGATGATACACAAATCAAAAGGTCTTTAAAAAGGGTTGTAATGGGGCTCGGGTTAAAGGTGTGGATAAAGGCTGAATTAAAAGGTTAGAATCGAGATTGAATTGACAATTTACCTAACTAGAGAAATGAATTACTCCTAAATAATTATATCAATGAAAACTTGTAATACTAATAAAACGAGCTTCTTCTTCAAGATGTAGAATTTAAACATGTAAGCTCACTTAATTATAAAACTAATAATGAATATACTTCGATTTTTTTTCTAAGAACAAATCAAGTCAATAATGAGAAAGACCTTTAACAACTAAAATATAGATCATAGTTAGGAAACTGTTCAAAATCAAATCTCAATATAAGGGTGGTCAAGAGGAATTGTGATAAAAAATACAGACTGGGTTTTGGGTTAATATTAGCGGGTGAGTCAATAAAAAGGGTTGTTAGGATCAAAGCGGTTCACTAGGGGTTAATTGTGAGGGTAAGCTTTTTAGTAGAGTGAGTAAGTTAAATCCTAAATGCCTTTATCATTTCTGTATATCAAATAATAATGTGGTCTTGACATGTATAATCGAAGCAAGTTCTAGAATAACAGCTCAATGTTGACACGCTCATAATCACAAGGTGAGCACGAAAGAATGTATGCTCTAAAAGGCTCAAGATCTCACAAAAATTATGGGTTTTTGATATCAACTTTGTAAATTTCAAACTTCAAGGTAAAAATTAGATTCAGGTAGGCAACCTAACAAAATTTTAATTTTGAAAATAGACTTATCATGCTTGATTCTCTAGTCTCCTAAAGTTTAAATCATCACTGCACAATTATCAATGACTTAATCTGAAACATATCAATAAAAATCGTGATTCACATGGAGTTTCATTCTAATTAGTAATATGAGAAAATTACTTAAAGACAAGATATTATTCAGGGATTTGAGAATAATGCAGAAAGTTAGGCACTTTCTCGAAATAAATATTCACCCCCTCACACTTAAGATGTACATTGCCTTCAATGTACAAAGATATATATGAAGTTTAAGAGATAGGGAGAGGTGAAACTTCTTGAATTTGGATGGCTTCCTTGAGTTGGGAGTGTCGTGGTGTGGTGGCCGCTAACAATCTCTGCTCTAGATGAAGAAATTGGGAAGCTCGTAGAGAATTAGCCAGGAAATAATAATAATAATTCAAAATATACTAAATATATATTTAAAGACAAGAAAGATAAAGAGAAAGAAAATAGAAAGTAAAATAAAATTAAATGAAAATATTAATGGACCGAAGAGTCCTTATTGTTAGATGGTTCGCGAGGTGGGTGTTATTTCTAGGGCTGTGGTCTCGTGGCTATGGTCGTGGTCGTGGTGATTCCCAAGCAGCCTTTAGAACCTAAAACTAGGAAACTAAAATAGAAAAAACTAAATTAAGCAAATAGAAATAAAGATAAGGAAAATAAAGAAGAGAAAATAAAAATAAAAACTAAATGGCCTCAAATATCCTTGGCTTGTCAAGTGGATGAAGCGGCCGATATGAACTTATGTAGATCGGTCTCCCATAGGAAGGCTGTGTTTGGATTCTTTCGCTTCTTCGACATTGGGATGGTGAAAAATGGGGAGTTTGGAGCAGGAAATTGAGAGAAAATTAAAAAGGGGAAAGGTGAAAGGGTATGGAAGAGGGAAAGTTGGGGTAGGTGGGGAGAGGAAGAGGGGTATTTAAATAGAGTTTTGTTTTTCTAGGACACCCACACTCCCGTGTACTGTGGGCTTGTCGAGTTACATGGCCGTGTTTTAATTTATTCGTTTCTCCCACGCCCATGTTCAGGTTGCCACGCCCGTGTTGGGAAAACAGTGTCGGCCATGGCCGCATCGCACGGCCGTGGTGTTCAGGAGCGGGCCGTGGCTTGAAGATATTTTTCGTCTTGTTTTATACTATCTCTGCCATGTCAGTACGTACTTCCGTAATATCCACACAGCCACGGACACGGTCGTGTGTAAGGCCGTGTGGTGTAGAAGTTTACACTTTGTTAGTTTAAAGTTAGGTGCTAAAAAGGAAAAATAAAAGAAAAAATAAAAATGAAAAAATTAATTAGATTAGTGCTTGGGTTGCCTCCCGAGAAGCGCTCGTTTATAGTCTTAAGCTAGACTTACCTTTCATTCACACGTTCATGGTGGTTTGAGGAGTTGAAAGTCCTTCCTCATGTTATCAGTCCTATTATCAGTATGTAATCCGAGTCAAGTAGCATTTACTTTAAAAGTGCCGAAAGTAGGATTACTTACCTCGACTGTTCCATATGGAAAACACTGATTACCTTAAAAGAGATTTCTTTGTTTGTATCAGGGTCAGGAGGAAGTATTCGATGGTCTATCTTATCTATCAATAACTGATCTCCGATCTTGAATTTGTTTGTCCTACAGGATGGTGCTGGTTCTGCTTCATGTATTCCTAATTTCTCCTTGAAGTGTGTCTTCCACTTTTCTAGTTCATCGATCTGAAGCCTCCGTTCCTCATGAGTTATTTCCTTGTTGGCATGAGGTCTAGGATCTGGCTCAGTTGTGTAGTTCCGTGGTGCTTCCTGAAAAGAAGGTTTAACCAAATGGTTATTAATAGAATTTATATTCTCACCTTGGCTACTCGATGTCCTAGCTGAGTCAAGAGCCTGGAGACTGATTGATTCGTCACCTACACAAAGTATGAGTTCACCTGCGCTGACATCAATTTTAGTCCTGGTGGTTGCTAAAAAGGGTCTTCCTAAAATTAAGGGGATACTATTGTCCTCATCCATGTCTAAAATGACAAAGTCTACTGGGAATACGAATTTATCAATTTTCACAAGAACATCTTCAATTATACCTCTAGGAATTCTAACAGTTTTATCAGCTAATTGAATGCTCATTCTAGTTTGTTTGGGTTTCCCTAGACCCAGTTGTTTAAACATTTTATAAGGCATAACGTTTATGCTTGCCCCTAAATTCGCTAAAGCATTATCAACAGATAAACTACCAATTAAGCATGGAATTGTAAAACTCCCTGGATCTTTCAATTTTCGTGGTAGTTTGTTTTGCAACATTGCTGAGCACACTGCTTTTAGCTTCACATGCGATTCTTCATCTAACTTCCGTTTGTTTGTTAAAAGATCTTTTAAAAATTTCCTTGAATCTGGCATCTGCGAAAGAGTTTCAAGAAACGGTAAGTTAATATGTAATTTCTTTAAAAGTTTAAGAAATTTACCAAATTGTTCGTCTATGTTGTCCTTCTTCATCGCATTAGGATAAGGTATATGAGGTTGGTATTCTTTAATTACTGGTTTTGGCTTATCATGACTTACCTCATTCTTACTGTAACGACCCAGATTTGGGCTTAGTAGAATTGGGCCCAATGGGCCTTGTGCGTAGGAGAGTTTAAAATTTTTGAGAATAAGAGAACGACATTATTTCAAGTTGGATTTATTAGGAAAGTGATTTTGGAAAGTTACGAGGTTTCTAGGAAGTTCCGGGTTCAAGTTAGGCTATAAATAAATTTTTGTGTTTAAGCACTTTAAGGAGAGAAGGTAAGTGGCATCAAGGCTTAAGGAAATAAGTGCGTACTTTGCTAACATAAGTGAGCATATGGCAAGGAAGTTATGGCGTCAAGTGGAGAGCATGGAGGGAAGGGGTTCGAATCCCACCTATTGCAACTTTTGGGATTTAATTTTATGCTCATCTTGTGGAAGATGGTAAGTGTTGGCCAAGGCTCTGAATAAGGTAAGTAAGACTTTTTAATCATGGAAAGGAGGCTAAGGAATATGGTAAGGAGGAAGATAAGGGAAAAAGAAGGAAATAAATGAAAGAAAAGGTAAGAGAAGGGAACTTGTTGGCCTTTTATGTGGAGGATGTTTTGGAAAGATATTTTGGGTCAACCATGACCTTTTGGTGTAGTAGGCACACGGTTTTGTTAGGGAGTGTAAGGGCCGAATTTCTCTTGGCTATTTTGCAAAGCTTTGTTCATTTTGGCATTTTCTTTACCAACTTCTTTTCCCTTGTTTTGGCTGAAATACCTAGTCATTGTTCATCTTGTTCCCTTGTTGTGCCGTAAGCTTTAATCCATCATTGTTCATTCTTCTTTGGTTGCCGAAATACTCACATCTTTTGGTCATTTATCTTGTGGTATTAGCCGAAACTTTGACACTTCTCTTGTTCATCTCTTCTTTTTCTTCCTCACTATTTCTCCAACCTTCCTCTCATTTTCTTTAATCGATTTTACATAGAGGCCGAATCATCCTTGTTCTTTTTCTCCAATAGCCGAACCATATAATACTATATCCTTTTTTCTTTTCTTTGTCCTTTTAGGTGTTGGGCACTCTCTCTTCCTTGATTGAATCGGTGTTATTGAGGAGGTTAGCCGAAACTTTCATTTTGTTTTGTTGACTCATTCTTAGTCATAAGTTGAATCGATTGGAGTTGAGTTTGTCATCGACTAAGGTAAGGTGTTTCTTCATAGCTTATTTCGATATATCTCAATATTTGGTTATTCTGCTAAAACAGATTGATGATGTTGTATACACGTTTATTCTAGGGACTATATCGATTGTTGATATTCGATTGTTAATTCTACGAAAATAGTGGTAAGCCGAACCTTTTTCCTTAGACAATCGATTTATATCATCGTAATATCGTTTTGATTAAGACTTTTTCCAATGGAGGTAAGTGGTACCGATTCGAAAGGAAAAGTGATTGGAGAACTCAAAAGGGGTGGATCTGCGATTCCTGCTCCTAAGTTCAAGCGTAGAGCGGTATCGGTGATTCGAGATTTCCCACCGGGTTGTGGACCATCATCCGGTGAAAATAAACAAATCATGGTCGTTCACGATATTGAGAGTAAGTATTTTAGATCATTGAATTAGATTCGGATTAAGAAAAACCTCTTATGTTAGTTAATCGAGTATTATGTTGTCATAGGTGCTGACGATCAAGAGGGTTTAATACTTACCGTAATTAGGTGTGTAATCTCACACCGAAATCCCATAGATTCATGATTCGATATCACATTGGAAAATAGATCGTTATTATTTATATGATTAAAATCGTAATATGACATAAATCGGGAAATTTGCTTAAAATTACATTATTTCTATATATTTGTCAAAATCGGTATTAAAATTATTAGAATTACGAAAATGCCCCTATGGGCCGAATTACGAAAATGCCCCTATGGGCTGATTTACGAAAATGCCCCTGTGGGCCGATTTACGAAAATGCCTTATGGGCTGATTTACCAAAATGCCCCTATGGGCCGATTTACTAAAATGCCCCTATGGGCCGAATTGCTAGAATGCTCTAGTGGGCTGAATTACAAAGTTTTATAATTGGCCGATTTACCGTAATAAATTACTGGATTAATGATTGTTGTTTATATATGTGGATATTATGCTTTATTATGTATGTTACATTTACCTATTTTGCATGGGTTGGGAAAAATGTTGAAGAGAAGTGTAGCCTGGTGGCATTGCCACAAAAATGTTTATTATTATGTTTCATTATGATTTTGGTGGCTCTGCCACAAATTCTGATAATGGCTATGTGCCAACCTAAATATGGCTTTATGCCATCGTGAATATGGATTTGTGCCATTGTAAATATGGTTTTGTGCCATCGTGAATCGGTGGCATGGCCACAGCAAAAATATTATAAATGGCAACTTGCCTGCGAATTGGCGTGAGCGGCGGGGTGGGTTGACTTGATCCCCACAGGTGTGATTGGCTGGTCGGGGGTGTGATGGATGGATGGGTTGGGTTGCATACATTGCACATATATATATTATGTTATGTAAATGGGCTTAGGCCCAAGATGATGCTAAACGGGTTCAGACCTAGTGGATGACGGTAAGGGGATTATACACTGAGTTCTTGTAACTCACTCCCCCTTTTTCTTAACCCTTGTAAGTAATGCTCAGTGACGAGGACTTGGGCCATGGATGACTCGGTGGAGGCCATACTTTTGGAATGTTATTTTCGAACTTTAGTAAACTTCTTTTCCGTATTATTTCGTTGCTTTTATTATTTCAGGTTTTAAAGTTGTAATAAGGCCTCTAGGATATTTTTATTTGGTTTTATGTTTAGCCGTACTTATTATTTCTCTTGCATTATTTTAGATGGGGATTTTTCTAAAATCATAAATAACGGTTTTCCAAAATTGATTAACTCGTGGTTTTTCATAATAAAATTTAACTCAGATTTTCTTTCAAATTATCAACAATATTTTCGAAGGTCACAGTTTTAAGGTTCAATAGTTCGGATTTTGATTAATCAATCAACTTCTCAAAATTTGTATTTTATCGAATAGTTATAAACTAAACTTGCTTTCTTAACTATATTATATTAATGTCAATCTTTAGTACATTCATAAGTTCTTTAAACATTTTCTTCATATGACATACCAAATCCGCTCGTGAAGCATGGGCCGGGTTTGGGGTGTTACACTTACCTTCCTCTAACATATTTTCTTGGCTTAACTTAGGATCATCTAACCCTACACTATCCTGAGCTGTTATGGCTTGAAGTTGCTCCTTTGGGTTAGTCTTAGTGTTGCTTGGCAAGTTGCCTTGTAGTCGTTCAGAGATCAGCTTAGCGAGTTACCCTAATTGGTTCTCGATCCCTTGAATCGATGCTTTTTAATTTTAGGTGTTGTCTCAGTGTTTTGGAAATGTGTATCTGACACCGCTATGAATTTTGTCAGCATCTTTTCAAGGTTCGGCTTCTTTTCCTATGGGTAGGACTGTTGTTGGAAGTTTAGAGGGGGTTGTTGTCTCTGATTTCCTTGACCACCCCATGAAAAATTGGAGTGGTTCCTCCAACCTGGATTATAAGAATTACTATAATGGTTATTTTGAGATTTGAAATTGTCACCCCTATAGTGAACTTGCTCGGTTTCAGTGCTAGGGTTGTAAAGTGGATATTCTGTGTTGTTCATCCCTCCCCATTCGTACCGCACTGCATAACTGGATGTACCTACAGAAAACCACATAAACCATCAACCTTTTTATTTAACATATCTACCTAATTTGATAGCATGGTTACTGCGTCGAGGTTGAAAACACTGGCTGCTTTTGTTGGCTTTGTCCTTGTGACTTGCCACTGATAATTATTCAGTGGCATCTCTTTAATGAATTCATAGGCAGCCTCAGGTGTTTTGTTATTCAATGTTCCGCCGTCAGCTGAATCGATCAATTGCCTCGTTGAAGGGTTTACCTCGTTGCAAAAAGTTTGAACTTGAAGCCATAAGGGTAATCCATGGTGTGGAAACCTTCTCAATAGATCTTTGTATCTCTCCCATGTATCGTAAAGTGTTTCTAAATCCATCTGCACAAAAGAGGAGATATCATTCCTTAACTTGGCCATTTTAGTCGGCGGAAAATATTTTAATAAAATTTTTTCGGTCATTTGTTCCCATGTAGTGATTGATCCTCGTGGAAGAGAATGCAACCACTATTTAGCTTTATTCCTTAAAGAAAAGGGAAATAACCGAAGATGGATGACATCATCAGAAATGCCATTTTTTTTGAAAGTATCATAAAATTCTAGGAAATTCACCAAGTGATTGTTTGGATCTCCATCCTGCAAACTATCAAACTGAACAAATTGCTGTATCATCTGAATTGTGTTAGGTTTCAGTTCAAAATTATTTGCAGCAATAGTAGGTCTAATAATACTTGACTCAGTTCCTGTTAAATTAGGCTTAGCATAATCATACATAGTTCGAGGAGCATGATTGTCGGCCACCTCTAGAGGTAGCGGATTATTCTCAGCCATCTCTTCGGTGGTGTTGGTTTCGACTTCTTGCTCTTCTTCTATGTAGTTTAAGTTTCGCCTTATTTCTCTACGATTTCTGCAAACAGTACCTTCAATATCACTGTAGTAAATCAGGGGTCCTGTCGGGTTCCTTCTAGTCATAAACTAAAGGTACCTGCTAAGAACAAATACAAGAAGAAAAATTAGCAAAGTTAAAAGCAAAATAAAAAATAAAGATAAATTGAAATAAAATAAAATAAAATATAATATGGCTAAAGTGATAAAAATTAAGTGTTCTTAATATTTTAGTTCCCGCCTGTCACGCGGGCGACCCGGATTCGATCCCCGGCAATGGCGCCAAAAACTTGATCATGTGTCAGAGTCTTAAAAATTTATAAAAAGAATGATCAAGCCTAGAACCTAACAATGACAACGATGGAGGCAAGTGCATCTATCGAACAGTAGTATAGCTTAGTGGCAAGACCGGACTGTCGAACCCAAAGGAACCAAAAGTACTAATACTAACTTTCTTTTTATTATTTAGCCTAGAAATTAAAGGATTTCTTAATTAATTTAAAATTAACTAACTATTAAGCTAAAGATGCAAAGACAAAGAAAATGAGTTGGGGAAAATACTTGTAGGAAGAACCAATTGATTAAGACAATATCCGAGGAAGAATCCACCTAGACTTCACTTGTTATTTAACTCTGAACCAGACGATTTATTCACTTGATTTGATTCGTAGGATTCCCTAATGTATATTAATACCTTTTTCGAGGCTACTAACGTCTAACCCTAGGTTGATTAATTGAAATCTCTTTCTAATTAAAACCCCTAGAATTGCATTAACTCGATCTATGGACTCCCATATTAGGTTTGACCCTAATCCGGCAGATTTTTGTCATCCTATTTCTAGGGTTGCGATCAACTCCGCTTAATTATGCTAGATCTACTCTTAAACAGGGACTTTTGCTCCACTGTCTAAGCACATCAATACTTGAATTAATATACTGAAATATCAAAGCAAGAATTAAGAACACATAATTAAGAACAAATCAAGTATTTATCATATAGTTCAGATAACAATAACAAGATCCATCTTAGGTTTGAGAGGCTTAGTTCATAATTATAAAAGAATACATCTCAGAAGAAAATATGAAACAAAACATATGAAAAACCCTAAAACACCCTTAAGGAATTTGAAGGGAAGATCCTCCGTCTTGAGTATAACTCCGGCTTCTTGAGATGAATCAACTGGCTTTCTTCAAGTAAATCCCACAATTCTGGCCTCTCTGGCTTGGCTCTTCAGCCTAACTAGATGCCTAACTGGACTCCCCTTGAAGGTTGGCCTCTAGGGTGTTTATATAGGCTTTTGGAATGACTTTCTTTGCCTCTAAGTACCCTAATCCAAATGAAACTCCTCTTTGTCACTACAAGGACACGCCCATGGCACACGCCCGTGTGAATCGTGGCCAGGCCGTGTTCAGGTCTGTTAAGGTGGCACGGCCGTGTGGCTTGGGCCCAGGCCGTGTTGATTTTGTGATATGGCCTATTTACTCTGTTTTAGGCCTGTTTCTCGTTCTTTTCACCCTTCGGTGCTTTCCTAACTATAAAACATGAAAACAAAGGATTAAGAGCACCAAATTCCATAATTCAAGGCTTAAATCATCCAAAAGTATGTTAAATGTGGGATTAAAATATGTTTATATTACAATTTATCATATGTAGTATACAAGTCCTACCCAGCCAGCCTCTACACTCCATCTCTGTCCAACCCTACACTCCAAGTGAGGATATAATCAACCCACCCATTCCTACACACTAAAAAGTACCAAATGTAGCACTCAACAGTAGTTTGCAGCTGAGTTGCTAGTTAGTTAGGCTTGAAGCCTTTTAGTACACTTCTTTTGATCCATATAAACCCATCCCCATGCAATGCATCATACAATCATGTCATGCCAAATCATGGTATCTTATATGTATTCAGTACAGTTTTGACAGCATGCTCAAAATACAGTCGTACATGTATATATATAAAGTACATGGATATAACAATCATTCAGTCAATTAGGGATCTAGGTAATCTTATCGACCCTACAGTAGGTCCATAGTCGACTCGGGCTACCCGTGCAACCTTAGCAATCAAACAGTGAAAATTGGGCCCACATGCCCATGTTGTCAGCCCGTGCGGGCCACACACCTGTGTTGCTCGCACGGCCCAAAATGGCCTTGGCCGTATGGATCACACGACCTGGCCCAATAATTCCACACGCCCATGTGGTTCACCCATGTGGCCCACATGGCCCAATTCGGCCCGGCCCATGTGTTGCAGACGGCCTGCCTCGTCGACCACATGATCGTGTTCGGTCACACGGTCTGCCACATGGGCAGCCACACTCCCGTGTGGTGTCGACAATCTCACTTTTTAACTTTTTACTGATTTCCGTTTACAGAGTTGTGTTTACACACCTGGTCTATTTTTGTCGCTGAACCACATGCGAACACTTTAAGTACCTAATAATTGATCAATTTTCCATTCAATTAATCACTATACAGCTGAATTAGTCTAAACCAAAACAAGATATTCAACTTCCAAAGGAAAAATCCTTATTGTCAGTCCAATACCAGAAGATTCCCCTTCCCTAACGCGTCTCGACGGTCCCCAGTCCCTCGGTGAATCCTAATCAAAACAATACACAACCCTTTAAAAACTAACTTCAAGTAACAGAGCGGTTAAGAATCGAATACTTACCGAAGGAGTGCTAAGGAATGTAGAGCAGATGATAATAAACAAAACTAAGAGAAGAGAAGGAACACACGATTTTGGTAGCAAGGATGGACAAAACAAAAATCAAAGAGAGAAAAACAACAATATTTCGGTAGCAACAAAGGGGAATGTAGGAAGGGAAAACAACCAGTAGAATTAGATAACAATAATCGGTATAAAAAAATAGGAGTGGCCGATAGAGAGTTGAGAGAAAACAAAAATCAACAACCGAATTTGCCAAAAAGAGAAAAATAAAGAAAAGGGATGCACTAGGAGGAATTTTGGCCAAGAGGGGAAAGGGATTTGCCATCAGAAACTTGGGGAATTTTGGGAGAGGGTGCCAAAATTTTGGAAAAAGAATTCAAGTTTAGCATAACCTCTCATCACATCCCTTAAACCTCTCCTCAAAATCCTCACTACTAACCGTACACTTCCCCGCACACCTCAAATTCCTTATTTTCCTCCTCCAATCCCACAACTACTCAACCATTCAGTATTTCGGCTACACCAAAACACTCACACGACATAAGCAACAAAATAACTCCTTTGTTTACGCATGGACTCGAACTCCAAACCTCCTACTCATTTGCACTCCACTTAACCACTAGACCAGCAGACCCATTCTGACATATTTTACCAACATTTATTTATAAGCTTACTGACTAGAGATAGACGTTTATTCAATTAAAAACAAAAAAACTGCCCAAGCTAAGGCTTGAACGCAGGACTTCTTAGACACTCCCAGAACACTTAACTACTGAGGCAGATTCATAGTTTGTGTCACAAACATACGAAAATAAATATTAAGGATTTTTGGGGCGTTACAGAAAGTTTGAGGATTAAATGGTAATTACTCAAACAAGATAATTATGGAAAATGTAATGATTAAGGACTAAAATGTGTACAAATATGATTGGTGGGTCATTTTGATAATTATCATTTTAATTATTAAATGAATTAAATATTTTTATTAGACCATCCTTTTCAACTTTTTTTATTACAAATAGGTCATTTCCACCAATTTTAAGCCTTTTAAGCTGAATTTCTCCAATTCCTTTCATGAATCCTTAGTGAAATTAATAGAAAAGCCTAGTATTCACCATAGGGTGAGTTTGGACGAATGATGCATTTAACTGTGGTTAGTGTAAAAACAACGGTGGCGATGAGATTAGATACTATAGTTATATTATAGCGTGAGACAAAAAGTAAGCTAAATGCACCGCACCGCATCTCACCACCCATCCAAACCCACCCTTAATTTCATGAAAAGCGTATCAATAATTGTCTTGAAGGAGAGAGAAAACAAGAGCTAGGGTTTGATTACAAGTGATTAAGGTAAGAATGGTAAGTTTCATCATGAAATTCATGTTAGTTTCATTTAAATAGCATAGATATGTTATTTGATTATGATTTTAACAAGTAAATGTTATATGTTTTGATATGGAAATGAAGAAAAAGAGAATAAAAGTGAAGGATTAGTTAGGAAAAAAAAAGCAAGTAAGTAACCAAAGAGTGAAGGATGAAGAAAATATTTCATCCAAGCCTTGGTTGTAAGTACTTCAAGAATTTTAATTTATTTTATTTTAATCTAAGTATAAATTATGTTAAAATAGTTAAATTAATTAAAATATTTTAGTATTATGTGCAAAAAAAGAAGAAAAATAATAAAAGAATTTAGTAGTGATAAATATAGTTTGAATTCTGATTATGTGATGAATTGATTTGATATATTGAAATAATAGTAAAAGGGTTAAACTGTGAAGTTTGCAAACTGGTTATGAAAACTGAATTTATGATAAATTGGAATATGAATGAAGTGTAGAGAATTAATGAATGTATGAGTAGTGAAAATGGGGTTGAATTACAATCAATAATGAATTTTTTGATAATAAGGACTAAATTGTAAAAAGTGAAAAATTTAAATTATTTTCATTTGAATGAGTGGATGAGATGGAATAAATGTATTAAAAGCTCATGTGGACAAGATGAGAACTAATAAGATATGAATGAAATGTCATTAGGAAATCTTATGCGCGCAAATGAAAGTGGCACTTCGGTGCAATCGAAATATGGCACTTCGGTGCAATGCTATGATTATTCCATATATCTTTTATGTCTTATTTAGTCTAAAATGGGCAATACCAATAAAACATGGTAAGAGAAAATTTTCAATAGATCCGGTAAATGATTTAAGCCTTGTGAATTGATAATTGTTTATTAGTATTGGCTTTATGAAATTATACATATTATACATTAATTATACTTTAAATAGAAAGTTTAATTCTTGTAGTACTTAATAAGCTATCACAAGCTTAACGCGTTATGTTATAATAAACATCGATAATGGCAGTAGAATGACTGCAAAACAATAAGAAAAGAAAAATAAGAACACACAGATTTTACGTAGAAAACCCTTTTGGGAAAAACCACAAGCGGAGGAGGAGAAATTCACTAATGTTGAAAAACGAATGATACAAGAGGAGTTCCGATTACGTCTATATAAGAGTTGAAAAACCCTGTTGTAATCAAAGTAAAATAGAAGAAGAATAGTTCTATACGAATTCAACTTGTGTTGTATGGTCCGTATCGCAAACCCCAGTCTAGTTTTGTTCTTAATGGGGATCTGCGGCGGGCTACGGCCTCGAGCCTGGTAGATGCTTTTCTTTGGTGAAGATTGATTAGTTGGGTGAGAGTCTATATTCAGAATTTAATCACGAATTCTGCCTGGTGGTATGTGTGGATACGGATCTAAGAATTGCCTTCATTTGTGTTTATGGATTATCACTATTGTTATGTTTGAATATGAGTCTATATTACTAAACATGCTAACCTTGGTATGAGTCGAAATAAAGCAACGGAGTATGTGTGGTATATCACACAATAAAAACAATCACCCACAACCATATAACTCGGGATATTATTGGTTATAGAATAGGAAATTGTTTTTATTTCATCAAAATGAAGGAACTATACCAAGTGTTATAGTAGGAATATGAGTTGTGGTTATTCTAGGGTAGGAAGTGTAAGAATAATAAGAAATTGTGGAGCAAAGCATCGGATGCATGGTAAAAAGTTGGGCTTTCGAGTTATCGAAGATAACGAAGAGTTTATGAAAGAACTTGTGTGAAGAAGACAGTAGACAAAATTTAGATGGTTAATTTTACTAACATTTTGGTGTAAGGTGTTGCTGACTTTAGCAACTCTTTTTAAAGTGGTTGTATTCTAAAACTTAAGGTTCTTTGGAGGAGTCGCTACTTTATGCGATTTTTGGTGTTTTGGGACATTAGGGGTGTTGGCTTTTGATTGATCTTGGTTTGATCAGATGTTTGAAGTTGTTTCTTTTAAGGTGTTTATGAGTCATGCTCGTGTGATGTTACTAGAGAGTATATTTTTGGAGATTCTTTGGTTTTGTCTGTCCATTTTGGGCGATTTTCTTGTTCATATTATGTTTTTGTTTAAGCTATGAGTGGTGATGATCTTTTGGGGGTGTTTGCATTGTTATGTAGTTGGTGTGTGTCTCTGGGTGATGGTTGTTTTCATCTTTTGTTTGGATTAATAAAACTGATTTTGGCCGAGCCAAAAAAAAAAAAATGAAAACAGCAGGGCACTCGAGTGTGATAGTTTATGGATTTTTCACTAACTTTCATATGTATTGCCAAAATATTAGGGTAGGAACCAAAACATACATCGAACTTGTAATACCTGGTAATGCTTGCATGTTTTGCAAGTGCTAAATTAGGAAATAACCAGACAGAACATAAAGATAGGAACAAAAAAGCCTTGAAAAGGGTTGATGATGTAAGAACATAAATCATATCTATGTTTTTTTTTTCAATTTTTTCAGTTGATAGTCAAAATTGGGATAACAAAAATAATAAAACCTTGATTACTAATGCATTAGAACAATTTGCTACTGGTAAGACACCACATCTTTACGGAGAAGTGATGTCGATGGAGGTCGAAGGATTTGATGACAACTTCCGTTATAGTGTGTTTAATTATCTTGTGGGTCATGAATCTGAGGCCAAAGCTTTCTTGGCTAAAAGTATGAAGCATAGAAAAAATTGGCTTCAAAACTTTTTTCAAGGTCGCAGAAATTGATGTTTTAATGTGGAGTAATACTAATTATGTGGTGTCATACTAGTAATGCACTTGGAAAATTATACACATGGACAATATTGTAGGTATCATATGGTGTACTACTCATTATGCACTTGGATAATATTATTAATTTGTAGTACTAATTGTGGTTTAGAAGCTAATTTATTATTATTAAATCTTTGGTTTTTATTTTTTTTATAACACAATTAGGAATAGTTAAAAAAAACTCTATTGTCAATGTATTAAATAACTGCTTTTCCTTATGGATTATTATTTGATACATCTGTAATTTCTCAAGAAGGCTTAAGAAGCCATCATGTGTCTCATTTATTTGACTTTTATTTCATTTTAAAATTCCCAATAAGCACACTTGATGGTTTTTTAAAGTTACTTGTGGAGTTAAAAAAAACTCCACCGTTAATTGAGTTTTAGCTTAATTGGTATTAATATTATTGTTAGTGCAAAAAGACGTGAGTTTGAGCGTATTGAAACACATTATCCTCCTATTTAAGGATTGGAGAGGGGCTATAAGTAGTTCTAAGCATTATAGCTATACATAATCTCATTAATTTAGCTTGTAAGTTGATCTAAAAATTGATGCTCGCATTTCAAGTTTGAGTATTTATTATTTTAGAATCTCCAAAGGAAATTCAACAATAGAGAATGGCAAAAGGCTGTAGGTGATGTTGTTCACAAAATATATATTTAAATTTGGAAAAACAAATGTAAATAAATTGTATGCAAGGAGCTGACTAAAGGCATCAGTAAAACAATGGGGCGGCAAGATTATACATGAACCCTTACTGATAAATACTAAAAGAAATTATATGAAAATAAGGCCAAAACATAGAAGTTGGAGCCCAAAATAAGGTAATAACGCTAATAACTATTTACTTGCACGATCCTTCATTCGAAACACTACATGAAAAACTTTCTTCTAATTTTTTGAACTTAGTATGAAATTTCACCCTAAATAATTAAAAGCATGCAAAATATAATTCACAAAACATATTTCAATCATGAGAAATTTATATTTTAGAAGAGATATAGTAATGATAATGTTGCTATGAAATGTCTTGATTTTTCTTAACAAAATAATCAAAACATACAAATTTCAATCATCAAAAGAAACAAATAATAAGCCCTTGAAATACACTCATTCTCCCCATTTTAGGATCCAACATCAATCATTCATTTGATTTCTTGATTTGTTAAACTAATTTACAATATCAAATTGTTTGATTTTTTTTTAAAAAAGATGAAAGTTATAATTGATAATAAAATAAAAAATTTACAAATGTTACATATAAAATTAGAGAGAGAAAAAATAAATTATCTTACCAATATTTTAATCATTAAATCCAAGATGATATAAAATTTGCACCCTTTTTCTCTCGAGGTTGCAAATTTCATGCATTTGCTCATATTTCAATATGTTTTCAATGAAACCATGAATCACTATAATTGAAAAAAGTTTCTTCCAAATTGAAAAAAAACCATATCTCATGAGAACATAAACCACAGCAAACCCCGATGATATTAATCAATAATCAATATCGACATGTAATACCCAAAAGCCTCAAGTATAGATTTAATAAAATTGTAAATTCTTGAAAAAAAACACAATAAAAATAAAGGCCAAACCCAAACATTACTTCTTCTTTTTTCTCCATGATATTAGAAAGGCGTTGAGAAAAACCAACCACATTTTTAGTCAAAATTACAAAACACCCGAATAAACAAAGAACAAAACATCCAACATCAGAACTAACTCCTAATGTCTAATAAAAATATATCATCACCAAGCTTTAAATAACTCTAATTTTCTCACCACAGCAATAGCCAAAGCCCCAACCATACTATTACCTTTTGTCTTAACCACAGAGAATGTAACATTAACCATCTAGCTGATACTCCTATCAATACCTATAAGTAGATTCCGCAACAACCACGATCTAACTTCCCTATTTAACAACCACTTCAAGACCACACCTGAACTAAATTCAATAATAAGAGGAGTTTTCACATGCCACCCCATGCCAAAAAAATCAAATAAACAAACAAATAATGTTCAAAAATAGAAGAAAACTACAAATAAATAAAGGAAAACATCAAGCTAAAAAATAATATTGAGAATTCAAAAAAAAAATGTTTAAATATCACTGAAACACCCCAAACCCGGCCCACGAGCCTTGACCGGATCTGGTATGTTCCTCGATGTAAACCGGTTCAAATTTCTTTTGTGACTTAGAAAAAATTTGTGTGTTTTGAAAGTAAAATGGTTTTGGGTTGGGCTTGAGTTGAAAACGAATTCGATTTTATATTGAAAACCCATTTATTTCAGGTGACAAAATATTTAAAGTCTATTTTAAACCAAATTTACTTAATCTTATAACCATTAAAAATTCGTAACATAATAAATAAAAGAAAGAAAAATAAAGTAGTTCAACTATGGCCTTATTACATCAAATAATTCCCCAAAAATAGATTAAAATGCTTAAATAGAATAAAAGTCCAAATAATGAAATTTTCCTTGCTGTGCATGGCCACCTTTAAGCTCCTGCCGACCCGGTCCATTACTGATCATCACCTGGAAGAAAAATATTCCCCAAACGGGGTGAGTCAAACAGACTCAATGTGTAACCAACACTAAAACTTAACAATACAGGCATACAATATCATATCACATACTTATTCATATAACAGGTATAAAATAATGATGCAAACCCGAACCCAAACCTAGATGCCATCCGCTACACATCACCCGTACCAACCTGCACACCGTGGGGACTAATAAGTCAACCCTCCATCCGCTACACACCATCGAAGGCAGTCGCTGCAGTCGACGTGCTCATCGCCCTTATAAAATTCGTGGTCTTAGGTCACCACATTCAGATATCGTGGTCTTAGGTCACCACATTCAAATATCGTGGTCTTAGGTCACCACATTTAGATATCGTGGTCTTAGGTCACCACATTCATATATCGTGGTCTTAGGTCACCACATTCACTTCCCCTTTCATATAACCCGAATGCCCCATATCATTCATATCATGCATATTACATAATTTCACATTCTTATCACTTTTCACATGTTACATATATAACATAATTTCATATTCCTAGTAGGAGTAAGAAACGTACCTGAGTACTTTTGTACCATTACATGGTACCTTAACCATATTTTTACACATTCTTATAGTCACATACATATTAATTATTGCCATAAATATATCAAGAAATAGTGTGAGGTACACACCTGATTCGCTTAGGGTTTCCAATCCAAATCCCGAAAAGCTTGATCTAATGCCTTAGATCTTAGATCTCTACATTTAATCAATCATTTAATACTTAGTAAAGAGCCATTCGGCCATAAATCCAAATCCTAGTAGGATTAGTACACTAAAACTTACCTTGTTGCCGATTGACTTAAGAATCAAGTCCCGAAACTTTGTTGTATTCCTTCTTGTATTCGGCCAAACATTAAATCACATCCCAGGTTAGTTTCGGCTTTTTAAACAATTATGAAATAGATCTAGATATCAAAATAAGCCTTGGCCAAATGCTATAGACACTTACCTTGTGGATTTTAAATCCCGAAACTCACCGAATAACTAGGGAACACGCGGCCTATGGTGTACCTTTGGAAAAAGAACTTCTCCTTCCTTGTAGTCGACACTTAGTAAATCCCGAAAGTATTCCTTGCCTTAGATGTCTGTCGAAATCCCTATAACTTCATGTTAGATCAATTTCTACCATTTATTCACAACAAATAACCCTTAGCCGAATGTTAAATATGACTTACCTTAGATTCTTAAATCCCGAAATAGTTGACTTGTCTTATGAAGTTGTCGACAATGGCAGAAATCCCGAAGAGCCTTCTTTCCAAGTTTCGACTAACACAATAATGGGGTTAGATTTCCTAGTTTCGGCTTTAATCTTAGAAGAAAAAGAATGGAAATCGATAACTACTGACCTTACCCTTAATCTTTGTAATCGACAGCCCCCTTTTCTTGAGTCCTCAAAGATTCGGCTTAAGGCCTAGAGAATAGTCACACAAGTTTCGGCTTTTGGAATATTGAGAGGAGAAGAATGAAGAAGAAAAGAATAGTTGCTTAAGAGAATTCGGCAATGGTGAAATAAGGAGAAGGGAAATTCGGCAGAGGTTATCAAGGAAGAGAAAATAATGCTGAATGGCCTCTCTTTTCATTTTATAGCCGAATTTACTGGCTTAGAATCCCTTACTTGGCCTGTAACATCCCCAAACCGGCCCACGAGCCTTGACCGGATCTGGTTATGTCACTGCGGAAAGACGGTTGAAAATATTTTTGACTTTAGATTAAAACATGAAAATATATTAACTTTTGAAAATCCATGTCTATTTGATATTGTATGAACACTTTGATATTATTAAAATGTCCAAATTAAAAACCTTATTAAACATATTTTGCATAAGTAGGTTGCTAAAATAAAAATCATTTTCACATAGTAATTCAGGTTAACCAAGCCATGATTAAAATAGTACCGAAAATAAATAAAAGGCCCTTATTACAACCCAATATTTAAGCAAAGTACTTAATGTCGAAAGTGCATAAAATAATCAAAAATATCTTCTTCTGCATGGGCCACCTTGTGTCCTCTCCGAAACCGGTCCAACTCTATGCATTACCTGAAAATGTTAAGCAAAAAGGTGAGTCACCAAGACTCAGTGTGTAACCCTTTTTCCCCGATTAGTAAAACATCATACATAATCATTAACAAGCTTATCATGCATCCAATTAATATGCACCCAACCTAGCCATCCACACACCTTTCTCTACCCCGTGTGGTACCAAACCACTGGTGGTGCCAAACCACTGGTGACCCAAAGTCACAATATTCATCAATGTGGTGCCAAACCACTGGTGTCCCAAAGACACGAATGTGATACCAAATCACTGGTGACCGAAGTCACGAATCATATGATGGGGCCAACCCATCGTGTGATACCAAATCACTGGCGACGATCCCGTATCTCAAAAGTGGGGCCAACCCATGGTGGTATTAACCACAGGGACAAGTCGCTATGAGGTGCCAAACCTCTGGTGTCCCAAAGACACAAATGTGATACCAAATCACTGGTGACCGAAGTCACTAATAATCGAGTGATGGGGCCAACCCATCGTGTGATACCAAATCACTGGCGTCAATCCCATAATATCAACTGTGGGGCCAACCCACTGTGGTGCGAAGCCACGGGGACGAGACGCTATGAGGTGCCAAACCTCTAGAGGTGCCAAACCTCTGGTGACCCAAAGTCACAAAATGTGGTACCAAACCACTGGTGCCCGTCGGCACGAATATCACTGCCCCCTCCACTCGTCAACCCACCTCAATCAATGATATGCATTTTAACAGAGACATACTAACATGCTTGTTTAGTAACATACCTAAGATTTATCATCAACCAATTATTATAGCACATATGCCAGATAGGTCATGCTTACCAAAAGCATCATAAAGAAAACTCATAACAACAGGGACTTACCTGACCCCTTGCCTCATACCTTAATGGTATCTAATCCCCCTTTTTATAGATTCAATCAACACCCAATATAGTAAGCACATTTATCACTAGAATAGTGTGTAAGTACACACCTGCTAAAACGCAAGCCTTTACCAAAGAATTGATCTAAGACCCTCGATCACCTCGATAACCTTGCTCCTATAATTGGCCAAACATGGACATTAGAACCAAGACCATTCGGCCAAACCAAAAACTCTAGATCGTTAACGCTCCGACCCTTACCTTGCAAAAGATTTGGTTTCCTACCAAATCCCGAACCAACCAATGGTTCCTCAGACAATCGGCCTTCCCCTAAAACACAAACAATTAGTCTCACAAGTCTAAAACTAAAAGAATAAACCATCATCTAACTTCTTACCACCACTTACCAATCGATCAACAGAGAACAGAGGCTACGCTTGATTGCTTCCAAACCCCGGAGACCCTATGACAAAACGATTCCAAACAAACGATCAACACACTTCCAAGCAAATGCCAAAACCAACTCTTACCCATGTAGATGTCGACAGAGAACAGAGGACAGAGCATAAGGCATTCGGCCTTGCCTACTTACCTTCTCCAACGATTGGAAACGAAACCCAAAGTGATCCACACCACACTTAACAGTTGGCCAAGATGAACACCAACAGGAGAAGGGAATTTTGGCACGCCAAGAGTAGAGATTCGGCTAGGGCCTTAGAGTGTTGAAACAAAAGAAATAAGGGTCAAGAAAAAGAAGAAATCGGCAATGGGAGATTTAGAAGTTAGAGGGAAGGTTCGGCTAAGGAAACAAAATAAGTTTCGGCTCAGGCTTCAAAACAAAGAAAGAAAAAGATATGAGAGGAAGAAGATGACTATTCGGCTTAGCACAAGGAGAAAAGAGAAGAGAATGGTGAAAGGGTGTAAGATTCGGCCAAAGAACAAAAGAAGAACAAGAAAGCAGAAAGAAGTAAACCCAAAGAGCATTCGGCTGCCAATAAAAATGAAGGGAGAGAACAAAACAAGTTTCGGCAAGGTATGATGCTTGGGGTTTTCGGTTTCAAGGAAGAGAAGAAAGGTGTACTACTTGAGGGTTCGGCTAGGAGCAAAATACCAAAGAGAAATTCGGTTTTGGCACTAGCAAGGCTGACCGAAAAACATCATAATGACCAAAAGAAATTTGGCACACTCCTCCACTTACTTACCAAAACCGGCCACTCCCCCAAATCAAGAATCCCAAGATTCGGCCACCTCCCAAGATTACTCATAGCCACTAATTCAAACCGATTTGAATTAGTCAAATCCCTTAATTCACTCCTTGCCCTCCATTCAACTTATTGACTTGGTCTATGGCAGAGTTTGAACTACCCACAACTTCTCCCTTCCTTGGAGTCAAAATGAAAGACAAAATGTGATTTCTGCAGCTCGAACACAGGACCTCCCTGGCACCTTGAGGCGTCACCTTCCATGCTCTAGAGTGGCGCCTCCTTGCCACTCTACCAAGGCCAATCTTGTGACAAAACCTTCCTAAAATTTCTCTTAAGACCCTCCAAAAGCCAAGCTCCCTTTTTAACCACCAAAAACCAAAAATTTCCTAAGGCCTTCCCTACCTTCCAAGGTTCTCCAAACTCCCTAAAAACTCGTCTAAGCACACAAGAAGCTTACCAACACCTGAGATATGCACTAAATGCATAACCCCTAGAATCAGGGTGTTACATGGCCACCACTCTTCTATTTTGATAGCTTTATCACTTTAATTATCACCTAAAACTTAATCCAATAATTATCTCTTATCTCTTAATAAAAATATCAATAAAAATCCATCATTTATCCATCTATTTGCCGAATTTTAACAACAATAAAACACCTCCCTATAGAGCCTTAATGCCGTCCACTTCTCTTGTTCCTGGCACCAAAATAAAATTCTTTTATTTGCTCCCCAAGTGACTCGAACCCAGGCCCAATTGCACCTGCTTGTGGCGTCAACTCCAGAGGCCCTAAGTGGCACCTCCAAGCCACTTAGACAAGCCCAATTGTATGTCATATTTCACCCATAAATTTTCTTAAGGCCACCCTGCTTTACTTCCTCTCTTAACCTCAGAACTTAACTTTTCCTAAAACGTTTCCTTACATTTCCTTACATTTCCTTACATTTCCAAGTTTCCAAAAATGTTCGTTTGCCTCCTTTAAACTTAACATTTCTTACATTTCCAAGTTTCAAGAAATGTTCACTTTCCTCTTTTGAAACTTAACATTTCTAAATCATTTCCAAGTTTCCAAAAATGTTCATAATACATTCATAACACACAAGACATGCCATTTCGTATACTTAAATCAAAAATGCATAGGCCCATTTTCAGGATGTTACAATCACAATTTCACATCTAAAAAATATATGGTTGTGGAGTGTTTGTACTACTACAAATAGAGGTGGTTTCTCCACCTTTAAATTATCTTAAAATTTGTCATTTTCTTCATAAGACAATTTTTTTATCTTCCTATTTGTAATTTTCACTTGTATATTTTACAGTGAAATATATTTGATAGTGTTCGAGGAGATAAGCGTAATTTGTCAAACCTCGTTAAATTTTTGGTGTTCTTTATTTTTTATTTATCATTCAATATTTTGTAAGGTACAATTGCGGTGATATATTGAACTATTAAATTACATTATAGGAAAATTCTATCTAGGAGGTTAGGTTTTAAGTAGGACCGTTTGTGACCCCTCCAATCTTTTATGGAAACTGAACCTAGTGTGATTTTCTAGTACAATAATTTACTCTCTTTTACCCTATTCACACAAGTGTATCATAGTTGAAGGTTATCGAAGTATGCTTTGTGGTTGCAGTTTAAACTAATCTTCCACATTTGAAAATATTTCCTTGGGTATATTAAAAGATTATGGCTGAAATGGAGGACAATCCAAGAGCTCCAACATCGTCCATATGGGCGAGACCAGTAGTGGCAAATACAAGATTGGTAGTGATCTTCGATGGCACAGGTCATTTTGGCATGTGCCAGAGTGAGGTTCTAGATGCTCTTTTTCAACAATGTCTAGATATTACCATTGATGAAAAGAAACCAGATGATGTAACTTTTGTTGATGATTATTCCCGAAGAGTGTGAGACTATACAATGAAGACAAAAGATGAAGTGTTAAGAGCTTTCCTTAAGTGGAAAATGATGATGGAAACTCAAACGAGCAAAAGGATTAAGCATCTTCACACAAACAATGGTGGAGAGTATAGAAATGATCCATTTGTAAATATTTGTGAAGATAAGGGCATCATCAGACACTTCACCATCAAGTCTACACTACAACATAATGGGGTGGCAAAATACATGAATCGAACGTTCTTGGAGAAAGTTCGATGTATGCTATCTAATGCTGGATTGGGTATGGAGTTTTGGGCTTAGGCTATATGCATGCCATCTTATTAATCGCCTACCATCTACTATAATTGAAGGAAAAAAACCATTGGAGAAATGGTATAATAACAATTTAGCCCTCAATACTAATATATTTTACCAATTTGATCATAATTCTAATAATTTAACAAATTTAACCATTCACATTTACAAATTTTATTAATCTGATCCCCAAACTTCCTAACTAAAGCTTTCAACTTTTAAAATAGAGCTAGTCCACATCTATAAATTTGTAATACCGAAAAAGAAAAAGAAAAAAGAAATAAATATTAGATAAAGAAAACACTTAGGGGATGGGGATTTAGGGTTTTTTTATTGATTCTTGTTAGATACTTTCTTATTTTACTCAGAAACAAGTTTAAGAAAGTGTTTAAAAATTATTTATACATATGAAATTGTGATACATCACTCACGTCTGAT
Organism: Gossypium australe; assembly: GCA_005393395.2. NCBI lineage: Eukaryota > Viridiplantae > Streptophyta > Magnoliopsida > Malvales > Malvaceae > Gossypium > Gossypium australe. Next base: position 29,295,326 of record CM016625.1, on the reverse strand, counting down.
CGTCAAGCTTGATGCCAAATTTTTAATGCCCTAATTTTCTTATTTCTGCTTCTGTAAAATTTTTACACAAATATCTGTTTGCTTCAGTGGTTAAGTGTTCTGGGTGTGTGGGAGAGGTTCCAAGTTCAAGCCTTACCTTTAGCAATTTTTTTTATTTTTTGGATTTAAGCCTTATCTCTGTTAAGTGGGCTTATATTTAATTGCCTGTAATTCCATATCAAAATGAGCCTGCTGGTTCGAGTGGTAAGGGAGTTGATGTGTTGGAGGTCCTGTGTTTGAATCCCTGCATTAGCGTGGGTATTTGCTTTTGCTCAATTTTCAAACAAAGTTTTGGTGGAATTAAAATGCTAAAGTGGTTGAGATTAAGGGGTTAGTGGAAAGTTAGGGCATATCAAAATTGATTTTTTTTATTTTTTTGTTATTTTCCCAAAATTCCCTTAACTTTTGACCTTTTTCTTTTCTTTTCCAAAAAACAAAATTCCTATTTTCTGTTCTTGTCGTTTTCTTCTCTCGCTGGCGAAGTAAACTTTTGTTCCATTCTTGCTTCTATTGTTAATCCTTGCTATTGGGGCGTTACAAATCCTTGTTTTTATTTCGGGTAATCGATAAGTGGGTTTCCGTTTGTATTCTTCTTATCGTTATTTTCTGAGGGTTGAATCGTTTTTGTATTTTGTGGTGTAGGAGAAGTCGACGAACTATGATTTTTGTTTCGGTTGTTGGATCGATCTTAGCAGTGTTTTTCGTCATCGGTAAGTCAATTTTTGGTCAGTTTATGGTCGACAAATTAGTAAATGTAGTCGCTAAATCGGTGTTTGGTATGCTATTTTTAGGTCTTGGAAGGCTCGGGATAGTATTTGCATCAAAATGCTACCAGGTGTTGATCATGTCAGAAAGTCTTAATATTTATATATAATGAATGATCGAGCCTAGAAACTAACTATGACAACGATTTGAGGCAAGCGCACCTATCGTTTGGTAGCATAGCTGTAACATCCTAAAATTTGGAATTTTATGTGTTGCATTATTTTTGGTGTTAAGCTAGTTAAATTATTAATTGTGTATGTTTAGGGGATCCTGAGAAGGCTTGGGGTTTATTTGTGTAACACCCCAAACCCGACCCATTCACTACGACCGAATTTGAAATGCCACTGCGGAAAACGTTTGAAATATTCTTACTTAAAAGTGAAAACCGTTAAAAATTTGTTGCCTTTAATAAATCATTTCCGTAATTTAAAACATTCTAAGTAAAAATTAAGTTAATTTAAAAATACTGGATTCAAAACTTTATTATGACTTTTGAGATTCAAATAGCTTTTAAAATTAAACTTACAAAATATAAACTTACTTATAAATCCAACTTAAACATAACAAAAATTCAAATACTTTAAGGCCCTTATTACAACAAATGGATATTTAAAATACTGAAACATAAATTATATAAAATAAGGAACACAACTTCTTCTGCATGGGCCACCTTGTATCCACTCCAAACCCGGTCCAAGCATCACCTGCGATGCTGATAAAAATTGGGTGAGTCATACAGACTCAGTGTGCAATTAGACCACTGAATTCCACCCACATATCAACCACATATATACCCACATATCATAAATCAATGCATCTTATTCATATAATTTCACTTATTGGGCTTGGCCCATATCCTTATCACATTCTTATAATAGTGTAATTAACCACATGTTTCCACATACTGGGCTTGGCCCATTACCACGTTAATCCACATCACATACTAGGCTTGTCCCACTTTCACATTAATCCACATATCATACTGGGCTTGGCCCATTTCATATACAAAATTATGCAATTATGAAGCCCAACCCAGCCTAGGGTCCATCCTCTACACACCCCCGTATCTAGCCTACCACACACCAGGGGATTATTAAATCACCCTCTCCTTTTTACTCCAATAAGGCAACAAATGCCGTCCACGCGAACTTAATCGCAAATAATCCACAACGCGACCTCAGTCAGCACCAATCCACGATGTAGCCGAAGCTATCATCAAATCCACGATGAGCATAAAGCCATCAATAACCACGATATGGCACATAGCCTATATCAACCACGATGAGGCACAGAGCCATTCATCAAACCACGTACTCGAAGTACACCCTGTCCTTCTTTCATATCATATCCCACCCATGCACATGCAACATAAAATAATGCCATGATAATGCATGTACATGTTATTTAGCATATTATCACATATTCACATCAATAATCACATTTCATAAGATTCGGTACTTACCGGATTATCGACATACCCCATGAGGGTATCCATATCACAATTTCCACTGCACTAGTTAGCACATTCATAGCACATACACAATATCACATACATAACATAAACCCGGAAAACAGTAGGCTAACTACACACATAATAACTTGAAGAACTACTCTCTTGATCCTGATGCTATCACTAAGCGATACTACGGCTATCTGCCTACTTTCCTGTTCTGACGCTGGTCCACACCCCGGTGGCCAATCCCGAACTGCAGAAATGGATCTTCTCTTAAACTTCGGGATAGGGACTATCCCTTTACCTTCTTGACTGACATCCACGTCCATCGCAGATCACTTAATCAGAATCATTTGGTTAAATGACAAAGCACGAGATCTAAAACGAATAAAAATCACATCTTATCATCCTTACCAAAAATAGATCCAAAACCTGAAAGCTCTCTTTGTTCTTGTCGATTTGGCCCTAAAACATCATAGCCAAAATCGGTCACACTTAATACCAATAATATGGCCTTAGGCCGAAAGTCACACTTCCTTACCTTACTAAACTAAATCCCGGATCACCACCCCTTGCTGTTGAAACTGCCTAAATCCCTATTTGGCAGATGTTAGAATCGGCTAACATCCAAAACTTACAAAAGTGGCCTATGGCCGAATACCTCATAGGCTTACCTCGAAGAATCAAATTTCAAAAGAACTCCTTTGATGCTTCTTATCGCTTAGCTACCTTCACAGAAACACATCACAAAACTTAAAGCACATTCGGCCATCCCTAAGGCCTAACTATATGATTTAGGCATACTAAGAGAAAAGAGAAGGAAACCCGATTGTTAAGGAGGATCATACTTACCACTATGTCGCTTGGAGAGACTACAAGAGAAAAGTCGACAGTCCCTTAGAGATTCGGCTATGGATACCAATATAGGGAGATTCGGCTTCAATGAATAAGAAGAAAGACTAGCCTTGAGGTTTTAACAAAAAGATAGAGGGAGTGTGAAGCTTAGCTGATTTCGGCAATGGAGAACATTGGTAGCAAAGTTTCGGTTATCACTTTCAATGACAAGGGCATTCGGCTTTCAAAGAAATAGGAAGTAATTTGGGGTTGAAAGAAAATAAGGAAGAAGAGGAGAAGAGTAGGGGAATTTCGGCACTAAGAAAATTAAAGAAGAAAAAGAATATCAAAGATGATTACTCCTCCTTATAAAGAATTCGGCTACTATATCCTTGCTCTTAACAAACTCCTTGAAAATCTCCTCTATTATCACCTTAACAAATAAAATAAAATCCATCACACTATCCTTTATCAAATTCCTATTTTATCTCTTAATCACTTAAAAAAAATAAATAAAATAAAACAATACTTTATCACCTCACTTATCTCTTATCTACCTATCTAAAATAAATAAAATAAATTAAACACATTTATTCTACCTTAGCCGAAAATTAATAGGAGAACTAAGCTCAATCCTCCTCCAATTAAAAGTCCAATTGCCGTCCAACCTCTTCTCACCTTTCTTCTTTGACGCCAAAGCAAAAATAAAAGCACTTACTGCTGCCAACAAGGCTCGAACATGAGACCTGCTGGAACCCTTTGACGCAAGCTGCCCTGCTCCTCAGGTAACGCCCCAAGCCACTTTGCCAAAGCGCTTTTTTGTGACATGATTCACCTAGAATTTCTTTTAAGACCTCCTTAGCCCAGCGCCTTCTTGCCGTACAAAAATAAAACGCTCCTTCTTGCTTCCTTCGCAACTCGAACCTGGGCCCTCCACCCATTGCTTGAGGCGTCACTTGCCCAAGCCTTAAGTGGCGCCCTGCAGCCACTTTACCACATGATTTCTTGTGGCCCAAATCCCTCACGAATTCCCCTTAAAGCCTCCTTAGCCCAGTTTCCCTTCTTGACGCAAAGAGCAAAAATAAAAACACACTCCTATGCCACCAACGTGATTCAAACCAAGGCCCTTACCCTACTGCACATGGCGTCATTCACCAAGGCCCTAAGTGGCGCATCCCAGCCACTTTACCAAGGTGATTCTTATGTCCAAGAATGCCTACAAATTTCCTTTAAGGCCTCCCTCACCTAGCTTCTCCTTTAAACTTAAAATTCCATTATTTTTCCAAGACTTCCTCCTACATCCTTGGATTCTCAAAACCCTTAAAACACACTCAACCACATTTAATGCCTTCTAACACTTGAGTTATGCTCCAAACGCATAACCCCTAATCTAGGATATTACAGTTCTACCCTCCTTAAAAATAATTTCGTCCTTGAAATTACTTACTATCGAACAATCGTGCATCCTTAACTCATAACACTATTCTACTGCTGCGCACTCTGATCTTAACAAAACTAACACATTCCTTAAATACTATCTCAAGATTCACATTCAAAGTTCCTTACACTTCACTAGCATACAAACACGAACTATTTCTATAACAACCAAGTCAATAAAGAGATTCCAGGATTAGGGAACATACCCGATCCTATATGGTCCAACTTCCTCCTTGCTACGACTGATTGCCTAAGCCAACCTTGGTTGCCTTGCATCTGAACCTTCAGCACCTCTGCTTGGTGTTCCACGACTTTGGCCTCGAGCCCTATCCATTACTAGAGGACATTTCTTAACCAAATGAGCCTTAGATCCACATCGGAAACATTCCTTACTATTTCCCCAACATTCTCCAGCATGAGCTCTTCTACACTGAGCACATACACGACTCCGATTTTCAGCCACTGGTACCGGTGCACGTACAGAATTCTCAATCCTTGGCCTTTTCTGAACATCTTCAGATAATTCTGTCACTCCAAAATTCCCCTTATTCCGGTTCCTATTCTTTTCTCGGTTCTGCCTCATAGTCCTCTTAACTTCTTCAGCTATCCGAGCCTTCTCCACTAAAATAGCAAAGTCCCTTTCTCTTTGCGGAGCAATCAGCACTCGCAGCTCATCTCGCAATCCATCTTCGAATCGAACACACCTTTCGTAATCAGTAGCCACGATTCCTTTAGCATACTGACTTAGCCGCACAAATTCTGCTTCATACTCCGCTGCCGACATGCTTCCTTGTACCAAGTTCAGAAACGCCTTCCTTTGCGAGTCCCAATAACTAGCTCCAACGTATTTTCCTTCAAACTTAGCTTTGACGTACTCTCAATCCAATCGATCTGCAGGGGTACCTTGCTTGATAGTGAGCCACCATCAATAAGCTTCATCCCGGAGCAACGAGACAGCACCTTTCAGCTTTTCTTCAGCAGTTAAATCCAAATCATCCATAATCCTTTCAACTGCTTCTAGCCAATACTCCGCTACGTTCGGAGCTACCCCAGACACTCCTCTAAAAATCTCAGCTCCATTTGACCTAAGTCTTTCAGGTACTAATTTCCGAGCTCCATTGCCCACATTAGCTCCTGCGACTCGCTCTAGCACTCGCAGCATGGCCAACGATACTGCGTCATCTCCTCCAGTCTGATCTTGATCCTCCGCGCCCGCTGCTGGCGGCGGCACATCATTTTCTGACCCATGGCCAGACCCAACAGGTTCTGATACTGTCATTCTACCTCGACCACGTCCACTAGAACTTATTTCTAACGTCGCGATTTAATCTGATTAAAAGTTTTATGAATTAGTACTTTTGTTCCACTGTTTTATCCGCGAACAGTTTTATGAAAAGAAATTTTCAGAAGTAGTTCTTTCGAACAATCAAAGTTTCAGTTCAAGTTCACTATTCCAATTCAGAGAATCACATTCACATTCACATTCATCTCAATAGGGACACATTCATTCATCAATATCATTCAATCACATTTCCATGGGCATTTTTGACCATTCCCAACCCAGGGGTAATTTCGTCATTTTCCCTACAAGGGTATTTTGGTAATAAATCGGGGTCAATTCGAAAATATTTTAGAAATCAAAGGTATTTCAGAATTTACACAACCTCGGGGGTTATCTTGAAAATTTGTTTTCCAAATCAGAGGTGTTGCAAAAATTTCAGAAATCGGGGTTATTTTGGTAATTTTAGAAGTTAGGGGCATTTAGTAATTTTCCCAAATCAGAGTATCTTGAATTTTTCGCAAAATAGAATTTTTGAATACTTTTGCAAAGTAGGGAAATTTTATTAAAATTGAGGATAATATGGTAATTTTAGAAACCAAAGGCATTTTTTTTGTAATTTTCCAACCAGGGATATTTTAATAATTTGGCAAACCGGGAAACTTTTTTGAGAAATTTCCAAAATAAATTTGGTTACAAATCGAAGGGGTAATTTAAGGATTTTAAAAACTAAGGTGTTTATAAAAACATTGCTAATCCCTTTCGGGTTTTAATTATTGGGTTTAGCCCGTGAGTAAGTCCTCTTGGTTAGGGTGAACCGTAGCTACGCACCAGGTAGGATTCGAGTAAAGAGGAGGTGAGTCGCTAGGACTGCTTAAGTACCAAGCTCTTACTGAATCCACTCCTAGACATGCGCACAATGGTTGCCACACCTTAACTCAGCGACTTAGACACAGGTTTGTTTGATTGCACTTAAGTCTTATGCATGTATTTGAGTGCACTAGTCCTAGGGTCCAATAGCCCTAATCTTCAAATTTACGAGCCCAGATATGCCCATAGCATTCTCATATAAATCACTTCAATATTCAAAGGTACTTACCTGGTGGACTTCGGGTCGGAGGTACAGGTGCCATGCCAGAATAAACCTGAAAAATTTATGAAAGCCTAAATCTTTGAAAAGCCCATCTTAAAAAAAATGTTTTTGGGCCCAAAACCCTCAAAGCCGAGCTTTGAACCGGGCTCTGATACCAAACTGTAACACCCCAAACCCGGCCCATTCACTACGACCAAATTTGAAATGCCACTGCGGAAAACGTTTGAAATATTCTTACTTAAAAGTGAAAACCTTTAAAAATTTGTTGCCTTTAATAAATCATTTTCGTAATTTAAAACATTCTAAGTAAAAATTAAGTTAATATAAAAATACCGGATTCAAAACTTTATTATGACTTTTGAGATTCAAATAGCTTTTAAAATTAAACTTACAAAATATGAACTTACTTATAAATCCAACTTAAACATAACAAAAATTCAAATACTTTAAGGCCCTTATTACAACAAATGGATATTTAAAATACTGAAACATAAATTGTATAAAATAAGGAACACAACTTCTTCTGCATGGGCCACCTTGTATCCACTCAAAACCCGGTCCAAGCATCACCTGCGATGTTGATAAAAATTGGTTGAGTCATACAGACTCAGTGTGCAATTAGACCACTGAATTCCACCCACATATCAACCACATATATACCCACATATCATAAATCAATGCATCTTATTCATATAATTTCACTTATTGGGCTTGGCCCATATCCTTATCACATTCTTATAATAGTGTAATTAACCACATGTTTCCACATACTGGGCTTGGCCCATTACCACGTTAATCCACATCACATACTGGGCTTGGCCCACTTTCACATTAATCCACATATCATACTAGGCTTGGCCCATTTCATATACAAAATTATGCAATTATGAAGCCCAACCCAACCTAGGGTCCATCCTTTACACACCCCCGTATCCAGCCTACCACACACCAGGGGATTATTAAATCACCCTCTCCTTTTTACTCCAATAAGGCAGCAAATGCCGTCCACGCGAACTTAATCGCAAATAATCCACAACGCGACCTCAGTCAGCGCCAATCCACGATGTAGCCGAAGCTATCATCAAATCCACGATGAGCATAAAGCCATCAATAACCACGATATGGCACATAGCCTATATCAACCACGATGAGGCACAGAGCCATTCATCAAACCACGTACTCGAAGTACACCCTGTCCTTCTTTCATATCATATCCCACCCATGCACATGCAACATAAAATAATGCCATGATAATGCATGTACATGTTATTTAGCATATTATCACATATTCACATCAATAATCACATTTCATCAGATTCGGTACTTACCGGATTATCGACATACCCCATGAGGGTATCCATATCACAATTTCCACTGCACTAGTTAGCACATTCATAGCACATACACAATATCACATACATAACATAAACCCGGAAAACAGTAGGCTAACTACACACCTAATAACTTGAAGAACTACGCTCTCGATCCCGATGCTATCACTAAGCGATACTACGGCTATCTGCCTACTTTCCTGTTCTGACGCTGGTCCACACCCCGGTGGCCAATCCCGAACTGCAGAAACGGATCTTCTCTTAAACTTCGGGATAGGGACTATCCCTTTACCTTCTTGACTGACATCCACGTCCATCGCAGATCACTTCATCAGAATCATTTGGTTAAACGACAAAGCACGAGATCTAAAACGAATAAAAATCACAGCTTATCATCCTTACCAAAAATAGATCCAAAACCCGAAAGCTCTCTTTGTTCTTGTTGATTTGGCCCTAAAACATCATAGCCAAAATCGGTCACACTTAATACCAATAATATGGCCTTAGGCCGAAAGTCACACTTCCTTACCTTACTAAACTAAATCCCGGATCACCACCCCTTGCTGTTGAAACTGCCGAAATCCCTATTTGGTAGATGTTAGAATCGGCTAACATCCAAAACATACGAAAGTGGCCTATGGCCGAATACCTCATAGGCATACCTCGAAGAATCAAATTCCAAAAGAACTCCTTTGATGCTTCTTATCGCTTAGCTACCTTCACAGAAACACATCACAAAACTTAAAGCACATTCGGCCATCCCTAAGGCCTAACTATATGATTTCGGCATACTAAGAGAAAAGAGAAGGAAACCCGATTGTTAAGGAGGATCATACTTACCACTATGTCGCTTGGAGAGACTACAAGAGAAAAGTCGACAGTCCCTTAGAGATTCGGCTATGGCTACCAATATAGGGAGATTTGGCTTCAATGAATAAGAAGAAAGACTAGCCTTGAGGTTTTAACAAAAAGATGGAGGGAGTGTGAAGCTTAGCTGATTTCGGCAATGGAGAACATTGGTAGCAAAGTTTCGGCTATCACTTTCAATGACAAGGGCATTCGGCTTTCAAAGAAATAGGAAGGAATTGGGGTTGAAAGAAAATAAGGAAGAAGAGGAGAAGAGTAGGGGAATTTCGGCACTAAGAAAATTAAAGAAGAAAAAGAATATCAAAGATGATTACTCCCCCTTATAAAGAATTCGGCTACTATATCCTTGCTCTTATCAAACTCCTTGATAATCTCCTCTATTATCACCTTAACAAATAAAATAAAATCCATCACACTATCCCTTATCAAATTCCTATTTTATCTCTTAATCACTTAAAAAAAATAAATAAAATAAAACAATACTTTATCACCTCACTTATCTCTTATCTACCTATCTAAAATAAATAAAATAAATTAAACACATTTATCCTACCTTAGCCGAAAATTAATAGGAGAACTAAGCTCAATCCTCCTCCAATTAAAAGTCCAATTGCCGTCCAACCTCTTCTCACCTTTCTTCCTTGATGCCAAAGCAAAAATAAAAGCACTTACGGCTGCCAACAAGGCTCGAACATGAGACCTGCTGGAACCCTTTGACGCAAGCTGCCCTGCTCCTCAAGTAACGCCCCAAGCCACTTTGCCAAAGCGCTTTTTTGTGGCATGATTCACCCAGAATTTCTTTTAAGACCTCCTTAGCCCAGCGCCTTCTTGCCGTACAAAAATAAAACGCTCATTCTTGCTTCCTTCGCAACTCGAACCTGGGCCCTCCACCCATTGCTTGAGGCGTCACTTGCCCAAGCCTTAAGTGGCGCCTTGCAGCCACTTTACCACATGATTTCTTGTGGCCCAAATCCCTCACGAATTCCCCTTAAAGCCTCCTTAGCCCAGTTTCCCTTCTTGACGCAAAGAGCAAAAATAAAAACACACTCCTATGCCACCAACGTGATTCGAACCAAGGCCCTTACCCTACTGCACATGGCGTCATTCACCAAGGCCCTAAGTGGTGCATCCCAGCCACTTTACCAAGGTGATTCTTATGTCCAAGAATGCCTACAAATTTCCTTTAAGGCCTCCCTCACCTAGCTTCTCCTTTAAACTTAAAATTCCATTATTTTTCCAAGACTTCCTCCTACATCCTTGGATTTTCAAAACCCTTAAAACACACTCAACCACACTTAAAGCCTTCTAACACTTGAGTTGTGCTCCAAATGCATAACCCCTAATCTAGCATATTACAAGTTGGTCCTAGTAAAAATTTTGGCATTTAGCACTTTAAGGAGATAAAGTAAGTGACCTTAAAGCTCATAGAAATAAAAGAGTAAATTGCTAGCATAAGTGAGCAAATAGTAAAAAGGTTATGACGCCACATGAAGTACCTTGAGGGAAGAGGTTCAAATCCCATTATGTGCAATTTTTGACTATTATTTTTGCATTCTTTCCCTAAGTGTCGGCCAAGCATGTAAATAAGGCAAGGTGGACTTTTTATTTTTGGGAAGATGGCTAAGGAAAATAAGAAAGGATAAAGGTGGGGAAAGAAATCATGAGAAAGGGGAAAGTAAGGGGAACATGTGGCCTTTTTCAAGGGAAGTGTTATGGAAAGTGTGGTTGGCCAACTTTTGACCATTATGGTCATGCATGTGGATGGTTTTGGGGCTAAAGGGAGGTAGCTGAATTTTTCTTTGTGTTTTCGTAAAACTATAGAGTTTGTTTTGGTCAAAAAAAATACCTTTAGCATTAATTGTGTCATTTTCTCAAAATTTCTATTCTTTGTGAGTTTAGTTTTCTTCTTTCCTTTCTTCTTTGCCGAAACCTCCTAGCACAATTGTGCATTTTTCTTCTCTTTTGTTTAGTCAAAACATTCACCTCTTGTTCATCTCCCTTTGATAGCCGAATCACCTAGCAACCATCCAACCTTCCATCCTTTTCTTTTAACCATTCCTCTAACCTTTCCTCTTCTCTAAATCGACACCACCATAAAATCACATTTTCTTGTTTGATTATCCTCCATAGCTGAATATCAATATTCATTTTCTTCTATAACCGAACCTTCATCTCTTTTCTATCTTTTCTTCTCATCCGTATTTACACTCAATCCTTGATCAATCGGTAAGTGTTTTTCTCAACATTTTTATTTTCTTTCTCTTAATGCCGAATTTATGCTTTGGTTTGGGATGGTCACTTTAACCGAGACCATCATCTTATTCTCTCTCAAACAAGATCTTTTTCTTCTTCGTAGTGATATAGTGGAAGGCCGAAACTTTGATTCTTCCGAAGTTATCGTATAATCGCTAGGAATCGGTCCTAAAAATCTTAAAGGTAAGGAGTTCTTTAAGGATTCTATAAACCGTTCTTTATTCGTTAAGATGTTATTGGAATAGTGATGATTAACCGATTATAATTATAGGGATTAAATCGCTCGATCTACCCAATTGTTGATCACTCGGAATTAGTGGTAAGCCGATCTTTACCCTTTTGACAATCCATATTTTATCATAATATTGATCTATATAAGATCTAATCAAATGGAGGCTTGTGGTAACGATTCGAAAGGAAAGTCGAGTGGAGATCTCAAAAGGAGCGGATTAGCGATCCCTACTCCTAAATTCAAGCGAAGGGCGGTATCGGCGATTCGGGACTTTCCACCGGGTTGTGGACCCTTATCTGGTGAGAATCGACTATTCGAGGTCGTTCACAATTTTGAGGCATCAGCGATTCAGGATTTTCCACCGAGTTATGGACTATCAGCCGGGGAAAACCGACAAATTGTGCTCATTCATGATTCCAAAGGTAAGCACCGTAAATCGTTCATTTTAGTGTTGATTAATAAATCGCGTATGTCGACTAATCAAGCGTTATAATATTTTAGGTGTCGACGATCAAGAAAGCTTAGTGCTTACTGTAATCAGGTGTGTAATCTCAAACCGTTTTCCGTAGGTTAAAGATTAATATCATATTGGTAGTAAATCACTTGACTAAAATCGTATTATGGTGAAACCGGGAAAATTGGCTTAGATCTCACTATTTTGATAAAATTGACAAAAAAATCGGTATTAACATCGTGAAAGATTACGAAAATGCCCCTAATGGGCCAAATCGATATAATTTGCTATATGGGCCGATTTGATAATTTGCTATATGGGCTGATCTGATAATTTGCTATATGGGCCGATTTGATAATTTGCTATATGGGCCGATTTGATAATTTGCTATATCGGTCGACTGATAATTTGCTATATGGGTCGATCTGATATTTTGCTAAATGGGCCAATCTAATATTTTGCTATATGGGCCTATTTGATAATTTGTTATAATGGGCCGTACTTTTGATAATGAATATCCAAATAAATTACTATTGTTATTGTAAAAATCATGAATTGTTATGCATTATATACATGATTTTGCATGGGATGGGATAATATTGAAGAGAAGTTCTGGTGGCTCTGCCACATAATTTTGGTGGCTCTGCCATAAATCTGTATAGTGGCAATGTCACTTAAATTTTGTTATTCTGGTGGCTTGTCCACAATTAAATTTGTTATAAATGGCTTAATGCTTGCGATTGGTGTGTTGGCGGGGTGGGTTGACTTGATCCCCACAGGTGTGTTGGTTGGTACGGGTGGTGTGTAACGGATAGATTACTAGGTTTGGTTTGGGAATTGCATTTCATACACATGTTATATTTGATACATTATTATTATTATTGTAAATGGGCTTAGGCCCAAAATATTGCTTAATGGGATTTTGGCCCTGTGGACAACGGTAAGGGGGTTATATACTGAGTTCTAGTAACTCACCCAGTTTTTCCTTACCCCTTTCAGGTAATGACAGTGATGGAGACTTGGGCCATGGATGACTCGGTGGAGGCCATACTACAAAAACGGTTTAATTTGGAATTTATATTTCTTTTAGTACTTTAATTACTTTGCTATTTTGAGTTAAGGTTGTAATAAGGCCTTTGGATTAATTTTTATTTTGGTTATTGTTTGACGAATTTATAATTTGCTCTAAGTACTTCAAATTGAGATTTTTTTTTCTAAAACTTTAAATAAGCGTTTTCTTAAAATGGATATACAAAAAGGGTTTCATAGTAAACTTTCATAAATATATTCTAACTAGGAAATTTCTCCTAAAAATTTTCATCAACACTTTTCGAAAATTATTTTCAAATTCTTCTCGAACTATTAACGATATTTTCAAAGTCACGGTTTATAAGATTTTTATATCTCAAATCTATCGATTTATCAATCAACCTTTTATTCAATAATACTTTATTAAAATTTTTTTTAAATGGGAGTTGTTTTAATTGATTTTAAATCTAAATCTATTTATGTGCAAATAAAAAAAGGACTTAGTAGTATTTTTCTCATGTGACATGTCAGATCTGGTCTTAACGCATGGGCCGGGTTTGGGGTGTTACAATAGCTATGGCAAGACCGGAAGTATCATATCCTCAAGGATCAAGAGTGCTAGTAATTACTATCCTTTTATTATTTAGCCTAAGAATTAAGGGAATTTTTGATTAATCTAAAACTAACTACTAAGCCAAAGATGCTAAGACACAGAGAATGAATTGGGGAAAATACTTTTGGAAAAACCCATTGATTGAGACAATACCCGAGGAAGAACCCCCTAGACTTCACATGTTATTTAACTCTGAACAAGACGATTTATTCACTTGACTTGATCCGTAAGATTCCTTAATTTATATTAATACCTCTCTCGAGGCTACTAACGTCTAACCCTAGGTTGACTAATTGAAATCTCTTTCTAATTAAAACCCCTAGGATTGCATTAACTCGATCTATGGACTCCCATATTAGGTTTGACCCTAATCTAGCAAATTTTTTCATCCTATCTCTAGGGTTACGATCAACTCCGCTTAACTACGCTAGATCTACTCTTAAACAGGGAATATTCCTCCACTACTTAAGCACATCAATACTTGAATCAATATCCTGAAATATTAAAACAAGAATTAAGAACACATAATTAAGAACAAATCAAGTATTTATCATATGGTTCAGAAAACAATAACAAGATCTGTCTTAGGTTTCATCCCCATCAGGTATTTGAGGGGTTTAGTTCATGTTTATAAAAGAATACATCTCAGAAGAAAATATAAAACAAAACATAAGAAAAACCCTGAAACCCCCTGAAGGAAATTGAAGGGAAGATCTTCCATCTTGAGTATGATTCCGGCTTCTTAAGATGAATCAACTGGCTGTCTTCGAGTATATCCCACAATTCGGCCACTCTGGCTTGGGTCCTCGGCCTACCTGAATGCCCCCTTTAGGTTGCCCTCTAGGGTGTTTATATTGGTTTTTGGAATGTCTTTCTTTGCCTCTAAGTATCCTTTTCCAATTAGAATTAAAACAGGTCACGTCCGAGACACGCCTATGTCACACGTGCATGTAAGTCGAGCCCAGGTTGTGTTTGGATCTGCTAAAGAGGCACGGCCGTGTGGATTTCTCCAGGCAGTGTGAATTTTGTACTTTGGCCCATTTTCTCCGTTTTTGGCCCGTTTCTCATTCTTTTCATTCTCCGGTGCTCTCCTAAGTATAAAACATGAAATTAAAGGACTAGGAGCATCAAATTCCACAATTCAAGGGATAAATCATCCAAAAGTATGCCAAATGTGGGATTAAAATATGTATATATTACGGTTTATCAAATACCCCCACATTTAAGCATTTGCTTGTCCTCAAGCAAAATTCTCAACTCATAATTAAAATGGACTTCCTCAATTCATAATATTCATTAATAGTGTTTCATCATAATCCATAGATAATTTAAGTAGAAGGGTCCTAAAGATTCAAACAATCAAAGTCATAGTTTTTATAGCACGAAAACATAGGTGTTTCCCCTTACCTAAATAACCACCTTTAATTCAAAATCGACAAGAGTTGACATCCTCACTAAAGATTCACTCAAATCACTCAAAGTGTTTAAAGTTCAAAATTAAGCACTCAAAGGTCGAACATGAAAAGTTAAACCCATAGGCTTGCATGAAAATCAAATCTCCACCACTATAGAATGAAGTGATACACAAATCAAAGGGTCTTTAAAGGGTTGTAACGGGGCTTTGGTTAAAGGTGTGAATAACAGCTGAATTAAAAGGGGGGGAATCGATATTGAATTGACAAATTACCTAACTTAAAAAGATGAACTAAGACTCGAATAATTACATCAACAAATCATTTCGTAATATGAGCTTCTTCTCAATATATGAAATTTTAAACGTATAGGCTCAATTACATAGAACTAATAATGGATATACTTTTTTTTTTAAGAACACAATCAAGTAAATAGATTTTAACAATTAAAATAAAGAATAAAGTTAGGCAACTGATCAAATCCAATCTCGATATAAGGGTAGTCAAGAGAAACGGTGATAACAAATACAAGATGGGTTTTGGGTTAATATTAGTGGGTGAGTCAATAAACGATTTGATAGGATCAAAGGGGTTTACTAAGGGTTAAATATGAAGGTAGGCTTTCAGTGGAGTAAGTGGGTTAAATCCTAAGTGCCTTTATCATCTCTGTATATCAAATCAATGATGTGGTCTTGACATGTATAATCGAAGCAAGTTCTAGAATAACAAATCAATGTTGACATACTCATAATCAATAAAGTGAGCAAGAAAAGAATGTATGCTCTTAAAGGCTCAAAATCTCACAAAAAATTATGGGTTTTTGATATCAACTTTGTAAATTTCAAACTTCAAGGTAATAATTAGATTAAGGTAGACAACCTAACAAAATTTTTATTTTTTTGAAAATAGACTCATCATGCTTGATTCTCTAGTCTCCCAAAGTTTAAATCATCACTGCACAATTATCAATGACTTAAACCAAAACATATTAATAAAAATCATGAATCAAAGGAAATTTCATTCTAATAGTAATATGAGAAAATTGCTTAAGGTCAAGACATAATTCAGGGATTTGAGAATAATGCAAAAAGTTAGGAACTTTTCAAAATAAAATTCACCCCCACACTTAAAATGTACATTGCCCTCAATGTACAAGGATATATATAGCATGAAATCATAAGAGATAGAGAGAAGTGAAACTTCCTGAATTTTGGATGGGTTCCTTGAGTTGGAAGTGTAGAAATTTGATTCAGAGGTGAAATATAAGTTGGAGGAGGCGTCTTTGGTGGTGGTATGGTGGCCGCCAACAATCTCTGTGCTAGATGAAGAAATTGGGAAGCTCGTGATGAATTAGCCAGAAATAATAAGAATAATTCAAAATATACGAATTATATATTTAAAGAAAAGAAAGAAAAAAAGAAAGAGTGTAAGAAGTAAAATAAAATTAAAAGAAAAGATTAATGGACTGAAAAGTCCTTATCATTAGATGGTTCGCGAGGTGGGTGTGATTTCTAAGGGCGTGGTGTGGTGATTCCCAAACAGCTTTTAGATCCTAAATCAAAGAAAACAAAATAAAATAGACTAAATTAAACATAAGAGAAATAAAAAGAAGGAAAATAAAGGAGAAGGGAAAAGAAAAAGACAAATTAAATGGACTCAAATGCCCTTGGCTTGTCGGGTCAATGAAGCGGCCGGCATGAACTCATGTAAATCGGCCTCACATAAGGAGACTGCGCTGGGGTCCTTTCACTTCTTCGACATGGTAATGGTAATGTTGGCCTTGCCTTTGGGTATTGAGTGATACTGGTAAGGATGGTGAAATATAAAGAAAAATTATGGAGGCTAGGGTTGAGAGGGAGGGGGTTTGGTGGAGAAAGTGAGAAGAAAAGGGAGTTTATATAGAAGTTGGGGGTCTGGTGATTTCCCACGCCCGTGTACCTTGGGCGTGTTGGGTCACACGGTCATATCGCACGGCCGTGTTGTACTTCGTTCGTTTCTCCCACGCCCATGTACAGGTCGCCACGCCCGTGTTGATAAAACAATGTCAACTACGGCTGTATCGCACGACCGTGGTATTTAGTCGGAGCTCGTGGATTGAAGATATTTTTCATCCTATTTCGTACTATCTCTACCACGCCAGTACGGAAATCCGTGGTGTCCACACGGCCACGACCATGCCCCTGTGTAATGCCGTGTGGTATGGAAATCTGTGTTTCAATAATTTGGTTAGTTTGTAGTTAGTTGCTGAAAGTAAAAAAAAATATGAAAATTAATGAGGTTAGTGCTCGAGTTGCCTGCCGAGAAGCGCTTGTTTATATTCTTAAGCTAGACTTACCTCTCATTCGTGTAATCATGGTGGTTTGAGGAGTTGAAAATCCTTTCTCATGCTATCAATTCTATTATCAGTATATAGTTCAAGTCGAATAGCGTTTATTTTAAAAGTGCTGAATATAGGATTACTTACCTCGATTGTTCCGTAAGGGAAGACATTGAGTACCTTAAAAGGGATTTCTTCATTTATATCAAGGTCTGAGGAGGCGATCCGAGGGTCTGTTTTAGCCAACAATACCTGATCCCCGGTCTGAAATTGGTTTGTCCCATCTTTAGGTTTATCATGGAGTTGCTTTGGTTTTGCTTCGTGTATTCCTAGTTTCTCTTTGAAATGTGTCTTCAACTCGTCTAGTTCATCGATCTGAAGCCTTCGTTCCTCATGAGTTATTTTCTTATTGGCGTAAGGTCTAGGATCTAGCTCAGTTGTGTAGTTCCGTTGTGCTTCCTGAAAAGAAGGTTTAACCAAATGGTCATTAATAGAATTTATTTTCTCACCTTGATTACTTGATGTCCTAGCTGAGTCAAGAGCCTATAGAGTGATCGTTTTGTCACCTACACGAAGTATGAGTTCTCCTGTACCAACATCAATTTTAGTTCTAGCAGTTGCTAAAAAGGGTCTTCCTCAAATTAAAGGAATATTATAGTCCTCATCCATGTCTAAAACGACAAAGTCTACCGGGAATATGATTTATCAATTTTCATGAGTACATCTTCAATTATTCCCTTAGGAATTCTAATAGTTTTATCAGCTAATTGAATGCTCATCCTAGTTTGTTTAGGTTTCCCTAGACCTAGCTATTTAAACATTTTATAAGGCATAACATTGATGCTTGCCCCTAAATCAGCTAAAGCATTATCAACAGATAAACTACTAATTAAGCATAGAATTGTAAAACTCCTTGGGTCTTTTAATTTTTGTAGTAGTTTATTTTGCAAATTTGCTAAGCACACTGCGCTTAGTTCCACATGCGACTCCTCGTCTAACTTCTATTTGTTTGTTAAAAATTCTTTTAAAAATTTCCTTGAATCTGGCATCTGCGAAATAACTTCAAGAAACGGTAAGTTAATATGTAATTTCTTTAAAAGTTTAAGAAATTTACCGAATTGTTCTTCTGTGTTTTCTTTCTTCATCGCACTGGGATATTGTACACGAGGTTGGTACTCTTTAATTACCGGTTTTGGTTTGTCATGGCTTACCTCAACCTTACCTTCCTCTATCACATTCTCTTGGCTTATTTTGGGTTCATCTAACCCTTCACTATCATGAGTTGTTATGGCTTGAAGTTGCTCCTTTGGGTTTGTTTCAGTGTTGCTTGGCATGCTTCCTTGTGATCGTTCAGAGAACTGCTTAGCAAGTTGCCCTAATTGGTTCTTGATCCCTTGAATCGATGCTTGTGATTTTTAAGTGTTGTCTCGGTGTTTTAGAAATGAGTTTCTGACACCGCGATGAATTTTGTCAGCATCTCTTTAAGGTCCGGCTTCTTTTCCTGTGGGTAGGGCTGTCGTTGAAAACTTGGGAGGGGTTGTTGTCTTTGGTTTCCTTGACCACCCCATGAAAAATTGGGGTGGTTCCTCCAACCTGGATTGTAAGTGTTACTATAAGGGTTATTTTGAGGTTTAAAATTGTTACCCATATAGTGAGCTTGCTCGTTTTCAACGTTCGAGTTGTAAGGTGGATATTCTGTGTTGTTCATCCCTCCTCCATTCATATCGCACTACATAACTGGATGTACCTGTGAAGAACCACATAAACCATCAATCTTTTTGTTTAACATCTCTATTTGATTTGATAGCATGGTTACTGCGTCGAGGTTGAAAACACTAGCGGCTTTTGTTGGCCTTGTCCTCGTGACTTGCCACTGATAGTTATTCAGTGACATCTCTTCAATGAATTCGTAGGCAGCCTTAGGTATTTTGTTATTCAAGGTTCCGCCGGCGGCTGAATCAATCAATTGCCTAGTTGAAGGGTTTACACCGTTATAAAAGGTTTAGACCTATAGCCACAAGGGTAATCCATGGTGTGGGCACCTTCTCAATAAATCTTTGTATCTCCCCCATGCATCGTAAAGTGTTTCTAAATCCATCTGCATAAAAGAAGAGATATCATTCCTCAACTTATCCGTTTTAGCCGGCGGAAAATATTTTAACAAAAATTTTTTGGTTATTTGTTCCCATGTAGTGATTGAACCTCGTGGTAACGACTTTAACCACTTTTTAGCTTTGTTCTTCAACGAAAAGGGAAACAACTGAAGACGAATGGCATCGTCAGAAACACCATTTATTTTGAAGGTATCATAAAATTGTAGGAAATTCGCCAAGTGATTATTTGTGACACCCCTAACCCGTATCCGTCGTCGGACTAGGGTTAAAGGCGTTACGGGCCGATCAGAAACATTTTTAGAAGTTCATACATTCATCCATCAATCTCAAACACAATGTCCCGTTATACGGTCAACGAGACCTAAAACATGCTTATAAACCGAGTCGGGATTAAACCGATACACGTACAAAATTTCTCGGAAATTCAAAAACTTTTCTAAAGTTTCAGGGGATACACGCCCGTGGGGGTAGGCCGTGTGCCTCCCACAGCTGCTAGACACACCCGTGGTTGAAACTGACCATTGCTCCACGGCCACCAAGCACGCCTGTGTACTTTGGCCGTGGGCGATCGTGTCAAAACTACACGGCTACCAGGCACGTCCGTGTGCGGTGGCCGTGTGCTCTTAGGCCATATACTGACTTACACCCACGGTCACTAGGCACACCCGTGTGCCACAACCGTGCGGCAAAAATAGGCCATTTGCAAGGCCAAAATGCCACCCACATGGGTCAATCCTACAAGCACATTTGAGCATTTATATACACACAATTTGGCAACCAATTTCATGTCCAATAATCATCATATCATCACAACGTAATTCATTCTTTTTCTTACTCAAACTTGACCATTTCATAGATCCCATAACCATGCCAAAACATTCCACACATATCATATTCATTCAAGCAAATTCTCAACTCATATCTAGCCAAATCACATAGCTAAGTTCATATAACAACTTATACCAATATACTAGCCTATACGTGCCATATCTAGTTTTATACATTTTCAAAGTGTACCAAAATGATTTTAGTAGTGTGATGACGATCCTTGACGGTCCTGAGCCTTCAGTAGCTTTGACGACCTATAAAATAGAGAAAACATACACACAAAATAAGCTTTCCAAAAGCTTAGTAAGTCATATACAAATAAACTTAATATGTAAACCTACAAGCATGTAGAACATAGGCACATTATATATATATATATATATATATATATATATATATAGATCAAACTTCTCACATATATGATTTGGTCCATACTTTTGACTACATTTGCCCCAATCATCAATTCAAGAATCATATGTATATACATAACTCTATCATAACCATTCTTGTATCTCATTCACATGCTCACACTTAATCACACATTTCTTCAAATCGAAATCACACAAGCACTTACCTTATTATACACACTTTGTGTATATATACCAACGTACCTGAAACGAACAATTATTCACTTAATTGATCATCGCTCGGATTTGTAATTCGTATCACAGACTTGCCCGTTGAACCGTTAGGAATCTAGTAGGATACTCAAAAAGCTCGGAATAGTCGTACAATGCCAACGTCCCAGACGAGGTCTTACATGCACTCAGATATCGATGCCACTGTCCCAGACAGGGTCTTACACGAATCAATAAGATGCCGATGTCCCAGACATGGTCTTACACGTAAAGTTCATATCGATGCCAACGCCCCAGATGTGGTCTTACACGTAATCACAAATCAACGCCAATATCCCATATGTGGTCTTACTTGATAAACAGAACAGATACCTATGTCATGACATGGCTAATCCTATCTATTCCTAGGTTCGTACGGGACTACGCGGACATTGTCACTATATCGATCTTATTTCAAAATTCATGTACAGATCATCTCATAAGCATTCATAGTTAACAATAATCATATGAGCATACACAGTTCAATACAAATACATTTATTTGCTTAATGACTTACCTCGGATTCGATTTATCGGAATGGAAATGGCTACTCGGTTACTTTCGCCTTCCCTCGATCTAAATCTGTTTTCCTCGGTTCTTGATCTAAACATATTCAGAATTAACCATTTTATTCATTAAATCAGTTAATTCAATCCAAGGACACACATTTAGGGCTATTTACAAATTAACCCTCACATTTGCACAATTTATCAATTTAGTCCATTTTTCTCAAAACATCAAATTCACAAAATTTGTTCACACACATGCATAGCTGAGTCTCCCTAGGGACTATATAAGTCCATATGTTTCATCAAATTCACAAATTAGTCCTCCAAAATAATAATATTTTCTCAATTTAGCCCTACTTAGCTAAATTCATCAAAAATTCAAGAACAAAATATATTCATCTAGCTTTAATCTTACATTTAACACCATAAAACATCATAAATCACATGAGTTCATCAAATGCTCATCTCAAAAACATCATCAATTCTCAAAATTAAAACATGGGTTTTGTAGTAGACAAAGCAACGATTGTAGAAACGTAAAAATTATCAAAATCCAACTCAAAATCATACCTTAATTCAAGCTTGGAATGGCCGATATGCAAAAGAATAAAAACCTTTCTTCTTCCTCTTGTTTTCGGTCAAAAGATGAGTAAAAATGGCCATCTTTCATGTTTTAACATATTATAATATACATATAAATTCATTTACCTTATTAACCTTTCATTTAACAATTACAACAAACATTCATTAAGGGCATATTTGTCCAACTAACATCCACTATCTTAAAAGTGGTCTAATTGCCTCATAAGGCCCTTTTCTTTTAAAAGCCACAACACATTAGTATTTAACAAATAGCAAGCAACTTTCACATTTAATACAATTCAATGCTTTTGTCAAATTAAACACACAAACGGACAAATTAACTTACGGAAATTTACCACATGCTTAGTCACATATCAATATCATAGAAAATAATATTAAAATATTATTCAAACTCAGATTTGTGGTCCCAAAACCACTGTTCTGACTAGGGTGTAAATCGGACTGTTACATTACTTGGATCTTCATCCTGCAAACCATCAAACTGAACAAATTTCTGTATCATCTGAATTGTGTTAGGTTTTAGTTCAAAATTATTTGCAGCAATAGCAAGTCTAACAATACTTGACTCAGTTCCTTTTAAATTAGGTTTAGCATAATCAAACATAGTACGAGGAGCATGACTTTCGGCCACCATCGGAGGTAGTGGATTATTATCAGCCATCTCTTTGGTAGTATTAGTTTCGTTCCCTTGCTCTTCTTCTATGTATTGTAAGTGTAACACCCCTAACACGTGTCCGTCACCGGATTAGGGTTATGAGGTATTACCTAATTAAACTCAATTCCAGATAAACATTCAATTGAATTCAAGCATACACAATGCGATCATTACTATTATTATAACATTACAACGTTTTAGACTTAATTTCTAGCATAGCTAACTAAATGAGCATATCCACTCAATCACTTCACATCACATTACTAAAGATCCTTAATCAAATTATTTCATCAAACAGTCAAGCATAGATTAAACACATCTTAACCATATACACAATGACTTAATCAAATTTAATATCTCACATACCATCGTTTAATCACATGCTAAATATGTACCCCATGAATTCGGCCGAATTATATAACAAACCCATCATTCATATTTACGAAATATTATTAATCTGTCTAATCATGCCTAACATATATGTATATTTACCACTACATACAGAATCAAAGTAACCAAGCCTCAAACGATCACATCATAAATATATAAAATGCAATTGGTCAATATTTATTAAAAGAACAAATGCACCTTTGGTTCCTTAAACAAATATTCGTGCACAAATCAATTCTCTTATGATCAAACCAAAACAATCATAGGATATACATTCTGTCATTAATGAAAATATTTAATATATATAATACATTTATATTCTCATGAGTCCAAGCCTTAGCCGAATATACAAATACACCTTATATTAAATTTTAATCCAAACACAAATTATCACCCAATCAAGCATAAAGCATATGCATACTAAACCAATACAAACTAAATCAACATATCCAATATACCATCAATTATAAATTCATCTCATATATAAATATACTAATGCATGTACGAACAAACAAGTTACTATACTTATAATTCATTAAAAACCACACATACTATAATTAAAACATGAAACAATGAAAACTCAAGTTATTGAAAGTAAGCCATATTCGCATGGCTTTAATATAGATACATAAACAAAAGTTTCCAACTCAAACGTAGACATTATCCATCCTATACATGCCTTTATCCAAAATAAACCAAACCAAAAGAGTACCAAAAAGTTGATAGTGCGATTGACTTGCTGACGATTTCCCCGAGCTCGTAGCTTGAACAAAATCTATAAAACAAAACAGTAAACATAAACAGAGTAAGCTTACTAGCTTAGTAAGTCTTAAGCATTGATTTAAGTCACTCCACTAGTTAAACATGATTTAAATCAATTCATGACATAAAACATACATGTCTTACTCATAAGCTCACCATAACAAGATATCATTACCTTACTTAATTTGGTAACTTTCAATTCTTTACCAAATGCATAAATTGCTGAATATACATAGATAATTCCATAACTAGGTGAATAAATATACTTGCAAGAACCTTTTAACCATACTCAAACTTTCGCATTTCCAATAACTATATGGCAAATTATATTGTATTTATATAAACTTCACAACAAAGTGCATAACACATTTTTCTTTCATCATTTCATTTGCTCACTAACATAGCACATGTATATATATGACATTACTGTATGAAGTACATACCTTGTTGCCGAATTAACAACTTCATTTTCAAAGCTCAAGCTTACTAGATTTGTTTCATGACCTTATTACTATATAAATGAAGTTCAAAATTTAAACTCACCGGTATAGCACCTGCTAGGCTTTAACTCGAATTGCACACACCGGCACTAGGCCTCCTAGACACAAGGTCTGAGATTTAAACACCGGCATTTAGCCTGCTAGGCAATAAGCCCGAAATATTTCACCGGCATAAGGCCTGCTAGGCTCGAAGCCCGAAATAAGTCACCGGCACAAGGCCTGCTAGGCTCGAAGCCCGAATAACAACATAATTAATCCTTCAATACACATTTCTTGATGCTAACATCACAAACAAATCATATACATCATATTACATCCACACATCATATCGGATATACTTATTCATATCACATTAACAAAAATATATTCAATCCAATTTAACACCTTTACATTCGGCTAACACATAAATTTATACTCAAAATTATCAAATATCATCATTTAACATGTTCATAATTAACTCTTTAATATATAATTGCTTAAGGACTTACCTCGACTGTCGACGAACAACATAGGTCGGCTATTCGGTAACCTTCGCCTTTCCCCGATCCAAATCCGTTTTTCTTTGTTCTTGATCTAGACACATTAAAATTTAGCTCATTCAAACACATTTTATCTCAATTTAGTCCCAAAACACATAAATGGGCAAATTACCATTTTACCCCTAATATTTCACATTTTTACAATTTAGTCCTATTTGCACAAAACACAAAATACATAAAATTTCACTATAATACCTTAGGGCCGAATTTTCATAGGGACTATACAAGTCCATTTCTTTCATTTATTTTGCATTTTAGTCCCCTCAAAATTTCATTTTTGCAATTTAGCCCAAAATACTCAAATTCACTAAAATCTCAAATACAAAACATGCTAATCTTTAACATATCTTTAATATAAAAACATTAAACATCAAAAACCCCAAGAACATGTCAATAGCCGAATATCAAACATGCTTAAATTTAAAAATTCCAACATGGGTCAGCTACTGTTCGAAGCAACGATCTCAAAAACGTAAAAATTATCAAAAACCGAAATCAAACTAACCTTGGATTGAGCTTACAAGTGCCGAATTTTGAAACTTAAAAAACCCCTTTTCTTCCTTAGAACATTCAACTTTCATCAACTAAAAAGATGATAATGGTTTTATTATGTTTTATTTAACATATATTATGAGATTTAATCATTTACTTATATAACCTTATTATATAAAATTATATAATATAAAACTTAAGGTTAATCTTGTCATATGCCACCCACTAACTTAAAAATGGGCTATTTACCCATTTAATACCTCATATTAAAAAGCCATTATCATTCTAGCACTTTTCACTATAGTATGCAACTTTTATACTTTACGCGATTTAGTCCTTTTTATTTAATTGAACCCACAAACGATTTAATTTTTCTGTGAAACTTTCACACACATTAAATCACATATAATAAGCATAGAATATATCATTTAAATATATTTCAGACTCGGATTCATGGTCCCGAAACCACCGTTCCGATTAGGGTCAAATTCGGACTGTTACAGTAAGCTTCGCCTTATTTCTCTTCTGTTTCTGTGAACGGTACCTTCTATATCGCTGTCAAAAATCAAGGGTCATGACGGTTCCTTCTAGTCATAAACTAGAAAAACCTATCAGAAGCAAAGAAAAAGAAAAGAAAAATTAGAAAAGTGAAAACAATTAAATTAAAAATAAAATTGCAAATAAATAAAAGTAATGGCTAAAGTAATAAAAATCAAGGGTTCCTAGTATCTTAGTCCCCGGCAACGGCGCCAAAAACTTGATCGTGTCAGAAAGTCGTAATATTTATATATAATGAATGATCGAGCCTAGAAACTAACTATGACAATGATTTGAGGCAAGCACACCTATCGTTTGGTAGTATAACTATGGCAAGACCGGAAGTATCGTATCCTCAACGATTTAGCCTAAGAATTAAGGGAATTGTTGTTTAATCTAAAACTAACTAACTAGTAAGCCAAAGATGCTAAGACACAGAGAATGAATTGGGGAAAATACTTTTGGAAAAACCCATTGATTGAGACAATACCCGAGGAAGAACCCACCTAGACTTCACATGTTATTTAACTCTGAACAAGACGATTTATTCACTTGACTTGATCCGTAAGATTCCTTAATTTATATTAATACCTCTCTCGAGGCTACTAACGTCTAACCCTAGGTTGACTAATTGAAATCTCTTTCTAATTAAAACCCCTAGGATTGCATTAACTCGATCTATGGACTCCCATATTAGGTTTGACCCTAATCCAGCAAATTTTTTCATCCTATCTCTAGGGTTACGATCAACTCCGCTTAACTACGCTAAATCTACTCTTAAACAGGGAATATTCCTCCACTACTTAAGCACATCAATACTTGAATCAATATCCTGAAATATTAAAACAAGAATTAAGAACACATAATTAAGAACAAATCAAGTATTTATCATATGGTTCAGAAAACAATAACAAGATCTGTCTTAGGTTTCATCCCCATCAGGTATTTGAGGGGTTTAGTTCATGTTTATAAAAGAATACATCTCAGAAGAAAATATAAAACAAAACATAAGAAAAACCCTAAAACCCCCAGAAGGAAATTGAAGGGAAGATCTTCCATCTTGAGTATGATTCCGGCTTCTTAAGATGAATCAACTGGCTGTCTTCGAGTATATCCCACAATTCGGCCACTCTGGCTTGGGTCCTCGGCCTACCTGAATGCCCCCTTTAGGTTGCCCTCTAGGGTGTTTATATTGGTTTTTGGAATGTCTTTCTTTGCCTCTAAGTATCCTTTTCCAATTAGAATTAAAACAGGTCACGTCCGAGACACGCCTATGTCGCACGTCCATGTAAGTCGAGCCCAGGCCGTGTTCGGATCTCCTAAAGAGGCACGACCGTGTGAATTTCTCCAGGCCATGTAAATTTCATACTTTGGCCCATTTTCTCTATTTTTGGCCCATTTCTCGTTCTTTTCATCCTCCGGTGCTCACCTAAGTATAAAACATGAAATTAAAGGATTAGGAGCATCAAATTCCACAATTCAAGGGATAAATCATCCAAAAGTATGCTAAATGTGGGATTAAAATTTGTATATATTACGGTTTATCAGGTGTGTACCCGAAACAGAGAAAATGAGGCTTCGGCCAAAGCCAAAAAGCAAAACTGTTGACGCCACACTGGTGTGTGGTCGGCCGTGTGGTGGCACAAGTGTGGCCATGTGGGCCACACGAGCTAGGCCAAGTTGGGCATATAGGCCCACACGAGCATGTCATACGGACGTATGGATTTTGGGCCTGGCTGTGTGGGCTACAGGGCAAGGCCAATCTGTGCATGTGGGCCACACGGGCATGTGGCCCAAATTTCTAAAAGTTTCCCTAGGGTCGCACGGGTCGCTTCGATCGACTTTGCTTCTATTGTTAATCCTTTCTATTGGGGCGTTACGAATCTTTTTTTTCGGGTAATCAGTAAGTGGGTTTCTATTTGTATTATTCTTATCGTTATTTTCTAAAGATTGAACTGTTGCTGTATTTTATGGTGTAGGAGAAGTCGACGAGCTGTGATTTTTATTTCGGTTGTTGGATCAGTGTTAGCGGTGTTTTTCGTCATCGGTAAGTCGATTTTTGGTCAGTTATGGTCGACAAATTAGTAAGTGTAGTTGTTAAATCAGTGTTTGGTATGCTGGTTTTAGGTCTTGAAGGCTCAGGATAGTATTCGCATCAAAACGCTACCAGGTCTGTACCCAAAACGCAGAAAATGAGGCTTCGGCAAAAGCCGAAAAATGAAACTGTCGACGCCACACGGGTGTGTAGACACCCGTGTGATGGCCGTGTACGAGACAAGACTGTGTAGTGGACGAAGGCATGGCCGTACGCAGCATACGGCCGTGTGGTGGCTTGAATATGGCCGTGTGAGCCCACATGGGCATGTCGCATGGGTATGTGGATTTTGGGCCAGGCCATGTGGGCCACACGGGCGTGTGGGTCCAAATTTTTAAAATTTTTTCTAGGGTCGCATGGGTTGCTTCGATCAACTGTAGGCCTACTGTAGGGTCGGTATGTTGGAACGACGGTACCCCATGGCACAGCAGAATAAAATTAGATCCGGCGATCCAAATCATGGTTCCATGTGTGAGGAACGAATCGGGGTGAAATAAAGGTTTCAAAATTACCAAAACTTCAATCTTAGTAGACAGCGACGCCTTGGCAACAAGAGTTTTGATCTACTGTCGAATCAAGCCTCAACCTTTTCCGATGTCGGCCTCTACGTAATCCACCCGGTTTGACTATGAACGGAAGAAATCTCCAAAACTATTTTGGAGGCTTATTTGCTTGACGGCTGCTAGACCTAACAAGCAATCACTTAGGGTTTTCATATTGAGTTTTGTCTCCTTTTAATACCTTTTATAATGGGTGCCTTTCTCATTGGGCCTTTTATAATAGGTATCCTCTTAATTGGGCCTTTTATAATTGGTATCTCTTGAATGTATTACAAGATTAAATAAATACAATAAAGTTTTTAACCGAAAATTATAATTACATTAATTATATCTAAAAATTATAATTACATTAATTATAATAAGGATTCCGGTAAACTATATTTATTTAAATTTATATATGAATCAAATTCATATATTAATAAAATTATGTTATCATTATGTGTACAACATCCTTGTACATATAATATGTTCAATATTTGATTGCCCAATTAAATTAATTCTTTAATTAATTTAATTTCTGTGACAACCAAGCACAATACCAACTATATTTTATTCCGTTCATTTCAACTATAGGGTGTGACCCTGTAGGTTCTTGCAACGTTAGCAGTAATACTAGAACGATTCTATTGTCACAGACAATGAGTGGCATCTAGCAATGCATCATTGCTACCTAAGTTACAAGAAGTCATGATTCGACATAACCTTTCGTGATTAACCTTTCATGCATTAATCCTTAAGTCCTTTATCTCTGGAACGGATACAAGTCATGGGATAATCACACTTGCATAGTCCATCCCATGTTTCTTGATATCTTGAGTAGACTATGATATACAAATTAGTATGACATCTCATATCAACTTATTTGAGCATGGCCATGCATTTCTAGTCTCACTCAATCAAGTGGCCTAAGATATTACTCCTATTATGTAGGAGGGACTTATCCTTTATTGATCAACCATATCCCTCTACATAGATTGTGGTATATCCAACATCAGCCTTTATAGAACAACCTGTTACGGTGTACGTTTGACTGTATCAAAATATACAACTCACGATGCTGGGATAATAATGATCTCAAGTCTGAGGATCATATACATATTAATCACTATGAGTAATGTTGTGACAATTACATAATAATCCAAGAAACATACTCATAGCGGGTCAATCCAATATGTTGTTCTCTAACACACATATTCATGCATTGATTTTGACACTCCATATCAATGACAACTCTTTATCATCAATCAACTACATGTTAGTCTTAATGCATTATTATTGTCCTAGTCAACAATAATACTCGACTAAGGATCTTTTAAGAATAATCATATTATTCTCAGGACATTATTATAAAACAGTTTATCTATACACACAGAAAGAAAAACTGAAATAATAATGACAACGCTTTATATTAATAAACATGGTAAATTAAGTATGTTATTACAACCATCTCATGATTGATCTTTGGGCATACTCTTACACGGTAAGAGGTAACTATACCCTAAATTGTATTCTAAAACATTATAATAGGCCGAACTGTGTAGGATATTGAATGTATGCCTAAATATATTGTTGTATGTGTATTCGATATCTATATTAAGCATGTTGAGCGTGTTACATCTGCATTTGTTTTTATATCTGTTATTAGGGAGGGGATTTATATGTATGGAGGAAGTATCTGATAGGCGTTGATCGCCAATATTCTGGCAGCTTGGCTGCATATACATTTTGATATGTGTTTTAAAGGCACAACGTGGTGTGTAGGGATGGGTGAGTGTTTTAAACCCCACATGGTGTGATGGGATTGTCGGAGATGGTGTATAGAGGATGGGGGTAGGACTTATGCATATTTGTATATGTAATCTGAATCTAGATTTAATTCTGAATCTGGAACTGTATCTGCTTCTGACTGTGTGTCTAAATCTGTATGCTTGTATGTTTGATTTCTGTGGGTTGCACACTGAGTTTACGTAAACTCACATCTGTTGTCTATTTTGTTAGAGTAATCCACAGACCTAGGCGAATCGGTGCGGTGGAGTCTTGCGCTGACCACTAGTGATAAACCGTAATTGTAACATATTTTAACCCACATTTAATATGCTTTTCGATGATTTATTCCTTAATTTATATAAAAAGGTGCTTTTAATCCTTTCTTTTCATGTCTTATACCCAGGAAAGCACCCGAGGATGAAAAGAACACAAACAGGCCTAAAACGAAGTAAATGGGCCTTAGCATGAAAGAGACACGGCCTGGCCCAAATCCCACACAGCCGTGCCTCGACGAACACCTAGAGCACGACCTCTACTCCGCCTCACACGGCCGTGCCTCAAATTAGAAATCCGAACACGGTCTGGTCTCGATACACACGGACGTGTGCCATGGCCGTGCCTTTATCGCTGGAAAGAGCAATTTCAGTCGGAAAAGGATACTTAAAGAGAATGAATCGCATTCCAAGAGCCTATATATATCCCCCAAGTACCACCTTTGAAAGGCATCGAAAGCTAGGCCAAGGAGCCAAGCTGAGAAGGTTCGAGTTAGGAAATAACGTGAGGATAGCCAGTTGATCCATCCCAAGAAGCCAGAGTTATACTCAAGATGGCGGAATTCTCCTTCAATTCCTTCAGGGGGTTTTAGGGATTTCTTATGTTTTGTTTTATCTTTTGTATTGCGATTTTTTCTTGATTCATTATGAACTAAACCCCTCAAATACCTGAAGGGGATGAAACCTAGACGAATCTTGTTATTTGGTTTTTAAGTTATATGATGAATTACTTAGTTTGTTCTTAATTATGTTGCTTAATCCAAATCTAATGTGCTTAGGTGGAGGAGGAATAGACCCTGCCTAAGAGTAGTTCTAACATAATTAAGCGGAGTTGATCGAATGCCTAGAGATAGGATTACGAGATTTTTCCGGATTAGGGTGAAACCTAATATGGGAGTCCATTGATCGATTTACTACTATCCTAGGGGGTTATTATAAGTGAACGAGAGTTCCACTAATTAACCTAGGGTTAGACGTTATTCACCTCGAGAGAGGATTTAATATAGGTTAGGGAGTCTTACGGATCAATCTAAGTAAAGAGATCATATAATTAATTGTTAGATAACAAGTGAAGTCTAGGTGGATTCTTCCTAAGGGTGTCGTCCTGATCAATTGAGTTTTCTTCAAGTTATTTTCCAATTCATCCTTTTTGTCTTTGTGTCCTTAGTTTAGTTCTTATCAATTTAGTTTAAAGCAATCTTCTTTCTAATTTTAAGGCTAAATATTAAAAAGAAAGTTAGTATTAATACTTTTAGTTCCCTTGGGTTCGATAATCCGGTCTTGCCTAAGCTATACTACTGTTCGATAGGTACACTTGCCTTTAATCGTTGTCAGAGTTAGTCTCCAGGTTCGATCATTCTTTTATAAATTTTTAAAGCTCTGATTGCAGCGATCAAGTTTTTGGCGCCGTTGCCGAGGAACTAAAATATTAAGAAAACTCTATTTCTATTACTTTAGCCATAACTTTTATTTTTCGCAATTTATTTTTGTTTCTATTTTTTTTATTTTACTGAAAATTTCTTCATTTCTTTTTCCAGCAGGTACCTCAAGTTTATGACTAGAAGGAACCTGAGAGGACCTTTGGTATACGACAGTAATATTGAAGCGACCGCTCATAGGAATCATCGGGAAACCAGGCGAGCCCTAAAATACATAGAAAGGGAAGAAGAAGGCAGATCCAATCCTACTGAAGGGATGGACGAAAACAACCCACCACCACGTGATGTGGGGGAAAATAATGCTCCACGCACAATGTTTGATTATGCGAAACCGCATTTGACAGGAGCAGAATCAAGTATTGTTAGGCCTGCTATATCTGCTAACAATTTTGAATTAAAGCCTAACATAATACAAATGATTCAACACTTTGTTCAATTTGATGGTTTGTAGGACGAAAATCCAAACACGCATATAGCTAACTTTTTAGAGTTCTGTGATACTTTCAAAATAAATGGCGTTTCTGATGATGCCATATGTCTTCGGTTGTTTCCTTTTTCATTGAGAAATAAAGCTAAACAGTGGTTAAACTCGTTACAATGAGGGTCAATCACTACATGGGATCAGATGATCGAGAAGTTTTTAATGAAATATTTTCCACTGGCCAAAACAGCCAAATTATGAAATGATATCTCTTCTTTTATGCAGATGGATTTAGAGACACTATATGATGCATGGGAGAGATTCAAGAATCTCTTGAGTAGGTGCCTACACCGTGGCTTACCCTTGTGGCTACAAGTCCAAACCTTCTATAACGGTGTAAACCACTCAACGAGGCAACTGATCGATTAAGCTGCCGGTGGAACTCTAAACAACAAAACTCCTGAAGCAGCCTACGAGTTCATTGAGGAGATGTCACTGAATAATTACCAATGGCAGGCTTCAAGGACCAAATCGACGAAATCAGCAGGAGTTTTCAACATCGATGCCATGACCATGCTATCAACGCAGATCGAGATGATGAACAAAAAGCTTGATAGCTTATGTTCTTCACAGGCACATCCAGTCATGCAGTGCGACACAGGTGGAAACGTGGCGAATCCTGAGTACCCACCTTACCAACCAGGAGCAGAGGACGAACAGATGAACTATATAGGTAATAATTTTCGATCCAATAATAATCCTTATAGTAATACTTACAATCCAGGTTGGAGAAACCACCCAAATTTTTCGTGGGGAGGTCAAGCCAATCAAGGAAATCAAATGCAGCAACCTCCTCAGAACTTCCAAAATCAATCATATCCACAAGAGAAGAAACCAACTCTCGAGGAGATGATGGCAAAATTCTCGGCAGGCACAGAGAAACGTATCCAAGAAACTAATAGAGCAATTAAAAGCAACGAGAGCCGAATCGATGAAATTGCTAAGTCGGTCAAGGAAGTGACTAACGCAGTAGAACAGCTCGCAAAGCTGATGCTAGAACGACCGCAAGGATGTCTACCAAGTAATACCGAGATTAACCCCAAGGAGGAAATTCAAGCCATCACAGCTCAGGATAGTAAGGGGTTAGATGATCCCAATCCAACTCCAGAAAATAAGGTAGACGAAGGTAAGGTAGAGGTAACAGAGGAAAAGCCAAAATCGGTAATTAAAGAGTACCAACCTCGCATACCTTATCCCGAAGCAATAAAAAGAGACGATTCAGAGGAACAGTTCGGTAAGTTTCTTAAACTTCTAAAGAAATTACATATTAACCTACCTCTTCTTGAAGCTCTTTTTCAGATGCCAGACTCGAGGAAAATTTTAAAACAGCTTTTGACCAACAAACGCAAAATAGATGAAGAGCACCACGTGGAACTAAACGCAACATGTTCGGCAATGCTACAGAATAGACTACCTCAGAAACTAAAAGATCCAGGGAGTTTTACAATTCCATGTTTAATTGGTAGTCTAAATATTGATAATACATTAGCTGATCTAGGGGCAAGCATAAATGTCATGCCTTATTCACTGTTTAAACGACTAGGTCTAGGGAAGCCCAAACAAACTAGGATGAGTATTCAGTTAGCTGATAAAATTGTTAGAATTCCTAGGGGCATTATCGAAGATGTTCTTGTAAAAATCGATAAATTTGTTTTCCCAGTAGACTTTGTTGTCTTAGACATGAATGAGGATAATTCAATCCCCTTAATTTTAGGAAGGCCTTTTCTAGCAACTGCCAAAACAAAAATTGATGTTTCCACAGGCGAACTCATACTTCTTGTAGGAGATGAATCGATCAATCTTCAAGCTCTCGACTCGGCCAGGAAAACAGTCGATGAAGGTAAGAAAGTCACTTCAATAGATAATCAAATTATTCAATCTTCATCGCAAGAAACATCACAAGGCCAAAAACCTGAGCCGATTCATAGACCCAAAATTGACAAAGAGGAATTACACAAGGAACAAAGCTTTAGGGTCGACAAATTAGAAGAGCAACAGACACACGTCAAAGAAGAGCCGGATCCACACAAAGTAAAACTAGAGGAGCCACCAGAAGAGCTCATAGGAACATCAAACCACTTCAGGATAGGAGATCGAGTACTGTTAGACAAAGTCGATCCGCACAATGCTTCAACAGAACCGAGGGCAAAGGGAGAAATAATTCTCAAGGTACACGATATCTTTCCACACGGAATAGTCGAGGTAAGCAATCCAATATTAGACACTTTTAAGGTAAACGCTTCCTGACTTCAACTTTGTTAAAGAAACAGAACTGTAAGCATGAGGGAAGATATTCAAACCTTTAAACCTCCCTAAAAATTTCAAATATGAGGAAAAGTCTAGTTTAAGACTATAAAACAAGCGCTTCTCAGGAGGCAGCTCGAGTACTAACACTATTTCTTTTTACATTTGTTTTTGTTTTTATTTTCCTTTTTCTTTTTAAACTAACAAACAGTATAGGTTTCCCAGGTCACACGGCCTTATACACGGCCGTGTTCGTGGCCGTGTGGACCACCTGAACTGCTACACTGACAGGGCAGAGGCCGTGCAAGTCAGTCCAACCACCCCCTCAACGTCATGGATCCAACCACCCTCCCCACGGGCACTGACTTCCACACTATGGGAAGAACACGCCCGTGCCTCCAAATCGTGCGAAGCTACTGACTTGACGAACACGGGCATATGGGTCCGAAGCACGGGCATGGGGTGACAAGCACACTCCACAACACGGCCGTGCGAGATGGCCGTGTAAATCGACACACCCTAGGACCACGACCGTGGAGCAGCACCAAATTTGAACCTCTATTTAAACCCCTCACCTCTTCCCTTTCCTTCCATCTGATTTCTTCATTATTTTCTTTGCTTTTCACTCCCCTCCATCTCAGATTCTCCACTTACTAAGGCTCTAGATCCTTGAGCAAGCCAACACCATGCCGAAGAAGCGAAAGAAGCTAAGCATAGGTCCCTCAAAGAACGATTAACATGAGTTCATGCCGGCAGCTTCGTCTCAACACCAAGCCAAGGGTCTTTGAGACCAATTTATTTTTCCTTTTTGTTTCTCTTCTTCTTTATTTTCCTTATCTAAGCTTCTCTACTGCTCTTTTCATTTACTTTTCTTTTAGTTTCTTAGTCTCAGGTTCACCAGGCTGCTAGGGAATCATGCCGA
The DNA here is from genome assembly GCA_005393395.2 of Gossypium australe. Lineage (NCBI taxonomy): Eukaryota > Viridiplantae > Streptophyta > Magnoliopsida > Malvales > Malvaceae > Gossypium > Gossypium australe. The sequence continues at coordinate 29,259,592 of CM016625.1, read as the reverse complement.
CCACCAAAATGACTACACCACTCTCACCACCGTTACCACTTTCATAGCCCTAGAAGTCACACCCACCTTGCGAACCATCCTCCAATAAGGGCTCTCCGGTCCATTCTTCTATTCTTTCATTTTCGTTTTCCTTCTTAGTCTCCTTTCCTTTTTCTTTCTTGTTTTTCATTTTATATTTAGTTCAACTTAACTATGTCTTAATAACCCTTGGCTAATCCTTAACGAGTTCCCCAATTTCTTCATCTAGCACAGAGCTCGAGAACCAACACCACCACCATACCGACGCATTCGCCGTAGGTACCACATCCTCCACCAAACCCACCCAAGAATGCAGGGAGTACCTCTCACCCTCACTTTTGATTTCTATAAAAATATCTATCCTTGTACATTGAGGAAAATGTACATCTTAAGTGTGGGGGGTAAATATACCTAACTTTTTGCATTATTCTCAAATCCCTGAGGGTAAAAGTGGAATAAAAGTGCCAAACTTTTTTCATTATTCTCAAATCCCTGATTTAGTCTTGTTTTTATGCAAAGTTTTCATATTACTAATTAGGATAAAATTTCTGATGATTTATGATTATCATTGACATGATTTAGAATAAGTCATAGTTAATTGTGCATTGATGATTAAATTTAAAAGAATACTAGAGAATTAAGCATGATAAGTCTCTTTTTCACGAATTAAAATTTTGCTAGGTTGTTTACCTTAATTTAAATACTACCTTGAAATTTGAAATTCACAAGGGTAATGTCAAAACACCCATAATTTTTGTGAGATTTTGAACCTTATAAAGCATACATTCTTTTTCGTGTTTATTTCCTTAATTATGAGTGTGTCTACCATGAACTGTTATTCTAGAACTTGCCTCGTTTATGCATGTTAAGGCCACATTTTTCATTTGATATACAAAGATGATAAAGGCACCTAGGTGTTAACCCATTAACTGCACTAAATAGCCTACCTTTACAATTAACCCCTAGTGAACCCTATTGATCCTAACAAGCCCTTTTTATTGACTCACCTACTAATATTAACCCAAAACCCCTTTGTATTTGATTATCACCCTTTCTTTTGACTACCCCTTAATCGAGATTTGATTTGATCAGTTACCGAAGTTTATTATTCTGATATTCAAATTTATCTTGTATTACTTACTTTGTTCTTAAAAAAAAATTTCAAAGTATTTAATATTAGTAGTGAGCTTACCAAATCAACGTCTATTTTCAAAAAAAAAGCTCATATTAGTAGGATTATTACTTTTCAATGGATAATATTTCAGTTTGTTTAGGTAGGTACTCGTCAATTCGATCTCGATTCTAACCTTCTAATTTCAGCCTTTAACCACACCTTTAACCCTAGCCGCGTTACAACCCTAACAAAGACCTTTTTGATCTATTTATCATCTCATATTACAGTGGTGGAGACTTGATTCTCAGGCAAGCCTATGGGATTAACTTTTCAGGTTCGACTTATGAGCGATCATTTCCTGAACCTTAAACACTTTAGAGTGATTTGAGTGAATCCTTAGTGAGGACATCAATCTTTGTCGGTTCTGAATTGAAAAGGTAGTCATTTAAATAAAGGGAGATACCTATGTTTTTGAAGTACAAATTCATTACTTATCTCATTTAAATCTTTAGGACTCTTTGAATTGAATTATCCATGTATGAATTATCTATGAATTATGATGAGGCATTGTTGATAGGAATTGGGAATTATGGAAAGTTCGTTTTAATTGTAAGTTGAGAATTTTGCTTGAGGACAAGCAAAAGCTTAAGTGTGGGGGTATTTGATAAACCATAATTGTAACATATTTTAACCCACATTTAATATGCTTTTCGATGATTTATTCCTTTATTTATATAAAAAGGTGCTTTTAATCCTTTCTTTTCATGTCTTATACCCAGGAAAGCACTCGAGGATGAAAAGAACACAAAACAGGCCTAAAGCAGAGTAAATGGGCCTTAGCATGAAAGAGACACGGCCTGGCCCAAATCCCGCACGGCCGTGCCTCGACGAACACCTAGAGCACGGCCTCAACTCAGACTCACAAGGTCGTGCCTCAAATTAGAAATCCGAACACGGTCTGGTCTCGATACACAAGAGCGTGTGCCGTGGCCATGCCTCTGTCGCTGGAAAGAGCAATTTCAGTCAGAAAAGGATACTTAGGGAGAAAGAATCGCATTCCAAGAGCCTATATATATCCCCCAAGTACCACCTTTGAAAGGCATTGAAAGCTAGGCCAAGGAGCCAAGCCGAGAAGGTCAGAGTTAGGAAATAATGCAAAGATAGCCAGTTGATCCATCCCAAGAAGCCGGAGTTATACTCAAGACGGCGGAATTCTCCTTCAATTCCTTTAGGGGGTTTTAGGGATTTCTTATGTTTTGTTTTATCTTTTCTCTTGTAATGTTTTCTTTATTCATTATGAACTAAACCCCTCAGATACTTGAAGGGGATGAAAACTAGACGAATCTTGTTATTTGGTTTTTAAGTTATATGATGAATTACTTAGTTTGTTCTTAATTATGTTGCTTAATCCAAATCTAATGTGCTTAGGTGGAGGAGGAATAGACCCTGCCTAAGAGTAGATCTAACATAATTAAGCGGAGTTGATCGAACGCCTAGAGATAGGGTTATAAGATTTTGCCGAATTAGGGTGAAACCTAATATGGGAGTCCATTGGTCGATTTACTACTATCCTAGGGGGTTATTATAAGTGAATAAGAGTTCTACTAATTAACCTAGGGTTAGACGTTATTCGCCTCGAGAGAGGGTTTAATATAGGTTAGGGAGTCTTACGGATCAATCTAAGTAAAGAGATCATATAATTAAGGGTTAGAAAACAAGTGAAGTCTAGGTGGATTCTTCCTGAGGGTGTCGTCGTGATCAATTGAGTTTTCTTCAAGTTATTTTGCAATTCATCCTTTTTGTCTTTGTGTCCTTAGTTTAGTTCTTGTCAATTTAGTTTAAAGCAATCTTATTTCTAATGTTAAGGCTAAATGTTAAAAAGAAAGTTAGTATTAATACTTTTAGTTCCCTTGGGTTCGATAATCCGGTCTTGCCTAAGCTATACTACTGTTCGATAGGTACACTTGCCTTTAATCGTTGTCAGAGTTAGTCTCCAGGTTCGATCATTCTTTTATAAATTTTTAAAGCTCTGATTGCAGCGATCAACTAGTCCACAAACTGAGTTAATTAAGGGTTTTGGTTTATTTTCTTTTAAGGTTAATTTCGAGAGTTTTGTATTATTTGGACTCTCTAGACTGTTTAAGTTTTTATTTGGTTTGTGATGCTTTTATTTTTACAACGACGTTTGACTAAAATTACGGTTTTACGAAATCAAAGGTTTTTCCGAATGTACAATCTGGATTTTTCAACATATAACGGTTTAAAAAGCTCCGCTGCAAATATTGTTTTGGTAAATGAATTTATTAAATAACGTTATGTAACACCCCAAACCCCGCCCATACGTTTCGACCGGATCTGGTATGCTACGGGTTGTACATTGAAAACTTTTGCTTTGTTGGTTTTGGAAACCGTAAGTTATTTAGACAATATTTGAATAAATAAGTGACATTTGAAAAGAAAACCTTGTATTATTATTATTTCGTATAATTAAACCCTTGACTTAATTTCGTAAGTTGCAAACATTAAAAACTACTTAGATGAATATAACTATGGGGCCTTATTACATAAATATTCCCAAAATTAAAAACTTTAAGAAAAACCGAAAATAATCTATAGAATTAAAATTTGATGGACCCTCGAGTCCGTTTCGGCTCCCATGTCCACGATCTACTGCTCATCTGAAAGAGTAGAAAAAAATAATAAGGTGAGTCACCAAGACTCAGTGTGCAAATCCCGAAAACACATAAAAGGCTTGGGCCCACAAACACATTATGGCCTCGGCCTGTATACAAGGGTAACTATATGCATCATGGCCCATCCCAGCCTAGAAATCCATCCTCTACACACCAACCCGTACCAACTATCACACCTTGGGGATTTCTACAATCAACCCGCCAACCGCTACACACCATATCGACAGCTGTGCTGCCTGTCTTAAAGACCGATCACTGTGTGACCTATGTGGCAAAGCCACCGATCGCCATGCGACCTTAATAATACATCGTAGCATTTCGACAGTTGAGCTGCCTGTCTTAAAGACCGATCACTATGTGACCTATGTGGCAAAGCCACCGATCGCTATGCGACCTTCTTCCCCTTCATCATATCATTCCCATCCCATGCATACATACATGCAAAATCAAACAATGTATTACCTAAGAGATTTCAGTTTATCGCATACATCGATACACATAGAGATTTCTATGATTACGTACCTGGCATCCATTGCCTAACCTTTTTGGGTAATCCGACTGTCTATACAGCCTTTTTCTGGCTTTTAGCCCATAACATATATTTAGTTTAGATTACTATTCAGCCTTTTTCTGGCTTTTAGCCCATAACATACATAATACAGTTTAATTAGTGTGTTAGAGATCTACACACCTGATTACCGTTAGAACGAGATCCTCTAAGTCAATGCTATCCGTAGCCAACACCACCGCTATCTGCCTAATGTGTTGTTCAAAAGCCGGTCCACAACCCGGTGGCCAATCCCGAACGGCAGATACAGCGCGCTTCTTAAACTTAGGGACTGGGTTTAGGGACCCAATCCTCTCCTTTGCCTGATCCATATTCGATTCCATCAAAAGTCCTTGTCAGAACTACTATAGTGGAATAGGGTTGTTAAACCGTAACCTATGGTTAAGATCATAGGTATGATAGCGAATCTAACAGAAATCTAAAGAATTCCCTTACCTTGAAATCCCGAAATTAGAGACTAGCGATTTCCAGCTTTTAGATCTAGACGAACAGGTTTCCTTCAAATCCCGGAATGCCGCCCAAACACAAAAGAGAGGAAATATTAGCCTCAAACGACAGCCTTAGCAACCAAGTGGCCATTCAGCCTTGTCTCCTAAAAACCGAAAGAGAGATTGAAGAGATAGGAAAATCGGCACTCACCTTAACACAAAGAATTTGACTACCCCTTTGAGATTCCAGCTTTTTGAGAAGATCAAGAAGAGAGGATAATAAGAAGAAATCTAAGTAGTTTCGGCTTTTAGTTGAAGGAATCGACAGAAGAATAGGGAGATGAGAAGGTTTCGGCTTTTGAAAGAAAATATGTTGAGAAGATTGGGAGGTTTCGGCTTTTGAAGAAATCAAAGGAAAAGAAATTGCAAAGGAAGACTGAGAATTTTGGCACAAAGAATGAAGAAAAGAGTAGGGTTTAAATGCCGAAATTGATGAGCTATCCCCCTATTTATAGAAATTTTGGCACCTACCTATCAAAACCCGAAAGTGCCCTTCCTGATAACTAAAAATTAAGCAAATAAAAAGGGAAAATTCGGCACCCCTTTGCCATAAAGAAACCGATTTCTTTACTCTTCTTATAACATCCTGAAATTGGGCCTAGTAGAATTGGGCCCAATAGGCCTTGAGAATGGGAGCGTTTAAGATTTCTGAGTTGCATGTAGCACTTAGAATATTATAGTAAGGTATTAATGGGCCTGTGCATTTTGCGTTGTTATGTTAATGTGTTAATTTGAGAATTAGAGGTGCGAATTGGGCTCAGGTTTGGGCTGAGGCCTTGATTAAATATTCTAAGTCGTCACTCTAAGGCTTAAAATGTAGGATCTATAGTTTAAATGGCGAAGTAGGCTTGTGGCCCAAAGGTTATGTGGCACTACAAGTGAGCCAGAGGGTGGCGTCACTGGTGGATGGAGAGGGCCCAAGTTTTGGCCGCTTGGAGCCCATAAAGTTGGGCCAATTTCAGCAGCCCAAGGAGAGCTAGGTGGGACGACACAAGGCTATAATTTAGGGTTTATTTTTGTTTAATTAATGAGGATAATAAGCTAATAAAATAAAGGGAGAGTTGGTGCAAATGTGGCCTCTTATGGATGAGTGTTTTGATAGGGATAAGGGATAGAAGGATAGAGGAGAAAAGATAGGAGTTATCTTCTGAGTGCAGAGTTGGCCGAAATTCCATCTCCTGGAGGGGGGTGCCGAAATTCCCTATAAATAGGGGGTACCTCTTCAATTTCGGCATTTTGAACCCCATTCTCTTCTCTCATCTTCTGTGCCGAAATTCTTAGTATCTCCCTCTCCAATTTCTTTTCTTCAATTTCTTCAAAAGTCGAAACTCCATCTCCATTCTTTTTCCCTTTGAACCGATTTTCATAAAAGCCGAAATCACTAGATCTCATCTACTTTGTTTGCTGAATTCTCTCTGAGGTATCTGCTTGTGCCGAATCTTGAAGGAAACTCTAGGTAAGTGTCGATTCGTGAGATTCCAATCTTTTTCGGCTTTTTTAAAGACTTTAGCTGAATGGCTATTTAGAAACTAATCTCTTATTTCTCTCTTATTTTCGACATTCTGGGATCTGAAGAGGAGTCAATCGCGTAGATCTCTAACTCATAAGTTCAGTAATACTCGAATCGAGGTACTTTCGGGATTTCAAGGTAAGGAAATCTATTGATTTTAGTGTGTAAAATCAGGTCGAACACTAACCATGGCCGATTATAGGAGAGGCCCTATTTTCACATCTTTCCGGCTTTTTGAGCAAAAGTTGTAGATCGGTTTAGCAAGGGTATCAACACTAATCAGGTGTGTAATACTTCCCCACCATTTAGATCCGTTTGACTAAAATATGATTATACGTTTTATATGTTATGATAAATGCTGAAATCCCAAAGAGGGTAATCGCAAATCACCAGGTCAATGAATGTTTTGTTTATATGTTACAAGTATATTGAATTTTATGTGATTGCATGGGCTGGGTTTGATGAAAGGAGGAAGTTATACGTTGTAGCGGTTTTTACCGTGATCTATTATACGTTGTAGCGGTTTTTACCGTGATCTGTTATACGTTGTAGCGGTTTATACCGTGATCTATTATATGTTGTAGCGGCTTTTGCCGTGATCTGTTATAAGGGCTTCGGCCATAATATGTTGATGAGCAGCGTGACTGCCATCTTGGCGTGTAGCGGTGTGGGTTGATTGTAGAAATCCCCAATAGTGTGAATGGCTGGTACGGGGGCGTGTAGCGGATGGAAACCTAGGATTTGGGTTGGGCCTTGCATATCATTTATTTTATTTATGCTTGAATTTATTATTCTGTTTGATGGGGTTTAAGCCCAAATCTAATGGTGCATGAAGGTTGCACACTGAGTCTCGCGACTCAACCAATTAATTAATATTTCAGGTAGCACCTAGTGCATCGGACCAGGCTGGAGAGGAGAGCAAAGTGGCCACGCAGAAGAATAAGTGAATTTAGCGAAAAAGACTCAAGTTAATTATTTTTAAAGTTATGTTTTGTTTTATGGATTTTAAAACCTCGTTGTAATAAGGCCATGGGCCACTAGTTTATATCTTGTTTTATTATGGGTTTCAATTTGGGCTCTTATTTCCTATTGGATATTTAGAAACCATCGTTCAAAAATTAAGTCAAGGCATGTACTACATTTTAAATTTTTAATTCATTAAGGCTTTTATATAAAATGGGTGTTTTGACAAACTATTAAATTTTCGAATAAAAGAAAATGCGACAAGATTTACAAATTTTTCCTTAGTGACATGCCAGATCCGGTCGAAACTTATGGGCCGGGTTTGGGGTGTTACACCTCTAGGTGATGGAATTTCAGCCAACACCTAGCCTTGCAGATAGCTCCTATCTTTTCTCCTTTTATCTTCCATATTATCAACTATAATATCTACATTATCCTATTCATATAAATCCTCCTATTTTTGAGCCTTGTTGCCATCCATTCCACCTAACCCAAATGTCGAAAATTAGCTAACTTAAATTAAAAGAATTGGGCTCCATGAACTTAAATTTGGGCCCCTTATTCCCTTGTGTGGCGTCACCTCCTTGCTCCCTAAATGGCGCCACTGACCACTGGGCCACAAGCCCATTTTGATGTTTTAAACGCAGATACTACCTTTTAAACCCTATAAGGCCCAAACAGATAATTTTAATCAAGGCCTCTACCTAAGCCTGAGCCCAATTTGGACCCATAACACTTAAATTATCACATTAAACATATCCACCCATTAAACGCATAGGCCCAAAAATTCAGGATGTTACACTTTATCAGTTATAATTATAAAACTTGGTTGATTTATCGAAACAACACTGTTTTCAAAACTCATTCCTTGTGACATCACCAAATTCAGCCATAACATCTAGACGGGGTTTGGGGTGTTACAGAATTAGTGGTACGCTTCCTCAACAGACCTTATGATGATTTCCAACCTCTTGGTGCTGTCATCAAAGATTACTTAAATATGCTGCAAGGTGGTTGGGTTATTGACGTCCGACACATATTTAGGGAGAAATAAGTGTACTAACCATTTAGCTAATTTAGCTCATAATCTTGACGATTATCTGTAAGTCCTAGAGGAGCCTCCGAGGAGTCTTTATCCCTTGTTGCAGGTAGACGTTTGTTGTAACAGCCTGTTTTCAATGAAATCAGAATAGTGATTTCGGGACCACAAATCCGAGTCCGAAAGAAAAATTATTTTAATATTATTGCATGGTCTGCATTATGGTATAAAATTCATATGAAAATTTCGTTAAGAAAATTTTTCTGATTTCCTGTTTAATTAGGAGGAAAAGACTAAATTGCATAAAATGTAAAAGTTGAATTTTAGTAGCTATAAGTATCAAATAGCTATGGAATTCAAAATTTGAGGTCCTTATATGGTAATTAGACCATTATGAGAAGTTAGTAGATAATATTGATGATTCATCCATGAAAATTTAAGAAAAGAAAAAGACTAATTGGAAAGTGGAAAAAAAATAAAAGATTATAATTAAATTAAAAGAAAAAATATCATGATATATCATCATCTTCCCCAAATTTTATATGAAAACCCTAGCTAAGAGAAAGAAATTCAAGCAAGCTTAATTGGGTAAGTAATCTTGTCCTATTTTTTTAGTAATTTTTATATTTCCGAGATCGTAATAACCTAATCGAGCTATTTTGGGGATCAATTTGTAAATTTATCAAAGTATTAAAATTTTTCCATGGATGAGTATGCTGAAATTTTGAAATTTATGATAGAAAATGAAAGGTTGTTGATAAATAAACAACTTTTGTAAAAGAAATTTTCATGAAATTGTGATTTAGGGACTAAAATTGAAAAGAAAAAAATTCATGAAAAATTTCTAATTTTTTTGAAATACATGGGCTGTAAATGTTATATAAAAAATTCAGCTAGGCTTGGAATAAGGATTAAATTGCATAAATTTCATTTTCCGAGCTTAGGGAAGAAATTAGAATTAATTAAAAGTATAGGGGCAAAATGGTACTTTTGCCTAAAATGCGAATTGAGTTGAATTGAATATGAATTCTATTAAATTGAGTTAAATTTACTCGTATAGATCCAGATAGACCTAGTACGGAGTTGGATCGGGGAAAACAAAAAGTATCGGATTAATATATTCTCGTATACAAATAAGTGTCGAGGTAAGTTCGTGTAACTAAATTGTGTATATTTACATGTTTGAGTGAAATGTTGTATATGTGAATGTTGAATTATGAATTTGGTATTTTTAGGAAATAAATTCATAAATCCGATAATGCCGGTAAATAATAAATCCCGTTTGAATACCTGAAATTCAATTGGATACTGGGCTCCTGTATTGGTTGTGGTCTTGCATATATTGCAGACACACCATAACTCAAAAGAGCATCCCGTTATTAGCTCTCATGAGCTTCCTGTTAAATGGTTCTTGCAAGCTACCCTTTAATAGCTCTTCGGAGCATCCCGATAGGTTGTGATCCTACATTTTTGGACACACCTTATCTCTTATGAGCTACCTGATTATATGGCTCTTTGTGAGCTTCCCAATATGGCTCGCTTGAACTTCCCGATATATGGCTATCTGGAGCTCCCCAATTAATGGCTCTTCGAAGCTACCCGTTATAGGCTCACATGAGCTTCTTGAATATTACTCTCATGAGCTTCCTGTTTTAGCTCGGATAAGCTTCTCATTTATGTGCTCATACAAGGACTCCTGAATATGAGTTGATGGACTTACCGTATAGTACACTTTGAGTGTACTGCCCATGTATCCACTCAACGGGTAAAGTTTTGGTATGAAACGATATGAATTCATGATGAAATATTATAAAAAAATACTTGAAATACAATAATATGATACTCATATGTTCATTTGATACTTCGAGTGATAGATACATATATGAGGAAATGGTATATTGATGAACTCATCTATATTCCTTGGTATTTATATGAATTTACATAACTAACATGCTTGATGAGGATTTATGTGTGTTTAGGCTATTGATTTTATTGATTTGGATGTACTATGAGTGTTTATTTTAAATGAACATGATTGGTAAGTTAATTTCTTGTTATACGAACTTACTAAGCATTATATGCTTTGTAACACCCCAAACCCGGCCCAAACGCTACAACCGGATCTGGTATGTCACTTAAGAGATTTTACAAAACATGTCGCATTTTGGAAAAAACAATTACTAGGTTTACACCTTTAATTCGAAATCTTAAGAATTCATCAAAGAATAAAATATTAAGTTATAAATTATCTTGGTGAATTTTAAAAGAAAACTGAAATTTCATACATGTTTTAACCTAATTGAAAACATAAAATTTAAATAAAAGCCCAGTAATAAAATCCCAAGGCATAAATGGTAGTCTAGTGGCCCATGGCCTCATTACAAGGAAATTTAAACCCATTAATTAAATGAAAATCAAATATTAAACTGAGTCTTTTTGCTAAATCCTCAAAGCTCTGTCCCATGGCCACCTTGCTAAATTAAACCCATTAATTAAATAAAAGGGTGAGTCGCGAGACTCAGTGTGCAACCCTCATGCACCATTAGATTTGGGCTTTAGCCCCATTAAACAGAATAATCAAAATATAAATAACAAAAAAATAATATGCAAAGCCCAACCCATATCCTAGGTGTCCATCCGCTACACGCCCCCGTACCAGCCATTCACACCATTGGGGATTTCTACAATCAACCCACACCGCTACACGCCTTGATGGCAGTCGTGCTGCTCATCGTCAGATCATGGTCGTAGCCACTACAACTGATCACGGTAAAAACTGCTACAACAGATCAGGTAAGGAACCGCTACAACAGATCACGGTATAAACCGCTACAACATATAACTTCCTCCTTTCATCAAACCCAACCCATGCAATCACATAAAATCATTATTCGTATATCATTTAATCGGAACATTCACTAACTTGGTGATTTGCTTTTACCCTCTTTGGGTTTCCGTCATTATGCCGGGATTTCGGCATTTATCAAAATATACAAGGGTTATAAACATATATTAATCAAACAGATCTAGATGGTGTGGAGAATTACACACCTGATTAGTGTCGATATTCTTGCTTAACCGATCTACAACTTGCTCAAAAAGCCGAAAAGATATGAAAAATAAGCCTTCTCCTATAATCGGCCATGGTTAGTGCTCTACCCATTTATACATACTAAAATCAATAGACTTTCTTACCTTGAAATCCCGGAAGTGCCTTGATTCGAGTATTACTAAACTTATGTCTTAGAGATCTACACGATTGACTCCTCTTCAGATCCCAGAATGCCGGAAGTAAGAGTGAAATAATAGATTAGTTTCTAATAGCAATTCGGCTAAGGACTTTGAAAAGCTGAAATAACATTGAAATCCCGAAATCAACACTTACCTATTGTTTCCTTCAGATTTCGGCATAAGTAAACTCCATTAAAGAAGATTCGGCAACTTTAGAAGGTGAGATCTTAGTGACTTCGGCTTTTTATGAAAATCCCAGAGGGATGAACTGATATGGTTTCGGCTAAAAAGAAAAGAGAAAAGAGAGCAAGGAGAGGCTTGAAGATTCGGCTAACTGAAGAAGAAGAGAAAAGAGAAAGAATAGGGGAGAAATTTCGGCAGAGAAAAATATGAGAGCTTTAGCAGAGATTTCGGCAGAAAAGAGAAGAATGAATAGTAAAATTCGGCACATACACCTTAAGCCAAAACCGAATGCCCCTTTCTTTTCAAATTCCTCAAAGTTTCGGCTAACATTAAACACTTAAAGATGGCTCCTATCTTTAATCTATTATCTTCTCAAAAAATAGCTTTTATCTGCTTATTATCCACACACATAAAATCCCTAAAATTTAGCCTTGTGCCGCCCCCCTTGCTCATTTAATTGCCGAATTTTAGCCCTAAATCTTGGGCTTTAAGTTGCCAAAATTTGGGCCTTCTTCATGCACAGGTGACGCCACTTAAAGCTCCCCTCTACTGTGCTCCTAATTGTTGGGCCACAAGCCCAATATGTCACTTAAACTATTAAAACTTTAATTTAAGCCCTTAGAGTGTCTAAACAAAATATTTAAAACAAGGCCTCAGCCCAATTTGAGCCCCAATTGTACCTCAAATCTCAAATTAACATTTTAAGCATTCAAACCCATAAAATGCATAGACCCAATTATTCAAGATGTTACATGCTTTCTATGTTTATTTTCCTTTGTTTTATAATGCTCGGAAGCTCGTAAAGGTTGGAAATTGGTCGGAGCATCTTCACACTATCCTTCAGCTCGTTTTGGTATAAATAGCAAACTTATTTTGAATATAATGTCATGTATAGGTTAAATTGGCCAATAATGGCATGTCTATGGTTGGTTGTAACTAGCCATTGGAATGGCTAGTGATGGCATGTTTGATGTATGTGTAGGAGGTTATATCATGTTTAATATATGTGCTTGGTAGGATAGATTAAATTTTGATAAACTTATATGATTATACAAATAGGTAATTTTGGATACTTAAATACATGTGATGGAATATCATGCATAAGATTGGTTTTGGCTTGGTTTTAATGTCTTGAATTGGTTGGTGAATGTATTCAAGTGTTGTTGTAGGTTGAAGGCAAATTTGGGTGAGAAAAGTGGCCTTGAAAATGGCCTATCTTCGTCCACACGGGTAGACACACGGGCGTGTAGTCTGACCGTGTGTCCCATGTATCTTAAAAATTGAGAAACAGAATGCTCAGGTAGTTTCACACGGGCAGAGGCACAGATGTGTGTCTCAGCAGTGTGTGATCAAAGTCAGAGAGTTACACGGGTATGGACACGGGCTGAGACACGGCTGTGTGCCTCACATCGAATGCCCACACGGCCTAAGACATGGGCATGTCATTCGGCCGTGTGAGCCACACGGTCTAGCCACATGGGCGTGTGTCCCTTGCACCCAAGAAAAAGTTTGAAATTTCTCAAAAATTTTTTTGAGTTCCCGATTTAGTCCCGACTTGTTTCTAATGCATAAATTGGGTCTCGAGGTGCCCATATAAAATACATTATGATTGAATATGTTTGATCTCGGGTATGAATAGTAAATGATATGAAATAATTACAATTAATCTATAAACTCCGGTAATGCTCCGTAACCCTATTCCGGTGACGGATATGGGTTAGAGATGTTACACTTGTGGTCAAGGGAAAATGAGATTTTAGCTTTTATGTTCTTTATGTACAAAAATAATATATAATTTTTTTCTTAGAGAAAAATTTTATTTTATTTTTATTACTAATACTTATCTTTCATAATTTTAATTGCATTTTTACAAATTCAAGGTATCTTTCTTCATTTTTCATTTTTACTTGCATTGATTAAAGCTCCCAAATAAATTTAAGTTATTTATAGTCAATTGTTCAATCAAATGTGATGACAATCAGGGTCGAAATCAGAAATTCTTTTTAAGAGGACCGAAATTAAATTATAATTTTTACGATAGTAAAAATATAATTTCACCATTTTAATAGCTTATATTTTTATAAATTTTAAAGGATGAAATCAATTTTTTATATTTTTAAGAGGGCTAAAGTACAGTTTTACTTTTACTAATTTAAAACTTTAAAAATTTTAAAGCGCCTAAATAATTTTTTTCCATTTTAAGATATCGACCCTGCCAGCCCTAATTTTGCACCTGATGTTGTTTTAGTCAAGTGTATAATGTAGAATTAATTTAATTTATTTTCTCTAAGTAATACATATTAAGATAAGGAATGAAAGAAGAAAATGGAGATGAAGATGAAGAAAGAGATCAAAATAAATACATCTTTAAATGAGGGAGAAAAAAAATTCAAATGTTATTTTAAAACATTATATGGATAAATTTGATATTTTCATGTTGCTAAAGTTAAATTTTGGATATTCTAGATAAAATTTTATGAATTTTTTTTAAATTAAAAATCATCAGTATGCAATTGAAATAAGCATGACTCATCGTTATATAACTAAAATAATATGTAACTGATGCTACAATATATATGTATATATATGTTCACCTCTGAATCATCAATACCTAATTGAAATAATAGGTGCTTAGCACTCACCTGTATATAACCAAAGAAAACTGCGACCGATTTTTTTTTCATTGCTTGCCATTCTTCATTGAAATTGCTTCAATTTCTCTTAATTTTTTTGCTAATTTCTTAGTCTATCATTGCTTTACAAAGCTTTTTGCGCATTCGCTATCATTGTTCAAAGTTCAAGTTGCTCTCTAATTTAGTCCTAATCGTTTTAACTTTTGCTCCCATTAGTTGACGCCATTGCCTCTCCAAGTTAGTTGACGTCCATACTCTAAGCTATTGTAGGTGCTTTAATTTGCTATTGAATTGCATCTGTGTAACATTCCAAAAATCGAGTTAGAAGGAATTGGTTAGTGAAACTCAGAGTGGTTACGTCTTGAGTTTGGGTTAAGATTGTGAAATTGTGATAGGAATCAATTTGGTTCAGTGGTTAAATGTTAAGTTTTTGTGTGTGAGGTTCTGGGTTTGAATCCGTTCTTTTGAAATTTTGCTACATTTTTCTAAACCTCTATTCTTGAGTATTTAGTCTATATATTATTTTTGCTCAATTGATGAAAATAATGAGTCTAGTGGTTCAGTGGTTAAGTTTTTGTATATCCTTTGGTCTTGTGTTTGAGTCTCTGCGAAAGCGATAAGAAAGTGTGTTTTTTTTTGTTACTACCTTGTGAGTTAGTTTTTATTTTCTTAAATTAATTAAGTTTTCTCCAAAAACTTCCTCTCCTTTTCACGTTCTTTTTCTATTTCTTCTCTCTACCGTTTCTTCTTCTTTTCTTTTTGGTTGTGATCTTCTTCCACCCTTAGTTTACTATTTAAATCGTTTCTAATATGTTGCCCTAAGTTCTATTGTGTCATCAATTTTTCAATCGAACTACGTAAGTGTTCCTTATTGAGTTTTTGTTCGAGTTTGTTGATGGATGAAATTATGTTCCTTTTTATGTAGTGTAAATTTCAGACTTGCATAAATCTTTGTTAGGGAAGGTTTCGAGATTTACGTCCCTCCAACGATTTAAGAATTGCGTGTTGGTTGAATTTGGGGTTTTATGTCGAAAGTTCTTCGATGTAACTTCAGTTTTGGATGTTAGTTTAGCGATTTGATTGAGAATAAATTTTTTGATTGGACATTTAAACGTCATTTTTAGGTTACAGGATTATCTCTGTTGCTTCTACATCAAAACCGTATCAGGTGTGTAATGAAAACCCGAGTAATCTACTATTTGTGAAAGTCAAAATTGAGGCTATCGATGCCACACAGCCATATGAGGAACTGAATTGGGTCACACGGGTGTATGTCCAGGCCATGTGATGTAACACCCTAAAAATCCGAGTCTTGATATATCGCATGTTTTGGTGTTTAGATTATGAAGGAAAAATTTTCTTACTTCTTATTCGTGTTTACTATAGTCTTGAAGAAGAGTATAGCATAATTTGGGTAAGGAATAATTTTTAGTTTGAGAATTTATTGTAGTGGAGCAAGTGGCATTGACACATAAGTTAATTAAAGTGTCAAAGTGTAGCATAAGATGAGTAAATGGTAAGGTGGTGTTGGCGCATGAGTTGTAGCGTGAGGGGAGAGGTTCGAATCCCTTGTTTAGCATCTAGATAAATTTTTATTTTTATTTTTATTTTTCTGCACATGTATAACAAGTGTCGGCCAAGTATATATATGGTAAGTGTTGACCTTGTTATTTTTGGTTAGTAGATTAAAGGAATAAGGAAATTGTTAACTTATGGAAGGGAATCAAGAAACTTTGGAAAGATATGGGGACATAAGGCAAATATCAAGGAAAAGGTTTTGGAAACAAATTCATGGTCATTTGACCAATGAATTTGGACGGCAATATGACTAAGGGGGAGGTTGGCCGAATATGCTAGTAGCTTGGCATGGTTTAGGGGTTAGTTTTGGTCATTCTTAGTTTTTGTGCATAGTTTTGCAACTCTTCTCAACCTTTCTCCTTTGGCCGAATTTGATCATTAGGTAAGCCTTATTCTATTGACCATTTGGTCATTTTTGCTCACCACTTTAGTATTCTTTGTATGCCTTTTTCTCATAGTGCCAAAATTACCAATACCAAAAAGCCATTCCTTTTCTTTCTTCTCCCCATTGCCGAATATACATTGCTCCTAAACTCATCTTTTTCCTTTCTCTTCTCTTCTCTTTGAAAACCGAATTATCATCATCCCTTTTCTCTCATCTTTTATTTCTTTTCAATCAATACTTTCTCCATTAATTTCTTCATGGCCGAATGTTAGTGAGCTATAGCCGAACCATTCTTTTTTTTTTTCTTTGGTTATTCATAGCCGAATCTTTCTCTATTCATAAGCAACATTCTCAATCGTTTCTTTTCAACCGTGGACAATAGGTAAGGGTTCTTTTTGGTTTATATTAGTTAATAGTGGTTTGGCCGAATTTTTGATGGTGGTAAAAAGGATTTCTTGGATCGAAATTTATCATTCCTTCTATTAAACGTTTCCAATGGTTATATTTTAAGGCGATAGTGGGAGACCGAGACTCAAGTGTTCGTGAGTATCGTAGAAACGTTGGAATCGATTTAAGGTGATAAGGAACGTTTTGGTCGACTTTCATATTGTGGAACGAGGATCTTCGTGGTAAGGAAATCTCACCCTTAAAACCTTTAGTATTATTTTCGATATATTATTAGATTGGATTAAAAATCTTTTGTCTTTTAAGACATTCAAAATAGGGAAGAAGAGAGCGGTGTTTAGTTTTCGGAAGAAGGGAGGTTTCGTTAATCCCCCTAAGTATAAGCAAAGGGCTATTTCAGGAATCCGGGATTTTCCACCGGGTTGCGGACGTTCATCCGGGGAGAATCAATTGTTTGAAGTTGTTCGTACTCCCGAACCCCTGTTTGTTCGTGGATTTTC
The DNA here is from genome assembly GCA_005393395.2 of Gossypium australe. Classification (NCBI taxonomy): domain Eukaryota; kingdom Viridiplantae; phylum Streptophyta; class Magnoliopsida; order Malvales; family Malvaceae; genus Gossypium; species Gossypium australe. The sequence goes on along the minus strand of CM016625.1, from coordinate 29,242,284 downwards.
ATCGGTTAGCGAACCATCGATCGAGGAGAAACCACAAGTAGAAGAAGTTCGAAATTCCGAGGTAAAAGTTTAGACCGTTATTTCTAAAGTCTGGCTTCGTTAATAAAATATAGTGTTTAATTTATCGTGATATGATTAGGTATCGACGAGCGAGAAAGTCTAGTCCTCACTATAACCAGGTGTGTAACTTCACACTCATTTTTCGAGTTAGATACCAAATCGTAAGTACTGTGATAAAATCGTGAAAATGGCAAAGTTGGAAATTTTGTAAAAGATTAATACTTTAGTGTAAATACATGAAAGCGGTTAAAACCGAGAAATATACGAAAAACTGCTAGATCGATAGATTGGACTGAAAAAACTGCTAGATCGATAGTTTGGACTGAAAAATTGCTAGATTGTTAAATTGGGCCAAAAATATTCTAGTTCGCTAAATGGGCCAAAAATATTCTAGTTCGATAAATGGGCCAAAAATACTCTAGTTTGATATATGGGCCAAAAATATTCTAGTTCGATATATGGGCCAAAGTTCGCTAAATTTTATAAATGGGCTAAATACTAATTTGTTTTATGGGCCCAAATAAAAAGTTTTAGTATAGACCCATTTATATTATAAATTACTTGATAAATTATTTACTATGCATACATGATTGCATGGGATGGGATATATGATGGAGAGAAGTAAGGCCTGTGGCCATGAATCTAGTTCGGTGGCTCTGCCACAAATTATTTTGGCTTAATGCCTCTAGTTCGGTGACAATGTCACAATCTAGTTCGGTAGTGCACTACAATATTATTTAAAGGCTTAATGCCTACGATTGGTGTGTTTGGCGGGGTGGGTTGACTTGATCCCCACAGGTGTGTTGGTTGGTACGGGGGTGTGTAGCGGATGGATACTAGGCTTGGTTGGGAAATTCATTTTTTTTACATGCATTTTATTTTATTTTACTTTGTTTTATATTGTTAAATCTGCAATTGGGCTCAAGCCCAACTTGATATCTTGATGATCTGGCCCAATAATGGTGGTAAGTGAGTTGCACACTGAGTTCTTAGTAACTCACCCTATTTTATCAACCTTTTCAGGTAATGGAAATTGATGTGGACTTGGGCCGGGAATGACTTGGTGGAGGCCATACTACGAGCATGGATTTATAAACTATGAACTTTATCTAAATTACTTATTTTAATTATTATTATGGGTTTGATGTAATAAGGCCTCTAATTATGTTTTTATGGATTTTATTGTGTGGATGGATTTAATTTTGTTTTAAGACTTTTAATATGGGCTTATGTTAAATTTATAAAGTTTTCTTAAAAATGTTGTGTTTTATAATATTTTGAACACTAAATTATTCTTTTAAATTCTTTTAAAACGCTCTTAAGGTTTTGTCTTTTATATTCCAATGATAAGTTTTCAAACAAGTATTGTCTTAAATCATCAATTTCAAATCCTCGTACTAAATTTTTATCAAACTCTATTTTCAAAAGGTTTTGTAGCACTAATTTACTTTAATCACTCGAGAATAAATGAATGTCTGATTGGTGTGACAAACCAAACTTTGTCTAAACGCATAGACCTGGTTTGGGGTGTTACATGTGAGGGAACGACTTGAGCCACAAGGTTGTGTATTAGGCTGTGTGAGGCACTGTGATGAGCCACACAAGCGTGTGTCAGGCCATGTGGGCGACACGGGCCAGCCATATAGGCTGTGTGAATCCACACGGGTGTGTAGGCCAAAAATTGAAATCTTTCCTTATGTAACATCCTGAATTTTTGGGCCTATGCGTTTAATGGGTGGATATTTTTAATGTGTTAATCTAAGTGTTAGGGGTCCAAATTGGGCTCAGGCTTAGGTAGAGGCCTTGATTAAAATTATCTGTTTGGGCATTATAGTGTTTAAAAGGTAGTATCTGTGTTTAAAATACCAAAGTGGGCTTGTGGCCCAATATTAGGAGGTGACGCCACACAAAGGAGTAAGGGGCCCAAATTTAAGTTTCATGGAGCCCAATTATTTTAATTTAAGTTAGCTAATCTTTGGCATTAGGGTTAGGTGGAGTGGATGGCAACAAGGCTCAAAAATAGGAGGATTTATGTGAATGGGATAATGTAGATATTATAGTTGATAATATGGAAGATAAAAGGAGAAAAGATAGGAGCTATCTACAAGGCTAGGAGTTAGCCGAAATTTCTATAAATAGGGAGGGTTTTCTTCTTTATTTTACGACATTTAGGGTTTTCACCTTTTCTTTCTCTTCTTTCTTCTAAAAGCTGAAAACTCCATTATTCTTTTCTCTTCTTTCTTCTAAAAGCTGAAAACCTCATTATTCTTTTCTCTTCTTTCTCCTAAAAGCTGAAAACTCCATTATTCTCTTCTTTCTTCTAAAAGCTGAAAACTCCATTATTCTCTTCTTTCTTCTAAAAGCTGAAAACTCCATTACTCTCTTCTTTCTTCTAAAAGCCAAAAACTCCATTATTCTCTTCTTTCTTCTAAAAGCCGAAAACTCCATTATTCTCTTCTTTCTTCTAAAAGCCTAAAACTCCATTACTCTCTTCTTTCTTCTAAAAGCCGAAAACTCCATTATTCTCTTCTTTCTTCTAAAAGCCGAAAACTCCATTATTCTCTTCTTTCTTCTAAAAGCCGAAAACTCCATCATTCTCTTCTTTCTTCTAAAAGCTGAAAACTCCATTATTCTATTCTCTTCTTCTAAAAGCCGAATCTCTATAGATTTCTTCGAATCATCTTCTCTTCCTGATTTTCGCAAAAAGCCGGAATCCTCTGGGAGTAGCTGAATCTTCTCTAGTAAGTAGATCTCTTAGATCTAAAAGCCGGAAACACTAGTCCCTGAATCTCATATCTCTTTTCGGGATTTCAAGGCAGATAGCGGTGGTGTTGGCTACGGATAGCGTCGACTTAGAGGGTCTCGTTATAACGGTAACCAGGTGTGTAGATCCTTATCACATAAGTTTTATTTTGTATTATACCTGTTAGGGGCTGAAAAGCCAGAAAATGAGGCTATATGAACAGTCGTGTGTAGATCCTTATCACATAAGTTTTATTTTGTATTATACCTGTTAGGGGCTGAAAAGCCGGAAAATGAGGTTTTATGAACAGTCGTGTGTAGATCCTTATCACATAAGTTTTATTTTGTATTATACCTGTTAGGGGCTGAAAAGCTGGAAAATGAGGCTGTATGAACAGTCGTGTGTAGATCCTTATCGCATAAGTTTTATTTTGTATTATACCTATTAGGGGCTGAAAAGTCGGAAAATGAGGCTGTATGAACAGTCGTGTTTAGATCCTTATCACATAAGTTTTATTTTGTATTATACCTGTTAGGGGCTGAAAAGCCTGAAAATGATGCTGTATGAACAGTCGTGTGTAGATCTTTATCACATAAGTTTTATTTTGTATTATACCTGTTAGGGGCTGAAAAGCCGGAAAATGAGGCTGTATGAACAGTCGTGTGTAGATCCTTATCACATAAGTTTTATTTTGTATTATACCTGTTAGGGGCTGAAAAGCCGGAAAATGAGGCAGTATGAACAGTCGTGTGTAGATCCTTATCACATAAGTTTTATTTTGTATTATACCAGTTAGGGGCTGAAAAGCTGGAAAATGAGGCTGTATGAACAGTCGTGTGTAAATCTCTAAACACACTAAGTAATATGTACTAAATATCTGTTATGGGCTAAAAGCCGAAAAAAGACTGTATAGTAATCTGTACTAAATTTATGTTATGGGCTAAAAGCCGAAAAGGGGCTGTGTAGACAGTTGAATAAAACCCTAAAAGGGTTAGGCAAAGGATGCCAGGTATGTAATCATAGAAATCTCTATGTGTATCGAAGTATGTGATAATCTGTGGTGATAATATATTTATGTTCTTGCATGTAAGCATGGGGATGGGATTGACATGATGAAGGGGAAGAAGATCGCATAGCGATCGGTGGCTTTGCCACATAGGTCACATAGTGATTGGTCTTTATGACAGGCAGCACAGTTGTCGATATATTTTTAAGGTCGCATAGCGATCGGTGGCTTCGCCACATAGGTCACCTAGTGATCGGCCTTTATGACAGGCAGCACAGCTGTCGATATATTTTTAAGGTCGCATAGCGATCGGTGGCTTCGCCACATAGGTCACATAATGATCGGTCTTTATGACAGGCAGCACAGCTGTCGATATGGTGTGTAGCGGATGGAGGGTTGATTGTAGAAATCCCCAAGGTGTGATGGTTGGTACGGGTTGGTGTTTAGAGAATGGATTTCTAGGATGGGTTGGGCTACTCATTATCTATTATCTATTGTGTAAATATGATTGTTGCCATTATGTATGGGCTAAGGCCCATAATGTGTTTGTGGGCCAAAGCCTCTTATGTGTTTTCGGGAATTTACACACTGAGTCTTGGTGACTTACCCTATTATTTTTCCCTAACTTTTCAGATGAGCAGTAGATCGTGGACATGGGAGCCGAGACGGACTCGAGGGGCCATCAAGTTTTTATTTTTATAGACTATTTCGGCTTTTCTTTAAGTTTTCCTTATTGAGTTATTTTTGTAGTAAGGCCCCATAGTTTATATTTCACTGCTTAATTTTTAATATTTGCAACTTATGAAATTTTGTCAAAAGGTTTAATTATTCAAAATAATAATAATACAAGTTTTTTTTCAAAAGGTCACATATTTATTCAAATATTGTCTAATTAACTTACGATTTCTGAAACCAATGTAGTAAAAGTTTTCAATGTACAACCCGTTGCACGCCAGATCCGGTCGAAACGCATGGGCCGGGTTTGGGGTGTTACATTTTGGTATCAGAGCCCAGTTCAAAACTCGGGCTGTGAAATGGGTCTAGTATTGTTTTGTAAAGTTAATGTGAATCTGGAAAAAAAAATTTTAGAAGAAGATATGGCCTTCGAGTCTACCGGCATCCGATCCACGCAGGTAAGTATTCTAACTCTTGATGTGATATATTTGTTGGGTTGATGGGCTTTATGGACATAGACTAGTATGATAGTATTGATGGACTTTAGGCTTAGTTTAAACAACTCTTTAAATTCATAAGACTTAATCAATCTAAACAAACCCGTGAACAAGTCGCTGGGTTAGGGTGTGGCAACAGGCATACGCATGTCTAGGATTGGATTCAGGGAGAATTTGGTACTTAAGCAGTCCTAGTGACTCACCTCCTCTTCGCTAGAATCCTACATGGTGCGTAATGACTGTTCACCTTAGCCACGAGGACTTGTTGATGGGCCAAAATCTATAATTGAAACCCGAAAGGGACCAGTCACCCTATTTCGCAACCAAAATACCCCCAAGTTTTATAAAATTTTCAAAATACACTTGAATTGTGAAAATTTCCAGAATACCCCAGAATTGTAAAACTACCAAAATTTGTGAAAATTACCGAAACACTTCGGTTGGCAAAATTTTCAAAATATCCTTGGTTTGTGAAAATTTCCAAACAACCGTGATTTTATAAAATACCTAAGTTTTGCAAATTTACTCAAAAATAGATTTACAAAAGAACCCGGTTCGTAAAAGAAAAAAAAAAACCTTCCAAGGATCCCTGTTTATAAAAAAGAAAAGGGAACAAAACAACAACAACATCAAAATATCTCTACTTCAAAAAAAAAAAAAAACTTGTTTTCCAAAAGACCCTTGCTTTATAAAAAGAAAAAAAATGTACCCAAAGTACTTCTAATTCAAAGAAAATCACCAAGATACTTTATTTTGGAAAATACCCTGTAGGACAAAACTACGAAAATACCCCCGGGTAGAGAAATGATGAAAAAAAAACCCTTATGCGATGAATGTATGTGGTTTCTAGAATTAGGAGATAAACTTGAGACTGAAACTGTAGATAGGTTCGAATTTGAAAGAACCACTCTTAAAACTACTTTCCATAATATTGTTCGTGGTTAATCAGTGAAAGAAATTAATAGTTCATAAAATTTCTAATTTAGAGAATCAACGATGAGCGCTAGAAGAGGAAGAAGAGGCCGCGGCCGAGGCCGTGGAAGTATTAGGACTGATGTGCTGACTCAGCTAGTTAGGGAGGTACTGAAGGAGGTTAAAGAAATCGGTGAAACACTTCGGTTTGGGTGCGTGGACTGTAAGAAAAAAAAGAGATCGCAGTTTTCTAGGGTTGCAGTCTCGTTCTGTGAAGCATGTTAAGGTAGGTCCAACCTTCAGGGTTTGCGAATATTACAAAAGACGTCATCCGGGTGAATGTTGGAGGAAGTCAAGAACGTGTTTAAGATGCGGGTCTGATGAACATAAGGCTCGGGATTGTTCAATCACCATTATGTCGGGTATGTTTTGTGTGGATGTTATATTTTTGGGTATAGAAACCTTATGCGTGCAATGTTTATATATTATTAGAGTGCGCAGCAAAAGCATAGTGGGGAGACTTGGGTAGTACGATTAATAGTTAGTTGGAAATTTCAAGGACGAAATTTCTTTAAGGGGGGTAGAACTGTAACATCCTAAATTTTTGGGCCTATGCGTTTAATGGGTGGATATGTTTAATGTGTTAATCTAAGTGTTAGGGGTCCAAATTGGGCTCAGGCTTAGGTAGAGGCCTTGATTAAAATTATCTGTTTGGGCATTATAGGGTTTAAAAGGTAGTATCTGTGTTTAAAATACCAAAGTGGGCTTGTGGCCCAATATTAGGAGGTGACGCCATACAAAGGAGTAAGGGGCCCAAATTTAAGTTTCATGGAGCCCAATTATTTTAATTTAAGTTAGCTAATTTTTGGAATTAGGGTTAGGTGGAGTGGATGGCAACAAGGCTCAAAAATAGGAGGATTTATGTGAATGGGATAATGTAGATATCATAGTTGATAATATGGAAGATAAAAGGAGAAAAGATAGGAGCTATCTACAAGGCTAGGAGTTAGCCGAAATTTCTATAAATAGGGAGGGTTCTCTTCTTTATTTTGCGACATTTAGGGTTTCCACCTTTTCTTTCTCTTCTTTCTTCTAAAAGCTGAAAACTCCATTATTTTTTTCTCTTCTTTCTTCTAAAAGCCGAAAACCCCATTATTCTTTTCTCTTCTTTCTCCTAAAAGCCGAAAACTCCATTATTCTCTTTTTTCTTCTAAAAGCCGAAAACTCCATTATTCTCTTCTTTCTTCTAAAAGCCGAAAACTCCATTACTCTCTTCTTTCTTTTAAAAGCCAAAAACTCCATTACTCTCTTCTTTCTTCTAAAAGCCGAAAACTCCATTATTCTCTTCTTTCTTCTAAAAGCTGAAAACTCCATTACTCTCTTCTTTCTTCTAAAAGCCGAAAACTCCATTATTCTCTTCTTTCTTCTAAAAGCCGAAAACTCCATTATTCTCTTCTTTCTTCTAAAAGCCGAAAACTCTATCATTCTCTTCTTTCTTCTAAAAGTCGAAAATTCCATTATTCTCTTCTGTTCTTCTAAAAGCCGAATCTCTATAGATTTCTTCGAATCATCTTCTCTTCCTGATTTTCGCAAAAAGTCGGAATCCTCTGGGAGTAGCCGAATCTTCTCTAGTAAGTAGATCTCTTAGATCTAAAAGCCGAAAACACTAGTCCCTGAATCTCATATCTCTTTTCGGGATTTCAAGGCAGATAGCGGTGGTGTTGGCTACGGATAGCGTCGACTTAGAGGGTCTCGTTGTAATGGTAACTAGGTGTGTAGATCCTTATCACATAAGTTTTATTTTGTATTATACCTGTTAGGGGCTGAAAAGCCGGAAAATGAGGCTGTATGAACAGTCGTGTGTAGATCCTTATCACATAAGTTTTATTTTGTATTATACCTGTTAGGGGCTGAAAAGCCGAAAAATGAGGCTGTATGAACAGTCGTGTTTAGATCCTTATTTCATAAGTTTTATTTTGTATTATACCTGTTCGGGGCTGAAAAGCCAGAAAATGAGGCTGTATGAACAGTCGTGTGTAGATCCTTATCACATAAATTTTATTTTGTATTATACCTGTTAGGGGCTGAAAAGTCGGAAAATGAGGTTGTATGAACAGTCGTGTGTAGATCCTTATTGTAACATCCTAAAATAGGGGTTATTCGTGATTGAATTATTTTTTTTCTTCTTGTGTTTGAATTTATGTGATATTATTTGTGATGTTATAAGGCTTAATTAGGGGTCTTGAATAAGCTCGGTTTAGTAGAATAATTTTTAGTTTGGCTTATTTAATGAAGTGGATTATGTGAGCTTAGCACTTAAGTTAATTTAAGTAGCAATAAGTGACATAAGTTGAGTGCATGGTAAGGGCGCAAGGAGTTTAGCTTGAGGGGAGAGGTTCGAATCCCTTAAATAGTATTGGGACAACTTTTATTTTTGCTTTGGTATGGTAAGTGTCGGCCAAGGATAATTAAGGTAAGGGTTGACCTTGTTATTTTTGGTTAGTAGACTATAGGTTTAAGGCAAGTATTAACTTATGGAAGGGAATCAAGTAATTAAGGAAAATATGGAGACATGGGGCTAGTATCAAGGAAAACGTTTTGGAAAGAAATCCTATGCCTTTATGCCATGAACTTGGACGGCATTGTGGCTAAGGAGGGGAGTTTTGGCCGAATATGCTAGTGGTGGTAAGGCTTAGGAAAATTTTTGGTCAGTTCTTTCATTTGATGCAAAAGTTGCAAAACAATTTTTCTCTCAAAAACTTTTCTTTTTGGCCGAATTCTACATTGTGGTAAGCTTAAACTCTTTTTAACCATTTGGTCATTTTATGCTTAATTTCTATTTTTTCCATCTCAATCTCTCAAAACCGAAACTTGCATTAACCTTTTTGTTTTCCCATTCGTTTTGCTTAAACATCAAAAACCTCTTACACACTCTTCTTTGCCGAAACTCTATTTCTCTTCCCATTATTTTCTTTTTGTCATAAAGCCGAATATACCTCTTTGTTGTGCCGAAAATTCACATCTTCTGTCTTGAATCTCTTTGGCCGAATATTGAAGGTAACATAGTTTTCATCGGGACTTTTCTAGAAATCGGTTTTAGTAAGGTGGTAAGGTTTATTTCGAAGGATTATTCTTTTAAGTTTCGTTTAAGCCGAAGGCTAATAAACCTTATTGATGATGGTTGATTGTAGGGAAGTGAGGCCGATTCTTTTAGGAGTGTGTTGGCTAGTGTTCGAAGGCTTTTGGGTAAGATTTTAGGTTCACAAGGAACCCTTCTCAATTATTTTGGTTTGGCCGAATAGGCCATGGTTCTAATATTCTTTTTTGGCCGAATATAGGGGCAAGAATACTTGTGTGGCCGATTTGTCTATTCGGGATTTAGAACTCTTTTTGGTGCCAGGTGTGTATACATACACATCTTATAACTTTTAATATGCTAAGTGTTATTTTATGCCTAATCGATTTGTGTAGACATGGATGTAATACCTTCATGGTATTAACAAGGATTCGGGTAAGTCCTTATTACTATGAGATTATTATTTGATGCTTTTGGGAAGCATGACACATTTGGTATGTGTATTATTTGATATATGGCTTATGATAAATCGATTGGATGTTGTTAAATAAATCTATCAACATGATTTTTGGTACATGCATATAAATGATTGTCATGGGTTGATGAGAGGAGGGGGCAGTGATATTCGTGTCGACGGACACCAGTGTTTTGGTAACACATCGTGACTACGGTCACCAGAGGTTTGGTACCTCCAGAGGTTTGGCACCTCATAGCGACTTGTCCCTGTGGTTAATTCCACCGTGGGTTGGCCCCATCATCTATTTTGTGACTTCGGTCACCAGTGTTTTGGTAACACAATAGTGTCTTCGGACACCAGTGATTTGGTATCACAAATGTGACTATATGTCACCAGTGTTTTGGTAACACAATTGTGTCTTTGGACACCAGTGGTTTGGCACCACCAGTGGTTTGGTACCACACGGGGTAGAGAAAGGCGTTTGGAATGTTAGGTTGGGTGCATCTTAAACTTATGCATGTTAATTGGTTATGATTTGTGTATGTTATTGCACTAAACCGGGGAAGGGTTACACATTGAGTCTTGGTGACTCACCTTCTCCTTTAATTTTTCAGGTGATACGTAGATCGCGGGTGAGGAGCCGGATGGACTCAAGGTGGCCATGCAGTAGAGACTTTTAATAAATAAATTTTGGATTTTATCTATTGGGTTTATGTTTGTAATAAGGCCCCCTAGTATTATTTTATTATTGCTGCGTGTTTGAATGTTTGGTTTAAACTATTTGATGATGCTAAAATGGATGCACATGTTTTTCTCAAATTTAACGAAAAATGTTTTTTAAGGTACCATTGGGTACATTTGAAATTTTTAAACAACTTGACTCAACAAATTATTTTAAGTGAGGTTTTTAACAAATAAAATTTCAATTGAAAGACAATTCGACTAAGTTTTAAATGGTTTTCAAAATGTTTACTCTGTAGCAAACCAAATTCGGTCATAATGTTTTGGGCTGGGTTTGGGGTGTTACAAAATTGGTATCAGAGCCAAGTTCAAAGCTCGGCTGTGGGGGCCCAAGGCCCAAAAATGTTTTGGTAGGCCTTTTTGAAATATTTTTGTTTTGAATAAGCCTAGCACCGAGTCTCCGGCACCGATCCGCCCTGGTAAGTACCTCTAACTTTTTGTATAAATTATATTTTGTAGAAGGGTAGAAAGCATGGGACGTAGATAGTGATAGTATTTTGAACTTTAGGACTAGTTTACCCCAACAAAATTTATAAGACTTTAATGGCCTAATTAAAACCAACCCGTGACCAAGTCGCCGAATTAGGGTGTGGTAACCTTGGTGCGCATGTCTAGGATTGGATCCAGAAGAGCTTGGTATTTAAGCAGTCCTAGTGACTCACCTCCTTCTTCGCGGGATTCCTACCTGGTGCGTAGCTTCGGTTCACCCTAACCAAGAGGACTCGGTCATAGGCAAAACCTTAAATAAAACCCAAAAGGGACTAGCCGTGTTTTAAGGAAAACTTTGGTTTTAAAATCACTAAATTATTTTTTTTAGATAGTAGGACAAATTTATCTTCAAAAATTTTCAAATAATCCCGGTTTACCAAAATTACCAAAATGCCCCTAGTGGCAAAATTACGAAAATACCCTTGGTCTTTAAAATTTCCATATTACCCCAATTTTGATCAAATTTTTATTTTACAAAAGTACTCAAAAATGTTGTATTCCAAAATAATACCTTAACTTTGAAATTTACAAAACTACCCCTGATTGACAAAATTACCAAAATACCCCTAGTTTCCAAAATTTTGCTATATCTTCAAATTGAGAATTTCTTGAAAAATATTCCTCAATTTTAGAAATTTCAAAATATCTCGATTTATTAGAGTTTTAAAATTTTCTTCGGTTTATTACAAAAATACCCTGTAGGAAAAATGATGGAAATACCCCCTGGGTTAGAAACGGACAGAAATGCCCGAAGAGTGCATAGGTATGAAAGGTATAGGGAATGGATATACTTTTCTGTGTAAACTAGGATAGAAGACCCAAAACCTTGTTTGATCGAAAGAATCTCTATTAAACTCTTTTCATAAAATTTCTTCGCGGATAATCAAGTGAAACATGTACTAATTCATAAAATTTCCTAATCAGATTAAAGCGCGATAGTTAGAATGAGCTTTAGAGGTCGTGGACGTCGTGGACGCGGAAGGGGTAGGATGGCTGTATCGGAACCTGTCGGGTCGGGTCAAGGATCTGAGAATGAGATACCGCCACCACCACCCCCAACCTTTGGAGCTGAAGAGCAGGATCAGACGGGTGACGACGCTGTGTCACAAGCGATGCTACGGGTTCTGGAAAGGGTAGCTGGAATTGGAGGAGGTGGAGGAGCTCGGAAGTCGGCTCCTGAGAGACTTAGAGCTAACGGAGCTGAATTTTTCCGAGGTGTGTCTGGTGTAGCGCCCAATACGGCTGAGTATTGGCTAGAATCGACTGAAAGAATCATGGATGAGATAGATTTGACTAATGAGGAGAAACTGAAAGGAGCGGTGTCGCTTCTCAAGGATGAGTCATATCGTTGGTGGCTCACGGTTCGAGATGCTGCTACGGCAGATGATCTCACTTGGGAGTATTTCAAGAATTCGTATCAGAAGAAGTATGTTGGCTCAAGCTATATTGATGCTCAAAGGAAAGCTTTTCTGGGGTTAGTACAAGGAAGTAAATCTGTGTTGGAATATGAAGCGGAATTCCTAAGGCTGAGTCGTTATGCTCAGGGAATAGTGGCATCGGAGCATGATCGTTGTGTTCGTTTTGAAGACGGACTTAGAGACGAGTTAGGGTTTCTGATTGCTCCGCAGCAGGAGCGTGAGTTTGCTGTCTTGGTGGAGAAGGCCAAGGTAGCCGAAGGAATCAAGGAGTCCGCGAAGCAAAGTTATGATAGGAGCAAGCTGAAGAGAGGCTTTGGATCGTCTGGGTCAGGTGGTAATGTTCAGAAAAGATTTAGGCAGAGTGGGTCAAATTAGGCAGGAAGGTCCACAACTGCTAATCAGAGACCGGCCCAGTGTAACCGTTGTGGAAAGTTTCATTGGGGTGAATGTTGGACCGGAGGGAAAGGATGTTTCGAGTGTGGTTCGCTAGAACATCGTGTGAGGGACTGTCCGCATAAGCAAGCTAGGAATCAGTTTGAAGGTCAAGGTCGTACTCAGTTCAGAAAGGAGGGACCAGCACCGCCGAGAGGTCGTGGCAATGGTAGAGGTGGTTATGGCTCTAGTGGAGGTCGCGGAGCAGCTGGCAGAGGTATTGGCAACACGGAGGCTAAACAGCCTGGTTTGGTGTATGCTGCGAGGCGTCGTGAGGAAGGAGACGCGCCGGACGTCATAACCGGTACGTTTTTAATCTTTGGTGTTCCATATACTGCCTTGATAGATGTGGGTTCGACGCATTCTTACGTTGCTAGTAGCATAGTTGAGACCATGAGTTTAGTTTCTGAGACTGCTTCTAGGAGGATGACCGTACTTAGTCCTTTAGGTTACTCTGTAGAAGTAGATAAGCTGTATAGGGATGTACCCCTAGAACTCCAAGGGGTAGTGTTTGTAGCTGATCTGATGGAACTGCCGTTTGAGGAGTTCGATCTGATTCTTGGGATGGACTGGTTGGTCAAGTACCAAGCAAGTTTGGATTGTGCTACTAAGCGCATGGTTTTGAAGACGGTTGAAGGTGAAGAAGTGGTCATGATAGGTAATAGGAGAGATTATCTATCCAACGTGGTATCTGCGTTGAAAGCAGTAAAGATGGTCAGGAAAGGCTATGAGGCGTTCGTAGTTCATGTGTGTGCTTTGGAAGCTAATGAGTCTTCTGTGAGGAATGTTCAAACTGTAAAGGAATTTGCTGACGTATTTCCTGAAGAACTTCCGGGATTGCCTCCGGATCGTGAGGTCGAATTTGGTATAGACCTGTTACCTGGAACGGCGCCAGTGTCTATAGCTCCGTATAGAATGGCACCGAAGGAATTGTTGGAATTGAAGGCTCAGATTCAAGAGTTGTTGGATCGAGGTTTCATTCGACCAAGTGTTTCACCTTGGGGAGCACCGGTACTTTTTGTCAAGAAGAAGGATGGTGCGATGCGGATGTGTATAGACTACCGCCAGTTGAATAAGCTGACGATCAAAAACAAGTATCCTTTGCCGAGGATAGATGACTTGTTTGATCAGCTGAAAGGGGCTGTGGTTTTCTCTAAGATTGATTTAAGGTCTGGATATCATCAGCTGAAGGTGAAAGAGGCTGATATCCATAAGATGGCATTTCGTACTCGGTATGGACACTACGAGTTCCTGGTGATGCCGTTTGGTTTGAATAATGCACCAGCAGCTTTCATGGACATGATGAATAGGGTATTCCAACAGTTTTTGGATCAATTTGTTGTGGTCTTTATAGACGATATTTTGGTATACTCGAAGTCAGAGGAGGAGCATGATGCGCATTTGCGAGTGGTGTTGCAGATTCTGAGGGAAAAGCAGCTGTATGCGAAATTTAGTAAGTGCGAATTCTGGCTTAAGGAGGTGACTTTCTTGGGTCACGTTGTTTCAGCTGAAGGGATTAGGGTGGATCCTCGAAAGATTGAGGCAGTGTTGGATTGGAAGCCGCCTAAGTCTGTGGCTGAAATTCGGAGTTTTCTAGGTCTGGCGGGGTATTACCGAAGATTTGTGGAAGGATTTTCTTTGATCGCCGCACCGATGACCAAGTTGTTGAGGAAAGGAGTTCCATTTGTGTGGACCGAGGAGCAGCAAAGAAGTTTCGACAAATTGAAGAGGATTCTGACTGAAGCTCCGGTTTTGATTCAACCTGAGGCAGGCAAGGAATTCACGGTTTATTGCGATGCATCACATATTGGATTGGGATGCGTGCTGATGCAAGAAAGGAACGTAGTGGCTTATGCATCTCGGCAGTTGAGACCACATGAGGCTAATTATCCGACTCATGACTTGGAGTTAGCGGCTGTAGTCTTCGCTTTGAAGATATGGAGGCACTACTTGTACGGAGAGAAGTCGATAGTTTATACGGATCACAAGAGTCTTAAGTATCTCTTGACTCAGAAGGATTTGAATTTGAGGCAGCGTAGATGGATTGAGCTGTTGAAGGACTACGACTGTTTGATTGAGTATCATTCTAGTAAGGCTAACGTGGTGGCAGACGCGTTGAGTCGTAAGGTTGTAACGGATTTAAGATCGATGTTTGCTCGACTTAGTCTGTTCGATGATGGGAGTCTTTTGGCAGAATTGCAAGTCAAGCCGACTTGGTTAGATCAGATTAAGGAGAAGCAGTTAGAGGATGATGGTTTGAATGATCGGAGGCTGCAAGTTCAGAATGGTGGATTAGAGGATTTTAGTCTGTCCAGTGATGGAGTTTTGTGCTTTAAAGGGAAAGCTTGTATGCCGAAGGATGTGGAGTTGAGACAAAGGATTCTTCGGGACGCACATAGCAGCCCATATGCTATGCATCCTGGAGGTAGCAAGATGTATCGGGGTTTGAGAGAGCAATTTTGGTGGCCAGGTCTGAAACGGGAAGTAACTGAGTTCGTGGGTAAGTGTCTGACGTGTCAACAAGTCAAGGCTGAACATCAGTTGCCATCTGGTTTACTTCAGCCGGTGAAGATTCCTCAGTGGAAGTGGGAGAGGATCACCATGGACTTTGTCAGTGGATTACCTCTTACGCCTAGTAAGAAGGATTCTGTTTGGGTGATTGTGGATCGACTAACTAAGTCAGTGCATTTCATACCTGTAAGGGTAGATTATTCGCTTCAGAGGTTAGCTAAGTTATATGTAGCCGAGATAGTGAGATTGCATGGTGTGCCAGTATCGATTATCTCGGATAGGGATCCGAGGTTTACATCGAGGTTTTGGAGAGCGTTGCATCAAGCCTTGGGAACGAGATTGGATTTCAGCACAGCTTTTCATCCGCAATCTGACGGACAATCGGGGAGAGTGATTCAGATCTTAGAAGATATGCTCAGAGGTTGCGTTCTGGATTTCAGTGGTAGTTGGGAGGAGTATCTACCGTTGGCGGAATTCGCTTATAACAATAGTTATCAAGCGAGTATCCAAATGGCTCCATATGAAGCACTGTATGGACGGAAGTGCCGTACTCCTACGTGTTGGACGGAATTGGGAGAACGTCATGTTTTGGGTCCAGAGTTGGTGACTGAAACTGAGGACAAAGTTAAGATAATTCGGGCTCATCTCAAGGAAGCGTCAGATAGGCAGAAGTCTTACGCCGATCTCAAGCGCAAGGAAATGGAATACGAGGTAGGAGATAAAGTCTTTCTGAAGGTGTCGCCTTGGAAAAAGGTATTACGCTTTGGGCGAAAAGGGAAGTTAAGCCCAAGGTTCATCGGCCTGTATACTGTGTTGAGGCGAGTAGGACCGGTAGCTTATCAGCTCGAACTGCCAGCAGAGTTGAGTCAGATTCATGATGTCTTCCATGTGTCGATGCTTAGACGGTATCGATCGGATCCATCGCACGTTGTGCCAGTAGCAGAGATTGAGGTTAACTCCGACTTATCAATCAAGGAGAAACCAGTTCAGATCTTAGATCGTGATGTCAAAGTTCTGCGTAGAAAGTCAGTACCCTTAGTGAAAGTGCTATGGCGAAACCATGGTACGGAGGAAGCGACGTGGGAACCCGAGGATGTGATGCGGCAGCAATACCCCCATCTTTTCTGATCAGGTAATTTCGAGGTCGAAATTATTTTAAGGGGGTAGAACTGTAACATCCCAAAATAGGGGTTATTCGTGATTGAATTATTTTTTTTTCTTCTTGTGTTTGAATTTCTGTGATATTATTTGTGATGTTATAAGGCTTAATTAGGGGTCTTGAATAAGCTCGGTTTAGTAGAATAATTTTTAGTTTGGCTTATTTAATGAAGTGGATTATGTGAGCTTAGCACTTAAGTTAATTTAAGTAGCAATAAGTGACATAAGTTGAGTGCATGGCAAGATGGTAAAGGCGCATGGAGTTTAGCTTGAGGGGAGAGGTTCGAATCCCTTAAATAGAATTGGGACAACTTTTATTTTTGCTTTGGTATGGTAAGTGTCGGCCAAGGATAATTAAGGTAAGGGTTGACCTTGTTATTTTTGGTTAGTATACTATAGGTTTAAGGCAAGTATTAACTTATGGAAGGGAATCAAGTAATTAAGGAAAATATGGAGACATGGGGCTAGTATCAAGGAAAACGTTTTGGAAAGAAATCCTATGCCTTTATGCCATGAACTTGGACGGCATTGTGGCTAAGGAGGGGAGTTTTGGCCGAATATGCTAGTGGTGGTAAGGCTTAGGAAAATTTTTGGTCATTTCTTTCATTTGATGCAAAAATTGCAAAACAATTTTTCTCTCAAAAACTTTTCTTTTTGGCCGAATTCTACATTGTGGTAAGCTTAAACTCTTTTTGACCATTTGGTCATTTTATGCTCAATTTCTATTTTTTCCATCTCAATCTCTCAAAACCAAAACTTGCATTAACCTTTTTGTTTTCCCATTCGTTTTGCTTAAACATCAAAAACCTCCTACACACTCTTCTTTGCCGAAACTCTATTTCTCTTCCCATTATTTTCTTTTTGTCATAAAGCCGAATATACCTCTTTGTTGTGCCGAAAATTCACATCTTCTGTCTTGAATCTCTTTGGCCGAATATTGAAGGTAACATAGTTTTCATCGGGACTTCTCTAGAAATCGGTTTTAGTAAGGTGGTAAGGTTTATTTCGAAAGATTATTCTTTTAAGTTTCGTTTAAGCCGAAGGCTAATAAACCTTATTGATGATGGTTGATTGTAGGGAAGTGAGGTCGATTCTTTTAGGAGTGTGTTGGCTAGTGTTCGAAGGCTTTTGGGTAAGATTTTAGGTTCACAAGGAACCCTTCTCAATTATTTTGGTTTGGCCGAATAGGCCATGGTTCTAATATTCTTTTTTGGCCGAATATAGGGGCAAGAATACTTGTGTGGCCGATTTGTCTATTCGGGATTTAGAACTCTTTTTGGTGCCAGGTGTGTATACATACACATCTTATAACTTTTAATATGCTAAGTGTTATTTTATGCCTAATCGATTTGTGTAGACATGGATGTAATACCTTCATGGTATTAACAAGGATTCGGGTAAGTCCTTATTACTATGAGATTATTATTTGATGCTTTTGGGAAGCATGACACATTTGGTATGTGTATTATTTGATATATGGCTTATGATAAATAGATTGTATGTTGTTAAATAAATCTATCAACATGATTTTTGGTACATGCATATAAATGATTGTCATGGGTTGATGAGAGGAGGGGGCAGTGATATTCGTGTCGACGGACACCAGTGTTTTGGTAACACATCGTGACTACGGTCACCAGAGGTTTGGTACCTCCAGAGGTTTGGCACCTCATAGCGACTTGTCCCTGTGGTTAATTCCACCGTGGGTTGGCCCCATCATCTATTTTGTGACTTCGGTCACCAGTGTTTTGGTAACACAATAGTGTCTTCGGACACCAGTGATTTGGTATCACAAATGTGACTATATGTCACCAGTGTTTTGGTAACACAATTGTGTCTTTGGACACCAGTGGTTTGGCACCACCAGTGGTTTGGTACCACACGGGGTAGAGAAAGGCGTTTGGATGGTTAGGTTGGGTGCATCTTAAACTTATGCATGTTAATTGGTTATGATTTGTGTATGTTATTGCACTAAACCGGGGAAGGGTTACACATTGAGTCTTGGTGACTCACCTTCTCCTTTAATTTTTCAGGTGATACGTAGATCGCGGGTGAGGAGCCGGATGGACTCAAGGTGGCCATGCAGTAGAGACTTTTAATAAATAAATTTTGGATTTTATCTATTGGGTTTATGTTTGTAATAAGGCCCCCTAGTATTATTTTATTATTGCTGCGTGTTTGAATGTTTGGTTTAAACTATTTGATGATGCTAAAATGGATGCACATGTTTTTCTCAAATTTAACGAAAAATGTTTTTTAAAGTACCATTGGGTACATTTGAAATTTTTAAACAACTTGACTCAACAAATTATTTTAAGTGAGGTTTTTAACAAATAAAATTTCAATTGAAAGACAATTCGACTAAGTTTTAAATGGTTTTCAAAATGTTTACTCTGTAGCAAACCAAATTCGGTCATAATGTTTTGGGCCGGGTTTGGGGTGTTACACTTATCACATAAGTTTTATTTTGTATTATACTTGTTAGGGGCTGAAAAGCTGGAAAATGAGGCTGTATGAACAGTCGTGTGTAGATCCTTATCACATAAGTTTTATTTTGTATTATACCTGTTAGGGGCTGAAAAGTCAGAAAATGAGGTTGTATAAACAGTCGTGTGTAGATCCTTATCACATAAGTTTTATTTTGTATTATACCTGTTAGGGGCTGAAAAGCCGAAAAATGAGGTTGTATGAACAGTCGTGTATAGATCTTTATCACATAAGTTTTATTTTATATTATACCTGTTAGGGGCTGAAAAGCCGAAAAATGAGGTTGTATGAACAGTAGTGTGTAGATCCTTATCACATAAGTTTTATTTTGTATTGTACCTGTTAGGGGCTGAAAAGCCGGAAAATGAGGCTGTATGAACAGTCATGTGTAGATCTCTAAACACACTAAGTAATCTGTACTAAATATCTGTTATGGGCTAAAAGCTGGAAAAGGTTGTATAGTAATCTGTACTAAATATATGTTATGGGCTAAAAGCCGAAAAGGGGCTGTGTAGACAGTCGAATAGAACCCTAAAAGGGTTAGGAAAAGGATGCCAGGTACGTAATCATAGAAATCTCTATGTGTATCGAAGTATGTGATAATCTGTGATGATAATATATTTATGTTCTTACATGTAAGCATGGGGATGGGATTGACATGATGAAGGGGAAGAAGATCGCATAGCGATCGGTGGCTTTGCCACATAGGTCACATAGTGATTGGTCTTTATGACAGGCAGCACAGCTGTCGATATATTTTTAAGGTCGCATAGCGATCGGTGGCTTCGCCACATAGGTCATATAGTGATCGGTCTTTATGACAGGCAGCACAGCTGTCGATATATTTTTAAGGTCGCATAGCGATCGGTGGCTTCGCCACATAGGTCACATAGTGATCGGTCTTTATGAGAGGCAACACAGCTGTCGATATGGTGTGAAGCGAATGGAGGGTTGATTGTAGAAATCCCCAAGGTGTGATGGTTGGTACGGGTTGGTGTGTAGAGGATGGATTTCTAGGATGGGTTGGGCTACTCATTATCTATTATCTATTGTGTAAATATGATTGTTGCCATTGTGTATGGACTAAGGCCCATAATGTGTTTGTGGGCCAAAGCCTCTTATGTGTTTTCGGGAATTTACACACTGAGTCTTGGTGACTTACCCTATTATTTTTCCCTAACTTTTCAGATGAGCAGTAGATCGTGGACATGGGAGCCGAGACGGACTCAAGGCGCCATCAAGTTTTTATTTTTATAGATTATTTCGGCTTTTCTTTAAGTTTTAATTTTGGAATATTTATGTAGTAAGGCCCCATAGTTTATATTTCACCGCTTAATTTTTAATATTTGCAACTTATGAAATTTTGTCAAAAGGTTTAATTATTCAAAATAATAATAATACAAGTTTTTTTCAAAAGGTCACCTATTTATTCAAATATTGTCTAATTAACTTACGATTTTCGAAACCAATGAAGCAAAAGTTTTCAATGTACAACCCGTAGCACGCCAGATCCGGTCGAAACGCATGGGCCGGGTTTGGGGTGTTACACCTTCGGACTGTAAACGTCATTTGAATCAAGTGTAGGTCTTCCGTGGGGTCTGTTTGACCTAAAACAAGCTATAAAACCTAATTTTTATTATCTATTGATGTATAATCTGTTATCTATACGTATGTCTGATATGATATAAGTTAAGTAAGCAAGACCTGTTAGCGTATAATGTGTTTTTGTTTGGGACGTGTTTAAGGTATGTGATTTATTCAGGTATGATATGTGCTCTGTTAATTTTGAGGTTTCGTTTCTATGTTACCTTGTTGGTTGTGAACATGTGATATCCGAATAAGTTGTTATGTTTGATATTGATTTTGATATGTAACTATGCATGTGACTTCATGGCAAATCGATTATGATTCATTAAGATTTGATTAATTTGTTCTGCAAAGCGTTTATTTTCACGCCTTCTGTTTCTGTTATTGTACGAAAGAATGTCCTACATGCTTATCATATTGATTCTGAATATGCATGCCATGACACATTGCATGGCGTTCAGGATGATCTGAAAGAAGGAAGTTTCTAGTAGTTCAATGATCTACATCATCTGGTGGTTTATCCACAACTCTGTCTAGCAGCTTGTCTACAATTATGGTGGCTCGACCACAGACATTTGTTCTGGCAGCTTGGCTGCAACATAGTGGCATGACCACATATATCTAATCTGGCAGTTTTGACTGCAATTTTGGTGGCACTGTCCACAATTATGTAACATCCCGAAATTGGGTCTAGTAGGATTAGGCCCAATGGGCCTTGAGCGTAGTAGCGTTTAAATTTTTGGAGAACAAGAGATCGGCTGAAATGCAAGTTGGACCTATTAGATAAGTGATTTTGGAAGGTTAGAGGGCTTCTATGAAGTCCTGGGATCAAATTTAGGCTTTAGAGAAATTTTGGTTTTAGGTGGAAAAAACCCTGGGAGTTAGTAGGTAGGCCTTAAGAATAAAATATAGAGGAAAATGACACAAGTGGAGTGTGTGGCGTAGTGGCAAAGTGACGCCACATAAGGGACAAGGGAATGACGCCACAAGGAAGGAAGGAGGTCCAAGGTTCAAGTCTTGGACCTTAGAATTTGGCTATAGATTTATATTTAGTTGCGCATGGTTTAAGACACAAACGGAGCTTATGGCTTGGTGGCAAGTGACGTGTTGAGCTATTGAAGGGAGCAAGGGTTTGAATCTCATGAGAAGCAAAGGAGTATTTATTTTGCGAATTGGACGGCAAGAGTTTCAGTTGAATTTAAACTCTACTGATTAAGTGATCCCACATCGGAAAGATACAAAGAATGAAGGTGAAGAGCTAGCTATATATAGAGCATTCTAGGAGGAGAGTGAATATACCTTGGAAGGCGTTTGAGCGCAGGAGTGGTCGGAGCGCGGATTAGCACCAGATTCCTATCAGGTGTGTAACTCTCTCTACTCTAGTTGTAAAGCGGCAAATGCCGAAGTGCCGGTCATGACAATAGTAGCCACACGAGCGTGCGAGCGAACGTGTGGGGCTTCGACGCGATAGTTGAGGCCATTAGTAGTATTCTTGTGGGTTGAGGTTGCTTGGGCCGCGATGGGCCGAAGTGGGCCCAATTGAATAAAATGTATGATAGTGTAGTATATAGTGAACTAGACTAGGTGAATCTCATATACGTGGCTAGATTTGTGTTAGGTGGGCCACATAAGCGTGTGGGCCCAAATGGGCCGAAATTGGGTTTTAAGCCCAATAGTCCGGTACGACTGGAAATGGTAGTTGAGTCGCTCGAGGCGACATTAGGCTTTTGGAAAGGCTATTGTAGGTGCAAAATTACTGAAATACCCTCGATAGGTAAATTACAAAAATACCCTTGGTAGGTAAAATTACGGTTATACCCTTAAAGGTTGATTAGCTTGATTATGTTGTATTATGTCTATCTGATTATGATGGTAATTCATGTTATACTTATATTTGATATATGTTTTGCATACACGACATACTGCATACACGAATTATTATGTCATATTGCATGGGATTTGGGATGTTATGATGATAAAGGGGAAGTGATAAGGTTACGTAGTGATCGGTGGCTCTGCCACATTTGAGTATAAGGTCACATAATGACCGGTGGCTCTGCCACAAATGATTTACAAGGTCACATAGTGATCGGTGGCTCTGCCACAAATGATTTATAAGGTCACATGGTGATCGGTGGCTAAGCCACAATGGATTTCAAGGTCACATAATGATCGGTATTCAAACTGGCAGCATGACTGTCAAGACAGCATGTAGCGGATGGAGGGTTGATTGTAGAAATCCCCACGGTATGATGGGTTGGTACAGGTGGCGTGTAGAGGATGGAAAAACTAGGTTGGGCTGGGACATATTGCATTCATATCTTTTGTATGCCATCTTGAGCGGGCTAAGGCCTAATGTGCATCTGTGTGCTTAAGGCCAGATTGAGTTTATGGGGATTTACACACTGAGTCTCGATGACTCACCCCTTTGTTTAATTTTGCAGGTAATCATTAGATCGCGGATTTGG
This sequence comes from Gossypium australe, assembly GCA_005393395.2. Classification (NCBI taxonomy): domain Eukaryota; kingdom Viridiplantae; phylum Streptophyta; class Magnoliopsida; order Malvales; family Malvaceae; genus Gossypium; species Gossypium australe. The sequence continues at coordinate 29,219,567 of CM016625.1, read as the reverse complement.
GAGCTGAGGCGGACTTGTGGTGTCCATGCAATGTTTTCCCGTAAACTCGTTTCTTTTATTTGGACTTATTTTTATTTAGGTTTTTGTTATGTAATAAGGAGACTATAACTTTAATTTTGGTATTTTATTTGGTTTAGCTTTTAATTTGATTACTGCCTATTATTATTAAATGTTTAATACGGGAATTTCCTAAACCCTTAATAACCGTTTTCCAAAATGTTAACAAAAGGATAACAAGCGAATAAATATTTAAACTCGAAATTTTTAACAAACGCGCAGTTTTTTTTAAACAACCCTTTTATGTGACATGCCAGATCCGGTCGTAACGTTTAGGCCGGGTTTGGGGTGTTACAATTATCTGTTGGTGTGATTTGGTTGGACGAGTTTTGGGGAACTCTATTTTGATGTGTAGCGGAGTTGGGTAAGATGTTTTCTGATAAATCTATATTATGATTTTCTGAAAAACGCTGCATTGGCATAACCATACATCATTTGTTCTGTTATACGATCGTTATGAAAATCTTTATGATACTCTGATTTGTTCTGCTCTAGTTATATGATCGTTATGAAATTCTCTGCGTTACTCTAATTTGTATATTGTGTTTTGTTTGATCTCTATTTGAGTTCAATTATACACTAAGCTTCGTAGCTCACTCTTTTTGTTTTATCTTTGTCTGTTCAGGTATACCTCTGACTTAGGATCGAATGACGTGTGGGAGCCTGGATTGTTTTTGCACTTAATGTAAATATGGTGAATTTTGTAATTATTTGTTTTGATCTTTTAGGGTTTGTAATATGTTTCTAAACTCATTTTGGGTTTTTGCTTAATTTATCAGTAATTGATATTTTCTAACGCGAGGCTGCAAAATTACTTAAGTCGACAAAATGAATTTCAATTTTCAAAACTAAAACTCCGAAAAAGGTTTTTCGCTGCAGATTAAGTAACTTCTTAAGTGTTTTCTGAAAACGAACAAATAACTTTTAATGACTATATACTATAGTTGTGTTTGCTAAATATTATTGAGATCAATTTTCTAAATGAGTCAATGTAATTTCTCTAAATTTGATCATAACTTCTAGACTGAATTTGAGGTGTTACAATCTACTTGGACAGCTATTACTCATTTTTTGCTTATGTTATTTTTAATGTTATTTGATGGCCATTTGGCTCAATTTTCGTTGCATCTAATCCTTCCAATTTGCTGCCATGAGCAATAATTTGCATTGTTTCACTCCCATATTTACCCCTCGATAATTAGTTGTTCTTCCTCGTCAAATCATTGTTGTTTGCCGCCAGTTGCAGCTTCAATTTTGCTGCTAATTGTCTCTTAGAAGGACTTGAAAAGATGACATCAAGTCCATTGGTTGCAACAACGGTAATTTTATTAATTGGTTATGTGAGATTCATGTTGTTATTCATTTAATTATAATGGTAAATCTTCTTCATATGGCTTAGACTGGACTAATGTTAGTCTACGATGTTGATCTTGATCTTGTTCTTCGATTAGTTTGAGTTAAAAATAGGTTACAGGATTAATTGACTTGATTAATTTGAAAATAATTTAATAGATTGTGTAACACCCCAAACCCGGCCCACAAGCCTTGACTGGATCTAGTATGTCACGGAGTAAAAACATTTTTGAAAGATTCGGATTCTCAGTGGAAATCAAAAAATTTTTTGCTGAATTTGTAAAACGGTGTTTGCTAAAACTAAGATAAGTTGGTTTGATAAACATGATTGAGTTGAAAACTTTTTCTTTTCCTTTGAAACCATTTGATCATTTAGATTTTTAGAAGTATCGGGGTTATTGATAACTTGGTAAAATTTTGCTACCCGATGGTAACGTCTTTGAAAATGCGTACGAGTATTAATTTTGAAAACGTTACTTTTACCGATTCGCTTAACAGTTCATAAGTTCGTTAGAAATAAGGTAAAAACTACTTAATCATATGAATAGTAATAAAATAATAAGCGGCCATGTTACAACCCAATCGAATTTAACAAACAGTAAACTTTAATGGTACGAAATAAGACTTCTAAACCGAGGAACAAGCATGGCCACCTCGAGTCCTCTCCGGCTCCGTCTCCGCGATCGACTCACCTGAAAAAGGTAGGGAAAGGGGGTGAGTCACCAAGACTCAGTACGTAATTAATACACATGTCCCCACATACGGGCTTAGCCCATATCCACAGAACAAACATATACATGAATATGCAATTATGAAGCCCAACCTAGCCATCCATACTCCTTTTTCTACCCCGTGTGGTACCAAACCACTGGTGGTGCCAAACCACTGGTGACTTAAAGTCACGATATCCGTCAATACGTGTGGTGCCAAACCACTGGTGACTCGAAGTCACAATATCCGTCAATACGTGTGGTGCCAAACCACTGGTGGTGCCAAACCACTGGTGACCCGAAGTCACAATCAAATGATGGGGCCAACCCATCGTGTGATACCAAATCACTAGCGTCGATCCCGTATCTCAAATGTGGGGCCAACCCACGGTGGTACTAAGCCACAGGGACGAGACGCTATGAGGTGCCAAACCTCTGGAGGTACCAAACCTCTGGTGACCGTAGTCACAATGTGTTACCAAAACACTGGTGTCCGTCGACACGAATATCACTGCCCCCTCCACTCATTTATCCCACATCATCATGCTCACATAACAAGTATCATGATCCCATATATTATGCATTTGTATATAGCATAACATTTAACAGCATGTGATGGCATACACAACATATATCATAGATCGAGTATTAGGGGACTTACCCGAAAACCAAGCTTATGCCCACAAGGCAAGGATACTACATAATAGGTGATAAAATATCATTATAACAACAATTTATACTAATAAAGTGTGTAAGAGCTTACACACCTGATCGAACGATCACCCACCTTGGGTATCCAACATCTTAGCCCTTATTTCGGCTATCATGCACAACATGTATATTTACTATAACACACATAAACCAGCAAGAGAACAGTGCGATAACTACGCACCTGACTTTAGCGAGATCCTGATCTATCAACTCTAATATCCACTAAAGTCCCGAAAGCTTCTGTTATTTCTATCGATTTGCTCCTAGAACACATAACCGAAATCGGTCACACTTTGTACCAAAAACAGGGCCTTAGGCCGAATACCACAAGTCATTTACCTAGCTTCTTTTCCATGTCCCAAAATTTTTGCTTGCTCTTGTAGATACCAAAACCCTGTTTAATAACTTGTTAGAACGGCCAACACACAAAAATACCAAGATCATGGCCCTTGGCCTAATATGATGCTTACCATTTACATAGCTCGACAAAGTCCCGTGAAAAGTTCAACTCCCAAAATACTCCTTTAATGCTCCTCAACACTATCCACACACAAAAGGGTACATCAGTATGGCCTTATACATATTCGGCCATCCTTTAAGTCAAGGTCAAAAATTCGGTTATCACAAAACTCAAATTTAGTCTATGGCCGAAGGACATACTTCCTTACCTTGCTTATTTCGGTTCCGAAACACCATTATTCTTGTCGATTAGCTCCCAAAGTTATCAAAATCCCTATTTAGGTAATGTTAGGATCGGCTAAAACAAAAATATTAAAAACATGGCCCTTGGCCGAAACTTCCTTCGTGCTTACCTAAATGTTCAAAATCTCGGGAGTGCCCTTAATACATCTTAAGGCTGACACATGCAAAAGAAACACATAGTCGATAGCATCTTACATCAAGATTCGGCTAAGGAGCTTCGGCAATGTATTTGATGGAGAGAAAAAGAGTGATAATGAGGCGATGTTTCAAATAATAATGAAACATACGGCTACTCAACAATGAAGAAAACTTTAGTTAATCGAAATACTCCCTAGCCTCTCAAACTCATAATAGGAGAAGAAGAATAAAACTCTCTCTCTCTCTCTTGAGATTTGGCTTAAGAAGGAAAGCCATGCAAACACATAGTTAGCCAAAAACTCTCTAGCTCCCTCAATACCGAAACTTGACCTTGTTCTTACTCTCCTCTTTGGTCAAGAACCATTCGAAAGGAAACAAAACGAGGAAACATTCAGCCAACGTAAAAAAAAATGAAGAAAGAAAAGCAAAACCATGCAAAGGTCATCCCCCTATCTAATTCGAAACAGATCATGAAGGCTCCTAGCAAGGCAATATTCGGCCATGTTCAAGTGGGAGGGGAAAGAGGGTCAAAGTTTCAAAAACAAGGCCGGCCATGCTCTCCCAAGGCATGCTTCAAACGGCCATACTTTACTCCTCCCCATGCTACACATGCTTCCATTGTTTATTCTTTATTCCTTTACCACATGAAATAAACAATATATATATATATTACCCATTCTTTAATAAAATAACACAAGACCCATCCTCATTGAAAAGGCAAAGAATAATACACATTGTTTATTCTTTATTCCTTTACCACATGAAATAACTTAACAAATAAAACCCATGCCTCATCATTTTCTATATATATATTAAACTAATAATAATCCTTCCTTCACTTTCTTTTTTTTTTTCATTCGGCCAACTAACAAAGAATGGAAAGGATTTCCAAGCATGGAATTTGGCCATGCTTTGAGCATTACAAGACCAAGGCCGGCCATCACCACATGCTAATTCCACCATCAAAAATAAATAAAAACCAAGCAAGTCCCCATATATATATATATCCCACGCATATAACAATAATAGGAGTTAAAATAATAATAATAATAATAATAATAATAATAATAATAATAAAATAAAACCATGCTTCCCTAAATTAATAAAAATAAAATAAACAATATATATATATATTACCCATTCTTTAATAAAATAACACAAATAATAATAAAAAGTTTGAAGCCCATGCTTACAAAATAAAATAAGGCAACAGCAGCTGCATGCTTGCATGTGCCATGCAAGGTATTGATTTCACGCCTGAAAATGCCAAAAAGAAATAACCTCTAGGCGCTGTCCCCAGGTCTCGAACCCGAGACCTGAGGGAGTTTCCCCTCACGTTCTGCCACTGGGCCAATGTGCGTTTCATGCCAATAACGCGTCAGGTATTTCTTTTAAACCCTTCTTTCTTGGCTCCCTTAAACTTTAGCGCTAAGCCAAAAATAAAAGCATCCGCGCGCCTCCATGGGGACTCGAACCCCTGACCTCGAGAGCTCTCCCGTTGCTAGTGTCTTAACCACTCGGCTAGTGCTCATTTTCTGCCAACAAACACGCTGAAAATTCTTTTAAGGCCTCCTTATGCAGCGCCTTTACAAAAATAAAATGCTTTTTGCTGCGCCTAAGACTCGAACCGGTGACCTGTTTTGGCGCTGACCCTTAAGTGGCGCATAGAAGCCACTCGGCCAAGGCATTTTATATGCCTCAATCTTACAAAAGTTTTACTTAAGGCCTCCCTTAACCAAATTCCCATTTTTAACCCCTAATTTTCAAAATTTCCAAAATAGTCCCTTTTTATCCACGAGCTTTAATAACCCCTAAAACACATGAAAACAACTCTTAAGGCCTATTAACACCTAAGACATGCTTCAAACACGCAGCCCCTATTTTAGGATATTACAGATTGACATTCACATGAAATTTAAGAATATTAATTATAGGTGGCTTTGTGCTATTCAATTGCATTGTTTACTGATTTAACAATTATTTGAATCTTTATAAGCAACAAGTTTTATAATTTATGATGTTTGTTTATAAATAGAGAGGGGAATGATGTTTGCCAATTCTCAGTCCTGACTTGAATTTTTTTATTTTAGGATTGGTTATAATTTAATTAGTTAGTTAGCATGGATGAAATTGATTTTAGATTTAGGCTCGTTTGTTTGATTAAAAATGATTTTCGGAAAATGATTTATTTTTCTAGAAAAGTTAATATTTTTTAGTGTTTGGATGAATCTGTGTATAATATTTTCTGTTGTTTAGGAGATTTCCTAAAAATATTTCATAAAAGTTATTTTAAATGAAACAATCATACATTTGAAAATTTATTATCTTTTCGTTGTTTAATTGAGTTTATTTTATATCTATTAAATTTATATTTTATACTATTTTTTACATATATTTCGATGATTTATTTATAAGTAAATACATCAAATTAAATACATAATAGTACTCAATTGTTAAGCTAAAATATTAACAGTGATAAATTAAAAACAACCAAAGCGAATAGATCATAAGCTACCTTAATAAGCTACCAAGTGTCTTGTTTAATATTTTAAAAATAAAAATCAAATACAATCAACTTTTTCTATAACAATTTATTTATCTTCCAAAATTTTGAATATTAAAGGGAGATGATTATCATATACCTACAACAACATTTAAAATTTAGATCATATTTAAAGTTTTAAAAAAATGTCAAATTAAAAAAAATGTATTATATTAATAATATTATTAATTAGTGAAATTTAAATAGTACCTTTCATAAAATTCACAAATGTAATTCTATTTATTAAAAATATTTTTATTTAATAATATACTACTAATACATTTTTATGTAAAATAAAAAAATATTGAAATAATATCTTAACTTAAAAATCATTTATTTTACTTACAAATATAATTAATTTTACTAAAATTTGAAATAAGAAACTATTATAATATAGAGAATTAATTTTATTGTTTATGCTTGTTACAATAATAGATGACCAGTTTTGCAACAAATTTGATTATTGTAATGATTGATTATAAATAAAACACATTATATATGTCATGCTTTATTTAATTAAGTCCCATTATTTATGTATAATGTCTCCGATAAGACATGTAAAATGATTCTTTTGCTATATATTTATCAATAATTAAGAATTAAAGAAAAGATGTAGAAATTGAAGACTTCATTTTCCCCCTTTATTATATACTTGCTTGATTTAAATTTGAGAACTATAATGATGTTAAAATTTTAGTTAGTCCAACAACAAAGGGGACCCAATTGGAAGAATTCATTAGATTCTCAAAACGAATCAAGTTTTTTTTTTTTATTCCAAAAACCGTCTACCCAATTTAGTACCTTGATTAGCTCAATTATAATAATATTCCTTGGGGGGATGAACCTAACCAAATCCAACATTAAATTAATTAGGTCATTAGTACCTTAAGAATAATGATGAATTTTAATAAATATTCCACAAGTTGGGTCTTACTATTAATAAAAACAGCATTAGTAATATATATAATGGCATGGCATGATGGAAGATGGAATTCATCACTGATAACACTAGGATTAAGAGTCATTATCAAGACCATTTAAGGAATATTTCGAATTAATTAATGCTTCATTTTTCTCAGTCAATATATCTTAATTTAGATAATATTAATATAGATCTTTGTTGCCGCCCAGCCCAACCCATGTTCGGTAAAATCATAAATTATTAATATGAAATTAATTAAGGCAAAACAGCTAGCCTAGCATTAGCATTAGCATTAGCATTAGCATTAGCATGCCCATTAAAATATTATTTTAATTTATCTTGTAAATTATTATGTATTAGTTAGACAACATTTTCTACAATTGGCCTTTATAAATGCCATCATAAAGTGGGAGTTTTCTTTCCTACAAGTTAAAATTGAGTTTACCCACAAATGAATAGAACGACATATGTTTTTGTGATATATTAACAAAATATATTTATCAATGTTCAATTTATAATATATACTAGAAAAAAAATATGCTCTATATAAATTCATAATTTGAAAATATTTAATATAGTGATCAACTCGGAGAAATCATAATAAATTCAAATAACACAGAAAAAAATCCGTGCAAGATTTTTCCTACTTATAAATGTAGAAATTATAATGAAATAAATCTAGTATAAAATTTAATTTAGTATGTATTGTAACTTTAATTTTATGTAATTTTAAATAAAATATTTTATTTAATTCAATTTTTACAAAATATTAAGGATATTTGTCTGTTTTTTAAGCCTACATGTGGAGTTTAAAAATTAAACCACTAATGTATCAAATAATAACCCTTTCTTTTAAAATTTATTATTTGATACATTTACGGCGAAATTTTGTAACTTCACAAACAAACTTATATAATCGTAATACTTCTTATTTATTCAAATTACCAAATTCTTAGTTTATCTATATATACTTTTAAATGTTTAATTGATTTGGTATTCATAGATGAAATGATAAAAAAAAATTGAAACTTATAAGTTTATTGTAAACATATCAAATAAATAAAATTAGTTCAATCAAATAAATGGATTTTTTTTTTCAAAATTATAAGATTATGGGTAAATTACACCCAATGTCATTAAGTTATTAGTAAGTTTACGTTGTGGTCACTCAACTTCAAAAAGTTATAAAATGACCATTGAACTATTCAAAAAGTTTTCATTTATGTCACTGGACTATGAAAATCTTTGTTGTATGTCTAACACCTCTCAATCTCCCTAACGGTCGCTACGGATGGGAGATGCTACCGGACCACTTTCATGTTGAAATATCTAGTTTACTTATGAGATTATTTATGAAAAGATTTTTATAAAATCTTATAAAATATATATAATCAATTTTTAAGTTTTAGAGTCTTGTTAAAACCATTTTAAATCAATTTAAGGTGTTCGAAGGTGTCCAGGACCATGTACAAGCCTTGGAGGGCTCGTTTTCCTCAAAATAGTGCAGTAACATTGTCGGGGGCCCAGGTAAGGACCGCAACAAGATCCCTACACTATTTTGGAGAGTATTCTATTTGGCCAAGTGTGATAACTTTGACAAAGGTACCAGACCTCGGACACTTGGGTTGCATTTTTTGATATGTTTTCACTAAGACTCTATACCTACACCAAGAGTATTGGACCCAAGGTGCAGGGGGTAAATTTATGGGTTTTAAACACCTAAAATTCAATCTAAAACACCTCCTACCATAGTAGTTTAACTCCCATTGACAACTATGTACATGCAAACCTTTATAAAACACTTACTCAATTTAAGTGATTTTCCATAAAAACCATAATAAACCATAGTTGTCATACTAAAGCTTTTATAATACCATTTAAAATGAGTTTCAAGCTCATCAATTTAAAGCTCAAAATAAAGGAGAACTAGGTAAAAACATTCTCCCCAATAGCAACACATCCACCAAAGACTTAAATTATCCAACTAAGCTACAAAATGAATATCAAATACTACATAACAATTACAGGACCAAGAGTAACATAAAACTAATGTTTATTTATATTTATGACTAAAAACCCTCTAGTACATGCTATTAGGAGCCATAAGCATAAATACAAGAATTTCATACTCGAGTGATATTGATGGTGTATGGTGGTGATCTGCTAGACGATCCATGTAATGCCCCGAATTTGGGCTTAGAAGATGTCGAAGCCATTTTTTTTATTTTGATTTTAAAACGGGGGTCGACTTTTTAAAAAAACGAAAATGGGAGTCACCACCAATCCCTTTTTACTTAGGTGTGATTGGATCACCTTATAAGACGTTTTATTTCAAAACATTGATTTTGGTCCACGAAATACAAGAAAATGGGTTCGGGAGTCGGTTACGTACGAGGAAGGGTTAGCACCCTCGTAACGCCTAAAATTTGGTACCTAATTGATAATCTCATGTCCTAACGTCGAAAATTCGAAAAGATTTTAAAATACAATTCCTTTTAAAAGACTGTTTGTATAACCTGTTTTGAAATATTAAGATTCCTTTGTTCCATAAGGATAAAATATCACATCCAGTACATTAGGGTGCGACATTTTAACCCCTGAAACTAAGATCGTCCCTTAATTTCCCAAAACATGAAATTAAAAGGATATTTTTAGATTTGGGTGTACGAAAAACTGAAACCCAGCACGTTAGGGCACAATTTCTCAAACTTCCAAACACGAAACATTGCTTTGTTTTCTGAAATCCTTATCCCGAAATAACAAAACGTCACATCCAATAAGTTAGGACACGACAATTTTGAATTCTTGAGAATAAGTTTTTTTTTATTTAACTTTTAAAAGGAAAGTAATGGGTTCTTTGGACTTGAAGAGGAAAATCGAAACCTAGTAAGTTAGGGTACGATTTCTTTCGAACCCTAGAACACGAAATGTTTGCTTATTTTGAAAATCAGATAAAATGTAATGCCTTGAATAAAATGTGATGTGGTCGTAATAGAATGAAAGACGAATTATAGTAGACATGCATACTAGGGTAGAAACGAGGGAGATATTATAAATTACAATAATAAAAGCAAAAATAAATGAACATTCAAACAAATAATATGCAATAAAGGAAAAATAGTAACAAAAATGCAATAATAAAATATATTAATAAAAAAATAAAAAAATAATATTAATAATAATAATAGAAAATAATAGAAAATAATAATAACAAATATAATTATAATAATAGTAAAAATAAAAAAATAGTATTAGTAATAATAAAATAATAATAAGGATATTAAAATTAATAGTAGTAATAATATAAAAATAATAATAATATACATATATATGCTTAAAAGAAAATATATAAACATAAATAGATTAAAAAGCCAATTAAAAAACGATCTACAAAAAAATATAATATAATTATTCGAAGTAAATGTCCTATAAATTTTAAAACAAAGAGACATATATAAAGAAAATTTTAAAATAAAAAAAGGTTTTATATAAGAACCATTTAATAGTTTTATAAAAAAAAATAATTAAAACTATGTAGAATTCATTAAATGATTTACGATGCTGCGTTAAAACAATTTTAAGAAATGAATGATTAAATAAATTAAAAAAGAATTACGAAGAATAAAAATATGAAATGAATAATAATACTCAATTGTAATAAAAACAAAATTAAAAAGACAATTTACAAACTATTAAAATAGAGTGAAAGACCAGAATGAAATTCGCACAAACGATCGGGGGTTTAAAAAGCAAATATCCAAATACCAAAGCGCGGCGTTTAAATAGGGGGTAAGTTGAAATTAAGCGCAATATTCATGGGAAAAATTCAAAAAAAGAAGAAAACTTATTTGAAAAATCGAGAAACACAGAAGGACTTGTCGTGTAGTTTTTCCCACAAGCAGAAACGCGCGGACTCTTGTTGATGGGTCGGGTCACGCGCGGGTCCTTATTAGCTTAAACGACGCCATTTTTTAACTCCACTTAAGCCCCATTTTATCCTTAAAATTCATTTTTTACAGATTTTCAAAAAAAAAAATTTAGGGTAAACTCCTTTTCCTTCAATCCCCTCCATCTCTTGTTTGGCTGACGCTGACTTCGTCGGAGGTCTGATATGCCTCGGCCTAGGATGGTGACCTGGGCTTCGTGATATAGGGGTTTAACCCCTCCTTGGAAGAGACGTGAAGGCTTAGCCTTCTTAGCCCGAAAACGGAAAGAAAGGAGAAGCGACCAAGGTCTCGACTCCGCCTGGTCTGTCTTCGACGCCTGCGACGACTTCCGACGACGAGGGCCACTTAGGTACTTTCTTTTCCTTTCTTCTTCGTTTTTTATTTCATATATTGAAATATATGTAAAAATAAATAAAGAAAATCAAAAAAATAATAGAAAGTGAAATCACCTTAAAAATTTGACTGCTTTTGTATTGGTGTTCGATATCTAAATTTCCAATTTTCTATTGATCGGTTTTTTTTCTTTTTTCTCTTGTTTTACAGTTATTTTGGGTTTTATAACCTGAAAAAATGAAAAAAAAGGAAATATATTCGCTGCTATATTTCTTTCTTTTTTGCTGATGAAAAACGGAGAACGTGGCAGCGATAGGGGGATTTGCGCCAGCTGCGGCGCGACTGGCGGCATGACTGAGGGGCTGCTGGGGCTTGTGGCGCGAGGGCTTCCTAGGGTTCCAGAAACCCTTAGTTTCTGTTTAGGTTTGGGCCATTGGGCCAACAGGTATTGGGTCATTGGGCTATTTTTAGGCATTAGACTTTTGGGTAGTCTGTTTAGTTTGTAATTGGGCTGCCGTTAATTGGTTTTGGGCTTTGTAAAAGGACTTGGACTATTTAATTTATTTGGTTTATTATTTTTAATTTGCATGATCTGTGGACTCGGGCAAAATGGGTTATAACAGCTGCCCCTCTTTGCTCATTGTCGTGTAACGAGAATGGAGCAAAGACTATAAAAGGACCAATTTTGCCCAGTCTTGGCTGAGCCTTGACTTCTTGGTCTTCTTCAAATGGCTTCCAACTCCACTACACCTTCAATGGTATTGGAACTTCATCTTGATTTCAATGAGTCTGATGGCTTCAAATTGCTTTATTGCAACTTCAGGAATGCAATATCCGTTATCATCGATCTACTCCACTCCTTCTCAATGGAAATAAGATCTGCTATCTTCGATCTGCTCTACTCTTGCTCAGTGGATATAAGATCTGGTTTCTTCAGTCTACTCCATTGCCAATAAGACTTGCTCAAATTCGATCTGCTCCACTCCTGCTCAGTGGAGATAAGATATGGTTTCTTCAATCTGCTCTATTGCCAATACATGGAGATAAGACTTACTCAAATTCGATCTACTCCACTCCTACTCAGTGGAGATAAGATCTGATGTTTTTGATCTGCTTCCTACAACTTCAGGAAGATGAGATCTTCTATCTTCAGTCTACTCCGCTGCAACTTCAGGGAGATAAGGCTGAAAGTGTCTTCGATCTGCTTCCTGCAACTTTAGGAAGATGAGATCTTCTATCTTCAGTCTACTCCGCTGCAACTTTAGGGAGATAAGGCTGAAAGTGCCTTGGATCTCCTTCCTGCAACTTCAGGAAGATGAGACAGTGTCCACTGAAGGACATGTCCTGTAGACTCGGTTCCATATGTTTATGTCACATGACTAAGATGCTATGATCAGAATGAATCAAATGCTTCTAGCTACATGTGTTAAGAGTGACATGAATGTAACATGTCATGAGAATGATTCTTTTAAGGATTAGAATGCAATGATCGAAATGAATCTAATGCTCCTAACTAAATGATATCAGGGATGACACTTGCATGAATGCAAGATGTTATGAGAATGATCTCTTTCTCTTTTTTTTTTGTACAATGATTAGGATACAATGATCGGAATGAATCAAATGCTCCTAACTGGAAGTGTGAGAATGATCCCTTGTTTGGGTTGTCATTGCTCATAATTCATCAAGGTTCTATCACTGGTGCATTACCATGCTTTCTTGTTCAGCTGGTATCTTTGACAAAAAACCCGAAGAAACAATCATATTCTGTTCAGCAAGCTCGCCCCACTGTAATTTCATAGTCCCTTCCACTTAAACTTTGGGATATAAAGTTTGTACCTCCCACTGCAACTTCAGGGGGATAATATTTGGTTTCTTCTATCCAATTCGTTACCAATTTGATCTGTTACACCATTCTCTGGGTGTAATAACCAAATGTATGTGTCTGCAATTTGTATGAAATCAAGATATCAGTTTTCTTTTCTCGAGAATGAACCCCTTTTACCCTTTGGTTGACATTGCTCATCATTTGTCGAGAGGGAATCATTGACGAAATGTCTTATCCAATAAAATTCAAAGAAAATAATCATCTTTCAATATTTCCAAACCTTAGGCTTGGTGAGTTCTAAACAATAGTCCCGTTTCAGATTCCTATATTATTTAGAAGTTTCCAGAGTAATATGCGAAACTCTTTTATGAAAATATTATTAATCCATTAATCGTTATTTCAATATAAAATGCTTGAAAAAGATCACAACAATGGACGAGAAAGAAAATAATCAAGAGCATTGCTCGAAACAAATAAGTTAATCAAAGATAACCAAGGCAATAAAAGAAAATAAATCAAGGTGTATCTTGAAATGAAAAAAGTAATCAAAGATAACCAAGACCATAAAAGAAAATTGATTGAGGTGTATATTTGAAAAGAATAAAGTAATCAAGGATAGCAAATTGAAATTAGGTAAGATAGAAGCTAGGTGCCCCAGATATCGCAGCCTGAGCTTCTCTGTACAAACTTCTTGAGAACCATTTTGAGCTGAATACGTGTTTAGAGGATCCGGAGTACCTGGTCAACGCCCCAAGACGTAGCATACTTCCTCATTGTTCATTCAGGCATAGCAAGACTTCCACATGCCCTATCTTTGATCAAAATTTGAGCCGCCCTTTTCGGGTTTTAAACTTAAAACCCCTTTGGTCTCAAAACGCCCTTTGCGGGTTTTCGCATTGGCCTCTCTTTTTTTTTTTAGATTTTGAATTTGAACCCAAGGTGCCCTTTGCAGGTTTTCACCTTGGCCTTTCCCCTTTCAGGTAAAATACCTCTTGACTAAACTTGAATTCACCGGATTGGGCAAGTCTTTAGCATCCATCTCGGTCAATATCAATGTTATTCTGGAACATGCCTTCTTTACAACATAAGGTCCTTCCTAGTTTGGCATCTGCATTTCTCTGAAATCCTTTTTGTAAAAGAAAGATCAGGTTCCCCTCGTGGAATCCTCTAGGACAAACCTCTTTTTCCTAAGCTCCCCTCATTTGACCATGATAGATAACTTTTAACCTTTTTTCCTTTGATTAGGTCCAATTGACAAAACTGTTTCTATCCCAATGAGAAATGTGTTGCCCCAGCGAAGGTTCTAGCCGACATTCGATAAAACAGAGGGTAAATGATAACTTCTTTATACCAATCTTTACAAGTCCCAGTCATCTTTTCTACAATCCTTTTTTTTTGTTTTTTCTTTTTGGCTGCCTTTGTTACTCTGTGATATGGCGTCTGATCTTTGAACAGACTACAAACTTTTGACTTTGTCATTTTTGGCATTTCTTTGTCGGCGCCTGATCTTTTTTTTTTAGAATTTGATGACTATAGACTTTGTAACATTGGCATATGAAGCTACTTCCACCCTCTTAGTGAAGTAAATGACGACTACGACGATGAATCTAAAAGCTTTTGACGAGATTGGCCCCATCACATCCCTGCCCCATATATGGAAAATTTGTGAAACAATGGAGAAGGCACATGAATCTTGTCTCCTTAAATACGGCATAGGTGATACCATCCCCTTCTATGTAGATTAACAATACCCAAACCTCATGTTAGCTTGACTACTGTAAAACCTTTAGCATGTATCCTTCTGATACCCTTATGGACCTCTTTTAAAATATCAACGTACCCATATCTGAGTAGTCCAGGCATGTCCTGATATGATCGTGCAAAAACATCTTTGCCTTCTTGAAATTAAATCAATGATGTCCTGCCTTACTTCTACGGTGAGCTGGGCTTCGATCTTCACCCCTTTTTTAGGCTTGCAATGTACACTGACCCTATGTAAGGTAGGATCTATTTTTTCATCATTTTCTACCATCCTTAACAAGTCAGAAGATAGATTGCAATCTCTGTCATCTTCAAAGTCCTGAGATCCTTCTAAACACATATCTTACTCGAAAGGAAACTCTGAGTCAGTAACGGCGTTGCTCATATTGTTGATATTTGGAGACCTATTGTAGGTTCGGAAGCAGATTCCAAAGAATAAATGATTCAAGGAATGATTGTTTGTATGATCATGAAAGAATAAAAGAAAATCCAAAAATAAAAGAATCTATACATGGAAAGAATAAAAGAATATTTGTTCAAGAAGATGCATTTTATTGAAATAAAAATTTCGGACATGAGCCTATTTCACAAAAGGATTTTTATTGCCTCTAGGCTTAAGGCAACAATGCGTGTTTTGAATATTACTCTAGATTAACTCTAAAAATACAGGGATCTCTTC
Source organism: Gossypium australe (assembly GCA_005393395.2). Lineage (NCBI taxonomy): Eukaryota > Viridiplantae > Streptophyta > Magnoliopsida > Malvales > Malvaceae > Gossypium > Gossypium australe. The sequence goes on along the minus strand of CM016625.1, from coordinate 29,203,884 downwards.
CATAGTCCCATTATTCAAAACACTCCCAAATACGCTAGGGTTTGGAAACTTCGTTCCCTGGTTCCCTCTTCGCTTTTGATTTCTTCAAGGAGTCGCAACTTTCTTGTATCCTCCTTCAATTATCGCATTTACTGCCTCGTCAAAGTGATTAGGTTCTGATGAATCGTCGAACTTCACAATTCCCATTTTGATGAACCTTTCGACCAACTTTTTAAATGTAGTACAGTTTTCAATTGAGTGACCTGTTATTCTCGCGTGGTACTCGCATTGGGCATTCTCATTGTACCACTTTGGGAACGGAGGTTGTACAGGTTCTGAGTAGGATAGAGACACGACATGCACATCAAAAAGATTCTGATACAGCTCTTTATATGTCATCGGGATGGGTGTGAACTGGAGCTTTTCTATATTTGGCCTCGAGTTGGGTTCCTGTCTTGAAGAGCCTTGATAGCTAGTGGTTACAGCCTTTGGCTGGCTTACGATGACTGGTTTAGGATGCCTGCTCAAGGTACTTATTTCATTTTCCTTGTTTCTTGGGGTTGATCTTCTGGCACTTTCTCTCGTGTCTATCCTCCCACTCCTTACCGCATTTTCCATCATTTCGCTAGCCATTACTATATCTGAAAAGCTTATGGTGGCGCTTCCCAGCATATGGTTAATGAATGGGGCTTTTAGGGTATTGATGAAAAGCATTGTGGTCTCCTTTTCTAAAAGCAGCGGCTGAACTTGTATGGCAACCTCCCTCCATCTTTGTGCATACTGCCTGAAGCTTTCATTTGACTTCTTCTCCATGTTTTGCAAGGTGATTCTGTCAGGTGTCATGTCTGTGACATGATTGTATTGCTTCATGAAGGCTTGGGCCAAATCTCTCCAAGAGCTAATCCTAACATGGCTGAGTTGATTATACCACCTAGACGCTGCCCTACCAAACTGTCTTGGAAACAATGAATCAAGAGTTGGTCATTGTTAACGTAGCCAGCCATCCATCTACAGAACATAGTAATATGGGCTTCAGGGCAGCTGGTCCCATTGTACTTCTCAAATTCTGGCATTTTGAACTTGTGAGGAAGCACCAAATCTGGAACCAAGCTCAAATATTTAGCATCAATTCCATGATGATTATCATCATTTTCTAAAGCCTTGAACTTTTCTTCCAACCATCTGTAACGATCTTCTAACTGCCTAGAAGATTCAGTTCTTATCCCTTCCCTCTCTGCTATATCCAAATCAGGTATAACAGGATTTGCTGGGTTATCTCCTGGGTTGAACCCTGAGCCAACATGAAAGTTCATGGGTCGTCTAGTATCAGCTTGCCTTTGTTGAGGCCTAATCGTGACAGATGTCTTTTGGGGATATTCTGTAGGCTGTGCATGTGGTGGGGTAAAACCCGGGGGAATGCCTTCGCTCTTTTCTCCAGTAATAGCCATGGGATCTTTTCCTTTTTCCAACGTTCCCTTCAGTATTTGGGACATTTGAACCATCATGTTCCTTTGAGCTTCCAGCATCTGGTCTCTCATCTCCTGTTGGAGCTTTGCTAATTGCTCTTACATCTGGTCTTGCATGTCTTTTTGAATTTGTTCAAGTCTTTGATCCATTTTCTTTGTCTTGGCACGTGTACCATAACGGTGTTCAGTTTCCAAATTTTCTTTCCCTCTTTCTCTTTTCTCTCTATTATAATTTCAACTAATTAGACTCTCTCTATGGACTTAAATGCATATGATGTGATGTAATGTAAATGCATGAATGCAAAGAAAGAGAGATGTTGATTCTGAATTCAATTCCATTAGAAAACTTTTCTAGAAAGCAAATTTCTTTACATAAAACGAATTACATATACGGCTTTGCCCTCATATTCCAAAAAACATCAATCCCTTTCTTCGCAAAGGTCAAATCTTGCAAACTTCGAATAGATGCCTCCATTAGCTCCTTTTTGCTTGATCTGGGCCGCGACTCACTGCTCACTTATTTCCATAATGCTCGTTAGCCTCTTCAAGAAAGTTAAGACGTGGTGATTCTCGAATGATCTTTGTCTGCTTGAATCCTCGGGCAATAAAGTCTTGTATTCCTTCACGGGCTATCAATCTTTTCTTGTTGTGTTTACTTAGACCATATTCGGACAATCGTATTATAATTCACTTGATCAAGAAATCCATTTTCTTATGACAAACTTTTCTATTTAGCAATCGAACTTGAATCAACACCTCTTTTCTATGATGTGAATGCAATGTAATCAAAACAAAAGAGAACACGTTAGCACAAAGAAATAAATAACAGAATAGGGCACTTATCTAGGTGACCACTAGGGTTTAGCATAGTTCTGCCTAGGGTAAGAACTTAGGTTTTCTACATGTGGTTTAACTCTAAAATTGAGGTACCCGAACCAGCAGGTTCCTCTATCCTCACCCATTATAGGCTCATCTAGATCAAATTCAGTTCAGGGGAATACATTTCCCTATGGCTATGCGGAGGTGAAACCCTCACGAAGACATAGGTACGGATGTATCCCGGAAGCAGTCCACTAGCCCATACGGAGGTGAAAACCTCACAAAGGCATAGTTTCTCACTCCCACTTAAAAGGTGCGACCACAGCGGTCATGCAATGCAATACAGAGATATTCCATAAAATTAGAACCACAAGCAATAAAAGGATCATAGTTTTTCAAATTGGATTCCAAAATTTAGACAAAAGGACAAGAAATAATCAATTTTACAGCTTGACTCTCTTATTATCCCTAGCGGAGTCGCCAAGCTGTCAAAGCCATTTTTTATTTTGATTTAAAAACGGGGGTCGACTTTTTAAAAAAATGAAAACGGGAGTCGCCACCAATCCCTTTTTACTTAGGTGTAATTGGATCACCTTATAAGACGTTTTATGTCAAAACATTGATTTTGGTCCACGAAATACAAGAAAACGGGTTCGGGAGTCGGTTACGTACGAGGAAGGGTTAGCACTCTCGTAATGCCCAAAATTTGGTACCTAATTGATAATCTCATGTCCTAACATCGAAAATTTGAAAAGATTTTAAAATACAATTCCTTTTAAAAGAATGTTTGAATAACCCGTTTTGAAATATTAAGATTCATTTGTTCCATAAGGATAAAATATCACATCCAGTACGTTAGGGTGCGACATTTTAACCCCTGAAACTATGATCGTCCCTTAATTTCCCAAAACATGAAATTAAAAGGATATTTAGTTATTTGGGCGTACGAAAAACCGAAACCCAGCACGTTAGGGCACAATTTCTCAAACTTCCAAACACGAAACATTGCCTTGTTTTCTGAAATCCTTATCCCGAAATAACGAAACGTCACATCCAATAAGTTAGGACACGACAATTTTGAATTCTCGAGAATAAGTTTTTTCTATTTAACTTTTAAAAGGAAAGTAATGGGTTCTTTGGACTTGAAGAGGAAAATCGAAACCTAGTAAGTTAGGGTACGATTTCTTTCGAACCCTAGAACGCAGAATGTTTGCTTATTTTGAAAATCAGATAAAATGTAATGCCTTGAATAAAATGTGATGTGGCCGTAATAGAATGAAAGACAGATTATAGTAGACATGCATACTAGGGTAGAAACGAGGGAGATATTATAAATTACAATAATAAAAGCAAAAATAAATAAAAATTCAAACAAATAATATGCAATAAAAGAAAAATAGTAACAAAAATGCAATAATAAAATATATTAAAAAAATAATAAAATAATATTAATAATAAAGATAATAGAAAATAATAATAACAAATATAATTATAATAATAGTAAAAATAAAAAAAATAGTATTAGTAATAATAAAATAATAATAAGGATATTAAAATTATAGTAGTAATAAGAATAATAATATACATATATATGCTTAAAAGAAAATATATAAACATAAATAGATTAAAAAGCCAATTAAAAAATGATCTACAAAAAAAATATAATATAATTATTCGAAGTAAATGTCCTATAAATTTTAAAACAAAGAGACATATATAAAGAAAATTTTAAAATGAAAAAAAAGTTTTATATAAGAACCATTTAAAAGTTTTATAAAAAAAAATAGTTAAAACTATGTAGAACTCATAAAATGATTTACGATGCTGCGTTAAAACAATTTTAAGAAATGAATGATTAAATAAATTAAAAAAGAATTACGAAGAATAAAAATATGAAATGAATAATAATACTCAATTGTAATAAAAACAAAATTAAAAAGACAATTTACAAACTAATAAAACAGAGTGAAAGACCAGAATGAAATGCGTACAAACGATCGGGGGTTTAAAAAGCAAATATCCAAATACCGAAGCACGACGTTTAAATAGGGGGTAAGTTGAAATTAAGCGCAATATTCCTGGGCAAAATTCAAAAAAAAGAAGAAAACTTATTTGAAAAATCAAGAAACACAGAAGGACTTGTCGTGCAATTTTCCCCATAGGCAGAAATGCGCGGACTCTTGCTGATGGGTCGGGTCACGCGCGGGTCCTTATTAGCTTAAACGACGCCATTTTTTAACTCCACTTAAGCCCCATTTTATCTTAAAATTCATTTTTTTATAGATTTTCAAAAAAAATTTAGGGTAAACTCCTTTTCCCTCAATCCCCTCCATTTTTGTTCAGCCGGCGCTGACTTCGTCGGAGGTTTGATACGCCTCGGCCTAGGACGGTGACCTGGGCTTCGTGATATGGGGGTTTAACCCCTCCTTGGAAGAGACGTGAAGGCTTAGCCTTCTTAACCCAAAAACAGAAAGAAAGGAGAAGCGACCAAGGTCCCGACTCCGCCTGGTTTGTCTCTGACGCCTGCGACGACTTCTGATGGCGAGGGCCACTTAGGTACTTTCTTTTCCTTTCTTCTTCGTTTTTTATTTCATATGTTGAAATATATGTAAAAATAAATAAAGAAAATCAGAAAAATAATAGAAAGTGAAATCACCTTAAAAATTTGACTGCTTTTGTATTGGTGTTCGATATCTAAATTTCCAATTTTCTATTGATCGATTTTTTTTCCTTTTTTCTCTTTTTTTTACAGATTATTTTGGGTTTTATAACCCGAAAAAATGAAAAAAAAGGAAATATATTCGCTGCTGTATTTCTTCCTTTTTTGCAGATGAAAAACGGAGAACGTGGCGGCGATAGGGGATTTGCGCCAGATGTGGCGCGACTGGCAGCGTGACTGAGTGGCTGCTGGGGCTTACAGCGCGAGGGCTTCCTAGGGTTCCAGAAACCCTTAGTTTCTGTTTAGGTTTGGGCCATTGGGCCAATAGGGTATTGGGTCATTGGGCCATTTTTAGGCATTAGACTTTTGGGTAGTCTGTTTAGTTTGTAATTGGGCTGCCGTTAATTGGTTTTGGGCTTTGTAAAAGGACTTGGACTGTTTAAGTTATTTGGTTTATTATTTTTTATTTGCATGACCTGTGGACCTGGGCAAAATGGGTTATTACAGAAGAAATAGGCCTTGAGAATAGGAACACATAAAAGTTTATGTGTGCAAGGAAATAACACAATTGACTGTCTGCTCCAGTGGTTAAGTGATTTAGCAGTGTTTGGGAGTGTCTGAGAAGTCTTGGGTTCAAACTTGGGCTTTAGCAAAAAATTTATTTTTAGTGAATAAAATCATTGGGATCTAGATAGAAGGTTCTTAAATATTTGTGGTTAAATTATAACACAAAAAGAGCCTATGGTTTAGTGGTAAGGTGGCGTGTAGAGTTCTCTCGAGGTCTAAGGTTGAAGTCATGGCAAGGTAAAAAGAGTATTTATTTTGCTCTCTTTCCATGTGAGAAGCAGAAGTCGACTGAAACTCTGCAAGGTGGAATTTGAATTGGTCAAGAGATAATGGTGGAGAAAATCAAGGAAAGGATTATGGAGCAAATCAAGGAGGATGGGGGAGTGAGGGAATAGGTGTGCCGAATTAGGACTCTGAACTCCCTAGTAATCGGTTTTGGTAGGGAATTTTCACTTTGGGTCAGTTTCGTTTTGCCACCAATTTGTTTCCTTTCTTCTCCCTATAGTGCTGAATTTTGCATTTGATCTTTTGTGCATTTTTTTTTGTTTCAATTCCTGTTGTTCTGCCAAATTTTCTGTGCTACCTTTTTCTAAGCCATTCTTTTCTCTTTCTTCTGTTTCAACCTGTGCCGAAATCACCAATTCTGCTCCTGTCTCCTCTCGGTTCCCAAGCTCTGGCTGAATATCCTGCCTATTGTTTTTGCTCCATTGATTATTGTTTCCTGGGCCGATTTCATCCTCTTTTCCTCTTTCTTGTTCTTTTTCTTTCTTGGCATTCTAGTAGGTTGTGACCGAAGTTCTACCCTTCCCTCATCGAATTGGTTTTTTCCTTTTTCACTGGGTGTTTCATACTTTGGCCGAATCTCAGCACTGTCCCTCTCTATTTCAGTTCTGCAAGTGTTCCTGGCAATCGGTAAGTGTCCATATTTCCTCCTTTCATTCAAATCTGTTCTCTCTAATCATTTTCTAAAAAGCTGAATGTTCTTGTCCATATGTGCTCTGACTACGGTTCTCGTTCCTTCTTTGCAATATAGTGATCGATGTGTTAGGTGTTCCCAATGAGTGAAGGGGTGCAAGGGTTACCAAGCCGTTGAGGTCCGTTCTTCTGTTATTTGATTAAGGTAATTTCGATACCTTGTTTTTGGGTAGGCCGAATATTCATTTATTTTTTAGAGGATAGTATTTGTGGATTTAAGCCACATTTACAATCGGTCCTTTCTAATAAGACATGTTGTTAGGCAGTAAATCGGTAAGAGACGTACGATTGTTCTTAGTCAGCGATCAAAAAGGAGTAGATCGCGTGGTACTCAATCAAGGTTGGTAGTGATTATTGTTTGGGGATTAAGTGCTTTGAACAATAATATATGAAAGACTGACTGTATATGAAATGAATGTAGGTTGGGCGCTTAAGAAACTTCGAACGGTTGCTTAAATAGGTGTGTACCTGTTTTCCATAAATGATAATCGGCTTAAAAGCCGAAAGGGTGTGTAACCATACACCAAAATTGTTACTGTCAAAACCCGAAAAGGTGTGTAATCACACAATCTCTGTTGTGAATCGGTAAACGCCGAAAAGCCGAAAAGCTGAAACTTCGACATTCGAGGCCTCATAAGCGTGTGATCGCTTGCGTGGTAAACCGAGCCCACAAATCATGGGTGATAGATTGTAGAGGCCACTACGAGCGTTCTCGTAATCTTGGGCCTTGTTTGGCTGAAATGGGCCGTGTGGGCCCAATGGGCTCGTGGGCCCTACACGGATAAAATCCACGTTAAGTGGCAAATACTGGATTTGGCTATGTAGTTCACATAGTCGTGACTAAATTTGGGCTAAATGGGCCACACGAGCATGTGGGCCCATGTGGGCCGAATAATGGGCCTTGGGCCCATTGACACAGTTATGACCATTTAGGTTATCTGTGTCGCTCAAGGTGACTGTAGACCTTCGGAGTGGTCGTTATCTACACCGAGACCCCAAAATAAGTAAAATGACCATAATGCCCTTGTAGAGCAAAATGACCGTAATGCCCTTGTAAGGTAAAATGACCGTAATGCCCCTGTAGGGTAAAATGACCGTAATGCCCCTGTAGAGTAAAATGACCGCAATTCCCCTGTAGGGTAAAATAATCGTAATGCCCCTGTAGGGTAAAATGACCGTAATGCACCTATAGGGTAAATGACTGACTTGTGCTATGATTTGACTGTGATTGTATGACTATGATTTGATTGACTTAACTGTGAATGATATGATGATTTGTGGGCCAGGCATTCTGCATACATGACATACTACATGGGGTTGGAATATTGGTTATGGAGGAAGTACTGTTTTGATAGGGTCGCACGGGTCACACGAGACGACTGTGCTTTAAGCCAATTAATCTGATTATGGCTTTGTGCCAACCTAATTATGGCTCTGTGCCATCTTGATTATGACTTTGTGTCGATCATATTTATCCATGGCTGTGTGCCGATCGTAATTATTGATGACTTTGTGTCAATCATACTTATCCGTGGCTGTGTGCCGGTTATATTACCGTAGCTGATGGCTATGTGCCGATCTTATTATAGTTACCGATGGCTACGTGCCAATTATAAGACCATTACTAAAGGCTTAAAGCCGCATATATACTAGCAGCTTTGCTGCGATTTTGGTTAGTGCTGCAACTGATGCTAACACTGTAAGTGTAGGGATGGCGTGGGTGATTTATTCCCCATAGGTAGTGCAGGGTTGGACGGAGGCAAGTGCAGGGCTGGATGGGTGATAAACCGTAATTATAACATATTTCAATCCCACATTTAACTTACTTTTGGATGATTTATCCCTCAATTTATGTAAAAAGGTGCTCTTAATCATTTCTTTTCATGTCTTATACCCAGGAAAGTAGCCGAGGATGAAAAGAACGTAAAACGGGCCCAAAATAGAGTAAATGAGCCATATCACGAAATCTACATGGCCTGGCCCAAATAGCACACGGCCGTGCCTCGCTGATCATTTGAACACAGCCTCACCCCGATTTACACGGCCGTGCTTCAAGTTGGAAATCTAAACACGGCTTGAAGTCGAGCCACACGAGCGTGTAACTGGCCGTGCCTTAGTCGCTGGAAAGAGTAATTTCAGCCGGAAAAGGATACTTAGGGAGAAAGAATCACATTCCAAGAGCCTATATATATCCCCCAAGTGCCACCTTTGAAAAGGCATCAAAGCTAGGCCAAAGAGCCAAGCCGAGAAGGTCAGAGTTGAGGGAATCACTCGAAGATAGCCAGTTGATCCATCCCAAGAAGCCGGAGTTATACTCAAGATGGCAGATTTCTCCTTCAATTTCTTCAGGGAGTTTTAGGGATTTCTTATGTTTTGTTTTATCTTTTCCCTTGAGATGTTTTCTTTATTTGTCATGAACTAAACCCTTTAGATACCTGAAGGGGATGAAACCTAGATGAGTCTTGTTATTTGATTTCTGAATAATATGATAATTACTTAGTTTGTTCTTAATTATGTTGCTTAATCCAAATCTGATGTGCTTAGGTGGAGGAGGAATAGACCCTGCTTAAGAGTAGATCTAGCATAATTAAGCGGAGTTGATCGAACTCCTAGAGATAGGGTTACGAGATTTTGCCGGATTAGGGTGAAACCTAATATGGGAGTCTGTAGATCGATTTACTGCTATTCTAGGGGGTTATTATAAGAGAACGAGAGTTCCACTAATTAACCTAGGGTTAGACGTTATTCGCCTCGAGAGAGGGTTTAATATACGTTAGGGAGTCCTACAGATCAAACTAAGTAAAGAAATCATATGGTTCAGTGTTAGATAACAAGTGAAGTCTAGGTGGATTCTTCCTGAGGGTATCGTCGTGATCAACTGAGTTTTTCTTTAAGTTATTTTCCAATTCGTTCTTTTTGTCTTATGTCTTTTATCTTAGTAGTCGTTAATTTAGATTAAAGTAACTTCACTTTATTTTTAAGGCTAAATAATAAAAAGAAAATTAGTATTAATACTTTTATTAGTTCCTTTGGGTTCGACAATTCGGTCTTGCCTAAGCTATACTACTGTTCAAGAGGTACACTTGCCTTTAATCGCTGTCAGAGTTAGTTCCCAGGTTTGATCTTTTGTTTTATGAATTTTAAAGCTCTGATTTCAGCGATCAAGTTTTTGGCGCCGTTGCCAGGGAACTAAAATATTAAGAAAGCTCTATTTTTATTAATTTAGCCATTAATTGTTATTTTTTACAATTTGTTTTCTTTTTAGGTCAAATTTTAATTTTTGCTATAATTTTTCTTCCTTTCTTTCTTCTCCTAGCAAGTACCTCTAGTTTATGACTAGAAGGAACTCGAGAGGACCTTTGGTATACGATAGTGAAATCGAAGCTACCGTTCGTAGGACTCGCAGAGAAATCAGGTGAGCCCTAAATTACACAGAGGAAGATCAAGAAGACAAATCCAATACTACTGAAGGGATGGACGAGAACCACATGATGTGGGGGAACGCAATGCTCCACGTACAATGTTTGATTATGCTAAACCGCATTTAACAGGAGCAGAATCTAGTATTGTTAGGCCTGCCATAGCTGCTAACAATTTTGTATTAAAGCCTAACACAATACAAATGATTCAACAGTTTATTCAATTTGATGGTTTGCAGGAAGAAGATCCAAACGCTCATATAGCTAATTTTTTTTAGAATTCTGTGATACCTTCAAAATAAATGGCATTTCTGATGATGCCATACGTCTTCGGTTATTCCCTTTTTCATTAAAGAATAAAGCCAAACAGTGGTTAAACTCGTTACCACGAGGGTCAATCACTATATGGGAACAAATAACTGAAAAGTTTTTATTGAAATATTTCCCACCGGCCAAAATGGCTAAATTATGGAATGATATCTCTTCTTTTGTGCAGATGGATTTAGAGACATTATACGACGCATGGGAGAGATACAAAGATCTCTTGAGAAGGTGTCCACACCATGGTCTACCCTTGTGGCTACAAGTCCAAACTTTCTACAATGGTGTAAACCCTTCCACGAGGCAACTAATTGATTTAACCGCCGGTGGAACTCTGAATAACAAGACTCCTGAAGCAGCCTACGAGTTCATTGAGGAGATGTCATCGAATAATTATCAGTGGCAGGTTACAAGGATGAAACCGACAAAATCAGCTAGAGTTTACAATCTTGAGGCGATAACCATGCTATCAACACAGGTAGAGATGATGAATAAAAAGATTGATAGTTTGTGTTCTTCGCAGGCACATCCAGTCATGCAGTGCGACGCAAGTGGAACTGTGGCGAATCCTGAGTACCCACCCTACCAACCGAAGCAGGAAGCGAACAGATGAACTATATAGGTAACAATTTCAGATCTAATAATAATCCTTATAGTAAAACTTACAATCCAGGTTGGAGGAACCACCCAAATTTTTCATGGGGAGGTCAAGGAAACCAAGGAAATCAAAGACAACAACCTCCTCAGAACTTCCAAAATCAGCCCTATCCAAAAAAGAAGAAACCAACCCTCGAAGAGATGCTGACAAAATTTTCGGCAGACACAGAAAAATGTTTCCAAGAAACTGAGAGAACAATCAAAAGCAACGAGAGCCGAATCATGGAAATTACTAAGTCAGCCAAGGAAGTCACTAATGCAGTCGAACAACTTGCAAAGCTGATGTCAAAACGACCGCAAGGGCGTCTACCTAGTAACACGGAGATTAACCCTAAGGAACAAATTCAAGCCATCACAGCTCAGGACAGTAAAGGGTTAGATGAACCCAATACAATTCCAGAAAACAAGGTAGACGAAGGTAAAACAAAGGTAACACAAGAAAAGCCAAAATCGATAATCAAAGAGTACCAACCTAGCATACCTTATCCCGAAGCAATAAAAAGAGATGATTCAGAGGAACAGTTCGGTAAGTTTCTTAAACTTTTAAAGAAATTACATATTAACTTACCTCTTCTTGAAGCTCTTTTTCAGATGCCAGACTCGAGGAAATTTTTAAGGCAGCTCTTGACAAACAAATGCAAAATAGATGAAGAGCACCATGTGGAATTGAACGCAGCATGCTCAGTAATGTTACAGAATAAACTACCACAAAAACTAAAAGATCCAGGGAGTTTTACAATTCCATGTTTAATTGGTAGTTTGCCTGTTGATAATGCATTAGCTGATTTAGGGGCAAGTATAAATGTCATGCCTTATACATTGTTTAAATGATTAGGTTTAGGGAAGCCCAAGCAAACTAGGATGAGCAATCAATTAGATGATAAAACTGTCAGAATTCCTAGGGGCATTATTGAAGATGTTCTTGTAAAAATCGATAAATTTGTTTTCCCAGTAGACTTTGTTGTCTTAGACATGGATGAGGATAATTCAATCCCCCTAATTTTAGGAAGACCTTTTCTAGCAACTGTCAAGACTAAAATTGATGTTGCCACAGGACAACTTATACTTTGTGTAGGTGATGAATCAATCAGTCTTCAAGCTCTTAACTCGGCCAGGACAACAATCGATGAAGGTAAGAAAGTCACTTCAAATGATAATCAAATTGTTCAACTTTCATCGCAGGAAACATCACAAGGACACAAACCTGAGCCGACTCATAGACCCCAAATCAACAAAGAGGAATTATACAAGGAACAAAGCCTTAGGGTTGACAAATTAGAAGAGCAGAAGACACACGTCAAGGAAGAACCGGAACCACACGAAGTAAAACTGGAGGAACCACCAGAAGAACTCGTAGGAACATCAAATCACTTCAAAATAGGAGACCAGGTACTATCAAACAAAGCCGACCCGCATATCACCACAACAGACCTGAAGGCAAAGGGAGAAATTCCTCTTAAGGTACGCGATATCTTTCTCCACGGAACAGTCGAGGTAAGCAATACCACATTCAGCACTTTAAAGGTAAACGCTTCTCGACTTAAATTTTGTCAAGAAAATAGAACTGTAAACATGAGGGAAGATATTCAAACCTTTAAACCTCCCTGATTTCTTTCAATTTCAAGGAAAGTCTAGCTTAGGACTATAAACGAGTGCTTCTCGAGAGGCAACCCGAGCACTAATACTATTTCCATTCAAATTTATTTTTAGTTTCTTTTCTTTCCATCTTTCTTTTCTTTAAAACTAACCAAAGGTGCAGAATTCCAGGCCACACGGTCTTACACACGGTCGTGTCCGTGATCGTCTGGACCACCGCAATCTCCGTACTAACATAGCAGAGGCCGTGTAACCCAGGCCCAACCGCTTTCCAATGTCACAGATCCAACCACTCTCCCACGTACTTCGTAAAAGTGGCACGGCCGTGCCCCACGACCGTGTGAAGCTACTGACTTGCCAAGCACGGGCGCAACACGCCCGTGCCTCCCAACCGTGCCTACATATTGACTTCTGAAACACGGGCGTGGTTGGCTGCACCACGAACATGGAAAATCAATACGACGGGACACACGGCTGTGCGAGGCGGCCGTGTAATTTGACACTCCCTTGGTACACGGGCATGGGCACGTACGTACCATATTTGGGGCCTCTATTTAAACACCACCCCACCCTCTCCCTATTCTTGTCCTTCACTCTCCACCTCTCCTCTTCCTCTTCCTCTCAAATTTCTCTATCTAACAAGTCTCTCAACCCCTTGAGCCACACAAGAAACCATGCCGAAGAACGGAAGAAGGCTAACCACAGTCTCCTCAAAGGAAACCTTACACATGAGTTCATGACGGCAGCTTCGTCTCAACACCAAGCCAAGGGTCTTTGAGACCAAATAGTTTTTATTTTTCTTTTCTCTTTTGCTTCAATTTCCTTCTCTTTGACAATCTTATGCTTAGTTTAGTTTAACTTATTTTAGTTTCTTAGTGTCAGGTCTGCCAGGCTGCTAGGGAATCACACCACTTCCGCCACCGCCAGCACCTTCGCAGCCCTAGAAGTCACACCCACCTCACGAACCATCCATCAATAAGGACTCTCTGGTCCATCCATGTAACATCCTAGATTAGGGGTTATGCGTTCGTGCGTAATTTATGAGATAGTGGGCTCAGTGGGTGTGTTGGATGTGTTCTGAGGAGTTTTAGGAACCCTAAGACAAGAGGAAATGTAAGGAAATGTATGGAAATGTATGGAAATGTAAGGAAATGTCTAGAAATGCAAGGAAATGTGTGGAAATGTAAGGAAATGTCCTGGAAATGTAAGGAAATGTCTTGTCTTGGAAATCTAGGGAAATGTCCTGGAAAGGTAAGGAAATGATTTAGAAATGAGTCAAAAGAGGAAAGTGAACATTTCTGAAACTTGGAAATGTAAGGAAATGTTAGGTTTAAAGGAGGCAAACGAAAATTTTTGGAAACTTGGAAATGTAAAGAAATGTCAAGTTTTAAGGTTTAAAAAGAGGAAATTAAAGCAAGGTGGCCTTAAGAAAAGTAATAGGAGGAATTTGACACACAATCAGGCTTGGAAAAGTGGCCTGAAGATGTCACTAAAGGCCCAGGTGGGTGACGCCACAAGCAGGTGCAATTGGGCCTGGGTTCGAGTTACTTGGGAAGCAAATAAAAGAAGTTTTATTTTTGCTTCCAGAAGCAGAGAGGTGAACGGCACAAGGCTTCTAAAAGACGAGTTTTATTCTCTTTAAATTTCGTCTAAATAGGAGATAAATAATGGATTTATTTATCATTATTTTCAAGAGATAATTGTTGGATTAATTCTTTTATTTTGTGATAATTAAAAGGATAAAGTTATCAAAATAGAAGAGTGGTGGCCAACTAAGGGACTCTAGCCTAGTAATTTTGGCTATAAAAAGGAAGAGTAAGGCTATTCTTCATTCATTCTTTTCTCTTCAAGAAAACCTCTACCGAAATTCTCTAAAGTTTCTTCTCTTCTCTCTGCCGAATTCCCTCTGCCATTATTCTCCTTTTCTCTTTTCTTTCCTTCTTCTATTACAAACACAATCAAAAGCCGAAGATACCAATAGCCCTAGTCGATTTCTCACTAAGCCTCAAGAGCCGAAATTGTTATCCACATCAAAGCCATAGCCGAATACTGCTAAGGGTTCAAGCAAGAGTTCCATCAAATTCTTCAGTAAGGGTAAGATTAGGTTAGATTCTCATTCTATTTCTCTTAAGGCTGTTGAAATTAAGATTCTAATACCCTTAATATCTGTTGCCGAAGAGTTCTTTCAGGATTTACTAAGTGTCGACTACAAGGAAGGAGAAGTTCTTTTCCCGAAGGTACACCATAAGCCGCGTGTTCCCTAGTTATTCGGTGAGTTTCGGGATTTAAAATCCACAAGGTAAGTGTCTATAGCATTCGGCCAAGGCCTATTTTAGTAGTTAGATCTATTATTATGTGTTTTAAGCCGAAAACTAACAGATTCAAGGGATCTAGTGAGTAGCCGATTTCAAATGAGAAGAATACAAGTTTTCGGGATTTGACTATAGTCAATTTGAAAACAAGGTAGGTTTTAAGAATACAAATCCTACTAGGATTTGGTTTTATAGGCTTTATGCTAACATACTAAGGTTACCAAATGTAGGAATTGAGATCTAAAGTAATAGATCGGTATTTTCGGGATTTCAACGAATTCGTTAAGCAAATCAGGTGTGTAATCCACACTAATTCTTAATATGTTTTATGGCAATATTTAATATGTGCATGTTTATAAGAATGTGAATATGGCTAAGGTACTGTGTTACGGTACAAAGTACTCAGGTACGTTTCGTACTCATACTAGGATTACGAAATATGTTATATCTAACATGTGAAAAGTGACATGAATGTGAATTTAAGTATGATATGCATGATATGAATAAAATGGGGCATTCGGGTTATATAAGAAAGGGGAAGTGAATAGGGTGACTTCGGTCTCACTATCTGAATATGGTGGATTCGGTCACATTATCTAAATGTGGTAACTTCGATTACATTATCTGAATGTGGTAACTTCGGTTACATTATCTGAATGTGGTGTCTCATGACAAAATTATCTGGTGGCTATGCCACGAATTATATATGGGCGATGAGCACGTCGACTGCAGCGACTGCCTTCGATGGAGTGTAGCGGAAGGAGGGTTGACTTAGTAGTCCCCACGGTGTGCAGGTTGGTACGGGGATGTATAGCGGATGGCATCTAGGTTTGGGTTCAAGATTGCATCATTATCTTGAATTATTATGTGAACATGATATGTATGGTATGCCTAAATCTATTAAATTTTAGTGTTGGTTGCACATTGAGTCTGTTTGACTCACCCCGTTGGGGAATATTTTTCAGGTGATGAGCAGTAATGGACCGGGTCGGCAGGAGCTTAGGGATGGCCATGCACAGCAAGAAATCTATGATTTGGACTTTTATTTTCTTTAAGTACTTTGTTTTAAATTTGGGTTATATTTGATGTAATAAGGCCATAGTGAACTATTTTATTTCTGTCTTATTGTTTAATTATGTTTACAAATTTTTATTAAGTTAAAGATTAAGTAATTTATTTTTTGAATATACTCTATATGTTTTATCACTTAAAAATTAAAAAGGGTTTTCAATATAAAATCGAATTCGTTTTCAACTCAAGCCCAACCCAAAACAATTTTTCTTTCAAAACACACCAATTTTTCCTAAGAAGCAAAAGAATTTGAATCGGTTTTCTTGAGGAACATACCAAATCTGGTCAAAGCTCGTGGGCCGGGTTTGGGGTGTTTCAATTTGGTATCAGAGCCCAGTTTCAAACCCTCGGCCTTGGGTTTAAGGCCCAAAACGTTTTCAAATCGAGCCCAAATGAGTTTTTGAAGATAAGCAGGTTTTCTGGCATGGCACCTAAGTCTCCGACCCGAAGTCCACCAGGTAAGTACCCCTAACCTTTGTGTGAATTATAGTATGAATTGTAGAAGGGTAGAACTGGAATGGCACGTAGAGTAGTATGATAAGTATTTGGAACCCAAGGACTAGTTTACCCCAACTATTACATAAGACTTAATGACTAATTAAACAAACCTATGGCTAAGTCGCCGAGTTAGGGTATGGCAACCATTGTGCACCTGTCTAGGATTGGATCCGGAAGAGCCTGGTATTTAAGCAGCCCTAGTGACTCACCTCCTCTTCGCAGGAATCCTACCTGGTGCGTAGCTTCGGTTCACCCTAACTAAGAGGACTCGGTCATAGGCTAAATACAATAACTAAAACCCGAAAGGGATTAGCCACATTTTTATGGAAACCCTAGTTTTAAAATGACTAAATTACCCTTTTGATTTATACAAGCTATCCCATAAAATTTTTCTGAAATATTTCTTTATTTACAAAATTACTAAAATACCCCTAGTGGTAAAATTACAAAAATGCCCTTGGTTTATGAAATTTCCAAAATACCCACAGTTCTTACCCAAAAAAAAATTCATTACTTTATAACAAGTCCAAAAACCCTAATTTGCAAAATATCAAAATACTTTGACTTTGGAAAATTACAAATTACCCCTGACTTACAAAATTATCAAAATGACCCTGATTTCCAAAATTTTTGCAACATCACCGTTTGGAAAGTACAATTCTCAAAAAAGAACTCTCAAAGTTTTGCAAAATTTGGAAATACCCCGGAAACATTAAACTTTACAAATTTACCCTGGTTTATTACCAAAATACCCCCGAGATCCAAAATTATCGAAGTACCCCGGATTTCAAATTTTTTTCAATACCGCGAGAATTTAAAAAAATTTCAAAATACTTTTTGACAAAATCACCAAGGAACTTTTTCTTTTGAAAAATTACGAAAATACCCCTGTAGGGCAAATTACGAAAATACCCCTAGGTAGTGGGAGAACAACAACAATGAAAACTACAACGTTTCTCTGAATGAACGAAAGTTCATAATTGATTGATGGATGTATGAATGAAAAGACTGTGTGCATGTATGAATACGAAAGAACCACTCCTAAAATTCTTCTCATAAAACTTCTTCGCAGGTAATAAGTGAAACAAGGACTAATGCATAAAACTTTGTAATCAGATTAAATCGCGACGTTAGAAATAAGTTCTAGGGGACGTGAACTGATAGTATTATTAATATCAGAGTGCGCAGCATAAGCGTAGTGCGGTGAGTTAAGATGTACGATTAACCGTTAGTAAGTAATTTCGAGGACGAAATTATTTTTAAGGAGGGTAGAACTGTAACATCCTAGATTAGGGGTTATGCGTTCGTGCATAATTTATGAGATAGTGGGCTCAGTGGGTGTGTTGGATGTGTTCTGAGGAGTTTTAGGAACCCTAAGATATGAGGAAATGTAAGGAAATGTATGGAAATGTATGGAAATGTAAGGAAATGTATGGAAATATAAGGAAATGTGTGTAAATGTAAGGAAATGTCCTGGAAATGTAAGGAAATGTCTTGTCTTGGAAATGTAGGGAAATGTCCTGGAAAGGTAAGGAAATGATTTGGAAATGAGTCAAAAGACGAAAGTGAACATTTCTGGAAACTTGGAAATGTAAAGAAATGTCAAGTTTTAAGGTTTAAAAAGAGGAAATTAAGGCAAGGTGGCCTTAAGAAAAGTAATAGGAGGAATTTGACACACAATCAGGCTTGGAAAAGTGGCCTGAAGATGTCACTAAAGGCCCAGGTGGGTGACGCCACAAGCAGGTGCAATTGGGCCTGGGTTCGAGTCACTTGGGAAGCAAATAAAAGAAGTTTTATTTTTGCTTCCAGAAGCAGAGAGGTGGACGGCACAAGGCTTCTAAAAAAGGAGTTTTATTCTCTTTAAATTTCGTCTAAATAGGAGATAAATAATGGATTTATTTATCATTATTTTCAAGAGATAATTGTTGGATTAATTCTTTTATTTTGTGATAATTAAAAGGATAAAGTTATCAAAATAGAAGAGTGGTGGCCAAGTAAGGGACTCTAGCCTAGTAATTTTGGCTATAAAAAGGAAGAGTAAGGCTATTCTTCATTCATTCTTTTCTCTTCAAGAAAACCTCTGCCGAAATTCTCTAAAGTTTCTTCTCTTCTCTCTGCCGAATTCTCTCTGCCATTATTCTCCTTTTCTCTTTTCTTTCCTTCTTCTATTACAAACACAATCAAAAGCCGAAGATACCAATAGCCCTAGTCGATTTCTCACTAAGCCTCAAGAGCCGAAATTGTTATCCACATCAAAGCCATAGCCGAATACTGCTAAGGGTTCAAGCAAGAGTTCCATCAAATTCTTCAGTAAGGGTAAGATTAGGTTAGATTCTCATTCTATTTCTCTTAAGGCTGTTGAAATTAAGATTCTAATACCCTTAATATCTGTTGCTGAAGAGATCTTTCGGGATTTACTAAGTGTCGACTACAAGGAAGGAGAAGTTCTTTTCCCGAAGGTACACCATAAGCCGCGTGTTCCCTAGTTATTCGGTGAGTTTCGGGATTTAAAATCCACAAGGTAAGTGTCTATAGCATTCGGCCAAGGCCTATTTTAGTAGTTAGATCTATTATTATGTAGTTTAAGCCGAAAACTAACAGATTCAAGGGATCTAGTGAGTAGCCGATTTCAAAGGAGAAGAATAAAAGTTTTCGGGATTTGACTATAGTCAATTCGACAACAAGGTAGGTTTTAAGAATACAAATCCTACTAGGATTTGGTTTTATAGGCTTTATGCTAACATACTAAGGTTACCAAATGTAGGAATTGAGATCTAAAGCAATAGATCGGTATTTTCGGGATTTCAAGGAATTCGTTAAGCAAATCAGGTGTGTAATCCACACTAATTCTTAATATGTTTTATGGCAATATTTAATATGTGCATGTTTATAAGAATGTGAATATGGCTAAGGTACTGTGTTACGGTACAAAGTACTCAGGTACGTTTCCTACTCATACTAGGATTACGAAATATGTTATATCTAACATGTGAAAAGTGACATGAATGTGAATTTAAGTATGATATGCATGATATGAATAAAATGGGGCATTCGGGTTATATGAGAAAGGGGAAGTGAATATGGTGACTTCGGTCTTAGTATCTGAATGTGGTGGCTTCAGTCACATTATCTAAATGTGGTAACTTCGGTTACATTATCTGAATGTGGTAACTTTGGTTACATTATCTGAATGTGGTGTCTCATGACACAATTATCTGGTGGCTATGCCACGAAATTATATATGGGCGATGAGCACGTCGACTGCAGCGACTGCCTTCGATGGAGTGTAGCGGAAGGAGGGTTGACTTAGTAGTCCCCACGGTGTGCAGGTTGGTACGGGGATGTGTAGCGGATGGCATCTAGGTTTGGGTTCAAGATTGCATCATTATCTTGAATTATTATGTGAACATGATATGTATGGTATGCCTAAATCTATTAAATTTTAGTGTTGCTTGCACATTGAGTCTGTTTGACTCACCCCGTTAGGGAATATTTTTCAGGTGATGAGGAGTAATGGACCGGGTCGGCAGGAGCTTAGGGATGGCCATGCACAGCAAGAAATCTATGATTTGGACTTTTATTTTCTTTAAGTACTTTGGTTTTAAATTTGGGTTATATTTGATGTAATAAGGCCATAGTGAACTATTTTATTTCTGTCTTATTGTTTAATTATGTTTACAAATTTTTATTAAGTTAAAGATTAAGTAATTTATTTTTTGAATATACTCTATATGTTTTATCACTTAAAAATTAAAAAGGGTTTTCAATATAAAATCGAATTCGTTTTCAACTCAAGCCCAACCCAAAACAATTTTTCTTTCAAAACACACCAATTTTTCCTAAGAAGCAAAAGAATTTGAACCGGTTTTCTTGAGGAACATACCAAATCTGGTCAAAGCTCGTGGGCCGGGTTTGGGGTGTTTCAATTTGGTATCAGAGCCCAGTTTCAAACCCTCAGACTGGGGTTTAAGGCCCAAAACGTTTTCAAATCGAGCCCAAATGAGTTTTTGAAGATAAGCAGGTTTTCTGGCATGGCACCTATGTCTCCGACCCGAAGTTCACTGGGTAAGTACCCCTAACCTTTGTGGGAATTATAGTATGAATTGTAGAAGGGTAGAACTGGAATGGCACGTAGAGTAGTATGATAAGTATTTGGAACCCTAAGACTAGTTTACCCCAACTATTACATAAGACTTAATGACTAATTAAACAAACCTATGGCTAAGTCGCCGAGTTAGGGTATGGCAACCATTGTGCGCATGTCTAGAATTGGATCCGGAAGAGCCTGGTATTTAAGCAGTCCTAGTGACTCACCTCCTCTTCGCAGGAATCCTACCTGGTGCGTAGCTTCGGTTCACCCTAACCAAGAGGACTCGGTCATAGGTTAAATACAATAACTAAAACCCGAAAGGGATTAGCCACATTTTTATGGAAACCCTAGTTTTAAAATGACTAAATTACCCTTTTGATTTATACAAGCTATCCCATAAAATTTTTCTGAAATATTTCTTGATTTACAAAATTCCTAAAGTACCCCTAGTGGTAAAATTACAAAAATGTCCTTGGTTTATGAAATTTCCAAAATACCCACAGTTCTTACCCAAAAAAAAAATTCATTACTTTATAACAAGTCCAAAAACCCTAATTTGCAAAATATCAAAATACTTTGATTTTGGAAAATTACAAATTACCCCTGACTTACAAAATTATCAAAATGACCTTGATTTCCAAAATTTTTGCAACATCACCGTTTGGAAAGTACAATTCTCAAAAAAGAACTCTCAAAGTTTTGCAAAATTTGGAAATACCCCGGAAACATTAAACTTTACAAATTTACCCTGGTTTATTACCAAAATACCCCCGAGATCCAAAATTACCGAAGTACCCCGGATTTCAAAATTTTTTTTCAATACCCCGGGAATTTAAAAAAATTTCAAAATACTTTTTGACAAAATCACCAAGGAACTTTTTCTTTTGAAAAATTACGAAAATACCCCTGTAGGGCAAATTACGAAAATACCCCTGGGTAGTGGGAGAACAACAACAATGAAAACTACAACGTTTCTCTGAATGAACGAAAGTTCATAATTGATTGATGGATGTATGAATGAAAAGACTGTGTGCATGTATGAATACGAAAGAACCACTCCTAAAATTCTTCTCATAAAACTTCTTCGCGGGTAATAAGTGAAACAAGGACTAATGCATAAAACTTTGTAATCAGATTAAATCGCGACGTTAGAAATAAGTTCTAGGGGATGTGAACTTAGAGATTGTGCCTAGAAAGTGTGATAGTATTATTAAGATCAGAGTGCGCATCATAAGCGTAGTGCGGTGAGTTAAGATGTACGATTAACCGTTAGTAAGTAATTTCGAGGACGAAATTATTTTTAAAGAGGGTAGAACTGTAACATCCTAGATTAGGGGTTATGCGTTCGTGCATAATTTATGAGATAGTGGGCTCAGTGGGTGTGTTGGATGTGTGAGGAGTTTTAGGAACCCTAAGATATGAGGAAATGTAAGGAAATGTATGGAAATGTATGGAAATGTAAGGAAATGTATGGAAATGTAAGGAAATGTGTGGAAATGTAAGGAAATGTCCTGGAAATGTAAGGAAATGTCTTGTCTTGGAAATGTAGGGAAATGTCCTGGAAAGGTAAGGAAATGATTTGGAAATGAGTCAAAAGAGGAAAGTGAACATTTCTGGAAACTTGGAAATGTAAAGAAATGTCAAGTTTTAAGGTTTAAAAAGAGGAAATTAAGGCAAGGTGGCATTAAGAAAAGTAATAGGAGGAATTTGACACACAATCAGGCTTGGAAAAGTGGCCTGAAGATGTCACTAAAGGCCCAGGTGGGTGACGCCACAAGCAGGTGCAATTGGGCCTGGGTTCGAGTCACTTGGGAAGCAAATAAAAGAAGTTTTATTTTTGCTTCCAGAAGCAGAGAGGTGGACGGCACAAGGCTTCTAAAAGAGGAGTTTTATTCTCTTTAAATTTCGTCTAAATAGGAGATAAATAATGGATTTATTTATCATTATTTTCAAGAGATAATTGTTGGATTAATTCTTTTATTTTGTGATAATTAAAAGGATAAAGTTATCAAAATAGAAGAGTGGTGGCCAAGTAAGGGACTCTAGCCTAGTAATTTTGGCTATAAAAAGGAAGAGTAAGGCAATTCTTCATTCATTCTTTTCTCTTCAAGAAAACCTCTACCGAAATTCTCTAAAGTTCTTCTCTTCTCTCTGCCGAATTCTCTCTGCCATTATTCTCCTTTTTCTCTTTTCTTTCCTTCTTCTATTACAAACACAATCAAAAGCCAAAGATACCAATAGCCCTAGTCGATTTCTCACTAAGCCTCAAGAGCTGAAATTGTTATCCACATCAAAGCCATAGCCGAATACTGCTAAGGGTTCAAGCAAGAGTTCCATCAAATTCTTCAGTAAGGGTAAGATTAGGTTAGATTCTCGTTCTATTTCTCTTAAGGCTGTTGAAATTAAGATTCTAATACCCTCTAATACCCTTAATATCTGTTGCCGAAGAGATCTTTCGGGATTTACTAAGTGTCGACTACAAGGAAGGAGAAGTTCTTTTCCCGAAGGTACACCATAAGCCGCGTGTTCCCTAGTTATTCAGTGAGTTTCGGGATTTAAAATCCACAAGGTAGGTGTCTATAGCATTCGGCCAAGGCCTATTTTAGTAGTTAAATCTATTATTATGTGTTTTAAGCCGAAAACTAACAGATTCAAGGGATCTAGTGAGTAGCCGATTTCAAAGGAGAAGAATACAAGTTTTCAGGATTTGACTATAGTCAATTCGACAACAAGGTAGGTTTTAAGAATACAAATCCTACTAGGATTTGGTTTTATAGGCTTTATGCTAACATACTAAGGTTACCAAATGTAGGAATTGAGATCTAAAGCAATAGATCGATTTTTTTGGGATTTCAAGGAATTCGTTAAGCAAATCAGGTGTGTAATCCACACTAATTCTTAATATTTTTTATAGCAATATTTAATATGTGCATGTTTATAAGAATGTGAATATGGCTAAGGTACTGTGTTACGGTACAAAGTACTCAGGTACGTTTCGTACTCATACTAGGATTACGAAATATGTTATATCTAACATGTGAAAAGTGACATGAATGTGAATTTAAGTATGTTATGCATGATATGAATAAAATGGGGCATTCGGGTTATATGAGAAAGGGGAAGTGAATATGGTGACTTCGGTCTCACTATCTGAATGTGGTGGCTTCGGTCACATTATCTGAATGTGGTAACTTCGGTTACATTATCTGAATATGGTAACTTCGGTTACATTATCTGAATGTGGTGTCTCATGACACAATTATCTGGTGGCTATGCCACGAATTATATATGGGCGATGAGCACGTCGACTGCAGCGACTGCCTTCGATGGAGTGTAGCGGAAGGAGGGTTGACTTAGTAGTCCCCACGGTGTGCAGGTTGGTACGGGGATGTGTAGCGGATGGCATCTAGGTTTGGGTTCAAGATTGCTTCATTATCTTGAATTATTATGTGAACATGATATGTATGGTATGCCTAAATCTATTAAATTTTAGTGTTGGTTGCACATTGAGTCTGTTTGACTCACCCCGTTGGGGAATATTTTTCAGGTGATGAGCAGTAATGGACCGGGTCGGCAGGAGCTTAGGGATGGCCATGCACAGCAAGAAATCTATGATTTGGACTTTTATTTTCGTTAAGTACTTTGGTTTTAAATTTGGGTTATATTTGATGTAATAAGGCCATAGTGAACTATTTTATTTCTGTCTTATTGTTTAATTATGTTTACAAATTTTTATTAAGTTAAAGATTAAGTAATTTATTTTTTGAATATACTCTATATGTTTTATCACTTAAAAATTAAAAAGGGTTTTCAATATAAAATCGAATTCGTTTTCAACTCAAGCCCAACCCAAAACAATTTTTCTTTCAAAACACACCAATTTTTCCTAAGAAGTAAAAGAATTTGAACCGGTTTTCTTGAGGAACATACCAAATCTGGTCAAAGCTCGTGGGCCGGGTTTGGGATGTTTCAATCCACCTTTCCTTTTATTTTTATTTTCCTTCTTAGTCTCATTTCCTTTTTCTTTCTTGTTTTTAATTATATATTTAGGTTATTTTAAAAATGTCTAAATAAACCCTAGCTAATCCTCCACGAGCTCCCCAATTTCTTCATCTAGCACAGGTTCGTCATCAAGGCCGACCTCTTCGAGGACACCATCCAAAATTCAGGGAGTATTCGTTCCCCTTCTCTTTTGATTTATCCCATAAATGTTATAACTATCTTTGTACATTGAGGGCAATGTACATCTTAAGTGTGGGGGGTGAATATTTATCTAAAGAAGGGCCTAACTTTCTGCATTATTCTCAAATCCAGCCAAACTTTTTTCATTATTCTCAAATCCCTGAATTTAGTCTTGTTTTTAAGTAAATTTTTCATATTACTAATTAGGATGAAATTCTTGATGATTTATGATTCTTATTGACATGTTTTAGATTAAGTCATTGATAATTATGCATTGATGATTAAATTTTAAAGATACTAGAGAATTAAGCATGATAAGTCTAATTTTCAGAATAAGAATTTTTGCTAGGTTGATTAACCTAAATTTGAATATTGCTTTGAAATTTGAAATTTATGAGATTGATGTCAAAACACCCATAATTTTTGTGAGATTTTGAGCCTTATAGAGCATATATTCTTTTTCGTGCTCACCTTTTGATTATGAGTGTTTCAACTTTGAACTATTATTTTAGAACTTGCCTCGTTTATACATGTTGAGACCACATTTATGATTTGATATACAGAGATGATAAAGGCACCTAGGATTTAACCTACTCACTCCACTAAATAGCCTACCTTAACAACTAACCCCTGGTGAACCCCGTTGATCCTAACAACCCTTTTTATTGACTTACCAGCTAATATTAACCCAAAACCCCTTTGTATTTGTTATCACCATTCCTTTTGACTACCCTTATATCGAGATTTGATTTGATCAGTTACCTAAATATATTATTTCAGTAGTTGAATTTATCCTTTATTATTTGACTTGTTTCAAAATATAAAAAATAAAAAATAAAAAATAAAAAATAAAAAATAAAAAATGACGAAGTATATTCACTATTATTTTTGTGATTAGGTGAGCTTATACGTCAAATTCCAATTATTGAAGAAAAAGCTCATATCAGAATATTATTAGTAGTACAAGTTTATTATTAGTTCGTATTTCTAGTTAGGTAATTTGTCAAGTCAATCTCGATTCTAACCTCCTAATTTCAGCCTTTATCCATACCTTAACCCTAGCCCCGTTACAACCCTAACAAAGACCTTTTTGATCTGTTTATCATCTCATTTTACAGTGGTGGAGATTTGATTTTCAAGCAAGCCTATGGGATTAACTTTTCAGGTTCGACGTATGAGTGCTTCTTTTTATGAACCTTAAACACTTTGAGTGATTTGAGTGAATCTATAGTGAGGATGTCAACTCTTGTCAATTTCGAATCAAAGGTAATATTTCGGATAAGGGTAAACACCTATGTTTTCAATTACAAATGAATGACTTATCTTTGTTTGAATCTTTAGGACTCTTTGAATTGAATTATCCATGTATGAATTATCTATGAATTATAATGAGGCATTGTTGATAGGAATTGTGAATTATGGAAAGTTCATTTTAATTGTATGTTGAGAATTTTGCTTAAAGACAAGCAAAAGCTTAAGTGTGGGGGTATTTGATAAACCATAATTATAACATATTTTAATCCCACATTTAGCTTACTTTTGGATGATTTATCCCTTAATTTATGTAAAAAGGTGCTCTTAATCCTTTCTTTTCATGTCTTATACCCAGGAAAGCACCCGAGGATGAAAAGAACGTAAAACTAGCCCAAAACGGAGTAAATGGGCCATATCACGAAATCCACACAGCCTGGCCCAAATAGCACACGGCCGTGCCTCACCAATCATCTAGAACACGACCTCACCCCAATTTACACGACCATGCTTCAAGTTAGAAATCTGAACACTGCTTGAAGTCGAGCCACACGAGCGTGTGACATGGCCGTGCCTCTGTCACTGGAAAGAGTAATTTTAGTCGGAAAAGGATA
The DNA here is from genome assembly GCA_005393395.2 of Gossypium australe. NCBI lineage: Eukaryota > Viridiplantae > Streptophyta > Magnoliopsida > Malvales > Malvaceae > Gossypium > Gossypium australe. Next base: position 29,177,408 of record CM016625.1, on the reverse strand, counting down.
CTTAGGGAGAAAGAATCACATTCCAAGAGCCTATATATATCCCCCAAGTGCCACCTTTGAAAAGGCGTCAAAGCTAGGCCAAAGAGCCAAGCCGAGAAGGTCAGAGTTGAGGGAATCACTCGAAGATAGCCAGTTGCTCCATCCCATGAAGCCAGAGTTATACTTAAGACGGCGGATTTCTCCTTCAATTCCTTCAGGGAGTTTTAGGGATTTCTTATGTTTTATTTTATCTTTTCCCTTGAGATGTTTTCTTTATTTGTCATGAACTAAACTCTTCAGATACCTAAAGGGGATGAAACCTAGATGAATCTTGTTATTTGATTTCTGAATTATATGATAATTACTTAGTTTGTTCTTAATTATGTTGCTTAATCCAAATCTTATGTGCTTAGGTGGAGGAGGAATAGACCCTGCTTAAGAGTAGATCTAGCATAATTAAGCGGAGTTGATCGAACGCCTAGAGATAGGGTTACGAGATTTTACCGGATTAGGGTGAAACCTAATATGGGAGTCCATAGATCGATTTACTGCTATTCTATGGGGTTATTATAAGCGAATGAGAGTTCCACCAATTAACCTAAGGGTTAGACGTTATTCGCCTCGAGAGAGGGTTTAATATATGTTAGGGAGTCCTACGGATCAAACTAAGTAAAGAAATCATATAGTTCAGTGTTAGATAACAAGTGAAGTCTATGTGGATTCTTCTTGAGGGTATCATCGTGATCAAGTGAGTTTTTCTTTAAGTTATTTTCCAATTCGTTCTTTTTGTCTTGTATCTTTTAGCATAGTAGTTATTAATTTAGATTAAAGCAACTTCACTTTATTTTTAAGGCTAAATAATAAAAAGAAAGTTAGTATTAATACTTTTAGTTCCTTTGGGTTCGACAATCCGGTCTTGCCTAAGCTATACTACTGTTCGAGAGGTACACTTGCCTTTAATCGTTGTCAGAGTTAGTTCCCAGGTTTGATCTTTTGTTTTATAAATTTTAAAGCTCTGATTTCAGCGATCAATGGGTTTGCATGCATCATGCATCATTCATACTGAGACTGTTACTGTGATAGGCTAGGCCCAATTGATTCTGTTATGGGCTGTGACCCAACTGATATTGTTTTGGGCTTTGGCCCACATATACTCTGAACTAAACATACTGTTACTGTTAAAGGGCTCAGGCCCAGACTGATTCTGTTCTGTATACTGACTGTTTCTTTAATAAGGGGATTACACTCTGAGTTTTCGTAAACTCACCTCGTTTTTAACCTTTTAGGTAATCCCCAGCGTTAGACGGTTCGGAGCTGCAAGGGACTCGGAGAGGGCCACACAACTGCACATGTTTTATTCTATTTTGCTCATTTACTTAAGCACTTTGATTTTTATTCGGGTTGTAATAAGGATTCTTTAATTTTTGGATTTTAAATTTGGGATTTTATTGATTGTGATTTATATCTGCGAAAAGTAGAACACGATTTTCCAAAAAAATAACTATTTTCAAACGTTACGTTTTCGTAACTCAATTTTTAAATATCATGTTTTCGTAAACCATTTATTTTAAATTAAGCTTCCGCAACAAATAAGGTTTTAAAGGTAATAATGTTTTAAAAGGGAATAACTTTTTAATAAACCACGATTGAAAATAAACAAACGCTAACTGAGGTCATGTACAAGTTTTAAATGGCAAGAAGTTTTAAATTTCAAGAAGGGTTTTCAATGAAAACATGGTTTTCGAAACACACTTCAATGTGGCACGCCAGATTCGGCCATAACATCTAGGCCGGGTTTGGGGTGTTACAATTCAAGCCTCCAAATCGGTTTAACCTACGTACAAAAGACAATTGCGTGTTAAGCATAAATCTTAATAAGATAATATGGAAATATCTATCATACTTGCCTTTCAATTTGTGGTTCGAACACATTTCAAGAGTGTATTTATGTAACATCCTAGATTAGGGGTTATGCGTTCGTGCGTAATTCATGAGATAGTGGGCTCAGTGGGTGTGTTGGATGTGTTCTGAGGAGTTCTAGGAACCCTAAGGTGTATGGAAATGTATGGAAATGTATGGAAATGTATGGAAATGTATGGAAAAGCATGGAAATGTAAGGAAATGTATGGAAATGTATGGAAATGTATGGAAATGTATGGAAATGTGTGGAAATGTATGGAAATGTAAGGCAATATATGGAAATGTAAGGAAATGTAAGGAAATGCTTTGGAAACGTTAAGTTTAAAAGAGGAAAGTGAACATTTTTGGAAACTAGGGGATGTAAGGAAATGATGTGGAAATGATTCAAAAGAGGAAAGTAAACATTTCTGGAAACTTGGAAATGTAAGGAAATGTCAAGTTTAAAGGGCCAAACGAAAATTTTTGGAAACTTGGATATGTAAAGAAATGTCAAGTTTTAAGGCTTAAAAAGAGAAAACTAAGGTAAGGTGGCCTTAAGAAAAATAATAGGTGGAATTTGACACATAAACAGGCTTGGAAAAGTGGCCTGGAAATGCCACTTAAGGCCCAGGTAAGTGACACCACCTACATGAGCAAGTGGGCCTGAGTTCGAGTCACATGGGAAGCAAATAAAAGAAATTTTATTTTGCTTCCAGAAGAAGTGAGGTGGACGGCACAAGCTATTTAAAAAGGAAGAGTTTTATTCTCTTTAAAATTCGGCTAAATGATGGATAAATAAGGGATTTATTTATCATTATTTTCAAGAGATAATGGTTGGATTAAATTCTTTTATTTAGTGATAATACAAAGGATAAAGCTATCAAATAGAAGAGTGGTGGCCAAGTAAGGGACTCTAGCTAGTAAATTCGGCTATAAAAGGAATAGAGAGGCCATTCAGCATTATTTACTCTTCCTTGATAACCTCTGCCGAATTTTCTCTGCAACCCCTATTCTTTTCTTCTTCATTCTTCTCCTCTTAATATTCCAAAAGCCGAAAGCTTGCTAAGATCAAGGCCATAGCCGAATAGTTTGAGACTCAAGCAAAGGAACTGTCGATATCTAAAGTAAGGGTAAGATCTCATTCAATTTTCATCCTTTTTCTTTTAAGATTTACCGAAATCTAGGACTAATCCCATTAGAAACTTGTTTGCCAAAATTTGAAAGGATCTTCTGGGATTTACTAAGTGTCGACTACAAGGAAGGAGAAGTTCTTTTCCCGAAGGTACACATAAGCTACGTGTTCCCTAGTTATTCGGTGAATTTCGGGATTTAAAATCCACAAGGTAAGTGTCTATAGCATTCAGCCAAGGCTTATTTTAGTGTTTGGATCTATCTTTTATTATCTTAAAAGCCGAAAACTAATATGTTAAAGGGATCTAGAGTTGACCGAATACAAGGAAGAAGGATACAAAGTTTCGGGACTTGGTTCTTAAGTCAATCGGCAACAAGGTAAGTTTTAGGTGTACAAATCCTACTAGGATTTGGTTTTATAGCCAAATAGGTTTTTACTAAATAGTAAGTGATTAATCAAATGTAGGAATTGAGATCTAAGGCGGTAGATCAGATCTCGAGATTTCAGTGAAGTTGTTAAGCGAATCAGGTGTGTACCCCACACTAACTTTTAATATGTTATATGGCAAATATTTAATATATGAATGTATAAGAATGTGAATGTGGCTAAAATACCCTAATGTGGTACAAAGTACTCAGGTACGTTTCCTACTCCTACTAGGATTACGAAATATGTTATATTTTAACATGTGAAAAGTGACATGAATGTGAATTTAAGTATGATATGCATGATATGAATAATATGGGGCATTCGGGTTATATGAGAAAGGGGAAGTGAATGTGGTGACTTCGGTCTCACTATCTGAATGTGGTGACTTCAGTCACATTATCTGAATGTGGTAACTTCGGTTACATTATCTGAATGTGGTGTCTCATGACACAATTATCTGGTGGCTATGCCACGAATTTATATGGGCGATGAGCACGTCGACTGCAGCGACTGCCTTCGATGGTGTGTAGCGGAAGGAGGGTTGACTTAGTAGTCCCCACAGTGTGCAGGTTGGTACAGGGATGTGTAGCGGATGGCATCTAGGTTTGGGTTCGGGATTGCATCATTATCTTGAATTATTATTATGTGAACATGATATGTATGGTATGCCTAAACCTATTAAATTTTAGTGTTGATTACACATTGAGTCTGTTTGACTCACCCCGTTGGGGAATATTTTTCAGGTGATGAGCAATAATGGACCGGGTCGGCAGGAGCTAAAGGTGGCCATGCACAGCAAGCAAATTATTTAATCTGGACATTTTATTTTATTTAAGTACTCTACAATTTCTATTTTGGGTTTTGTTTTATGTAATAAGGCCATAGTGAACTATTTTATTTCTGTCTTATTGTTTAATTATGTTGACAAATTTTTATTAAGTTAAAGATTAAGTAATTTAATTTTTTTTAATATACTCTGTATGTTTTATCACTTAAAATTAAAAAGGGTTTTCAAATAAAATCGAATTCGTTTTCAACTCAAGCCCAACCCAAAACAATATTTTTTTTTTTAAAAAATCGCATAAGTTTTTCCTATGAAGCAAAAGAATTTGAACCGGTTTTCTTGAGGAACATACCAAATCTGGTCAAAGCTCGTGGGCCGGGTTTGGGGTGTTTCAATTTACACATTTAAAAATACATAGTAATGGCATTCATATTACATTTTGATAAACATTTCAATCCTAGAAGAAAATACACATATGTATATATATTCCAAATTCACAAAATCAATATCTCAAATCATGAAATTAGATTAGTTTTAAATTCAGCCCATAGTATGCTAAAAATGTAACATCCTGAAATTGTGGAGCTATGCATTTGTTGTGTTTTATGTATAATGTGTTAATTAGAGTGTTTAAGGGGTTCAGATTGGGCTCAAGGTTGGGCCGAGGTCTTAGTTAGAACTTTCTGTTTGGACACTCTAGTGCAAAGCCTGATAAGACAAGGCTTAAAAGATGATTATATGTGTTTTAAAATATAAAATGGGCTTGTGGCCCAGTGGCAAAGTGGCGCCACTAAAAGAGCAGGGAAGTGGCGTCAACTGGGAGGCCCAAATTCAAGTTGTATGAAGCCCAATTCTTTTAATTAAAATTTAGTTAATTTTCGGCATTTAAGTGGGTAAAGTGGGACGGCAATGAGGCTTGAAAATAGGAGGATTTAGTTGTTTGGATAATGTGGATAATATGGCTGATAATGTGGCAGATAAAGGAAGGAAGAGGTGGTGTTATCTGGGGCACTTGTGGATGAGAGATCAGATAATGATAAGGGAGAAAGTTTAGGAATTATCCATTGGTCAAGGTGCTGGCCAAATTTCCATCTCTTGGAGGGGGGAGAAATCGGTTTTAGTATGGCTAAGGGGTGCCGAAATTTCCCCTGATTAGTAGTTTAGTTTTAGCTTTAAAAAGGGGCATTTTCGGGATTTAGGTAGTAGGTGCCGAAATTTAGGTTAAGTAAGGGGAATATCCTTTTATTTTCAGCATTTAGGGTTTTATTCTCCCATTCTTTTCTCTCATTCTCTACCAAAGCCGAAATCCCTAAATCCCATTCTCTCATCTTCACTTTTATGGAAAAGTCGAAACTCTTGAACTTAATTCTCTTCTTCATTCTTTTTCTACAAGACAAATATTCCTTGTTCTTTGCTTCTTCTCTTTTGCCGATCTCTTCACAAAAAGCTGAATCTAGATAGATTTCTTCCTATCATCTTTCTCTTGATCTTCTCAAAAGCTGAAATCTTCTACGAGTTGCCGAATTCTCTGTAAAGGTAGGTGTCGATTTCTTCTGATCTATTCTTTTTCTCTTTCAGTTTTTAGAAGACAAAGCCAAAAAGCTAATGGATTGTTGGTTTCTTGTGTTTATGTGTTGGGCGACATTCGGGAATTGAAGTATATCGCTTAGATCTAAAAGCCGGAACCGTTAGTCTCTGAACCTCATATCTCTCTTTTCGGGATTTCAGGGTAAGGGGTTCTCTTTAGATTCTCTTTAGATTCGCTATCATAATTGTGATCTTAACCATACGCTATGATAAGGTCTTTTAATGGAATCAAATATCGATCAGGCGAAGGAAGGGATTGGATCTGTAAAACCAATCCCTAAGTTTAAGAAACGAGCGGTGTCAGCAGTACGGGATTGGCCACCGAGTTGTGGACCGGCTTCGGAACAACACCTTAGATAGTTAGCAGTCGTATCGGCTTCTGATAGTGTTGACATAGAAGGTCTCGTCTTGACTGTAATCAGGTGTGTAGATCTCTAACACACTAATTAATCTGTACTAAATATATGTTATGTGCTAAAAGCCGGAAAAAGGCTGTATAGTAATCTGTACAAAATATATGTTATGGACTAAAAGCCGGAAAAAGGCTGTATAGACAGTCGGATTACCCAAAAAGGGTAAGAAAGGGATGCCAGGTACGTAATCATAGAAACTTCTCTATGTGTATCGATGTATGTGATAGACTATGAACTTTTAGGTAGTATATTGTTTCGATTCTGCATGTATATATGCATGGGATGAGGTTGATATGATGAAGGGGAAGAGCATGTTAATAGGTCACTTGGTGATCGGTGGTTAAACCACAAATTATAAAGTTAGGTCACAATAGTGATTGGTGGCTAAGCCACGTTAAATCTATTCCTGACTGTTAGGAATAGGCAGCATGGCTGTCGATTGGTGTGTAGCGGTTGGTGGGTTGATTGTAGAAATCCCCAAGGTGTGTTGGTTGGTACGGGTTGGTGTGTAGAGGATGGATTTTTAGGTTGGGTTGGACCATGTTGCATGTAAATATTTTGTTGCCATTGTGTATGGGCTAATGCCCATAATGTGTTTGTGGGCCCAAGCCTTATATGTGTTTTCGGGATTTGCACACTAAGTCTTGGTGACTCACCCTTTTTTTTCCTGACTCTTCAGATGAGGAGTAGATCGTGGGCATGGGAGCCGAGGCGGACTCGAGGGGCCATCAAGTTTCTATTTCCATAAATTATTTTTTTCTTTTTCGGTTTTTCTTTAAGTTTTAATTTTGGGAATGTTTATGTAATAAGGCCCCATAGCTTAGGTTATCATTTTATAATGGTTATTGTTTTCATTTTTTTTAAGAAAAATTTATGTTCAAAGACTTATCCACAAGAAGTAATAAAATGGGATTTCCAAACACGTTCAAAGAAAGAGCAAAAGTTTTCTTCCAGTATCACTTATTTAACGAACACCTAAATAAAGAAACTGAATTTCTAAAAATCATCCAAGTGAAGTTTTTAACGTAAATCCCATAGCATACTAGATCTGGTCGTAGCGTTTAGGCCGAGTTTGGGGTGTAACATTTTGCTATCAAAGCCCGGTTCAAAACTCGGGCTGTAAAATGGGTCTAGTAGTGTTTTGAGAATTTGATTTGAATTTGAGAAAAGTGTCTTGGATGAAGATATGGCCTTTGAGTCTACCGGCACCTGATCCACGCAGGTAAATATTCTAACTTTTGTTATGATATGCATGATTGGGCTTGATAGGCTTGATGGACGTAGGCTAGTATGTTAGGCATTGATGGACTTTAGGCTTAGTTTAAACAACTCTTTAAATTCATAAGACTTAATCTAGCCAAACATACCCATGAACAAATCGCTGGGTTAGGGTGTGGCAACAGGCATACGCATGTCTAGGATTGGATTCAGGGAGAGCTTGGTACTTAAGCAGTCCTAGTGACTCACCTCCTCTTCGCTGGAATCCTACCTGGTGCGTAGTGACTATTCACCCTAGCCATGAGGACTTGTTGACAGGGCCAAAATCTATAATTAAAACCTGAAAGGGACCAGCCACCCTATTTCGCAAAATTACTAAAATACCCCTTAGTTTTGTAAAATTTCTGAAATACCCTTGATTTGTAAAAATTTTCCAGAATACCCTAGATTTGTAAAACTACTAAAATTTGTGAAATTACTGAAACACCCCTGGTTGGCAAAATCACCAAAATACCTATGTTTTGCAAATTTACCCGAAAACCCATAGATTTACAAAAGTAACTCGGTTTGCAAAATTAAATTTTCCAAAATACCCCTGCTTTACAAAAAAAAGAAAAAAACAACAACATCAAAATATCTCTATTTCGAAAAAAAAGAAAAAAAATACCAAGATACCCTATTTTGGGAAAATTACAAAAATACCCTATAGGACAAAACTACGGAAATATCCCTGGGTAGAGAAATGATGAAAATACCCTTATATGATGAATGTGAGTTCATGGATGCTACTTGTATGTTGATGTATAATGGTTGAATGTATGTGGTTCCTAGAACTAGGAGATACAAACTTGAGACTGAAACCCGTAGATATAATTTTGAATTCAATAGAACTACTCTTGAAACTACTGTTCATAAGATTGTTCGTGGTTAATCAGTGAAAGGAATTAATAATTCATAAAATTTCTAATCAGATAAACGCGAATCGGTAGAATAAGTACAAGGGGTCGTGGAAGTCCGCCGCGTGGCCGTGGTAGGCGTAGGATAGCTGTGTCGGAACCAGTAGGATCTGGCCATGGGTCAGGAAATGAGATGCCAGTTCCACCAGTTGCAAAGGCCGAATTCCAGGATCAGACTACCGGAGATGATGCGGTATCTCAGGCGATGTTAAGGGTTCTAGAGAGGGTTGCTGAGGCAGGCATGGGCATAGGAGCCCGGAAATCTGTGTCGGAGCGACTTAGAGCTAGTGGGGCAGAAGTGTTTAGGGGAATTTCTAGTATAGCCCCAAGTACAGCTGAATATTGGTTGGAGGCGGTTGAGCATATAATGGATGATCTGGATTTCACGGAGGAGGAAAAGCTGAAAGGGGTTGTATCTCTCCTACAGGATGAAGCTTATCAATGGTGGCTTACGGTTAAGGATGGTTCGGTGACTAACCGTATCACCTGGGATTTCTTTAAAATGGCGTTTCAAAGTAAGTACATCGGGACGAGTTATGTGGATGCGCAGCGCAGAGCATTTTTGAATCTGGTTCAAGGAAGTAGGTCAGTGGCTACGTATGAGGCAGAATTCTTACGCCTTAGCCGTTATGCTCGAGGGATGGTGGCCACAGACCATGAACGCTGTGTTCAATTTGAAGATGGTCTGAGGGACGATCTGCGAGTACTGATAGCACCACAGCGGGAGAGGGAATTTGCTGTGCTTGTGGAAAAAACTAAGATAGCTGAGGAGGTTAAGCGGACAGAAAAACTGAATTGAGATAGAGATAGGGGTGGAAGTAAGAGAAATTTTGGATCATCAGGGGCAATTGGGCGTACTCAGAAAAGGCCTAGGTCAGATGGACCGAGTCGAAATGAGAGACTTGCTGCTACTAGGCAGACACAGAAGTGTGCTCGGTGTGGTAAATTCCATGTAGGTGAGTGTTGGGCGGGCAGTGGGAAGTGCTTTAGGTGTGGATCTACGGACCACCAAGTTAGAAACTGTCCGCAGCAATGGGGCAGTGAAGGACCCACAGGTCAAGAGAATGCACCGCTGGGAAGAGGAGGTCAACAACCACCAAAGAGCCGTGGTCAAGTCAATGGTGGTAATGGCATAGGACACGGTCGGGGAGGTGCAGGTTATACTGAGGCGAGGCAGCCAGCTTTGGTCTATGCAGCACGTCGCCAAGGGGACGAGGACGCTCTAGATGCGAATACCGGTGCGTACTCTACCATAGTATACCAAGTGTTTCCTTTGGCTTTAGAATTAGAGTGCGCAGCGAAAGCATAGTGGTGAGACTTGGGTAGTACGATTAATAGTTAGTTGGAAATTTCGAGGACGAAATTTCTTTAAGGGGGTAGAACTGTAACATCCTGAAATTGTGGGGCTGTGCATTTGTTGTGTGTTACGTATAATGTGTTGATTAGAGTGTTTAAGGGGTTCAGATTAGGCTCAAGGTTGGGCCGAGGTCTTAGTTAGAACTTTCTGTTTGGACACTCTAGTGGAAAGCCTGATAAGATAAGGCTTAAAAGATGATTATCTGTGTTTTAAAATATAAAATGGGCTTATGGCTTAGTGGCAAAGTGGCGCCACTAAAAGAGCAAGGAAGTGGCGTCAATTGGGAGGCCCAAATTCAAGTTGTATGAAGCCCAATTCTTTTAATTAAAATTTAGTTAATTTTCGGCATTTAAGTGGGTAAAGTGGGACAGCAATGAGGCTTGAAAATAGGAGGATTTAGTTGTCTGGATAATATGGATAATATGGCTGATAATGTGGCAGATAAAGGAAGGAAGAGGTGGTGTTATCTTAGGCACTTGTGGATGAGAGATCAGATAATGATAAGGGAGAAAGTTTAGGAATTATCCATTGGTCAAGGTGGTGGCCAAATTTCCATCTCTTGGAGGGGGAGAAATCGGTTTTAGTATGGCTAAGGGGTGCCGAAATTTCCCCTGATTAGTAGTTTAGTTTTAGTTTTAAAAAGGGGCATTTTCGGGATTTAGGTAGTAGGTGCCGAAATTTAGGTTAAGTAAGGGGAATATCCTTTTATTTTCAGCATTTAGGGTTTTATTCTCCCATTCTTTTCTCTCATTTTCTGCCAATGCCGAAATCCCTAAATCCCATTCTCTCATCTTCACTTTTATGCAAAAGTCAAAACTCTTGAACTTAATTCTCTTCTTCATTCTTTTTCTACAAGCCAAATATTCATTGTTCTTTGCTTCTTCTCTTTTGCCGATCTCTTCACAAAAAGCCAAATCTACATAGATTTCTTCCTATCATCTTTCTCTTGATCTTCTCAAAAGCCAAAATCTTCTAGGAGTTGCCGAATTCTCTGTAAAGGTAGGTGCCGATTTCTTCTGATCTATTCTTTTTCTCTTTCGGTTTTTAGAAGACAAAGCCGAAAGGCTAATGGATTGTTGGTTTCTTGTGTTTATGTGTTGGGTGACATTCGGGAATTGAAGTAGATCGCTTAGATCTAAAAGCCGGAACCGTTAGTCTCTGAACCTCATATCTCTCTTTTTGGGATTTCAAGGTAAGGGGTTCTCTTTAGATTCTCTTTAGATTCGCTATCGTAATTGTGATCTTAACCATATGTTATGATAAGGTCTTTTAATGGAATCAAATATCGATCAGGCGAAGGAAGGGATTGGATCTGTAACACCAATCCCTAAGTTTAAGAAACGAGTGGTGTCAGCAGTACGGGATTGGCCACCGAGTTGTGGACCGGCTTCGGAACAACACCTTAGACAGTTAGCAGTCGTATCGGCTTCTGATAGTGTTGACATAGAAGGTCTCGTCTTGACTATAATCAGGTGTGTAGTTCTCTAACACACTAATTAATCTGTACTAAATATATGTTATGGGCTAAAAGCCGGAAAAAGGCTGTATAGAACGTCGGATTACCCAAAAAGGGTAGGAAAGGGATGCCAGGTACGTAATCATAGAAACTTCTCTATGTGTATCGATGTATGTGATAGACTGTGAACTTTTAGGTAGTATATTGTTTCGATTCTGCATGTATGTATGCATGGGATGGGGTTGATATGTTGAAGGGGAAGAGCATGTTAATAGGTCACTTGGTGATCGGTGGTTAAACCACCAATTATAAAGTTAGGTTACAATATGATCGGTGGCTAAGCCACGTTAAATCTATTCCTGACTGTTAGGAATAGGCAGCATGGCTGTTGATATGGTGTGTAGCGGTTGGTGGGTTGATTGTAGAAATCCCCGAGGTGTGTTGGTTGGTACGGGCTGGTGTGTAGATGATAGATTTTTAGGTTGGGTTGGGCCATGTTGCATGTAAATATTTTGTTGCCATTGTGTATGGGCTAATGCCCATAATGTGTTTGTGGGCCCAAGCCTTATATGTGTTTTCGGGATTTGCACACTGAGTCTTGGTGACTCACCCTTTTATTTCCTGACTTTTCAGATGAGCAGTAGATCGTGGGCATGGGAGCCGAGGCAGACTCGAGGGGCCATCAAGTTTCTATTTCCATAATTTATTTTTTTTTCTTTTTCGGTTTTCTTTAAGTTTTAATTTTGGGAATGTTTATGTAATAAGGCCCCATAGCTTAGGTTATCATTTTATAATGGTTATTGTTTTCATTTTTTTTAAGAAAAATTTATGTTCAAAGACTTATCTACAAGAAGTAATAAAATGGGATTTCCAAACACGTTCAAAGAAAGAGCAAAGGTTTTCTTCCAGTATCACTTATTTAACGAACACCTAAATAAAGAAACTGAATTTCCAAAAATCATCCAAGTGAAGTTTTTAACGTAAACCCCGTAGCATACCAGATCTGGTCGTAGCGTTTGGGCCGGGTTTGGGGTGTTCCAAAAAAAAACAAAGGTCGGATACTAGGGACTCACTAAACCCAACACACCACAATAACGCGCCATAGCGCTAGTGTTTGAAGACTAGAACCAAATAGATGTACAACACATTGAAGTACTGCGTTTGAAGGCAAAGCATGGTCAAAATTGCATCTCCTATCACTATGCATTTTGCATGCCAATGATATCCTGGTTATCATCCAAGCTACTAGGGCCTTTTTATATTATTCTCAATATATCATAGTTTTTATTTAACTACATTTCAATCTCAATAAAAAATTTCATGACTTTAGCCACTATAATATAAATCAATAATATCATTCATGGCATCATGCCACTACAATAAAACAATTAGCATTTTCACATGGCTTTTGCCACTAAACCATTGTTAAATGAAAGTTTTCATGCCATTAACCCATTTTTAATATTATTTGACATTGTCGAACTTCCATATACAAGTCTGAAACCATAATTTATCTATAAATAATTTTAATATACATATTCATATTTGTTGTAATGAAAATTAAACAAATTAAAGACATGGTAATCATAATTAAAGTTTCCTATAGAATCTTACCAATAAAATATTTCTCAAAATGATGGAAAAGTTATAACACCCTTACCCGATCTGTTCACTAAATTTGGGTATGGAGCATCAAAATTAAACCGAGTTCTTGTACATGTTTGGAACTCATTATTTAAAAATTAGATTGTATTACCTCTTTATAAAAACTTACAACAACGACAAATTTTTAAATAAAATTTCATTGTCCCAACTCTGAACTCTAAGGGATCTAAATAAATACAATATAGTCACCCCATGGAAAAGTTTCTAAAGGTACCCAATTCCTATATGCATGACACTCGACTATCTTAGCTCTTTGATCCAAGATAGTCTGGCTTGATCCTCAAGTCCTTTATTCCACAAATCCTGTAAAACATAGACCAACACCTTGGTAAGTTCAATGAACTTAATGAGTTTCTTCACTACCAACTTGCATATATCGCCCTATCTTTACTGGGTAAAATTTTAAAAGAAAATAAAATACCTTAACTCATTGTTTTTACCCAGACTTTAGCACCCAATCTGGACTGGCGGACTTTCTTACACCTTCCGCTGCTTAATGGCGGTTTGACCACTAATACCTTAAGTTCCTGTTCTAACCTATGTCTCGAAGATAGAGCTTTGGTGGTTTCTAGATGTCTTATTATTTTGGCGAGTTTTCATTTTGCCCTACACACCTTCTTATAAGGAATACCCCTTTTCAATTTGTTCTGGGTCGTAAACGCCATAGTTTTGGCGGATACACAATTATTCTACTCATAATGCATATCTATTCATAAGGCCTAAAAGAAAGGACCACGCCCATTGGCGAACTTTCCAAATCTATTCAATTCATGGTGGATTTCCCCCTCCTTACCATAGTCCCAAAATACTTGCTAACACTTCCTCTATTGGGATAACTCATGAGGACCTCGCCACTCTAGAGGACTAGTTTCCACTTGGGATGATTAGCGGTTAGATTACTTCATCATAATCCACCTTATTCGAGATACCATGCTCATGAGTGTGTCATGTCTGTTTGCTGTGGATTGTTTTGGCATTCAGTACCCAACAGACTATCGTTAAAGTGATCATCTGTGTTCACCATTTCTCTTGTATGTCGGTTCCCTATGGAACTAGCCATTTGGCTAATATTTTCTCAATGGTTTTTCCCTTTAAGAGGAATAGTCTTGACAGACATATATGTCATCCAGTGTATCCTTCTTTGTCAATGGGTTATAACTAACCCTTCTTTTTCTTGTAAACCAACTCGTGTACTTTGTGTCAATCTCTAGCTTACAGGGTTTCTCTAAGCACCCTCTGGTGGTTTTTAATGGTAGATCCTTATTTATGATCCTCGATCAAACCCTCTTTTGTTAGCATGTATACCAAGCACCATTATTTCTTCAACTCTAGTAAATATTTCTTGTTGGGTTACCACCCATATGTCCTACTGGCTTTCATAACTACTACTCTAGCAGTTTTTTCCCATTTTCATTTCATTCCCCATTCATTAGTGAATTCTTTCTACTCGCTTGCTAACTATTTCGCCTTATACTTCCACTTTCCTTTTTAAATGATTTTTCCTTGTTCGTAAGATTCTCCCACAATTTTCATCCTAGTTGACCACCCGTGCTTATTGTCCCATCGTACTACCCCATGTTTAGTGTCCCGACGAACTCCACAAACTACCATAGCTGAGATATGGTCTTACTCGTCAGGTTCCATGTTTAATATTCTAGCTAACTCCTTTGCTTGCCATAGATGAGCTATGGTATTACACCTCATAATCAACATATTTACTGTTCTGATAGACTACCCCTTGTTTACTATCCTGATGAACTAACCCGTGTTTACTAACCCGATGGACTATACTCGTTTTCATAGCCTAGCTATGGTCTTACACCTTTAACTTATTAGAGGTGTTGCCCTGAAGGACATTACCGTCATTACGGTGTCACCCCATAGAGCCTACTGACCACTGCCATGATGTTTCTCTATGGACCTTAATAGTTGTCAATATTGTCTTATCATATATCCACCTCGATGCTCAAACATTAAAGATGCTCGAACATCAAAGTGTCCCCTCCATAAGGCTCAAAACTTCGCACATCACGGTTTGCTCCCAGCAACCCAGACGACAGAATCACAACAAAATTCCAATTTTTCTTTTTCCCTATTCTTCCACCCATTCATCCATTCGTCATCCTAATATTGATGCTTGAATACCGCAATGCTCCCTCTGCAAGTCCCGGAGCTTTGCACATCATGGTTTGTACATAACAACACCGTATGGCGATATCTAATAGAGTCACCCTTTCCTAATTCTAACTTCACCTAACCCATTGATATTTCCCACCGTTACAATCATACAATACATGTATTTTTCTTACATACCAACATATAATATGTTATCTATTAAAACATGAAATCATAACTATTTCGTGCACATTGAACTACTTTGGCAGACATCCATATACCATACAATCCTACCTATGCATAGTGTACACAATTAGCAGAGATTATTCATCATCCCATAACTTAACACAGAGTCATGAAAGTCACTTAGCATTTCAAATATGGTAAGTAGAAACTCACTTGATGCCTTTCGCCTTATCAGCTTAGTTTTTCCAAATGCTAGAGTTTTCCTTCTCCTGAAATCTAAGCATAACAACAAAAATCATGAATTAGACTTAGTACTTTCACCTTAAAACTCAATTTTCTAAAAACATGTATAACCCCTAAAATGATTTCAAGAAATCCTTATATTCATTTTCTTAACCTTACGTATTCAAAAGATTAAGAACCTTACCATCTTACTAGATTTTCTACTTTTCTAACTCAAACCTCCTGATTTCTAATCCATACAGAGCTTCCTATAATCATCCCGTCTTTGGAGCAATGAAGAAAATGAATAAAAAGAAGAAAATGAAACATACTTTTGGTAAATCCTCTTTTGGAAGTCACCTCTCAACTATTTATAGCCCTTGAAACAACCTATTTTCAGTGGTGACGGAACAGTGGTTTCGGGACAACAAATTTTTATCGTGTCGACCTAAAAATATTATTCATAGAATATTTATGGAGTCATTAGAGTCGTATTAATTACTAGTTAGGAAATTTTAACGTTTAGATAGCTAATTAAAGAAAAAGGTGCAAAGGTTGATTTTTATTAGTTAAAAGGATCAAATGGGTGTGGAATCTTAATCTAATGGACTTGGATGGTAATTATACCATATAATATGTTAGTGGATAGCTATGGACAAGGTTTAGTTGAAAATTTTAATTTTTAATAAGGGTAAAATAGTAAATTAGTAATTAAAACATGAAATTAATAAGCCAAAATTCATCTTCTTCTTCATTTTAGATAAGGAAAACCAAAACACCATTGAATAGTAGGGGGAAAGCTTTGATCAAGGCATATTATCATGCATGGTATGTTTTTAAGCCCAGTTTTTAGTGAATTTTATGTTTTTAAGATCGTTGCAACTAGGTCCAACTAGCCTGTACCTTCATTTTTGCATTTTTTAAAAATTTTGGAAGTTACCATTGATGAATCTTGGTTTTTTGTAATGATAATTATATGTTTGAAGTTTTGGTTATGATTTTTGGTTGTTTTGTTAAGTGGTTTTAGTTAGTTTCTTTATTAAAGGATTAAACTATTAAAATGCTAAAATTACATGGTTTATTGGTGAATAAGAGATGTTTTGTGAACTGTTTAAGGTCCTAGAATATTCGGTTGTAATTTGATTTCTAGAAAATGGTCAGTTTGATGATTTTTGGGTTAAGGGACTAAATTTCATAAATTGTAAAAGTTTGGGGTAATCGTGTAAATTTTGAAAATGAATTGTAAGGTGATAATTGGAAAATTTTACATTTTAGATCAAGACCCTATTGATTTTCGTGGAAAAGGAAAAATTATGAAATAGTCTCTGAACTTCTGCAACTATTACAATTCAGTCCAAGTAAGCTCGTACGGTTTATAATCTAATATCTATATGAATTTTATGATGGTATAATATGATATGGAGGATATTAGTTGTTTTATTGATGATGTAAAGTTGTTGAGAAATGTTATTGAATTTTGATATTTGGATCAGATGAACGCGAGATAGAGTACAATTGAATGACTGTGTGTTAAGTAGAGATTGATGTGGTGTGATTTATATATTTTTCCCGAGTATGCCGAGGTTCAACATTTGTTGTGAATTCTCATGTTATACTATCTTGTTCTGGCATGTTATGAGGGCGGATGTATAGCTCTTATGAGCATTTGGCTTGTTATCTGTTGGATTAGCTCTTATGAGCATTTGGTGTGTTATCGGTTGGATTAGCTCTTATGAGCATTTGGCGTGTTGTGGGTTGGATTAGCTCTTATGAGCATTTGGCGTGTTATCGGTTGGATTAGCTCTTATGAGCATTTGGCATGTTATTGGTTGGATTAGATCTTATGAGTGTTTGGTGTGTTTTGATTAGATTACTTGTGTACTCGTATCTGTAAGTCGTTCATCAGATCGTAAATTATTATATTATAACTTATATAATGACTTGGAATGGTTTGACATGTAAATGGTATCTATAATTGATTCTATTGTGGTTATACATATTTTCCCAGAGATTATTTTTGAGCTTTGATTTGAACTATACAATTCACCAGTTGACATTATGGATGGCAATAAACACTTGTAGTTGAGTTATTATTGATTGAATTGTTGTATTTACTTAGGTAAGATTTATTGTTTCTGTTCAAACTTACTAAGCTCCAATGAGCTTACTTGTATTAATTTCTGTACATCAAACTTACTAAGCTTTAATGAGCTTACTTGTATTAATTTCTGTTATTGTAGATACTTTTGAAGGTTGGACGGTTGGACCAGCACTCAAGTCACACCATCCATCCATTTTCGGTAGTTTTTGGAACGTTCATTTTGGATTATATGACATGTAATAGGCTTGCTTTGACCTTAATTTTATTTTAGTATGTATATATGTAAAGAGTGAACCTAGTTGCAAATTGGTAACATGAACACCATTATATGATTTTGATGTTTGCTTGGCAAAAGTTTAGATAATAACTTGCTATGGAATGTGAATGATGAAATATGTTTTTGATATAAACTTGTAGAATATGTTTGACTAAGAGGTTTATTTGATTTGTTGTGATTTGAGGTGCCTATGATAGGCATATTCGTTAGAAGTTAAATTGTGTGAATTGACATGTTTTGGTTGATGAATCATATTGTTGTATAAGTGTGTATACTTGTGGTACCAAGGAGATTACATTGGTTAGGCACTTAGGATGGTTGAAATAGTATGATTTGAGCTTGTTTAATGTCATTTTCAATAGGTCTAATGGCTGGTAAATAGGTTACTTAGTGTCTAAGAAATATTGAAATGGTAAACTTGACATTTAAGGTTCATTTTGGTGCACACAGCCTAGGATATGCCCGTGCCACTGGGTCGTGTGCCACACACAGGTTGCGACATTGCCGTGTGTATTAAGTCAGTGTGTTACACAACCTAGCACACAGCCTACGACACGACCACATGTCACAAGTCAGAGAGTTACACAGTCTAGCACACGGCCTGCAACACAATCGTGTGGTCCAACTAAGTGAGTTACATGGGTAGGGACACGACCGTGTGTCCTAATTTTGAAAGTTACAAGGCCTGGGGCATTCCACACGGCCGTATGTGTAACACCCTGAATTAGGGGTTATTTGTAATTTAAATAAATTCCAATGGGGCTTCAAGAAATAAAATTTATAATTTTATTTGACATGTTTAAGGGTCTAAAAATAACCCGAGCTAGGCCTGACCCAGTGTTAAAAATTTATTTTTAAAGTGTGTACAAGGAAGGAGCTAGGTAACGATAGGGCTTAAATAAAATTTAAGGAAACTTGACACAAGATTGTAATTGGCGTGTTGGCTTGATGACTTAAGGGCTTGCAAGGGAGGTCTTGGGTTCGAATCTTGGAAAGGGCAGAATTTATTTTGTTTTTATTTTTGGGCGTTGAATGAAGGGGGCCAAAAATATGAAGGCCTTAAAGATAATTGGGGAAGGTTCGTAGCATGAAAGTCCAGTGAGTAAGAGTGGCCTGGGGCGCCACTTGAGGGAGAGAAGTCTCGGGTTCGAGGAACGAAGGGAACGTTTCTATTTTGGGTTTTGAGTTAAAGGCAGAAGGGCCGAGAGGTAGGCTTAAAATTAAAAGATAAGGTTCTATAGCAAGAAAGTCGGATGGGAGAGTTGGCCTGGGACGTTGGAGGGGCTGCTACTGTTAAACGTCCCTGGTTCGAATCTAAGAGGTAGCAAAATGAGTTTTTTTTTTCCTTTTTATTTTGCTGCTAACGTGGGTGAAGAGTTTGGCCTGCACATGGCTCTTTGTTTAGCATTCGGCTGGAAGAGTTTGATATGCACATGGGTTCTTTTATTATTATTATTTTTTTAAATTTGATTTAAAGGAGTGATAAGGAATGGGATAATGGATAGATATGATTTTTAATTTAATTGGAAGAGTGATAATTAATAGATAAAGTTTTATCAGCATAGAGAGGAGAATTTGGCAGCATTAGGACTCTTTGGGGAGCTGTTTCTGTACAGCAAATAGAGCTAAGAAATTTCCAGCAACAGATTACTTTTCCTTTCCCTCTGCTACTGCCGAAAATTTCCTAGGGAATTCTTCAAATTTTCCAGCTTTCTTCTATTTTATTTGGCCAAAAATCACCTTTGATTTCTCCTACTAATTCTCCTTTTTCTTTCTTCCACCATTGGCCGAATAATTCACCACCTTGCTGCCGAATTTCCTCTGCTGTTATTAATAAAATTTCAGCATCTTCTCCTACTTTTTGTTCTTCTTTTTCACTTAAGCCGAACCTTGCTTATTATTTTAACCGACAATAGCCGAATTCCCTAGTCCCTACTTTGAGAAATCTTGGTCGAATATTAAAGCAAGGGTGTTCTCCTCTTTCTTATTCTTCAATCGGCTTGGTAAGGTGGTAAGGATCTACATATGTATTTGGTGTTCATATAAAAGCCGAAGGCTTTGGTTATTAATATTGACCAATTGTAGTTTGTGAACCAGATTTGCGATTTGGGTGCTGAAGCTAGTATTCAAAGTGGTTAGGTAAGGATTCGGGTTCAAAAAGAGAACCCTTTTTAGTATTTGGTTTGGCCGAATAGGCCATAGTACTAACCCGGGTATTTTGGCCGAATATAGGGGCTAGTGGATCTAAGGTGGCCGACTCCTCCTTTTGGGATTAGACTATTCAGTGGTGACAGGTGTGTACATACACACGTATAACTATTTAAATGTGTTGAGTGCTATGTATGCTAACTTTGATTTGTGTAGCATCGGATTAATACCATAACGGTATGAGTGGTGATTCAGGTAAGTACCTGTTAATATGAATGTGTTATTGATGCTTTTGGTAAGCATGATGTATTGATACATGATATGTATACATGACTGATGTGGGATTAATGAGTGGAGGGGCAAGTATTATTGTGCCGACGGGCACCAGTGTTTTGGTAACACACTGTGACTATGGTCACCAGAGGTTTGGTACCTCATTGCGTCTCGTCCCAGTGGCTTAGCACCACAGTGGGTTGGCCCTACATATTATATAAGGGATTGACGCCAGTGATTTGGCATCACGCGATGGGTTGGCCCCATCAAACGATTTGTGTCTTTGGACACCAGAGGTTTGGCACCTCCAGTGATTTGGCATCACATCTGTGACTATATGTCACCAGTGGTTTGGCACCACCAGTGGTTTGGTACCACAACGGGGTAGACTGTGGCGATTGGCTGGCTAGGTTGGGGCACATAATATTATGCACGTTAATTGTTATATGTTGTGTATGAAAATGTTTAAAATTGGGGGAAGGGTTACATACTGAGTCTTGGTGACTCACCTTCTCCTTAATTTTTTTTCAGGTGATACATAGATCGCGGATATGGAGCCGGATGGACTCGAGGTGGCCATGCAGTGGATTTAATTTAAATGAACTTTAATTTCAGTTGTGATATTTTTATTTTGGGTTTTTATTCTATTTGGATGTAATAAGGCCTCCTGATATTTTGTTTTTGCTACTTTTCATTTGTTTTAAACTTTGTTATTAATATTTAAATCACATGTTTTCCAAGTTAAAACGAAAATTTTTTTAACGTGCTATCGGGCACCTTCAAAGTTTTAATATAACTCGGCTTAAATAAATTTCTCAAATAAGCACTAAGTAAAGCTTTTACAAAACAATCAAACAAAAAGGTTTTCAACAACTTAAACCGATTTAGAAAAACGACTTTCTCAAAAATGTTTTCTACTGTAACAAGCTAGATTCGGCCATAAAGTTTGGGCCGGGTTAGGGTTGTTACAGTATGTAACATCCCGAAGATGGGGCTATTTGGAATGTAATTATTTTTCTTATGTATGAACTGTGGTGATATCATTTATTGAATGATAAGGTTTAATTATGGATTTTTGGTAAGCTCGAGTAGTGGGAAAAATATTATTTTCAAGCTTTAAAAACAGGGAGCCTAAGCAGGAGGGTGTTATAAGAATAAATGGGGAGGATTTGGACATAAGATGAGCCTAGATTAAGTGGCAAATTAAGCCCACTTAGGAGCTAGTGTGACGCCACCAAGGGAGCAAGGAGAGCCTTGGTTCGAGTCACAAAAATCCCTCTTTTTGGCACTATAGTGGGACGGCACATGTAGAGAGTTTTTCTCTCTTTAATTATTTTTTTATGTGATAATATGAGCTTTAATTTCCTTAAAAATTCTAAGGATAATGTGTGGGATATTATTAAGTTTTAAAATAGATTATTAATTGGATATTAAGAGGATTATTTGATTTAAAGGATTAATTAGATTTCGTGATAATAGAAGATAAAAGGGATATTTGATGGATTATGGAGATTAATTCAAGATTATATTGAATTAAATTAAAGAAGTGGCCAAGAGCAATTCAAGGAGATTAATGGAGTTTGAACTCTTTGGTTAATAGAAGTGGACGGCAAGGCAACTAGGGGGAGGCCGAATTCTATTTAAGGCTCCTAGCTATCATCCTATTTTCCTTTTCTTCACTATTGAGCATAGCCGAATTCTTTAGAGAGAAACTTTGTTATTTTTTTGTTTTTACAACTTGTTCCAAGGTTCCAAAACTCCAATCTTTGTCCCTCTTTTGCCGAAATTCCATCCTCAAGTCCCTCTTCTTCTTTTCTTTGCTGGCCGAACATTCACTTCTTATTACCGAAACTTCATCCCCTTCTTCCATTATTTTTCCTAGGCCAACTACACCCCCCTTGCAGTGCCGAAAATCTTTTCTCTTACTTGGAGGCACTTTGGCCGAATACCAAAGGTGGTACAGGACGTTTCGGGACTTTCTTTCCAATCGGTTGAGAAGGTAAGGGGTTCTAACCGAATGTTTAGTGTTCACTCTTATGATCTATCGATTTGGACTTAAGGAAAAGCCGAAATTCGGCATAAGCTAATGATGGGCTAATCTTGTTGGTTGAAGCCGATTTCACCTAGGACTTCGGGATCTCCACGCGATAGGTTGAATCCTCCAAACCTATAGCAATCGATTTTGGGGTAAGTAATGGTAAGATCTACTTTGGTTAGTTAGTTGATATTTGATTTAGCCGAAGACTACAACTTATTGAGTGCCGATTTTAGGGTGGTGAAACAAAAGGCTGATACTCAAGACATTCGGGTAAGGTTTTGGGACCCATAAGAGAACCCTCTTAAATTTTGGATTTGGCCGAATAGGCCTTTGGGTACTAACATTGACAGTTGGCCAAATATAGGAACAAGTGGATCTTGGGAGGCCGATTTCTTTAATTTTCGGGATTAGACTCCTCGTTGGTGACAGGTGTGTACATACACACTTATAGCAGTTAATATGTGTGATAAATATATGTTGCTTGTAAATCTGTTTGATGTAGATACGGATTAGTACCTTAAATGGTACAAGCAAGGATCTCGGTAAGTCTCTGTTTATATGAGATTATTATGATGCTTTTGGGAAGCATGATTTATTTAATACATGTGATAAATGTGTGAACTCTGTTATGACTGTGATATGGGTTGATGAGTGGAGGTGGCAGTAATAATGTGCCGACGGGCACCAGTGTTTTGGTAACACACCGTGACTACGGTCACCAGAGGTTTGGTACCTCCAGAGGTTTGGTACCTCAGTAGCGACTTGTCCCTGTGGTTAACACCACCGTGGGTTGGCCCCACTTGAGATATGGGATCGTCTGCCAGTGATTTGGTATCACACGATGGGTTGGCCCCATCACCCGATTTGTGTCTACGGACACCGGTGCTTTGGTAGCACATCGTGACTATATGTCACCAGTGGTTTGGCACCACCAGTGGTTTGGTACCACAACGGGGTAGACAGTGGCGAATGGCTGGCTAGGTTGGGACACATGATGACTTGCATAATTAATTTGTTATATGTTGTGTATGAACATGTTTAAACCGGGGGAAGGGTTACACACTGAGTCTTGGTGACTCACCTTCTCCTTTATATTTTTTTCAGGTAACACGTAGATCGCGGATGTGGAGCCGGGTTGACTCGAGGTGGCCATGCAGTGGACTTTAACTTAAATGAACTTTATACTTAGTCTTACTATTTTAAATTCGGTTTTATTTTATATTTTGGATTGTAATAAGGTCTCCTAGAATATTTTATTATTTCCATATGTTGAATACTTGCTTTAAACTTTATAATTAATATTAATTAAAATCATATGTTTTTCCAAGTTAAAACGAAAATTGTTTTTAAAATGCCATCGGGCACGGTTGAAATTTGACTTAAATATGGTCTTAAAAAAATAAACACTAAGTATGATTTCACCAAGATAATCAAATACGAGAAGTTTTCAACAAAACTTAATGGGTTTCAAAATGGTTTTCAAAAAGGTTTTCCCCGTAACAAACTAGATTCGGCCATAGGGTTTGGGCCGGGTTTGGGTTGTTACAAAATTGGTATCAGAGCCCAGTTCAAAGCTCGGCTGTGGGGGCCCAAGGCCCAAAAATTTTTTGGTAGGCCTTTTGAATTGTTTTTGGGTTTTAAGCAGCATGGCCCGAGTCTCCGGCACCGATCCGCCCAGGTAAGTACTTTTAAACCTCTTGGTGAATTATATTCTGTAGAAGGGTAGGAAGCATGGAACGTAGATAGACTTATAGGACTTGAACCCTAGGACTAGATTACTCAAACACATGAACCAAACATAAGACATTAAAGAACTAAACCAATCTATGACTTAGCCAGTGAGCTAGGGTGTGGTAACCCCTGTACGCATGTCGAGGATTGGATCCGGAAGAGCCTGGTATTTAAGCAGTCCTTGTGACTCACCTCCTCTTCGCAGGTATCCTACCTGGTGTGTAGCTTCGGTTCACCCTAACTCAGAGGGCTCAGCGGTGTGGCAACCTCTGTGCGCATGTCTAGAAAGGTTCAGTGGGAGCTTGGTATTTAAGCGGTCCGCGTGACCCACCTCCTCTTCACTCGAATCCTACCTGGTGCGTAGCTTTGGTTCACCCTGATCAAGAAGGCTTGGTCATAGGCTAAACCTAATGACTAAAACCCGAAAGGGAATTAGCCATGTTTTGAAAGGAACGAAACAACAGGAACCCTAATGTGTTCAAAATTTTGGCAATGACTCTTTTAAATCTGAGGACATCATTTTTACAATGTTTTCTTCGAAAAACTCAAATTTGTGAAAACTTACAAAAATACCCTTAGGGGTAAAATTACTAAAACGCCCCTGACTCATAAAATGTCAGTTCAATGGTTTTGCTCAAAAATTTCAACTACTTTACAAATATCCAATAACTTAGCTTTGAAAATCAACACTGAAATATTTTGGTTTTAGAAAATTACGAAAACGCCCTCAATTTGTGAAAATTACCGAAATGACCCTGATCTTTGGAAAACTTTACCAACATCACTATTTGGAAAGGAAAACTTTCAAAAAGGACCCTCAAAGTGTTACAACTGTCGAAAATATCACTGATTTATCAAAATGACAGAATTGCCCCTGATTGACAAAATTACCGAAATACCCCTGGTATCCAAAACGATGCCATATTTTTTTAATTTTGCCAATTTTCAAAAACATCCTCCAGTTTTGGGAATTTCAAAACGACCTACTTTACTAAAGTTTTAAAATTCCTTTATTACGAAAATACCCGGTAGGAAAAATGACGGAAATACCCCTGGGTTAGAAATGGGCAGAAATGTCCGAAGAGCGAATAGGTATGGAAAGTATTAAGGAATGGATGCATGAACTCCTTTGTATGAACTAGGATAGAAGATTGAAACCTTGTCTGCTCGAAAGAATCTCTGATTAAACCTTATCCATAAAATTTCTTCGCCAGTAATAAAGTGGAACAAATGCTAACGCATAAAAATTTTCTTAATCAGATTAAAAGCGCAGTAGATAGAATGAGTTCTAGAGGACGTGGACGCCGTGGACGCGGTAGGGGTAGGATGACCGTGTCAGAACCTGTTGGGTCGGGACAGGGTTCTGAAAATGAAGACCACCGCCACCACCACCTCCTACTTTTAGAGCTGAGGAGCATGATCAGACCGGTGGTGAGGCTGTGTCGCAAGCGGTATTGCGAGTTCTGGAGATTGTGGCTGGGGCTGGTGGAAATCTAGGAGCTCGAAAATCTGTTCCCGAGCGAATTCGGTCTAACGGAGCTGAGGTATTCCGGGGTGTGTCGGGTGTGGCACCCAGTGCAGCAGAGTATTGGCTGGAATCGACTGAACGGATCATGGACGATCTAGACCTGTCTAATGAGGAAAAGCTGAAAGGAGCAGTGTCGCTCCTGAAGGATGAAGCATATCAGTGGTGGCTCACAGTTCGGGATGGAGCCACGGGAGATGATCTCACGTGGGATTACTTTAAAAATGCCTTTCAGAAGAAGTATGTGGGTACTAGCTACACGGATGCTCAAAGGAAACTTTTTCTGGGTCTAGTACAAGGAACTAAGTCCGTGGCCGAGTATGAGGCGGAGTTTTTAAGGCTGAGTAGGTATGCCAGAGGAATCGTAGCCACCGAACATGAGCGCTGTGTCCGCTTTGAGGACGGGCTCAGAGATGATCTGAGATTACTAATTGCCCCGCAGCAGGTTCGTGAGTTCTCGTCCCTAGTGGAGAAGGCCAAGGTGGCCGAAGGGATCAAGGAGGCTGTGAGGCAAAACTATAGTAGGAATAATCAGAAGAGAGGATTTGGGTCAGCTGGGTCAGGTGGTAATGTCCAGAAAAAAGGCTAGGCCAAGTGGGCCAAATCAGGCAGCAAGGCCCATGACTACTAATCAGAGGCCGACTCAGTGTAACCGCTGTAGAAAGACCCATTGGGGAAGTTGTTCGATCGGCGATAGAGGATGTTTTGAGTGTGGGTCGTTGGAGCATCGTGTTAGAGATTGTCCCCGGAAACTAGCTAAGAATCAGCCAGAAGGGCAGAACCGTACTCAAGATAGAAATGCGGGACCACAAAGGGGTCGCGGTAATGGCCGAGGAGGAAATGGTCCGAATAGAGGTCGTGGAACTCAGGGCAGAGGTTCGGGTAACACAGAGGCTAGGCAGCCTGGCTTAGTCTATGCAGCGAGGCATCGCGAGGAGGGAGACGCACCGGACGTCATAACTGGTACGTTCCTAGTATTTGGTTTACCTGATGTTGCATTAATTGATGTGGGTTCGACGCACTCGTACATTGCTAGTAGTGTGGTAGGAACTATGGACCTAGACTCTGAGACTACTTCTAGGAAGATGACTGTGCTAAGCCCTCTTGGACACTCTGTAGTCGTAGACAAACTTTATAGAGACGTACCCCTAGAACTCCAAGGGGTCGTATTTGTAGCCGATCTGATGGAACTACCATTTGGAGAGTTCGATTTGATCCTTGGGATGGATTGGCTGGTTAAGTATCAGGCGAATTTGGATTGCGCGGCTAAGCGCATGGTTCTTAAGACGGCTAAGGGTGATGAAGTGGTTATGATAGGTGATAGAAGGAATTACCTGTCCAATGTGGTGTCAGCCTTGAAGGCTGAAAGGATGGTAAAGAAGGGTTGTGAGGCGTACTTGGTGCGAATATGTGCTTTGGAAGCTAAGGAGTCGGTAGTTGGAAAGGTTCGAACGGTTGGGGAATTTACTGATGTATTCCCAGAGGAACTTCCGGGTCTGCCTCCAGATCGGGAAGTTGAATTCGGTATAGACCTGCTACCCGGAACGGCACCTGTGTCTATAGCACCATACCGAATGGCACCTAAGGAATTGGTAGAGCTGAAGGCTCAAATTCAGGAGCTCTTGGATAGAGGATTTATTCGACCAAGCATATTTCCGTGGGGAGCACCTGTGTTGTTTGTCAAGAAGAAGGATGGTTCAATGCGGATGTGTATCGACTACCGCCAATTGAACAAGCTAACGATCAAGAACAAGTATCCGTTACCTCGGATCGACGACTTGTTCGATCAGCTGAAGGGTGCCTCGGTGTTCTCAAAGATTGACCTTAGGTCGGGTTATCATCAATTAAGGGTGAAGGAGGCTGATGTTCACAAGACAGCATTCCGAACTCGGTATGGGCACTACGAGTTCCTCGTAATGCCATTTGGGTTGACCAATGCACCGGCGGCGTTCATGGATCTAATGAATAGAGTATTTCAACAGTACTTGGATCAATTCGTCGTGGTATTCATAGACGACATATTGGTCTATTCTAAGACGGAGGAGGAACATGACAAGCATTTACGGATAGTTCTGCAAGTATTGAGGGAGAAGCAGTTATATGCCAAATTCAGTAAGTGCGAATTTTGGCTGAAGGAGGTGACTTTCTTAGGTCATGTAGTATCAGCAGAAGGAATTAGAGTAGATCCTCGCAAGATTGAAGCAGTATTAGATTGGAAACCACCAAGAACAGTGGCTGAAATACGAAGTTTTCTGGGTTTAGCGGGGTACTATCGGAGATTCGTAGAAGGATTTTCTTTAATCGCAGCACCGTTGACGAAGCTGCTAAGAAAAGGTGTTCCATTTGTATGGACGGAGAAGCAGCAAGGAAGCTTTGATAAGTTAAGGGAAATTTTGACGGAAGCTCCGGTTTTGGTGCAGCCTGAAGCAGGAAAGTTGTTCACAGTCTATTGTGATGCATCCCACACTGGTTTGGGATGTGTGTTGATGCAAGAGGGGAAGGTAGTAGCCTATGCATCCCGTCAGTTAAGATCGCATGAGGTTAACTACCCGACGCACGACTTAGAGTTAGCGGCAGTCGTCTTCGCTTTGAAGATATGGAGACATTATCTCTACGGGGAGAAGTCGATAGTTTACACGGATCATAAGAGTTTGAGGTATCTCTTGACTCAGAAGGATCTGAACCTGAGACAACGTCGGTGGATTGAACTTTTAAAGGACTACGATTGTTCAATCGAGTACCATCCGGGTAAGGCTAACGTGGTAGCTGACGCGTTAAGCCGGAAGGTTGTGACAGACTTAAGAGCGATGTTTGCTTGGTTGAGTCTATATGATGATGGAAGTCTCTTGGCGGAACTTCAAGTTAAGCCAACGTGGATCGAGGAGATTAAGGAAAAGCAATTGGTGGATGAAGGCTTGAACGCTAAGAGGATACAAGTTCAGGATGGTGGTCTAGAAAGGTACAGTCTGTCTAGTGATGGAGTGCTTTGTTTTCAAGAGCGAGCTTGTATGCCAAAGGATGTGGAGTTGAGGCAGAAGATTCTCCATGATGCACATAGCAGCCCCTACGCTATGCATCCGGGAGGAAGCAAGATGTATAGGGATCTTAGAGAGCAGTTTTGGTGGCCCGGGTTAAAGCGTGAAGTAACAGAGTTTGTTGGAAAGTGTCTGACTTGTCAACAAGTTAAGGCTGAACACCAGTTGCCGTCAGGGTTGCTTCAGCCAGTGAAGATTCCCCAATGGAAGTGGGAACGGATCACTATGGATTTCGTCAGTGGGCTACCCCTGACGCCTAGCAAGAAGGACGCAGTTTGGGTGATAGTAGACCGTCTAACTAAGTCAGCTCACTTTATACCGGTGAGGATGGATTATTCTCTTCAGAAGCTAGCAAAGTTATATGTGGCTGAAATAGTCAGATTACATGGTGTTCCAGTGTCGATAATCTCGGATAGGGATCCCAGATTTACGTCAAGGTTCTGGAAAGCGTTACATCAAGCTCTGGGTACGAGGTTAGATTTCAGTACAGCTTTCCATCCACAGTCTGATGGATAATCGGAGAGAGTGATACAGATTTTAGAGGATATGCTGAGGGGTTGTGTCTTGGAATTCCGAGGTAGTTGGGAAGAATTTCTACCATTAGCGGAATTTGCCTACAACAATAGCTATCAAGCGAGTATTCAGATGGCACCATACGAAGCATTGTATGGACGGAAATGCCGTACTCCTACATGTTGGACGGAGTTAGGTGAAAGACAAGTCTTAGGACCGGAATTGGTTGCAGAAACTGAGGACAAAGTTAGGGCGATTCGGGATCGTCTTAAGGAAGCATCGGATAGACAGAAGTCTTATGCTGACTTGAAGCGCAAGGAAATGGAGTTTGAGGTAGGAGACAAGGTTTTTCTGAAGGTATCACCTTGGAAAAAGGTGCTGAGATTTGGTCGAAAAGGGAAATTGAGCCCAAGGTTCATCGGACCATATGCAGTGGTAAAGCGAGTGGGACCGGTAGCTTATCAGCTAGAGTTGCCGGCAGAACTGAGTCAGATACATGACGTCTTTCACGTATCAATGCTGAGACGGTATCGGTCAGACCCATCGCATGTGGTGCCAGTGGCAGAGATCGAGGTGAATACGGATTTATCCTTCGAAGAAGAACCAGTTCAGATCTTAGATCGTGATGTGAAGGTTCTACGTAGGAAGTCAGTGCCCTTGGTGAAGGTGCTTTGGCGGAATCATGGTACAGAAGAATCTACGTGGGAACCTGAGGAGGTGATACGGCGGTAATACCCTCATCTGTTTTAGCTAAGTAATTTCGGGACGAAATTTATTTTAAGGGGGTAGAACTGTAACATCCCGAAGATGGGGCTATTTGGAATGTAATTATTTTTCTTATGTATGAACTGTGGTGATATCATTTATTGAATGATAAGGTTTAATTATGGATTTTTGGTAAGCTCGAGTAGTGGGAAAAATATTATTTTCAAGCTTTAAAAACAGGGAGCCTAAGCAGGAGGGTGTTATAAGAATAAATGGGGAGGATTTGGACATAAGATGAGCCTAGATTAAGTGGCAAATTAAGCCCACTTAGGAGCTAGTGTGACGCCACCAAGGGAGCAAGGAGAGCCTTGGTTCGAGTCACAAAAATCCCTCTTTTTGGCACTATAGTGGGACGGCACATGTAGAGAGTTTTTCTCTCTTTAATTATTTTTTTTATGTGATAATATGAGCTTTAATTTCCTTAAAAATTCTAAGGATAATGTGTGGGATATTATTAAGTTTTAAAATAGATTATTAATTGGATATTAAGAGGATTATTTGATTTAAAGGATTAATTAGATTTCGTGATAATAGAAGATAAAAGGGATATTTGATGGATTATGGAGATTAATTCAAGATTATATTGAATTAAATTAAAGAAGTGGCCAAGAGCAATTCAAGGAGATTAATGGAGTTTGAACTCTTTGGTTAATAGAAGTGGACGGCAAGGCAACTAGGGGGAGGCCGAATTCTATTTAAGGCTCCTAGCTATCATCCTATTTTCCTTTTCTTCACTATTGAGCATAGCCGAATTCTTTAGAGAGAAACTTTGTTATTTTTTTGTTTTTACAACTTGTTCCAAGGTTCCAAAACTCCAATCTTTGTCCCTCTTTTGCCGAAATTCCATCCTCAAGTCCCTCTTCTTCTTTTCTTTGCTGGCCGAACATTCACTTCTTATTACCGAAACTTCATCCCCTTCTTCCATTATTTTTCCTAGGCCAACTACACCCCCTTTGCAGTGCCGAAAATCTTTTCTCTTACTTGGAGGCACTTTGGCCGAATACCAAAGGTGGTACAGGACGTTTCGGGACTTTCTTTCCAATCGGTTGAGAAGGTAAGGGGTTCTAACCGAATGTTTAGTGTTCACTCTTATGATCTATCGATTTGGACTTAAGGAAAAGCCGAAATTCGGCATAAGCTAATGATGGGCTAATCTTGTTGGTTGAAGCCGATTTCACCTAGGACTTCGGGATCTCCACGCGATAGGTTGAATCCTCCAAACCTATAGCAATCGATTTTGGGGTAAGTAATGGTAAGATCTACTTTGGTTAGTTAGTTGATATTTGATTTAGCCGAAGACTACAACTTATTGAGTGCCGATTTTAGGGTGGTGAAACAAAAGGCTGATACTCAAGACATTCGGGTAAGGTTTTGGGACCCATAAGAGAACCCTCTTAAATTTTGGATTTGGCCGAATAGGCCTTTGGGTACTAACATTGACAGTTGGCCAAATATAGGAACAAGTGGATCTTGGGAGGCCGATTTCTTTAATTTTCGGGATTAGACTCCTCGTTGGTGACAGGTGTGTACATACACACTTATAGCAGTTAATATGTGTGATAAATATATGTTGCTTGTAAATCTGTTTGATGTAGATACGGATTAGTACCTTAAATGGTACAAGCAAGGATCTCGGTAAGTCTCTGTTTATATGAGATTATTATGATGCTTTTGGGAAGCATGATTTATTTAATACATGTGATAAATGTGTGAACTCTGTTATGACTGTGATATGGGTTGATGAGTGGAGGTGGCAGTAATAATGTGCCGACGGGCACCAGTGTTTTGGTAACACACCGTGACTACGGTCACCAGAGGTTTGGTACCTCCAGAGGTTTGGTACCTCAGTAGCGACTTGTCCCTGTGGTTAACACCACCGTGGGTTGGCCCCACTTGAGATATGGGATCGTCTGCCAGTGATTTGGTATCACACGATGGGTTGGCCCCATCACCCGATTTGTGTCTACGGACACCGGTGCTTTGGTAGCACATCGTGACTATATGTCACCAGTGGTTTGGCACCACCAGTGGTTTGGTACCACAACGGGGTAGACAGTGGCGAATGGCTGGCTAGGTTGGGACACATGATGACTTGCATAATTAATTTGTTATATGTTGTGTATGAACATGTTTAAACCGGGGGAAGGGTTACACACTGAGTCTTGGTGACTCACCTTCTCCTTTATATTTTTTTTCAGGTAACACGTAGATCGCGGATGTGGAGCCGGGTTGACTCGAGGTGGCCATGCAGTGGACTTTAACTTAAATGAACTTTATACTTAGTCTTACTATTTTAAATTCGGTTTTATTTTATATTTTGGATTGTAATAAGGTCTCCTAGAATATTTTATTATTTCCATATGTTGAATACTTGCTTTAAACTTTATAATTAATATTAATTAAAATCATATGTTTTTCCAAGTTAAAACGAAAATTGTTTTTAAAATGCCATCGGGCACGGTTGAAATTTGACTTAAATATGGTCTTAAAAAAATAAACACTAAGTATGATTTCACCAAGATAATCAAATACGAGAAGTTTTCAACAAAACTTAATGGGTTTCAAAATGGTTTTCAAAAAGGTTTTCCCCGTAACAAACTAGATTCGGCCATAGGGTTTGGGCCGGGTTTGGGTTGTTACACAGTATGTCCCCTATTTTTGAAAATTTTCAAATTTTTCTTAAAACTTCAGTTTTGTTTTAAATTAGTCTCGAATTGCTTATAAACTATTTTTAGAGCCTTGAAGGCTCGATGTAAATGCTTATGTTTAATTTATTTTGAATGAGATTAAAATTATTGAATGTTATGATGATAAATGTTTTACGATTGATCGATAATACTTTGTAACCCTAATTCAGCAATGGAGACGGGTTAGGGGTGTTACAGCCCTCCTCACACGGTCTTTAATCGTGTAAAATCCACTGATTGACAATCATTGTGTAATAACCCATTTTTAGTGGTATTAGAAATAGTGGTTTCGGGACAACAATTTTGATGCTGAGTCTGTAAATATTAATTATTTAATATTTATGAGGTCATTAGTGTCATATTGAAATTTTCTCCAGTAATTTTGGTGTTTGGATATTTAATATTAACGAGATAATTAGTGTTATCAATTGAATAAAACTGCTTTCCGAACTCATTACGGTCATTATGAATTTCTGATGCCCCTACTGCTTTTATGGCTTTGATGAATCGAGTGTTTTAGCCTTATTTGGATAGATTTGTTGGGGTGGTTGTTGATGATATACTAGTCTATTCTAAAACAAAATCCAAGAATGTCAGCATTTGAGAATTGTGCTATAGACTTTACGCGAGAAACAATTGTATGCAAAATTCAGTAAATGTGAGTTCTGGCTCAGAGAGGTTGGATTTCTTGGCCACGTGATTTCTACAAATGGGATTCGTGTTGACTCGAGCAAGATTTCTACAATTTTTAATTCAAAACCTCTGAACCAATATTTTTTTTCTCTTTTCCAGAATAATCTTCTCAGTATATTTCTAATTAGATAATATTCTCAACCCAATTCTAATTCCATTAAAATCATGAAAAAAATGATTTATTTTCATGAGAAAATATATTTAATATTTTCGCATTCAACGGTTCACTATGACCAAATGATTTATTTCCATTTTCGAACTTCATTTAATTTTAAAAACATAAATTCATTTCCAAGTCATTTTAGTTTAGTTTAAATCCAATAAAAAATTGTATTTTGAGTCTTTTGTTGACCTTAGAGGCCGAATGAGGCCTAAAGGTGAGCTAATGTACTTTGTGAATGTGCAGGAGACCATTCAAGGGTGTAGAAACTCCATATTGGTCACCATGTTCCAACACGAGAAGTTTGATGTTGCAACATGGAAGACAAAATACAAGAATCTCGAGACCACCTTTGGTGTCGCAACATAGCCACTGGATATCGTGACACACTCATGAAGTTACCCTAGACCTAAGCATACTACCTTTAATGTTGCGACATAGGCACTAGGGTATCGTGACATTGGCCTTGTACGGGAAACACTTATGAGCCAGGGGCGTTTTAGCCTACAAAATGAAAAGTTAACACGAGAACGACAACAAACCTAGGGTTGAGGATGACGACAACCCTAACTCTATAAATAGGCTCTTAAAACACTTGTTGAGAACGACTTTTCGTAAATTCAATTTTAAGTTTTTTCCTTTCTTTTAGGCATTAGGTTTATTTTCCAGTTCTTTCTATTTTGTGTTCTTCAGGGGACTTGGTTTGTAAACAAGATCAACTCTTAAGGATTTTTGAACTTCAATTATCAAAGATGCCCTAAAGTCTATTCTTGTTTTATTCTTTATGCATATCTTTTATATCAAGTTTAAGATGTTTATTGATTCCATGAGGAACTAATTCTCTTTTGGGGGATTAGTGAATAAAGGTGTGATTAACTAATTGTTATGTAAGGTTTTCTTAGTGGGTAAGCTATTTGGGAGAGAAAGAACTTAAACCCTAGGCTTGACGACGCTAGGAAGTCATTTAGGTGAGAATTAACCCAAAATTGGTATGGCCTATCCATGAAAGTCTTAGCCTTAGACCAGTCTGAATTGTGAGGTCGAGAGATAAGTAGTTCTTACCAACTCATTAGTTTAGTGGAAGATCGAGAGATCCTGCTAGGGTAATGACTAGTTGACTGAGTAGAAACCTGAAATAGGAATTAATTATGATCATCGAAGCGAGATAATCACCCATGCTTAGATTTGATTAAGTTAGAATTCATTCACCCGAAGTTCACTTTATTTTTACTATTGTTATTTTCATTATTATAAAAAACCAAAAATCTTTCTCTAATGTTTAGTCGTACTATAATTTATTTAAAATACTAATTAGATTTATTTGCGTTTAGGTTCAAGTTAATTTAGTACTCGACTCCCTTGGGTACGATCTTCGGAGTGCTCACCTACTTCATTGTAAAAATTGTATTACAACCTGGCCCGTATACTTGCGGTCACTGCCTCAATTCCATATATTTAGTTGTACTATTCACACTCTAGACATTGGTACATCTAGAAGCGGTCAGTAGTCAATGAATTTTTTTATTAACAAATCTATTCGAAAAATTACAAGTTTACAAACGAATATACTACACTCATGGTACTAGATCCAACACCAATGTGTGCTGCTCTTTATGTTATTGCAACTACGAACTGGCTTCCAAATAGCCAAAGAGATTTAGTTACAAAATGAATGGCTATTCTTTTTATGAAGGTGGTAGACATGGTGGAATTTGATTTAGGCTAGTTGATATTTTATGAATTACTAATTTTTTTGAAATTGTCTATAAGAATTTTTTGCTATCGTATCCATCCGTCATCTTCAAAATCCTTGTTTCCCAAGATCTCGACATCATTCAGTCCAAAAAGACTTACAAGTTCCTAAATTAAAGTTTTCTCATAAATGGTTGAAAGGCAACCATGTTATCAATGCACCCAAAAAAAATTCAATCCTCTAAAAATGAGTTTGCTAAAGAAGAAGCTTGTAGTCAGGAAGCGGCCACTCCCACAGGCACTATTCCTGTCTCAAAGGGAATGAAGACTAGAACTATTGTAGGCCTTCAAGCTTCAGTTGAATTCCTTCATAAACGTTATGATAAGCGCAGGGCAGAAGACAAAGTAGTAAAAAAAATAATTGATAGACATAAGGCTTTGATTGCAGATCTTCAAGCTTCTAAATATACAACTTAGTTTGGTAATCTTATGGAACAAAAAAAGGGAGAAGATAAGATAGGGGGAGAGAAAAAGGTGTTAGGAGAGCTGTTGGTGTTGTTGTTTTTCTCGTTGTTGGATGCTTATGTTGAGGAAGAGGTTGTTTTTTATGAACATTTTTTATGTTTTACATTTTTTGGATAACTGTAAAATGATTTTGCTACTTTTTATTTTGCTATTTTTGTTGCTGATGATGAACTTGGATTTTGTTTAGCCTTGATTTGAATTAATGCATTTGACATTACTTTATTAACTTATTTATAATTATTGTTAGTTAGTTATTGATACCCATTATCTTAGCATTGATGATTAATTACTTAATTATTTTCTAACTTAAGTTAGATTAAGTTAATATGTTGAGGGGAATCTTATGTTGATTGATGATTAATGTTTCCTGCCTTCTGAGTTTTGTTAAACAAATTGTTGAAATTTATGAAACTGGCAATTTGGTGCTAAAAGGAATGCCCACCAAATCTGTGTAGAGATAGTTTCCATATTAGATGTTGGCAATTTATTGAACCTTATATTTGGGCTATACTAATTACATGGTTAATATTTAGCCCATCATGGAAGGTCACTCTGCTGAGGTATAGAAGTATTTGTAATTGATTTGGATCGAAATTCCTCAAGGCAATCTCTTGAATTATGAACTTTGCATTGGATCATGATTCTACTGATGAGCTTCCAATAAACTATATTTACTTCATATGTTATTATATTGTATTAGTTTTATGGTATTACTATTTATTTGGATTGTATTAGATCTTCTATTATAAGCAAGTCTTGAAATTAATATTTATATATTTGAGAGACTTACCTAGAAAATGTACAAAGCATTAGGCACTTGATCTGTTCTTGAGAGAATAATTTTATAAGAGTGTTATTTTTATAATTAAACCTATGGTTTTATCTGATGTGGTCATAAGAGGTGATCATAGTGCTGAGAATATTGTATCTTCAAAGTGCAAGGGTGAGGGAAACAATCACGGTGTGTGTGTGTGAGAGAGAGTAGGTTCACTCTGTGATTGTTGAAGAAAATGCATATTTCTCATTGAGCTAGGCTCCACATACGTAAGGAAATCAAAATGTATAATCATCTTCTTGTGTCTTATGTGTTTACTGCTTTTTTCATTTCGTGCCTCGAAAAGTGCCCACCATCTCAAGCACCAATTTGGTTGAGCAACTTTTGTCCTTAGCAATAGCCTTTTTGCTAACAACAAATACCTCAACAACTATTTTATTTGTGGCAATTGTTATGAACCCATCACAACTATTCATTTTTTTGTGACCACAATGTCGACATTGAATTGAAAACAATTGTGACAAAAAAAAAAGAGTGAAAGTAATTGTCACAATTATTCATTATTTTGTGAACAAAATGGTCAACACTAAAATTATAGTAAATTGTGACGAAAAAATAAATGGTCACAATCATTCGAAATTTTGTGATTGAATTGTCAACATTGAAATTGTAGTCAATTGTGGAAAAAAAATAAATGATCACAATTATTTGAGTTTTTTGTGGCCAAATTGTCGACAATGAAAGTGTGCGGTCAGTTGTGTCAAAAAAATAAAAGGTCACAATGATACACACAATTTGAGTGTCAACATTTTGATCACCATTATTCAATTGTCTTGTGACTAAATTTTATGGTCACAATATTCTTTTTTGTGGCTAAATTTTATAACACAAATCATAAGCAATTGTGACCTAATTAAATGGTCACAATAATTATTTTTATTGTGACAAATACTTCAATTTTAAAAATAAATTTGTGGCAAAAAATTTATCAAAATAACTATTTTTCTTGTGATGAGTGCATTGATAACAACAGTTATGAAAATTTTTTGTTACTAAAATTATTTTATTAGTGACGAATGTCTTTTCACAGGTGTGTATTGAAATAATGTTTCATAAATTGCATCACAAGATAAAAATATTTTAATAATAATTATTGTAACCAATAGATTAACTATTTATAGAAATTAATTTTTAGATTTGTTTAAATAATACTATTAATAGACAATTCATAAAAATGTAATCATCAATTTTATATAAATGACCAAATCGTATCAATCAAAAGTAAATAGACAAACCAAAATTTATGAAATATTAAAATTTAAAAAAAAAATATCCGATTGAGCCTTAACTCGATTGGCATTAGTGGAAACACTAAAATATTTACTTTTTCAGTAACTTTTGAACATTAATTCAAGCAAATTCTAAGTAATTTCTGTCAAATTTTATGATTTTATTATAAAATAATTAAATTGAGCTTAAATTATACTTCATTTCGAATTTTAGTTATTTTTATATTAAATTTGCATAATTTGGCTAATTTTTGACGGTTTTGCACGATGGGTGAAAAATCAACTTGGTAGTCACCTTGAATGATTCAAGTACTGATGCATCTTGGAAGCTCAAGATGATGAATTAACAACCATGGAGGACCCAAATTCATGCTCTTGGACTTATTTGAATCAATTGGGCCAAGTGAATTTTATCGGGAAAAATCTAATAGCTTGAAGCAGACGAAAAGGGCCTGAATTGACCAACTGAAGAGGGAAGATGGACGAGCCCAAGAGAGTAGCCCAGTGCTGACCCAATTGTTGCCCAAATCAGCTAAATTATTTCATAACAGCCCTTAACTTTTTCCTAAACCTATTCTAATCCCTCCACTTTTGGTACATTTTCACTTGTGGCATAAAGCTAAATTTAGCAAAGCCATCTCAATCCCTCTCCCTCCTATCAAGGGTCGGCCATGGGAAAGGGGATTGACTGTTATTTTTAGCTAATACAAGTTGTCATCTCCCACTATAAATACCTCTCCTCACCTCCTCATTTCTCATCAACTCATTCACACCATTCATCATTCATCTCTTCTTTCACTTCTCTCCTTCATTCACCTTTGCTTTTCCATTTTTCTTCCTTCCCTTGTCGATTTCCCTTCTTGAGAAAGAGTTAGCATGGCTCTTGGAGCAACAACAATCAAGCATTTTGGAAGGCTATTGATCGACATAACAAGCAGAGAGGAAGAGAAGCATGCTAGTCCGACTCCGGAGATTCACTAGGATTTGCCTTCTAGTTCCATTCTGTTTATCTTTTCAATTTATTTTGTGATCATAAATATGAATACTTATTTTTTTTATGCTTCTATTTTAATTAAAATGACTTAATTCGTGTTCATGTTAGATTGATTGCATTTTGTCCACTTAAATTTATAAAAACGTGTTTATGTTGTTTTAGACCTTGATAATTAGTTTAATTAGATACAATAGTGCCTATGTTATGCTTGCATTTTAACTATAAGGTAACAAATGAATTAATTACTAATCGGATTGAAATTTTTGTTAATGAAAAAAGTATCTAATTGGTGCATATTTAATCTACTAAGTATAAAAATGGGTTAAATTAGCAATCGTATTAAACAATAACTTGTAAGGTTATTGTGATTAAATTGTTCAATATAGAATTATATTTACTTCACTCTGTCTTAAATTTGCTTATGAAAATTGATTAATTAATCTAGCATAGGAATATATTTCAAATATTGATTAATTTAATATGTATGTATGTGCAATAGTTAACAAAGAGCTTCACTCTGTCTTATATTTGCTTATGAAAATTGATTAATTAATCTAGCATAGGAATATATTTCAAATATTGATTAATTTAATATGTAAGTATGTGCAATAGTTAACAAAAGAGCAAGTTACCATGAAATTATTCGTAACAACATGAACATAATTTTAATAATGCTAAGGTATAAAATCAATCAACATGTAATGGCCCATTTTTGCCCGGGCCCATGCCATAAAAACAAAAAATAATGCTTAAAAAAATCCCTTTTACAGTCTATTTACAGCCCAAAATAGACTACCCAATACCCCATTACACCCAAACCCAACAAGACCCAAAATAAACTAAACCTACGGGGGCCAAAGGACCAATACCCAAATTGAATCAGAAGCTTAGGGTTTCTGAAACCCTAGGCGCCGCAGCTCCCAACACAGGCCCCTTGGTCGCGCCGTAACCAACGCGCGGATGACACTCCTCACCGCCGTGTCTCTCGCCATTGACCTGCAAAAAAAGGAAGGGAAAGACGACAGAAGCCAAAAATCCAGCAAAAGAATCAATGTACTTAGGCTATAAAAAGATGAAAACAGCCAATGTAACGGACTACGATTATTTTTTTTACAAATACAATACAATAAATCAAAGAACAAGAGGTGATTTCCGATTTGATATTTCATTTAATCATTATTGTTGTTTTTGTTTATTTTTTTTATGTACATACAAAATACAAAAGACGATCAAAACAAATTTTAAAAACCAAAAGAAAGCAGTTTGTATTTGGGTTTTTTTATGCAAAATATTACTAAAAAGCAAAAAAAAAAAGGAAAAGGAAAAAAAGCTCAAGAGGGTGATCTTAGCCTTAGGGCCGCCGCAAGCGGCGGCGCGTGAGGCGCGTGTGAGGACTGCCGGAGGTTAGAGGACCTATGAGGCAGAGCATTTTCTGGGAGCTCTGCTTGTTTTTATTTTAAAGCTAGTTTAAAAATGATTTTTTAGCAGTTTTTTTTTTTGTTTTGTTTATAAAGGCCAGTGGAACAGCGTCGTTTTGGTGTGGTTAATTAATGACCAAAACGACGTCGTTTAAGGACCAAAATCCGCGTGTTGACCCGATACTCGGGGAGGATCTGCGCGTTTTTGTTAAAAGGTCTAATTACTCAATAGGCCCTTCCGCATTATTGCAATTTTATAATTACATCCAATTACATTTTTTTTATTTTCACTTTGGCCCTGAATTATGACCTTTGTTTCAATTTAGTCTTTAAAGCCATTTTAAAAGCAGAAGATGGAACGCCGTCGTTTAGGAGAGAAGGCATAATTTCCCAATAGGTCCCTACAGTGTGACGTGCGTTCTAATCTGGTCCTTTTACATTTTTACTCCGGATTTTATTTTTATTTCGATTTAATCCCTGTTTCCTTGATTTTTAATCCTCTTTTATTTTTTCTTTTTTGTAATTACTTTAGCATTATATCAAATTATTTCATTTTTTATAGGTTATTCTATTAAATTCTATATTATTTTTATAATTTATGAAATTTGTATACTGTGTACTATTTAAATTGCTTTCTCATTAATATAAAATTTCCCATATATTGTATATTTTAAATATGTAAATTATTTATGTATGTGTATATATATATATATATATATATATATATATAGATTATTATATTATATTTTCTTTATATATTTAAAGTTTTATCTACGCTATTTATTTATTTTAACAAAATACATTATTTATTTTATTATGTATATATATCCATTTTAGATTTTGCCATATCATTTTTTTTACATATATGTCTTTTTAAAATTTTTTTTGTTGTATCTATTTATTATTTGGTATATGTCATTTATCTTATATTGTTATTTTACTTTTATACTTGATCTTGTATGTAAAGTTTCATATTCATTTCATAGTTTTTATCTTTTGCATATTTTTTTTGTTACTTACTGTAACAACCCAAACCCGGCCCAAACACTATGGTCGAATCTGGGTCGTTACGGGGAAAAGCTTTTCGAAAACCATTTTGGAACCCATTAACTTGTTGAAAAAAAAAAACTTCTCGGATTTGAGAACTTTATTTAAAAAAAACATTTTTAAGTCGAGTTATAAAGCAAATTCCAAATGTGCCCGATGGCACGTAAAGAAAATAATTTTCGTTTAACTTGGATTACATGTGATTTTAATTTAATTTTAATAATATAGTTTTAAACAAACAACATATGAGAAAGATAACAAAAATAAAGTTTGAGGAGGCCT
Organism: Gossypium australe; assembly: GCA_005393395.2. Lineage (NCBI taxonomy): Eukaryota > Viridiplantae > Streptophyta > Magnoliopsida > Malvales > Malvaceae > Gossypium > Gossypium australe. Next base: position 29,136,042 of record CM016625.1, on the reverse strand, counting down.
TATTACATCCAAAATAAAATAAACCAATAATAAAATAAAATAACTAAATTTGAAGTTCATTTAGTTCAAGTCCACTGCATGGCCACCTCGAGTCCATCCGGCTCCACATCCGCGCCTATGTATCACCTGAAAAAAATAAAGGAGAAGGTGAGTCACCAAGACTCAGTGTGTAACCCTTCTCCCGAATTAAGTAATTTCATACACAACATGTAACAATTAATGTGCATAGTATCATGTACCCATCCTAGCCAACCATACGCCACGGTCTACCCCGTTGTGGTACCAAACCACTGGTGGTGCCAAACCACTGGTGACATATAGTCACAATGTGCTACCAAAGCACTGGTGTCCGTAGACACGAATCGGGTGATGGGGCCAACCCATCGTGTGATACCAAATCACTGGCAGACGATCCCATATCTCAAGTGGGGCCAACCCACGATGGTGTTAACCACAGGGATAAGTCGCTATTGAGGTGCCAAACCTCTGGAGGTACCAAACCTCTGGTGACCGTAGTCACAGTGTGTTACCAAAACACTGGTGCCCGTCGGCACGAATACACTGCCCCCTCCCCTCATCAATCCCACAACAGATAAACACATATATGTTTCATGCCATCACATTCTTAATTTCATGTGTCAATACATCATGCTTACCAAAAGCATCAAATAGCAAATTTATAATAACAGGTACTTACCTGAGTCGCCACTTATACCGAGTTGGTATTAATTCCAATGCTACATAAATATAAATGAGCATTCACAACATTAAACACAGTTAATATATCATATGGTGTGTATGTACACACCTGTTATCACGATGGTCTTAAATCCTTGAAGAAAACCAATCGGCCACACTCTAAGTCCTTGCCCCTATATTCGGCCAACTATCAATGTTAGTATTATGGCCTATTCGGCCAAACCAAAAGATTTAAAGGGGTCATACTTTGTACCCGAATCCTTACCCAAATCACTTTGAGTACTAGCCTTAGCGTCCGAATTGCGAATCTGGTTTACAAACTACACTTGGTCAATTAATAACACTAATAACCATAACCTTCGGCTTTTAAACACCAATATAAGCCTTACCTATACTTACCAAATTCCGTTTGTCAGCGACTGCAAGATCTGATCTCACTGCTTTGAGATCCCGGAGTCCTTGGTGAAATCGGCTTCACTAGAAAGGTTAGCCAACCATTAGTACTTGCCAACTTTCGGCTTTTTCCTTTAATCCAAATCGACAGAACATTAGAGATAAGGGAAATTGACATTCGGCTATAGCCACTCACCTTTACCAAATCAACTGTCGATAACACCTTGATGGGATCTAACCACTTTGATATTCGGCCATAGCTATTAAAGGAGTAATCAGGAGATCAGAGAAGAGGTTTCGGCACAAGGATATGAAGTGTATTCGGTTAGGGAGAGTTTAACAAGAAGAAAAGGAATTTTGGCAAAGGTTAAAGTATAGGTTCGGCTAGAGAGTTTGAGGGAATGGAAAAAAATAAAAGAGAATAAAGAATGAGGGCTAGGATTTTCGGCAAGCAGCAAGAATGACAAAAAGAGAAGCAAGGGAGCCAACTGATGCTTTTATAGGCATTCGGCCCCCCCTAACAAGCTTGCCGTCCACTCCTTCTCATGAGGAGTTCAAAATTCATCAAACCTTCCCAATTGCTCCTGACCACTCATTCATTTTAATTCAAATAATTTGAATTAATCACTTAATAATCCTTTTAATTAAGCAATAATCCCCTTAATATCCAATTAATAATCTATTCCAAAACTTAATAATATCCCACACATTATCCTTAGAATTTTAAGGAGATTAAAGCTCATATTATCACTTAAAAAAAATAATTAAAGAGAGAAAAACTCTCTATATGTGCCGTCCATCCATAATGCAAAAAGAGGGATCCTTGTGACTCGAACCAAGGCTCTCCCTTCCTCTTGATGTGGCGTCACATGCTAGCTCTTAAGTGGGCTTACTTTGCCACTTAGTCTAGGCTCATTTTATGTCCAAATTATACAAATTTATTCTTTTAACACCCTTCTGCTGAGGCTCCCTACCTTCTAAGTTAAAAACTGAATTTTTCCATTAAACCGAGCCAACTCAAAGCCTTAAATTGATCATTATTATTCCATAAATAATGACACAGCAGTTCATACATAAGAAAAATAGTTTATTTCCAAATAACCCCATTTTTGGGATGTTACAGTTCTATCCCCCTTAAAATAAATTTCGTCCCCGAAATTACTTAACTAGAAAAGGTGGGGGTATTGCTGCCTCATTACATCCTCAGGTTCCCACGTAGCTTCCTCCGTAAATCCGGATTCACCTCGATCTCTGCCATTGGCACAACGTGCGATGGGTCTGACCGATACCGTCTCAGCATTGATACGTGAAAGACATCATGGATCTGACTCAGTTCTGCCGGCAACTCAAGCTGATAAGCTACCGGTCCAACACGCTTAATCACCGTATACGGCCCAATGAACCTTGGGCTTAGCTTCCCTTTCCGTCCAAATCTTAACACCTTTTTCCAAGGTGATACTTTCAGAAAAACCTTTTCTCCCACAGCATACTCCATCTCCTTGCGTTTTAAATCTGCATAGGATTTTTGCCTATCCGATGCTTCCTTAAGACGAGACCGAATCACCTTGACTTTATCCTCCGTCTCTGTCACCAACTCTGGACCCAAAATCTGTCGTTCGCCTAATTCCGTCCAACATGTCGGAGTACGACATTTCCGCCCATACAGTGCCTCATATGGAGCCATCTGGATGCTTGCCTGGTAGCTGTTATTATAGGCGAACTCTGCTAACGGTAGAAATTCCTCCCAACTACCACGAAAATCCAAAACACAACTTCTTAACATATCCTCCAAGATCTGTATCACCCTTTCCGATTGTCCGTCAGACTGGGGATGGAAAGCGGTACTAAAATCCAACCGCGTGCCCATAGCTTGATGCAAGGCTTTCCAAAACCTTGACGTGAACCTGGGATCCCTATCCGAGATAATTGATGTTGGAACCCCATGCAATCTTACTATCTCCGAGACGTACAGCTTAGCTAGCTTCTGAAGAGAGAAATCCATCCTCACCGGTATGAAGTGAGCCGACTTTGTTAAACGGTCTACTATTACCCAAACTGCGTCTTTCTTACTGGGTGTAAGGGGTAGCCCACTAACGAAATCCATAGTGATCCGTTCCCACTTCCATTGGGGAATCTTCACTGGCTGAAGCAATCCTGACGGCAACTGGTGTTCAGCCTTAACTTGTTGACAAGTCAGACACTTACCAACAAACTCTGTTACTTCACGCTTCAACCCGGGCCACCAAAACTGCTCTCTAAGATCCCTATACATCTTGCTTCCTCCCGGATGCATAGCGTAGGGGCTACTATGTGCATCATGGAGAATCTTCTGCCTCAACTCCACATCCTTTGGCATACACGCTCGCCCTTGAAAGCATAATACTCCATCACTCGACAGGTTATATTCTTCCAAACCACCATCCTGAACTTGCATTCTCTTAGCATTTAACCCTTCGTCCACTAACTGCTTGTCCTTAATCTCCTCGATCCATGTCGGCTTGACTTGAAGTTCTGCCAAGAGACTCCCATCGTCATATAGACTCAACCGAGCAAACATCGCTCTTAGGTCCGTCACAACCTTCCGGCTCAACGCGTCAGCTACTACGTTAGCCTTGCCTGGATGGTATTCGATTGAACAATCGTAATCCTTTAATAGTTCAATCCACCGACGTTGCCTCAGATTCAGATCCTTCTGAGTCAAAAGATACCTCAAACTCTTATGATCTGTGTAGACTATCGACTTCTCCCCATAAAGGTAGTGTCTCCATATCTTCAGTGCGAAAACGACTGCGGCTAACTCCAAATCGTGAGTTGGGTAGTTCAGTTCATGTGGCCTTAACTGCCGTGATGCATAGGCTACTACCTTCCCCTCCTGCATCAGCACACATCCCAAACCAGTATGGGACGCATCACAATAAACGGTAAACAACTTCCCTGCCTCAGGTTGTACCAAAACCGGAGCTTCCGTCAAAATTCTCCTTAGCCTATCAAAGCTTTCTTGCTGCTTCTCCGTCCATACAAATGGGACTCCTTTTCTTAGTAGCTTCGTCAACGGTGCTGCGATTAGAGAGAATCCTTCCACAAATCTCCGATAGTATCCCGCTAGACCCAGGAAACTTCGGATCTCCGCCACTGACCTAGGCGGTTTCCAATCCAATACCGCTTCAATCTTACGAGGGTCTACTCTAATTCCTTCCGCTGATACCACATGTCCTAAGAAAGCCACCTCCTTCAGCCAAAATTCGCACTTACTGAATTTGGCATATAACTGCTTCTCCCTCAATACTTGCAGGACTATCCGTAAATGCTTGTCATGCTCTTCCTCCGTCTTAGAGTACACCAAGATGTCGTCAATGAATACCACGACGAATTGGTCCAGGTACTGCTGAAATACTCTGTTCATCAAGTCCATAAATGCCGCCGGCGCGTTGGTCAACCCGAATGGCATTACCAGAAACTCGTAATGTCCATACCGAGTTCTGAACGCCGTCTTGTGAACATCCACTTCCTTCACCTTCAATTGATGGTAACCCGACCTAAGGTCTATCTTCGAGAACACCGAGGCACCCTTCAGTTGATCGAACAAATCGTCAATCCGAGGCAACGGATACTTGTTCTTGATCGTTAACTTGTTCAACTGACGGTAGTCGATGCACATCCGCATGGACCCGTCCTTCTTCTTGACAAACAGCACAGGTGCTCCCCACGGAGATATGCTTGGTCGAATGAATCCTCTGTCCAAGAGCTCCTGAATTTGAGCCTTTAGCTCCACCAATTCCTTAGGTGCCATTCGATATGGTGCTATAGACACAGGTGCCGTTCCGGGTAGCAGGTCTATACCGAATTCAACTTCCCGATCTGGAGGCAGACCCGGAAGCTCTTCTGGGAACACATCAGCAAATTCCCCAACCGTTCGAACCTCAACTATCGACTCCCTGGCTTCCAAAGCACAGATCCGAACCAAATATGCCTCGCAACCTTTCTTAACCATCCTTTCGGCCTTCAAGGTCGACACCACATTGGATAGGTAATTCCTTCTATCGCCTATCATGACCACTTCATCACCCTCAGCCGTCTTAAGCACCATGCGCTTAGCCGCACAATCCAAATTCGCCTGATACTTAACTAGCCAATCCATTCCAAGGATCAAATCGAACTCTCCGAAAGGTAGTTCCATCAGATCGGCTACAAATACGACCCCTTGGAGTTCTAGGGGTACATCTTTATAAAGTTTGTCTATGACTACAGAGTGTCCTAGAGGGCTTAATACCGTCATCTTTCTAGAAGTAATCTCAGAGTCTAGGTCCATAGTTCCTACCACACTACTAGCAATGTACGAGTGCGTTGAACCCACATCAATCAATGCAACATAAGGAAAACCAGAGATTAAGAACATACCGGTTATGACATCCGGTGCGTCACCCTCCTCGCGACGCCTAGCTGCATAGACTAAGCCAGGCTGCCTAGCCTCTGTGTTGCCCGAACCTCTGCCTTGAGTTCCACGACCTCGGTTAGGACCGTTGTTTCCTCTGCCATTACCTCGACCCCTCTGTGGTGGTCCAACATTTCTGCCCTGAGCGCGATTCTGCCCTTCTGGCTGATCCTTAGCTGCCTTTTTAGGGCAGTCCCTTACCCGATGCTCCAAAGACCCACACTCAAAACAACCTTTGTTACCGGTCCAACACCCTCCCCAATGGGTTTTTCCACAGCGGTTGCACTGAGTCGTCCTTTGATTAGTAGTCGTGGGCTTTCCTCCCTGATTCGGCCCACTCTGCCTAGCCCGTTTCTGAGCATTAGTGTTACCCGATCCGGCTGACCCAAAACCTCTCTTTTGGTTATTCTTACTATAGTTTTGTCTCACAGTCTCCTTAATCCCTTCGGCCACCTTGGCCTTCTCCACTAGGGATGAGAACTCTCGCACCTGCTGCGGAGCTATCAGCAGCCTCAAATCATCTCGGAGTCCGTCCTCAAAGCGGACACAGCGCTCGTGTTCAGTAGCCACGATGCCCCTAGCATACCTGCTCAGTCTTAAGAACTCTGCTTCATACTCGGCCACTGACTTAGTTCCTTGCACTAGACCTAGGAAGGCTTTCCTTTGAGCATCCGTGTAACTAGTGCCCACATACTTCTTCTGAAAGGCCGTTTTAAAGTAGTCCCACGTGAGATCATCAGCTGTGGCTCCATCCCGGACTGTCAGCCACCACTGATACGCTTCCTCCTTTAGAAGCGACACCGCCCCTTTCAGCTTTTCCTCCTCAGTCAGGTCGAGATCATCCATGACCCTTTCCGTAGATTCCAGCCAATATTCTGCAGCACTGGGTGCCACTCCTGAGACACCACGGAATACCTCAGCCCCGTTAGACCGAATTCGCTCGGGAACAGACTTCCGAGCTCCCAAATTCCCACCAGCCCCGGCCACCATCTCCAACACTCGCAAAACAGCTTGCGACACAGCCTCACCACCGGTCTGGTCCTGCTCCTCAGCCCTGAAAGTAGGAGGTGGTGGTGGCGGTGGTACCTCGTTTTCCGAACCTTGACCTGACCTGAAGGGTTCAGACACCGTCATTCTACCCCTACCGCGTCCACGACGTCCACGTCCTCTAGAACTCATTCTATCTACTGCACTTTAATCTGATTAAGAAAATTTTATGTGTTAGCATTTGTTTCACTTTCTTATTCGCGAAGACATTTTATGAACAGAATTTAATTAGGGATTCTTTCGAGCAAACAAGGTTTCAGTCTTCTATCCTAGTTCACACAAAAGTTCATGCATCCATTCCTTAATGCTTTCCATACCTATACACTCTTCGGACATTTCTGCCCATTTCTAACCCAGGGGTATTTTCGTCATTTTCCCTACAGGGGTATTTTCGTAAATAAAGAAATTTTAAAACTTTAGTAAAGTAGGTCATTTGAAATTCCCAAAACTGGAGGACATTTATAAAAATTTGTAAAATCGTAACCGTTTTGAAACCAGGGGTATTTTGGTAATTTTGTCAATCAGGGGCGATTTTGTCATTTTGCTAATCGGGGATATTTTCGACAGTTGTAAAACTTTGAGGGTCCTTTTTGAAAGTTTTCTTTTTCAAATAGTGAGGTTGGTAAAGTTTTCCAAAGATCAGGGTCATTTCAGTAATTTTGCAACTTGAGGGCGTTTTCGTAATTTTCTAAACCAAAATATTTCAGTGTTGATTTTCAAAACTAAGTTGTTGGATACTTGTAAAGTAGTTGAAATTTTTTTTTTTGAGCAAAACCATTGAACTGATATTTTATGAGTCAGGGGCGTTTTAGTAATTTTACCCCTAAGGGCATTGTTGTAATTTTTCAAAAATCAAATTTTTTTTCGAGGAAAAAGTTGTGAAAATGATGTTCTCCGATTTAAAAGAGTGATTGCAAAAGTTTTGGAAACATTAGGGTTCTTGTTGTTTCGTTCCTTTCAAAACATGGCTAATTCCCTTTTCGGGTTTTAATCACAGGGTTTAGCCTATGACCGAGCCCTTATGGTCAGGGTGAACCAAAGCTACGCACCAGGCAGGATTCGAGTGAAGAGGAGGTGGGTCACGCGGACCGCTTAAATACCAAGCTCTCACCGAACCTTTCTAGACATGCGCACAGAGGTTGCCACACCACTGAGCCCTCTGAGTTAGGGTGAACCGAAGCTACGCACCAGGTAGGATACCTGCGAAGAGGAGGTGAGTCACACGGACTGCTTAAATACCAGACTCTTCCGGATCCAATCCTCGACATGCGTACAGGGGTTACCACACCCTAGCTCACTGGCTAAGTCATAGATTGGTTTAGTTCTTTAATGTCTTATGTTCGGTTCATGTGTTTGAGTAATCTAATCCTAGGGTTCAAGTCCTATAAGTCTATCTACGTTCCATACTTCCTACCCTTCTACAAAATATAATTCACCAAGAGGTTCAGAAGTACTTACCTGGGCGGATCGGTGCCGGAGACTCGGGCCATGCTGTCCAAAATCCAAAAATTATTTCATAAGGCCTTTTAAAACATTTTTGGGCCTTGGGCCCCCACAGCCGAGTTTTGAACTGGCTCTGATACCAATTTGTAACAACCCAAACCCGGCCCAAACACTATGGTCGAATCTGGGTCGTTACGGGGAAAAGCTTTTCGAAAACCATTTTGGAACCCATTAACTTGTTGAAAAAAAAAACTTCTCGGATTTGAGAACTTTATTTAAAAAAAACATTTTTAAGTCGAGTTATAAAGCAAATTCCAAATGTGCCCGATGGCACGTAAAGAAAATAATTTTCGTTTAACTTGGATTACATGTGATTTTAATTTAATTTTAATAATATAGTTTTAAACAAACAACATATGAGAAAGATAACAAAAATAAAGTTTGAGGAGGCCTTATTACATCCAAAATAAAATAAACCAATAATAAAATAAAATAACTAAATTTGAAGTTCATTTAGTTCAAGTCCACTGCATGGCCACCTCGAGTCCATCCGGCTCCACATCCGCGCCTATGTATCACCTGAAAAAAATAAAGGAGAAGGTGAGTCACCAAGACTCAGTGTGTAACCCTTCTCCCGAATTAAGTAATTTCATACACAACATGTAACAATTAATGTGCATAGTATCATGTACCCATCCTAGCCAACCATACGCCACGGTCTACCCCGTTGTGGTACCAAACCACTGGTGGTGCCAAACCACTGGTGACATATAGTCACAATGTGCTACCAAAGCACTGGTGTCCGTAGACACGAATCGGGTGATGGGGCCAACCCATCGTGTGATACCAAATCACTGGCAGACGATCCCATATCTCAAGTGGGGCCAACCCACGATGGTGTTAACCACAGGGATAAGTCGCTATTGAGGTGCCAAACCTCTGGAGGTACCAAACCTCTGGTGACCGTAGTCACAGTGTGTTACCAAAACACTGGTGCCCGTCGGCACGAATACACTGCCCCCTCCACTCATCAATCCCACAACAGATAAACACATATATGTTTCATGCCATCACATTCTTAATTTCATGTGTCAATACATCATGCTTACCAAAAGCATCAAATAGCAAATTTATAATAACAGGTACTTACCTGAGTCGCCACTTATACCGAGTTGGTATTAATTCCAATGCTACATAAATATAAATGAGCATTCACAACATTAAACACAGTTAATATATCATATGGTGTGTATGTACACACCTGTTATCACGATGGTCTTAAATCCTTGAAGAAAACCAATCGGCCACACTCTAAGTCCTTGCCCCTATATTCGGCCAACTATCAATGTTAGTATTATGGCCTATTCGGCCAAACCAAAAGATTTAAAGGGGTCATACTTTGTACCCGAATCCTTACCCAAATCACTTTGAGTACTAGCCTTAGCGTCCGAATTGCGAATCTGGTTTACAAACTACACTTGGTCAATTAATAACACTAATAACCATAACCTTCGGCTTTTAAACACCAATATAAGCCTTACCTATACTTACCAAATTCCGTTTGTCAGCGACTGCAAGATCTGATCTCACTGCTTTGAGATCCCGGAGTCCTTGGTGAAATCGGCTTCACTAGAAAGGTTAGCCAACCATTAGTACTTGCCAACTTTCGGCTTTTTCCTTTAATCCAAATCGACAGAACATTAGAGATAAGGGAAATTGACCTTCGGCTATAGCCACTCACCTTTACCAAATCAACTGTCGATAACACCTTGATGGGATCTAACCACTTTGATATTCGGCCATAGCTATTAAAGGAGTAATCAGGAGATCAGAGAAGAGGTTTCGGCACAAGGATATGAAGTGTATTCGGCTAGGGAGAGTTTAACAAGAAGAAAAGGAATTTTGGCAAAGGTTAAAGTATAGGTTCGGCTAGAGAGTTTGAGGGAATGGAAAAAAATAAAAGAGAATAAAGAATGAGGGCTAGGATTTTCGGCAAGCAGCAAGAATGACAAAAAGAGAAGCAAGGGAGCCAACTGATGCTTTTATAGGCATTCGGCCCCCCCTAACAAGCTTGCCGTCCACTCCTTCTCATGAGGAGTTCAAAATTCATCAAACCTTCCCAATTGCTCCTGACCACTCATTCATTTTAATTCAAATAATTTGAATTAATCACTTAATAATCCTTTTAATTAAGCAATAATCCCCTTAATATCCAATTAATAATCTATTCCAAAACTTAATAATATCCCACACATTATCCTTAGAATTTTAAGGAGATTAAAGCTCATATTATCACTTAAAAAAAAATAATTAAAGAGAGAAAAACTCTCTATATGTGCCGTCCATCCATAATGCAAAAAGAGGGATCCTTGTGACTCGAACCAAGGCTCTCCCTTCCTCTTGATGTGGCGTCACATGCTAGCTCTTAAGTGGGCTTACTTTGCCACTTAGTCTAGGCTCATTTTATGTCCAAATTATACAAATTTATTCTTTTAACACCCTTCTGCTGAGGCTCCCTACCTTCTAAGTTAAAAACTGAATTTTTCCATTAAACCGAGCCAACTCAAAGCCTTAAATTGATCATTATTATTCCATAAATAATGACACAGCAGTTCATACATAAGAAAAATAGTTTAATTCCAAATAACCCCATTTTTGGGATGTTACACTTACTACTTTATATCTTTTATTTGTTTATTCATGTTCTTTTATTTGCTTATTATTTTTATGTTTGCCTTAGTATAACCATTTTATTTCCTGTATCATTTGCTATTTTACGTTATTCTTCCTCTTAATTATCTATGTTAGTATTAAATGTTAGTATATCATGTAATTTTCGTAAATTGTTTTTTGGTATTTATGTTTTGTAATGTATTAATTCAATATTTTACTCAAATCATTGTTTTAAATAAAAATACATTTTGCTAAATTGTCACATTTTATTCAAATTTTTTTTAAAAAAACTACGACGATACATAATATTTGGGGGCTTCGAGAAAAATTGTACCCTAACTCACTAGGTTTCGATTTTCTCGTTGAACTTAAGAAATCAAGTATCCCTTTTTGAAATCGAAACCCATAAGTTTCAAATCAAAACTTATTCTCGGGAATTCGAGATGTTGTGTCCTAACTTATTGTATATATGACGTTTCGTTGTCTCGAGGTAAGGATTTTCTACAAATAAAGGCAAGCTTAATTTCGAAGTCTTGAAATGTTGCATCCTAACTCATTGGTGTGACATTTTATTTCTTTGAGATAAGTGGGTCTTGGCGTACAATTTAATTTATTCAAGTTTTCTTCCAAATAAAAAGGATCATATTTTAAATTTTTCAAATTTTCGACATTAGGACATTAGTTTATCAATTAGGTACCAATTTTTGGGCGTTACTTACGTAACCGACTCCCGAACCCATTTTCTTGAATTTCGTAGGCCAAAATCAATATTTTAAATAAAATAAAAAATATTTTATAAGGTGTTCCGATCACACCTAAGCAAAAAAGGATCGGTGGCGACTCAATTCTTCGTTTTTAAGTCGACTCCTGTTTTTCAAAATAAAAATGGTTTTGACAGCTTGGTGAATCCGCTGGGGAACAATAAGAAAGTCAAGCAGTAAAATTGATTATTTTCTGTCCTTTGTCGAAAATTTAAAAATTCGATTTGAAAATTTGATTTGAAAATTACGATCCTTTTGTTGCGTTTGTTTTGTGTGATTGCATATGATTGTTATTTTCTTGCGCACATTGCATTGCATGACCGTTGTGGTCGCACCTTTAAGTGGGAGTGAGAAACTATGCCTTCCTGAGGTTTTCACCTCCGCATGGGCTAGTGGATTGCTTCCGGGATACATCTGTACCTATGTCTTCGTGAGGCTTTCACTTCCGCATGGCCATAGAGAAATGTATTCCACTGAACTGAACTCGGTCCATAATGGGTGAGGATCGAGGAATCTCAACTTTAGAGCTAAGCAGAACTATGCCAAACCTTAGTGGTCACCCAGATAGGTGTTTGTTTATTTTATTTGCTTTATGATTTATTTCATGGTACTAACTTGTTGTGCTTTATTTTGGAGCATGTCATTTCATATTTTAAGAGGTATCGATTCACGACCAATTTCTAAGTTAGAAAGCTGGTTATGGAGAACGAATTTCTTGATAAAGTGGAAGACAATGCAGCCGTTCGCATGTGGTCAGAGCAAACGCAATGAGAGAAAGGGAATAGCTTAGCTGAGGGGTATGTGTCGGAACTATGGGATTTCACTCGTATTAGTGTGATGCAAAATGAGTTCCAAGAGTTGAAAAAAATATGGACCCAGTGGGATGATGAGGCTAAGCAGCTGTTCTATTGTAATTATGGCGATCTACCCTACTTCTCAACATCAAGGTGGACAAGCATCTGTTCCGGGCTATAACTCAGTTTTGGAACCCTGCCTATAGTTGTTTCACTTTCGAGAAAGTAGATTTAGTGCCCACGGTGGAGGAATATACAACCTTGCTTCGCTGTCCAAGGATCCAAGTTGACAAAATTTATTCTAGGGCTGCTAATGTCCCAACTTTTGTGAAGAAGTTAATGAATATCACGGGGATGAGTGAACAGTGGGTGGCAGCCAGAATTCAGAAAAAAGGTAAGGGTAAATGCATTCCTTGGGTGAGTTTGAGGGACTTGATCTTAGCACATCCAGATGTAAAGAAGAAGATTGATGTATTTGCCTTGTATATTTATGGTTTGGTAATTTTCCCTAAAGCTCTAAGACATGTAGATGAAGCAGTCACTGATTTATTCGATCGACCTGATAGAAGGGTCACGCCTGTACCTGCGATCCTAGCTGAGACGTTCAGATCTTTGAATGCATGTCGGAGAGCAGGCGAGGGTAGGTTCATTGGATGCGTGAAGATGTTATTAGCTTGGTTCCACTGTAATATCCCGGGATTAGGGGCTATTTTGTTGTGACATTGTTTGCATGTTAGGGGCTTGCTGTGTGGTTGTTTGTGAGGTTTCGGGACTTAGTTGTAGGCTAGGAGTAAGCCTGAGTAGGTAGGAAAATTTTAGTTTTAAGCCTTATGGGAGAGGAGCTGAAGGAGCTGGGGCTTATGTATTTTATTTGGTGTTTTTGAGCACAAGAGTTGAGCTAGCAAAGTGGCAGAGCAAGGTGCCACTTGGAGCTTGGATTGGCGTCACTTGCAGGAGTGGGAGGTCTTGTGTTCAAGCTGCGGAGTGGCCACTTTTTGCACTCTTTTTGACGGCATAGAAGGAAGAGGTTGTAGGCAGTTCAAACTCTGCCTTGGACTTAGTCTTCCAATTTGAATGATGGGTGGAGAGTGAAATTAGGAGGAAGACTTGGTCAAGCTAGTTTGAATGGATGGTTGTGAGTTGTGGGAGGTGTTTGGCCGAATTTTAGGAGAGATTTGGGGGGGAAGTGGACGGCTTGGTGTGGGGTTTGGGTGTGCCGAAAATTCAATTAGCATTTTGGGTGTTTTTCAGTCACTTTGTGTCAAAACAAAGCTCTCTCTTCTTGTCAGTTGTAGCCGAAACTTCAAGGGATTTTCTCTCATTTTCTTTACTTTTGAAACCGAAAGACCAAACTTCTAAAGGCTGCCGAAAGTTGCATTTTTTTTCTTTTTGTCTCCTAGACTGCTTGATAGCCGAATATCCCTTTCCATTCCTTTCCCTTTTCTTTCAATTGTGTAAACCGAAACTACTATCCTCTTTTTCATATTTGTTTCCTTCTTCTTTGCTTGAAAACATTGTAGCCGAATCTTACCCCAAAACATTTCTTCATCTATTTTCTTTCCAAAGCCGAAGGTATCCTCCCTCTAGTTATTTTTATTTCTTTCTTCTTCTCAAAAACTCTAGCCGATTTCTTTTCTCCACTTGCTTTCTCCCTATTTCTTTTGTGTACCGAATCTTTTCTCTCCTTTTTAGTTGACTTAGTGGCCGAAATTTAGAAGGGTATTGTTGTTGATTGGGTGCTTGTTTTCAATCGGCTGGTGGTAGGTATGGGTTTGGCCGAATGGTCATTTTTTCTCTCTTTCTTGTTTTAAACCGATTTGGTTTGGTTAAGGCCGAATATGACAATTATGAATGGGTGTTAATCTTTTCGTTATAGGGTCTTCAGATTGTGGAAGCAAGCAAGAGGAGCCGTTATCTTCTGTTGGTTGATTGGTAAGTGTGGTAAGGGTTGGTTCTTCTAGTCCATTTGTTAGTTTTCGTTAAGATAAGGCTTCAGAGGACTAACTGTTTGCTTGTTAGGGGTTGGCCGATTGTCAGAGTAACCACTGTTTGGTTCGGGATTTGGTAGGAAACCAAATCATTCGTAAGGTGAGAGGTTCAAACGCTAACCCTTTGGGTTACTTGTATTGGCTGTATGGTTCAGTGACTAACCCCTATTTGGCCGATTATAGGAGCAAAGTAATCAAGGGGACTTAGATCAGTTCGTTGGGTTTAAGGCTTTGCGTTTAATCAGGTGTGTAAACTAACACACTTCTGTTTAGTAATGTGATTAATAACCTGTGTACTTATTAAAGTGAAACAATATGATGGATGGATTTGGTACCCGATGGGGTATAAGCACAGATACGGGTAAGTCCGTTTTATTACGAAATCTGTAATGATGTATGAGATATCATGAGTTATGATGAAAATATTATGAGATGCTATTTTGAGCATGTTAGCATGATTGTATGCTTTATGTCATTTGCATTAGAATGATATGTTGCTGGGTGATTGAGAGGAGGGTGAGTATGATATCCGTGTCTTTGGGACACTGTGTCTTTGGGACACCAGAGGTTTGGCACCTCCAGTGGTTTGGTACCACAGATGATATATTGTGACTTTGGGTCACCAGAGGTTTGGCACCTCAGCGTCTCGTCCCAGTGGCTTAGCACCACGGTGGGTTGGTCCCACAGTTGATTATACGGGATTGACGCCAGTGATTTGGTATCACACGATGGGTTGGCCCCATCATCGAATTTGTGACTGCGGTCACCAGTGATTTGGTATCACACTGTGTCTTTGGGACACCAGAGGTTTGGCACCTCATTGCGACTCGTCCCTGTGGTTAACACCACCGTGGGTTGGCCCCACTTATGAGATACGGGATTGTCGCTAGTGATTTGGTATCACACGATGGGTTGGCCCCATCATTGGATTATTGTGACTTCGGGTCACCAGTGGTTTGGCACCACATTATGGATATCGTGACTTTGGGTCACCAGTGGTTTGGCACCACCAGTGGTTTGGTACCACACGGGGTAGAGAAGGTGATATGGATGGTTAGGAACGGGTGCATTGACTGTGTTGCTATGTTATCTTGTGTGTTATCATGTTGCATTATCGGGAGGAGGATCATGCACTGAGTCATACGACTCACCTTCTCCTTTGACTTTTCAGGTGACTCTTAGATGCGGACATGGAGCCGGGATGGACTCGAGGTGCTCATGCCATGCCTAAATAAGGAATTGCTCAGACTTTTATAAAAGTTGGTACTTTAGTCTATTTATTACTATTTGGTTTTATTTTGGTTGTAAATGGCCTTTAAAATTATGCTTTGCTATGTTTTTGCTTAAAGTTGATTTTTAATATGTCTTAACAAATTAATTGGGTTAAGATTTGCTAAAACTTGGAAAGACAACGATTTCAAAACCACAAAGCGATATGTTTTAAATTATACCATCGGGTATCACATTATGATTTGAGACAAAGGGAACTCAAATGTTTTTCTCCTAACTTAAACTCGATTTTCTATTAAGTCAAAATGTTTTAGTAACAATAAGAAACAACTTGAGTTTCTAAATGAGATAGTTTTGTTTTAACTTCATAACCAATTAAGTTTTCGAAATTTCTGAGTTTTAAACAAAACATCAGTTTTCAAACAATCATGCCCAAGATTTCTGCAAGTAATAAAAATTTTTATCAAAGGGTTTTATCAAACTTTTAAACGGAAAACCTATCCTCTCAAAAACGTTTTTCCCGTAACATACCAGATTCGGTCGTGGTGTATTGACCGGGTTTGGGGTGTTACAATTGTGGTATCAGAGCCAAGTTCAAAAGCTCGGCTGTGGGCCTGAGGCCCAAAATGTTTTCAGAAGTCTGTTTTAAGTGGTATGTTTTGAAAGCATGGTTTGAAAGGCATGACACCGAGTCTCCGGCACCAGTTCGCCCAGGTAGGTACCCCTTACTATTGCTTGTGATGTGTTGGATGTAGTATGATGAATAGGGTGTTTCAGCAGTATTTCGATCAATTCATTGTGGTTTTCATAGACGACATCTTGGTGTATTCAAGAACAGAAGAAGAGCATGATGCGCATTTGCGTGTGGTTCTGCAGATTTTGAGGGAGAAACAGCTCTATGCTAAGTTCAGTAAGTGCGAGTTCTGGCTTAGAGAAGTGACTTTCTTGGGTCATGTAGTGTCAGCTGAGGGGATTAGAGTGGATCCTCGGAAGATTGAGGCAGTTTTGGATTAGAAACCGCCGAAGTCAGTGGCTGAGATTTGGAGTTTTCTGGGTTTGGCCGGATACTACCGAAGGTTTGTAAAGGGTTTTTCGTTGATCACAGCGCCGATGACCAAGTTGTTAAGGAAAGAGGTACCGTTTGTTTGGACTGAGAAGCAGCAAGAGAGTTTCGACAAGCTTAAGAAGATTCTGACAGAAGCTCCGATTTTGATTCAACCTGAGGCTGGTAAGGAATTCACAGTCTTTTGCGATGCATCACATACGGGATTGGGTTGTGTGCTGATGCAAGAGGGAAAGGTTGTGGCTTACGCATCTCGGCAGCTGAGGCCACATGAGGTCAACTATCCGACGCACGATTTGGAGCTAGAAGCTGTAGTTTTCGCTTTGAAGATTTGGAGGCACTACTTGTATGGAGAGAGATCGATAGTCTACACAGATCATAAGAGTCTGAAGTACCTTTTGACCCAGAAGGATTTGAATTTGAGGCAGCGCAGATGGGTTGAGTTGTTAAAAGATTACGACTGTTCGATTGAGTATCATCCGGGCAAGGCTAACGTTGTGGCAGACGCGTTGAGCCGTAAGGTAGTTTCGGACTTAAGAGCGATGTTTGCCCATTTGAGTTTGTATGACGACGGGAGTATTCTGGCGGAGTTCCAGGTTAAGCCTACTTGGGTTGAGCAGATCAGAGAGAAACAGTTAGAGGATGAGGTTCTGAGTGCGCAGAGGTTACAAGTGCAGGATGGTGGTTTGGAAGGCTACAGTTTGTCTGGTGATGAGGTGTTGTGTTTTCAAGGTAAAGCTTGTATGCCTAAGGATGTTGAGCTGAGGCAAAGGACTCTTCAGGACGCACATAGCAGTCCATATGCTATGCACCCTGGAGGTAGTAAGATGTATAGGGATCTTAGAGAGCAGTTTTGGTGGCCTGGTCTGAAAAGGGAAGTGACAGAGTTTGTAGGGAAGTGTCTGACTTGTCAGCAAGTCAAGGCTGAGCATCAGTTGCCGTCAGGGTTGCTTCAGCCTGTGAAGATTCCTCAGTGGAAGTGGGAAAGGATAACCATGGATTTCGTCAGTGGATTACCGCTTACGCCAAGCAAGAAGGATTCAGTTTGGGTAATTGTGGATCGACTGACTAAATCAGTTCACTTTATTCCGGTGAGGGTTGACTACTCACTTCAGAAGTTGGCGAAGCTGTATGTATCAGAGATAGTGAGGCTGCATGGTGTACCAGTGTCGATAATCTCGGATAGGGATCCCAGATTTACGTCAAGGTTTTGGAAAGCGTTGCATCAGGCTTTGGGTACACGTTTGGATTTCAGCACGGCTTTTCACCCGCAGTCTGACGGGCAATCGGAAAGGGTTATTCAGATCTTAGAGGATATGCTCAGAGGTTGTGTTCTGGAGTTCAGAGGTAGTTGGGAGGAGTTTCTACCATTAGCTGAGTTCGCCTACAACAACAGTTACCAAGCGAGCATCAAGATGGCACCATATGAGGCGTTGTATGGTAGGAAGTGTCGCTCACCTACGTGTTGGACGGAGTTGGGTGAACATCAGTTGTTGGGACCCAAGTTGGTGGCTGAGACCGAAGACAAGGTTAAGTTGATTCAGGCTCGATTGAAGGAAGCTTCGGACCGGCAGAAGTCTTATGTCGATCTTAAGCGGAGGGATATAGAGTTTGCTGTAGGGGATAAGGTCTTCTTGAAGGTCTCGCCGTGGAAGAAAGTGTTGAGGTTCGGGAGGAAAGGTAAGCTAAGTCCGAGGTTTATTGGGCCGTATAAGGTACTGAGACGAGTGGGACCAGTAGCGTATCAGCTTGAGTTGCCAGCAGAGCTAAGTCAGATTCATGATGTATTTCACATTTCGATGCTTCGGCGTTATCGTTCAAATCCGTCGCATGTAGTAGCGGTAGAAGAGATTGAGGTGAATCCAGATTTGACCATGGAAGAAGAACCTGTGCAGATTCTAGATCGAGATGTGAAGGTTCTGCATAAGAAGTCTGTGCCTTTGGTTAAAGTTCTTTGGCGGAATCATGGCGTGGAAGAAGCTACGTGGGAACCCGAGGATGTCATGAGACAGCAATACCCGTAACTGTTTTGATCAGGTAATTTCGAGGTCGAAATTATTTTAAGGGGGTAGAACTGTAATATCCCGGGATTAGGGGCTATTTTGTTGTGACATTGTTTGCATGTTAGGGGCTTGCTGTGTGGTTGTTTGTGAGGTTTCGGGACTTAGTTGTAGGCTAGGAGTAAGCCTGAGTAGGTAGGAAAATTTTAGTTTTAAGCCTTATGGGAGAGGAGCTGAAGGAGCTGGGGCTTATGTATTTTATTTGGTGTTTTTGAGCACAAGAGTTGAGCTAGCAAAGTGGCAGAGCAAGGTGCCACTTAGAGCTTGGATTGGCGTCACTTGCAGGAGTGGGAGGTCTTGTGTTCAAGCTGCGGAGTGGCCACTTTTTGCACTCTTTTTGACGGCATGGAAGGAAGAGGTTGTAGGCAGTTCAAACTCTACCTTGGACTTAGTCTTCCCATTTGAATGATGGGTGGAGAGTGAAATTAGGAGGAAGACTTGGTCAAGCTAGTTTGAATGGATGGTTGTGAGTTGTGGGAGGTGTTTGGCCGAATTTTAGGAGAGATTTGGGGGGGAAGTGGACGGCTTGGTGTGGGGTTTGGGTGTGCCGAAAATTCAATTAGCATTTTGGGTGTTTTTCAGTCACTTTGTGTCAAAACAAAGCTCTCTCTTCTTGTCAGTTGTAGCCGAAACTTCAAGGGATTTTCTCTCATTTTCTTTACTTTTGAAACCGAAAGACCAAACTTCTAAAGGCTGCCGAAAGTTGCATTTTTTTTCTTTTTGTCTCCTAGACTGCTTGATAGCCGAATATCCCTTTCCATTCCTTTCCCTTTTCTTTCAATTGTGTAAACCGAAACTACTATCCTCTTTTTCATATTTGTTTCCTTCTTCTTTGCTTGAAAACATTGTAGCCGAATCTTACCCCAAAACATTTCTTCATCTATTTTCTTTCCAAAGCCGAAGGTATCCTCCCTCTAGTTATTTTTATTTCTTTCTTCTTCTCAAAAACTCTAGCCGATTTCTTTTCTCCACTTGCTTTCTCCCATTTCTTTTGTGTACCGAATCTTTTCTCTTCTTTTTAGTTGACTTAGTGGCCGAAATTTAGAAGGGTATTGTTGTTGATTGGGTGCTTGTTTTCAATCGGCTGGTGGTAGGTAAGGGTTTGGCCGAATGGTCATTTTTTCTCTCTTTCTTGTTTTAAACCGATTTGGTTTGGTTAAGGCCGAATATGACAATTATGAATGGGTGTTAATCTTTTCGTTATAGGGTCTTCGGATTGTGGAAGCAAGCAAGAGGAGCCGTTATCTTCTGTTGGTTGATTGGTAAGTATGGTAAGGGTTGGTTCTTCTAGTCCATTCGTTAGTTTTCGTTAAGATAAGGCTTCAGAGGACTAACTGTTTGCTTGTTAGGGGTTGGCCGATTGTCAGAGTAACCACTGTTTGGTTCGGGATTTGGTAGGAAACCAAATCATTCGTAAGGTGAGAGGTTCAAACGCTAACCCTTTAGGTTACTTGTATTGGCTGTATGGTTCAGTGACTAACCCCTATCTGGCATATTATAGGAGCAAAGTAATCAAGGGGACTTAGATCAGTTCGTTGGGTTTAAGGCTTTGCGTTTAATCAGGTGTGTAAACTAACACACTTCTGTTTAGTAATGTGATTAATAACCTGTGTACTTATTAAAGTGAAACAATATGATGGATGGATTTGGTACCCGATGGGGTATAAGCACGGATACGGGTAAGTCCGTTTTATTACGAAATCTGTAATGATGTATGAGATATCATGAGTTATGATGAAAATATTATGAGATGCTATTTTGAGCATGTTAGCATGATTGTATGCTTTATGTCATTTGCATTAGAATGATATGTTGTTGGGTGATTGAGAGGAGGGTGAGTATGATATCCGTGTCTTTGGGACACTGTGTCTTTGGGACACCAGAGGTTTGGCACCTCCAGTGGTTTGGTACCACAGATGATATATTGTGACTTTGGGTCACCAGAGGTTTGGCACCTCAGCGTCTCGTCCCAGTGGCTTAGCACCACGGTGGGTTGGTCCCACAGTTGATTATACGGAATTGACGCCAGTGATTTGGTATCACACGATGGGTTGGCCCCATCATCGAATTTGTGACTGCGGTCACCAGTGATTTGGTATCACACTGTGTCTTTGGGATACCAGAGGTCTGGCACCTCATTGCGACTCGTCGCTGTGGTTAACACCACCGTGGGTTGGCCCCACTTATGAGATACGGGATTGTCGCTAGTGATTTGGTATCACACGATGGGTTGGCCCCATCATTGGATTATTGTGACTTCGGGTCACCAGTGGTTTGGCACCACCAGTGGTTTGGTACCACACGGGGTAGAGAAGGTGATATGGATGGTTAGGAACGGGTGCATTGACTGTGTTGCTATGTTATCTTGTGTGTTAGCATGTTGCATTATTGGGAGGAGGATTATACACTGAGTCATACGACTCATCTTCTCCTTTGACTTTTCAGGTGACTCTTAGATGCGGACATGGAGCCGGGATGGACTCGAGGTGCTCATGCCATGCCTAAATAAGGAATTGCTCAGACTTTTATAAAAGTTGGTACTTTAGTCTATTTATTACTATTTGGTTTTATTTTGGTTGTAAATGGCCTTTAAAATTATGCTTTGCTATGTTTTCGCTTAAAGTTGATTTTTAATATGTCTTAACAAATTAATTGGGTTAAGATTTGCTAAAACTTGGAAAGACAACGATTTCAAAACCACAAAGCGATATGTTTTAAATTATACCATCGGGTATCACATTATGATTTGAGACAAAGGGAACTCAAATGTTTTTCTCCTAACTTAAACTCGATTTTCTATTAAGTCAAAATGTTTTAGTAACAATAAGAAACAACTTGAGTTTCTAAATGAGATAGTTTTGTTTTAACTTCATAACCAATTAAGTTTTCGAAATTTCTGAGTTTTAAACAAAACATCAGTTTTCAAACAATCATGCCCAAGATTTCTGCAAGTAATAAAAATTTTTATCAAAGGGTTTTATCAAACTTTTAAACGGAAAACCTATCCTCTCAAAAACGTTTTTCCCGTAACATACCAGATTCGGTCGTGGTGTATTGACCGGGTTTGGGGTGTTACATCCACAGTCACTTCTGGTATGTGGAGAAAGTTTCTTATCAGGTTTTCTCTGAGAATTACTCTCCATTAAAAGAGATAATGGCTACATCAAGGAGAGAAGACGTGTCTGAGGAAAACTGGATGGCGCTCCTTCAAAACCTTCAAGAATAAGACATCGAATCGAGGGCTCCTTGGATGATTCCTGACGAAATTCCTTATTAGTGTTTGAGTTTTGACTGGGTTCCTTTACTTGGAATTTGGGGAGTTTCGGGTATGCTCCATTGCTCGTACTAAGGCAATATGGATTAAGACAGTTCGTACCAGCAACGCATGGGCTGGCTCAATGTGAGTTCTCATACAGAGGGGATAACTATAAGAAGAGGGTTAAGGAGATTCTTAGTGCTTGGAATCAGACTCGTAGGATGAAGAGATTATCCGCAGGCCCAATGACGACCCCAGAATATAGTGGATGGAGGATTAGAAATATTAATGATAACATCCCTGAGCTGAATCCAGAAGGTGCCCGATCAAGAAAGGAATACTTGCAAGTGGTCCCATCAGAGCTAGAGATCATAAGGCAAGATTTCGAAAGGAGGAATTTTGAGCTCGAGAAGAAGATAGAATCGTTAGAGGAAGAGAAAATGTATTTGAGGTTAGATGCTGATGTTCAAAAGCTGGAAGCCGAGAAATTAAAGAAAAGAAAGAATGAAGTTGAAGAAGACCTGGGTAGTTTGAAAGTGGATTACAAGAAATTGTGTCTATCAGTGAGAAACGCCGGATTGGGAAAATCGTCGAAGTAATGGCAAAGAGAGATTCAAGAAGAAAGGACCAAAGTTGATTGATGGAAGAGAAATTTCCAAGAGACTCAGGCACACAAAGAGATACTAGAGAGGAATTTGGCAGAAACTCAAGGTGAAAAAGGAGGATTAGAGGTTAGAGTGGTAGATCTTGAAAAGTTACTCCATCAGTATAGAAGTCGTAATTCTGTGATTGAGCTGAAGACAAGTCTAAACAAGATCGAAGAGATGAAAAAGAGGATTGAAGAACTAGAATCTGCATTACAAAATTGCGAACTTCGGGTTGAGCTTCTTGAAGAAAATGAGGAATATTGGAAGGAACAGCTTTACTATGCTCAAAATCAAGCCAGAAACAGAGACTACGTCATGGGAGAAGCCGCAGCTCAGATTTAGGAAGTAGCCAATCATTTACAGACTTTGGTAGCTCAGGTTGATTTGCTAAGCATGAAGTACGAGCTAGAGTCAGACCGGGGTCGAGAGTTAGCTTCGTTATTTGAGAGAGTTAAAACTTTGGGCATTAGGGCAAAGGCGTATTTGTAATCCGTTTTATGTAAAGAATTTTATTTCTGTAACACCCCAAACCCGGCCCATGTGTTTCGACCGGATCTGGCATGTTATCGAACACATAACATTTTATCGGATGTTGAAAACACAAGTTAAATGAATTAAATTTGAATAAAGGAGAGACTTTTTGAAAAGAAACCTCTTTGTATTTTTATTATTAAGTATGAATAAACCTTATCATAAAATTCATAAGTTACTTAACATTGATAACTGCTGAGTTGAATGAAAACTAGGGGCCTTATTACATAGATATTCTCGAAATAACAGTGAAATAAAATAAACTTTAAGAAATCCCAAAAGAAAATAACTTGTAGAAATAGAACTTGATGGCCCTTTGAGTCCGTCTCGGCTCCCATGTCCACGATCTACTGTTCATCTGGAAGAGTAGAGAAAAGGAAAGCGTGAGTCACAAAGACTCAGTGTATAAATCTCAAAACACACATCGACCTGAGCCCACAAACACATTATGGGCCCTGGCCCATACAGGAAGGCATCAATCATAATCACATAATAAATAATAAGGAATGAATAACTCAACCCATCCTAGGTTTCCATCCTCTACACACCAACCCGTACCAACCATCACACCTTGGGGGATTTCTACAATCAACCCTCCATCCGCTACACACCAAAACGACAGCCGTACTGCCTATTCCTATTAAGTAGGAATCATTAAACGTGGCATAGCCACCGATCACAATGTGACCTAGCATTTATATTTGTGGGTTTTCTACCACCGATCACTGCGTGACCTATCATGCACTTCCCCTTCATCATATCAATATCCCATCCCATGCATACACACATAAAGGAAACATCATGCAGTCATATATATATATAAATTTTCGATACACATAGGGAGCTCTATGTTTACGTACCTGGCATCCTTGCTTAACCCTTTTAGGGTTCCATTCGACTGTCTATACAGCCTTATTCTGGCTTTTTAGCCCATAACATACATGAATAGATATACATACAGGTTTATTAGTAGTGTGTTAGAGGTCTACACATCTGATTAATGGTGATACCCTTGCTAAACTGATCTACAACTTTGCTCAAAAAGCCGGAAGGATGTGAAACTAGGGCCTCTCCTATAATCGGCCATGGTTAGTGTTCTACCCAATTTTATGTATTTGAATAAACAACTCTTCTTACCTTAAAATCCCAAAATTGAAGACTAATGATTTTCGACTTTTAGATCTAGTCGACCAAGCTTCCTTCAAATCCCGAAAACCATTAAACTATTAGCTTTCGGCTTTTGCTTTTCAAAAACCGGGAATAGATTATGAGAACTAAACAAAAATCGACTCTTACCTTAGCTTAGGAGATTCGGCTAGCACTAGAGAGAGGATTCGGCAATGCCAATGGAAGTTTTGAATGCCGGAAGTATATAGCAATTCCTCAAATAGGATGAATAAAAGAAAAAGCGATGGATGCTTCAGCTTTTTAGAGAAATCAACACAAGGGAAAAGAAAGTGGGAAGAAGTTTCGGCTTTTAAAGTAATTGAAGAAAGAAATTTGGAGAGAGAGAGGCTAAGGAATTTCGGCACTAAGAGAGAGATTTTTAGGGTTTTTCAATGTCAGAAACAAGGAGCTAGCCCCCCTATTTATAGATTTTTGACACCTACTGCTAAATACCGAAAACGCCCTTAAAATTTAAGCTAGAAGAGAGGAGAATTTCGGCACCCTCTATTCCATGCAGTAGCTGAATTTTACACTCCTCTAGGTGGTGGATTTTCGGCCAACACTTCCTTTGAAGATAAGCTCCTAACTTTTCTCCTTTTTATCTATGATATTATCACTTAAAAATCCGTATATATCTTCCTATTTTTAAGCCTTGTAGTCATCCACCTCATTAATTCTAAATGTCAAAATTTAACTCATTTAAATTAAAAGATTTGGGCTTTATTAAACTTAAATTTAAATCCCTTAAATCCATTGTTGTGGCGTCACCCTTGCTCCCATTTAATTGCCGAAAATGGCCCAAAAACATGGGCTCCTTGCAACCCAAGACTTGTTCCTTTTTAATTGTTAATGATGCCACCTTAAAATAATTTAATCTGGGCCTTTGCCTAATTCTAAGCCCAAATTTAGACCCCTATCACTTAAATTAACAAATTAATTCTATCCCTACACTAAATGCATAGGCCCATAATTTTAGGATGTTACAGTTCTACCCCCTTAAAGAAATTTCGTCCTCGAAATTACCTGGTCAGAAAAGATGTGGGTATTGTTGCCTCATTGCTTCCTCGGGTTCCCACGTAGCCTCCTTGGAACCATGATTCTGCCACAGCACATTAACCAATGGAACCGTTTTCCTTCTCAACACCTTGACATCACGATCCAAAATTTCTACTGGTTCCTCTTCGAAGGATAGATCAGGTCTTACCTCGATTTCCTCTATAGGCACAACATGGGACGGATTCGAACGGTATCGTCTTAACATAGAGACGTGAAATACATCGTGAATTTGACTTAGTTCCAGAGGTAACTCTAGCTGATAGGCTACTGGTCCTACTCGCTTCAACACCTGATATGGTCGGATAACTCTAGGACTTAATTTACCCTTTCGACCAAACCTTAGTACCTTCTTCCACGGTGACACCTTTAAAAATACTTTATCACCTACTGCGAACTCTATGTCCTTACGCTTTAAATCAGCATAAGACTTCTGTCTGTCTGATGCCTCCTTCAGTCGAACCCGAATCAATTCAACCTTCTCTTCAGTCTCGGTCACCAACTCTGGACCCAAAATCCAGCGTTCTCCTAGTTCTGTCCAGCATGTAGGAGTACGACACTTCCGCCCGTACAAAGCTTCGTAGGGCTCCATCTGAATACTTGACTGGTAGTTGTTGTTGTAAGCAAATTCTACTAATGGTAAAAACTCTTCCCAACTACCTTTGAAATCTATGACACATCCTCTCAACATGTCCTCTAAGATCTGGATCACTCGCTCAGATTGTCCATCAGTCTGAGGGTGAAACATTGTACTAAAATCCAACTTAGTACCCAATGCTTGATGCAACGCCTTCCAGAATCGCGAGGTAAACCTAGGGTCCCTATCCGATATGATTGAAAGCGGTACTCCATGCAACCTTACCACCTCTGCTATGTATAACTTAGCTAACTTCTGCAAGGAGTAGTCAACACGTACTAGGATGAAGTGTGCAGACTTCGTCAAGCGATCAACAACTACCCAAATCGCATCTTTCTTAGTGGGTGTGAGGGGAAGCCCACTAACAAAATCCATGGTGATTCTTTCCCACTTCCATTGTGGAATCTTCACTGGCTGTAATAATCCTGAGGGTAACTGATGTTCTGCCTTGACCTGCTGACAGGTCAAACACTTACCCACCAATTCAGTTACCTCTTGCTTCAAACCAGGCCACCAGAACTGATCTCTCAAATCCCGAAACATCTTACTTCCTCCAGGGTGCATAGCGTATACACTACCATGCGCCTCATTCAAAATTCTCCGCCTTAACTCCGGATCTTTCGGCATGCAGACCTTCCCTCGAAAGCATAACAATCCTTCCTCATTCATACTGAATTCTGCTGGCCCATCCTTTGGAATTAGCTGCAATTTCCCCTTTAGCAACTCATCGGTCTGTTGCCTCTCCTTCACTTGACTAATCCAAGTAGGTTTCACTTGAAGTTCGGCTAATAAGCTTCCATCCTCATACAAACTAAGGTAAGCAAACATTGCCCTTAGGTCAGAGACTACTTTACGACTTAGAGCATCTGCTACTACATTAGCCTTACCCGGATGATATTCGATCGAGCAGTCCTAATCCTTTAGCAACTCGATCCACCTTCTCTGCCTTAGGTTCAACTCCTTCTGAGTCAAAAGATACTTCAAGCTCTTATGATCTGTGTAGATGACAGATTTCTCCCTGTACAGATAATGCCTCCAAATTTTTAAGGCAAACACCACTGCCGCCAATTCCAAATCATGGGTGGGGTAATTCAATTCATGCGGTCTTAACTGCCGAGATGCATATGCAACCACCTTTCCATCTTGCATTAACACACACCCTAATCCCGCGTGTGACGCATCACAGTAAATTACGAACTCCTTCCCCGACTCCGGCTGAATCAATACCGGAGCCTCCATTAGAAACCTTTTCAACTTTTCAAAACTCTCCTGCTGCTTATCAGACCAAACAAACGGAACTCCTTTCCGTAGTAACTTGGTCAACGGTGCCACGACTGAAGAAAATCCTTCAACAAACCTTCGGTAATACCCTGCTAGACCAAGAAAACTCCTAATCTCAGCCACAAACCAAGGTGGCTTCCAATCCAACACTGCTTCAATCTTTCGTGGGTCAACCCTAATCCCTTCTGTCGACACAACGTGCCCTAGAAACGTTACTTCCTTCAGCCAAAATTCACACTTACTGAATTTGGCATACAACTGCTTCTCCCTTAGGATTTTCAAAACTATTCGCAGATGAGCATCATGCTCCTTCTCTGACTTCGAATAAACTAAGATATCATCGATAAACACCCCGACACACTGATCTAAGTAAGGTTGGAATACTCGGTTCATCATGTCCATGAACGCTGCTGGCGCATTGGTTAATCCAAACGGCATCACCATAAACTCATAGTGACCATAGCGGGTCATAAAAGCTGTCTTATGTATATCCGCCTCCTTGACCCTAAGCTGATGGTACCCTGACCTCAGATCTATCTTAGAAAAGATTGAGGCTCCCTTCAATTGATCGAACAAGTCATCGATCCTTGGCAACGGGTACTTGTTCTTGATTGTTAGCTTATTCAACTGGCGATAATCAATGCACATACGCATTGATCCATCCTTCTTCTTAACAAATAACACCGGCGCTCCCCACGGTGACACACTTGGTCGAATAAATCCTCTATCCAACAACTCCTGTATCTGTGCTTTTAGCTCTACCAACTCCTTCGGTGCCATCCTATATGGAGCGATAGATACCGGTGCTGTTCCCGGAAGAAGATCGATACTAAACTCTACTTCACGATCTGGGGGTAATCCCGAAAGCTCTTCAGGGAAAACATCAGGAAATTCCTTTACCGTCCTGACGTCCCCAACAGTCAGATTCTTGACTTCTAGAGCCCGAACAATCAATAAAACTGCCTCGTACCCTTTCCTCACCATCCTTTCTGCTCTTAGGGCAGTCACCACATTCGACAAGCAGTTTCCCCTTTCTCCTATCACCAACACTTCATCACCTTCGGGGGTTTTTAATACCATACACTTGGCTGCGCAATCTAGATTAGCTTGATACTTCACAAGCCAATCCATGCCTAAAATTAAATCAAATTCTCCGAACGGTAATTCCATCAAATCCGTTCGGAAAACTGTCCCCTGAACTTCTAGGGGTACTTCCCGATAAAGTTTATCCACTACCACCAATTGTCCTAACGGGCTAACTACAGTCATTGCCTTAGGGGTAGTTTCAGATTCTAGCCTTAAAGTTCCCGATACGCTACTAGCTACGTACGAGTGCGTCGACCCAATGTCAATCAATGCAGTGTAAGGCAAACCAAAAATTAAAAACGTACCGGTTATGACATCCGGTGCATCAGCCACCTCTCGATGTCTGACAGCATAGACCAACCCCGGCTGTCTCGCCTTAGTGTTTCCTGCCCCTTGGCCTGGTGCTCCACGACCCCGACCAACACCATTACTACCTCGGCCTGCACCACGACCCCTTTGAGGTTGCTGACCTCCTCTGCCAGGCTGAGCATTCCCTCGACCCATGGTCCCTTCACCGTCTCTTTACTGCACACAGTTCCTAACTTGGTGGTCCGTAGATCCACACCTAAAACACTTTCCACTGCCTGCCCAACACTCACCGGTATGAAATTTGCCACATCGAGCACACTTGGGTGTCTGGTTAGTAGCAGCAGGTTTCTCTTCTTGTTTTGGTCCATCAGGACAAGACCTTTTCTGAGTACGCCTGCTTGATGATCCAAGATTCCTCTTATTTCCACCTCTACCTCTATCTCGATTTAATTTCTCAGTCCGTTTTACCTCCTCGACTATCTTAGCCTTTTCCACTAGGACAGCAAATTCCCTCTCCCGCTGCGGGGCTATCAAAACACGCAAGTCATCCCTCAGACCGTCTTCAAACCTAACACAACGTTCATGCTCTGTGGCTACCATCCCACGAGCATAACTGCTAAGACGTAAGAACTCAGCTTCATACGCAGCCACTGACCTACTTCCTTGCACCAGATTCAGAAATGCTCTGCGCTGTGCATCCACATAACTTGATCCAATGTACTTATTCTGAAACGCCGTTTTAAAGAAATCCCAGGTGATACGGTCAGCCACAGCACCATCCTTTACCGTAAGCCACCATTGATAGGCTTCATCCTTCAAGAGGGATACAATTCCCTTCAACTTTTCCTCCTCCGTGAAATCCAAATCCTTCATTATGCGTTACACCGCCTCCAGCCAATATTCAGCTGAACTTGGGGCTACATTAGAAATTCTTCTAAACACTTCTGCCCCATTGGCCCTAAGCCGTTCTAGCACAGATTTTCGGGCTCCTATGCCCATACCAGCCCCAGCAACCCTCTCTAAATCCCTTAACATTGCCTGAGATACTGCATCATCTCCGGCAGTCTGATCCTGAAATTCCTCCTCCCCAGCTGGCATCTCGTTTCCAGAACCATGACCAGACCCTATTGGTTCCGACATCGTCCTCTTACCCCTACCACGACCACGTGGCGGACGTCCTCGACCCCTTGTACTCATTCTACCGATTCGCTTTTATCTGATTAGAAATTTTATGAACTATTAGTTTTCTTCCACTGTTTTAACCATGGACAGTCTTATGAATAATAGCTTTAAGAGTAGTTCGAATTCGCATTCACACACAGTGAACTCACGTACATGTGTTGTGTTGTGTTGTTGTTGTTGTTTTTTCACTACCCAGGGGTATTTTCGTAATTTTTATCCTATAGGGGTATTTTCGTAATTTTTCGAAATAAAGTTCCTTAGTGATTTTATCAAATAAGGGTATTTTGGTAATTTTTGCATTCCCGGGGGTATTTTAGTAATTTTGAAAATCAGGGGTATTTTGGTAATTTTAGAATCCGGGGCATTTCGGTAATTTTGAAATCTGGGGGTATTTCGGTAATTTTGAAATTTGGGGGTATTTCGATAATTTTGAAATTCGGGGCATTTTGGTAATTTTGAAATCCGGGGGCATTTAGGTAATTTTGAAATCTGGGGGTATTTCGGTAATTTTGAAATTCGGGGGTATTTCGTTAATTTTGAAATCTGGGGTATTTCTGTAATTTTGAAATTTGGGGGCATTTCGGTAATTTTGAAATTCAAGGGCATTTCGGTAATTTTACCAAACAAGGGTAATTTGGTAATTCTTCAAACCAGGGTTATTTTGGTCATTTTGCAAAACAAGGGCAATTTGGTAATTTCTTTATAGCTGGAACATTTTCAATCAAGTGTTTTTTTTTAGGTGTACCAAACTTAGGGTTTTTTTTTTTTTTTGCAAAATAGGGTGGTTGGTCCCTTTCGAGTTTTAATTATGGGTTCAGCCCATGAACAAGTCCTTTATAGCCAGAGTGAACAGTCACCACGCACCAGGTAGGATTCTAGCGAAGAGGAGGTGAGTCACTAGGACTGCTTAAATACCAAGCTCTCCCTGAATCCACTCCTAGCCATGCGTATGCCTATTGCCACACCCTGTCATGGCTAAAGTGAACAGTCACTATGCACCAAGTAAGATTCCAGCGAAGAGGAGGTGAGTCACTTGGATTGCTTAAATACCAGGCTCTTCCGGGTCTACTCCTAGACATGGCATATGCCTGGTTGCCACACTTAGTCTTGCGACTCGTTTACAGGTTTTGTTTAGTGAAATTAAGTCTTATGGAATTGAGTTGTTTGTCTAAGCCTAGAGTCTATCAAGTTAATCTAGTAGTCTACGTACCATAAAGCCCATTAAGCCCACATTTATATCACAATCAGGAGTTCAGAATACTTACCTGGGTGGATTGGGTGCCGGTAGACTCGAAGGCCATGTCTTCAAACCAAATCATAAATTCAATTTTTTTTAAACTTCTAGACCCATTCACAGCCTGAGTTTTTGAACGGGCTCTGATACCAAATTGTAACACCCCAAACCGGCCATGCGTTTCGACCGGATCTGACATGTTATCGAACACAAACATTTATCGATGTTGAAACACAAGTTAAATGAATTAATTTGAATAAAGGAGCGACTTTTTGAAAAGAACCTCTTTGTATTTTTATTATTAAATGAATAAACCCAAACATGCTTAACATTGATCTGCTGTTATGAAACATGGGCCTTTTACATGTTGAAAAACAGTGAAATAATAAATTTGAATAAAAGAACTTTAGAAAAGAAACCCTTTGATTTTCCCATTATTACTGTATGAATAAACCTTATCATAAAATTCATAAGTTACTTAACATTGATAACTGCTGAGTTGAATGAAAACTATGGGCCTTATTACATAGATATTCTTGAAATAACAGTGAAATAAAATAAACTTTAAGAAATCCCAAAAGAAAATAACTTGTAGAAATAGAACTTGATGGCCCTTTGAGTCCGTCTCGGCTCCCATGTCCACGATCTACTGTTCATCTGGAAGAGTAGAGAAAAGGAAAGCGTGAGTCACAAAGACTCAGTGTATAAATCTCAAAACACACATCGACCTGAGCCCACAAACACATTATGGGCCCTGGCCCATACAGGAAGGCATCAATCATAATCACATAATAAATAATAAGGAATGAATAACCCAACCCATCCTAGGTTTCCATCCTCTACACACCAACCCGTACCAACCATCACACCTTGGGGGATTTCTACAATCAACCCTCCATCCGCTACACACCAAAACGACAGCCGTACTGCCTATTCCTATTAAGTAGGAATCATTAAACGTGGCATAGCCACCGATCACAATGTGACCTAGCATTTATATTTGTGGGTTTTCTACCACCGATCACTGCGTGACCTATCATGCACTTCCCCTTCATCATATCAATATCCCATCCCATGCATACACACATAAAGGAAACATCATGCAGTCATATATATATATAAATTTTTGATACACATAGGGAGCTTTATGTTTACGTACCTGGCATCTTTGCTTAACCCTTTTAGGGTTCCATTCGACTGTCTATACAGCCTTATTCTGGCTTTTTAGCCCATAACATACATGAATAGATATACATACAGGTTTATTAGTAGTGTGTTAGAGGTCTACACATCTGATTAATGTTGATACCCTTGCTAAACCGATCTACAACTTTGCTCAAAAAGCCGGAAGGATGTGAAACTAGGGCCTCTCCTATATTCGGCCATGGTTAGTGTTCTACCCAATTTTATGTATTTGAATAAACAACTCTTCTTACCTTAAAATCCCAAAATTGAAGACTAATGATTTTCGACTTTTAGATCTAGTCGACCAAGCTTCCTTCAAATCCCGAAAACCATTAAACTATTAGCTTTCGGCTTTTGCTTTTCAAAAACAGGGAATAGATTATGAGAACTAAACAAAAATCGACTCTTACCTTAGCTTAGGAGATTCGGCTAGCACTAGAGAGAGGATTCGGCAATGCCAATGGAAGTTTTGAATGCCGGAAGTATATAGCAATTCCTCAAATAGGATGAATAAAAGTAAAAGCGATGGATGCTTCGGCTTTTTAGAGAAATCGGCACAAGGGAAAAGAAAGTGGGGAGAAGTTTCGGCTTTTGAAGTAATTGAAGAAAGAAATTTGGAGAGGGAGAGGCTAAGGGATTTCGGCACTAAGAGAGAGATTTTTAGGGTTTTTCAATGTCAGAAACAAGGAGCTAGCCCCCCTATTTATAGATTTTTGACACCTATTGCTAAATACCGAAAACGCCCTTAAAATTTAAGCTAGAAGAGAGAAGAATTTTGGCACCCTCTATGCCATGCAGTAGCTGAATTTTACACTCATCTAGGTGGTGGATTTTTGGCCAACACTTCCTTTGAAGATAAGCTCCTAACTTTTCTCCTTTTTATCTATGATATTATCACTTAAAAATCCGTATATATCTTCCTATTTTTAAGCCTTGTAGTCGTCCACTCATTAATTCTAAATGCCGAAATTTAACTCATTTAAATTAAAAGATTTGGGCTTCATTAAACTTAAATTTAAATCCCTTAAATCCCTTGTTGTGGTGTCACCCTTGCTCCAATTTAATTGCCAAAAATGGCCCAAAAACATGGGCTCCTTGCGACCCAAGACTTGTCCCTTTTTAATTGTTAATGATGCCACCTTAAAATAATTTAATCTGGGCCTTTGCCTAATTCTAAGCCCAAATTTAGACCCCTATCACTTAAATTAACAAATTAATTCTATCCCTACATTAAATGCATAGGCCCATAATTTTAGGATGTTACAATTTCCTAATAAAGTTTTCTAAATGAAATTGAATCAGAATCGATACCTTTTTTTTGCATTCATGCATTTGCATTACATCACATCATATGCATTAAATTCCATAGAAGGATCTTAATTAGTTGAAATTATTACAGAGAGAGTGAGAGAGAATTAATCTGGAAACTAGGCATCGATACGGTACTCGAGCTAAGACAAGAGATATGGATCAAAGGTTAGAAAGACTCGAACAACTACAAAGAGAAATGCAAAATCAGATGCAAGAGCAACTGGCTAAGATCCAGCAAGACATGATTGATCAAATGATGGAGTCCCAAAGAAACATGATGATTGAAATGGCTCAATTACTAACTGGGGCGACGGACAAAGGAAAAGGTCCCATGACCAATGCTGGTGAAGAAAGTGAGGACTATCCTCTGGGTTTTACTCCCATCCATATACAGATACAACCTGAGGTACACCCGCAAAGGCCATCTATCACGATTAGGCCTCAAAAGGTTCAAGCTGGTGCTTCAAATCCAATGAACTTCCAAGTTGGCTCAGGCTCTAACCTAGGAGATAATCCAACCAATCCCGTTATTCCTGATTTGGATGTGGCAGAAAGGGAAGGGGCAAGAATGGAGCTGCCAAAGTAGTTTGAGGACCGATGTAGGTGGTTGGAAGAAAAATTTAAGGCAATGGAATATACTGATAAACATGGTGGAATTGATGCTAAGGATTTGAGTTTGGTCCTAGACTTGGTACTTCCCCATAAGTTCAAAATGCCGGAATTTGAGAAGTATAATGAGACTAGTTGTCTCGAGGCCCACATCACTATGTTCTGCAGGCGGATGACTGGGTATGTTAACAACGACCAACTGCTGATTCACTGTTTCCAAGAGAGTTTGGTAGGGGCAGCATCCAAATGGTATAATCAACTAAGCTGTGCTAAGATTAGTTCGTGGAAGGACCTAGAGCAAGCATTTATGAGACAGTATAGTCACGTAACGACATGACTCCTGATAGAATTACCTTGCAGAATACGGAGAAGAAGTCGAATGAAAGCTTTAGGCAGTATGCGCAAAGATGGAGGGAAGTTGCCATACAAGTTTAGCCACCGCTCTTAGAAAAAGAAACTACAATGCTTTTTATGTAACATCCTGAATTTTTGGGCCTATGCGTTTAATGGGTGGATATGTTTAATGTGTTAATCTAAGTGTTAGGGGTCCAAATTGGGCTCAGGCTTAGGTAGAGGCCTTGATTAAAATTATCTGTTTGGGCATTATAGGGTTTAAAAGGTAGTATCTGTGTTTACAAAGTGGGCTTGGGGCCCAATATTAGGAGGTGACGCCACACAAGGGAGTAAGGGGCCCAAATTTATGTTTCATGGAGCCCAATTATTTTAATTTAAGTTAACTAATTTTTGGCATTAGGGTTAGGTGGAGTGGATGGCAACAAGGCTATTATTTAGGGATTTATTTCATGTTTTAATATATGGATAATTAAGATGATAAAGGAAGGAAGAGTTAGAGATAATTAAGTCTTTTTTAGATGAGTTAGTAGATTAAGATAAAGGAGAAAAGATAGGATTTATCTGCAAGGTTAGGTAAGTGCTGAAATTTCTATAAATAGGGGGGATAGCTAATCAATTCTGGCATTGGAACCCTACTCTTTCTTCTCTTCCTGTGCCGAAAATTTGAAGGCCATCTCACTTGTTTTCTTTTCTCATCTTTTCTCTTCCAAAAGCCAAAAATCACCATTGTTTTCTCACCTTTTCTTTCTTTCTCTTTGAAATTTCCTTTTAGCCGAATCTTCTGATCTCCATTGTTATTCTTTTTCCATTCACTAAAAGCCGAAACTCCTCATTCAATTCTTCTAAAAGCCGAAAAACACATCTAATTCATCTTTTCAGGATTTCCTTAAAAAGCCGAAAACTCCTAGATCTCTAATCTTCTACGCTTCCATCTTCTTCTGTGATTGTCGAATCTTTCTACAAAGGATAGCCGAAACCTTCTATAAAGGTAAGTATCGATTTGGGTTTTCTTTTGATCTTTTTCGACTTTTGGAGACTATAGCCGAATGGTTAAATAGTTGGCTAATCTCGTGTTTTCTCTCATTTGCGGCATTCCGGGATTTGAAAGGGATTCATTTGCTTAGATCTCTAAGTCAGAGTTCGGGTAACACTTGAATCGTGTTACTTTTGAGATTTTAAGGTAAGGAGATCTATTGTTTTTAGCATGTAAATTCGGGTATTTATTAATCCTTGGCCGAATGTAGAGGAACCCAAATCTTCGTATTCTTCCGGCTTTTGAGCAAGGTTTTAGACTAAGGGTTGTAGATCCAGATAGTAAGGATTTAACTAAGGGAGTAAAACTATGCGATATCAGGTGTGTAACACTTCCACACCATTTAGACTGCCTGTTAAAATATGTTTATTAATCTGTTATAATCTGATAAATGCCGAAATCCCGGCATAATGTTTGAAACCCAAGGAGGGTAAAAGCGAATCACCAGGTTAGTGATCTCTGTCATTCCTAAGTGAATGTTCCTGTTAAGATGACATATGTGGTAAGTATGATGTTTTCTGTAATTGCATGGGGTTGGGTTTATTCAAAGGGGAAGTGTTCTGTTGTAGCGGCTTCTGCCGTGACCTGTTGTAGCGGCTTCTGCCGTGACCTGTTGTAGCAGCTTCTGCCGTGACCTGTTGTAGCGGCTTTTGCCGTGACCTGTTGTAGTGGCTTTTACCATGACTTGTTGTAGTGGCTACGGCCATGATTTGACGATGAGCAGCAAGACTGCCATCAATGGCGTGTAACGGTGTGGGTTGATTGTAGAAATCCCCAATGGTGTGAATGGCTGGTACGGGTGGCGTGTAGCGGATGGAAACCTAGGATTTGGGTTGGGCTTTGCATATTTTCTGATATATATTATATCCTGTTATATGTTCTATGGGGTTAAGGCCCAAATCTAATGGTGCATGAGGGTTGCACACTGAGTCTCGCGACTCACCCTATTATTTTAACAATTTCAGGTAGCACCTAGTGCATCGGACCGGGCTGGAGAGAAGCGCAAGGTGGCCATGCGAGAGAGTACTTGATCCAATAGAAGATTTTACTTAGAATATTGTTTTTAATATTTTGATTAAGGGTTTTAAATTTTTTCGTAAAAAGGCCATGGGCCATTAGTCTTATATTTCCGGTTTTTGGGCTTTACCTTCAGACACCTGAATTATTCGATAAAAATTAAAACTAAGGCATGTACTAAATTTCAGTTTTTAATTCATAAAGGCATCTTATAAAATATATATCTTATATTAATTACCAACTTTTTAAGTTTTTGGTATAAATACTTTAAACCTGATAATTGTATTTCCAAAGTGCGACATGCTTTATAAAAATTCCTTAGTGACATACCAGATCCGGTTGAAACGCATGGGTCGGGTTTGGGGGTGTTACACTTTATCAATACTTTAAAGGCCCCATTCATTACTCACATGATAGGAAGTACTACAAAGAGCTTTACGGATATAGTAATAGCGGGAGAAATGATTGAAAATGCCATAAGGAGTGGCAGGATAGAAGCAGGGGAGAACACCAAAAGGTCAGCTCCAAGGAAAAAGGAGAATGAGGTGAATAATAAGAGCACATATAACAAAGGGTACTCAAAGGCAATTACTGTTAGCCAACCAAAAGTAATCACCTCTGGGCAACAAGGTTCGATAAGGCAGGAATCAAGTACAAAGCAAAACTCTGAAAAGCTCCAATTTACGCCAATCTCAATGACGTATAGGGAGTTATATCAAAGTTTATTTGACGCACACGTGGTGTCCCCATTTATATAAAACGGTTACAACCCCTATATCCCAAATGGTATGATTCAAACACTCAATGTGACTATCATGCGAGAATACCGGGGCATTCAATAGAAAACTGCACTGCTTTCAAAAAGGTAGTTGAGAGACTTATTAAGATGAGGATCGTAAAGTTTGATGAGACACGAAGTGTAGAAAATCCATTACCTAACCATAGAGATAAGGGGGTAAATGTGATTGGTAAAAGTATCGTGAGAAGGATCAATGAGGATATTGCGAAGGTAAAAACCCCATTGAGAATTGTCTGGAGGGAAGTGGTAGGAAGAGGATTGATAGTATCAGATTCTGTGAAAGTATGTGAAGAAGTAAGGGACTATTGTGAGTTCCACAAAGCAGAAGGGCACGAGATCCATGAATGTGTTGAGTTCAGGGTCTTGGTGTAAAGCCTTATGGACAATAAGGAATTAGAATTTTATGAAGAAGGTTCAGGGGAAGGAAGTATATGCGCGACAGAAGAAGAGTTGACAAACCAAAAAGTCAATTATCCGAGGATCATCATCTCCCGACCAAGAAACACGGAAGGCGAAACACAAATGGTGCCAAAGGTCATAATCCAGAAACCTGTTTCCATTCCTTATAAGGATAACAAAATGGTACCTTGGAATTACGACTGTAATGTGACAATACCAGGAGGAGAAATCCTAGCTAGCGATTCTAAGGAGGACCAAAATGAAGGATCTTACACACGTAGTGGAAGGTGTTACGACTCGGTAAATGTCAGAACAGAACCAGTGAAATCAAAGACCTTGGCAGTTGAACGAGAGAAAGGACCTGAGGCACTTATCAATGAACCAGTAAAGGAGGAAGAGGCTAAAGAATTTCTGAAATTCTTGAAGCACAGTGAATACAGTATGGTAGAGCAACTGCACAAACAACCGGCTCGTATATCAGTGCTAGCATTGCTTTTAAGCTCAGAAGTACATCGCGAGGCATTGATGAAAGTGTTGAATGAAACCTATGTTACTAAAGATATATCTATCAACAAACTTGACCGTCTGGTTAGTAATATAAGTGCTGATAACTTTATTTATTTCAGTGATGATGAAATTCCACCTGGAGGTATGGGATCGACAAAGGCTCTGCACATCACTACTCGTTGCAAGGGATACACTCTGCCAAGTGTGTTAATAGATAATGGATTAGCCTTGAATGTCTTACCATTGTCTACGTTGAATAGATTGCCTATAGACAGTTCTCACATGAAAACATGCCAGAATATAGTGAAAGCATTCGATGGCACTGAAAGAAGAGTGATTGGAAGGATTGACAAACTGTTATTGATTGGGCCAAACACATATGAAGTGGATTTTTTGATGATGGATATCAAGCCCTCCAACAATTGCTTGTTGGGAGGGCCCTGGATTCATTCGGTAGGGGCAGTGCCCTCATCACTGTACCAAAAATTGAAACTAGTAACAGAAGGCCGGCTAGTTACTATAAATGTTGAAGAGGATATCATAGCAACTGTTATCAAAGACGCGCCATATTTAGAGGCAAATGAGGAGGCCATTGAGTGTTTCTTTCGATCTTTAGAGGCAACATTTATTT
Source organism: Gossypium australe (assembly GCA_005393395.2). Lineage (NCBI taxonomy): Eukaryota > Viridiplantae > Streptophyta > Magnoliopsida > Malvales > Malvaceae > Gossypium > Gossypium australe. The sequence goes on along the minus strand of CM016625.1, from coordinate 29,097,231 downwards.
TGGAAGGGAATGAGGTTCCGGTGCCTATGATATCCAGGACCACGAGAATGGGCTTTCAAATGATGGTGGGGAAAGGAGCCTTACTGGGAAAAGGATTGGGTAGACATCTCCAAGGAGGGATTCAGGTTCTGATGCCAAAAGAGAAAAAAGATCGTTTTGGCTTGGGTTTTAGGCCAGATGCTAGTCAAAGGAAGAAAGAGATAGAAAAGAAGTAGGAGAGAAGTCAAGTGGGAATTAATGGTATTCCCTCACATATCCCAGACTTTTATATCAGGAGGGATAATTCACTCTGAGACAAGATTGTTGAGAAACAAAAGCCTTCATATCAATGCCATACACGAGGAAGGAACTGAATAAAGAAACTGCTTGGGCATTCGTCCTTATGAACCTGGAAGTGTTTTGAATAACTAGACTGCAGAGGAACTTCCTGTAGTGTTTAGAGATTACATAGAGTAATGTTCAGAACACAATTGTTGCTTTAAAGCCTAGAAGCAATAAGATTTCATTTGTGAAATAGGCTCATGTTCAGACATCTTTGTTTCAATAAAATACATCTTTGATGATCAATTCGAGCAAATATTCTTTCATTCTTTTGATCTTCTAATTTCCTTCCAATTTTTTTGTTATTCTTATTCATGTCATGTGAATAGTTGTTATTGGATTCATTTGTTCTTTCTACATTCCTTTGTGCCTACCACAAGTCCCTAGATATCAGTGACATGAGCAACGATATTACAGATTCAGAGTTCCCTTTTGAGCGAGACATGGGTTTAGAAGAATCTCAGAATTTTGAAGGTGACAGAGATTATGACTTGCCTCCGAATTTGTTAAGGATGGTAGAATAAGAGGAGAAACAAATTTTACCCCATAAAGAGGTCGTAGAGAATGTAATCTTAGAGGAAGGAAAGGTAGTGAAAATTGGAACGCACATAGCCGAAGAGACAAAGCAAGACCTCATTGAGTTACTGCAAAAATTCAAAGACGTCTTTGCATGGACATACCAAGATATGCCTGGGCTAAGTACTGATATTGTAGTGCATCGCCTTCCATAAGAGAAGAATGCAAGCCAGCTCAGCAAAAGCTACGAAGGATGAGGCCTGATGTGGTGCTAAAAATAAAAGAAGAAGTCAAGAAACAATTTGATGCTGGTTTTCTACAAGTGGTCAAATACTCAGAGTGAGTTGCCAATATTATTCCTATCCCTAAGAAGGATGGAAAGGTTCGGATGTGTGTAGACTACAGGGATTTAAATAAAGCCAGCCCAAAGGATAATTTCCCCTTGCCTCATATTGACACGTTAGTGGATAATACGATGGGATACTCACTGTTTTCTTTCATGGATTGTTTTTCGGGATACAATCACATGAAGATGCATCCTGAAGATATGGAGAAAACTATTTTCATAACATTGTGGGGTACCTTTTGTTATAAAGTGATGCCATTCGGGCTAAAGAATGTAGGAGCAACATATCAAAGGGCCACGGTAACCTTATTCCATGACATGATGCACAAAGAGATTAAAGTATATGTTGATGACATGATCACCAAATCTCGAACAGAAAAAAAACACATTGAAGTTTTGAAGAAGTTGTTTTTGAGAATGAGAAAATTTCAATTAAAGCTCAACCCGGCAAAGTGTACTTTTGGAGCTCGGTCAGGGAAATTACTGGGCTTCGTAGTCAGTCAGAGAGGAATTGAGGTTGACTCAGATAAGGTCAAAGCTATACAAGAATTGCCTCCACTGCGCACTCAAAAAGAAGTTTGAGGTTTTCTTGGAAGGTTAAATTACATTGCTCTGTTTATTTCACAATTAACTGATAAATGTGATCCCATATTTCGTCTTCTTAAGAAACACAACCAAGGCGTATGGGGCGATGAGTGCCAGAAAGCTTTTGACAAAGTCAAACAATATCTGTCAAATGCCCCAGTACTATCTCCGCCTAATCTAGATAGACCATTAATACTGTATTTGATAGTGTTCAATAATGGGATGTGTGCTTGGTCAACATGATGAGTCAGGAATAAGAGAAAAGGCGATATATTATCTCAGTAAAAAGTTCACTAAGTGTGAAATGAGATATTTTTCAATTGAGAAATTGTGTTGTGCCTTGATTTGGACAACCGGAGGTTGAGGCAATATATGCTATATCATACAACCTGGCTAATTTTGAAACTTGACCCATTAAAGTATATGATGGAGTCAATTGCTCTGAATGGAAGGATGGCAAGGTGGCAGATTCTGCTTTCTGAATTTGATATAGTCTATGTGAACCAAAAGGCTATAAAAGGGAGCGCAATAGTAGAAGTTTTGGCTAGTAGGGCTTTAGAAGATTATGAACCTTTGAGCTTTGATTTCCTCAATGAAGAGCTAATGTATGTGGCAACTAATGCAGAGTATCCATGGAAGCTAAACTTTGATGAAGCATGAAATGCTGTAGGAAATGGAATTGGGGCAGTCTTGGTATCCCCAAAAGGAGATCATTATCTCACATGCAAATTGGATTTTGATTGCACAAAAAATATGGCAGACTATGAAGCATGCATCATGGGAATTCGAGCAGCTATGGAGCTTAAAACCAGAGTGCTAGAAGTATATGGAGATTCTGCATTAGTGATTTACCAGCTTAAAGGTGAATGGGAGACAAGAGACCCCAAACTGATCGATTACAGAAAAATAGTTTTGAGATTGATTGAGGAATTTGATGACTTCACTTTTAATTATCTCCCACGTGATGAAAACTAGATGGCAGATGCTTTGGCAACTCTGGCTTCTATGGTTAAAATAAACAAACCAGAGGATATTAGACCTATTCAGATGAGTATTTTTGAAGTTCTAGCTCATTATTGTAACATGGAAGAGGAGGAAAAGGATGACCACCCTTGGTATCATGATATATTGCGATACGTAAGAAATTGTGAGTACCCAGATCATGCAATTGAGAATGACAAAATAATGTTAAGAAGATTAGCATGTGACAAAAGAAGGAAAGATCAGGTACTTTGAGATGTGTTGACACTGTTGAAGCTAGGACAATTTTGGAAGAATTTCATGAGGCCGTTTTTGGAACACATGCTAATGGATTCGTAATGGCTAGACAAATAATGAGATTCGGATACTCTTGGTCCACCATAGAAGGGCCTAGTATCAACTATGCCAAAAGATTCATAAATGCCAGATTTATGTAGACAAAATTCACGTACCGCCATCACCTTTGCATGTTATGACTTCTCCATGGCCTTTTTCCATGTGGGGCATGGATGCCATTGGGCCGATCTCACCAAAAGCTTCGAATGGGCATCGATTCATTTTTGTGGTTATTAACTACTTCACGATATGGGTGGAGGCTGCTTCATACGTTAGCGTTACTAAGTCAGCAATCAGTTCTTGAAAAAAGAAATCATATGTCGATATGGAATGCCCGAAAGGATCATATTAGATAATGCACTAAACTTGAACAACAGCACGATAGCAGAAGTCTGCCGTCAATTCAAGGTCAAACACCACAACTTATCTCCATATCACCCAAAAATGAATGGGGCAGTGGAAGCGGCCAATAAAAACATTAAGAAGATAGTAGGGAAAATGACTGAGACTTATAAGGATTGGCATGAGAAATTACCATTTGCACTGTATGCTTATCGAACGTCTGTCAGAACTTCTACTGGGGCAACTCCTTTCTCATTGGTTTACGGGATGGAGGTAGTCCTACCTATTGAAGTAGAGATACCTTCTCTTCGAGTTTGTCAGAGATGAAGCTGGATGAAGTGGAATGGATCTAGTCTCGATATGATCAGTTGAGCTTGATTGAGGAAAAGAGGCTAAGAGCTATTCGTCACAGTCAGATGTACCAAAAGTGAATGATGCGAGCTTATGATAAAAAAGTTCACGATGGGGACCTTGTACTGAAAAAGATCCTTCCCATACAAAGGGATTTCAGAGGAAAATGGATGCCGAATTGGGAAGGACCATATGTGGTGAAGAAGGCTTTCTCTAGAGGTGCACTAATTTTGACCGAAATGGATGGGAAAAGCTTACCCAATCCTGTGAACTCGGATTCAGTCAAAAAATATTTTACTTAAAAAGCAGAAGAGGCCAAGGTGAAAACCCACAAAAGGCTCTTTGAGACTTCAATAAAAAAAAGAGGAGAGGCCTAGGCGAAAACTAGTAAAGGGCACCTTGAGACCAAACGGGTTTTGAGTTAAAAACCCGAAAAGGGCTGTAATATCCTAAATATAGGCCTGTGCATTTATATGTGGTGTTTGTTTCATATGTTAAAATTTGGAAATTTAGGTTTAGAGCTGAGGCTTAAATTAAATATTCTGTTTAAGCTTACTTGGGTTAAAATAAAGTTCTAAGTAGTTTAATGAGCATTTTGGGCTTGAGGCCCAGAAGGAAATGATGCCATAAGGAGGAAAGAGGAGTTGGCGTCAAAAGGCCAGGGGAAGAGGCCCAATTTGTGGCCACCTGAAGCCCAAATTTTGGGTCTAAAATTCGGCACCTAGGAGCCTTAGGGGTGGACGGCACACTTGCTACAATTTAGGGATTTTAATTCTTTTATTTTCTTGATAAATAGGAAGATAATGAAGAGAAAGATGGGGGATATTTTTGAGGAGCTAAGGGATTAAGATAATGGGTGGGATAAAAGCTATCAGATGACAGTAGAGTTGGCCGAAAATCCAACTCTAGGAGGGGGAGTGTATTGCCGAAATCTATATAAGCCAAGTGATCATCCTTTCATTCAATTTTTCTCTCTTCTCTCTCACCTAGCCGAAATTCTCTTTTTCCATTTGTTTCAATTTCTTTTCAAAACCAAAGCTCCCTATATATTTTCTCCTCTCCTCAGTATTTTCTACAAAAGCCGAACATTTCATTCATAGTCGAAATCTCACCTTAGTCAAACCTTCATCTTTGGAAACCGAAACTTCTCTGGGATACTTGCATGTGCCGAAATTTTGAAGAGAACAATAGGTATGTTTCGATATTAAGTTTCCAATATATCTCCAACTTTTCAAGGTTTCTAGCCGAATCCTGTCCTGCTATAGTCAGAAGTGCCGATTTGGTGGAAAAGCCGAAGGTAGGTTGATGGTAGGTTTGGCCAAATGGCCTCTCTTGTTCCTTTGGCTTTGGGCGAATGTGTTTGGTACTCATTCGATTGTGTTTAAGGGATTGGTTTAATACTTGGATGTTGGCCGAATGTAGGGAGGTTGGTGGTGACATCCTCTTGAAGACTTTCGGGATCCGACAGTTTAGGTAAGGTTGCGTTTTAGTGCTATAAGTATTTAATTAATTAGATCTCACCATTTACATTCGGTTTAGTGACCAAGGAGTTATTATGGACAATAATAACAGACAAGCAGTAGGGGTTGGATCTGTAAATCCAACGCCAAAGTACAAGAAATGATCTATATCGGGAGTGCGAGGTTGGCCATCGGGGTGTGGGCCGACACCGGAAGTAGATCATAGGCCGAAAGTGGTAGTCTCGAGTGACAGTAGCATAGAGGCAGTGAAAGCGTTAGTACGAAAACCAGGTGTGTAACTCTTACACACTTTCTTCCTTGATATGTTAATGTTATGTGTTATTAAAAGCCGGAATGACAGCAAAGGTTACTAAAATACCCTTGTGGGTATAAGCGAGGATGCCGGGTAAGTTGTTATTATTTCTCGCGTTGATTGTGATCTATGAAAGCATGTTATTTTGTAAACGTAGTTTTATATGCCGGGTAAGTTGTTATTATTGCTCGCGTTGATTGTGATCTATGAAAGCATGTTATTCTGTAAACGTAGTTTTATACGTTAAGCATGATCATACTGATATCGATTGCATAAATATATGCCATGGGTGATGAGAGGAGGGGGAGTATGATCTATCAGACTGTCACCAGTGATTTGGTATCACACAGTGGGTTGGCCCCATATACTATAAAAATTGTGACTAAGTCTCAGTGGTTTGGCACCACCAGTGGTTTGGTACCACATGTGTTATTAATGTAACTTCGGTTACCAGTGGTTTGGCACCACCAGTGGTTTGGTACCACAAGGGGTAGATTTGGGAGACTCGGATGGATACCTAGGTTGGATGGGTTGCATGACTTGCATATTATTGTATGAATTTGTGTAAGAGCTTATTTTCTTTTGGGATGGGGATTTATACACTGAGTCTCGATGACTCACCCCTTCCTTTAGATTTTACAGATCAGACTTAGATAGTGGATATGAAGCCGGAGTGGACTCAAGGTGGCCATGCACAGTATTCGGTTTATTACAAAGTTTTCCATTCAGACTTAGTTATTTTATTACATTTTGGTTTCCAGTTCTGTAATAAGGCCGCCTAAGCTTTATTTTGGGTTCTCTTACTTAGTTGATTTTGTAGTTACTGTTTGAATATGGTGATTAAACTATGATTTGGATGTTTTTAAAAGCTAAAATAAATACTTGTTCATTTTACATACAATGACTAAGTAATTAATACGGAGTAACAGTATGTCCATTAAGTTTTCAAACCAAGTTTCGACATGTATTACACATTACAAAATACAACGACTTCCTTTTAAAACAAGTTAACAAAATAGTTTTCAAACGTTTTCTTCCCGTGGCATGCTAGATTCGGTTGTAGCGTTTTAACCGGGTTTGGGGTGTTACACAACAGATCTTATCTTCCTGAAGTTGCAGGAAGCAGATCAAAGATGTCAGCCTTATCTCCCTGAAGTTGTAGTGGAGCATACTGAAGACAACAGATCTTATCTTCCTGAAGATGCAGGAAGCAGATTGAAGATGTCAGCCTTGCCTCCCTAAAGTTGCAGTGGAGCAGACTAAAAACAATAGATCTTATCTTCCTGAAGTTGCAGGAAGCAGATCGAATACGGCAAATCTTATCTCTCTGAAGTTGCAGTAGAGCAGATTAAAGCCACTAGTCTTATCTCCCTGAAGATGCAGTGGAGCAGACTAAAAATTTGGAACAGGTTAAAAGTAGGAGATCGTGCCTTCCTGAATTGGTACTAAAGTAGATCGAAGACACCAGTCTCATCTCCCTGAAGTTGCAGTGGAGCAGACCAAAACCACAAAACTTACTTTCCTAAATTTGCAGTGAAGCAGATTGAAGCCGTCAGACTTGTTTTCTTGAAGAAGCAGTAGAACAGATAGTCCAATACTTCTAAAATTGCAATAGTTACAGAGAAGTAAAGTTGAAGTTCTAATACCCCTGAAGTTGTAGTAGGGTTGGAAGCCATTTGAAGAAGACAAGGACCAAGAACTCAAGACTTGGTAAGACCGAGCAAATTTGATCCTTTTATAGTCTTTGCTCTATTATCTTGCACGACAATGAGCAAAGAGGGGCAGCTATAATGGCCCATTTTTGCCCAGGCTCATGCCAAAAAAACAAAAAATAATGTTTAAAAAAAATCCCTTTACAGTCCATTTACAACCCAAAATAGACTACCCAATACCCCATTACACCCAAACCCAACAAGACCCAAAATAAACTAAACCTATGGGGCCCAAAGGGCCCAATACCCAAATTGAATTAGAAGCCTAGGGTTTCTAAAACCCTAGGCATCGCAACTCCCAACACAGGCCCCTCGGTCGCGCCGCAATCAGCGCGCGAATGGCACTCCTCACTGCCGTGTTTCTCGCCGTTGACCTGTAAAAAAAAGGAAGGGAAAGACGACATAAGTCAAAAATCCAACAAAAGAATCAATGTACTTAGGCTATAAAAAGCCGAAAACAGCCAATGTAACGGACTATGATGATTTTTTTTACAAATACAATACAATAAATCAAAGAACAAGAGGTGATTTCCGATTTGATATTTCATTTAATCATTATTGTTGTTTTTGTTTATTTTTTTATATACATACAAAATACAGAAGATGATCAAAATAGATTTTAAAAACCAAAAGAAATCAGTTTGTATTTGGTTTTTTTATGCAAAATATTACTAAAAAGCAAAAAAAAAAAGGAAAAGAAATATACCTAGAATCTGGCTCAAGAGGCTGAATTTAGCCTTAGGGCCGCCGTGAGCGGCGGCGCGTGCGAGGACTGCCGGAGGTTAGAGGACCTATGAAGGTAGAGCTTTTTTTGGGAGCTCTGTTTGTTTTTTTTAAAGTTGGTTTAAAAATGATTTTTTAGCTTCTTTTTTTTGGTTTATAAAGGCCAGTGGAACGACATCGTTTTGGTGTGGTCAATTAATGATCAGAACGGCGTCGTTTAAGGGCCAAAATCCAAGTGTTGACCCGATACCCGAGGAGGATTGTAACAGCCCAATTACGACCCTAGTCAGAATAGTGGTTTTGGGACCACGAATCCGGGATAGAAAAATCTTTTTATACTATATTTGATATGTTTGGTATGTGTTTCAACCTATGTTAAAATATTGTGGGTAAATTTTATGCATGTGTGTTTAATTTAAGGAAAAGGACTAAATTGTTTAAATGGTGAAGTAGCTTATATTTTAATTGGGTGATTTAATTGGTTAGTTTTCTTGTATAAATGGACTTGCATGGTAAATTACCCTAAAATTTGAGTGAGTGGATGGCTTGATGATGGTGTTTATATTTGATTTAATTATTTTAGTAAAGAATATTATATTAATAGTTTGTAATATGATTAAAATAAAGAAACAAAAGAGATAGTGGATGTTCATCTTCCACCTTTGGTTCACCATTGCCGAAACTCATAAGGGAGAAGAGAAAACTTGAGTTTTCAATTTTCGGTCATTGCATGTCACATTGAGGTTAGTGTTTAAGCTTGATTTTTGTAAATTTTTGCATTTTTGAGTTAGTTATCATGAGTACTATTAAACCCATGTGGAAATTTTGGAGTTTGAAGCATGTTCTAGGTTCGGCCATGGATGAATGCCTTTGTTTTATTTTGTTTGATGGAAGAATGCTAAGCTTGTTAGACATCAACATGTTTTGTATAAGAAATTTAGATGAAATGGATGTATGATGGCTTAAAGCATGAAAATAAATAATTGAAGGTCTAAATGCTAAATAAATGAGTTGTATAGACTTGTGTAAGGAGGAGGAAGATTCGGCCCTCAAGAAGTCAATCCAAATTTCATGTAATTTTTGTATTCTATGCTTTGGGGACTACATTGCAAAAAGTTGTAATTGTAGGGGTAAAATGGTAAATTATAAATTATAGGTTATGATTAAATTGAATGATATATGGGGACTTGAATGAGCTCAAGGAGAATTCGGCCTTAGCTCAAAAGTGTGCAAATTTGGCATAATTCGAATGAGTGATAAATTGGAAAATTTTCCAATTATGTGTTTTGAGCTAAAATGAATGCAATTTTGGTTGAATGAATTCTTTTTGAATTCATTTTAGATCAAGGACGGAAAGAGCCAGAATCGGATCGGGGGAAGGCGAAATTAAACGAGTAGCCGGAAAATCTTAACTCTTCAACTACCAAAGTAAGTTTATAAGCATTTGGTTGTAAATGAATAAATATTAAATTGAAATGTATGTTTTCAAATGAAATTTTATCTAAAGTCTTGATTGCCGAATGTGATATGGTGATTTTAAATGTAATTGCCGAATGTGATAGTATATGATCATGGACATGTAATTATTATATAAATTTTCTTGGTTGGTTGAATTATGTATAAGGGTATATAAGTTTTATAAATGTGATAGGGTATGAGATTACATATGGGCACCAACCGAATGTGGGTTGGATTATGTATGGAATATGCATATATATTTTCGGGGTTGAATGAATATTTATAAATTGAGTAGAGGTTTAAATGATGGCTTTGAGTTAGTGAATAGTAGTTAACTAAATGTATGTTTGGGGCTGGCCGATTGTGAGAGTAAATTATAGGAAGGAAAAATTTGTTTGAATATATACATATGTGGGTCTATTATATGCATGAATCAAGAATGTAAATATATGCTATGTGCAAGAAAAAGATAATTAGATAAAAGAAAAGAGGCACTATGCGTGCGAATCTTATTCACCGAGCATTATGTGTGCGATATCGGTCGAATGGCACTATGTGCGCGAATCTTATTCACCGAGCACTATGTGGGCGATATCGGTCGAATGGCACTTTGTGTGCGAATTATACTTACCGAGCACTATGTGTGCGATATCGGTTAAATGGCATTGTGTGCGCGGAAATTTTGTAACGGCACTAAGTGTGCGATACGTTACGGGAGTTGTATTATGTGTGCGGGTTATCGGATTCCTAAGGAGAAAAAAAACTCTTAATGGAGGTAAACGAGAGTGTCAGGTATGTATGTATTGTATGGTAGATTATCATTTTGGTGTAAATTAGGTAAGTCATTGAAATATGGAAGTTTAACATATGGATATTTGGTTTGATTATGGTGACCTAATGTAATATGATATGAGTGATTGGTAATTTAGTATGTGTATTGATGCCACATTAATTAATGGTTAAGTTGAGTTAAATAGAAACTTTTATAATGCTTGGTTATATTTACTTCCTTTGCTTATAACTTACTAAGCTACTATAGCTTACCAGTTGTGTATTTGTTTGTTCTTGTTATAGATCTTGTGGGATTGAAGCTCGCACTCAGGGATCTTGGTCGAAGTCTATCACATTATCAAATACTTTTGGTATTTTATTTTTATTCAGCATAGAACCTTGGAAATTATGGCATGTATAAGCTATGTTACTCTTTTGAGTTGTTTTGAGGTGGATGTATATAATGCCATGCGAATATGGCTTTATGTTTATGTGTTGGTTGGTTGTTTTTGCTTGAAGTGTTGCATTTGTTTGTGCTTATTCGAACATAACATAAGTTTGTGGAGATATATATGAATCATGAAAATTTATGATGGAAATATTACCTATATGTCTAAGTAAGTGTTTCATGCATGATTTATAATCTTAATCTAGAATTTATCTCATATTATGTTATATACTTTGATTGAATATTGACTTTGGGTTGAATAAAATTTATAATGCATTGTGGATAATGGATGAACTTTTGCTTGTTTTTGCATGCATCTATAAGGCGAACATGAAAGATTAAAAGAATTTGGCGTATTAATGATCCAATGGATTTATATTTACTTTTAAATGTTGGGTTGTGGCATGATCTAGTTGGTATTATATATACATTATCTTGGATTGTTTATATATATATATATATATATATATATATATATTCGGTCATGAAGCTTTTAAAGGTTAAATCCTTGTTGTGAGTAACTATTTATGTTTGCATGTGATTGTATATTTATGTAGCAAATTAGTTAGTATAAGTTGGCTAAGAATAAACCTCTATATTCGGCAATGCTACTCAAATTGACCTAATGAATAGTATATTTACTAATTGAATGGAGTTTGTGCGCATACATGATTTTTTTTATGATATTGTTGGTGATATGATTTTTAATGATTCGATATTAAAATGGAAGTACATGTTTAAATCAAGATAGTATAGATTGATTTCGCATTAATTGATATATGTACACAAATGCCTTTTCTGGGTTGTATTTATATTGGTAATGCCTCGTAACCCTAATCCGACAACAGGTAGGGGTTAGGGGTGTTACAAGGATCCGGCGTTTTTGTTAAAAGGTCTAATTCCTCAGTAGGCCCTTCCGCATTATTGCAATTTTATAATTACATCCAATTACTTTTTTTTTATTTTCACTTTGGCCCTGAATTATGGCCTTTGTTTCAATTTGGTATTCAAAGCCATTTTAAAGGCAGAAGATGGAACGGCGTCGTTTAGGAGATAAGGCATAATGGCCCAATAGGTCCCTTCAGTGTGACGTGCGTTCTAATCTAGTCCTTTTACATTTTTACTCCTGAATTTATTTTTATTTCGATTTAATCCTTGTTTCCTTGATTTTTAATCCTCTTTTATTTTTCTTATTTTAATTACTTTAGCATTATATCAAATTATTTCATTTTTTATAGGTTATTCTATTAAATTCTATATTATTTTAATATTTTATAAAATTTGTATACTGTGTACTATTTAAATTGCTTTCTCATTAATATAAAATTTCCCATATATTGTATATTTTAAATATGTAAATTATTTATGTATATATATACATTAGATTATTGTATTATATATATATATTCTTTATATATTTAAAGTTTTATCTACTCTATTTATTTTAACAAAATATATTATTTATTTTATTATGTATATATATATATAAATATATATATATATCCATTTTAGATTTTGTCATATCATTTGTAACATCCCAAAATTGGGCCTAGTAGGATTGGGCCCAATGGGCCTTGGGCGTAGGAGTGTTTAAAAATTTTGAGAACAAGAGAATGGCATTATTGCAAATTGGACTTATTAGTTAAGTGAATTTGGAAGGTTACGAGGTTTCTATGAAGTCTCGGGTTTAATTGGGCCTTAGGAAAAATTTGGTATTTTAGCACTTTAAGGAGAGATGGTAAGTAGCTTCAAGACTTATAGAAATAAATGAGTAATGTGCTTGCATAAATGAGCTATTGGTAAAGAGGTTATGGCATCAAATGATGGACTTGAATGGAAGAGGTTCGAATCACTTTGTGTGCAAATTTGGACTTATATTTTTGCACTCTTTCCTTAAGTGTCGACCAAGAACTATTTATGGCAAGTTTGACTCCTTTATTTTTGGAATGGTGGCTAAAGAATTAAGGCAAGGTTGAGGTTGGGGAAAGGAATCAAAAGAAATAGGTAAGGGGGATAAGAGGCTTATTTCGTGGATAGTGTTTTCGAAAGTATGGGTGGCAAATTGTTGACCATTTTAGCTATGTATGTGGACGATTTTTGGGGCTTAAGGGGCATAGCTGAATTTTTGTTAGTGTTGGTAAGGCTTTAGTGTTAGTTTTGGACAATTCCATTAGCATCAAGTGTGTTTTTTTTCTCTTCTCAAATTCTTTTCTCCTAGCCGAATTTGGTCTTGGCAATTGGTGAAAGTTTTAGTTTTGTTTTTGGCCAAAACTCATTTATGCAACATTGGTGTCATTTTTCTTTCTCTCAAAATCTTCTTTCTTGCTGATTCTTCAAACCATTGGTGAATTTATTCTCATCTTTTCTTCTTTTGTTGCCGAATGTACCTAAGCCATTGAGACCATATTGCTCTCTTTTCTTTTTACAAAATTTTCCAAACACCTTTCTTCTTCCTCTCAAATCAATATTTTTCATAACCGAATATTAATGTTTGTTTTTACCCTATAGCCGAATATCATTGTTCATTTTCCCTTATAGCCGAATCTTCCATCTCATCCATATTTTCTTCTCAACCGTATTACTACTCATACTTTGATCAATCGGTAAGTGATTCATTTCAACATTTTATTTTTCTTCCTCTTAGTGCCGAATCTATGCCTTGGTGTGGGATGGCCATATTGATCGAGACCATCATTTTGTTCTACTTTCTCAAACGAGATCCTTTTCTCTTTTTCGTAAAGTTTTAAGTGGGAGACCGTGTATTGTTCTAGCCGGAGTCAAATGGTGGAAATTGGATCCAATATCGATAAGGTAAAGGGGTTCATTTTGGATTTTTCGTTATATCTCTATTTGGCTATATTGCAAATCGGATTGAAGTTTCGACTAATAGACTATATGTTTTAGGGACAAATCACTCGATATATTTCTACCTTCGGACATAGTGGTAAGTGATTCAAGTGTAAGTGATGCAAAATCTTTTGGAAATCTTAGGCTAACTTTTGGATGGTATTGTTCTAGGTCAACGACGAGTGGTTCGTTAGGAAATCGAAATAAGGTGTGTAATCTCGTACTTTCCGTATACATATCTGAAATGGTGTGTAATTTCACACTTCTCTGAAAGTTTGTATGAAATATTCCGTGAATCAGTCGAAATATCGAAGAAAACCAAAAACTGGCATCCGTGATCACTCGGGCATATGTATGATCGTAGTGGTAATCGTATTTTGTAATAAAACAGTTTCAATTAGAAGCAGTGATGCGTTTTTGAAAAATCACGAAAAATAGGAGAAAGGGAACTAGAAAGTGAATAAGATATCAAATTAAATCTTACTATGTCTACTTTAATATGGAAGAAATGAAGAAGGAAAAGAAATTTTATATTCTGAGATATCTTAATTTTAGTGAGACTGGTTCTGATTGACTTCATGTTTCCCTGATCTATCTTGGAGAAATCGTATAAAATGGTACAAAGTGAATTATGGGTTATAATTTATATGTATGGATTCCTTAGTGGGCCTATTTTCATTAGAAACAAGTAGGAGTAACATATGAAAGCTATTCAGTGAGATATTTGAAGTTTGGGTAAGAGAGGTCAGAATCGTTGGACAGTGAAACAAGGGAAAATTTAAGGAATAAACTGTACTAAATGGTTAAGCCAAAAATTCTGGAAATATTTTAGTAAGAAGATATATAAGTCTAGTTTCAAGGAAAATTTATGGATTTAGATTTCGAGATTTCTAACTCAAGTTATAGTCAATTTAGTCAGTATGACGCAGGTGGACAGTTTTAAATTTTTATGCCCAAATTAGTAATTAAGTCTAAGTTGCGAAATTACCAAAATACCCTTGGAAGGTAAATTACTAAAATGCCCCGGGATTGTGAGATTACTAAATTACCCTTAATGGGTAAGTTTACCGAAGTACGAAAATGCCCTTACGGGCCGAGTTACGAAAATGCCCTTGTGGGCCGACTTATGGAAATGCCCCTTGTAATATCCTAAAATAGGGGCTGTGTGTTTGAAGCTTATAGTAGGTGTTAATAGGCCTTAAGAATTGTTTTCATGTGTTTTAGGGGTTATTTAAGCTCAAGGATGAAAAGGGACTATTTTGGAAATTTTGAAAAATTTGGGTCAAAAATGAAAATTTGGGGAAGGAGGCCTTAAGAATAAATTTTGTAAAATATTGGACATGAAAGTCCAAGTAGCGAAGTGGCTTCCGTGTGCCACTTAAGGGCCAGCGCCAAAATGGGTCAGGGGTTCGAGTGGCATGGGGCGCATAGTATTTTATTTTTGCAAATATGCGCTACAGTAAGGAAGGCTTTAAAAGAAAATCGAGATGGTTCTTAACACAAAACGGCGCCTGGGCGAGATGGCAAGGACGTTAGCAGCACGCGGGAGGCCTTCGCAAGGGCTCGAGTTCGAGTCCTGAAGGCAACGAATTTCGTTTTGTTTTGGAACCAGCAAGGGATGCCTGCGAGTAAGGTTTAAAAGAATTTTTGACGCGTTTAATAGCATGAAATGAGCAAAGGGCCGAGTGGCTGAGGGGTTGGAGGGTTCTCTCCAGGTCTCGGGTTCGAGACCTGGGGATAGCGCCCGAAGGTTATCCTTTTTGGCTTCTTTTTCAAGCATGAAATAAATGGCTGCATGGGCATTAATTGCTTAATGCATGCACGTGCGCAGCATAAGAATTGCTGTTTATGGTTTTACCCTTTTTTTTAGGGGACATAGAGCATTATTTTATTTGATTTAATTGCTCTCAAAAGCTGCATAAAATATTCCATAGTTTAAATATTGTTTGTTATTATTATTATTATTTTTATTATTTTTATGAGAATATGGGAAAGGTGATAGAATTATTAATAAACAATATTAAGAGGAGAACATGCGGCATTGGTTTTTGCAAATGAATGGCCGGCCTTGGTCTTGTAATGCACAAAGCATGGCCAAATTCCATGCTTGGAAATCCTTTCCATTCTTTGTTAGTTGGCCGAAAGAAAAAGAAAAGTGAAGGAAGGATTATTATTAGTTTGTAATGTATAGAGAATGATGAGGCATGGGTTTTAATTGTCAGGTTATTTCATGTGGTAAAGGAAAATAATGTATTTTTAAAGGATGAATTTTAGTATTGGGAAGGGGCTGCACGCGTGAACAAAGCATCATAGGGTGCTGCTTAATACTATTCCTTTTTATTATTATATTTTATTAGTTATATTATTATTATTTTTGAATATAGGAAAGGTGATAGAATATTAAATAAACAATATGGAACTTAGCATGAAGAGCATGTGCGACTTGGGTAATTGCAAGCATGGCCGAATGGGGCTGCTTTTCTTTGCTATTATATTTTTTTTATATATAGATGGGCTGATCATTTTTTTTATATTTTGTATAGAAAATGGGGTATGGGTTAGTTATGTTATTTTTATTACTTTGTTCTCAAAAGTTGCATAGGGTAATGGCATTGATTAATTATTATATTATTATCATTATTTAGTTTTATTATAAATGATGATGGGTAGTATATAATTATATTATTATTATTAGTATTATTATTATTATTTTAACCTTTATTTTGTTATTTTATTATTTTAAGATAAGTATGGCCAGTTTTTGGAAGTATTAGGGAGGGAGAATGCCGTTTGTTCTTAGGCATTTTGAGTACTTTCGGCCAGCCTTTTGTTTGTGTACCAAAAGCCGAATTTCCATAGCAAACCCTCTCTCATTTTCTTTGCTTATTGAAACCGAAACCCTGTATGGCCAAGTGCTGTCTTCAATCTCTTTTTCTCTTGTCCATTTATGCTAGATAGACATTTTCCTTCTCCACTTATTATTCTTCCTTGTGCCGAACCATACCTTGTCTATCCTTGCCGAAAGTTGCTGGATTTCTCTTTACTTTTTGTGGCAGCCGAATGCTCCCTTAGGTGCAAAAGCTTTCATTTTGGTTGCTTCTTGTTCTCTTTTATCATATAGCCGAACCTTCCCTCTTATTTCTGATTCCTATTGCCGATTCTTTTCCTTGTGACTAAGTGTTGGCCGAATCTTCTCTTCTCTTCTAGTTCTGTTCTTGGCCGATTGTTAAGTGTGGGCTACTTTTGGCGTTTGGTTCAAGCTTTGGGGAAGGCCGAATGTTTTTTTTTGTTAGGCCTCTGTTCTCTGGTTGAAAGTTGGTAAGTAACCCTAATAAATAGTTGGGTTCTTCTTCTTTTTCCCTTGCATGCCGAAATCAAGGCTAGATTTTGATTCTAAGAATAGCCAAGCATGCTAAAGGCTATATTAATGTGTTTTTGTTGTGCTAATGTTAAGGGGTTCTTAAAGGAGCCTATGGGTTTCGGCTATACAAGGAGATTGGTAACTACCAAGGCATGCAAATCTTTTGAGACTTGGAAAAGATAGGTAAGGTGTGTAATATGTGGCCATTAGCTCTTGTTGATAGAGTTGTGTATGAGCCCCTCTCTAACAACGTTTTAATAGGACTTTCGATAACTTCGGGAGCGAGCAAGTTCGGGATTGAAATAAGCTAGGTAAGTGGTAAGAATGATTTTCGGCCCTAGGCCATATTATGTGAATAAATAGTTGACCGATGTTTGTCTATGGTAATTTAGGAAAATCGGCAGGAGTGTATAGCAAGCTTTCAAGATTCGAGATTTGTTTTGGTAAGGGCACTCGATAAGCTTGGATTTGGTTGATTTTTGGTTATAACTTAGTGACTTATTTGATGTGCTAATTAAAGTGTATCGATGGACACAAGTGTTAGTCAAGAAGATAATGGGGTAGCCCCTATCCCCAAGTTTAAAAGGAGAGCTGTCTCGGCTGTGCGAGATTGGCCACCGGGGTGTGGGCCAGCATCCGAGCAACAACGTAGGCAAATAGCCGTAGTATCGCTTAAAGATAGCTTCGGGATCGAGGGCATAACATTGTTTGTGAACAGGTGCGTAGTTATCGTACTGTTCTCTTGCTGATTTATGTATGTTATTGTAAATGTACATGTTGTGCATGTTAGCCGAAATAAGGACTAAGATGTTGGATACCCAAGTTGGGTGATCGTTTAATCAGGTGTGTAAGCTCTTACACACTTTATTAGAATAAATTGTTATAATGATATTTTATCACCTATCATGTAGTATCTTTGCCTTGTGGGCATAAGCTTGGTTTTCGGGTAAGTCCCCTAATACTCGATCTATGATATATGTTGTGTATGCCACCATATGCTGTTAAATTTTATGCTATATACAAATGCATGATATATGGGATCATGGTACTTGTTATGTGAGCATGAGGATGCGGGATAAATGAGTGGAGGGGGCAGTGATATTCGTGTCGATGGACACCAGTGTTTTGGTAACACATTGTGACTACGGTCACCAGAAGTTTGGTACCTCCAGAGGTTTGGCACCTCATAGCGTCTCGTCCCTGTGGCTTAGTACCACCGTGGGTTGGCCCCACTATGAGATACGGGATCGACGCCAGTGATTTGGTATCACACGATGGGTTGGCCCCATCATTTGATTGTGACTTCGGGTCACCAGTGGTTTGGCACCACCAGTGGTTTGGCACCACACGTATTGACGGATATTGTGACTTTAAGCCACCAGTGGTTTGGCACCACACATATTGACGGATATCGTGACTTTAAGTCACCAGTGGTTTGGCACCACCAGTGGTTTGGTACCACACGGGGTAGAAAAAGGAGTATGGATGGCTAGGTTGGGCTTCATAATTGCATATTCATGAATATGTTTGTTCTGTGGATATGAGTTAAGCCCGTATGTGGGGACATGCGTATTAATTACGTACTGAGTCTTGGTGACTCACCCCTTTTTTCTATCTTTTCAGGTGAGTAGATCGCGGAGACGGAGCCGGATAGGACTCGAGGTGGTCATGCTCGTTCCTCGGTTTTGAAGTTTTATTTCGTACCATTAAAGTTTACTATTTGCTAAATTCGATTGGGTTGTAATATGGCCGTTTATTATTTTGGATGTTTAGGTAGTAGTTTTTACCTTATTTCTAATGAACTTATAAACGGTTAACAAATTGGTAAAAGTAACGTTTTCAAAATAAGTACTCGTACGCGTTTTCAAAGATGTTACCATCGGGTAGCCAATTTTACCAAGTTATCAATAACCCCGACATTTCTAAAAAAAAAAAATCTAAATGATAAAATGGTTTCAAAGTAAAAGGAAAAGTTTTCAACTCAATCGTATTTATCAAACCAATCTATCTTAGTTTTAGCAATACCGTTTTATACCCTTAACAAATTTTAAATTTCTACTATTAGTTCAAACCTTTCAAACTCCTTTTACTCCGTGACATACCAGATCCGGTCAAGGCTCGTGGGCCGGGTTTGGGGTGTTACACCCCTAATGGGCCGATTTGCAAAGTGTTAATGGGCCAAATTGTTATATTGCCTTAATGGGCCGATTTTGTTATATTGCTTAATAGGCCGATTTGATAAATTGCCTTAAAGGGCCGAATTGAAATGTGTTAATGGGCCATTTTGATATTTGCTATATGGGCCGATTGATAATTTACTATATGGGCCGTTAGATATTTGCTATATGGGCCGTTTGATATTTGCTATATGGGCCGATTGATAGTATGCGAAATGGCCAAGATAATTTTCTGCTTAATGGGCCAAGTTAATAAATTGTTATAATGGGTCATAATTTTTGTAAGAAAAAATCTGAATAAATTGTTGTAAATGGTTATGCATTAAGTACATGATTTGCATGGGATGGGATAATGATGAAGAGAAGTTCTACTAGCTCTGCTACATAAATCTGGTGGCTCTGCCACAAATCTGAAAAATGGCGATGCCATGAAAATTCTATTAATCTAGTGGCTTGTCCACAAATTTGATATAAATGGCTTAATGCCTACGTTTGGTGTGTTGGCGGGGTGGGTTGACTAAAGATCACCCACAGGTGTGTTGGTTGGTACGGGTGGTGTGTAGCGGATGGATTACTAGGTTTGGTTTGGGAATTTCATTTCATACACATATTATATTTGATACATTATTATTATTGTAAATGGGCTTAGGCCCAAAATATTGCTAAATGGGTTCTGGCCCAGTGGATAACGGTAAGGGGATTTCACACTGAGTTCTTGTAACTCACCCCCCTTTCTCTTAACCTTTATAGGTAATGCTTAATGATATGGACTTGGGCTATGGATAACTCGAGGAAGGCCATACTTCAGTAATGGTGTTATTACACTTTAAATTTCTATTTCCGTTTACTTTACTTCTTTTACTATTTTGGGTTTTAAAGTTGTAATAAGGCCTCTGGACTATTTTTATTTTGCTTTATGCTTGGGATGATTTTATTATTTTCTTAAATTTTTTAAAAGGGAATTTTCTAAAAATATAAATAATGGTTTTCAAAATTGATTAATGAATGGATTTTATTGCAAACTTTTACAAATGATTTAACTCGGATTTTCTTTCAAAATTATCTACAACATTTTCAAAAGTCACGATTTTAAAGCTCACTACCTCGATTTTCGACTCATCAATCAACCTCTCAAAAATACTTGTATTTTATCTACGTTTCCGCAATGTTTTCAAAATGCTTCTGCAACTCTATTTCCAATCGTCATATTTTTGTAAATTGTTTATTTCAAATATGTTTTCGCAACCAAAAAGGTTTTTAAAGATAAATACTTTTTCAAGTAGATAACAATTGCTTAAGTGTTTTGGGTTTTAACAAAGAGGTTGTAATTCTCAAACAGTTTTTTTTAACTATCGCAAAGATGGTTTTGAAGAAAAAAAAAAATACTTCCATGTGACACGCCAGATTCAGGCCTAACTTCTAGGCCGGGTTTGGGGTGTTACATCATTTTTTTTACATATATGTCTTTTTTTTAGTATCTATTTATTATTTGGTATATGTCATTTATCTTATATTGTTATTTTACTTTTATACTTGATCTTGTATGTAAAGTTTCATATTCATTTCGTAGTTTTTATCTTTCGCATATTTTTTTTTTTGTTACTTACTACTTTATATTTTTTATTTGTTTATTCATGTTCTTTTATTTGCTTATTATTTTTATGTTTGCCTTAGTATAACCATTTTATTTCCTGTGTCATTCGCTATTTTACGTTATTCTTTCTCTTAATTATCTATGTTAGTATTAAATGTTAGTATATCATGTAATTTTTGTAAATTGTTTTTTGGTATTTATGTTTTGTTATGTATTAATTCAATATTTTACTCAAATCATTGTTTTAAATAAAAATACATTTTGCTAAATTGTCACATTTTATTCAAAATTTTTAAAAAAAAAACGACGATACATAATATTTGGGGGCTTCGAGAAAAATTGTACTCTAACTCACTGGGTTTCGATTTTTCTCGTTGAACTTAAGAAATCAAGTATCCCTTTTTGAAATCGAAACCCATAAGTTTCAAATCAAAACTTATTCTCGAGAATTCAAGATGTTATGTCCTAACTTATTGGATATATGACGTTTCGTTGTCTCGAGGTAAGGATTTTCTATAAATAAAGGCAAGCTTAATTTCGAAGTCTTGAAATGTTGCATCCTAACTCATTGGGTGTGACACTTTGTTTCTTTGAGATAAGTGGGTCTTGGCGTACAATTTGACTTATTCAAGTTTTCTTTCAAATAAAAAGGATCGTATTTTAAATTTTTCAAATTTTCAACATTAGGACATTAGTTTATCAATCAGGTACCAATTTTTGGGCGTTACGAGGGTGCTAACCCTTCCTCATATGTAACCGACTCCCGAACCCGTTTTCTTGAATTTCGTAGGCCAAAATCAATATTTTAAATGAAACAAAAAATGTTTTATAAGGTGTTCCAATCACACCTAAGCAAAAAAGGATTGGAGTCGACTCCCGTTTTTCAAAATAAAAAATGGTTTCGACACAACACACTTATGTCATATTGATTAAAACCTTTTCTTGAAATCGTGGACTGGAATTTTACTTTTTATTTTAGTTGATTACTTTGTTAATTTTTAGTTTATAGATCATCTATTTCAAATCAATATATTTTCTCTACCAATTTATTTAAATTTATATTTCATAAATATTTGTTCATACAGTCCTAGTGGGTACGATAACTCGACATACTTGTCACTTTATTACTTGTTACGGATGTGTACATTGGCACATTTTCGTCATTCCCATTAGCACTGTTGCTAGTGCAAGAGGACATTGGCTCGAGTGTGCTGAAGCACATTCTTTTCTTATTTAAGGGTTGGAGAGGGACTATGAATAGTTTTAAGTATTGCATAAAAAAAGAACAAATATAATAAGAAATTATAATGAGATTAAATTTCAAAAACTTTAAAAAATAATATCCAAAATAAACTTATAAATGAAAATCATACTGACATTTGTTTACAAATAAATTAACTAGTTCAAACACAAAATAATTCTAATCCAAAAATAAAAAAATATTTGACCCAAACATTAGTCCAACATAGTTGACTTTATATTTTCCTAGAAGACAATTAAAAGCCAATAAGTCCACACCAAAGAAAACCAGATACACTTAAAAGCCAATTAAGCATAGATTTTTTTATCTAGCTTTTCGCTGCAACCAAATTTCATATCTAACAATGGACTTCTACGCATATCATGAAAATGGAACTATTTTTTAAACTTCAAACTTTAAACTAATTTAGTCATGAATTTAAATTTGTAATAGTAATATTTAATAAGATTTGTTGATAAGGGTAATTTAAATGAGCTCTTTACAAATTTATTTCATTCCAAAATCCCTTTTGTTCATGTTCTTTGCAATCACCTACCTGCTTATGGTGACATTCGCAACTGTGCTTCTCATAGTGATTGTAGTATTTGAAGCCTGATCAATAAAGTAATTTTAATATCTCTTCGTTTTTAGTCTTAGTATATAGCATGTGGTCATTAGTTTTCCATTATGATATTTTTATAATCTTAATATAGTTTAAGATTTAATAAGGGGTTTTAGCTTTAATTTGATATAAAGTAGATATTTTAATTTTAAAAAATAAATTATTTATTTAAGATAAATAAGATTAATAAACTTGTGTTATTTTAAATTTTAATTTAAAATCTTGGATATTATTTATTTTTTTAAAATTGTAAATATAAAATATTATTAATATTTTTTTTACCATTCAAGCTAGGATTTTATGGTTTTTGAGAGAGAAAGCCATGGCTAGAGATAAAGTTATCTGTGGATTTACGAAATTAAACATCTAAATCTCGAGTATGTATGTTTTCAAAGATTTTTTTTTTAACATTTTGGGCTCCAATTGCATTACTTAACCAGAGACAAACTGCATGTTACGTCGTGACGACGCAATTAACGCGTCGCAACATGATCTGGAGGAGGCCTCACATCATGACAACATGACATAAGACATTTCGACGTCGATTCCTCGTCGCAGTGACATCTGAACATCGACGCAACATCAATTGCAGTTTTTGCATAAACAATATAGAAATTTACAATTTCCAATTTTGGTCACTACCAAACATACAAATTCGTGCATTTTGAGCTATCTTTCATTTCTAATAAGTCATATCCCCTTCAAACATCATTTAGGACATGCTCAAATATACCATAACACACAATAGCATAATTTGACACCTCAAGTCACAATTCATACTAGCATATAAGCCTTTAACTTAAAAATCAATTGCTCAACATACCTTATCAGCATATCGTGATTTACTAAGGATCCTACATGTTCATATTGAATCATTTGGTCATTTTTAACATGCCAAAATTTCCTGAATACTGTTTTAGCCATTTTACCACATTTTAGTCATGTCTCCAGCCTTTTTAACACATGTACCTCAAGTAAACATATCATGCATCAACAATGTTATTCACAAACATCAAAGTAGCCACAAATCAATGTTCAAAATCATTACCAATAGTCCAAAAGTCTAGCCCTACGTAATAGCCCACATTGCCTTTATTTAAAGAGCTCAATAACCACTAACACATACTCAAATGTTATACCTTGAAAGAATCATCTTTCTTGCCCACTTCACACTTCTCGATAGCACTACTTCTCTGCAAAGACATTTGAAACACGAGTGTGATCTTAACCAAGCTCAGTGAGTGCTCAAGAATACCACAATGCAACACATTATCAAAGGTTAAACAAAAGCATGCTAAAGGCAATCTGAATACCTCTTTCTCATCATTTCAAAGCATCATTTTCATGTTTCATTTTACTCACAAGTGAAAAAAATATTTTTGCACTACTCTTTCATATGAAAATACACATGAACCAAACATTTCAAATTATGATATATTAGTATCTTGAGACTTATGAAACATATATATACACAACATGAAACACCCCAAACCCGGCCCACGAGCTTTGACCGAATCTGGTATGTTCCTCAAGTAAACCGGTTCAAAATTTGTTTATTTCTTTGGAAAAACTACGTGTTTTGAAAGAAAACTTATTATTGGGTTGGGCTTGAATTGAAAATGAAGTAATTTTATATTAAAACTCCCTTTTTAATTAAGGTGATAAAACACTTTGGAGTTTCTTATTTTGAAATAATTTTACTTGATCCATAAATAATAATTTGTAAACAAAATAAATAAAAGTAAGAAGAAATAAAGAAAATTCAACTAAGGCCTTATTACATCAAAAATTCCCAAAAATTAAATTAAAGTGCTTAAATAAAAATAAAAGTCCAAATGGTAATTTCTTGCTATGCATGGCCACCTTTAGGCTCTTGCCGACCCGGTCCATTACTGCTCATCACTTGAAAAATATTCCCCAACGGGGTGAGTCAAACAGACTCAATGTGTAATCAACACTAAAATTTAATAGGTTTAGCATACCATACATATCATGTTCACATAATAATAATTCAAGATAATGATGCAATCCCGAACCCAAACCTAGATGCCATCCGCTACACATCCCCGTACCAACCTGCACACCGTGGGGACTACTAAGTCAACCCTCCTTCCGCTACACACCATCGAAGGCAGTCGCTGCAGTCGACGTGCTCATCGCCCATATAAATTCGTGGCATAGCCACCAGATAAAATAATTGTGTCATGAGACACCACATTCAGATAATGTAACCAAAGTTACCATATTCAGATAGTGAGACCGTAGTCGTCACATTCACTTCCCCTTTCTCATGTAACCCGAATGCCCATATTATTCATATCATGCATATCATACTTAAATTCACTTTCACGTTACTTTTCACATGTTAAATATAACATATTTCGTAATCCTAGTAGGAGTAGGAAACGTACCTGAGTACTTTGTACCACATTAGGGTACCTTAGCCATATTCGCATTCTTATACATACTTATATTAAATATTGCCATAAAACGTATTAAAAGACAGTGGGGATTACACACCTGATTAGCTTAGCAATTCCTTGAGATCTCGAAAAGCTTGATCTAATGCTTAGATCCTTAATCCCTACATTTGATTTATCACTTATTACTTAGCATAAATCCTATTCGGCTATAATACCAAATCCTAGTAGGATTTGTATTCTTGAAACTTACCTTTGATGCCAACTTAATGATTATTCAAATCCCGAAATAGATCCTTGCTTTCTTGGTGCTGTCGAAAATCCTATAAGCACATGTTAGATTGATTTCTAACACTTAATCATCATTAAATGGCCTATGGTCGAATATCAGATGTCTTACCTTGAAGCTTTAATTCCTGAAAATAGACACTTGACGTAGATCTTGAGATCCCGAATGATCTCCTCCTTGTAGTCGACAACTGCCGAAATCCAAAAAGGACCCTTCAAAGTTTCGGCCATGGAATCCTAAAGGAGTTAGATTCCTATATTTCGGCTAAAAAGGAGAGATTGGAAATCAAATAACAGTTGATCTTACCTCTATGGATGAAATCGGCAACACCCTTCTGTCACAACAAAGATTCGGCTTTGGCTTTAGTGAACAATCGGCTAGGTTCTAACAATTACCTAGTTTTGGCTTTTGAAAGAAAACTATGAGAAGAGAAGGGATATGATCTTAAAGAAAATCAGCAAGGGGGACTGAGGGTGAAGAGGAATTCGGCTAGACAAAAGAAAAAGAGGAGAGAAGAGAGGCTAGGGAATTCGACAGAGAAAGAGGAGGAAGAAAATTGATGAGTAGCCCTATGTTCTTCCTTTTATAGCCGAATTTATCACTTAGAATCCCTTACTTGGCCACCACTCTTCTTTATTTGATAGCTTTATCCTTTAATTATCACAAAATAAAAGAATTTATCCAACATTTATCTCCTCAATAATTAAAGAATAATCCTTTATTATCTCCTTGAAAAATAATCTAAAATAAAAAATCCATTATTTATCCTTATTAGCCGAATTTTAAAGAGGATAAAACTCCTCTGTTGCAAGCCTTGTGTCGTCCACCTCTGTGTTTCCAGAAGCAAAAATAAAACTTCTTTTATTTGCTTCCCATGTGACTCGAACTCAGGCCCAATACCCTTGTATGTGGCGCCATTTCCAGAGGCCCTAAGTGATATCTTCAGGCCACTTTTCCAAGCCTGTTTATGTGTCAAATTCCTCCTATTAAGTTTCTTAAGGCCACCTTGCCTTAGTTTTCTTTTTTTTGAACTTTAAAACTCGACATTTCTAAGTCATTTCTAAGTTTCCAAAAATTTTCGTTTGGCTCTTTAAACTTGACATTTCCTTACATTTCCAAGTTTCCAGAAATGTTCACTTTCCATTTTTAAACTTAATATTTCCATACATTTTCAGGTTTCCAAAATGTTCATTTCTACTTCTTTTCCATACATTTTCGGGTTTCAAAAAATATTCAAAATTTATTCATAATACTTAAGACATGTCATGTCGTACAATTAAACCGAAAATGCATAGGCCCTTTTTAGGATGTTACACAACACATTGGACAAATTGATCTCCTTATATCACCTTACATTGACTCAAAGAGTCTAACATATCCCTATCAAGTTTTAGCATTAAGCTAACACTTTCCAACACACCAAACATGTTCTATGAATGGAGTCATAGCTCAACATTCCCTTATCTCTCCAACATGTCCTGGGACCTCCATGCCCATATACAAAACACAAGTGTGAGTACTCAAATGCTATAACATGTCAACTATATCCAATGGTTTCAAGATGTCACAAGGCCAATATGTCCACATTTACACAAGTTTATTTATTGTTTTATGCACATTTTCATTGTTCATATTCATCATATACATATCACTATCACACGCACATAACATGCTTGTTATATACATAGATGATGCACTTACAAGTGCTAACACAATGCTTAATAAGCCACAATCACTTTAACTTACATAGGTGTTCATAAAACCAATAAAATCACATATCATTTATTGATATAAACACATACCACTCATTTTTTCTCATCATGTGTCACACCTCACATCACATAAGCACTATTTGCAAAATAAGGCAAAAATGAGTAAGAAAGCTTACACTCGAAGCTTAGGATAGGTGTTTAGGCTAACCTAAGCTCTCAATTAACTCAGTGAATTGTGCTTACAAGTAGTAACTCTAGACCAGTCACTATTTTCACTTTTTCTTGCTTGTCGAAACCTTAAACTAGCTTCGCCTAACCTTTCACCTTACTCGTAGTAGGCTCCGATGGATTCGAAACTTTACAAAGATAATAAAAACAACACAATATGATCACTAATAACCACAAACACATCATGTAACACTCCTAACCCATCTCCGTCACTAGATTAGGGTTACAAAGTATTACGACACATATCATAATTAAACCATTCATGTATTAATTTAAATAACAACATTCGAATCTACATTTTATTCATAGCATAATCACATTTGTAGGCCTTAAAACGAGCTTACATGGCCCTAAAAATAGTTTTGGAACAATCAGGGACTAATTTTAATCAAAATAGAAAAATATGGAAAAACTTGAAAATTTTGGAAACAGGAGTCATACGGTTATGTGGCCAAGCTCTCTGTGGCTCAGAAACATGGTCGTGTGGCCAAATCTTCTACAATTCGAAATATGGGTCACACGGCTGTGTCTCAACCTGTGTGCCCGCCCATGTAAGTATTCCAAATAAAGCCACACGGTCGTGTCTTAGAGCCTGTGCCAGACCGTGTGTGTATTCTAAAAAAAGTTACACAACCATGTTGCCAGGCTATGTAACTCTCTGAGACCATGTGAACAATCTTGCACTTAAAATCAAAAAGACACACGGTTGTGTGGTGTGACCGTGTGTGACACACGATTGTGTGACAGCCTGTGTGCACCTAAAATAGCTTCTAAAATAAGGTAAAATAACACCAATTCCTTGTGTTGTAACGCCCCGAATTTGGGCCTAGAAGGAAATAGCTCTTGAGCGTGGGAACACATAAAAGTTTATGTGCGCAAGAAAATGACACAATTGATTGTTTGCTTTGATGGTTAAGTGATTTAGGAGTGTTTGGGAGTGTCTGAGAAGTCTTGGGTTCAAGCCCTGGCTTTTGCAAAATTTTGGTTTTCTTAAGTGAACCTTGGTGTTAGCATGTAGGCTTTAAAAGAAATTATGGTGGAATTATGACACAAGTTGAGCTTGTAGTCCAATGGCAGTCCCGTGTTTAAGGCTGCAAGGGAGCTCAAGTTCAAGTCTCATGATGCGGAAAGGAGTATTTATTTTACATTCTCGCTGTATAAGTAGTAGAGTTTGACTGAAACTCTGCAAGGTGGAGTTTGAATAAGTCTTATATGAAGAAAATCAGGGAGGAGATAAAGGAGGATTTTTAGGAGGAAATTGTGGAGAAAATCAAGGAATATTGGTTTGAGGAAAAGAGTTGTGCCGTATGGGGAGTGTGGGAACTGAAGAAAATGCTTTGGGATTTGGTGTTCTCTCCATTTCAGTTTTCCATCACACTTTGTTTCTGACTACTATTAGGGGTGTTGGCCTTCGGTTTTACTTGTTCCTTCAATACCCCGTTTAGTGTTTTGTTTTCTTTTCTTTTCTGCTCTCTCCGTTTACACAATTTTCTTCTTTTTTCATAATACTCTTTTAGGCCGAATACTGTTGTCGGGTGAGAATGGAATTCCTTTCCTTGCTAATGTTTGTGGTGGCGATTCTTTGTTTCCCTTTTCCTCTCCATTTCCTTTTCTCTCATCTTTTCTTCCCTCTTCCAAACTATCTAGCCATTTTCTGAACGTTGATCCTTCGTTCTTCCATATTGAATACTTGGTCGAATTCCATATCCCTCAACTTACGCCAATTGTCTCCCTTATTTTTTTCCTATTGGTGTTGTGATTTTGATTCTGCAAGAGTGGTAACAAACCGGTAGGTACTCATATTTTCACTTTTCTGTTTCGCTAATCTTTCTTTATGTCTACAATTCTATTCTTTTTTATTTTTTTCTAAAAAGCCGAATGTGACTTCTTTTTATGTTCGTTGATTGCAGTTCTGTCCCTTCCTCGCGATTGGAGGTTCATTGGGTTCTAGGTATTCTCGTTAAGTGAAGGAGTGCAAGTGTTACTCAGGCAATCAAAACCCTTTTCTTCTATTACTCAATTAAGGTAAATATGTTACCTTATTTTCTTTTGGGTTTAGGTCAAATATGTTCTATTATTCCTTAAGCTGATATTGGTGGTTTTAGGCCACACATATGATCGATCTTGGTTAATAAGATCTGTGTATTGTAATATAGAAAATTAATAAGGGTGTAACGGTTTTAGAGGACTAAAGTCACCCTCGTTCAAACAAGGTTTGGTGCTCGTGGATCTTAGCACGGTTTTGCAAAACAGGTGTGTAACCGTACCCTACTAAAGGTAATAGGCGTAAAAGCTGGTAGTGTGTACACACACATTGATTAGACTGTAGAAAGGCAAAAGCCGAAAAGCCGAAAAGTTGGGTGTTGAGCGTGCGAATGCTCGTATGGTAAACCGAGCCCACGAAACGTGGGCGTACGATAGAAAAGGCTTCCATGAGTGATTTCATAGGCTTAGGCCATAATGGGCTTTGGGCCCATTTACACTGTTTGTACTGTTATGGTCGCTAGAGCCGCTCAAGACGACTGTGGGCTTACTGATGGCTAAGTGTACTTAGGCCCAGACTGATAGAATGATCGAAATACCCTCATAAGGTAAAATGATCGAAATACCCCCATAGGGTAAAATGATCGAAATACCCAATAGGGTAAAATGACCAAAATACCCCCATAGGGTAAAATGACCGAAATACCCCCATATGGTGAAATGACCAAAATACCCTCATAGGGTGAAATGACCGAAATACCCCCATAGGGTGAAATGACCGAAATACCCCCATAGGGTGAAATGACCGAAATACCCTCATAAGGTAAAATGATCGAAATACCCCCATAGGGTAAAATGATCGAAATACCCCCATAGGATAAAATGATCGAAATACCTCCATAGGGTAAAATGACTGTTATACCCCTAGGAGATGAAATGACTATTATGGCCTTATGTTATGTATGACTGATTTGCTCTATGATATGTATGACTATGATTGAGCATGACATTTTACATACACGTATGATATTATGTCACGACATATTGCATGGGGATGTGTTGTTATATTTGGAGGAAGTGTACTGTACTGATAAGGTCGCACGGGTCGCCCAAGACGACTGTGGACCTACTGATGGCTACATGCCGTTTATTTTACTACCAACTTTGCTACAATACTGTTTAGTGCCGTAACCTGTGCTAACCTTGGTGTGTTTGGCTGGGTGGGTCGATTTTATCCCCACATAATGTGTATGGCGGGACGGAGTGGTGTGTAGAGGCTGGATTGGGTAGGATTTCTGACTGCATATCTGCACTGATTAATGATACTGTATTGTTTCTGCATCGATTAATGATATTACATACTGTTCACTGCCTGACTGATATTTGTTATTATTATGGGCCAAGGCCCCACTGATACCATTACTGAAATTGGGCAAAGGCCCTACTGGTTACTGGCGCTGTGATGGGCTCAAGCCCAATCGTTTACTATTACAAGAAAGGGCTTAGGCCTACACTGAACTGGACTGTTATGGTGACGGGTTCAGGCCCAAACTGCATTTATCTACTATTTAAGTGACTATTTGCTTGTTAGGGGATTACACACTAAGTTTTTGTAAACTCGCCCTTTCTTTTACCTGTACAGGTAATCCCCAGCCTTAGATGATTTGGAGCCGTGAGAGAATCGGAGGTGGCCATACGATCGCTGATGTTCTGCTTTAGACTTATTTATTTAAAGTTCTTATTGGGCTATTGATTCTGTAATAAGGCCTCTTAAACCTAAGTTATGTTATTTTGGCTTTATTTATTTAATACTTAACGAATAGTGATAGTACGCTGGTTTTCAAAAAGATTAACTATTTTCAAAACACCGCGTTTTTGCAACATTTTTGGATAATGCTTCCACAACAAACCATGTTTTTACAGTAAAGATGTTTTAAATGTTTAGTAAATGGTTAAGATGATTTTAGCTTTAACAAAGAGATTTCAACTCAGAAAAGAATTTCTACCAACAAGTCCAATTTTCGAAAGACACATCAACGTGACACGTCAAATTCGGCCATAACTGTAACTACCCGGTTTAGACCCCAGTAGGAACAGTGGTTTCGAGACCACAAATCCAAGGTCAAAAAAATATTTTAATATTATTTTGTGTTTACAGTATGTGACTTAGCCTGTGTGAAATTTCTGTGTGAAGATTTTATCGATTGTGTGTTTAACTTGTGAAATGGACTTAATCGCATAAAGTGTAAAAGTTGTGTGCTGATTGTTAAAGTGTTAATTTGACATGGCTTATTAAAGGAGAGGTCCTTATGTTGATATTACACCATTAAATTAGTTAATGGATGATAATGGCATGGCATTGGTTTTTATTATTAATGTTCATTAAGGGAAAATTGGTAAAATGTTTAATAAGGTAATAATAATAAAACAAAAACATGAAATTAGATGAGTGTTCATCTTCCACCCACCGAAATTAGAAAAGAAAGGAGGGTTAGTGAGCTTTGAAGGTTTCAGCAAGCTTAGGCTCAAATTGGTATGTGATTTCAACTCGGTTTTTGATAATTTCTAAGTTTTTGTGATTGTTGCTTTGTGTTCTTTCAAACCCATGCTTAAATTTTAGAAATTGATAAAGATTTTGAGATGTGCCATTGATGAACATGTGAGCTTTGTGATGTTAGTTGGTGAAATATGAAAGCTTGGTGCTGGGTTAACATAGTTTGTATTTGGATTTTTGGTGAAATTGAGTATTTTGGGCTAAATTGAGAAAAGTGTAAATGGAAGGATTAAGATGTAAAATAAATGAAATGTGTGGACTTGTTTGATCATAGTGAATATTCGGCTAAGCATGGGTGATATGGAATTGTGTGTATTTGATGAATTTATGAAATAGGAACTAAAGTGTCAAAATATAAAAATGTGAGGGATATTTTATAAAATGCCTTAAATATATGTGCGTGGATTAAATTGAATGAATTGACGTTTGAATAGGCTGAATTTGAATGTGTATAGACCAAGAAAGGAGAGGTGCGGATCGAGATCGAGGCAAAGACAAAATACTCGATTAATCGACTGTTTTGGTATTCCGACGTCCGAGGTAAGTTCGGACATAATACGTGTATTTAATTATGTTTAATGTTATGAAATTAATAGTATGATATTATTGAATTGTAAATGCTATGTGAGAAATCGAGTTAGATGGCACTAGGTCTGCGTATTTGGAAATGCGACCAAGATGATTAGCACTATGTGTGCAAAATAATATAAGCTTCGGCATTGTAGTTGGCACCGTGTGTGCGATACCGATTTAAGAACGGTTTGATATAGATGCACTAAGTGTGAGATGTTAATCAAGCTTTGGCTATGATTTGAGCACTAAGTGTGTGATTGAATCAAAGAAATGACGGAAGTTGATCAAAATGAAATATTGAGCATTGAGTAGTATACGTGATCGATATGTAACATCCCAAACCCGACCCATGCGTTACGACCGGATCTGACATGTCACATGAAGAAAACGAATAAAGAACTTGTGATTCGTACTACAATAGGTGTTATTTGGTTATAGTTAAGAAAACAAGCTTGTTTAGAAATATTTGATAAAAATACTACTAATCTCGAAAGGATAATTGAAGAATCGATATTCAAATTCGTGATATTTTAAAACCGCGACTTTTGAAAATATTGTTGATAATTTGAAAGAGAATCCGAGTTAAATTATTTGTGCATATTTATTATGGAAACTACTTATTAATCAATTTTGGAAAAAAACCGTTATTTATGATTTTAGAAAAATCCCCATTTAAAATGATTTAAGAAAGATAATAAGTATGACCAAACATAAAACAAAATAAAAATATCCCAGAGGCCTTATTACAACTTTAAAACCCAAAATAGTAAAAGTAACGAAATAAAACGGAAAAGAAGTTTACTAATGTTTGAAAACATTATTTCCAAAGTATGGCCTCCACCGAGTCATCCATGGCCCAAATCCTCATCACTGAGCATTACCTGCAAGGGTTAAGAAAAGGGGTGAGTTATTAGAACTCAGTGTATAATCCCCTTACCGTCATCCACTGTGCCTGAACCCACATAGCAACATCTTAGGCCTAAGCCCATTTACATAGCAATATTTAAATGAAATGTATGCAACCGAACCCATCCATCCATCACACCCCCGACCAGCCAATCACACCTGTGGGGATCAAGTCAACCCATCCCGCCGCTCACACCATTTTGCAGCCAAGCTGCTAAAGTATAATATTTTTGTGGTCAAGCGACCGAAATCATAATTAAGCATATTAATGAACAAATTGTGGCAATGCCACCAGGCTACACTGCTCTCCATACAATTTATCCCATCCCATGCAATATGTCAAAATGCAACATACGTAATAAAATAAAATATCAATATATATATAACAACCATTATTCTATTGCACAATTTTGGTGATTCAGCCCATTAAAGCACTTAATTAATTCGGCCCACTAAGGCATTTTAGCAAATCGGCCCATTAAGGGCATTTTGGTAATTCGACTCATAGGGGCATTTCGTAAATCGGCCTATAGGGGCATTTTGGTAAATCGGCCCATAGGGGCATTTTCGTAAATCGGCCCATAGGGGCATTTTGGTAAATCGGCCCATAGGGACACTTTGGTAAATCAACCCATAGGGGCATTTTCGTAATTTAGCAATTTAATACCGATTTTGACAGATCTTTAGAAATAATGTAATTTAAGCAAGTTACTCGATTTATGCCATATTACGATTTTTAGCCTTGTAAATAATAACGATCTATTTTCCAACATAATATCGAATCTCGAATCTACGGGATTTCGGTGTGAGATTACGCACCTGATTACGGTAAGGTCTAAACCTTCTTGATTGTCGGCACCTATGACACCATAACACTCGATTAACTAACATAAGAGATTTTCTTAATCCAAATCTAAATCAACGATCTAAAATGCTTACCCATAGTATCGTGAACGACCACGATTTGCCTATTCTCACCAGATGATGGTCCACAACCCGGTGGAAAATCCCGAACTACTGATACCGCCCTTCGTTTGAACTTGGGAGTAGAGATTGCAAGTCCACTCCCTATTTACCCTCCTATCGATTTTCTTTTTAAATCGTTACCACTTGCATTCATTGAAAAAGTCTCGGTTAGAGATATACTATGATAAGAGCAAGTCTAAGGAGAGGGTTTCAGCTTACCACTACTTCCGAAGAACCAACGATTAGAGAAAACGAGCGATTTAGTCCCTATAATAACCAATTAGTCAAATCCATCGATCCATTTTAACGGAATAACCAAGCATTGAGATATATCGAAATTAACCTTGAAGAAATCCCTTACCTTGACAATAATAGATCCAACTTCCATCGATTGGGCTTATGACTAGAGATGAATCGGCAAGGATGTGATATTCGGCCACCCACTAAAACACTACGAAAAAGAAGAGATGATCACGATTTGAAAGAGAAGGAGAAAATGATATTTCGGTTTATAAATAAAATAGAACAACCGAATAGTGATGGACACACATTCAGCTAGGGAGAAAGAAAATGCAAAGAGAAGAACGAAACCACTTACCGATTCGATCAAAGAAGAGAGTGCCAACACGAAAGAGAAAGAAATAATGAAGAAGAGATTAAGGGTTAAAAGGTTCGGCTATGGAGAGAAATGAACAAGAAGATTCGGCTACTTTGAGAAAGAAACGAGGAAGATTCGTCCTCCAAAAATGGTCGACTAAAGAAAGAAGAGAGAAAGATAAGAGGAATGATGAGAAAATAAGAAAATAAGAGAAAAGTGGCTTGAAAGTTTCGGCAAAACAAAGGAAAAATGTGCACAATATTGGCTTTAGAGTTTCGGCAAGTGAGGGAAGAGATTGGAAAAGAGAAAACTCAAAAATGCTAAAAAGAAACAAGCCTTTCATGCACCAAAATTTGCAAAATGACAATAGAAATTCGGCTCCCCTTTTCTCCCTACCAAAACCGTGTTCCCCTAGCACCAAAAAGGTCATGGTTGACCAAAAATTCTTTCCTCCCATGCACCTCCTAAATTTGGCCAACAGATCCCCCCTTATCTCTTTCCTTTAATTCTTTCCTTATTCTTCCCTTGTTTCTCTCCTTACCAATTTTCCTTAGTCTTCTTTCCATCAATAAAAAAAAGTCTTCCTTTCCTTCTTTAAAGCCTTAGCCGAACCTTGGAAAAGAAGCACAAAATAATCCAAAAAATTTTGCAAAAGGTGGGATTCGAACTCCACCCCTTAAGCCCCTTGATGTGACGCCACACCACTCTACTACTAGCTCCTCTTGTGCTAGCAAAATACACACTTATTTCCTTAAGTCTTGATGCCACTTACCTTCTCCCCTTAAGTGCTTAAACACAAAAATTTTACTAAGGCCCAACTCAACCCCAAGCCTTCTTAGGACCCCAAAACATACACAATTAACACTCCTAACTAGCCTATCGCATGGTATAATATAAAACATAAAATTTCGAATTTCAGGATGTTACAATTCTACTTCCCTTAAAGAAAATTTCGGCCTCCAAATTTACCTGATTAAAAGAGATGAGGGTACTGTTGTCTAATCGTGTCCTCTGGATCCCATGTAGCTTCCTCTGACCCGTGATTACGCCATAATACTTTGACTAACATAACCGACTTCCTTCTCAGCACCTTAATATCCCGATCTAAAATCTGTACTAGCTCTTCTTCGAAAGACAAGTCAGGTCTTATTTCAACTTCCTTCACTGGCACAATATGAGACGGATCCAAACAATAACGCCTTAACATTGAGACATGAAATGCACTGTGTATCTGACTTAACTCCGGAGGTAACTCAAGCTGATAAGCTACTGGCCCAACACGCTTCAATACACGGTAAGGTCCGATGAACCTAGGGCTCAACTTGTCTTTCCGCCCAAATCTTAAGATTTTCTTCCAAGGTGAGACCTTCAGAAAGACCTGATCACCCACCGCAAATTCTATATCCTTACGCTTCAGGTCCACGTACGATTTCTGTCTGTCCGAAGCTTCTTTTAACCGAGCCCGAATCACCTTAACTTTTTCTTCCGTCTCCAAGATCAACTCAGGACCCAATATCCAGCAAGTAAGAGTACGACACCTTTGAAGTCGATCACACAGCCCCTTAACATGTCTTCTAGAATCTGCATTACTCTCTCCGACTGACCATCAGTCTGCGAATGAAATGTCGTGCTGAAATTTAGTCTCGTACCCAAAGCTTCATGTAGAGCCTTACTAAACCATGATGTGAACCTAAGATCCCTGTCTGATATGATAGACATCGGTACCCCATGCAACCTCATGATCTCTGCTACATACAACTTGGCCAACTTCTGCAATGAATAATCTGTACGAACAGGTAGGAAATGAGCAGTCTTCGTTAATCGATACACTATAACACATACTGAATCTTTCTTAGTAGGTGTTAAGGGTAACCCACTAACAAATTAAATTATTATCCTTTCCAATTTCTAAAGTAGAATTTTCACCAATTTTAGCAACCCTGAAGGCAGTTGATGTTCCGCCTTCACCTGCTGACATGTTAAGCACTTACTCATGAAATCAATAACCTCCCATTTCAACCCTGGCCACCAATACTGCTTACGGAGGTCTCGGTACATTTTGTTTCCCCCGGGGTGCATAGCATATGGGCTACTATGCGCCTCACGCAGAATCATTTGTCTCAATTCCGAATCCCTAGGCATACAAACTCTTCCGTGAAAACACAATACTCCATCACTATTTAATCCAAAATCCCTTATCTCACCACTTTCCACTTGTTGAAGTCGAGAACCCAACACTTCATCTAACAACTGCTTTTCCTTAATCTGACTTACCCATGCAGGCTTCACCTGAAGTTCAGCTAACAAGCTACCATCTTTATAAAGGCTGAGATGAGCGAACATCATTCTCAAATTCGATATCACCTTACGACTCAACGCATCAGCCACTACGTTAGCTTTTCCTGGATGATACTCGATTGAGCAGTCATAATCCTTCAACAATTCTATTCACCTCCACTGTCTTAAGTTCAACTCCTTCTGAGTAAGGAGGTACTTCAGACTCTTATGGTCCGTGTAGATAATCGACTTCTCCCCGTACAGATAGTGTCTCCAAATCTTCAGAGCAAACACCACTGCAGCTAACTCCAAATCATGAGCGGGATAGTTCACCTCATGCGGCCTTAATTGACGAGATGCATAAGCCACCACTTTCCCTCCTTGCATCAACACAAATCCCAAGCCCGTGTGTGACGCATCACAATAAACAATAAACTCCTTACCAGCCTTAGGTTGAATCAATAATGGCGCTTCTGTCAGAATCTTCTTCAATTTCTCAAAGCTCTCTTGCTACTTATCTGACCACACAAATGGTACTCCCTTACGCAACAGCTTAGTTAGGGGTGCAGCAAACAACGAAAACCACTCAATGAAACATCTGTAATACCCAGTCAAACCTAGAAAACTTCAAATTTCTACCACCGACTTTGGTGACTTCCAGTCCAACACAGCCTCGACCTTCCGGGGATCAACCCTAATTCCTTTGGCAGACACAACATGCCCCAAAAAGGTCACTTCCCTTAGCCAAAATTCACACTTACTGAATTTGGCATACAGTTGCTTCTCCCTTAATATCTGCAATACAACCCGTAGATGCGAATCATGCTCCTCTTCTGTCTTTGAATACACCAAGATGTCGTCTATGAACACAACCACAAACCTGTCTAGATAAGGTTGGAAGACTCGATTCATCATGTCCATAAATACAGCTGGTGCATTTGTCAACCCGAACGGCATCATCAAGAACTCGTAATGCCCATAACGAGTTCGGAACGCAATCTTGTGAATATCAGCCTCCTTGACTTTTAACTGGTGATACCCCGATCTCAAGTCTATCTTCAAGAAAACTAAAGCTCCTCGCAGCTGATCAAACAGATCATCAATCCTCGGTAACGGATACTTGTTCTTGATCGTCAACTTATTCAATTGTCTATAATCGGTGCACATACGCATCGACCCGTCCTTTTTCTTAACGAACAAAACCGGTGCTCCCCACGGTGACACACTTGGTCAAATAAAACCACGATCCATCAACTCCTGAATTTGAGCTTTAAGTTCCACGAGTTCCTTCGGTGTCATTCTGTAAGGAGCAATGGACACCGGAGCCGTTCCTGGCAACAGCTCAGTACCAAATTCCACTTCCCGATCCGGAGGCAATCCTGGAAGCTCCCCGAGAAAGTCGTCTGAAAACTCTTTCACCGTTCTAACACTCTC
The DNA here is from genome assembly GCA_005393395.2 of Gossypium australe. Lineage (NCBI taxonomy): Eukaryota > Viridiplantae > Streptophyta > Magnoliopsida > Malvales > Malvaceae > Gossypium > Gossypium australe. The sequence continues at coordinate 29,058,787 of CM016625.1, read as the reverse complement.
TACCGATAATTCTTTGGCATTCAAAGCACTTATAAAGGCTAAGAACGCTCCACACCCCTTTCGTACCAACCTTTCTGCCTTTAAAGCAGATACCACATTAGACAGATAATTTCTTCTTTCACCTATCATCATCACTTCCTTATCCTCTGAAGTTCTTAGTACCATCTGCTTTGCAGCATAATCCAAGTTCGCACGATGCTTAACCAGCCAGTCCATGCCCAAAATAAGATCGAACTTGCCGAATGGCAGTTCCATCAAATCTGCCAGAAATACTTCCTCCTGAACTTCTAAGAGCACATCTCTAAACAACTTATTCACTACCACCGACTGTCCTAGAGGGCTAATTACAGTTGTTTCTCTAGCAGTAATCTCAGATCTAATATTCAAAGTTCCAGACACAGCACAAGTAACATATGAATGGGTGGATCCAATGTCTAATCAATGCGGTAAAAGGTATATCAGCTATGAAAAACGTACCGGTTATGACGTCAGGTGCATCACCATCCTCTCGACGTCTGACAACATAGACCAAACCTGGCTGTCTCACCTCCGGGTTACCCCTATTACCGGTACCTCTACCCGGTGCACCCTGACCTCGTCCTACGCCATTACCACCTCGACCAGGCCCACAGCCTCTCGGCAGCTACTGAGTGCCTCCTGCTGGTTGTGCAAATCTGTTACGAACTACTTGAGTCTGAGCAGGCTCTCAAGGTCAATTCTTATACCGATGGTCCTTGGATCCACATCTGAAACAACCACCTGTTCTCTTCCAGCATTCACCCGAGTGAAGTTTTCCATAATCTACGCAAGGCTGTAACTGATTGGTAGTAGCTTGAACTCTTACTCGAGCTGGCTCCTCATTCATGGGCCTTTTCTGAAACCCTCTATGAGGACCTGGGTACCCAGAGTCCCTCTTGTTCCTGCCCCTATCCTTGTCTCGGTTTTGCCGTTCCGAGTGTTTAACCTCCTCAGCTATCTTAGCTTTTTCCACAAGTGTGGCAAAATTCCTCTCTTTCTGTGGGGCTATCAGTACCCGTAACTCATCACGCGACCCGTCCTCAAAATGCGCACAGCGTTCATAATCAGTCGCTACTATTCCCCGGGCATACCGACTCAGATGCAGAAGCTCTGCCTCGTATGCTGCAACAGATCTACCTCCTTGGACCAGATTCAGAAATTCTTTCCTTCGGGCATCCACATACCTAGCCCCGACATATTTTCTCAAGAATGCTGCCTTAAAGAATTCCCAAGTAATACGATCAGCCTGAGTGCCTTCTCGAATAGTGAACCACCACTGATACGCCTCGTCTCTCAGCAATGACACAACCTCTTTCAATTTCTGCTCAGCGGTGCAATCCAGGTTGTCCATAATCCGCTCCACCGCCTCAAGCCAGTACTCCGCTACATTAGGGGCTACACCTGAAATACCTCTAAAGACTTCAGCCCCATTCGATCTGAGTCGCCCCGAAATCGACCCACAAGCTACCGACCCAGTTCTTGCTCCAGCAACCCTTTCCAATACCCACAACATCGCTTGGGACAGAGCGTCGTCCTTTCTCATTCGATCATGTGACCCAGCTTCGGTCACCAGTGACACAGGTGCGTCCATTTTCGGCATATGTCCCGATGTCTCTGATACAACTCTAGCACCTCGGCCTCTACCACGTCCACGTCTACCACGTCCTCTAGCGCTCATGTTTGCTAAGTCGTTTTAATCTGATTAAAAGTCTTATGAATCAGTATACTATTCAATGTTTATTAAACAATGTTTTATGGAGTATAGGAAGTAAAGTTGTTTTCTCAAAACGTATCCTGAAGTCTCAATCTCTATAGTTTCAGCTCCTAAAGCTAAAAGTTCTAGAGTATTTCTATTTTGTGAGGTTTTCTTACCACAGTCATATCATAATAATCATAAAATAAAAACAAAAACTTACTAACTTGGTGTCGGATACCCGTGGTGCCATACTTCCTCTAAAACATGTATTTATAAATCGAATTTCAAGCAATTTTAGAAAACATTTTTGAACCCAAACCACAGCCGAGTTTTGCAACTTGACTCTGATACCATAAAATGTAACACCTCACACCCGGCCAATGCGTTACGACCAGATCTGACATGTCACATGAAGAAAACGAATAAAGAACTTGTGATTCGTACTACAATAGGTGTTATTTGGTTATAGTTAAGAAAACAAGCTTGCTTAGAAATATTCGATAAAAATACTACTAATCTCGAAAGGTTAATTGAAGAATCGATATTCAAATTTGTGATATTTTAAAACCGTCACTTTTGAAAATATTGTTGATAATTTGAAAGAGAATCCGAGTTAAATTATTTGTGTATATATATTATGGAAACTGTTTATTAATCAATTTTGGAAAAAACCGTTATTTATGATTTTTGAAAAATCCCCATTTAAAATGATTCAAGAAAGATAATAAGTATGACCAAACATAAAACAAAATAAAAATATCTCAGAGGCCTTATTACAACTTTAAAACCCAAAATAGTAAAAGTAACGAAATAAAACGGAAAAGAAGTTTACTAATGTTTGAAAACATTATTTCCAAAGTATGGCCTCCACCGAGTCATCCATGACCCAAATCCTCATCACTGAGCATTACCTGCAAGGGTTAAGAAAAGGGGTGAGTTACTAGAACTCAGTGTATAATCCCCTACCGTCATCCACTGGGCCTGAACCCCCATAGCAACATCTTGGGCCTAAGCCAATTTACATAGCAATATTTAAATGAAATGTATGCAACCCAACCCATCCATCCATCACACCCCCGACCAGCCAATCACACCTGTGGGAATCAAGTCAACCCACCCCGCTGCTCACACCATTTTGCAGCCAAGCTGCTAAAGTATAATATTTTCGTGGTCAAGCCATCGAAATCATAATTAAGCATATTAATGAACAAATTGTGGCAATGCCACCAGGCTACACTGCTCTCCATACAATTTATCCCATCCCATGCAATATGTCAAAATGCAACATACGTAATAAAATAAAATATCAATATATATATATATATAACAACCATTATTCTATTGAACAATTTTGGTGATTCGGCCCATTAAAGCACTTAACTAATTCGGCCCACTAAGGTATTTTCGCAAATCGGCCCATTAGGGAAATTTTGGTAATTCGGCTTATAGGGGCATTTTCGTAAATCGGCCCATAGGGGCATTTTGGTAAATTGGCCTATAGGGGCATTTTTGTAAATCAGTCCATAGGGGCATTTTGGTAAATCGACCCATAGGGGCATTTTCGTAATTTAGCAATTTAATACCGATTTTGACAGATCTTTAGAAATAATGTAATTTAAGCAAGTTACTCGATTTATGCCATATTACGATTTTTAACCTTGTAAATAATAACGATCTATTTTCCAGCATAATATCGAATCTCGAATCTACGGGATTTCGGTGTGAGATTACACACCTGATTACGGTAAGGACTAAACCTTCTTGATCGCCGACACCTATGACACCATAACACTCGACTAACTAACTTAAGAGATTTTCTTAATCCAAATCTAAATCAGAGATCTAAAATGCTTACCCTTAGTATTGTGAACGACCATGACTTGCCTATTCTCACCGGATGATAGTCCACAACCCGGTGGGAAATCCCAAACTACCGATACCGCCCTTCGTTTGAACTTGGGAGTAGAGATTGCAAGTCCACTCCCTATTTTCCCTCCTATCGATTTTCTTTTTAAATTGTTACCACTTGCCTCCATTGAAAAAGTCTCGGTTAGAGATATACTATGATAAGAGAAAGTCTAAGGAGAGAGTTTCGGCTTACCACTACTTCCGAAAAACCAACGATTAGGGAAAACGAGCGATTTAGTCCTTATAATAACCAATTAGTCAAATCCATCTATCCATTTTAACGAAATAACCAAGCATTGAGATATATCGAAACTAACCTTGAAGAAATACCTTACCTTGACAATAATAGATCCAACTTCCACCGATTGGGCTTATGACTAGAGATGAATCGGCAAGGATGTGATATTCGGCCACCCACTAAAACACTACGAAATAGAAGAGATGATCACGATTTGAGAGAGAAGGAGAAAATGATATTTCGGTTTATAAATAAAATGGAACAACCGAATAGTGATGGACACACATTCAGCTAGGGAGAAAGAAAATGAAAAGAGAAGAAAGAAACCATTTACCGATTCGATCAAAGAAGAGAGTGCCAACACGAAAGAGAAAGAAATAATGAAGAAGAGATTAAGGGTTAAAAGGTTCGGCTATGGAGAGAAATGAACAAGAAGATTCGGCTACTTTGAGAGAAAGAAACGAGGAAGATTCATCCTCCAAAAATAGTTGACTAAAGAAAGAAGAGAGAAAGATAGGAGGAATGATGAGAAAACAAGAAAAGAAGAGAAAAGTGGCTTGAAAGTTTCGGCAAAATAAAGGAAAAAGGTGCACAATATTGGCTTTAGAGTTTCGGCAAGTGAAGAGATTGGAAAACAGAAAACTCAAAAATGCTAAAAAGAAACAAGCCTTTCATGCACCAAAATTTGCAAAATGACAATAGAAATTTGGCTCCCCTTTTCTCCCTACCAAAACCGTGTGTCCCTAGCACCAAAAAGGTCATGGTTGACCAAAAATTCTTTCCTCCCATGCACCTCCTAAATTTCGCCAACATATCCCCCCTTATCTCTTTCCTTTAATTCTTTCCTTATTCTTCCCTTGTTTCTCTCCTTACCAATTTTCCTTAGTCTTCTTTCCTTCAATAAAAAAAGTCTTCCTTTCCTTCTTTAAACCCTTGGCGACACCTTGGAAAAGAAGCGCAAAAGAATCCAAAAATTTTGCAAAAGGTGGGATTCAAACTCCACCCCTTAAGCCCCTTCATGTGACGCCACACCACTGTACTACTGGCTCTTCTTGTGCTAGCAAAATACACACTTATTTCCTTAAGTCTTGATGCCACTTACCTTCTCCCCCTTAAGTGCTTAAACACAAAAATTTTACTATGGCCCAACTCAACCCCAAGCCTTCTTAGGACCCCAAAACATACACAATTAACACTCCTAACTAGCCTATCGCATGGTATAATATAAAACATAAAATTCCAAATTTCAGGATGTTACACAATAACTAAGTGTTGGCTAAGGTACGTTCATAACCTATGTGGTCGATGAAGTTACAAATGAGTTTACGAAAGGTTAATTGAGCATATAGCTTGGATGGTATGGTATATGTGATTGTGAATTAATCTATGTGATTGATTATTTTTGGCATAATGTAATTGTATTAACGAACAATATGTGTTATGTTACGAACTTACTAAGCTTTTAAAGCTTATTGTGTGATATGTTACTCTATTTTACAGTGTCAATAAAGCTTGCTCAAATAAGGGAATCGTCAGCGACTAAATCACACTATCGGCTAAGCATTTTGGTACTTATGGAAAGATGTATATAGTTGAAATATGGCATGTATAGGCTAGAAGTTATGAGATGTTTTATAATGTTCAACCCTTGCCATGTGATTTGGCTTGGAAGTTGAATGATGTTAAACTTATGAATGAGCTATGTTTATGGTATATGAAGTATGTTTTGGTATGGCTTGATGGAAATGAAATGGTCTTAAGAATGGTAAGGTTAGTATTGGGTTGATGCCACAGTGATATAGTGATATAGTGATATTATGGATGAATCATGCTTGGTTATGTATGTGTTTTAGTTGTGCAATTTGGTATATAAGTTGACATGATTAGAAATGAGTTTGGATGGGATTATACGTTGATCATTTGACATGTATTTGGTTGTCAAATTGTGTGTTAAAATAAGCTTGTATGTGCTTGTAGGTATGACCCAAGTATATGTGGTATTTTAGCCTTGCAAATACACGGCTAAGGGACACGGGCGCGTGTCACTTTCATGTGGCTTAAGGGTCACTTCGAAGTGTACCTGAATAGGTTACACGGCCGTGGCACACGGGCGTACCTGGTGGCCGTGTGACCAAGTCAGCAACTAGCTTACTATCACACGGCCAAGGCACACGGGCGTGTCTAGTAGCCGTGTAGACAAGTCAGTATGTATGCCCTGTTTTGGCACAGCCTGGATACATGGGCGTATCTAGTAGCTGTGTGAGGCACACTGCCTGACCGCACTGGCGTGTGACCTCTGTAACTTTGAAAAAGTTTTAAATTTCTGAGAATTTTTGTAAGTGTTCGGTTTAGTCCTGACCCCCTTTCTAGCATGAAATTAAGGTCTCGTAGACCTCAATAAGGGACTATATGTTTATAATTGAATAAGTTTGATTGATGCTTAACTATGTGTTGAGAAAATGAATGTAAGATGTTCCAATTGTTCAGTAACGCCTCTGAACCCTAGACCGGCGACGGTTATGGGTTAGGGGTATTACATTTTATTGGTATCAGAGCTATGGTTTAGTCGATTCTCGGACTAACGTAGCGCGTGTAAGTCTAGCTATACATGCCATATATATATATAATTGCGATAGTGTAATGAATCCTAACAGTTGAAAATGTGTTTTCATACAGTAATGGATCCTAATCGAGCAGTTGCTGACGACGTAGAAAGAAAGCGCCTGCTCCCGCTCAAGGGGCAGCGCCGGCCACATCTAGGCTGAATGATAGTGGTGAGGGAGGAGAGGCTAAGTAAGCCTTCTTCCGAATGATGAGTAAGTGGTTTCCAGAGTTCGTTCGAACGAATCCGACTACTCCACATCCTCCACCCCCACAAGTACCTGTTGTGCCTCAAGTCGTAGATCCGATCAGATTGAACAAACCTCATGTAGATAAGATCCGTAAGTACGAGGCCGAAGAGTTTAGGGCCACAGCTGATGATGATACTAAGCGAGCTGAGTTCTGGCTCAAGAATACAATCCGAGTGTTCGATGAGATGTCGTTGACACCTAATGTGTAACAACTCGATTTTGACCCTAATCGGAATAGCGGTTTCGAGACCACAAATCTGAGTCCTAAAAATATTTTAAAATTATTTTTCTTGTTTATTATGTGTGAATTTGTTTGTGTTAAATTTTCGTAATTTAATTTTGTCGTTTAGGTGTCCGATTAAATAAAAAGAGTTAATCGTGTAAAATGTAAAACTTACAATTTAAAGTGTAAAGTGCTAATTTGATAGTGGCTTTTTAATATGGGGTCCTTAAACGAAAATTAGCCCATTTTTATTGGTAGTGGATGGTAATAGGCATATTATATAAAGATTTTATATTATTTTATAAAGGCTAAAAAGGTAATATACATATTATTATGTAATAAATAAAATAAAACATAAACAACCATGCATTTGTTCATCTTCTCTTGACCGAGTATCAAAGAAATGAAAAAAGGAAAAACCTAAGCTACATTCGACACTTTGAAGTTTTGATTTAGGTATGTGTTTTGTTCGGTTTTTGATAATTTCTACGTTTTTGAGATCGTTGCTATGAGATGTATAAAACCCATGCTTCAATTTTTAATTTTGATGAATATTTTGAGTTGAGCCATTGATGATAGCTTGTTGTTTTTGTTGTTTAATGATGAAATATGAAATATATGTGTTAGATTAACAAATTTTGTCTTTGAACTTTTGATGAATTTGAGTAACTTGGACTAAATTACAAAAATAAACTTTTGAGGGACTAAAATGTAAAATAAATGAAATGTGTGGGCTTGTATGAGGACTAGGAATGTTCGGCCCTTGTATAGTGTAGTCAAATTTTGTGTATTTTGTGTTTTGTGCAAAAAGGACTAAATTGTAAAAAGTGTGAAATATTAGGGGCAAAATTATAATTTCCCCATTTATGTGTTTTTAGGCTAAATTGAATAGAATGGAGTTTAAATAAGCTTATTTTGAATATGTTAGATCAAGAATTAAAGAAATCAGATTTGGATCGGGGAAAGACAAAAGTGGTCGAATAGCCGATTTCACAGTCGACGACGTCCGAGGTAAGTCCATAAGCATTTAAATGTCGATATAACTATGAGTATATATTTTTTATATGTTAAATTCAATTATTTGAATTTCTATTCACTATGGCTAAATATGAGTAAAGTGAATTGGCGTCCGAGCTTGATTCAATCGAGATCCGACGTCTGTAAGCCCCGTACGAACCTTGGAAATAGATAGGATACATATGTCATGACATAGGATATCCGATATGTGTTATCGTGTAAGACCAAGTCTGGGACGTTGGCATCGACTTGTGTTTACGTGTAAGACCATGTCTGGGGCATTGGCTTCGTATTTGATTCTTGTAAGACCCTTTCTGGGACAGTGGCATCGATATGTGATTACATGTAAGACCACGTCTGAGACATTGGCATTGTATGAGCTTCCTCCGCGTATCCTTTTTAATTTCGAATGGTTCAACGGGCAAGTGTAAGTGAAGGTCAATGTGAAAATCGAATTAAAAGGACTCAGGTACGTATATAAATTGTGTTATGAAAAGTAAGGTAAGTTAAATGTTTAATTCACTGTATAAAAGTTAAAGTATGAGCATGTGAACTATGTGTAAGTTCTAATTTTAATGTATTCGACCAAGGTGAATTATGTATGAACTTGAAATTGAGATTTGTGTAAGTTCTCGTGAATGTGTATAAGTTGACTGTTTGATTGTAAATGAAAAGATTTAATGTTAAATTATACTTATAGCTTTGTATATTTGGTTCTGCTAATTTAGTTGGTATTAGCTTGCTTATGACTTACTAAGCTTAAATAGCTTAGTCTGTGTTTTTCTATCTACCTCTATTTTATAGATTTTGGATATACGTTATGAGCTCGGGGATCGTCAGCAAGACTATTCACACTATCGACAGTTTCTTTCGGTACTTTACTAAGTAGTTTTCGAATATATGGCTTGTATAGCATAGTTGAAATGTTGATTTTGGAACTAATATGTGTATGTAATTAAAAGCCATGCGAAAATGGCTTATCTCCTTTTGTTCGTTTGGTATTGAAGCATATGGTTTTTAATGGTAAAAAATGGTGTATATGTTTATGTCATTTATGTGCATGGTTTGTAGGGGTTTTTAGTTATCATATATTCGGCTATGGTATATATATTTGATAGGTAAAGTTTGGTTTTGTGGCTTATGGCATTTTGGGCTAAGATGATGTTTTGATTATGTATATTCGGTTTAGATATAGGTTCATGTTATGTATAATGTTTCATAGTTTAAGTGTGCAGCCGTTTGATATATATATATATATATATTGTAACACCCCATACTCGGCCCATGCGTAATGACCAGATTTGACATGTCACATAAGAAAATGTGTTAAATCCTTTTGATTCGTACTAAAATAGGTATTATTTTGTTATAATCAAGAAAACAAGTTTGATTTGAAATATTTGATAAAATACAACTATTTTTGAGAGATTGTTTGATGAAACAAAAATCGAGGTAGTAAATTTTAATATCGTGACTTTTGAAAATGTCGTTGATAATCTAAAAAGGAAGTCCAAGTTAAATCATTTGTAAAAGTATGTTATAAAATCCATTTATTAATCAACTTTGGAAAAATCGTTGTTTATGCTTTTAGAAAAATCCCCATTTAAAACAATTTAAGAAAACATAATAATAACATCCCAACCATAAAGCAAAAATAAAAAAATGATCTAGAGGCCTTATTACAACTTAAAAACCCGAAATAATAAAAGCAATGAAATAATACGAAAACATGAAACTTTACTAAAGTTCGAAAACACCATTTCTAAGTAAGGCCTCTACCGAGTCATCCACGGCCCCAAGTCCTCGCCACTGAGCATTACCTACAAGGGTTAAGAAAGGGGGGTGAGTTACAAGAACTCAGTGTAAAATCCCCTTACCGTCATCCACTAGGTCTGAACCCGTTTAGCAAAAACTTGGGCCTGAGCCCATAAAGCATAATCTTGGGCCGAAGCACATTTACCATAACAATATATATATATATATGCAAAATATGCAACCCATCCCATCCAGCCAAGCTCTCCCCTGTACCAACCAATCTCTCCTGTGGGGATCAAGTCAACCCACCCCGCCAGTCTCTCCAATTTGCAGTCAAGCTGCCATTTATAGTATTTGTGGCTGAGCCACATATACGGTAATATAATCGACACATAGCCTTAATCACGATGGCACAAAGCCATTATCAAAATTTGTGGCAATGCCACCGGTCTATACTTCTCTTCATTCAGATTTTCCCATCCATGCAATATGTAAAGATGCATCATGCATAATCGTAAAACATCCATATAAAAATAACATCCATTAACCTATTGAATACTTTTTTATGAATCAGCCCATTAAAGCAATACGACCATTCGGCCTATAGGGGCATTTTGGTAAATCGGTCCATAAAGACATTTCGATAAATCGGCCCATTATAACAATCTATCAAATCGGCCCATTATAAAAATCTATCAAATTGGCCCATTATAATAATCTATCAAATCGGCCCATAGGGCATTTCGATAATTCGGTCCATGAGGGCATTTTGGTAATTTGGTAATTTTACCAACTAAGGGTAATTCAATAATCTGGCAACCAAAGGGTTATTTCGGTAATTTACCCTCCAAGGGTATTTTGGAAATTTCACAACCCAGACTTAACTACTAATTTGGGCATAAAAATTGAAACTGTCCATCTGCGTCATATTGACTAAACTGACTATAACTCGAGTTAGGAAACTCGAAATTTAGATCCGTAAATTTTCCTTGAAACTAGACTCATATATCTTCTTACTACAATTTTTTCAAAATTTTTTTGGCTTAGCCATTTAGTACAGTTTATTCCTTAAATTTTCCCTTGTTTCACTGTCCAACAATTCTGACCTCTCTTACCTTAATTTCAAATATCTCACAGTATGATTTTCATATATTGCTCCCACTTGTTCCTAATGAAAATAGGCTCACTAAGGAATCTATAAATATAAATTATAACCATAATTCACTTTGTACAATTTTATATGATTTTTCCAAGACAGATCAGGGAACCACAAAGTCAATCAGAACCAGTCTCACTAAAATTACAATATCATAGAAAATGAAACTCCTTTTCCTTCTTTGTTTCTTTCATATTAAAATAGACACAGTAAGCTTTTATTTGATATCTAATTCACTTTCTAATTCCCTTTCTCTTATTTTTCATGATTTTTCGAAGTCACATCACTGCTACTGACCAAAACTGTTTCATTGCAAAAATATGGTTACCACTATGAACCTACGCACGCCCGAGTGATCACGGATGCCAGTTTCCGGTTTTACTTGGTATTTCGACCAAATCACAGAACATTTGATGCAAATTTTTAGAGAAGTGTGAGATTACACACCTTTTCAAACATTTATTCGGAAGGTACGGGATTAGACACCTTATTCGGAATCCGTAACACGATATTTTCCGCGGCACCTAAAGATACAATCGGTCAACAATTAGTCCAAAGCCCAATTTACAACTTCATCCAAGTATTGCGATTGAGTAACAGTCTATATCACTTACCAACAATCTGAGTCTCTTTTTACGAGGGATAGGTGTTCGACTTTACCACTATTTCCGAGAAAATACACAAGTAGAGAGTATCGAGTGATTTTGTGCCTAACAACATAATCGATTAGCCAAACTTTCAATCCAATTAACACCATAACCGAGTAGCGATATCGAATGGACTATGAAAAGAGTCCTTACCTTAATCGATGATAATACCGATTCCCACCAATTGGCTTATGACTACGAATGAATCGACAAGGATTTGGTATTCGGCCACCCACTAGAACTCCGATTCAACCAAGGAGAGATGTCCAACACACAAAAATGGGGAAGACAGAAGATGATAGAAATTTGGCTATTGAAGAGAAAATAATAAAGAAGATTCGATCATATGGTAATGTCAATTTAGGAAAAAGGAAGAAAGGTTGAAGGAATGATAAAAAGAAGAGAAGAGATATGAGAAGAAATGTTAGGTAATTCGGCTAACACAAAGGAAAATGGTTGGAAAAGAGTACCAAAAATGTTCAAAGGAGAAAATAGGATTTTTCAAGCACAAACTTGCAAATAGGCTAGGAAAATTCAGCTCCTCCTTTTTCCCTAACAAAATCGTGTGCCTCTAATGCCTAAAGGGGTGAATGTTGACCAAATAATCTTTCCAAAACATCACCCACATAATAGGCCACATGTTCCCTTCTCTTGCCTTTTTCCTTCTTTTCTTTCCTTCATTTTCCCTAGTCTTCCTCCTTACCATAATCCTTAGCCATCTTTCCCAAATTAAAAAGTCTTCCTTACCAAAAATATATCCATGGCCGACACATGAAATGAAGCACAAAAATTAATCAAAAAATGCAGTAGATGGGATTCAAACCTCAAACCATTAGTACACTTCACACACCACTTTCCACCTTTACCAATAGACTCCTTGTGCTAGCAAAATGCACCCTTATATCCATAAGCCTTGATGCCACTTACCTTCTCTTCCTTAAAGTTCTTAAACACTAAAATCTACCTACAACCTAACTTGAACCCGAAACTTCCTAGAAACCTCGTAACTTTCCAAAATCACCTTTCTAATAAGTCCAACTTGAAATAATGCCATTCTCTTATTCTTGAAATAATTTCAATGAGTTGTTTGGTGTATAACATGAAGTAGAAATATATTTGTTTTGAGAGTTATACTATAATCAAAATTTTCTTTAGTTGGTTAAGTGATGATAATGAATATAGTTATATAAAATTGGCTAAATTGATACGGGCATACACACATGTAATTTGTAAATAAAATAAAAAAATAACATATGTTTAATATTAGACGAATATATATGTTCGAATATACCTAGATCAATTGAGTTTGGTTGAGTTGATAAGGAATGTAACTTTGTTTTATTTTGAATGGTTCGGTATATGCATTTAGCATTTAAAGTAAAGTAATGCAAATTTAGTATAATATGATTTGTACTTGTGCATTTAAATATTAAATGTGGTCAGAATATTTTGTGCATCGCATAGTGATAAATAAGGTATATATATATGGTCATATCATGATGTTATTTATAATATTAAAAGTATAAGTTGTACTCATATTATTTTAAATTCGACAAGTGTAGAACATGTTCTATTGCTTAAATGTAAGTTGTATTGAATAAGTGAAAAATTTTATTAGTGTTGATTTGTAAGTTATGATTTTACAATTAAATCTATTTGTGAATAGTTATGTCTGTCGAATTTATAAATGTAGCATTATTCTTGAGTGAGTAAGAGTGTTCAATAATTATGTTTAATCATGTTATGTTCGGTAATGCCTCATAACCCTATTCCGGCGACTGATACGGGTTAGGGGTGTTACATGATGAATTTATAAAATGTATGAAATGTGTTGTTTCAGGTTAGGGGTTAGGGGGAGGCTAGACAAGCCTTCTACGAATGATGAATGATTGATTTACACATTATATCCGGACTAATTCGGCTGCACAACAACCTCCACCCTCGATTAATCCATCTGCAGTGCCTATTATACCTTCTATGATTGATCCAATGAGATAGTCAAAGCCACCTGTTGATAAAATAAGAAAACATGGAGCCGAGGAATTCAGAGCCACTGATGATGATGATGTTGATCGAGCTGAGTTCTGGCTTGATAATACCATCCGAGTATTTGATGAATTATCCTGCACCCCTGATGAGTGTTTGAAATGTGCTATATCTCTGCTACGGGACACTACATACCACTGGTGGAATACACTAGTATCGGTGGTTCCAAAGGAGCGAGTGACCTGGGAATTCTTTCAGACAGAGTTCCATAAGAAATAAATCAGCCAAAGGTTTATTGATCAAAAACGTAAAGAATTTCTTGAGCTAAAACAGGGGCAGATGACAGTGACAGAATATGAGTGGAAATTTGTTAGACTCGGCAGAGAGAGTGTGTTTCATCTGAAGCTATTATGTGTAAGAGATTTGAAGATGGGTTGAATGAAGACATTAAACTGTTAGTTGGTATACTAGAGATAAAAGAGTTCGTGGTACTTGTTGAGCGAGCCTGCAAAGCTGAAGAGCTCAGGAAAGAGAAAAGAAAAGATGATTCTAAAGCCAGAGATTCACGCAAAAGACCATTCAGTAAGCCATTTCAGTCGACCTCAAAAAATTCAGAGATGATACTAGCCGTTTGAAGAATACTGCGGGTCATTTCAGACGAGATCGAGATAGACCACCTATGAGCTCGAGAGCTACCTCTGTAGCTAGTGTAGGTAATGTCAGATCAAATCAACCCAAGTGTGAACATTGTGGTAAATGACATCCTGGAAGTTGCAGATTGCATGATAGAGGCTGCTTTAAATGTGGATCCAAAGATCATTTTATTCGGGAGTATCCAGAGATAGTTGATCAAAATCCCGCTCAGAATACTAGATCGGGTAATACTGCAGCTCGAGGTAAACCACCCAGAAATACGAGTATTGTGAGTGGTAGCCAGAGAGGAACTAAAGATTCAGCTATTAGATCTGAGGCTCGCGCACCAGCCAGAGCTTATGCCATACGTGCACGCGAGGAGGCTTCATCCCCAAATGTCATTACTGGTACTTTTACTCTTTATGATACTACCGTTACTGCTTTAATTGATCCTGGTTCAACTCATTCCTATATGTGTGAGACTTTGATGTTCAGTAAGACTTCACCTGTTGAGTCTACTGAGTTTGTAATTAAAGTATCGAACCCCTTAGGCTGGTGTGTCTTGGTTGATAAAATGTGCAAGAATTATCCGTTGATGATTCGAGATTCATGTTTTCCAGCTAATTTGATGTTGTTTCCATTTGATGAGTTCGATATAATTTTGGGTATGGACTGGTTAACTCTGCATGATGACTATTGATTTGCGATGCTAGAATGATGAGATTATTCAGATTGAATCTAATGATCTGAATGGTTTACCAGTAGTGATGAGAAAAGGTTGTGAAGCTTATTTTGCTTATGTGTTTGATTCTAAAGTGACAGAAAAGAAGATTGAATCAGTACCTGTTGTATGTGAGTATCCAGATGTGTTCTCTAAAGAATTACCGGGTTTGCCACCTATGCGAGAAGTTGAGTTTGGGATTGAATTAGTGCCGGGGATGACTCCGATTTCTATAGCTCCGTACAGGATGGCACCTACACAATTAAAAGAATTGAAAGCATAGTTGCAAGAGTTGACAGATAAGGGATTTGCACGACCGAGTTTCTCTCTTTGGGGCGCACCAGTTCTGTTTGTGAAAAAGAAAGACAGAACCATGAGAATGTATATTGACTATAGGCAGCTTAATAAAGTGACCATAAAGAACAAGTATTCGTTACCAAGAATTGACGACTTGTTTGATCAGTTGAAAGGGGCCACAATATTTTCAAAGATAGATTTTAGATCAAGATACTATCAGTTGCGAGTTAAAGACTCTGATGTGCCAAAGACTGCTTTCTGGACGAGGTACGGACATTATGAGTTTCTGGTTATGCCTTTCGGACTTAATAATGCACCTACTTTTTTCATGGATCTGATGAATCAGATTTTCAGACAGTATTTGGATCGGTTTGTGGTAGTGTTTATAGATGATATTCTGATATACTCCTGATATGAAACTCAGCATGCCGAGCATTTGAGACTTGTGTTACAGACTTTACGAGATAAACAATTGTATGCAAAGTTTAGTAAGTGTGAGTTTTGGTTACGTGCATCTCTCTTTGGATACGAAATTTTCTGGGCCATGTTGTATCAGCATCAGGTATCAGGGTTGATCCGAGCAAAATTTCAACTATGCTTGACTGGAAACCACCGAAAAATACTTCTGAAGTTCGAAGCTTTTTGGGACTTACTGGTTACTACAGACGGTTTGTGAAGGGTTTCTCTATGATCGTGACACCGATGATGAAGCTGTTACAGAAAGATGTTAAGTTTGAGTGGTCAGAGAAGTGTCAGAAAAGTTTCGATCAGTTGAAAGCTCTTTTGACCGAAGCTCCAGTGTTAGTTTAGCATGAATCGGGAAAAGAATTTGTCATTTATAGTGATGCATCTTTGAATGGTTTGGGTTGTGTTTTGATGCAGGAAGGCAAAGTCATAGCTTATGCCTCGAGACAATTGAAGCCACATGAAAAGAACTATCCGACACATGATTTAGAACTAGCAGCCATTGTGTTCGCCTAGAAGATTTGGTGTCATTATTCATTCGGTGAGAAATTTCATGTTTATTCTGATCACAAAATCCTGAAGTATTTGATGACTCAAAAAGATTTGAATTTGAGACAACGCCGATGGTTAGAGCTGTTGAAAGATTACAAGCTAGTGATTGACTACCATCCAAGAAAGGCTAATGTTGTTGCTGATGCTTTAAGTCGAAAATCATTATTTACTTTGCGTGCAATGAATGCGCATATGGTTATATCTGATGATGGTTTGATAATAGCCGAATTAAAAGCAAGACCGTTATTTGTTCAACAAATTTGTGATGCTCAGAAAGTTGATAACGATCTAACAACAAAACGGGTTCAGTGTGAAACGAATGTTGAATCTGAATTTTGAGTTGATGAAAATGGTTGTTTGAGGTTCAGAAACCGAATATGTGTTCTGAGAAATTCAGAGATGATTCAGATGATTTTGAATAAAGCTCACAGCAGTCGGTTATCTGTTCATCCGGGTAGTACGAAAATGTAAAATGATCTAAAACAGTTCTATTGGTGGTCTGGTATGAAGCGAGATATATCAGATTTTGTTTCGAAATGCTTAGTCTGTCAGCAAGTTAAAGCCGAGCATCAGGTACTTTTTGGGTTACTTCAGCGAATTATGATACCTGAGTGGAAGTGGGACAGAGTCACGATGGATTTTATATTCGGTCTACCATTGAAACCGAGCAAGAAAGATGCAATCTGGGTTATTGTGGATAGATTAACTAAATCTGCTCATTTCGTTCCGGTTTGCACTGATTATTCACTTGATAAACTGGCTGAATTATATGTATCACAGATTGTGGGATTACATGGTGTGCCTATTTCTATTGTTTCAGACAGAGACCCGAGATTCACATCGCGATTTTGGAAGAAATTGCAAGATACTTTAGGTACAAAACTACACTTTAGCACATCCTTTCATCCGTAGACAGATGGTCAGTCCTAACAAATCATTCAGATACTTTAAGATATGTTGAGATGTTGCATCCTTGAGTTCGAAGGTACGTGGGGACGATACTTACCTCTGATTGAATTTGCTTACAATAATAGCTTTCAATATAGTATCAAGATGGCACCCTACGAGGCTTTGTACGGTCGTAAATGTCGAACACCATTGTATTGGACCGAGCTCAGTGAAAATAAGATACACGGGGTTGACTTGATCAAAGAAATTGAACAAAATGTGCCAGTGATCTGTGATAGCTTTAAAGCTGCATCAGATCGTCAAAAGTCATATGCAGATTTGAAACATAAAGATATTGAGTTTCAGATCAGAGATCAAGTATTTTTGAAAGTTTTGCTGTGCAAGAAAGTACTCAGATTCGGTCGTAAAGGCAAGTTGAGTCCGAGATTCATTGGGCCGTATGAGATTACAGAGCATATTGGGTCTGTTGCTTATAAATTACAGTTGCCACCTGAGCTAGAAAAGATCCATAATGTATTCCATGTTTCGATGCTCCATAGATACCGATCTGATCCTTCACATGTGATTAGTCCGACAGAGGTCGAGATTCAACCTAATATGACATATGAAGAGGAACCGATTTGTAATCTGGCTCGTGAGATAAAAGAATTGAGAAATAAGAAAATTCCGTTGGTCAAAGTATTGTGGCAAAAGCACGGGGTTGAGGAAGCAACTTGGGAATCAGAGAATACGATGAAGGAACGTTATCCAAACCTATTCACCGGTAAGATTTTCGGGGACGAAAATCCCTAAGGGGGAGAGTTGTAACAACCCAATTTTGACCTTAATCGGAATAGTGATTTCAGGACCACAAATCTGAGTCCTAAAAATATTTTAAAATTATTTTCCGCGTGTTTATTATGTGTGAATTTGTTTGTGTTAAATTTTCGTGTTTTAATTTTGTCATTTAAGTGTCCGATTAAATAAAAGGAGTTAACCGCGTAAAATGTAAAAGTTACATATTAAAGTGTAAAGTGCTAATTTGATAGTGTCTTTTTAATATGGGGTCCTTAAAAGGCAATTAGCCCATTTTTATTGGTGTTGGACGGTAATAGGCATATTATATAAAGATTTTAGATTATTTTATAAAGGGTAAAAAGGTAGTATACATATTATTATGTAATAAATAAAATAAAACATAAACAACCATGCATTTGTTCATCTTCTCTTGACCGAATATCAAATAAAAGAAAAAAGGAAAAACCTAAGCTATATTCGGCACTTTGAAGCTTTGATTTAGGTATGTGTTTTGTTCGGTTTTTGATAATTTCTACGTTTTTGAGATCGTTGCTATGAGATGTATAAAACCCATTCTTCAATTTTAATTTTGATGAATATTTTGAGTTGAGCCATTGATGATAGCTTGTTGTTTTTGTTGTTTAATGATGAAATATGAAATATATGTGTTATATTAACAAACTTTGTCTTTGAATTTTTGATGAATTTGAGTAATTTGGACTAAATTACAAAAATAAATTTTTGAGGGACTGAAATATGAAATAAATGAAATGTGTGGGCTTGTATGAGGACTAGGAATATTCGACCCTTGTATAGTGTAGTCAAATTTTGTGTATTTTGTGTTTTGTGCAAAAAGGACTAAATTGTAAAAAGTGTGAACTATTAGGGGCAAAATTATAATTTCCCCATTTATGTGTTTTTAGGCTAAATTGAATAGAATGGAGTTTAAATAAGCTTAATTTGAATATGTTAGATCAAGAATTAAAGAAATCGGATTTGGATCGGGGAAAGACAAAAGTGGTCGAATAGCCGATTTCACAGTCAAGGACGTCCGAGGTAAGTCCATAAGCATTTAAATGTCTATAGAACTATGATTATATATTTGTTATGTGTTAAATTGAATTATTTGAATTTCTATTCACTATGGCCGAATATGAGTAAGGTGAATTGGCTGTCTTCCGAGCTTAATTCAATCGAGATTCGACGTCCGTAAGCCCCGTACGAACCTTAGGAATAGATAGGATACATATGTCATGACATAGGATATCCGATATGTGTTATCGTGTAAGACCACGTCTGGGACATTGACATCTACTTGTGTTTACGTGTAAGACCATGTCTGGGACATTGGCATCGTATTTGATTCGTGTAAGATCCTGTCTGGGACAGTGGCATCGATATGTGATTACATGTAAGACCACATTTGGGACGTTGGCATTGTACGAGCTTCCGACTATCCGCGTATCCTTTTTAATTTCGAATGGTTGAATGGGCACGTGTAAGTGAAGGTCAATGTGAAAATCGAATTAAAAGGACTCAGGTATGTATATAAATTGTGTTATGAAAAGTAAGGTAAGTTAAATGTTTAATTCATTGTATAAAAGTTAAAGTATGAGCATGTGAACTATGTGTAAGTTCTAATTTTAATGTATTCGACCAAGGTGAATTATGTATGAACTTGAAATTGAGATTTGTGTAAGTTCTCGTGAATGTGTATCAGTTGACTGTTTGATTGTAAATGAATAGATTTAATGTTAAATTATACTTATAGATTTGTATATTTGGTTTTGCTAATTTAGTTGGTATTAACTTGCTTATGACTTACTAAGCTTAAATAGCTTACTCTATGTTTTTCTGTCTACCTCTGTTTTATAGATTTTGGATATACGTTACGAGCTCAGGGATCGTCAGCAAGACTATTCACACTATCGACAGCTTCTTTCGGTACTTACTAAATAGTTTTCGAATATATGGCATGTATAGCATAGTTGAAATGTTGATTTTGGAACTAATGTGTGTATGTAATTAAAAGCCATGCGAAAATGGCTTACTCCTTTTGTTAGTTTGGTATTGAAGCATAGGGTTTTTAATGGTAAAAAATGGTGTATATGTTTATGTCATTTATGTGTATGGTTTGTGGGGGTTTTTAGTTAGTGTATATTCGGCCATGGTATATATATTTGATAGGTAAAGTTTGGTTTTGTGGTTTATCGTATTTTGGGCTAAGATGATGTTTTGATTATGTATATTCGGTTTAGATATAGGTTCATGTTATGTATAATGTTTCATAGTTTAAGTGTGCAGCCGTTTGATATATATATATATAATGGTAATTTTCTAGTATATTTTGCTATGGTGATTCGGTGTATAATGGTAAATAATGAAGTTGTACATGAACATTCTTGGCTGGATAATTATATGATTTGCGAGTGGCATAATTGAATGTTTATGTGTGATTAATGAAAAGAGATTATTGGATCATTGAGTTTGAATTTGTGCATGGGTTGATTTCGAAAATGATATGTGCTAATTAGGTAATTGTAAATATTATTATATATATATATATATATATATTTATATGTGGAATATATTGAAAAATGTTTGATTCGAGTATGTAAGTGACTATGAGATTTGATTTGGTGTTTATGTTATATTGTTATGCATGTATTATAACTTAATAGATGTTATAGAATATTCGTTTAACACATGGGACTTGTAATTTCAATGAGATGTTTGGTGTATATCATGAAGTATAAATCTATTTGTTTTGAGAGTTATACTATAATCAAAATTTTCTTTAGTTGGTTAAGTGATGATAATGAATATAGTTATATAAAATTGGCTAAATTGATACGAGCATACACACATATAATTTGTAAATAAATAAATAAATAAATAAATAACATATATTTAATATTAGACGAATATATATATGTTCGAATATTCCTAGATCAATTGAGTTTGGTTGAGTTGATAAGGAATGTAACTTTGTTTTATTTTGAATGGTTCGGTATGTGCATTTAGCATTTAAAGTAAAGTAATGCAAATTTAGTATAATATGATTTGTACTTGTGCATTTAAATATTAAATGTGGTCAAAATATTTTGTGCATCGCATAGTGATAAATAATGTATATATATATATGGCCATATCATGATGTTATTTATAATATTAAAATTATAAGTTGTACTCATATTATTTTGAATTCGACAAGTGTAGAACATGTTCTATTGCTTAAATGTAAGTTGTATTGAATAAGTGAAAAATTTTATTAGTGCTGATTTGTAAGTTATGATTTTACAATTAAATCTATTTGTGAATAGTTATGTCTGTCGAATTTATAAATGTAGCATTATTCTTGAGTGAGTAAGAGTGTTCAATAATTATGTTTAATCATGTTATGTTCGGTAATGCCTCGTAACCCTATTCCGGCTACAGATACGGGTTAGGGGTGTTACATGATGAATGTATAAAATGTGTTGTTTCATTGTTGAGGAATACCGCGTAAAACTGGTGGAGAACGCTGATTTCAGTGGTTCTGAGAGAGAGGGTTACCTGGGACTTCTTTCAAGCTGAATTCAGAAAGAAATATATCAGTCAACGATTCATTGATCTAAAACGTAAAGAGTTTCTGGAGCAGAAACAGGGCCGAATGTCAGTTACAGAGTATGAATGGGAGTTTGTAAGACTGAACCAATATGCGCGGGAATGTGTTTCAACAGAGGCCACTATGTGCAAATGTTTCATTGAAGGGTTGAATGAAGGCATTAAATTGCTGGTTGGAATACTTGACTTGAATGAATTCGTTGTGTTGGTTGAACAAGTCTGCAAAGCCGAGGAGCTTAGCAAGGAGAAGAAGAAAGCTTATTCTGAAGCTCGTGATGAAAGAAAAAGATCGATGAGTAAGTTTTCTCAACCTTCGATGAAGAGATTTAGAGATTAAAGTAATCGATCAAATGCTTCATTTGGACATGTAATATCCAGGATTTAGGGGTTATGAAATTTTCGCTTGAATGTGTTCATTGTTTTGTTGAGTGCTCTTTGTATGAGTTTTAGGGACTTCGGGAATTTTATAATATAGGGGAATGCCTTAGAAAATATTAGATTTTTAGTCATTAGAAGGGGAGCTAAGCAAGTTTGGCCTTAAGAGAATTAATTTGAGGTTTTAATCACAAGGCAAGTCAATTGGTAAAGTGGTGATGGCGCATAGGTGAATGCATGAGGTGAGAGGTTCGAATCCCTTAGCTAGTAATTGGAAGGAATTTTAATTTTTGTTCTCTTTCCTATAGTGTCGGTCAAGCCTTATCTTGTATGGATGGACTCTTCTTTTATTTTTGGATAGTAGACCAAAGGGAAAAGGAAAGTTAGTAGTTAAGGTAAGGAATCAATATGTTATGGAATGTTTAGGGGACAAAAGGCTTGAAGAGTGGGTGATGTTTTGGAAGTTTTTCCATGGTCATTTGACCATGAACCTAGATGCATAAGGGGCTAAGGGGGTTGGTTTAATTGTGATAGTGATTAGGGGTTGATTGGGAAGAAATGAGGAGGAAAAAGGGGGATTGTGTTGGCTTGTGAGTTGGCCGAATGTGGTATGGGTTTTGGGGGGTGTTAGTTGGCCAAAACTTTAACAATTTGTGCATCTTTTCCCTTTTCTCCAAATTCTTTTCTCTTTATCCGAAATTGTCATTTGCATTTGGTGAAAGCTTTGTTTTGTTTTGGCTATCATATTTGACCAAATTGGTACTCTTTTTCTTCTTTTCCTCTCAAGATTTTCTCTCTTTTTGGTACCAAAATATTACCACTTTTGAAGGCATTTTTCTTTCATCTTTTCTCACTTGACCATTACCAAAAACTCTTTCTTTGTTCAATTTCTTCCATAACCGAAACCCATTTATTCTCTTTTGATCATTTCTCCTTTTCTTTTTCTTTTCCATTCTCTTCTAAAGCCGAAAGTTTCACTCCATTGATACCATTGAAACCGATTGCTTCTAAGCACCAAAAACCTATCATCTTTTTCATTTGAATCTATTTTTCTATTTCATCTTGCCGAAATTTTGGAGTTAGTGATCATTTGCATTTTGGTCTTTATTTTTTTCGGTAAGAATCTCTTCTAGACTAGTTTCTTTACCTCTTTTTTTTTTTCTAACGATTGAAAAGCGAAACTCTAATTTCTTTTATTATCTTTGGCCGAAACTTGATGGAAAGTTCGGGGTTTCTTTGTAGCCAATGTTTAGGGGGGATCATTCGGGATTTGAATTAACCAAGGTAAGGAGATGATGATATTCGGCCAAAGGCCATATCTTTTTAGTGATAATCGATTTCTCATATAAGTGTTATGTAGGTACTGTCGACGTTGTAGGCAAGAGTCGGAAATCTTAAGTATTCTATCGCTTTCCGTGTTTACAAGGTGTGTAGCTTACACTAAAACTCTAATAGATTAATAGTATTATTGATAAAAATGTGTGTTTATAAAGAAATATAAATGATTATGGCTTCGGGTACCATTCAATGGTACAGTGAATTCAGGTACGTTATTCCTTAGCATTTTGTATAAACTTTTAATATGAGACATATTCGATATTTGGCTATGATTTTGGGATAATGTACAAGGCATGATATCTATATCATTAATAATGCTATAAGCATAAATATGAAATGTGTATGATTCCGTTATGATTTTGGGGGTATATGGCATGATATTGAAATAATATGTTATTGCATGGGCATATGGGTAATATTGAAAGGGGAAGTGTTCCGGTGGTTTTACCACATTATCCGGTGACTTCGGTCACGATATTATGAATCCGGTGACTTCGGTCACATACTATGAATCCGGTGACTCTGTCACAATTATCTGGTGGCTATGCCACAATTATAAGGGCGATGTGCATGTTGACTGCAGCAACTGCCTTCGATGGTGTGTAGCGGATGGAGGGTCGATTTAGTAATCCCCACGGTGTGATTGGTAGGTACGGGTGGTGTGTAGCGGATGGATATCTAAGTTGGGTTCGGGATTGCATTTCATTTTATATGTATATGTGATTTAATCAATTATTATTTGCTATATTATGGGCTTTATTGCTATGATCGATTGGACTTTTAGTGTATTGTTACACATTGAGTCTGTTGACTCACCCTTCAATGGGATATCATTTCAGGTGATACACAATGATTTGGACCTGGTCAGCGAGGACTACGTGGTGGCCATTGCTCAACTCAGTAATTGGATTTTCCTTTTTATTAAACTTATTACGTTTTCTTATATATTTCGGGATTTTATTTGGGATATGTTTTTGTAATAAGGCCGCCATTAGCTATGTTACTTTTACGTTTTAACTTATATTCTGCTACGATCAATTTCAACTAAATAATTAAATATTTTCGATAATCGTATAAAAAAATGTTTTGACACCTAAATACTTATGGTTTTCAAAATAATAATAAGTCCTAAATTTAGATCTTCTTTGATAAATAAATTTTTAAAACATAGACTTAATAATTTTATAAATACAAAATTTAAGTACAAAAAGGTCTTTAACAAGTTCGTACTTCAAATCTATTCTTTTATCTCAAAATCACATGTTTTTTCCAAAACGACAAAACGAGTTTTTATTGAGGAGCATACCAGATCCGGTCAGGTCTTGTGGGCCGGGTTTAGGGTGTTTCAACTTGGTATCAGAGCCCAGTTTTAAACACTCAGCCTTGGGTTTTGAAGTCCACAACGTTTTCAAATTTTGGCCCAAATGAATGTTTTTGAAAATTTCTGGTTAAAAATGGTTTTATCGAAGCATGGCACCCGAGTTCTCGACCCAAGTCTGCCAGGTAAGTTCTTTTGTTGATAAATTTATGTGAGTATGTTAATGTATGATATTTTAGTTGATAAGCCTAAGGAAACTATACTTTAGAGACATGGACCCTAGGTATATGTGTATCCTACGGAAAAATCATTGAATAAATCTCTGTTGCATAAGACTTTCTTTAAACAAGAAGTGAAAAGACTCTAATGCATAAAATTTTCGTAAAAACAGATAAGACACTAAGTAGACATGAGTTCTAGGGGACGTGGTCGTCGTGGACGCGGTAGAGGCAGAATGGCTATGTCGGAACCAGTTAGGTCTGGCCAGGGTTCCGAAAATGAAGCTCCGCCACCAGCTGTTGGAGCGGAATTTCAAGAGCAAACTGGAGGAGATGACGCTGTATCGCAAGCTATGCTACGAGTCCTAGAACGAGTAGCAGGAGCTAGTATGGGTAATGGAGCACGAAAGTCAGTGGCTGAGAGACTTAGATTTAACAGAGCCGAGGTTTTTAGGGGAGTATCTGGGGTAGCTCTGAATGTAGCGGAATACTGGTTAGAAGCAGTCGAGAGGATCATGGACGATTTGGACTGCACTGCCGAGGAGAAATTGAAAGGCGCTGTTTCGTTGCTTCATGACGAGGCATACCAGTGGTGGCTCACTGTCAAGGAGAGTATTCCTGCGGATCGAGTGGATTGGGGGTATTTTAAGGTTAAATTTGAAGGGAAATATGTCGGAGCTAGCTACATTGACTCTCAGAGAAAGGCGTTCCTGAATCTGGTACAAGGAAATAAGTCGATAGCTGAGTATGAAGCGGAGTTTCTGCGGTTAAGCCGATATGCCAGAGGGATTGTAGCTACTGATTATGAGCGATGTGTCAGATTTGAGGATGGGTTGCGAGATGAGCTGTGAGTGTTGATTGCACCACATCGAGAGAGAGATTTTGCAGTTTTGGTGGATAGAGCGCGGATAGCTGAAAAAGTTAAGCGGACGGAGAGACAGAACAGAGATTGAGGTCAGAATAAGAATAAGAGGAGCTATGGGTCTTCAGGATCATCCGGGAATTTCCAAAAGAAACCTAGAGTTGATGGGCCGCGAGTTTAGCAAGTTGCTACGGGAGGACAGTACCGTACTTGTGCTCAGTGTGGAAAGATGCACCCGGGAGAATGTTGGAAGAAGACAGCAGGATGTTTTAAGTGCGGATCCAAGGATCATATGATTAGGGATTGTCCATTGGATACAGAGAGGAACCGTCCAGTAAGTCAGGGTTTTAATCAGGCTGGCAGAGGTGGACAGCAGCCGATGAGGGGTCGTGGTTCGAGTGGCAGAGGTAATGGTTCTGGTAGAGGTCGCGGGACTCCGAGCAGAGGCAGTGGTAGCACTGAGGCTAGACAGCCAAGTTTGGTATATGCGGTTCGTCGGAGGGAAGATAGTGATGCACCTGATGTTATCACGGGTACGTTTCTTATTTTTGGGTTGCCCATTATTGCTTTGATAGATATAGGGTCAACTCATTCATACATCTAGTGAGGTATCTGGAACTCTGCATGTGAACTCTGAGATTGTACCTAGGAAGATGACTGTACTTAGTCCTTTAGGACAGACTGTAGTAGTAGATAAGCTCTTTAAGGAGGTGCCTTTAGAAGTTCAAGGGACGCAGTTTCCGGCTAACTTAGTGGAGTTGCCATTTGGAGAATTTGACTTGATCCTAGGCATGGATTGGCTAGTGAAGTATCGTGCGAATGTAGATTGTGCTGCTAAGCGGATGTCACTAAGATCTATGGACGATAAGGAAGTTGTGGTGATGGGCGAGAGACGGAACTACTTATCAAATGTAGTATCTGCTCTTAAGGCAGAAAAGATGGTTAGGAAAGGTTGTTTGGCTTTTCTTATGTTGGTCAGGGCCTTGGAGGCTAAGGAGGCAACTGTTGAAGAGGTCAGAACTATGAGAGAATTCGTGGATGTCTTTCCGGAAGAACTTCCAGGATTGCCTCTGGATCGTGAGGTGGAATTTGGGAGTGACTTGTTGCCTGGAACGGCGCCAGTATCTATCGCTCCGTATATAATGGCACCAAAGGAATTGGTTGAGCTTAAGGCTCAAATTCAAAAGTTGCTTGATTGTGGGTTTGTCCGACCTAGTGTGTCTCCATGGGGAGCACCGGTTTTGTTTGTAAAGAAGAAGGACGGGACTATGCGTATGTGCATAGATTACCGACAGTTGAATAAGCTGACCATCAAGAACAAGTATCCTTTGCCAAGGATAGACGATTTGTTCGATCAGCTTAAGGGAGCTGCGGTATTCTCAAAGATAGATCTAAGGTCGGGGTATCATCAGCTTAAGGTGAAGGAAGCGGATATCCATAAGACAGCTTTCCGAACAAGATATGGGCATTATGAATTTTTGGTAATGCCGTTCGGATTGACAAACGCCCCAGCTGCGTTCATGGATATGATGAATCGGGTTTTTCAACCCTACTTGGATCAGTTTGTTGTTGTGTTTATAGATGACATTCTTGTGTATTCCAAGTCTGAGTTAGAGCATGATGAGCATCTTCGGATAGTATTGCAAGTGCTAAGGGAGAAGAAGCTTTATGCCAAATTCAGCAAGTGCGAACTTTGGCTGAGAGAAGTTGCGTTTTTAGGTCATGTGGTGTCTGCGGAAGGAATAAGGGTGGATCCTCGGAAGATTGAGGCGGTGTTAGATTGGAAACCACCTAAGTCTGTAGCGGAGGTTCGTAGTTTCTTCGGATTAGCGGGTTACTACAGAAGGTTCGTCGAAGGATTCTTCTCGATAGCGGCACCTTTGACGAAGTTGTTGAGAAAAAAGATACCTTTCGTGTGGTCAGATAAGTAGCAAGAGAGCTTTGAGAGGCTAAAGAGGGTTTTGACTGAAGCTCCGGTTTTGATTCAGCCTGAGGCAGGGAAGGACTTTGTGGTGTACTGTGATGCGTCTCACATTGGATTGGGATGTGTTCTGATGCAAGACGGGAAGGTGGTTGCGTATGCGTCTCGGCAATTGAGGTCTCACGAGGTTAACTATCTGACGCATGACTTGGAGTTAGCAGCGGTGGTCTTTGCTCTTAAGGTGTGGAGGCATTATTTGTATGGAGAAAAATCAGTAATCTACACGGATCACAAGAGTCTTAAGTATCTGCTGACTCAGAAAGAGCTGAATCTAAGACAGCGAAGATGGGTGGAGTTGTTGAAAGACTATGATTGCTCTATAGAGTATCACCCAAGCAAGGCGAATGTAGTGGCAGATGCCCTAAGTCGGAAAGTGGTGTCGGATCTAAGAGCGATGTTCGCACATCTTAGTCTTTATGACGACGGAAGCTTGTTGGCGGAATTGCTAGTAAAGCCGATATGGTTGAGTCAGGTGAAAGAAAGACAATTGGTAGATGATGATTTAAGTGTTAAACTACGGCAAGTGTAAAATGGGGAGTTGAAAGATTATGGTGTTAACAGCGATGGAGTTTTGTGTTTCAAGGGTAAGGTCTGTATGCCGAAGGATGAGGAGCTTAGGCGGAGAATTCTTCAGGAATCGCATGGTGGTCCTTATGCGATGCATTCGGGAGGTAGTAAGTTGTACAGGGATCTTCGGGATCAATTTTGGTGGCCTGGTCTTAAGCGGGAAGTTACGGAGTTTGTGAGGAAGTGCTTAACGTGTCAGCAAGTTAAGGCTGAACACCAAGTTCCATCGGGATTGCTTCAGCCGATAAAGATTCCGTAATGGAAGTGGGAGCGTATCACCATGGACTTTGTTAGTGGGCTTCCCCTTACGTCTACTAAGAAAGATTTGGTATGGGTGATAGTGGATCGATTGACGAAGTCTGCACATTTCATACCTGTGCGAGTTGATTACTCTTTGCAGAAATTGGTGAAGTTATATGTGGCAGAGATTGTAAGATTGCATGGAGTGCCGGTGTCAATTATTTCAGATAAGGATCCAAGGTTTACGTCTCGGTTTTGGAAAGCATTACATCAGGCTTTGGGCACCAGATTAGACTTCAGTACGGCATTTCATCCACAGTTTGACGGCCAGTCTGAGCGAGTAATCCAAGTATTAGAGGACATGTTAAGAGGATGCGTGATAAATTTCAGAGGAAGCTGGGAAGAGTTTTTGCCTTTAGCTGAGTTTGCATACAACAACAGTTACCAAGCCAGTATTCGGATGGCACCGTATGAAGCACTATATGGACGGAAGTGTCGCACTCCTACGTGTTGGACAGAATTAGGGGAACGTCAGGTTTTGGGTCCAGAGATTGTGGCTGAATCCGAAGAAAAGGTTAAGGTAATTCGGGCACGGTTGAAAGAGGCATCTGATAGGCAAAAGTCGTACGCAGATTTGAAGTGAAAGGAAATAGAGTTTGTCGTAGGAGACCAAGTGTTCCTAAAGGTTTCGCCTTGGAAGAAGGTGATAAGATTTGGTCGCAAAGGAAAGTTAAGCCCCAGGTTTATAGGACCTTATCGGGTTTTGAAGCGGGTTGTACCAGTGGCATATCAGTTAGAGTTACCTTCGCAGTTGAAGCAAATGCACGATGTGTTTCATGTTTCGATGTTACGTCGTTACCGGTCGGATCCATCTCATGTAGTGCCAGTTGAGGAGGTAGAACTACAACCAGATTTGTCCTATGAGGAGGAGCCGATTCAGATTCTAGAACGGGATATGAAGGTGTTACGGAGGAAATCAGTTCCTCTCGTCAAAGTGTTATGGCGTAATCATGGATCGGAAGAAGCTTCGTGGGAGCCGGAGGAAACTATGCGACAGCAATACCCTCACTTATTCTTGTCAGGTAATTTCGAGGTCCAAATTTTTTTAAGGAGGGTAGAACTATAATATCCAGGATTTAGGGGTTATGAAATTTTCGCTTGAATGTGTGCATTGTTTTGTTGAGTGCTCTTTGTATGAGTTTCAGGGACTTCGGGAATTTTATAATATAGGGGGATGCCTTAGAAAATATTAGATTTTTAGTCATTAGAAGGGGAGCTAAGCAAGTTTGGCCTTAAGAGAATTAATTTGAGGTTTTAATCACAAGGCAAGTCAATTGGTAAAGTGGTGATGGCGCATGGGTGAATGCATGAGGTGAGAGGTTCGAATCCCTTAGCTAGTAATTGGAAGGAATTTTAATTTTTGTTTTCTTTCCTATAGTGTC
Organism: Gossypium australe; assembly: GCA_005393395.2. Classification (NCBI taxonomy): domain Eukaryota; kingdom Viridiplantae; phylum Streptophyta; class Magnoliopsida; order Malvales; family Malvaceae; genus Gossypium; species Gossypium australe. The sequence continues at coordinate 29,028,990 of CM016625.1, read as the reverse complement.
GGTCAAGCCTTATCTTGTATGGATGGACTCTTCTTTTATTTTTGGATAGTAGACCAAAGGGAAAAGGAAAGTTAGTAGTTAAGGTAAGGAATCAATATGTTATGGAATGTTTAGGGGACAAAAGGCTTGAAGAGTGGGTGATGTTTTGGAAGTTTTTCCATGGTCATTTGACCATGAACCTAGACGCATAAGGGGCTAAGGGGTTGGTTTAATTGTGATAGTGATTAGGGGTTGATTGGGAAGAAATGAGGAGGAAAAAGGGGGATTGTGTTGGCTTGTGAGTTGGCCGAATGTGGTATGGGTTTTGGGGGGTGTTAGTTGGCCAAAACTTTAACAATTTGTGCATCTTTTCCCTTTTCTCCAAATTCTTTTCTCTTTAGCCGAAATTGTCATTTGCATTTGGTGAAAGATTTGTTTTGTTTTGGCTATCATATTTGACCAAATTGGTACTCTTTTTCTTCTTTTCCTCTCAAGATTTTCTCTCTTTTTGGTACCAAAATATTACCACTTTTGAAGGCATTTTTCTTTCATCTTTTCTCACTTGACCATTACCAAAAACTCTTTCTTTGCTCAATTTCTTCCATAACCGAAACCCATTTATTCTCTTTTGATCATTTCTCCTTTTCTTTTTCTTTTCCATTCTCTTCTAAAGCCGAAAGTTTCACTCCATTGATACCATTGAAACCGATTGCTTCTAAGCACCAAAAACCTATCATCTTTTTCATTTGAATCTATTTTCCTATTGCATCTTGCCGAAATTTTGGAGTTAGTGATCATTTGCATTTTGGTCTTTATTTTTTCGGTAAGAATCTCTTTTAGACTAGTTTCTTTACCTCTTTTTTTTTAACGATTGAAAAGCGAAACTCTAATTTCTTTTATTATCTTTGGCCGAAACTTGAAGGAAAGTTCGGGGTTTCTTTGTAGCCAACGTTTAGGGGGGATCATTCGGGATTTGAATTAACCAAGGTAAGGAGATGATGATATTCGGCCAAAGGCCATATCTTTTTAGTGATAATCGATTTCTCATATAAGTGTTATGTAGGTACTGTCGACGTTGTAGGCAAGAGTCGGAAATCTTAAGTATTCTATCGCTTTCCGTGTTTACAAGGTGTGTAGCTTACACTAAAACTCTAATAGATTAATAGTATTATTGATAAAAATGTGTGTTTATAAAGAAATATAAATGATTATGGCTTCGGGTACCATTCAATGGTACAGTGAATTCAGGTACGTTATTCCTTAGCATTTTGTATAAACTTTTAATATGAGACATATTCGATATTTGGCTATGATTTTGGGATAATGTACAAGGCATGATAACTATATCGTTAATAATGCTATAAGCATAAATATGAAATGTGTATGATTCCGTTATGATTTTGGGGGTATATGGCATGATATTGAAATAATATGTTATTGCATGGGCATATGGGTATTATTGAAAGGGGAAGTGTTCCGGTGGTTTTACCACATTATCCGGTGACTTCGGTCACGATATTATGAATCCGGTGACTTCGGTCACATACTATGAATCCGGTGACTCTGTCACAATTATCTGGTGGCTATGCCACAATTATAAGGGCGATGTGCATGTTGACTGCAACAACTGCCTTCGATGGTGTGTAGCGGATGGAGGGTCGATTTAGTAATCCCCATGGTGTGATTGGTAGGTACGGGTGGTGTGTAGCGGATGGATATCTAAGTTGGGTTTGGGATTGCATTTCATTTTATATGTATATGTGATTTAATCAATTATTATTTGCTATATTATGGGCTTTATTGCTATGATCGATTGGACTTTTAGTGTATTGTTACACATTGAGTCTGTTGACTCACCCTTCAGTGGGATATCATTTCAGGTGATACACAATGATTTGGACCGGGTCAGCGAGGACTACGTGGTGGCCATTGCTCAACTCAGTAATTGGGTTTTCCTTTTTATTAAACTTATTACGTTTTCTTATATATTTCGGGATTTTATTTGGGATATGTTTTTGTAATAAGGCCGCCATTAGCTATGTTACTTTTACGTTTTAACTTATATTCTGCTACGATCAATTTCAACTAAATAATTAAATATTTTCGATAATCGTATAAAAAAATGTTTTGACACCTAAATACCTATGGTTTTCAAAATAATAATAAGTCCTAAATTTAGATCTTCTTTGATAAATAAATTTTTAAAACATAGACTTAATAATTTTATAAATACAAAATTTAAGTACAAAAAGGTCTTTAACAAGTTCGTACTTCAAATCTATTCTTTTATCTCAAAATCACATGTTTTTCCAAAACGACAAAACGAGTTTTTATTGAGGAGCATACCAGATCCGGTCAGGTCTTGTGGGCCGGGTTTGGGGTGTTTCAGGACATCCGAGTAGAGATCTTCTGAGACAAAGTGTTGGTCCACGAACTCAAGTTTCGATTGAATCAAGTGTTGGAAGAGTCAAAAGCAACAAAACTGAGTGTGGACAGTGTGGTAAACGACATGTAGGAGAATGCTGGGGCAAGTATAACAATAGAACTTGCTACAAGTGTGGATCACAAGATCACTTTATAAGAGATTGCCCAAAGTTAACTAAAGAAGAAAATGTTCTGAATGTGAGATCGAGCAATGTGATGGCTAGAGGTAGACCACCTAGAAATACCGGGAATGTAAGTGGAAGTCAAAGAGGGACTATCGATATAGCTGTGAGATCGGAGGTGAGAGCACCTGTCCGAGCTTATGCTATACGCGCACGAAAGGAGGTGTGATCTCCATATGTTATTACTGGTACATTTACTCTATTTGATACTGATGTGATTGGTTCTACTCATTCTTATGTGTGTGTGAATCTAGTATCAAGTAAAACTCTACCTATTGAGTCTACTAAATTTGTGATCAGAGTATCAAACCCCTTAGGCAAGTGTGTTTTGGAGGATAAAGTGTGCAAGAATTGTCCATTGATGTTTCGGGATATATGTTTTCCATCTAATTTGATGTTGCTACCATTCGATGAATTTGATATAATTTTGGGTATGGGTTGGCTCACTTTGCATAATGCTATTGTGAACTGTAAAAGAAAGAGTATTGAATTGAGAAGTCAGAATGGTGAGATAGTTCGAATTGAATCTAGTGATTTGAAAGGGTTACCAGCTGTTGTATCTGCGATGAAAGCTTTGATGTGAGAGAGGGTTGCGAAGCTTTTTTGGCATATGTGATTGATATAAAAGTGACAGAAAAGAAAGTTGAATCAGTGCTTGTGGTTTGTGAATTTCCTGATGTGTTTCCTGAAGAGTTACCGGGATTACCTCCAATTTGAGAAGTTGAATTTGGTATTGATTTGGTACCGGGAATGACTCCTATCTCAATAGCTTCGTATAGAATGGCACCAACAGAATTGAAAGAGTTAAAGTCTCAGTTGCAAGATTTGACTGATAGAGGATTTTCACGACCGAGTTTCTAGCCCTGGGGTGCTCCTGTGTTGTTTGTGAAAAGGAAAGACGGTACTATGAGAATGTGTATTGACTACAGACAGTTGAACAAAGTGACGATAAAGAATAAATACCCATTGCCTCGTATTGATGATTTGTTTGATCAACTGAAAGGAGTTACAGTATTTTCTAAGATAGATTTGAGATCGGGCTGCTACCAGCTACGAGTCAAAGAGTCAGATGTACCGAAGACTGCTTTCAGAACGAGGTATGGACATTATGAGTTTTTAGTTATGCCTTTTGGACTAACGAATGCTCCTGCAGTGTTTATGGATCTGATGAACCGGATATTTAGACCGTATTTGGCTCGTTTCTTTGTAGAGTTTATTGATGACATTCTGATTTATTCTTGTGATGAGACACAACATGCTGAGCATTTGAGAACTGTACTACAGACTCTGCGTAAGAAGCAATTGTATGCAAAGTTTAGCAAATGTGAGTTTTGGTTGCGTGAGGTTGGATTTCTGGGACATATTTTTTCAACTGTGGGAATACGAGTTGATCCGAGTAAAATCTCAGCTATTCTAGAATGGAAACCTCTGAGAAATGTGCTGAAGTCCGTAGTTTTCTGGGATTAAAGGGATATTATAGATAGTTTGTGAAAAGCTTCTCGATGATTGTGACTCCGTTGACGTAGTTGCTACAGAAAGATGTTAAAATCGAGTGGTCAGCAAAGTGCCATCAGAGTTTTGAGCAATTGAAAGCATTGTTGACAAAAGCGCCAATGTTGGTTCAACCTGAATAGGGTAAGGAATTCATAGTTTACAGTGATGCATCATTGAATGGTTTGGACTATGTGCTAATGCAAGAAGGCAGAGTCATTACTTATGCTTTGAGGCAGTTAAAACCGCATGAAAAGAACTATCTGACGCACGACCTTGAATTAACCGCAATTGTGTTTGCATTGAAGATTTGGCATCACTATCTATTTGGTGAGAAATGTCATATTTATACCGATCACAAGAGTTTGAAGTACTTGATGACTCAGAAAGAAATAAATCTGCTACAGAGAAGATGGTTAGAATTGTTGAAAGATTACTAACTTGTAATTGATTATCATCTGGGCAAAGCTAATGTGGTTGCAGATGCCTTGAGTCGAAAGTCTTTATGTGTTTTGTGAGCTATGAGTACTCAGATTGATCTATGTGATGATTATTCAGTTTTGGCTTAGTTGAAAATTAGGCCGATGTTCATACGTCAGATTTGTGATGCCCAGAAAAATGATGACGAGATGGTGGCAAAACGAGCTCAATGCGATTTGAATTCTAATTCAGAATATCAAGTTGATAGTGATGATTGTTTGAGATTCAGAGATCGGATTTTTGTTCCGAGGAATTCAAAGTTGATTCAAATGATTTTGAATGAAGCTCACAATAGTCGTTTGACTGTTCACCCGGAGAGTATGAAAATGTATAATGATTTGAAGCAGTTTTATTGGTGGCATGGTATGAAAATAGATATCTCTGACTTTGTGTCGAAGTGTTTGGTTTGTCAGCAAGTTAAAGCTGGATATCAAGTTCCATCCGGTTTGTTACAGCCGATCATGATTCCTGAATGGAAATTGGAAAGGATTACAATGGACTTTGTGTCAGAATTGCCTTTATCTCCGGGAAAGAAAGATGCAATATGGGTGATAGTTGACAGATTGACGAAATCAGCTCATTTTATTTCGGTGAGAACATATTATTCACTCGATAGATTGGCTAAATTGTATATTGCTAAGATTGTGAGACTGCATAGGGTGCCACTATCTATTGTATCTGATAGAGATCTGAGATTTACCACGCGATTTTGGAAGAAATTGCAAGAGGCTTTAGCAACAAAATTGCATTTCAGCACTGCATTTCATCTGCAAACGGATGGACAATCCGAGCGGATCATTCAAGAACTCGAAGATATATTGAGATGCTGTGTAGTTGAATTTGAAAGTGCATGGGAAAAGCATCTGTCGTTGATTGAATTCGCGTATAATAAGTCAAGCATCAAAATGGCACCGTATGAGGCTCTTTACGGTCGAAATTGCCGAACTCCATTGTATTGGACTGAGCTGAGTGAGAATAAGATTCACAGAGTTGATCTGATCAAAGAGACTGAGCAGAAAGTGAAAGCGATTTGTGATAGCTTGAAAGCAGCCTCAGATCGTCAGAAATCTTATGCAGACCTGAAACGGAAAGATATCGAATTTGAAGTTGGTAACAAAGTGTTTTTGAAAGTGTCTCCGTGGAATAAAATGCTTCTATTTGGAAGGAAAGGTAAGCTGAGTCCATGGTTTATCGGACCGTATGAGATCATTGAACGAGTTGGATCGGTTGCTTATAGATTGATGTTGCCACCTGAGTTAGAAAAGATTCATAACGTGTTTCATGTGTCAATGCTTTGACGGTACTGATCTGATCCATCTCATGTGATTGCTCCTACTGAGGTTGAAATTCAGTCAGATTTGTCGTATAGTGAAGAACCGATTCGAATTTTGGCACGAGAGACCAAAGAGTTGCGAAAGAAAAGAATTTCCTTAGTGAAAGTGTTATGGCACAAACACAGAGTAGAAGAGGCTACGTGGGAGCCTGAAGATGCTATGAGAGAGCAATATCCACACCTATTCACTGGTAAGATTTTCGGGGACGAAAATCCCTAAAGGGGGAGAGTTGTAACAGCCTGATTTAGACCCCAATCAAAACAGTAGTTTTGAGACCACAAATTCGAGGTCAGAAAAAAATATTTTAATATTATTTTCTGTGTTTACAGTATGTGACTTAGCCTGTGTGAAATTTCTGTGTGAAGATTTTATCGATTGTGTGTTTAATTTGTGAAATGGACTTAATCGCATAAAGTGTAAAAGCTGTGTGTTGATTGTTAAAGTGTTAATTTGACATGGCTTATTAAAGGAGAGGTCCTTATGTTTATATTACACCATTAAATAGTTAATGGATGATAATGGCATGGCATTGGTTGTTATTATTAATGTTCATTAAGGGAAAATTGGTAAAATGTTTAATAAGGTAATAATAGTAAAACAAAAACATGAAATTAGATGAGTGTTCATCTTCCAGCCACCGAAATTAGAAAAGAAATGAGGGTTAGTGAGCTTTGAAGGTTTCGACAAGCTTAGGCTCAAATTGGTATGTGATTTCAACTCAGTTTTTGATAATTTCTACGTTTTTTGTGATTGTTGCTTTGTGTTCTTTCAAACCCATGCTTAAATTTTAGAAATTGATAGAGATTTTGAGATGTGCCATTGATGAACATGTGAACTTTGTGATGTCAGTTGGTGAAATATGAAAGCTTGGTGTTGGGTTAACATAGTTTGTATTTGGATTTTTGGTGAAATTGAGTATTTTGGGCTAAATTGAGAAAAGTGTAAATGGAAGGATTAAAATGTGAAATAAATGAAATGTGTGGACTTGTTTGATCATAGTGAATATTCGGCTAAGCATGGGTGATATGAAATTGTGTGTATTTGATGAATTTATGAAATAGGGACTAAAGTGTCGAAATATGAAAATATGAGGGATATTTTGTAAAATGCCTTAAATGTAACACCCCAAACCCGGCCTAGATGTTATGGCCGAATCTAGCATGTCACATCAAAAGGTTGTTTAAAAGCTTTGCGTTCGTTAAAAACTTTGTATTCCTTTGTGATATTCCAAACTTTGTTGCTTGTGAAAACAAGATTTGCTTAAAATGTTTTCTTGTAAAGATGTTATTATTATTTTCAAAAACTTTGTTTATAGCAGAAATCAGATCCAAAGAATTGCGAAAACGTGATATTTTGAAAACAGTTATTGTCGTTTTAAGAAAACCCAGTGTTTAAACATCTAATAGTTTGATAATAATCGAAATGAAAGTTTAAAAGGAAAATAAAATCCATTGGCCTTATTAAAAAATATTTACCCCGAAATAAATAACATAAAATAAACTTAAAAATGGGATTTACTAATTTTCGTGAGAAGTAACTCCAATGTATGGCCACCACCGAGTCCTCCGCAGTTTCAAACCCTCTAATGCTGGGGCTTACCTGCAAGGTTAAGGGAAAGGGGGTGAGTTACGAGAACTCAGTGTGTAATCCCCTAAACGGTCACTATCTGGGCCTGAGCCCTTACGGTATCAATCTGGGCCTAAGCCCTATAAACATGATAATGCAAACAGAACAAAAATGCAGCCCAACCCAATCCAACCAACACACCACCCGTACCAACCCTACACTCATGTGGGGACCAAGTCAACCCACCCAGCCCTACACACCAAGAACGCAGCCAAGCTGCAAGAATATAAGTGGCTTAAAGTCGTCGGTAGGTCCACAGTCATCTCGGACGACCCGTGCGACCCTAACAATCAAATCGGTGGGTCCACAGTCGTCTCGGACGACCCGTGTGACCCTAACAATCAAATCGGTGGGTCCACAGTCGTCTCGAGCGACCCGTGTGACCCTAACAGATCAATCACTTCCTCCAATCATGAAACCCAACCCATGCAACATGTCGTGTATGTCATGCTCAATCATTAAACGTGTATGCAAAATGGCCATGCTTAGTAACAGTCATTTCAACACATATTAACAGCAAATCAGACACACGCCCACAGTCAAGTCGGTTAAAACACAGTCATACAATCACAGTCAAATCGGTCAAATCATAGCACAAATCAATCATTTACCCACAAGGGCAAATCAGTCATTTTACCCTATAAGGGTATTCCGATAATCCTACCTTACAGGGGTAATTCGGTAATTCTACTCATAACTAATCCATGTATACAGTGCATCTCAAACATAATCAATCATACAATTAACACATACAACATTAGTACTACCACGAGGGTACAACGGTCATTTAATCGGTTAGGGGTAAAACGGTCATTTCACCCCGTAAGGGCATCTCGGTAATTTTACCCGTCGAGGGTATTTCGATAACTTTACCCATGGAGGGTATTGTAGTAATTTCGCAAACCAGGGGTATTTTGGTAATTTCACAAACCAAGGATAGTTCAGTAATTTTACAACCCAGGGTTATTTCGGTAATTTCACAAACTGAGGGTATTTTGGTAATTTCGCAAATAAAGGGCATTTCGGTAATTTCATAAACTGGGGGTATTTCGGTAATTTTGGAAACCAGGGTTATTTTAGTAATTTCATAAATCAGAGGTATTTCAGTAATTTTGCAATTCGAGGGTATTTCAATAATTTTGCAAATCATGGGTATTTTTGGTAATTTTGCAAATCGGGGGTATTTCGATAATTTTACAAATCGGGGGTATTTCGGTAATTTTGTAATTCGAGGGTATTTCGATAATTTGAAAACCAAGGGTATTTCAGTAATTTCATAAATCAAGGTATTCTAAACAGAGATAACGATGCGAATAGGCCTAGGGCCCATTTCTCGGCCCAAATGGACCCACACGTTCTTGTGGCCTATTGTGTCGGTGCATCGGGATATGAAGGTTGGGACCAAGGTGTTGTCGTCAATCCAACTAGTCGAAGATGTTTCGTATGGGAGAAACATTAACTCAATAGAACAGAATGCTATGAAAACCCCTTCGAAAAAGTTAGTGGAGCATGAGACCAATATGAGGCCTGTGAAGTCGACTATGGAGTCGCCACCTTTGGGAAAGATGGGTTGTGAATCGAACTTCGAGGGGAAAAAGCGATGCAAAAGTAGTCAAAACGAGTAAATCCTATGAGTAAGGTACATTGTGAACACTCTATAGTGTTTTGAATTCTGACTTGTTGGCTTGGCAAGGTCGTAGGGGCCCTTTCAAAGTTCTTAAGCAAGGAGGACGAGGGACTATGGGCAATACGAAGCCAAGATGCGAGAATCAAGGGGATTCCAATGGGAACAAGTCAAATTTTGGGAAAGTTAGAGCGGAGACTTCTTACCAACGAGATTTACAAACGAGTGCAACAGTTTAAGTTAAGAGGCGACAGAAGCCGAGGTAAAGGTTTTGAAAGAAAGGCCAACCTGATCGCAAGACAAGTCGGGAATAAGCTAAGGCAACGAGAGAGTTCCAAAGTGAATCAAGTTAGTGTCATTCGGAAGTTGCAATGAGGGCGTTGCTTGAATGGGTGGGGGAGAATGTCACGGGCCAAAGTATAAAGCCCGTGACCATGGTACAGGATGTGCCCCATGGAGGTCTATCGATTAGATGGGAATCATTTAGCCCACGAGAATTGGCCTGATTCCAAGAACTGTTGGAGAAGCTTATCAGATTGAAGCCTGGTTGGCCCAATAATGAAGATATGGCAACAAAGGCTATTTTTAGTAAATATGGGAATCATATCTTGTAGATTTGATTTGATATGATGTAATCTTGTAAATTCCTAAAATCAAGGGATAGGCTAATCTCGTCCGTCGATGTAATTTGATCTTGACCATATGTTTTGGGGGAACTCAACTATAAATAAAGAGCCTCCCTCTCATTTGTATCTCATCCATTATAAGTTGAATTCTTAAGAGTAATAGAATTGTTTGAGCATTTACTCAAACACTTTGTGTGCGTTCTTTCCATGGCTTTCTGTTGTTCTTTTGTATCTTCTTTTGGCACAATTGCTTCCGCTATACAAATTGGTGCCTTAGAAGAATTCTAAAGGAATCCTCGCTTTTGGGAGTAAAGGCTGACTTAAGCGAGTTTGGAGCGAACGGATCGCCTAAGGCTGTATGGATCGCGAGACGAAAGATCTAGCCCCGTGACACTAGAAGCTGTGTATGTTGCCTGATTAAAATATACAAATAAAACATTATTTAATAAAATTTAAATTTTTTATAAGTAGGAGCTGGTAACTGAGTATTTAAACATATAAATAATTATTTTATCTTTTAAAATTTATAAAAAAAAGTATGAGTTTAATAAGTGAAATAAAAATTTAAAAATGTTTATTTATTCATTATATTTAATTTATATAAATAATTTAAAATTTATAAAATATTAAATTTATCTAATTTCATTTTTATAAAAATAATTATTAATAAATAATTATAAAAATATTATGAAATAAATAATAAATAGAACAAAGAACAAAATAAATAGAAGGAATAAGAGAATTATGAATTTTTACTTAACGAATAGGGATGTTTACAATGTTTCTTCAAAATTTATATTCATAGACATAAGAAGTATAAATAAATTAAAAGTCTAATTTTAATTAATATTCGAGTCCTAAAGTACATTAAACTTATATTGATCTTGATGGAAATCCACTTAATAATAAAATATTCATAACTTTCCCTCTTAGAAGTCTATTGGTAGATAATATGCTTTAGTAAAACCTTACCAAGATAAAACCCCCATGGGAAAAAAATAGTGAAGGAAAAATAGTACACTTATCTATAATCCACATAACATGATGCCTAATTAAAAATCTTACCAAGAAAATTCAATTGAACAAAACCTCGATTAAGGAGAAAAAAGTACAACGTGTATTTACTCTTCCTTATGACAACATCACATGATATCTCATACTTTGCATATTCCAATTTTGAATACTAGTTTTTCAAATAATTACTTAAACGGATTTGCTAGATGCTTATGTCATCATTCTTTTAAATGTCATGAGTGAGAAAGAATTTTGGGGAAATATATTTTGATTTCTTGAGGAGTTCCAACAATAAGCATGTCATTTTTTTATCATTATCCTTCTATAAAAATATAAATAGGTATTTTGGATCATTTTATAATCTTCATTCGGCTACTATTCACCAAGTCAAATTTACCATATATGTTCAAATCATTGTCATTCATATAAATGTTTATGCAACCATATTGAACAATTTCTCAAGAATTTTTGTATACTTCTAACATTCTAAATCCTTCAAGGATTTTAATGTGAACTTCTACTATATATTGATTTATATAAAGATTGTAACAACAATCATGAGACACATGTCAAATAAGAACTATCAGACTACTAAGATATCTAAAGGTTATTGCATCCACCACAAAAAAATATTAAACAATTTATGATCAATGCTAAGACTTAGCGAAAAACTTCATTTGCCTAATTTTATTTTCGCAAAATTACTCAATTGTACCCTACTTGCTTTATGCCTTTAGATATTTGGACTACTACTCCAAAAACTTCCCGAATTTAATTCGACTTGAATTGCGTCTTTATATTTTGGCCAATCTATTTCATATCTATATTTCTCAATAAATTTCTTCAAGATCCTCATTTTCTTTCATCATTTCAACAATAATATTGCATGCAAAACTGTTGTCAACAACTTTTATTCGCGATTCCATATTTTTATATTAACATAACTTATCGAGATATCTTTATTTTCATAATTTCCATTGTCAATTTTAGGTACTTGAATCTCTTTCGGAGTTTTAATAGTTAGTTATGTCTTAAGTCTCTGCAAGAGCACCGCCTTCACTATATGATTATCTTGATTTATTATTTTCTTTTCATCTTTGGAACCAATCTATCATGCTTCAGGAATGCATTAGTTTCATTTATTCAACAAATTTTCCTACTAGGACTTTGACACATCAATTGATATATAAGACTTGGTTATTATTATTAGGTCAGTAAATACATTTGACATTTAACTTGCTATAATTCATTCCAAATAATTATTTCATCCAACTATTATTTCTCTCCTCCTAATATTGGAAAAAATGTCAACTCAAAATAATAAATACCAAATTGTATCATAATTGAATCTTTAATTTGTTCAAGACATCTAATAATACAATATTCATAATTAATACATATTCCCTACTTTATTTGAATACTCATTTAGTGCATTATGGTAGAACAACTTGAACATACATCGCACATTCAAAAATTCTAAATTGGATTGTATTTGACTCCTGACCAAAAGCTAATTATAATAAGGAGTTTTTATCATAACTTATTAGTATGATGCGTACACGCGTTGAATCATATAAAATATCATATCCTTATACATATAAAAAAATTATTCTCAAAAGATATGGTTTAGCTACTAACTTAAGGCATTTAATTATTATTCTACTAAACCATATATAAGTATAAACAACAAGCTTTTGCGATAGTTACTCACATAGATAATCTAGTTTACAATAATCATTGAAAGTTTGAGCAATAAACTCGCAAACATTAGCAAGAATTGTCTCAATTGCATAATTTGATTGTTTTGTTCATAAACAAATCAAGTAATCTCTCAAACTATAGGTTGCGGGTTGATAACTCACATGTGGTTGACTTGTAGCTGCATATACCAAAGTTATATCAAATATCCACTTATTGGATAAATTGGCCCATGTTTCTTTCATAAATGTAAGAGATTGAATCTCAACTTTTGCTAGTGAGGTTTAATAAATCTTCTTTGAGAAGAAACAACACTTGATAAACAAAAAATCCTCATGTAACATCCTGAATAATTGGGTCTGTGCATTTTATGTGTTTGAACGCTTAAAATATTAAATTGGGAGTTTGAGATACAAATAGGGCTCAAATTGGGTTGAGGCCTTGTTTTAAATATTTTATTTAAACACTCTAGGGGGCTTAAATTAAAGTTTAGTGGTTTAAGTGACATATTGGGCTTGTGGCCCAACAACTAGGGGCACAGTAAAGGGGAGCTATAGTGGCATCACTTGTGCATGAGGAAGGCCCAAATTTTGGCAGCTTGAAGCCAAGATTTAGGGCTAAAATTCGGCAATTAAATGAGCAAGGGGGCGGCACAAGGCTAAATTTTAGGAGATTTTATTATGTTTAATTTTAAGGATAATAGGCAGATAATGAAGAGAGGAATTAGGGCTATTTTTGAGGAGATAACGGATCAAGATAAGGGAAAAGATGAGAGCTCATCCAATAGACTAGAGTTGGCCGAAAATTTGACTCTGTAAAGGGGGGGAAACGGTTTTGGTAAAAGCTATAGGGTGTGCCGAAATTGCTATCAAAGTTTTCATCTTTCTTCCTCTTTTCTTTGCCGAAATTTCTACCTTATTATTCCTCTCCTCTCTTTTCTTTTAGTTAGCCGAATCTCTAAGTCTCTTCTTGCTCCCTCTTTTCACTTTTCATTTTAGCTGAAACCACATCAGTTCATTCTTTTTTGGGATTTTCATAAAAAGCCGAAACCACTAAGATCTCACCTTCTGAAGTTGCCGAATTTTTTTCAAGGGAGTCTGCTAGTGCCGAATTTTGAAGGGAACAATAGGTAAGTGTTAATTTCAGGATTTCAATGATTTTCGGCTTTTCAAAGTCCTTAGCCGAATGGCTATTAGAAATTAATCTATTATTTCACTCTTATTTTCGGCATTCTAGGATCTGAAGATGAGTCAATCGTGTAGATCTCTAAGACATAAGTTCAGTAATACTCGAATCAAGGCACTTTCAGGATTTCAAGGTAAGAAAGTCTATTGATTTTAGTATGTATAAACGGGTAGAACACTAACCATGGCCGATTATAGGAGAAGGCCTATTTTTCATATCTTTTCGGCTTTTTGAGCAAGTTGTAGATCGGTTTAGCAAGAGTATCGACACTAATCAGGTGTGTAATTCTCCACACCATCTAGATCTGTTTGATTAATATATGATTATAAGTTTTATATGTTTTGATAAATGCCGAAATCCCGACATAATGACGGAAACCCAAAGAGGGTAAAAGCAAATCACCAGGTTAGTGAATGTTCTGATTAAAAGATATAAGAATATTGATTTTATGTGATTGCATGGGTTGGGTTTGTTGAAAGGAGGAAGTTATATGTTGTAGCAGTTTTTACCGTGATCTGTGTAGCGGTATTTACCGTGATCTGTTGTAGCGGCTTTTTGCCGTGATCTGTTGTAGTGGCTACGGCCATGATCTGATGATGAGCAGCACGACTGCCATCAAGGCGTGTAGCGGTGTGGGTTGATTGTAGAAATCCCCAATGGTGTGAATGGCTGGTACGGGGGCGTGTAGCGGATGGACACCTAGGATATGGGTTGGGCTTTGCATATTATTTTTGTTATTCATATTTTGATTATTCTGTTTTATGGGGCTAAAGCCCAAATCTAATGGTGCATGAGGGTTGCGCACTGAGTCTCGCGACTCACCCTTTAATTTTAACCATCTCAGGTGACACTTAGGCATCGGACCGGGCTGGAGAGGAGAGCAAGGTGGCCATGCGACAGAGCAGTGAGGATTCAGCAAAGAAAAAGACTTAGTTTAATATTTTATTTTCTTTTAATTAATGGGTTTAAATTTCCTTGTAATAAGGCCATGGGCCACTAGACTACCATTTATGTTTTGGGATTTTGTTGGGCTTTTATTATTGGGCTTTTATTTTAATTTTTATGTTTTCAATTAAGATAAGACTTGTATGAAATTTCAGTTTTCATTTAAAATCCACCAAGATAATTTATGATTTCGAAATAAAGGTGTAAACCTAGTAATTGCTTTCCAAGATGCGACATGTTTTGTAAAATCTCTTAAGTGACATACCAGATCCGGTTGTAGCGTTTGGGCCGGGTTTGGGGTGTTACACCTCAGGTTCTTTAATAAATATCCATGTAAATTCTTATCTTGCCACATAATTATTGTTCGAGATGGTCTAACCGATCATTCCAACTAATTAGTATATTTGAACTAGTAAACTTCTAATTTACTATACACGTGATTCAACAATACTAATGTAAACTTCATGTTTACCACCTCATATGATTTAACCATACTAATATAGATAGTAACCTACAGAAAATATAGACAATATTCATATATATATAAAATGATCTATCATTGATTTTAATAACATACCTTATGTACTTTGTAGTAATTAAATAGTTTTAAAACCATACAACCATATATTTTCTTTGCATAGGTGTATGCACAAATTAAGCCAAACATATGAGTATATCTTAAATACATACCAATTAAAAGTTGAAACATAGGATAGAACTATTAATTTAAATTTCAATATCAATCTTATTATCCGTCTTTACATTATCTTCATTTTCCCATTTTTGGTGGTGAGAAGAATTATTATGACCACTCCTTTTTACTATTATAGAGCGGCTTACCACATTCGCATCCAAGACATTCACATCCAAATTTACGTTTTTCAGATTTGTTATGTATTGCTGCATTCGCTTCAGGGAATGGAGTAGATCTAGTAGGATGGGCTATACGATTTTTCATTTAATAGCTCTTTATTTTATTCAGCAACAAGTAAAATATGATATTAATTTACAAGATAATTTTTTTAAAAAAAAATATTGCTACTGCAAAAGCATATTTGAAGCATGAAAAGTTGAAACTTTTTTCTTTAACAATATCTCATTAGTAATATTCTCCCATATAATTTTAATTGACGACTTATCCTAAATATTGTAGAGTTATACTAACTCACAGTTTTAAAGTCTTGAAACTTCAGGTGCATTCAATCATAACAAGCTTTCAACCCTCCATGGGGATGATGACGATGGAAGACGACAAAGATAATTGCAATTAATTTAACAGTCAATCAAGTCTTTAAGCATAAGTAGCATGCATTCAATAATCGAATCTTTCTCTGCCCTTTTTAAAATCAAAATAGATAGATATTCATTGTAACAACCCAAACCCGGCCCAAACACTATGGTCGAATCTGGATCGTTACGGGGAAAAAATCTTTTCGAAACCGTTTCTAAACCCATTAAGCTTTGTTGAAAAAAAAAAACTTTTCGGATTGGATTATCCTGATTAAATCATACTTAGTGTTTATTTAAAAAAAATATTTATGTCAAGTTATGAAACAAGTTTCAACTGTGCCCGTTGGCATTTTAAAATATTTTCGTGTTTAATTGGAAAATGTGTAATTTAAGTTCAACAATAATTATATCCGAGTTTAAGATAATATCCAACATACGAAAATAAAAAAAAATAAATAAAGTATCAGGAGGCCTTATTACAACCAAATTAAATAAACCCAAAGTAAATAATTAAATAGAAATTAAAGTCATTTAAATTTAATTCCACTGCATGGCCACCTCGAGTCAACCCGGCTCCACATCCGCGATCTAAGTGTCACCTGAAAAATATAACGGAGAAGGTGAGTCACCAAGACTCAGTATGTAACCCTTCCCCCATTTTAAAGCATTTTCATACACATCAAATAACAAATTAATTATGCAAATCATCATGTGTCCCAACCTAGCCAGCCATACGCCACTGTCTACCCCGTTGTGGTACCAAACCACTGGTGGTGCCAAACCACTGGTGACATATAGTCACGTTGTGCTACCAAAGCACTGGTGTCCGTAGACACAAATCGGGTGATGGGGCCAACCCATCGTGTGATACCAAATCACTGGCAGACGATCCCATATCTCTAGTGGGGCCAACCCACGGTGGTGTTAACCACAGGGATAAGTCGCTATTGAGGTACCAAACCTCTGGAGGTACCAAACCTCTGGTGACCGTAGTCACAGTGTGTTACCAAACACTGGTGCCCGTCGGCACATTATCACTGCCCCCTCCACTCATCAACCCACATAGTCAACAGTCACATATAGATTTATCATATGTATTATCACAGCATGCTTCCCAAAAGCATAAAATAGCAATCATATGCACAGGTACTTACCTGGTTACCCCGTATACCGTTATGGTATTCAAGCCATTGCTACATACATCAAATTAGCAATCACATTACTTAGCATAATTTAATAAGTTAAATGGTGTGTATGTACACACCTGTTACCACGATAGCCTTAGATCCTGAAGTTAGTCAATCGGCCACACTCTAAGTCCTTGCCCCTATATTCGGCCAACTATCAAGGTTAGTATGGGCCATTCGCCAAACCAAAAGATTTAAAGGGATCATACTTTGTACCCGAATCCTTACCCAAATCACTTTGAGTACTAGCCTCAGCGTTCGATTTTGCGAACCTGGTTTACCAACTTCACTTAGTCAATTAATAGCACTAATAACCATAGCCTTCGGCTTTTAAATACTAATATAAGCCTTACCTACACTTACCAAATTCGGTTGGTAGAAGATGGAGCCTAGATCGCCTGATTCCAAATATCTCAGAGTCCCTACAACATTTCGGTTTAGACAAAAGATAGCCAAATATCAGTCTGTGCCGGACTCCTTTTTTTCCCATGCTTAAATCGACAGAATCATAAAAGAGAACAACAAAAAAAAAACCATTCGGCTATGCCCTTTCTTACCTTCTTTAAATCGATTGAAGACTAACTTCCGAAGAGCCTTATATTTCCTTTAGTATTCGGTTAACAATGCTGCCAAGGAGGAGTGTGAGATTCGGTTCTTCAAGGGGGTGTATTCGGCTATTGAAGGAAAGAAAATAATGGAGATGGGAGGGAAAAGAAGTTTCGGCTTAAGGGATTTGGGAGGCTGGAATAAAAATAAAAGAAGAATGAAGAAGGAGGGCTAGGGATTTCGGCAAGTAGAAAAATGAAGAAAAGAAAGAAAGGTGCTAGGTTGCTCCTTTTATAGACATTCGGCCCCCCTCCTAGCAGCCTTGCCGTCCACACTACTCCACCAAGGAGTTCAAAATTCGGCCATTACCTAAAATTTCTCTTGGCCACACATTTGTATTAATTCAAAATAATTGAATTAATCTTCAAATAATCAATCAAATCCACTTAATCTAATATCCCTAATATACAAATAATATCCCTTTTAATAAAATCCTTAATATCCATATAATAATATCCTTTATTAATCAAATAAAACCCTTGATTATCCTTATAATATAATCCTTTTAAAAGCTCATATTATCTTCTAATAATATTAATAAAATAAAAGAGTTTGAAGAGAGAAAGTCTCCCCCCCTGTGCCGTCCAAATAAGTAACAAAAAGGGAACTCCGCGACTCGAACCCAGCTCCCCTTGTTCCCCCTTGTGGCGTCACATGTAGCTCTTAAGTGGGCTTACTTGCCACTTAGTCTAGGCTCATTTTATGTCCAAATTATCCCCATTTATTCTTTTAACACCCTTCTGCTAAGGCTCCTTACCTTTTAAGTTAAAAACTGAATTTTCTACCAAATCGAACCAACACAAAGCCTTAAATTGATCATTATTATTCCATAAATAATGACACAACAGTTCATACATAAGAAAAATAATTTGTTTCCAAATAGCCCCGTTTTTGGGATGTTACAGTTCTACCCCCCTTAAAATAAATTTCGTCCCGAAATTCCTTGATCAAAACAGGTGAGGGTATTGTTGCCGCATCACATCCTCGGGCTCCCACGTGGCTTCCTCCAAACCGTGGTTCCGCCATAGTACTTTCACTAAGGGCACTGACTTCCTACGTAAAACCTTCACATCTCGATCCAAGATCTGAACTGGTTCTTCTTCGAAAGATAAGTCCGCATCCACCTTGATCTCTGCCACTGGCACAACGTGCGATGGGTCTGACCGATACCGTCTCAGCATTGATACGTGAAAGACGTCATGTATCTGACTCAGTTCTGCTGGCAACTCTAGCTGATAAGCTACCGGTCCCACTCGCTTTACAACTGTATATGGGCCAATAAACCTTGGGCTCAGCTTCCCTTTTCGCCCAAATCTCAACACCTTTTTCCAAGGCGACACCTTAAGAAAAACCTTGTCACCAACCTCATACTCCATCTCCTTGCGCTTCAAGTCAGCATAAGACTTCTGTCTATCCGATGCTTCCTTAAGACGATCCCGAATCGCCCTAACCTTGTCCTCAGTTTCTGCAACCAATTCTGGACCCAAGACTTGTCTTTCACCTAACTCCGTCCAACATGTAGGAGTACGGCATTTCCGTCCATACAATGCTTCGTACGGTGCCATCTGGATACTCGCTTGATAGCTATTGTTGTAGGCAAATTCCGCTAATGGTAGAAATTCTTCCCAACTACCTCGGAACTCCAAGACACAACCCCTCAGCATATCCTCCAAAATCTGTATCACTCTCTCTGATTGTCCATCGGACTGGGATGAAAGGCTGTACTGAAATCCAACCGTGTACCCAAAGCTTGATGCAATGCTTTCCAAAACCTCGACGTGAACCTCGGATCCCTATCCGAGATAATCGATACTGGCACACCATGCAATCTGACTATCTCAGCCATATACAACCTTGCTAGCTTCTGGAGTGAATAATCCATTCTTACAGGTACGAAGTGAGCTGACTTGGTTAACCGGTCCACAATCACCCAAACTGCGTCCTTTTGCTGGGCGTAAGGGGTAGCCCACTAACGAAATCCATAGTGATCCGTTCCCACTTCCATTGAGGGATCTTTACCGGTTGAAGTAGCCCTGATGGCAACTGATGTTCAGCCTTAACCTGTTGACATGTCAAGCATCTTCCTACAAATTCCGTTACTTCACGCTTCAACCCAGGCCACCAAAACTGCTTCCGCAAATCCCCATACATCTTGTTTCCTCCCGGATGCATAGCATATGGGCTGCTATGAGCATCTTGGAGAATTTTCCGCCTCAACTCCACATCTTTTGGCATACATGCTCGCCCTTGAAAACATAGCACTCCATCACTAGATAGACTGTACCCTTCCAAACCACCATCCTGAACTTGCATTCTCTTAGCATTTAACCCTTCGTCCACTAACTGCTTGTCCTTAATCTCCTCGATCCATGTCGGCTTAACTTGAAGTTCTGCCAAGAGACCCCATCGTCATATAGACTCAGCCGAGCAAACATCGCTCTTAAGTCCGTCACAACCTTCCGGCTCAACGTCAGCTACGTTAGCCTGCCTGGATGGTATTCGATTGAACAATCGTAATCCTTTAATAGTTCAATCCACCGACGTTGTCTCAGATTCAGATCCTTCTGAGTCAAAAGATACCTCAAACTCTTATGATCGTGTAGACTATCGACTTTCTCCCCATAAAGGTAGTGTCCATATCTTCAGTGCGAAAACGACTGCGGCTAACTCCAAGTCGTGAGTTGGATAGTTTAATTCATGAGGTCTTAACTGACGTGATGCATAGGATACTACCTTCCCTTCCTGCATCAGCACACATCCCAAACCAGTATGGGACGCATCACAATAGACAGTAAACAACCTTCCCGCTTCAGGCTGTACCAAAACTGGAGCTTCCGTCAAAATTTTCCTTAGCTTATCAAAGCTTTCTTGCTGCTTCTCCGACCATACAAATGGGACTCCTTTTCTTAGTAGCTTCGTCAACGGTGCTGCGATCAGAGAAAATCCTTCTACGAATCTCCGATAGTACCCCGCTAGCCCCAGAAAACTTCGGATTTCCGCCACTGACCTAGGCGGTTTCCAATCCAATACCGCTTCAATCTTGCGAGGGTCCACCCTAATTCCTTCCGCCGACACTACGTGACCTAAGAAAGCTACTTCTCTTAGCCAAAATTCGCACTTACTGAATTTGGCATATAATTGCTTCTCCCTTAGTACTTGCAACACTATTCGTAATGCTTGTCATGCTCTTCCTCCGTCTTAGAGTACACCAGGATGTCGTCAATGAATACTACGACGAACTGGTCCAGGTACTGCTGAAATACTCTGTTCATCAAGTCCATAAATGCCGCGGCGCGTTGGTCAACCCGAATGGCATTACCAGAAACTCGTAATGTCCATACCGAGTCTGAACGCCGTCTTGTGAAACATCAACTTCCTTCACCTTCAATTGATGGTAACCCGACCTAAGGCTATCTTCGAGAACCGAGGCACCCTTCAGTTGATCGAACAAGTCGTCAATCCGAGGCAACGGATACTTGTTTTTTGATCGTTAACTTGTTCAACTGACGGTAGTCGATGCACATCCGCATGGACCGTCCTCTTCTCTTGACAAACAGCACAGGTGCCCCCCATGGAGATATGCTAGGTCGGATAAATCCTCTATCCAGAGCTCCTGAATTTGAGCCTTTAGCTCCACTAATTCCTTAGGTGCCATTCGATATGGTGCTATAGACACAGGTGCCGTTCCGGGTAGCAAGTCTATACCGAATTCGACTTCCCGATCTGGAGGCAAACCTGGAAGTTCTTCGGGAATACGTCAGCAAATTCCCCAACCGTTCGAACCTCAACTACTGACTCCTTAGCTTCCAGAGCACAGATCCTAACCAAATATGCCTCGAACCTTTTCTTGACCCTTTTCGGCTTCAAGGCCGACACCACATTGGATAGGTAATTCCTTCTATCACCTATCATAACCACTTCATCACCCTCAGCCGTCTTAAGCACCATGCGCTTAGCCGCGCAATCCAAACTCGCCTGATACTTAACCAACCAGTCTATTCCAAGGATCAAATCGAACTCTCCGAAAGGTAGTTCCATCAGATCGGCTACAAATACGACCCCTTGGAGTTCTAGGGGTACACCTCTATAAAGTTTGTCTACTACTACAGAGTGTCCTAGGGGGCTTAGCACAGTCATCTTCCTAAGAGTAGTCTCAGAGTCTAGGTCCATAGTCCCTACCACTATAGCAATGTACGAGTGCGTCGAACCCACATCAATCAATGCAACATAAGGTAAACCAAATATTAGAAACGTACCGGTTATGACGTCCGGTGCGTCTCCCTCCTCGCGACGCCTCGCGGCATAGACTAAGCTAGGCTGCCTAGCCTCTGTGTTACCCGAACCTCTGCCCTGAATTCCACGACTTCGGTTGGAACCATTGTTTCCTCTGCCATTACCCCGACCCCTCTGCGGTGGTCCAACATTTCTGCCCTGAGCGCGATTCTGACCTTCTGGCTGATCCTTAGCGAGGACAGTCCCTTACCCGATGCTCCAAAGACCCACACTCAAAAATTCCACACTTGGTTGGAACCATTGTTTCCTCTGCCATTACCCCGACCCCTCTGCGGTGGTCCAACATTTCTGCCCTGAGCGCGATTCTGACCTTCTGGCTGATCCTTAGCTACCTTTGAGGACAGTCCCTTACCCGATGCTCCAAAGACCCACACTCAAAACAACCTTTGTTACCGGTCCAACAACTCCCCCAATGGGTTTTTCCACAGCGGTTGCACTGAGTTGGCCTTTGATTAGTAGTCGTGGGCCTACCGGTCTGATTTGGCCCACTCTGCCTAGCCCGCTTCTGAGCATTAGCGCTACCCGATCCAGCTGACCCAAACCTCTCTTTTGGTTATTCTTACTATAGTTTTGTCTCACAGTCTCCTTAATCCCTTCGGCCACCTTGGCCTTCTCCACTAGGGACGAGAACTCACGAACCTGCTGCGGGGCGATTAGCAATCTCAGATCATCTCTGAGCCCGTCCTCAAAGCGGACACAGCGCTCATGTTCGGTGGCTACGATTCCTCTGGCATACCTACTCAGCCTTAAAAAACTCCGCCTCATACTCGGCCATCGACTTAGTTCCTTGCACTAGACCTAGGAAGGCTTTCCTTTGGGCATCAGTGTAACTAGTGCCCATCATCAGCCGCGGCTCCATCCGGACTGTCAGCCACCACTGGTACGCCTCATCTTTAAAAGCGACACCGCCCCTTTCAGCTTCTCCTCCTCAGTCAGGTCGAGATCATCCATAACCCTTTCCGTAGATTCCAGCCAATATTCTGCAGCACTGGGCGCCACTCCTGAGACACCACGGAATACCTTGGCCCCGTTAGACCGAATTCGCTCGGGAACAGACTTCCGAGCTCCCAAATTCCCACCAGCCCCGGCCACCATCTCCAACACTCGCAAAACAGCTTGCGACACAGCCTCACCACCGGTCTGGTCCTGCTCCTCAGCCCTGAAAGTAGGAGGTGGTGGTGGCGGTGGTACCTCGTTTTCCGAACCTTGACCTGACCTGACGGGTTTCAGACACCGTCATTCTACCCCTACCGCGTCCACGACGTCCACGTCCTCTAGAACTCATTCTATCTACTGCGCTTTAATCTGATTAAGAAAATTTTATGTGTTAGCATTTGTTTCACTTTCTTATTCGCGAAGGCATTTTATGAACAGAATTTAATTAGGGATTCTTTCGAGCAAACAAGGTTTCAGTCTTCTATCCTAGTTCACACAAAAGTTCATGCATCCATTCCTTAATGCTTTCCATACCTATTCACTCTTCGGACATTTCTGCCCATTTCTAACCCAGGGGTATTTTCGTCATTTCCCCTACAGGGGTATTTTCGTAAAGAAATTTTAAAACTTTAGTAAAGTAGGTCATCTGAAATTCCCAAAACTGGAGGATATTTATAAAATTGTAAAATCGTAATCGTTTTAAAACCAGGGGTATTTTGGTAATTTTGTCAATCAGGGGCAATTTTGTCATTTTGATAGATCAGGAATATTTTCGACAGTTGTAAAACTTCGAGGGTTCCTTTTTGAAAATGTTCCTTTTCAAATAGTAATGTTTGTAAAAATTTCTAAAACCAGGGTCATTTCGGTAATTTTGCAACTTGAGGGCGTTTTCGTAATTTTCCAAAACCAAAATATTTTGTTGATGATTTTCAAAGCTAAGTTGAATATTTGTAAATAGTTGAAATTTTTGAGCAAAACCATTGAACTAATATTTTATGAACCGAGGGCATTTTAGTAATTTTACCCCTAAGGGTATTTTTGTAATTTTTCACAAATCAAGTTTTTCGAGGAAAACGTTGTAAAAATGACGTTCTCAGATTTGAAAGAGTTATTGCAAAAGTTTTGAAAACATTAGGGTTCTTGTTGTTTCGTTCCTTTCAAAACATGGCTAATTCCCTTTTTGGGTTTTAATCATAGTGTTTAGCCTATGACCGAGCCCTTATGGTCAGGGTGAACCAAAGCTACGCACCAGGCAGGATTCGAGTGAAGAGGAGGTGGGTCACGCGGACCGCTTAAATACCAAGCTCTCACCGAACCTTTCTAGACATGCGCACAGAGGTTGCCACACCACTGAGCCCTCTGAGTTAGGGTGAACCGAAGCTACGCACCAGGTAGGATACCTGCGAAGAGGAGGTGAGTCACGAGGACTGCTTAAATACCAGGCTCTTCCGGATCCACTCCTAGACATGCGTACAGGGGTTACTACACCCTAGCTCACTGACTAAGTCATAGGTGGGTTAAGTTCCTTAAGTCTTATGCGTTGTTGTGTGTTTGAGTAATCTAGTCCTAGGGTCAAATCCTATAAGTCTATTCTACGTTCCATGCTTCCTACCCTTCTACAGAATATAATTCACAAAGAATGTTCAGAAGTACTTACCTGGGCGGATCGGTGCCGGAGACTCGGGCCATGCTGTTCAAAATCCAAAAATTATTTCATAAGGCCTTTTAAAACATTTTTGGGCCTTGGGCCCCCACAGCCGAGTTTTGAACTGGGCTCTGATACCAACTTTGTAACAACCCAAACCCGGCCCAAACACTATGGTCGAATCTGGATCGTTACGGGGAAAAAATCTTTTCGAAACCGTTTCTAAACCCATTAAGCTTTGTTGAAAAAAAAAACTTTTCGGATTGGATTATCCTGATTAAATCATACTTAGTGTTTATTTAAAAAAAATATTTATGTCAAGTTATGAAACAAGTTTCAACTGTGCCCGTTGGCATTTTAAAATATTTTCGTGTTTAATTGGAAAATGTGTAATTTAAGTTCAACAATAATTATATCCGAGTTTAAGATAATATCCAACATACGAAAATAAAAAAAATAAAGTATCAGGAGGCCTTATTACAACCAAATTAAATAAACCCAAAGTAAATAATTAAATAGAAATTAAAGTCATTTAAATTTAATTCCACTGCATGGCCACCTCGAGTCAACCCGGCTCCACATCCGCGATCTAAGTGTCACCTGAAAAATATAAAGGAGAAGGTGAGTCACCAAGACTCAGTATGTAACCCTTCCCCCATTTTAAAGCATTTTCATACACATCAAATAACAAATTAATTATGCAAATCATCATGTGTCCCAACCTAGCCAGCCATACGCCACTGTCTACCCCGTTGTGGTACCAAACCACTGGTGGTGCCAAACCACTGGTGACATATAGTCACGTTGTGCTACCAAAGCACTGGTGTCCGTAGACACAAATCGGGTGATGGGGCCAACCCATCGTGTGATACCAAATCACTGGCAGACGATCCCATATCTCTAGTGGGGCCAACCCACGGTGGTGTTAACCACAGGGATAAGTCGCTATTGAGGTACCAAACCTCTGGAGGTACCAAACCTCTGGTGACCGTAGTCACAGTGTGTTACCAAAACACTGGTGCCCGTCGGCACATTATCACTGCCCCCTCCACTCATCAACCCACATAGTCAACAGTCACATATAGATTTATCATATGTATTATCACAGCATGCTTCCCAAAAGCATAAAATAGCAATCATATGCACAGGTACTTACCTGGTTACCCCGTATACCGTTATGGTATTCAAGCCATTGCTACATACATCAAATTAGCAATCACATTACTTAGCATAATTTAATAAGTTAAATGGTGTGTATGTACACACCTGTTACCACGATAGCCTTAGATCCTGAAGTTAGTCAATCGGCCACACTCTAAGTCCTTGCCCCTATATTCGGCCAACTATCAAGGTTAGTATATGGGCCATTCGGCCAAACCAAAAGATTTAAAGGGATCATACTTTGTACCCGAATCCTTACCCAAATCACTTTGAGTACTAGCCTCAGCGTTCGATTTTGCGAACCTGGTTTACCAACTTCACTTAGTCAATTAATAGCACTAATAACCATAGCCTTCGGCTTTTAAATACTAATATAAGCCTTACCTACACTTACCAAATTCGGTTGGTAGAAGATGGAGCCTAGATCGCCTGATTCCAAATATCTCAGAGTCCCTACAACATTTCGGTTTAGACAAAAGATAGCCAAATATCAGTCTGTGCCGGACTCCTTTTTTTCCCATGCTTAAATCGACAGAATCATAAAAGAGAACAACAAAAAAAAACCATTCGGCTATGCCCTTTCTTACCTTCTTTAAATCGATTGAAGACTAACTTCCGAAGAGCCTTATATTTCCTTTAGTATTCGGTTAACAATGCTGCCAAGGAGGAGTGTGAGATTCGGTTCTTCAAGGGGTGTATTCGGCTATTGAAGGAAAGAAAATAATGGAGATGGGAGGGAAAAGAAGTTTCGGCTTAAGGGATTTGGGAGGCTGGAATAAAAATAAAAGAAGAATGAAGAAGGAGGGCTAGGGATTTCGGCAAGTAGAAAAATGAAGAAAAGAAAGAAAGGTGCTAGGTTGCTCCTTTTATAGACATTCGGCCCCCCCTCCTAGCAGCCTTGCCGTCCACACTACTCCACCAAGGAGTTCAAAATTCGGCCATTACCTAAAATTTCTCTTGGCCACACATTTGTATTAATTCAAAATAATGAATTAATCTTCAAATAATCAATCAAATAATCCACTTAATCTAATAATATCCCTAATATACAAATAATATCCCTTTAATAAAATCCTTAATATCCATATAATAATATCCTTTATTAATCAAATAAAACCCTTGATTATCCTTATAATATAATCCTTTTAAAAGCTCATATTATCTTCTAATAATATTAATAAAATAAAAGAGTTTGAAGAGAGAAAGTCTCCCCCCCTGTGCCGTCCAAATAAGTAACAAAAAGGGAACTCCGCGACTCGAACCCAGCTCCCCTTGTTCCCCCTTGTGGCGTCACATGTAGCTCTTAAGTGGGCTTACTTTGCCACTTAGTCTAGGCTCATTTTATGTCCAAATTATCCCCATTTATTCTTTTAACACCCTTCTGCTAAGGCTCCTTACCTTTTAAGTTAAAAACTGAATTTTCTACCAAATCGAACCAACACAAAGCCTTAAATTGATCATTATTATTCCATAAATAATGACACAACAGTTCATACATAAGAAAAATAATTTGTTTCCAAATAGCCCCGTTTTTGGGATGTTACATTCATAGTAAGAGTAATTCATACCAAATATAAAATTTTTCTCATTCACAATTTCAATATAAGATCCATTACAGTGGATGTCTCTAGAGGATTATGCATTAACCATCACTAATGTTGTTCCTTCAGATATTGATATATTAGCTCTTCTCAACTAATTTTTTTATTACCAAATAATGCATTAATATTGGTTCAGTTTTCTACCTGTAAGGATAATATTCATTGTTACATTGTCAGCGAGACATATTTTCTTCCTTAAAGAAAATTAACAGATTTTGAACAAAATATTTAGGCATACGACAAGTATGTGACAAATGATTTTCATATCACATTGATAAGTTATATCTACCCTTTGAAGGGTTATCTTGAGAACTCTCATTGTTCTATTATTTATTATCAAGTTTCCATTTCTAGTGGTTATTATTTTGCCACTTATCACGTCCATGATTATATCCTTAATTTGTTTATACTTGTATTCATCTCGAGGAATGCAACATATCTAGTAGGATGGACTTCTAAATGTCTTAACAGATTCCTTATTTAAAAAAAAAAATCAATATCACAAGAACTTATGTTTGAGTCAACAATCGATATATATAAACAAAAAAAAAAAAACATTTGATAAAAAAAGAATACATACTCAAATATGAAATAACATGGTATTAATATGTTATACCAAAATCCATTATTTTAAAATATTAAATGAATATTATTAATATTATACGACATTATTTTTTTCAAATATTATAAGACATCAGAAAACCCAGTTTAAGCAACGAATAAGTAAAATAACGAAGAAATTGAAAAGATTGAACACAAATATTTTGTGGAAAAACCCCTCCGAAGAGGATAAAAAACCATGGGTAAAGATAATTTTACTAAAATGGAAAAAAAGGAAGAGTAAAAAATATGGAGACAAAACTAAACCTCAAAACCTGAAATAAGAACCCTCAAAACATAAACACAAAATTCTCTGAAAGCTTGTAAAATCTAATACCTAAATGTGTAATGGTTTATCTTTCTAGGGTGAAAAAAGGGTCTATTTATAGACTAAATTTGTAGGTCAAATAATGTTAAAATAACCTATACTAATTAGTTTTTAAGTAGGAAACTAAAAATAAAGTTTAACTAGGAGAAGAAAAGCATAAAAATATGAGGCATAACTCCACAAATCTCCACCTTGACTTGTATTTCCACAACTCTTTCTTTGCCAAAGCCCGCCATAGGCTTATCTCGAACTATGCAGGATATTAACTGACTCAAAGTTGAGCTTAGAAGCTAGAACACTTCTAGTCTTCGACTTCTGCACTACCAAATCAAACCTGAACCTAGTTTGATTTCCACGAACGCAATGCCTTATTTTTTCAAAACCTGCATCCAAAAGAGAACCTCTCTTATACGAAACAATCATACATTTTTCTCTCCTATGACCAAGTTGTCTCTGCTTCAAAAGAGTCGACTTCGACTCCTTAGCAGACAAGGGACGTCTTGTTTCACTTGTCACCATTGATCCTTCTAGAACATAAAGACTACCAATCTTTTTATCTTTTATCAAAACAAGAGCCCCACGGGTTACCTTAATGCTGCTTGACTCGATGTTAATTCTAAAACCCTTCAAGTCCAAAATTCCCAAGGAGATGAGATTTTTCTTTAAGTCAGGTACATGCCTAGCATTTGACAGTGTCCTAATTGTCCCATCGTGCAACCTGATCTGAACAGTACCAATACCGATTACCTTACTAGGTGAACCATTCCCTATGCGCACAACTTCACTTTCAATTGAATTGTATGTGGAGAACCAGTCTTTGTTAGGACATATGTGGAAAGAACACCCCGAATCCATCATCCACTCGGACATAAGCTCGAATCTTTCACTTGTTGACACCAACAAGAAATCATCACCCTTATCGTTGGCCAAATTAGCACCAGCTAAATCTTCCTCCCTGCTCTCAACAACCCTTTTATTTCACAATTTGTAACAATCTGCCTTGATATGACCTAACTTCTTATAATAGCGACATCTCTTGTCTCGCTTCCTTGATGCTACCAAAACTGAGGCTTGCCTATCTAAATTGCTATCTGAACCAAACTCATGTTCAAGTTTGTCTTTGATCAACAAATGACCCTTAACATCCTCGAATTGTAATAGCCTATTTTCGGTGAGATTAGAACAGTGGTTTCATGACCACAAATCCGAGCCCAAAAATAAAAAATTATTTTATTTTATTTTATGGTTGGTATTATGATAGGAAGATCACATGAAAATTTTGATACGAAAATTTTATCGGTTATGTGGTTAATTAGGTAAAGGACTAAATTGCATAAAATGCGAAAGTTGAATTCTAGTAGCTATAAGGATTGAATAGCTATGGAATTCAAAACTAGAGGTCCTTATATGGTAATTAGACCATTAAGAAAAGCATGTAGATTTTTCTTGGTGACTCATCCATGGAAAAATTAGAAATGACTAGGGACTAAATTGGAAATCAACAAAATTAAAAGATGATAGAAAAATAAAAGGAAATTATCATCTTTTCTATTCTTCTTCCCCAAATTTTTTTATGGGAACCCTAGGAGAGAGGAAGAGAACTTTTCAAGATTAGAAATGTATGAAATCAAGTCTCGTTTTTAATGATTTTTATATTTTTAGAATCGGGATAGCCTAATCTTTCTATTTATGGGATTTATTTGAAAAGATAACAAAGGGTAGAAACTTTTTCATTGATGCAAATGCTGGAAATTTGAAATTTATGGTAGAAAATGAAAGATAGTTTATAGATAAACAACTTTTACAAAGCAATTTTTCATGGAAACTTGATTTAGGGACTAAAATGAAAAAGTGGTAAAACCCATGGAAAATTCTAAAATTTTTGAAATGTGTGTGCTGTAAAAATTGTTATTAAATCTTGGTTAGGCTTGGAAAGAGGACTAGGTTGCATGAATTCCATTTTCCGAGCTTAGGGACAAAATTGAAATTTTTGAAAAGAGTAGGGGCAAAATTACTATTTTGCCCAGGATGTAGTAGAATGCAAATGTATGTAAAATGTGATGAATTAATAATTAAATTTTCTTATATAGACTTGGAAAGACCAACTACAGAATTAGATCGAGGGAAACAAAAAGTTCCAGATTAGTTGGAATTCAAACCCGAACAATTGTCAAGGTAAGTTTGTGTAACTTAAATATATGTATTAAATGCTTGAATGGAATGGTGTGATTGTGTTGGTATGTATGAGATGATATCCATAATGAAATAATCATAAGTGTGAAATGTGGACAAATTGTCATGTTCCGGGTGAATGTTGAGAATTCGATGGAATAAGGTGATATTCTTGGACGAGAATAACATTACACATGTTGTATAAAGGATTTAGCCCGGAAGGGTAATCCTAATGTAAGCCTCTTGAGCATATACTATAAATTGGATTTAGCCCGGACGGGTAATCCAAATTAAGCTCCCTAGAGCATGTCCTACAGATAGAATTCAGCCTGGACTGGCAATCCGATTGTGAAAAATGTGGCTCAAGAGTGTGCCTCTTATTATGTGCCCTAATGGGTTCTATTGCACATGAAAATACTACTCGAACATCCATCGAAATCTCATTAATTAAACTGAAAAGACTCTTGAAATATGGAAAGGTAGAATTAATGGAAGTTGTATGTAATGAGCTCATTTATGTTTTACTTGAAATTCATATGAGATTATGTGACCCCTGTAACATGAAAAATTTTCTGAAGTTCTCGGTTTAGTCTCGAACCACTTCCGAAGCATGTTTTAGGCCTCGTAGGCTCGTATAAGGGACTTTATGATTGAATATGAATGGTTTTAATTTGGACGCAAATTTATAACTCAGAATTGTGTGAATGGTTGTGTTATAAGTCCGGTAATGCCTTGAGCCCTGTTCTGACATTGAATACAGGTAAGGGGTGTTACACGAATGAAATATTAACTCTGTCATAAATTAGGGTCTCCCTAAAATACTTGTATGAAGAGGGTAAAGAGCACAATAATTGCATAGTCTGATCTTCATCATCAATCTAAAACTCAACGTTCTTTGAATCAATCAAAGAGTAATAAATTGACTGATGTGACTTCTAAGGTACTCATCTTCGTTCATGCAGAACGTGTACAATAGTTGTTTTAGCATTAATCGGTTAGCTAGAAACTTAGTCACGTAAAGGGTTTCTAACTTTTTCCATAAGGTGAATGTCATTTTCTCCATCAAAATCTCCTACAACACATTATTTGTTAGACATGATTGAATCATGGATAAAGCCTTTTTTGTCTAACATACCCAATTTTGATTTATCCATGTCTGCAGGCTTCTTCTCTGTGAGGACCTTCTCAAGATCGCCTTGAATCAAAATTGTCATCATCCAAACTTGCCACAAACTTCAATTTTTGATGCTATCAAACTTATCAATATCAAACCTTATTGCTGTCATCTCTGAATGGGTTGATTGCAAAAATCGAACTAGCACTAATACCAGTTTGTTGGGGATAAACTTGGTTTAAGCAACGAACAAGTAAAATAACCAAGAAATTGAAAAGATTGAAAACAAATATTTTACGTGGAAAAACCTCTTTGAAGAGGATAAAAAACCATGGGTAAAGATAATTTCTCTAAAACAGAAAAAACGAAAAGTACAAAATATGGAGATAAAACTAAACCCCAAAACTCGAAATAAAAACCCTCAAAACATAAACACAAAATTCTTTGAAAGCTTGTACAAGCTAATACTTAAATGTGTAAAGGGTTATCTTTCTAGGGTAGAAGAAGGGCCTGTTTATAGGCTAAATTTGTAGGTCAAATAATATTAAAATAAACTACACTAATCAGAGTTTAAGTGGAAAACTAAAAACAGAGTTTAATTGGAAGAAGAAAAATCTAAAAATACGAGACATAACTCCATACCTTACGAGCATATCAATATTTGATAATATAACTTAATAATTTGATCAAATTTAAAACAAACAAATAATAATCATACCTCAATTTAAAAAAGTCAAATTTTCTTTCAAATCTAAAATTTGCTCATTAAAATCCAAGATCAAGAACCCAAACTAATATTCAGATCAAATCTTTTACCAGCCTCGAAAAGACAAAAATAAAACAAATTAATCATGAATTAAAATTAAAATAAATTTAGATATAAAATATTTAAAAAATAACTTCTTGTAAATACTCATTTGAATTCCTCTTCTTGTGATTATTGGCTTTGTTATCTTCTTTGTCCGCAAGAATTGGTTTTATAAATTTCTTGATGTCAAATAGTTACAATCATTGATTAGTTGAGTGGTTAAAGAATTTTGAAAATCAAGTGACACGATTTCAATTCCTCTTAGCAGTGCCTTCTTTTATTATTTTCTCTTTGATGGCAATTGATTCATAAAATACTTGATGTAAAATAACATTGATACTTGGGTTGTCGGGTGGTTAAGGAAGAAGAATTTTGGTATTAAGGCTTGGGTTTAAATTTTGGTGTGGTTTGGGGGATTTTTTTTATTTTCAAAATCCAACTCTTCAAAAGATGATTTGGAAGGAAATCATGAAAGAAAAAAATTGAAAAAATTGAATATCGTGCCTATAATTGATCAATTCTTCGATCGGAGGTCCATCCGTGGTTCGATTGAGCTGATTTTTTGACAGCAGCTAGGCGACAGGGTGTTCTTGACTTTGTACGGTCAGATTTTTCATCCGAGTCCTGTAGCGCCAGAAATACTCGTTTTACAGCAGCCACGTTTTTGGTGATGTTCTCCTATTTTTCTCTCTTTTTGCTAAAGATTACATATTGTTAGCCTTGTTGGAGTTGAATGCTTCTTGTAGGCTTGATATTGTAATCTTGTAGCTGAACATTTGATTATAGTGGAGCTTTTGATCGGACTCTAAAGTCCCGTGGTTTTTTACCCTTGATTTAGAGGGGTTTTCCACGTAAAAATATCGGTGTCTCTAATTATTATTTTTGTTGTGGCTGCATTGGTTGATTTGTGGTTGATAGGTTGCTAGAGAACAAATATTTTTGTGCTAATGTGATTGCCATAATATTTGACTGGAGTTATAGGGAGAGAAAGAACACCAGTTTTGCTTCCGCTTTGTTTCGGTTGTTTCGGTTTCTTCCCAACAAACTGGTATCAAGAGCTCGGTTATTCTGTCAAATAAATATGCAAATCAATACAAGCAAGATGATTATGTTGAATGGCACAAATTATCAACTTTGGCGGAATAAAATGAAGGACTTGTTGTTTGTGAAGGCTCTGCATCTTCCGGTCTTTGCTACTCAAAAACCCGATTCGAAAAGTGATGAAGAATGGGAATTTGAGCATCAACAAGTGTGTGGCTTTATTCGGCAATTTGTTGAAGAAAATGTTTACAATCACATTGATCAAGAGACACATGCTCGAACATTGTGGGAGAAGCTTGAAAGCTTGTATGCTTCGAGATCGGGCAATAACAAGTTGTTTTTGCTGAAGAAAATGATGGCGTTGAAATACAAAGAAAGAACGTCTACAGCTGACCATGTGAGTGAATTTCAGAGCGTGATGAATCAGTTACTTGGTATGGGTGTCAAATTTGATGACGAGATTTTAGGGCTTTGGTTGCTTGCTACTCTACCAGACTCTTGGGAGACCTTTCGGGTTTCACTCATTAATTCTGCCCCAAAGGGTATTATCACTTTGGATTTGGCTAAGAGTGGTGTGTTGAATGAAGAGGTTAGACGACGATCTCAGGGTTCTACATCACAGTCTGAGGTGTTGGTTACCGAGAACAGGGGGAGGAACAGAGACAAAGATGGAAAGAGTAGAGATAAAGGCCGAAGCAAGTCAAGATCGAGATACAAGAATCTTGAGTGTCATCATTGTGGTAAGAAAGGCCATATCAAGAAATACTGCTTCAAGTGGAAGAAAGAGAACAAAGGTGGTGATAAACACGATCGGAACGATGATGAAAAATCCGAACGTGTTGCTACTGCTACTCGTGAAGATCTGTTGGTCATTTGTGATGAGAATTTGGTCAACCTAGCATGTGACGAGACTAGTTGGGTGATTGATACTGGTGCATCAACTCATGTCACATCGAGGAAGGATTTCTTCACATCTTATACTCCTGGTGATTTTGGGGTATTGAAGATGGGTAATGACGGTTTGGTTCCGGTTGTTGGTATGGGAGATGTTCACTTGGTGAGTAACAATGGAACAAAGTTAACTCTCAAGGATGTCAGACATGCACCGGATATCCGTTTGAATTTGATCTCTGCAGGAAAGCTTGATGATGACGGATCCTGTAACACCTTCAGTGAGGGGCAGTGGAAGCTGACTAAAGGCTCTTTGGTTGTGGCTCGAGGAAAGAAGAGCTCAAATTTATATTTGATGCAAGCTTCAGCTTCTCGAGAGACGGTGAATGTGACAGTGAATGACAGCTCAACTGAGTTGTGGCATAAACGACTTAGTCACATGAGTGAGAAGGGCCTTAACTGTTTAGCGAAGAAGAATCAACTTTCGGGGTTGAAGAATGCTACACTGAAGAATTGTGCTCATTATCTAGCAGGAAAGCAGAGAAGAGTTTCTTTTAGAAGCCGTCCTCCTCATAGAAGATCAGAGTTGCTAGAGTTGGTCCATTCAGATGTTTGTGGGCCGATAAAAGTAAGGTCACTTGGCGGTGCACTTTATTTTGTGACTTTCATTGATGACTGTTCGAGAAAGCTATGGGTTTACACTTTGAAGTCTAAAAATCAAGTCTTTGAGGTGTTTAAACAGTTTCATGCATCAGTTGAAAGAGAAACAGGGAAGAAGTTAAAGTGCATTCGTACTGATAATGGTGGCGAGTACACAGGGCCATTCCATGAGTATTGTCTGCGACAGGGAATCAGACATCAGAGAACACCACCAAAGACTCCACAGTTAAATGGGTTAGCTGAAAGAATGAACCGAACACTAATTGAGAGAGTCAGATGTTTGTTGTCAGATTCAAAGCTGCCAAGATCATTTTGGGCTGAAGCTTTAATACAGTGACACATGTGATAAATCTGTCTCCTAGTGTTCCTTTGCGAGGTGATGTGCCAGATAGAGTTTGGTTTGGCAAAGACGTGTCATATGATCACCTACGTGTGTTCGGTTGTAAAGCATTTGTTCATGTTCCAAAGGATGAAAGATCCAAGTTGGACGCCAAAACTCGACAATGCATCTTCATTGGTTATGGTCTAGATGGTGAGTTTGGTTATAGACTCTATGATCCCGTTCAGAAGAAACTCGTGAGAAGCAGAGATGTTGTCTTCATTGAGGATCAGACCATTGATGACATTGATAAGACGGAGAAAGCGAATTCACAAGACAATGGTGATTTGGTCGATGTGAATCCAGTTCCCCTAAACTCTTCACCAGGTCCTATCCAGGATGATGTGCATGGTGATGTTACTGATGACCATCAGGATATAGGTGACTTCGATGCTCCCATGGATGATGTTGTGAATGATCAACAACAAGCACCTATAGCTCCACCAACAGTTCCACTTCGAAGGTCTTCCAGAGATCGACGATCTTCTGTCAGGTATTCTTCTGATGAATATGTTCTTTTGACCGACGGGGGAGAACCTGAATGTTATGAAGAGGCTATGGAGAGTGAATGCAAAAATCAGTGGGTTGAAGCGATGAAAGATGAACTTCAATCCTTGCATGAGAACCATACCTTTGAGTTGGTGAAACTGCCCAAAGGCAAAAGAGCCTTGAAGAATCAGTGGGTTTACAGGTTGAAGCAAGAAGAGAAGTCTTCATCTCCACGATACAAGGCTAGATTGGTCGTCAAGGGTTATACTTAGAAAAAGGGGGTTGATTTTGAAGAAATATTTTCTCCGGTTGTGAAGATGTCCTCTATTAGAACTATACTGAGTTTGGCAGCCTGTTATGACTTAGAGGTTGAACAAATGGATGTGAAAACTGCTTTTCTTCATGGTGACTTAGAAGAAGAGCTTTACATGGAGCAGCCAGAGGGGTTTGTTGCACAAGGGAAAGAAGACTATGTGTGCAGATTGAAGAAGAGCTTGTATGGTTTGAAACAAGCTCCAAGGCAATGGTACAAGAAGTTTGAGTCTGTCATGGGGGAGCAAGGCTACAAGAAGACTACTTCTGATCATTGTGTGTTTGTTAAGAGATTCTCTGGTGATGATTTTATAATCCTTTTGCTCTATGTTGATGACATGCTTATTGTTGGTCAGAATGCTTCTAGAATTGAGAAGTTGAAGCAAGAGTTGAGTAAATCCTTTGCAATGAAGGATTTGGGGCTAGCAACGCAAATTCTTGGCATAAAGTTGACACGTGATAGAAAGGCCAAGAAATTATGGTTATCACAAGAGAGGTACATTGAGAAAGTACTTCAAAGGTTTAGCATGGATAAAGCTAAAGCGGTGAGCACTCCCTTTGCTACGCACTTCAGATTGAGTGTTAAGCATTGTCCTTCCACAGAAAAGGAGAAGGAAGAGATGCAGAAAATTCCTTACTCTTCAGCCGTGGGGAGTCTGATGTATGCAATGGTTTGTACGAGGCCAGACTTGGCTTATGCTGTTGGTACAGTTAGTCGTTTTCTTTCTAATCCGGGCAGAGAGCATTGGAATGCAGTGAAGTGGATTATGAGATATCTTCGTGGTACTTCCAACATGAAACTTTGTTTCGGCAATGAGAAACCTGTTCTTATTGGGTATACAGATTCAGACATGGCCGGAGATATTGACTCGAGGAGATCTACTTCAGGTTACTTGATCACTTATGCAGGGGGAGCTATGGCATGGCAATCGAGATTGCAAAAGTGTGTTGCATTGTCCACCACTGAATCAGAGTTCATTGCAGCAACCGAAGCGTGTAAGGAGATGCTTTGGATGAAGAAGTTTATGCATGAGCTTGGTTTTACTCAGGAGAAGTATGTCCTGTATTGTGATAGCCAGAGTGCTATTCATCTTGGTAAGAATCCAACTTTTCATGCTAGATCTAAGCATATTGATGTAAGGTACCATTGGATACGAGATGTTCTTGAAGCTAAGCTGTTAGAGCTTGAGAAGATACATACTGATGATAATGGTGCTGATATGTTGACGAAGGCTTTACCAAGAGGAAAGTTTGAAGCATGTTGTTTGATCTCCGGTATGGAGGCATTCCCCACATAGTTGGAGGGGGAGATTTGGTGTATTTCTGGCGCTACAGGACTAGGATGAAAAATCTGACCGTACGAAGTCAAGAACACCCTGTCGCCTAGCTGCTGTCAAAAAATCAGCTCAATCGAACCACGGATGGACCACCGATCGAAGAGTTGATCATAGCTGCAAATTTTTCCTTTCAAAAAAAAATCTGCTATGCTCTCTGTTTCTCACCCGTTTTCTCCCTTCTCTTAACAATCTGATTTTGCTCTCTGACTATATTAATTTGCCACACACACACACCTCCATAAAAGACAAAAGAAAATGATGAAAAAGTCAAAGAAAAAACAAATAAACTTGCCATAAAACATGGCATGTTTTAAGGGTCTCCCACATAGTGGGACCCTTACCCAACAATAATATGTTATAAAATAAATAATAAATAGAACAAAGAATAGAAGAAATAGAAGAAATAAGAGAACTATGAATTTTTATTCGCTGAATAGAGATGTTTACAATGCTTCTCCAAAGTTTATATTTATAAAATAAACAAAATAAAACTCTACTTCTGAGAAATATTAGAGTCCTAAAATACATCGAAATAATATTGATCTTAATGGACATGCACTTAATAATAAAATATTCATAACAAAAAAGTATGTATATAAATAATTAAAATTTATCTAATTTAATATTATTTATATAAATAATTATTTATCTAATTTATATAAATAATCTCCCCTTTTGAAAATGTTTATTTATATAATTCATGTATTAATCGCCATGTTGTAATTTTCATTTTTTCTGGCTCTTTAATTTGCCACATTTGTCTATATAATTGTCTCCTTTTGAGACCAATATTATTGTACAAGTCACTAGCGATGCCAGGAAATCCCCTCAACAGCAACTGGTACCCGTTGTGCACTGTATATTCACTAGATTTTTCAAGAACCATCGCAATTTGTCGACCGAGTCATTACCTACCAAAGGGATACACAAAGTCCTCCTAGCTTCCAAATCAGTAAAGGTACTGTTGATAATATCTTCTTTCCAAGTGCCCTGCTGCTCATTAATTAAATCAGTAACTTTTTCAATACTATTCACTCTAGGTGACAAAATAAAATGTGCTTGATCCCCGGGAAGCCATATCGCATCCCATATGGGAATTGACATGTCATTACCAACTTTCCAACAACAACCCTTTAGTAGACCAAATGCTTCTCCAAGGTTGACCTCTTAACTTTGAACTCATAAAATCTTTCTGTGCAAAGTATTTAGTTTTCAATACCCGTTCCACTAACAAAGTAGGATTGCATGCCAATCGCCATCCCTGCTAGGAGAGCGATATTAAATTTAGTTAATTGCCGAAAACCTAAACCTCCACCCTCCTTAAGATTGCACAATTTCTCCCAAGCACACCAATGCATACCGCGATTGAGTATTTCACCACAAATAACGCACAAAAACACCTTCAATTTCTTCACAAAAGGTTTTGGGCAGTAAAAAACATGGCATAATATAATTTGAGATTGCTTGTAAAACAGCTTTTATGAAAATTACCTTACCACCTTGTGAAAGCCAGCAATTGCACCACCCATTAATTTTGCCACAGATGCGATCTAAAATAATACAAAAGACAAGCTTCTTATTACGACTAATCAGCATTGGAAGACATAAGTATTTGTCTGGATCCATTGAACTTCTTACCCCAAGCACCCCTTCAACTAATTGTCGATCCTCACTACTAACGTTTAGACTGAAACAAACCAGGGGTTTGTCAAAGTTTATAAGTTGCCCCGAACAGTTTTTATATTCCTTCAATAAACTCTTAACATTTGTCGCCCCCACCCCCGTTGCCTCTCCAAAGATCAAACTGTCATCGGAAAAAAATAAATGCGACACCATGGCCCTGATCTACTCACTTTTGCACCCTTAACTAGCCCCTCTTGTGATGCTAAACATAGAAATGCAGACAATCCCTCAGTACAAAAAAAAAAAGAAATAAGAACGAGCTTAGTGGTTCCTCTTGACGTAACCCTTACATAGAAGTAATAAGGCCTCTTGGTCATCCATCTAACACAATAGAATAACTGACAGTCTGAACACATTTCATGATCAACTTGACCCAATTTTCCCCGAATCCCAGTTTTCATATAACATCTTTAATTAAGTTTCATTCTACTCTATCATAGGCTTTGCTCATATCAAGTTTGAGCGCAAAAACCCCACTTCTTTCTCCAACCTTCTTCTTCAAAGAGTGCAACAACTCAAAAGCCACAACGACATTATTAGTAATCAACCTTCTTGGCACAAACGCGCTCTGCGCCTCGTCAATGTAGTGCAACATTTTGCATTCTATGCACAATAGCCTTAGTGACAATTTTAAGCAAGACATTACACAGACTTATCGGCCTAAAATGCGTCATATTAATAGGGTTCAACCTCTTCGATATAAGAATAATATTTGTATGATTAATTTCTGAAAAGAGCCCTCATTATTCAAAATATTCAAACAATAAGCACCGATATCCGTACCTATAATGTGCCAAAACTGTTGATAAAATAGAGCTGGCAAGCTATCTTCCCCTGGTGCCTTTGTAGGATGCATACTTTGTACCACCGCGTCAATCTCTTCTGCTATAAATCGCGAATTCAAAAAGTCATTCATGCCTTCAGTAACATGATTCGAAGTTTTAATCAATCCATATTTAGACGTGAAGACTTTCGCACATCCCTAGCATATCTCACTAAATCTTTTCTAACTAATCGAAGTCTGTCATTAACCGATTCCTCTGCATTCTCCCAAAGTCGAC
Source organism: Gossypium australe (assembly GCA_005393395.2). Classification (NCBI taxonomy): domain Eukaryota; kingdom Viridiplantae; phylum Streptophyta; class Magnoliopsida; order Malvales; family Malvaceae; genus Gossypium; species Gossypium australe. The sequence continues at coordinate 28,988,848 of CM016625.1, read as the reverse complement.
GCACCTCACCTTCACATGACTCTTCAAGAATCCACGCTGCTTCAAATTTAAAACCTCAATGCAAATTTTCTTGTCCTGTCATTCCGTCACAAGTGCTAATTAAGAGAGGACAATGATTAGAAATTGAATGATCAGGCTATAATTGGGGAATAAATCTTCCCATCCCGGAGTAGACATCCATCTATCCAACCTTTCCCGAATATTGTTACTAGCTAGTCTCCCACGTTCCCATGTAACCCATTACCTCTCATAGCCCACATCCTACAAATCACAATCATCAATGATCGAGTGAAAAGCTTCTATAGATCATTCATCAGTCAACCTTCTCCCTTGTTTCTTGTGGGAATACATAATTTTGTTGAAATCCCCCATAACTAACCATGGGTCCCCATTATTAGATGCAAGATTTCTTAACAAATCCCATGAATGGTTCCTTAGATTTTCCATCAGATGTCCATAAAACCCAGTAAATCGCCACCTAATTTCTTCCAGTTCCCCCTCCATTGTCACATCAATATGATTCATCGAAAATCTTCTTAACACTACTTTAACTCATTTCTTCCATCCTAAAGATAACCCTAATTTGTTTCTTCGCTACTAACATCTATTCCCTCCATCATCCCCCATGTCTTCCTAACTTTCTCCATTTTCAAACTATGTAGCTTAGTTTCCATAAAAAACCACATTGAGATTAGTCTCCCTCAGCATATGTCAAAGGCAATGCCTTGTTCAGGGATTCCTCAATCCCGGAACATTCCGGCACAAGATTTCCATTGCAACCGACTGCCCTACCCTACTGGGCCAGTCGATATCTCAAAATCAGGAACATAAAAAGTCCATCAGTAGTTTTCCCCAAATCTATTTCATTAAAAACTGAAGAAAACCGAGAACTGCGTTGATGCATCCTTCCCTTTCCAATCTCCATAGGGCAATCCTCCTCTCCCAACTCCTTATTCGAATCCATATTCTCTATTCCACTAATTCCAGTGTCCAACTTCCCTCCATATTCAGTACAAGATTCGCCCTCGCCTGACGCAAAAAATCCCTATTTCGAAACAGACCTTGTATATTCACTGACTCATCAGTTGTCCCTCTACCCAGCGATTTCTGCAATTCTTCGATCCGTGGCCCTTCTCTCTTTTCCCGTAACTAAGGACTAGTCACCACCATTACTCTTTTCGGTATTGTTTTAATCAAAAGATCCCACTCAAATACCAATTCTTTTTTCCCATTAACGATCCTGGTTGGGCAAAATCTCTCAAATTGTCCCAACCGGCCATACAGAAAGTAAAATATTGAAAGCTTTTCATATTGGAATTGCGTGTAAATGAACCATTTGTTCCCCAGAATAAGTTTCTTATGCCTCATTAGCGGATTTCTCACATCAATCCTGACACGAATTCGCATATAACCCCCATACCCGTTATTCAATGACTTCGCATCATACTTTAAAATTGCCCCAAACCCCCCCAAATTGCCTAGCCATCGTTTTTGACATTAATCCCATTGGAAGATCATGAATCTAGACCCAAAAATTATCCAAAACAATGGCACAACCATGGGATCCTCCCCTTCCTTTAATTGATGAAAAAGTAGTAAATGGTTATTAAACGTCTAGGGACTTTCATCCAAGAACCTGTCAAGATCAATCTCATAGTAAAACTGAAATAGAAACCGTTTCTCACCCATATCAGTAATTGTAACACCCCCATGAGGGTTCCATAAATTCACCAAAGTGGTGCGCATCGCCTGAAACTGTACAACACTGGCCATTAAGAAGCTACCCACCACACTCAAATTCACCACCTACTCCCTCACTTCCTCCTCCATTATAAATTCCCATTCCTCCTCCTCCCTACCAGTAATTGAAAGCACTTCCAAGCCTTCTTCCATCCTTCAATCGTCGTTGTCAATAGCGTCCTCTTCGCCTTACCCACCGCAAAAACCACCATTAAGAGATCTATTTTGAATAGAAGACCTTCCATATTTAAGTGTAAAAGAAATTATTGGATGAATATATATTTACTTAGTTTTAATACTTTGGATATTAGTTTTGTTTTGAACGATTAGCTATATTTATTTTATGATATAAAATAATTTAATATCATATAAATTAATATTTTGAAAGAATAAATTGGTTAGAAAGATATAAAATATTTTTAAAAAAATTATGAAAATTAAATGAATAATGAAATTAAATAAATTATTTTAAAAAATATAAGAAAAAGAGAAATGTGCAACTTCTTGTAATATTTTTAATATTTTTTTAAATTTTAAAAATTAATTAAATGTTGAAATGTTGTCACGTCATTAAAAATAACAACAAATTTTTCGATTCATTTTTTATAAAAGTAAAAATAAAACAAAATTTTTAAAAAGTTAGAAATGTAAATGAGATTAATAAAGATAACATATGAGTATATACTAGAAATAAAACCGTATAAGAAAATTGGTTTCTCAAATAAAAAATGATTTCTTTATTTATTCTACTGTAATAGATGATAAGTATGAACTTAATGCAAATTTCAGAAAAGAAAATATATAAAAGAAACCCCTTCAAAACCGTTGGCTGATGAGCTTGTGAAGCGCCCACAGTCCCAACATTCAAATCCGGAAACCGGTTACCGGTTTTCGCTTTCCCTCTTTTAAAGTGGTTTTTGAATCAACACGAACCTCCCGAAAACCAGGAGCCTTTTTCTATATTATTTTATCCTGTTCTTCTTTAATTAAAATAAAACAGGGGCTCCCACTTCACACCCTCTACCTCATATGTGGCGATTCGACAGCACTCTGATGCCTGTTCGTGTCTGCCACGCGCTACTCTCTTCCTTTCTTAATTTTTGGACCCATTTGCATGGCATCCCTTACCTTTTTCACCACCTGTCCTTATATTCAAGTATCCGTTTTACCCTTTAGAAAGCAGTAACATATCGAGAGCAAGTGGGGGTAGTTTAGTAAAAATGAGTTGTGCATCGATTTCCCCGAGAGGGAGTTACGTTCCGTAAATATTTAGGTTGTCTTACGCAGAAGGGACAGTACATTAAGTACGCCTCCAATGGGGAATTGAAATTGGATTCCTTAATTGGGAGTGAGTTGCACGAGTGAGAGGGTGAGAGTAGTGAAATAGCAAAAGTATTTAAAAACATAGCAGTACCATGTTTTTATTGTTTTTAAATAAAATTGATTTATTTTTTAAAGCCAACCTCCTTGAATGTGGAAACCAGCGTTTTGGAAATAAAACAACTGCGTTCCCCTGGTCCTATACCTGAAAACCCAGCGGCCATTTTTTCGTAAAAGAATATATCTTATTTTTATATTTTCCTTTTCCGCCTCCCTTAAATACTCCAACTTCCCTCTTTTCTTCAATCCCCCCCCCCCAAATTTTCTCTCTTCTTTCGCCAACTTCTCAAAATGCGCATGAGTTGTAATGGATGCCGGATTCTTCGTAAGGGCTGCAGTGAAAATTGTAGCATCAGGCCCTGTTTACAATGGATCAAAAGCCCTGAATCCCAAGCAAACGCCACCGTCTTTCTAGCCAAGTTCTATGGCCGTGCTGGCCTTATGAACCTCATCAACGCCGGCCCCGAACACCTCCGCCCTGGTCAGTTTCACTTTCCTTTCACACATCTGCTCTATTTATTTTTTAATTTACATTATTTTTAGATTACTGTCTTTTCTTCCACTGATTTCTTTTCCCTATTTATTCAGCTATTTTTAGGTCGTTATTATACGAGGCTTGTGGGCGGATAGTGAACCCGATATACGGTTCTGTCGGCTTATTATGGTCCGGAAGCTGGCAGCTTTGTCAAGCCGCCGTAGAAGCTGTGCTAAAAGGTGCTCCGATCACGCCGATTGCGTCGGAAGCCGCTGCGAATGGTCAAGGGCCGCCTCTAAAAGCATACGACATTCGTCATGTTTCCAAAGATGAAAACTCTGCTGCCTCTAACGATGTCCAACGAGTTAAGACCCGGTGCCGAGTTAAAAGAACTTTGAAGCCGAAGGTGAATAACCCGGTCTTAGAGGAGGAGAACCGCAGCTCGGAACCACCCGAACCGCGGTGTTACGCGGATGAAGGGTTCGAGGGAAACCGGTCGACGAGTCACGAGTCCTCGCTGAGTCACCAATCTGAGTTGGCTGTTATGGATGGGGAAAGTAAAGAAACCGAGAGTATGATCTCAGAGGAAACAGTGGCGGCTTCGCGGCTGTTTCCGGCGGGGCCGGAGTTCGGAGGTAAGGTGTCGGAAGAAAGGACGGTGGAGGGAAGCAGCGAGATTGGGCTGGAGTTGACGCTGGGGTTTAAACCGGCGATGTCACGTGCTTGTCAGGTGGTGGTGCCGGTAAAGAAAAGGAGAGTGGAGGCATACGGCACGTTTGAGGATAGTCAAACGTGTAAGGTTGAGCTGGGTCTTGACTATCCGGCGGCTTAAATGGCTTTTATAAAAGGAAAAACAAAAGGATAGTTTGTTCCCAGTTTTGGCGGCTCGTTTCCGGCTTTTGTTTATTTTACATAGAAGAGTTGTGGGTTCATTTTTTTTTTTTGTTTTTTTGTAAGTTGGTTTTGTAATTTCGTTTTCCCTTTATGTAAACAAAAGAAATAGTTTACATGAGTAGAAATGGTAAATTTTATAGGGGGATCATAAAGATTTTATTTCTTCTCAACTTTATTATTTTACCTAATTGGGATTGTATTATGACAATGAATGAACAATACAAAAAATTATAAAACAAACTGGGACCTTCTATTTACTCCTATTTTCCTCATTTATCTTTAAATTGATAATAAAGATAATACTGTGGTATTTCTAAACTTTGTATAATAACATATTTAATTTTCTTACATATAATTTTAAATCAATTCTTTACGTATTATAATTGACACGCAAGAGCAAAACTGAGTCGAGAGCCATGTGTTCACAATTTAATTTGATAATTTATATATTTATATTTTGTAATAAATATATTGATATAAAATTAAACTATTTTTATAATTATTTTTTTATATAGATCATTTATGTCAAGTTTTATTTTATGTAAACGCTTCTAACTTTAAAATATTTCTATATTGTATATAAAACTTTTGATTGAATTTAAACACCGACTTAAATACCATTTTAAATAAACAAAGAATATTATTATAAAAGTTCTTTTTTCTTTTAATAATTTACATAAAAATTTTAAAATAATTTATTTAAAAATACAATACTAAAGTAGAAAAGCCTCAACCATTACACAAAGAAAATGTTCCTCTTTTTTTAGTTTAAAGAATAAATTTATAAATATATTTGTTGTTAAAAAAATTCACCTATATAATTTAGTATTAATAAAAATAATATTCTAAATCTATTTGATAGATATATTTGATCATTTAAAATTATAAATACTACAAATATACTTAAAAAAATTAATATTTGAATTATTAAAATATTAATTATATTAAAAATGATAGAAACAATCAACATTTGGACTACGCTAGTATAACCCTCTCCTTATATTAATATATTTTTATATTATAATTGAGTTAGTATTAAGTACACTTGTAGTGTCTTTTTTATTCCATAAGTAGTTTTAAAATTTGTCATTTTAAATATTTATTTTTTTAATATTTTACTATACCTTATAGAACATTTGTCAACCCCCGGCCCTATTTGTAAAGTCTAAAAGTTTCACGGATTGTGTACTAAATATTTTTTCAAATATAATTATATTTAAAATGTTATATATATTTATATGATTTTCAAAATGGCTTAATAAATTTTATATTTATTCCTCAAAAATATATATTACAAGTAGACTTGATCATGACCTAAGTCACTCGCCCAAGCTCGAAGCCCGTCTAAAAGTGGGAGGGTTTGGAAAAAAATAGAGGCTTGAAAAATAGGCTTGGACAAGAAATAAGGCCCGTTACCTAAACGGGTCGGGCCTCGAGTCCGATTTTTTTTGGCCCAGGCCCTGCTCGACATGACCCAAATCAGCCTAAACTTTCTTTTTTGTTGATGTTTTGCTATCGTTTCATTGATGTTTCACTGTCATTTCACTATTATATTGCAACAATTTTGTTGTGGTTGTTTAGATATGATATAAATCTTATTTTATTGTTAATTTTGCTACTATTTTAGAGGCATTTGCATGCTAAGTTGTAACTATCTTAGTGTTATTTAAATATAAAAACTTTTTTATTGTATTTTCAATTTATTGGAAAACATTTGTTTTGACATATTTAGTGTATTTGATGTATTATATTTAAAAAATTATATAAAAATAATCTAAAAAAATCAATATGGGCGGGTCGTGTTGGGCTCGGGTTTAACATTTTTAATCTAGGTCGTGCTTGGGCAAAATTTTTGGCCCATTTTTTGGGTTGGGCCTAAAATTCTGTATTGGCTCAACCCATGATCGAGTCTAATTACAAATGTGTTATATTTGCACGAAGTTTTTTTATTATTATTTAGGCTTTGCAAATTTATAGATGTGGAATGTCTTTTAAAAATTGAAAGTTTTGGTTAGAAAATTTGAAGATCAAATTGTTAGAATTTAAAAATGTGAAGGGTTAAATTTATTAAATTATTTAGAATTAGGATCAAATTAATAGAATATGTAAGTCTTGAGGACTAAATGTATTATACCAATTAGAAAAAAGTCCACGCCATTATTTCTGTTATCAATTTAACAGCAGATGACTAAAACAGGAACAAATATAAAGTTTAGTGCCTAAATTGAAAGTTTTTAAAATCGAGTGACCATAACAAAAACATAGATATAATTAGATGACCATTTGTGTGGTTTACCCAAAAAAAAAAAAACTATACAAATTTTGATCACTCGAAACTCCCAAAGGCAATATATAAGGTGTGATGTCTTGGTACAAAACTGATCACTCGAATCACAAAGAGTCGTGGGATTTGGCTTTAGTTCTAAGATATCATAAAAATTACCTTAAAATAATGTAGGTTTTTTTTTTTAAAAAAAGGTTTTGTTGTTTAGGGGGGAAAATGAGAAAAATGACAATAAGTATTTTTTTATCCATGTAACAGCTCGTTTTTCAGTGGTGTCAGAAACAATGGTTTCGGGGTCACTAAATCTGATGAGTAAGTTAGTAAATATTAAATTTACTATATTTAATATTTACGAGTTAATTGTAACTTTGAAAAGGTTTTTGATAAAGTGATTTTTGTTTTATAAACGATTTATTAAGTTTAAGTGGTTTAACTTTAAGGTCAAGTGGTTTTAGAAAATGAGGTATCGGGACCTCATTTCTATAAACCGAGCCGTAAATATTTTAATAAATATTTATGGAGTGTCATTAAGGTGGTATTAAAGTTTTGTTGAAAAATTTTAATGTTTCGATAGTTAATTAATTAAAAAGAACTAAATTGTAACAGATGTAAAATTTAATCACTATTTGATTTGAGTGATTAAATGGTTGATTGAATAAAGGAAAAGGGACTTAAATGGTAATTAAACCATGGTGAAAGTTTCCAAGCAGTGGTGTTATGATTGAATCCACTAGCTTTTGGATTAATTGTTCTTTTAGTCCTAATTAGTTTGGGATTAAATTGTAAATAAATTTATTTAGTTAGAATTTAATTAAATTGAAGGACCAATTGTGAAATTAAACCTTATTTTGATGGTAATTGTACCATATATGTATGTGATGGACAAATATTGGCATAGGTTTGACGTTTTAAATTAATTATTAACCAAGGATAATATGGTAATTTGATGAATTAAATTAAAACATTAACACCATGTTTGGTTCAATGTAATGGCTATTCCATTACTTGCCTATTACAGGCTTATTCTGTGGGCCCACACAAGCAGAATTTGCTTCAATGGAATACCTATTACGGGTGTATTCCATGCCGCGCTTAAGCAGTGATTTTTGGGGATTTCTATTCCCTTCCTTCTTCACCGTTTAGCTATTCGTTGCTTGAAGAACCCTTTTTTACCCTTACCAAAATTTCACCTCAAAAACACTCTCAATCGGCAGCCATTTCACGTACCCTTCGACTCCAGGCATTCCTCCTCTTCATCCAAGGTCAGGTAAACATTTTTGCTTCTGCTTCCTGCACATCATCTTAACTTGAACTTTGTCTTTTGCCTTTTCTTTTTTGTTTTATGTGTTCCTACTGATTCATCGAAAGAAACAATGGCAGAGCCTTGAAGAAGTAGAGTATCTCGACGTTCTCATTAAAATCGGTAAAAAAATCGGCGTTTTCAAGCCCAGGCAGGTCCCTTCATTCTTGTCCATTTCTGGATTATCTGTTTCTGGATTATCTGTTGGCTTTTCCTTAATTTCTATGGGAGATGGGACCCTTTTCATATCCAGTCCATTAGCTTTCATACTTTTTTTTGGGTTACTTAATCTATAAATCTTTAGGATCTCTTCTTGCCTCAAACAGAAATGGTTTATTTGATCGTCCCTATCATATGCAGGACCACTGCAGTAGGATCGTAAAAGAAAGATTTCAGTTCATAAAAATGCAACAATGGCATTTTTTTTGAAATATCAGAAACAATTTATTAAAATAGTTGAAGGAAGAATTATAAAGATGTACAATATATGGCATAGTGATGAATACATAAATGACTAAAAAACTATAGCTAGTACCAATAAGTGTTAGAGTGCAGTAGTAAGATTCACTAGAGAATGCAAGTTTAAATTTATATTGTTGACGGAGGCAGTCACCAATGCATGTTTATGCATTTGCTTCAGAATTTTGGCTTCCATTTGGATAAGCATGACCAACTCCAGGGCCTTGGCGGTTCTGTTGTGATAACAAGTTTAAACTAGGTGGACCTTATTTCTTTTCCCAGTTTTCAAGAAGTCTGATTCTGTTTTAAAATCTGTCTCTGAATTAGATGACTGTTAAGTTAATTACAGCATTCCTCAAGATGATAAAACAAAAAGGAAAAACTTTATTCTGTTTTCTTGGATGGTGGGTGGGATAAGGAGCTAGAGGAATTGCTTTCGATTCTTTTCCAAAAAGCATTATGTTAATTTTGAACATTTGTTTTCTGGTTTCAGTTTAGTGATGGTAAGGGGAGAAGCATTTTGTAGATTTAAGTGAAAAAGATAGGTTATGAGTTTAAAAGTTATGTGCTTATGTCTCTGGATAAAAACTCTCATTTTCAGGAGGTGGTTTTTTTGAAGGTCTAAATTTAATTTAACCTTGTCGGGTAGAGCTACAAATGAACCATGGCATGTGCTTGCATGTTAAGAGCTTAGCATGTCTCAATGTTGAGCTCTGCTATCAGTTCCTCGGCATGGGTATCTCATTCCCACAAAACTTAGAGACTCGTCTTACCGTTTCTTATGCTTCATCTAGGCTGCCCTTTGCTTGTTATTTTGTTGTTACATAGAAGCCCAAAATCCATAAAAATTGAACTCGTATCTACAGAAGCATAGAAACAATATTCTTTTTTTGGGGTCACCATGCCTCGAGTGATCCTGATAGATGGGATCTCTATCTCTTGCTTTTCTTCCTCTTATCATCACTTACAACTTTGATCATAAAGAAATGGGAAATTATGTGTATTGTTGAGAATTTCCTTCTAATGCATGTTGATTAGAAAATGATAATGGGAAGACAGATAGGAAACTAGGATGCAATTTATGCAACTTCATGATATGCTTCTTAAGTTTAACCATGACTAAAACACTTTTCATTTTTTGTATTAAAGCATAGTTGGTTCTTCGTTTCAACTCTGTTGGCTAATGATATAGTTTTAATGCACTGCTTCCTTGGATGGGATTCATCCACTTTGTTTAATGCATTTTTTAACTATTCAATTGCAATTTTCAATATCAGATGTACTTTTCAGATGCTTTAAAGTTCACAGGCACTACGAAATAAGTCATTTTTTGGGGGCACTTTTCTCCCTAATTTTCTTTTTAAAGTGAATAGAATACCAAGAACTTTGAGATTCACAATCAGTTTGTTTAGTGCATTTTTCCATTACACGTGATGATGATACTGGATAATCTATTTGGTTAATGCAAATTTGATTACACATAAATTTCCTGTATAACGAAATTGATGTTGCAAATTAGCAGGTTTATAGTTGTGAGGTTTTCTACTTCTGCATAGTTATCTTCTATAAGTTGACTTTGAGATTAAACAACTCCATAGATGGATGGTTAACATGAACCTACAAGGATTTCAGCTGAAAAATGCAAGAGAGCCATTATATGAAATTTGAATGTGGAAAAAGGACACATAGAGCAAAGGAGAGCCCCAAGTGCTAGTTAAGGTTATCATGTAGCTTTTTTAATATTTCATTAATTCTTGTGTTAAAAGCCAATTCCTCTGAGACATTACAACTGCAATATTAGACTATTGCAAGTTAGCAAGATCACTGGCTTGCAATGGCACTTCCCCTTTTTGTGTTTGTAATATTTGGGACGGTATGTTTTAGCTTGGTATTATATTAATCTATTTCTAATTATCTCCATATAGCTTTTTCCTTCAATAGCCATTGAATGTTTTGATCTTCTTGAAACGAATCTGTCAATCCTTAGAGCAATTTTAGCAGTGGCATGGATATGATTTTAGTACTAATAGTCATTCCAAATTTCACGAAGTCATGGAATTAAGAAAAAAAATACTTCTTTATGCCTATTGGCTTTTTGAAACTACCTGAGAGTTAGGACAACATTAAATTATTTGAATAGATTTGCATGTCGTCCAATTACTGCTACTTTTGCTTCAAATAATTTGTTTCTTCTACAAGATGAAACATGTTTCTTGATCTAAAATCAGTTAGTAAAATGTTAAGAGCTAATAGAACAATAGACTCAATTTTTATTTTCAATCAAATTCGAATGAGACTCGTAATGAATATTTTCAAGGATATATAATTTTGACAAAAAAAAATACGTATGGTGTCCTTCTCCTATTTTTGAGAAAATTTGAATAAAAAAAACTGCATTGATAAATGCTGGGAAAATCAATTTCTAAAACTAATGGAGGTAGATTTAATTTGTGTCCCAATTCGTCCAATAGTGGCCATAGTTATGAAGTGGAGAGTAATGTGGGTCACTTTTAAGGAAATATAATAGGAATATTTTGCATCTTTCATCTCATTAGGTTTCTCCCTTTACAAATGAAAAATATCTTTCTACTACCACATATAAAATCAATTATTAAATGTTAGTTTTGGAATATATTACTTAATGTAACTTAAAAAATTAACTTACTTATATATGTTTCATGTAACCTTTTGTTAATATATGAATATTATGTTTATGTAAAATATAATTCTCAAGTTATTTATTACTTCTAATATTTTTATTGTAGAATAATTAAATTATTTGTTTCAATAATGATATTTTAGCACATTAATATGCATTGCAGTTTAAAAATAATAAAGCAGATTATATATATTTTTATAGTATTATATTTTGATTTTTTTAATTCATATAATAATTATATTAAGAATATTATTAAATTATTTTTATTAAATTATATTTAATAATAATTATGTTAAAATATGATTAAATTATTTATTATTTTTATTAAATTATTTTCAATAATAATCTTATTAAAATTTAATAACAATAACAATAATCATCTACCTAAAAAAAATTCTGCTAAGGGTATTCTAGTCATTTTAGTTCTTTTCCTTATGCTATTACAACATCATTCCATTCAACCAAACACAAGAATTCTATTACAGCTCTATTCCATTCCATTTAACCAAACAGTTGAATTACTTATTACAGCTCTATTCCATTATACCTCTATTCCATTACACCTCTATTCAATTACAGCTCTATTCCATTACAGCGAACCAGACGTGGTGTAAAGCTTTCATCTTTATCTTCTTTTCTTTAACCGAATGCTCAAACAAAAAGAAGTCATGGATGAAGCTTCATTCGACCACCTTTGTTTCTTTGATTAGGTATGAATTTTTAATCTATTTTTAATAATTTTTATGTTTTTGAGATTGTTGTAACTAGGTCCAGCTAGCCCATACCTTCGATTTTGAAACTATTAAAGATTTTGAATGTTTCCATTGATGAATCTTGTGATTTTTTTATGTTAAATGATGAATTTGAGACATTAATTGTTATTTAAAAGTATTTTATTAAGCGATTTTTGATGAATTTTTCGATTAGGGACTAAACTATTGAAATAATAAAAATACAAAGGTTTGTTGTGAAATTATTGAAAAAAATGGGCTGTATTGAATGCCATGAATATTCAGCTAGCATGGGTTTGCATTAAAAATGGTTAGTTTGCATGTTTTGGGCTCATGGACTAAATTGAATAAAAGTAAAACTTTAGGGGCAATTTTGTAAAAATTTCAAAAATAACCAAATTGCATTAAATGAATTGTTTTATTATCTAAATTAATAAGTTGAATGAAATTATTAATTTAGATCAATATCGGGTGGAAAATCGAGGAAAATGAAAAATTACCAAAATGCCCCTAAATCTTGAAATTTCTCCAATTTAGCCAGGTAGGTTCGTATGAACTGTATTCTGTATAATTTTAATTAAATTGAATGTTAATATGTGATTATATTTTGATTAAAGCAATATATATATATATATATATATGTTAGTATGCAATTTATTGTGTTATAAAACGACGTAAATCTAAAGACGTACGATAATTACCGAGTCCCGTTTGAACCTTAGGAATTCGTAGGATATAAATGACATGTCATTAGGGTTACCAATTTGGTTAGGGTCTTGCATGTGTTGCGGACACACCACAGCTCGTATGAGCTTCCCGATTTACAGCTCGTATGAGCTTACCGATTCATAGCTCGTATGAGCATACATGTATCTAAATTGACAGTTTATAGTTCAGTGTACCTCGTGTGTACTACCCAGGTATCCAACGATATTCTAAATGGTTCAAGAGGCAATGTTTTGTTACGAGACGATATGAGTTCGATAGGAACTAATAAAAGTATATACATGAAATACATAGAAATGATGGTACATGATATATTGATATATTAAAATAGATGATATATGTATATGAAGAAAAGGTAAGAGAATGATATGTATCATGACATGTACATATATAAAAATCTTTGAAATGTTGATACATGGAAATTATGTAAGTTGAGACGAGTAATAAACTCAAGTGTGACATGTTGAGATAATAAGGTTATCGATGTTGAATTTATATGAAATATGTTCAAGTATGCTACATGTGTTGTTATTTGATGCTTAGGCAAGTGCCAAGCTGTTGATTGAATTGTAATATGTTTAATTATAAGTTGCATTGAAATGGTAAGTGCTCAAATGAAAATATGCTTGAGCTCATGAAAGAGTGGTAAGGTTTAAAGTTATTTAAAAATCCTATTATGCTAGGGATGATATGTATAAGTGATGCTGTGGATTTATTTACCTTGTGAGTTGTTGAATATAACTTCATGAATCTTGTGGTATCGATATTGAATTATCCTTGATATGTATAAATTTCATATTTGAAATGAATTGATATGATTAAAGTTTATATGAGCTTACTAAGCATTTATTGCTTACGTAGTTGTTTTCCTTTACTTTTCAGATTATTGGAAGCTCGATTGGGTTGGAAGCTTGTCGGAGCTATATCACACTATCCATAGATTCTATCGGTACTTTTAGATGTTTTGATTTTGGTTATAATAGCATGTATAGGTTATTTTGGCTAAATGTTGGCCTATATGTTTTGTTGAGATAAGCCACTTATTTGGCTTGTGTTTTGGTATTTTGGTATCTGCATAATTTTCCTTATAATGTTGATGTGTGGAATGATTTTTGGTTGAATGATGAAAGGTTAAATAGTAGTTGAATATGTATATGAGGTATGTTTTATGTAACGCCCCGAATTTGGGCCTAGTAGAATTGGGCCTATTGGGCCTTGGGCATGCGAGCGTTTAAAATTTTTGAGAACAAGAGAACGACACTAATGTAAGATGGACCTATTAGGTGAGTGATTTTGGAAGGTTATGGGGCTTCCATGAAGTCCCGGGTTCAAACCTGGGCTTTAGGAAAAATTTTGGGTTTAGGTGAATAAAACCCTGGATGTAAGTAAGTAGGCCTTAAGAATAAAATGTGGAAAAAAATGACATAAAAATAGTTGTGGTCTAGTGGCAAATGGCGCCACATGGGAGACAAGGAAGTGACGTCATAGAAGAAGCAATGGGTCCAAGGTTCAAGTCTTGGCACTTGCAATTCATTTTGATTTCTTTTTAAATGTACTTAGACTTTGGCCCATACGCTTATATTTAGTTGCGCATGTTTTAAGACACAAAAAGAGCTTGTGTTGTGGTGGCATGTAGCGTCTGGAGCATAGGAGAGGGCAAGGGTTCGAATTCCATTGCAAGCAAAAAGGGATATTTATTTTGCTAAGTTGGGACGACAGGTGGTTGGGATGGAATTAAACTCTACTGAAGGAGGGATCCCACATCGGGAAGCTAGCATGAGAGTAGGCGAGAAGCTGGCTTTAAATAGAGCGATATATGAGGAGAGTAAGCATACCTTGGTTGGCGTTTGGGCATAGAAGTGTTCCGAGCGCGGATTAGCTTCAGATTCCTATCAGGTAATCCTTAGCCTTAGACGGTTCGGAGCTGCGAGAGACTCGGAGAAGACCACACAATGCTTATGCTTTCCGTTTTGATTATTTACTTTTAAATATTTTGATTTGGGTTGTAATAAGGCCTCTCTATTTTTAACTTATTATTTGTGATATTTATTTTTGATGTTTTCTAACTGCTATAAGTGGAATACGATTTCCAAAACGATAACTGTCTTCAAAACACTACGTTTCCGCAACGTTTTCAAAATGCTTCTGCAACTCATTTTTTTTAAACATCACCTTTTCATAAATTGTCTATTTTAAGTATGCTTCCGCAACAGATAAGGTTTTAAAAGTAGTTACGTTTTCAAGTGGACAATAATTGCTTAAGTATTTTGAGTTTTAACAAAGAGGCTTTAACTCTCAAACAAGTTTTAACAATAAGAAATAAGGTTTTGAAAGACACTACCATGTGACACGCTAGATTTGGGCCTAACTTCTAGGTCGGGTTTGGAGTGTTACATTTAATGGTATCAGAGCCCGATTGCAAAACTCGACTATGGGATGAGTTTTGAAAATTTTCTGATCTGTTTAATTTTTGGTTTGGAAAGTAATGATATTACTGAAAGTGTGGTGCACCGAGTCTCCAGCGCTGAATCCGTAAGTTTTCTAAATACTTTTGTCTGTTTAGAAATTCAAATACAATAAGTTAGAAATACGGTGGTTTCCTTAGATATTGGACTGTATTTTTGGTATTTATTCTGTGCGTGTTTTGCTTGGATGTGATGTTGGATATAGAAATTGGTTGCGTGTGAAATATCTGTCTGCTTCAATGGATAGGTGTTCTGAGTATGTGTAGGGAGTTCCAAGTTTTAGTTAAAATATGCTAGGGGTATTAGAATTAGAGTGCGCAACGAGAGCGTAGTGGTGTAACCTATGTTGTGCGGCTATTATATAGTTGGAAATTCTGAGGACGAAATTTCTTTAAGGGGGTAGAATTGTAACGCCCCGAATTTGGGCCTAGTAGAATTGGGCCTATTGGGCCTTGGGCATTCGAACGTTTAAAATTTTTGAGAACAAGAGAACGACACTAATGCAAGTTAGACTTATTATGTGAGTGATTTTGGATTGTTAAGGGGCTTCCATGAAGTCCTAGGTTCAAACCTTGGTTTTAGGAAAAAGTTTGGTTTTAGGTGAATAAAACTATAGGTGTAAGTAAGTAGACTTTAAGAATAAAATGTGAAAAAAATGACACAAAAGGAGTTGTGGTCTAGTGGCAAATGGCGCCACATAGTAGACAAGGAAGTGACGCTATAGAGGAAGCAAGGGGTCCAAGGTTCAAGTCTTGGCGCTTGCAATTTATTTTGATTTCTTTTTAAATGAACTTAGACTTTGGCCCATAGGGTTATATTTAGTTGCGCATGTTTTAAGACATAGAAGGAGCTTGTGTTATGGTGGCATGTAGCGTCTGGAGCATAGGAAAAGGGATATTTATTTTGCTAAGTTGGGACAGCAGGTGGTTGTGATGGAATTAAACTCTGCTGAATGAGGGATCCCACATAGGGAAGTTAGCATGAGAGTAGGCGAGAAGCTGGCTTTAAATATAGTGATCTATGAGGAGAGTAAGCATACCTTGGTTGGCGTTTGACAATAGGAGTGTTCGAAGTGCGGATTAGCTTCAGATTCCTATCAGGTAATCCTCAGCCTTAGACGGTTCAGAGCTACGAGGGACTCGGAGAAGACCACACACTGCTTATGCTTTCCGTTTTGATTGTTTACTTCTAAATATTTTGATTTGGGTTGTAATAAGGCCTCTCTATTTTTAACTTATTATTTGTGATATTTATTTATGATGTTTTCTAACTGCTAAAAGTGGAATACGATTTCCAAAACGATAACTGTCTTCAAAACACTACGTTTCCGCAAAGTTTTCAAAATGCTTCTGCAACTCATTTTTTCTAAACATCACCTTTTGTAAATTGTCTATTTTAAATATGCTTCCGCAACAGATAAGGTTTTAAAAGTAGTTACGTTTTCAAGTGGACAACAATTGCTTAAGTATTTTGAGTATTAATAAAGAGGCTTTAACTCTTAAACAAGTTTTAACAATAAGAAATAAGGTTTTGAAAAACACTACCATGTGACATGACAGATTCGGGCCTAACTTCTAGGCCGTGTTTGGGGTGTTACATTTAATGGTATCAGAGCCCGGTTGCAAAACTTGGCTGTGGGACAGATTTTGAAAATTTTCTGATCTATTTAAATTTTGGTTTGGAAAGTAATGATATTACTGAAAGTGTGGTGCACCGAGTCTCCGGCGCTGAATCCATAAGTTTTCTGAATACTTTTGTCTGTTTAGAAATTCAAATACAATAAGTTAGAAATACGGTGGTTTCCTTAGATATTGGACTGTATTTTTGGTATTTATTCTGTGTGTGTTTTGCTTGGATGTGATGTTGGATATAGAAATTGGTTGCGTGTGAAATATCTGTCTGCTTTAATGGTTAGGTGTTTTAAATATGTGTAGGGAGTTCCAAGTTATAGTTAAAACATGATAGGAATATTAGAATTAGAGTGCGCAGCGAGAGCGTAGTGGTGTAACCTATGTTGTACGGCTATTATATAGTTGGAAATTTCGAGGACCAAATTTCTTTAAGGGGTAGAATTGTAACGCCCCAAATTTGGACCTAGTAGAATTGGGCCTATTGGGCCTTGGGCATGCAAGCGTTTAAAATTTTTGAGAATAAGAGAACGACACTAATGCAAGTTGGACCTATTCGGTGTGTGATTTTGGAAGGTTAAGGGGCTTCCATGATGTCCCGAGTTCAAACCTGGGCTTTAGGAAAAATTTTGGTTTTAGGTGAATAAAATCCTAGGTGTAAGTAAGTAGGCTTTAAGAATAAAATGTGAAAAAAAAAATGACACAAAAGGAGTTGTGGTCTAGTGGCAAATGGCGCTACATGGTAGACAAGGAAGTGACGCCATAGAGGAAGCAAGGGGTCCAAGGTTCAAGTCTTGGCGCTTGCAATTCATTTTGATTTCTTTTTAAATGAACTTAGACTTTGGCCCATAGGCTTATATTTAGTTGCACATGTTTTAAGACACAAAAAGAGCTTGTGTTGTGGTGGCATGTAGCGTCTGGAGCATAGGAGAGGGCAAGGGTTCGAATCCCATTGCTAGCAAAAAGGGATATTTATTTTGCTAAGTTGGGACGGCAGGTGGTTGTGATGGAATTAAACTCTGCTGAAGGAGGGATCCCACATCGGGAAGCTAGCATGAGAGTAGGCGAGAAGCTGGCTTTAAATATAGTGATCTATGAGGAGAGTAAGCATACCTTGGTTGGCGTTTGGGCATAGGAGTGTTCGAAGCGTTGATTAGCTTCAGATTCCTATCAGGTAATCATCAGCCTTAGACGATTCGGAGCTGCGAGGGACTCGGAGAAGACCACACACTGCTTATGCTTTCCGTTTTGATTATTTACTTTTAAATATTTTGATCTGGGTTGTAATAAGGCCTCTCTATTTTTAACTTATTATTTGTGATATTTATTTATGATGTTTTCTAACAGCTAAAAGTGGAATACGATTTCCAAAACGATAACTGTCTTCAAAACACTACGTTTCTGCAACGTTTTCAAAATGCTTCTGAAACTCGTTTTTTTAAACATCACCTTTTCGTAAATTGTCTATTTTAAATATGCTTCCGCAACAGATAAGGTTTTAAAAGTAGTTACGTTTTCAAGTGGACAACAATTGCTTAAGTATTTTGAGTTTTAACAAAGAGGCTTTAACTCTCAAACAAGTTTTAACAACAAAAAATAAGGTTTTGAAAAACACTACCATGTGTCACGCCAGATTCAGGCCTAACTTCTAGGCCGGGTTTGGGGTGTTACATTTTATAACTTGGTGTGGTTTGGTACTATGCTATAGTAAGTGTATATGTATTTGATGCTATTGAATAATTGGTACAATTGGTACCAAATGGGAAGTTTTAGTAAATGATTTGCATGTTGAGACACGGGCCAAGGCATGGCCGTGTAGGGCGCACGGCCTAACCACATGGGTGTGTGCCTTGTTTTGAAAGAAAATATTTTAAGATTTTTAAAGTTTTTGTATGAGATTAGTTTGGTCCTAAACCCTCTCTAAAGCATGTTTAAGGTTTTGTAGATCTTCTAAAGGGACAAAGTGATTATGAATGATGATGTTTTGTTGATGTGAAATGTATGTTTGTGAAATGTTCCAATATGTCTGGTAATGCCTCTTAACCCTAGTCCGGTGATGGATACGGGTTAGGGGTGTTACAGTTATTCTCCATATTGGTGACCAAAGTACGAATAAAAAAATTCCTTCAATCAGGTTTTTTCAATCGAAATTAATCATGGATGCCCATACCTCTGTTCAATGATGCAATAAGTGCCAATGGACAGGAAATATATCAAAGCGCTATGGGATGCCCTAAAAGGGTATTTTAGAAGTAGAAATCTTTGATGTCTAGGGGATTGATTTTATGGGTCCTTTCCCCAATTCTGGTAGTCATTACTATATATTGCTCGCCATTAATTATGTGTCAAAATGGATGGAAGCAATTGCTTTACCAACTAATGATATGAAATCTTTAGTTAAATTTTTAAGGCATAATATCTTTAGTTAAATTTTAAGGCATAATAGTTTCTCTCAGTTTGTAATCCCTGTGCTTTAATTAGTGATGAAGGTTTCCATTTTTGTAGCAAAAAGTTGACTGTTGCATTGTCAAAATATAGTGTTCGACATTGTATTGCTACAACTTATCATTCGCAAAGCAGTTGACAAGCCAAAGTCTCTAATTGAGAAATTAAACAAATTTTGGAGAAAATTGTCAAACATTTATGAAAAGATTGAGCTACATGATTAGATGACGCTTTATGGGCTTATCGGATAGTATATAAGATTCATTTGGGTATGTCTCCTTATCGAATAGTATATGGTAAGAATTTTTATTTGCCAATCAAGTTAGAGAAACGAGCTTTTTAAGCTATTTGAGAGCTTAACTTAGATCCGGAGTTGGCCAAGGAAAAATGATTGTTTCAATTACATGAACTTGACGAAATCTGATATTTGGTGTATAACAGTGCTAAGCTATATAAGGAAAAAGCCAAATGTTGGCATGACTCTTGAGTGAAGGAGAAAATCTTCTCAACAGGACAAAAAGTGTTGCCACCCCAAATAGGATACTATTGTCGACAAACAATAAATGTGTCAAATTCAACCCATTATGGCTAGCTTTCATCCCATGAATGCTCCCATCAGCCTTTGCAATATTTAACAGAGATGAAAATCCCTTACTACAAATCAAAAACAAATAAGAGGACAATGAGCACCCCTACCATAACCCACGACTTGGCTTAAAATTAAAAAATCTATGAACACAAGACAGAACAAGGTCAATCCATACTCGAGCAGAACCAAGATAAGATGGCATACCCTCCATAGAATCTCATTCAACCCAATCATAAGCCTTGCTCGTATCTAGTTTAAGATCAAATTAGCCAGGACTTGTTCACTTATGTTTCATCGTACGTAACAACTCATATGCAATTAAAATATTGTTAGAAATCAAATGATCAGGCACAAAAGCACTTTGAGCAGGGTCAATACACCCATTTAAATTTTTTTTTAATCTATTTACCAAAACTTTAACAATAATTTTATAAAGGACATTACATAGGCTAACAGACCTATAATAAGATATAAGGTGTGGATTAAATGTTTTCATAATCAAAACAATATTCATGTGATTTATGTAATGCATGCATACAACACCATTCAATATAGACAAACAAAAGGCAGTGATATCAGAACCTAGAAAGGACCAATAATGTTGATAGAACAAAGCTGGTAATCCAATTGACCTAGATGAATTTGTAGGACCCATATCTTTCACAACCTCCCAAACTTCCTCTGCTTGAAAATCAAACAGAAGTGAAAGATTTTGGGCATTTGAAATACAATTGGTAACTATACTATATAGGTGAGAAGGGTCACCCACATGATTATTAAAAAATAGATTGACAAAATACAAAACAACCACCTCTGCAATAGAGCCCTCAGAGTTACTCTAAAAATCATGAGGATTCTTAATCCTAATGATCCAATTTAAGTGTTTACGGACAAAGGCAAACCACAAGAAATAGGCCGAATTAATTCGTCCACCTTGAGCCAATTTCAGCGGGCTCATTATTCCTAATAAATCTCCCCCCCTCCACAACCAATCCCAACACCAATCTAGCATAAAAAATATCAGACATAATCTCATCTAAAAGGTCCCAAGAATACAAATCATCCAGAGTATCTTGTATACAAGTGTTTTCTGTATTTTGACTAGAAAGATGTCTTTTACTCCATCAAATGAGAGCCTGACTAACTTCATTAAGATCAGTATGAATAGGAGAGGAAGAGCTACTCCAAATGCATAGTATCTCTTGCTGACAAGAACCCTCCATGACTCAGGTAGCATCAAAACGGAAAGGTTTATGCTCTCCCAAGACTTCTGAAAAATTACCCACTAGACTAGTGTCCAATAATAATGGAAATGATTAGATCCCCAAAAATAAGAGATGAAACAAATGATACTTAGAAAACAAAAACCACCAATTATCATTTACAAAACCTCTATCAAGACACTCTTTGATCAAAGTGTCCAAAAACCAACCACGTTCCCAAGTAAACCAGGAGCCAAAAAAACCCAAATTTGACAATCCACAACTGAAAATCATTTATCAAAACATTTCCATGTGCCTCATATCCTACAATCGACCTTTAGACTTCTCAAAAGACCATATAATCTCATTAAAATCTCCCATAACCAATCAGTAAAGAGAGGATAGATGTACCAGACCTGATAGCAAATCCTAAGGAACCTCTCTGTAGCGCACATCCCATAAATGATGAACTGCCTATCTGTGGTAGAATTAGCAACTTAAAAGCCAGAAAAATATGAGTGAAGTACAGCAACAGTAGGAACATCCTTCACAGCCAAAACTGTAGATGGGATTGAAACAAAAGTAGGCTAAAGGGAACAACCAACAACCGTAGTAGTAATCGAAGCTGCAACAATTGGGACAAGGATGGAAGAAGTAGGTGAAGTAAACACACCAGTTGGCAAGACAACACCAACAAATAACCTAGACCAAGCAATGATTTATTAGCTACCCGTGAAGAAACAAAATCTTGACCTCGATAGGAATCTGTAGTATTCCGGACATAATGCTTGATTAGGGAAGCCTTTAACCAATTTTCATACGGCAACACCCCTACAGGGAAAGAAATAGATAACTAAGAAGGGCTATCCCTATTAGTGTGCCCAAGCAATCCACAAAAATAAAAAATAGAGGAAAACACTTTTATTTTATTTGGCCTTGGACAAATTGTTCCCCCGAATGCAACGAGACAAAACAAAAAGTGGTTGGGAAACATCCAATTTAAGTCGCAAACAAATAAATTTACCCCAACCTATAGCACACAACTCTTCATCATGTCAAATAAACAGACCAATATGATCACTTGGTCGTATCACCACACCAAGCAATAAGAATTTCAAAGAAAGACCATAAATCCAAACCCCCAAAAAACAAAGTCAGAATTCATAATCCGCCAGCCACAATGCAACATAATATTCAACAAGAAGTAGATGATTGCCAAAATTCCATGGGGCACCTTAGTTGTAACACCCCAAGATTTTAAGTTTTGAATTGTTAGAAATTCTCAAGTGAGTTAATTTGATTCAATGGTTAAGAGTGTTGCTTTGGTATGTGAGGTTCTGGCTTCGATTCCTTCTCTTTGATTTTTTCCAATTTTTGTCCCTATCTTTATTTATGTATATTTGACTTAGATTTAATTTTCGCTCAATTTATTTTGAAGATGAGCCTACTAGTTCAGTGGTAAAGCTTTAGCTTACCCTTTAGTCTTGGGTTCGAATTCTTGTGTGAGCAAAATAAAATTATTTTTGCTAATGACTTTGTGTGTCGCTCAGCTAGTGGAATTTGGGTTAAAATTGAACTCTAAGAAATTTTCTAAAATTTGTTTATTTCTTTCTTCCTCTTTCTACTCCAATATTTCTTTACTTTCTTGTTTATAGTCCCTTGTGTCATTCAATTTCGGTGGTGCGTGTGTGATTGGATAGTTTGTTACTTTGTTCTTGTGTAAGTAATGTTTTTCTTTTCTTATTTCATTAGGGGGTGTTCTTCTCGTTATCTTTAGTTAAATTTGAGGTTTGTGTGATGCGTTATTTCGTGTTAATCGTTTGAGGTGTTTTAGGTGAAGTTCACGAGACAATTAATCCTCTGGCAAGTTAAGACTTGTGGTGGGCGGCTGTTTTCGTTGGGGTAAGTGGTTAACCGTTGTGTTGGGGACTTTTGTTTTTTTGTAAGAACTTTTATCAACGTTTTTGTCAACATTGTTTGTTGAATTCGCATTTAGATTTGGTAAAAAAATGTGTTAATTAACTCATGTATACTGTTAATTTAGGTATTGGATTACCCGTTCTTGAAACTACATTGGAATCTTATCCAGTGTGTAACAAAAACCCGAAAAATAGTGAATGGAAGAAAGCCGAAAACTGGACTGCCGATGCCATACGGTCGTGTGAAAGGCCGTGTGCCAAATCGTGAACCACACAGTTTGGGTCAATTGGGCCGTGTGGGCCACACGGGCGTGTGGGCCCAATTTTTGAAATTTTTCCCTAGGGTCATATTTGTCATGCAAATCGAATTTAGCCTTTCCGTAGGGTACGTATGGTATAAATATGCCTATAAACCATGATTTTTGATGCTCTGTTTCTTTTAAATATAACTTATGAAAGCATGAGATGTATGTTATATGTAATAGCATGATGTGTTTTATGATAATATGATATGAATCTGATGTGTATAGCATGTTTGACCTACACGCGTTTGATATTTGTTTAATTTTGTATGTGCATTGGGGTGGGATTATGGTTATGGAGGAAGCGTTGGTAGTTTAATTTATCTTCCTTATTTGGTGGCTCAGCTACGTATATCTGTTTCTAACGGGTTACTGCATATTGTTCTGGCAACTAGACTGCAAATTTTCTGAAAAGTGACACATGATCACTTAGCGGTGTGTGGGGCTGGATGGATATTTAATACCCTAATTGGTGTGTAGGGATGGTCGGAGATGGTGTGCATCAGATAGGGGTAGGATTTGAATCTGTATCAAATATGCATATGTTTCTATATATGTTTATGAAATATATCTGATTGGTAACTGAGTGTATATATGCTACATTATTTGATGTATCATGTGTGTCTGATTTATTGTTTGAAATAAGTTACAAACTGAGCTCGTAAACTCACTTTTTGTTTGTTTGTTCTTAGGTAATCCACAGACATAGAACGGATTGGTCAGACGGGAGCTTGGTTATTTATATTTATATTACT
The DNA here is from genome assembly GCA_005393395.2 of Gossypium australe. NCBI lineage: Eukaryota > Viridiplantae > Streptophyta > Magnoliopsida > Malvales > Malvaceae > Gossypium > Gossypium australe. The sequence continues at coordinate 28,964,895 of CM016625.1, read as the reverse complement.
TTTCTGTTAACTTTGTTCAGATTAAATTTGTTTTGTTCGTTTGACTTTCTTTGGACTTTTGGAACTGTTTTTTAATTTTGGAATTTATTTTCCATTTTAAACTGTTTTAACCTTTTTAGATTATATGAACACTATCTGCAAAATGTTCGCAGTTTCCAAAACTTTGTTTAACTAAGAAATTTCGTTGCAAAAGTAAGTGTTTTTCTATAAGTATTTATCTGCAAAATTTAATGAATTAGTTAAGAGAAACTATTTCCTGGAATTTTATTTATTAAAAGCTGGCGCTATTTATTTTACAAGTCTTAAAATGGTTTTTGAATTTTCAAATGAATGTGATAACACCTCCAGATCTAGTCATAACATTTAGGCCGAGTTTGAGGTGTTACATTTGATAGCTTAGTCTTTATCTCGAAGAGAGCTAAACTTAAAAAAGGAACAAGCAAATCGTCTAGAGCTGAAAATTGGATTCGAGAAGGCAATTACCAAAACAATTTCAAAACCGAGATAACTTCCTCGAGGTTAGGGCCTCTACCTTGTGTAGCTTGCAGACCAGCCAGCAAGATGAATCTAGAGATGCTCCCACATCCCCATCAAGCACGATTGCAGACGATTCAGTATCAGTGAGACTAAGCCGATGACACTCATCTACTACATTCGCCGCCATAAACTAAAAGGAAATCTGAAAACACAATCCGAAGAAAAAACCGACCCTAAATGACTAAGAACTGCCAGAAACTAATGGAAACTGACAAAAACTAGAAAACAAGACTCAAATGGAAAACTTAAACCACCACAGAGACGAAAGAAAAGAAAGAGAGAAAAACAGGGGTAGACTCAAGATGATTGAAGCTTTGAACAAGAATGCTTTTGCAAATAAAAAAGCGTATAATTGAGCTAGAAAGGCTGTTGATATTAGATGTCTTGTAGTTCACCTTCACTGACTTGTTTTCTTTTCATGCTTTGTAAAAAAAGAAAGAAAGAAAGTTCTGCATCTCCCAATCCCGAGTTGCCCCTATAATTGTGAACATCTAGTAAAATGTTTCAAGATTTTTGTTTTTGCCATTTTTATTCAAGTGGAACATCAAAATAAGGATACACACAGGTCATATAGTAAATTCAATTTCGTTTATTATCACCATCATCTTACAAGTTCCAATAAAATAACATTACTCATCATATATATTAAAAATTTAAACATAAAAGCTAAAATAACTTCAAATAATCAAATTGGGTTAATACATTATTTGTGACTTGAATATGGTGATTGTTCTCGCATTAAGGTATGAATTTTTTTTTTTTTTTTTACAAATTTGTTCTTTAACTTGATAATTATTCCCACTTTAGGCATAAACTTTTTTTTTTATCCAAGTTAATCATTAAACTTGTAAATTATTCCCATATTGAGACTTGATTTTTTTATATACAAATTAATATGAATCATTATCAAGTTCAGGCCCAAAAATTATTAACCAACCAAATTCATTATGTACAAAAATATATTTAGTTAAAAGTTTATATAATAATAAAATAAATATTTGATTAAAATGGTAAGGTTAATAGTTTTAAAACTGTAGTGTTAAGTAGATTTATTCATGGGTTGAGTTATCTGTCTAGGTCCACCGAAATTTGGGAGGGTTTGGGTACAAATAGAACGCTCGAGAAATGGGTTTGAGCCAAAAAAAAAAAGTTCGTTTAAAATATGGGCTGAATTCAGACTTGAACACTCAATACTCGAGCCTAACCCAGCTTGGCCCGATTTTGAATTTGTAATATTTTATATTATGTTATTTATATATATATATATATATATATATATATATTATTTAATTTATAAAACATGAAAATTAAATCTATAGTAATATAATACTATTATAATATAAACACTAAAGAATATTAAGAAAATTATACATAAAAAATTAATAAATAAAAAATATTAAATATTAAATTAAAATAATACAAATATTTTTTTAAACTTCTTTTAAAATTAATATGGTCGGGTCTAAAATGAGCTTGGATAGCCTAGACTTGTCCATGGGTGGGGCTAGTTGACCCGCCTGAAAAGTGAGAAGGTTTGAATAAAAATATAGAATCGAAAAATGAGTTTGGACAAAAAGCCCGTTTTCTAAATGGACCGAGCCTCAGGTAAGCTCGTTTGGTCGGGGCTTGGTCCAACCTGAATTTGGAAAAAAAAAAACAAAAAGTAGCTGCTGGTTTTTTTGCTATTTTACCATTCCTTTTCATTGTTTTGCTATTATTTCGCTATTATATTGTTATTATTTTATTGTTTGGATATTGTATAACTCTTGTTTTACTATTATTTTGCTACTATTTTAGAGGTATTTTGCTTATTAAGTTGCACTTATCTTAGTGTTAATTAAATATTTTTTTAAAAATTTTCCCTTGTTGAGAAACATTTATTTTAATATTTTTAGTGTATTTGATATACTATATTTTTTAAATTTATTTTTTATAAAAAATAATAAAAATAATTTTAATACGAGCGAGCTGGGTCAAACTTGGGTTTTAGCATTTTTATTTAGGTCAGGCTTGGACAAAATTTTATACCCATTTTTCGGGTCAGACCTAAGCCTAAAAACCAAGCCTAAACTTTTCACTTGACCTAGCCCATGGGATTTCACTTGGAAAAGAAAATGTTCCATACTAATGGATTCGGGTCCATAACCGTGGGTTCCAATGCAAGAGATCTTGTAGCACTTACCAAGGCCCTATCGATTAGTATTACACAAAAGAAATCAATTATAGACACTAATACAATTAGATCTGCTCTTCATAAACAAACTTGGGATTTGCGATCCCAGGTAAGATCGGTTTAGGATCATGGGATCCTTTTCTATCAGATAGGAATAGGGGTGAGTATTCGATTGAGTCGAGTTGAATCGAGTCAAAAATTTTCGAGTTAGTCGAGTTAACAAATCCTATTTTAGCAACCGAAATCAATTTGAATTTTTTTTTAATCGAACCGAATTGAGTCGAGTTAACGAATCATATTATTTATACTTAATGTTGCGATTAGATGGACCGATTATTTAACTAGTAGACGAAGTACAAGATTATTTAACTACATGAACAATATAATGATTTTGCCTCTTAACTTAATGGGTAAACATTTATCAAAACGACGTAGTTTTGCCTTTTAACTTAATTATTTTGAATTTTAACTTTTAAAAAAGTAAACATTTATCAAAACGACGTAGTTTTGTCTTTTCTTATTCGGATTTTCGGATAACTCGAATTGTGTAATTCATATTCGAGTTAAACCGAAAAACTTAATTTTTTATTCGAGTTTATCCGAATAACTTGATTAACTCAAATAACTCGAACTATTTAATTCAAAATTTAAAATTTTTATCGAGTTTTTTGAATCGAATCGAATTTTGCTCACCCTTAGATAGGAAGGGTTGTTGCACAAAATGTACTTCTAAGTAATTTCCCCTTAGATCCTATATCTATCTATATGAAGAAGAAATCATGTAACGAAGGGGATTCTTATTTGTACAAATGGTACTTCGAGCTTGGAACGAGCATGAAGAAATTAACGATACTTCTTTATCTTTTGAGTTGTTCTGCCGGATCAGGCTCGCTCAAGACCTTTAGTCTCTACCCGAACCCGATGAAAAAAATGGGATCACTTCTTATGGGTTCGTTGAAAATGATTCTGATCTAGTTCGTGGCCTATTAGAAGTAGAAGGCGCTCTGGTGGGACCCTCACGGACAGAAAAAGATTGCAATCAGTTTGATAATGATCGAGTGACATTGCTTCTTCGGTCTGAGCCAAGGAATCCCTTATATATGATGCAAAATGGATCTTGTTCTATAGTTGATCAGATAAATCTCTATGAAAAATAAGGAGAAGGAGTACTCGACCCGCAACAAATAGAGGAGGATTTATTCAATCACATAGTTTGGGCTCCTAGGATATGGCGCCCTTGGGGCTTTCTATTTGATTGTATCGAAAGGCCAAATGAATTGAGATTTCCCAATTGGGCCGGGTCATTTCGGGGCAAGCGGATCATTATGATGAAAAGGAGGAGCTTCAAGAGAATGATTCGACATTCTTGCAGAGTGGAACCATGCAGTACTAGGCACGAGATAGATCTTCCAAAGAACAAGGCTTTTTTCGAATAAGCCAATTCATTTGGGATCCTGCAGATCCACTCTTTTTCCTATTTAAAGATCATCTCTTTGTCTCTGTGTTTTCACACCGATAATTCTTTGCAGATGAAGAGATGTCAAAAGGGCTTCTTACTTCCCAAACAGATCCTCCTACATCTATATATAAATGCTGGTTTATCAAGAATACGCAAGAAAAGCACTTTGAATTATTGATTCATCGCCAGAGATGGCAAGTTAGATCTTTGCAGAATAGATCAAGAAAAAAAAAGGAAACTCTTTTGGTTTAATTTATTTATATATTTAATATTATATTCAATTTATATATATATCTATTTATTTTATATATATATATTCTAATATTTATATATTTTTATATTTATATATATTTATTTCTATTTTTTGTATACATTTATACAATACAAAAAAGTAAAGTATGGATATTGATCCAATTCATCTCATTAATATTTGTAGTACAATCCTTCAGTCGATTTCGCTTCATTTAGTTCAGTTTTAATTTCGGTTTATGAAATTTCAATAAAATAGTCATTATGTCATGTTACCGAGGGCCTCGTTTCAAAAAAATACGCCGTCTAGGGCTTTACCAGGACCAACTAGTAAAAGGCCTAGAGCCGGAAGTGATCTTAGAAACCAATTGCGCCCCGGTAAAAAAAATCTCAATACCGTATTCGTTAAAAACAAAAACAAAAATTGCGTTTTCATTATGGCCTTATAGAACGATAATTACTTAAATACGTTCGTATTGCCAGAAAAGCCAAAGGGTCAACAGGTCAGGTTATAATATATTAGTATAAGTATAAATTAGTTATATATAACGCATATTTTCTTTCTATATTATTATATTATTAATATTATTTATATATATTTAAATTTATATATATTTAAATTATATATTGAAATGATATAAAAAAAAAAAACAATAATAAAATAAACGAACCAAATCCTATTTATTATATTAATTCTATAATTTGAATTTTCAAAATAGGATTTTAGAAATAGAGATAGGAATAGGATTCTTTTTAGAAATAAGGAATAAAGAAATCATGGATAAATCCAAACGACTCTTTCTTAAATCCAAGCGATCTTTTCGTAGGCGTTTGCCCCCGATCCAATCGGGGGATCGAATTGATTATAGAAACATGAGTTTAATTAGTCGATTTATTAGTGAACAAGGGAAAATGTTATGTAGGCGAGTAAATAGATTGACCTTAAAACAACAACGATTAATTACTATTGCTATAAAACAAGCTCGTATTTTATCTTCGTTACCCTTTTTAATAATGAGAAACAGTTTGAAAGAAGCGAGTCAACCACTAGAACTACTGCTCTTAGAACCAGAAATAAATAGGCTTACCCCTTCAAAAGAATCGAATCCGGTTGGGAAAGAAAAAAAATCTTTTTTTTTATTGAGCGTCTTCGCTCATCTTGTTTTGATGACCTTATCAGAATCAGAATTTCTTATCATATTAATTTCTACTCTACCTTCCCCGAGTTCATTCTCGAGGGAACCCTATTTCATTTAAAGCATTTTGTCGGATTCCTCCCGATCTCCTTATTTTCTAATCTCGTTAGAAATCATATAAAGACAATTCCTATTTGAGATAGCTATTTGTGCAAGTATTTTACGATTCAGAAGCAACTGTTTCTTGTACAAATTGTATATTAATCTACTATAACTATAGGATACCCCACTTCGCGAATTATTGCATTTATTTGAGTGATCTACAAACGACAAAAATCCCTTTTTGTCCTATCTCTATCCCGATGAGCCGAAACCAAAGCTCTTATTCTTTGTTGAGTAATAGTTCGAGTAAGTCTTGAATGAGCCCCTCGAAAGCTTGATACAAATAAATTAATTTTTTTCGACGTCTACGAGCTATATACCCCCTTCAATTCTGGTCATTGAATAAAAGAAATTTTGATGAATAACTAATTTTTTTCTTTCAGTTATTCTTTTCTAGTCTATTAATAACAAAACGGATTCTCTCAACCCATGGACAACTTCAGAATAACCATTTATAAATATAGACAAATGTAGATAATTTTAAGCCCATAATTCAGGCATTATATTAATTCCCAAAGAACCTCTCGTATCAAGTTTTATTGATTTTATATAAAAGCATAAAAAAAAAAGAAAAAAATCCTTTGAAAAAGTTGATTTAGCTATTTTTAAATAAATTAAAACTCAATTTAAAATCAACCATTTCAAGAATAATATAGATATTAAAATATATTCTGTAGCATCATCGACGATTGTAAAACGAATCCCCACAACAGATTTGGATTACGAAATCTGTTATCCATAAAATTAGTTCAACTTTGAATAATATATATCCGAATCCATACCTCCCTTAAAAATCAATGATAATCAAGAAATATATCATAAAACCATAGGTAATTTACAGAGCAATTTAAACTATGAAAAAAATCAGATCACCAGCCGCAGGATCTATACAGATTTCTCCCATGGTGATCTCCCCAAAACAAATATATCAATCCATATTGACCCAAATCTTACATATATTTATATTACAAAACAAGCATTGCCGGATCCCTGCATGATCCCATGCTATTAGACCCCAAAAACATATCCATATAAACATTACTAAACAGAAATTCTCTCTTTCTTCCCCCCAAAATATATCCAAAACTTCCTTGTAAATCCTGGCTTTCTTTTTCTTTTTTCTGAAATGGTGCTGGCACTTAACTTCCTTCTATGTACACTTGGCTTCTTAATTTAAGTTCTAAGCCGTAGCAGGGATGGAATTTTGGCGATCCCTGTTAAGACAATCAAATCCTTCCACTCTAACTGCGGCCGGTTTAAGGCCAAATTTCATCCTAACACACCCTCCTTTCCGTGCCAATGATGACGGCGACGATGGAGATGGAATCTGCAAAGTCGAAAGGGCTTGTGCAAGCCTTTCATCTCCGAACCGAGCATCTTGCACAAGTGGATTTGCAGCCCTACTTGGAGGCGACCCACAAAAAAACGGAGGTGATGATGCTATAGATTGTTCTTCTTCTGTCCCTAAATCCTCCTATAAAAACGACCAAAACATATATTAACAACCAAGAGAGTAAAAACAATTCCATCTTTGAAAATAAACCATTAATATATGTGTTTGATACGAGTATGTAAAGAAAAATTAATTTAACCAGCAAGCAAGAAGAATCTTAAGATTGAATGATATTGATACCTTATTGAGGATGATATCAAGAAGGTCCGAACCAGCTTTCGAATCGCTTACCTCGGCTTGATGACTGCAATTGAAAGGACAAATCAATTAAAAGAGAGACCCTAAAAGCAGATCAAATCAACCAGAGAACAAAATTAGACCTCATATGCAATCTCAATGGCTTGGTAGGGTTATTGGCGAGGACCTCAATTCGCCGAGGCTTGGGGCAAACAACGGCACCGCCCTTTTGATGATCAGTGATTGAGATAAACCCTCTCAACTCTTCGTAAGCCGAAACGGTGGCGTTCTGCTGAAGATTGCAATGATTCATCTTGAAAACCCAAAGCTTCGGAAAGAAGGCCTATTCAAACACACCCCCCACAGCAAATCAACACCAAGATTTCAATTAAATCTTTAAAAAGAAAAGGAAACCCAAACTCAATAAGATTACAAATAAAGATATTCAAAACTTGGGGTTAATTGCATTTTTAAAATAAATAAAAGAATGCCGGATTAATAAGAAATTGAAGGGATTAAATAAGAGAAAAAAACTAAGAATGAGAAACCGATACTGGAAATCCAAACTGTTAGGAATTAAAACTTTTCAGATCTGTTATAGAAACGCTTTGAACTTTGACTAAGAAACAGAATAGTTTTTTTAACAGAATAAAACTAGGAAAGAAAAACAGAAACCCAGATCTGCACACCAAAAAATTGTGAACATGTATAAAATTAATTAAATTTGAAGGATGGATATTTGAATTTTTTTTCACATTACCTGAAGGAACCCTTGGAAGAATAAAAGCAGAGAAAGGGCGGGTGCCACGAGGAAGAAGAGAGCATGCCAAGGCGAGGATGAATTATATAGAACTCTAACACTAACCTAGGATTTATTATTATTAAAGGTGGGAAGGGTACAAAAATTGTGATTTCATATTCCTTCTTTGGATTACTAATTTCATTATTTGACTCCTTCAAACTTATAAAAGCATATAGTCTGATGATACACAACTATGTGGCGAAAAGAAATAAAACTAATATAAAAATATTTAAGCAATTTTTTTTAAAATTTTCTTATTGAAATATGAATAATTTTATTAATTGGATTAACATCTTACAGCCAAGTTTAAATCTCTAGGAGTGTATGCTTTATATTCCTGCAGCCAAATCCCTATTTTATATATTAAATAGTTTGTGCGATTCAATTCTAGAAAAAATTATGTTTTTTATATCATCTATTTAAGTTTATGTAAAATGGTGTAACGAGTTAATGCAAACTAAGTTTAAAAAAACCATAAAAACCATTTTTTTAAAAATAACAAATATTATTTTAAGAATATTTTTATATTAGGTAAACTATAAACTTAATCACTTATGTATGGTTTAAATTATGTTTTGGTCACCAAATATTAAAAAAGTTACAATATGATCATTAACGTTATCGAAAGTTGTGATATGATCACTAACGTTATCAGTTTATTACATTTTAGTCATTAGCGGTTTAATAGTAAACTAATGTGGCGCATTATATCAACATTTTCGATAAAAATTTTAGGTCATATTGCACAAGTAATCCTTATTCTTTTTCTTTTTTAGCAATTTAATTCTTTTTTGTTTATTTTTTTAACTTTTCTTTTTATTTTCCTTTTCTTTTTTTGTCCTTTCCATCATTGTCCTACAATGCCATTTTTTTTATTCCAACTATCAAATGAAAGCTTCTCTTAGTTTTTTATTTTACCCACACTAGATCGGTATATCCTTTTCCATTATCAACTATTGGAAATTATCTTTTGTAAATTTAATTATTGATGAGCACTTATTCAAATTTAGAAAGTGACAATTTATCGTTCAATAGATACATTTCCATGGGACATATTTCTTCTAAGAATTATGTCCAACATGAAGGGTTGTGATCTTCAAAATAGGATCCATTGAGTGCATATAAATAGAGGGTCTATGGTGCCCACAAAATTATTACAATCAATCCTATTTTCAGAAACTAGAGTAAGAGTTAGGAAATTCCTCGATTTCGTTAATAAAAGGAAATTCAAAAGTTTCGTTGTATCTCGGGAGGACCTTTGTCTTAACCCTCTAGCAACTTTGTGTGAGGGTAAATAGTTCTCTTTGGAAAGTGTCACTCGCACCTCAAAGTCTATTGTTTAATTCAATATCGTCTCCGGATTTATCTTCTCCACTCAATATATTCAACATTCAAAGAGAACTAATTTGGAGATGGCGACGGAGACTACCACTGCATTTAAAGTGATGAACTAAGAGTTTGTGAAACTTGATCGATTTGATGGTTCAAACTTCAATCGCTGGAAGGACAAGATATTGTTCCTTGTTACTCTCTTAAATGTGGCGTACATTCTGGATCCAAACCTACAACCCTTGGAGGATCCCACCCCCAATGCAAACCCTGAAAAAATTTTGAAAGTGGCCAAACTCAAGAAGAAACGTGAAGAAGACAATTTCACATGTTGAGAACACATCCTCAACAGCTTGTCTGATCGATTGTATGATCTCTACATGTCGATACAATCCTCGGTGGAAATATGTAAAGCTATTGAAGAGAAATACAACACCGAGCGACAAGGTACTGATAAATTTTTAATGATGAAGTATTTTGGATTCAAAATGCTTGATAGTATCCCGATCATGGATCAAGTCCATGAATTACAAGTCCTTATAAACAGGCTCCATGACTTGAAAGTTGTTATTTCGAAATTGTTACAAGTCGGGGCTATCATCTCAAAGTTACTCTCATCTTGGAACAATTATCGAAAGAAACTTCTACATATGGCAGATGACTTTACGCTGGAGAAAATACTTAGGCATTTACGTATTGAAGAGGAAACTCGAAAGTGTGATGTAACGTATCTTCCTCAAAGTTCTAAAGTGAACCATGTGAGCAAGTCTAAGAACTCTCGAAATGGTAAGCGAAAGGCCACATCCGAGACCAATAACGTCCAAGAAAAAAAGAAAAAAATCTCACAATTGTTATAATTGCAATAAGAAAAGACACTATATTAAGAATTGCAAACTTCTCAAAAAGAAGCAAGATGCCACAACTTCTAAAGCCAATATGGTGGAGGACATGGACTTAGTGACCATGGTAACGGAAGGGATCGAGAGTTTGGAGATTGATATGATTACCAAACTCAACATAGCCATGACCGATAAGTCTTGTAATTGGTGGCTCGACTCTAGAGCTACTGTCCATGTGTGTAATGACAGACAACAATTCAAGAGTTATGATCTAGTCAGAAATCGTGAAGTGCTTATGGACAACTATCAATCGGTTAAGATGCTCAGTCAATGGACGGTGGAACTCAACTTTACATATGGGAAGAAATTAACTTTGACCAATGAGTTGCATGTTTCCGATGTGAGAAAGAATTTAGTGTCCGCGAGTATTCTGTGTAACAAAGGGTTTGAGATTATCTTGGAATCCTATAAGTTTGTTTTGTTAAGGGTGATAAATATGTAGGAAAAGGATATTGTAACGAGGGTATGTTTAAGTTGAGCATTGATATGAATAAAATCAATTCTCCTACTTATAACGTTGAGTCTTATACTGTGTGGCATGCGCGTTTAACACATTTTAATTTTAAAAATTTACAATATATGCAAAAGAATGGTTATATCAATCTAAGTAATGATGAGTTTATGGATAAATGTGAAAATTGTATTCAATAAAAAATTACGAAGAAGCCATCTTCTAATAAGTGTGAAAAGAATTCACAAGTGTTAGATTTAATTCATTCAGATGTTTGTGAATTAAATGGAACTCTAACAAAAGGTGAAAAATGATATTTTATCTCTTTTACAGACAACTTCTCTAGATTTACTTATGTGTATCTCATGAAAAGTAAAGACGAGGCTTTTGATATGTTTAAACGTTTTAAAAATGAGGTTGAGAATTTGTTTAGTAAAAAAATCAAAGTATTTTATAGTGATAGAGGTGGTGAATATTTTTCAAATGAATTTAATTTATTTTGTGAGGAATAAGGTGTCGTACATGAGTGTTCCGTGCCTTATACTCTGCAACAAAATGGTTTAGCAGAAAGAAAGAACCGTACTTTAGTGGATATGGTTAACTCGATGTTGTTAAATTCTAAACTTCCATATAATCTATGGGGTGAAGCATTATTGACTACGTGTTATATCCTTAACAGAATACCATCGAGAAAATTTAAAGTATTTCCATATGAGTTATGGAAGGGTCGGATGCCAAACTTAGATTATTTCAAAGTGTGGGGGTGTTTGGCTTACAATAGAGTTCTCGACCAACGGAAAGCATAGTTAGGACCAAGAGTCGTCAAAGGTGCATTCATTGGATATGCCCAACACTGTAAGACTTATAATGTTCTTAACTTAGTGTCAAATTCAATAATTGAAACAAGAGATGTTGTGTTCATTGAAAATAAGGTTTTCGATGATTCATCAGATTCAGAAAAAGAATATCAACCAATGATCTCAAGTGATCAAACAAAAAGAAGTCTGTGACAATAAGGATATGGAGCCGAGGAACAGTCAAAGAGTGAGAAAAGTAAAAGGACTTTGGTCCCGATTTCATTTCCTCGCAATCTCTAGCATTCCTTGTTGAGGGAAATAGAGAATCCATAACTAGGAAGATCCCCATAATGTTTAATGCGGATAGTGATCCACAATCCTATGGTGAAGCCATGACTTCTAGGGATGTGACATTTTGGAAAGAGGCGATCAATGGTTAAATGGATTCGATATTGTCCAACAATACTTGGATTCTAGTTGATCTTCCTCAAGGATTGAAGCCTATCGGGTGTAAATGGGTGTTTAAAAGGAAGAATACTCCAACAGGGGGTTCTCCAACCTTTAAGGCTAGGTTGGTAACTAAAGGATTTAGGCAAAAGGAAGGCCTAGATTATTTTGACACCTATGCACCAGTGGCTAAAATGACCTCCATTTGAATTCTTATAGCACTTGCATTTATCCATAAGTTACATGTACATCAAATGGATGTTAAGACGACTTTTTTGAATGGTGATCTCGAAGAAGAAGTCTACATGGAGCAACCAGAAGGTTTTGTGCTCCATAGGAATGAACATAAAGTGTGTAAGTTGATCAAGTCATTATATGGTTTAAAACAAGTGCCTAAACAGTGGTATGAGACATTTGACTCATGTATCTTGTCATATGATTTTTTACATAATGGTGCGGATAAATATATTTACACTAAATTCACTAATAGGTACGGTGTAATTATTTGTCTCTATGTAGACGATTTGTTAATTTTTGGGACGAACATGGAAGGTGTTTATGAGACCAAAGAGTATCTAGCCTCGAATTTCAAGATGAAGGATCTCAATGAGGTAGATACAATTTTAGATATAAAGGTGAAAAAGCATGAAAGGGGATTTGCACTAAGCCAATATCACTATATCGAGAAACTATTGGAAAATTTTGAACACTTGAATATCAATGATTCGAGCACTCTATACGATTCAAACTTCAAGTTAAGTGAGAATAATGGCAAGGCTATAGAGCAACTTGAGTATGCCAGCCCAATCGGAAGTCTAATGTATGCAATACATTGCACTAGACCCGATATTACATTTGCTCTGTGCAAATTGGTGAGATTTACAAATTGTCCTAGTATCGATCACTAGAAAGGAATTTGTAGGATTTTTGGCTATCTCAAGAAAACAAAAATTTTGGGATTATTCTATAGTGATTATCTCACGGTACTAGAAGGTTACTCGGATGCAAGTTGGATTACAAGTCTAAGTGACAATAAGTCCACATCGGGATGTATTTTTACTATCAGAGGTGAAGCCATTATTTGGGCCTTTAAGAAATAAGCTTGCATCTCACATTCAACTATGGAGGTTGAATTTATAGCTTTGGCGGCTACTGGCAAGAAAGTGGAATGGCTAAGAGATCTCTTAATAAATATAAAGTTGTGGCCATAACGTAAGTTCTGTAACAGCCCGATTTAGGGGCTAGTCAGAATAGTGGTTTGGAACCACTAATCTGAGGTTAGAGAAAATTATTTTTATGTTATTCTATAAGTTAGAGAATGATTATATAGGTGCATAAAAATTTTGGTGCTTTAATTTTAGCGATTTCATGCTTAATCATGAAAAAGGACTAAATCGCAAAAGGAGCGAAAGTTCTATTTTATAAGCTAAAGATGCCTAATAGCCATAGAATATTAATTGGAGGTCTTTAAAGGACAATTAGCCCCTTAAATCATGGTTGGACGGCCATAGGGGACAAGGGAGTCAAAATTGGTCAAAGTTGGTAAATGTTTGGTGACTAAATTGATTATTTTATATTAAAACAAAGAAAAGATGATATCCTTCTCTTTACTCATCTTCTTCCACCGAAAAACACAAGCAAAATAGGGGTTTTAAAGCTAAAAAATTTCAGCAAACTCTTCTCCCTACAAGTAAGTGATTTTAATGGTTTTTCTTGATGATAGTTGTACTTTTGGAACCCCTAAAGCTTAAGCTTTCTAAAGAGAGGATTACCTTGCAATATGGTGAAAAGTTTAGAGTTTTTCCATGTGAGCTTTTAAGTTGTTTGCTGCATTTTTATGGAAGAAAATGGGTCTTAGTTGTTAGATCAACAACTTTTGTGAAAGGTGTTACCATGAAAACACCTAAAATGACCTTTTTATAAAGGTTGTAAAATGTGAGGTAAAAGTGTGAAATAATGAGTTTTGATGGTAGCCATAAGAGAAACAAATTTTCACCTAAGCTCGTTAAAGGTAGAAATTTGATTAGAATTTATTTTCGAGCTCAGGGGTAAAATGGTCATTTTGCAAAAGTCTAAGGGCAAAATAGTAATTTTTCCAAAGCATGATTATTGAAATGCATTTATTAATGTGATAATTAAATGAGCTAATTTGCTATTATAGATCAATAAGAACCAAGGATTAACCTCGACTGGGGAAAGAACAAAGTGTTGGACTAGATCGACAAACTAGCCTATTGTGAAATAGAGGTAAGTTTGTATGTAGTAAATTCAACATTTATGCTAGTATGTTTGAGAATGTTTGATATTGGAATGATACATAACATTCTATGAAATTGAGTAATGGTGTTGAATGAGAAAGATAATAAAAGTTGATATGATGAAGTCCCAGTTGGACTATAATGAATGTAAGAACATTGTCATCGAGACATGAGATGGATAAGGTCCCGTGTAAGACCATGTCCGGGACATGGCCTCGGCACCGAATTGAGATCTCGTATAAGACCATATCTGGGATATGGCTTCGGTATTGAATATGAGAATCGTATAAAATCATATCAGGGATATTGCATCGATACTTGATATGAGAATCGTATAAGACCATATCCGGGATATGGCATCGATACTTGATATGAGAATCGTATAAGACCATATCCGAGATATATCATCGATTGTAACAGTCCAGTTTATACCCTAGTCAGAACAGTGGTTTCGGGACCACAAATCCGAGTTCGTATAATATTTTAATATTATTTTCTGTGTCTTTGATAAGTGGTTAAGCATGTGGTAAAGTTTCGTATGTTAATTCGTCCGTCTGTGTGCTTAATTTGATAAAAGGACTAAATCACATAAAGTTTAAAAGTGGCTTTTCTTTTGATTAGTGACCAAATTGATGTGGCTTTATTATTGTAAAGTCCTTAACAGGCAAATAGCCCCTTTCTACTTATAGTGGACAGCAACATGCAAATTTATATTATGCTTTTATATGTTATTTTATACGTTAAATTTATATTATATTTATTTTATAAGTTATATTATTATAATAAAAAGAAAACATGTGTAAGTGGCCTTATTCTTATCATCTCTTTGCCGAATTCATAAAAGAAAGAAAAGATAAACACAAGCAAGGGTTCGGCCATGGTTTTGGTTTGATTCAAGGTTAGTTTGTGATCTGTTTTTTTGATAATTTCTACGTGTTTGCAATCGTTGCTTTGAGAGCTACAAAACCCATGTTTCAATTTTGTGTATTAATGATTGTGAGATATGCCATTGATGATATGTTGAGCTTTGTGATGAGTTTAGTTGTTAAATGAAAGATTTGAGCTAGATGAACATACTTTGTTCATGAATTTTTGATGAATTTAGCTAATTAGGGCTAAATTGAGAAAATAGTAACTTGAGGGATTAAATTGTAAATTTGATGGAAAATATAGGCTTGTATGATATATATATATGCATTCGGCTAAGCTTGGATGTGTGATGATTTTGTGAATTTGATGCTTTGAGAAAAATAGACTAAATTGATAAATTGTGCAAATGTGAGGGTTAATTTGTAAATAGCCCTAAATGTGTATCCTTGGATTGAATTGAATGAATTAGTGAATAAAAGGGTTATTTCTGAATATGTTTAGATCAAGAACCGAAGAAAACGGACTTAGACCGCGAGAAAGCAAAAGTAACCAAATAGCCGTTCCCGTTTCAGTTAAATCGAATCCGAGGTAAGTCATATTGCAAATAAATGTAATTGTATTGAATTGAGCATGTTCATATGACGACTAATGATAATGGATGCTTACGAGATGTTATGTATATGAATTCTAAGATAAGACCGATATAGTAACAAGTCTGAGAAATCCCGTATGAACTTAGGAATACAAAGGTATCTATTCTGTTTTATCATGTAAGACTACGTCTAGGATGTTGGCGTTGATTTGATATTCGTGTAAGACCACGTCTGGGACGTTGGCATCGATATGAGCTTTACGTGTAAGACCATGTCTGGGACATTGGCATCGTATTGATTTGTGTAAGACCACGTCTGGGACGTTGGCATTGACATGATCTTTACGTGTAAGACCATGTCTGGGACATCGGCATCGTATTGATTCGTGTAAGACCCTGTCTGGGACAGTGGCATCGATATCTGAGTGCATATAAGACCTCGTCTGGGACATTGGCATTGTACGACTATTCCGAGCTTTCTGAGTATCCTACTAGATTCCTTACGGTTCAACGGGCAAGTTTGTGATACGTATGGCTATGCAAATAGTGAATCCGTTTCAGGTACGTTGATTTATACACTAAGTGTGTATATAAGGTAAGTATCTATGTGATCTTACTATGATGATTATGTATATTGGGATAACATTATGATATGTGAAAGTAAGCATGAAAGAGTTTGTATATATAAGACTTTTGAATTGATGAATGTTGAAAATATGGTCAAGTACATGGATCAAAGCATATATGTGATAGTTTGTTAAGTAATTAAGATGTGCCAATGTACCTATGTGCACATATGCCTTCCATGCTAAGTTTGTTTGTATTATGACTTACTAAGCTTTTGGAAAGCTTACTCTATGTGTGTGTTTTTCTCTATTTTATAGGTCGTCAAAGCAATTGAAGGCTCGGGACCGTCAAGGATCGTCATCACACTATTAAACTCATTTTGGTACATTTTGGAAATGTATATAGCTATATATGGCATGTATAGGCTAGTATTTGATATAAGTTTGTTATATGAACTTAGCCATGTGATTTGGCTAGTTATGAGTTGAGAATTTGCTTGAATGAATGTGATATGTGAAGTATGTTTTTGGCATGGTTAGTTGATATATGAAATGGTCAAGTTTTGACTAGGCAAATGAATGATTTATGCTTGTGATGAGATGAGTTTTAGTCTTGTAATTTGGATGGTTATTTTGGTATGTTCTTGGTTGCCAAATAGGCATGAGATGTCTTGGTGATTTTGCTTGTAGATAAGACCCATGTGGGTGGCATTTTGGCCTTGCAAATGGCCTATTTTGCCACATGGTTGTGGCACACGGGCGTGCCTAGTGACCGTGGGACAAAGTCAATAGCTAGCATAAGAGTACACGGCCTTGGCACACGGACGTGCCTAGTAACCGTGTGGTTTTCAACAAGATCAACCACGGCCAAGGTACACGGGCTGTTTGGTGGCCATGGAGCAAAGGTCAGTTTCGACCACGGGGAGGACACACTGTAAGAGTATGCCCAAAGATCAATCATGAGATGGTTGTAATAACATACTTAATTTACCATGTTTATTAATATAAAGCGTTGTCATTATTATTTCAGTTTTTCTTTCTGTGTGTATAGATAAACTGTTTTATAATAATGTCCTGAGAATAATATGATTATTCTTAAAAGATCCTTAGTCGAGTATTATTGTTGACTAGGACAATAATAATGCATTAAGACTAACATGTAGTTGATTGATGATAAAGAGTTGTCATTGATATGGAGTGTCAAAATCAATGCATGAATATGTGTGTTAGAGAACAACATATTGGATTGACCCGCTATGAGTATGTTTCTTGGATTATTATGTAATTGTCACAACATTACTCATAGTGATTAATATGTATATGATCCTCAGACTTGAGATCATTATTATCCCAGCATCGTGAGTTGTATATTTTGATACAGTCAAACGTACACCGTAACAGGTTGTTCTATAAAGGCTGATGTTGGATATACCACAATCTATGTAGAGGGATATGGTTGATCAATAAAGGATAAGTCCCTCCTACATAATAGGAGTAATATCTTAGGCCACTTGATTGAGTGAGACTAGAAATGCATGGCCATGCTCAAATAAGTTGATATGAGATGTCATACTAATTTGTATATCATAGTCTACTCAAGATATCAAGAAACATGGGATGGATTATGCAAGTGTGACTATCCCATGACTTGTATCCGTTCCAGAGATAAAGGACTTAAGGATTAATGCATGAAAGGTTAATCACGAAAGGTTATGTCGAATCATGACTTCTTGTAACTTAGGGAGCAATGATGCATTGCTAGATGCCACTCATTGTCTGTGACAATAGAATCGTTCTAGTATTACTGCTAACGTTGCAAGAACCTACAGGGTCACACCCTATGGTTGAAATGAACGGAATAAAATATAGTTGGTATTGTGCTTGGTTGTCACATAAATTAAATTAATTAAAGAATTAATTTAATTGGGCAATCAAATATTGAACATATTATATGTACAAGGATGTTGTACACATAATGATAACATAATTTTATTAATATATGAATTTGATTCATATATAAATTTAAATAAATATAGTTTACCAGAATCCTTATTATAATTAATGTAATTGTAATTTTCAGATATAATTAATGTAATTATAATTTTCGGTTAAAAACTTTATTGTATTTATTTAATCTTGTAATACATTCAAGATATACCAATTATAAAAGGCCCAATTAAGAGGATACCTATTATAAAAGGCCCAATGAGAAAGGCACCCATTATAAAAGGTATTAAAAGGAGACAAAACTAAATATGAAAACCCTAAGTGATTGCTTGTTAGGTCTAGCAGCCGTCAAGCAAATAAGCCTCCAAAACAGTTTTGCAGATTTCTTCCGTTCATAGTCAAACCGGGTGGATTACGTAGAGGCTGACATCGGAAAAGGTTGAGGCTTGATTCGACAGTAGATCAAAACTCTTGTTGCCAAGGCGTCGCTGTCTACTCAGATTGAAGTTTTGGTAATTTCGAAACCTTTATTTCACCCCGATTCGTTCCTCACACATGGATCCATGATTTGGATCGCTGGATCTAATTTTATTCTGCTGTGCCATGGGGTACCGGCGTTCCAACACACACGGGTGTGTCTAGCAGCCGTGGGAGGCACACGGCCTGCCCACACGGGCGTGTAACCCTTGAAACTTAAAAAAGTTTTAAATTTCCATGAAATTTTGTATGTGTTCCGATTTAGTCCTAACCCGGTTTATAGCATGTTTTAGGTCTCGATGACCTACTAAAGGGACATTATGGTTGAGGTTAATATTCAATTGTATGACATTTCTGTAAATGTTTCTGATCTGTTCGGTAATGCCTTTAACTCTAGTCCGGCGATGGATATGGGTTAGGGGTGTTACATTTGGTTGGTATTAGAGCTACGGTTTAGTCGATTCTCGGACTAACTTAGCGTGTCAGAGTCTAGCTATACATGCCATATATCTGAATTGTGATAGTGTGATGAATCCTGATGCATAAAATGTGATTTTTGTATAGCAATGGATCCCTAATGAGCCGTAGTTGATGACGTAGAAAGTAATGCGCCTGCTCTCACGCAAGGGGCAACGCCCTCTGATTCGAGACCTGCTACGAGCGGTTAAGAGGGAGAAGCTAAACAAGCTTTCTTCTAGATGATGAGTGAGTGGTTCACTCAATTCATAAAGAATAACCCGACTATTTCGCAACCTTCGCCCCAGTTAATCCCCCTCAGACATTCGATATACCTCTGACTGCAAATCTGAATCCGTGGAATAAGCCTCCGGTTAACAAGATCCGTAAGTATGGGGCCGAAGAGTTTCAGGCTACTAATGATGATGATGCTGAAAGGGCTGAGTTCTGGTTAGAAAATACTATATGGGTATTCGACGAAATGTCTTTGACTCCGGAAGAATGTATAAAGTGTGTTATATCTTTGCTCCGAGATGCAGCTTATCAATGGTGGAAAACCTTAATTTCCATTGTTCCGAAAGAGCGAGTTACATGGGTCTTCTTTCAGATCGAGTTCCAAAAGAAATACATCAGTGAAAGATTCATCTATCAGAAATGGAAGGAATTTTTGAAACTAAAACAAGGCTGAATGACTGTTACTGAGTATGAAGGAGAGTTCGTGAGATTAAGTCAGTATGCCCGAGAGTGCATATCATCTGAAGCTATAATGTGTAAAAGATTCGAAGATGGTCTTAATGAAGATATTCGCATGTTAGTCGGGATATTAGAAATAAAAGAGTTCGTTATACTCGTTGATCGAGTGTGCAAAGCTGAGGCACTCGGGAAAGATAAAAGAAAAGCTGAGTTTGAAGCCCAAGATACGAGGAAGAGATTTCTGAGCAAATTATTTCAGTCTGCTCCAAAAAGATTCAGAGATGATCAAAGTCGTTCCAGAGATAATGTGGGACATCCGAACAGAAATCGAGCTAGATCGCAAATGAGTTCCAAAACTCCAGCAACTTCAGTGGCCAGCGTTGGAAATGTTCCATCCGAGAGACCTGAATGTAAACATTGTGGGAAAAGGCATCCGGGAAGCTGTAAATTAAATGACAGAGCTTGCTTAAGATGTGGATCACTTGATCATTTTATCCGTGATTGCCCTGAGTCGGTTGAGCCAGAAACTGTTCAGAATCTGAGATTGGATAACGCACCTGTGAGAGGAAGACATTTGAAGAGTGTAAGAAACGTTAGTGGTAGTCAGAGAACTACGAGAGACACTATTGCAAGATCTGAAGCCAGAACGCCTGCTAGAGCGTATGCTATTCGAGCTCGTGATGAAGCTTCATCACCAGATGTTATAACGGGTACTTTTATACTTTATGATACTTCTGTGATTGCATTGATAGACCCTGGTTCAGCGTATTCGTATGTATGCATGAGTTTAGTATTCGGTAAGACTTTGCCTATAGAGTCTACTAAGTTTACTATAAAAGTATCGAACCTCTTAGGAAAAAGTGTCCTGGTTGACAAAGTATGCAAGAACTATCCATTAATATTTCGAGATATATGTTTCCCTGCAGATCTGATGCTTTTTCCATTTGATGAGTTCGATATCATTCTGGGTATGGATTGGTTGACTTTGCATGATGCTGCTGTAAATTGTAAAAGAAAGACTATTGATTTGAGATGTCCGAATGATGAGATTGTACGAGTTGAGTCTAATGATTTGAATGGATTGCCTGCTGTGATATTTGTTTTGAAAGCTCAAAGTTATGTGAAAAAGGGTTATGAGGCATATTTTGCTTATGTGATTGATTCGAAAGCATCTGAAAAGAAATTTGAATCAGTGCCTGTTGTATGTGAGTATTCTGATGTGTTCCCTGAAGAGTTACCGGGTTTACCTCTAATTCGTGAAGTTGAGTTTGGTATTGAATTGTTGCCTAGTACTACACCTATTTCGATAGCTCCGTATAGAATGGCACCAACAGAGTTGAAAGAGTTAAAGTCACAGTTACAAGAGTTGATTGATAGAGGGTTTGCTAGACCGAGTTTCTCACTTTGGGGTGCTCCTGTTCTGTTTGTGAAAAAGAAAGATGGCACGATGAGGATGTGTATCGATTACCATCAGTTGAATAAGGTGACAATAAAGAATAAATATTCGTTACCCCAAATAGACAATTTATTTGATCAGTTAAAAGGAGCTACTGTATTTTCTAAGATTGATCTGAGATCGGGATACTACCAGTTGAGAGTTAAAGATTCAGACATTCCGAAGACTGCTTTCAGAACGAGGTACGAACATTATGAATTTTTAGTTATGCCATTTGGACTAACCAATGCTCCTGCTGTTTTTATGGATCTAATGAACAGAATTTTCAGACTGTACCTAGATCGATTTGTTGTGGTGTTCATAGATGACATATTGATTTATTCACGTGATGAAAATGAGCATGCTGAACATTTGAAAATTGTGTTGCAAACTTTGAAAGAAAAGAAATTGTACGCGAAATTTAGCAAATGTGAATTCTGGTTACACGAGTTTAGTTTTCTGGGACATATTGTGTCAGCTTCTGGAATCCGAGTGGATCCGAGTAAGATTTCTGCTATTCTGAATTGGAAACCTCCGAGAAATGTATCTGAAGTCCGTAGTTTTCTGGGTTTAGCTGGTTATTATCGTCGATTTGTAAAAGGATTTTCAGTGATAACTACTTTGATGACTAGATTACTTCAGAAAGATGTTAGATTTGAATGGTCTGATAAATGCCAAAAATGTTTTGATCAGTTGACAACTCTATTAACAGAAGCTCCAGTGTTAGTACAGCCAGAACCGGGTAAAGAATTTGTTATATATAGTGATGCTTCGTTAAATGGTCTGGGATGTGTTTTGATGCAGGAAGGCAAAGTTGTAGCTTATGCCTCGAGACAATTGAATCATCATGAAAAGAATTATCCGACACACGACCTTAAGCTAGCTGCGATTGTATTTGCACTTAAGATTTGGGGCCATTATCTGTACGGTGAGAAATGTCATGTGTTTTCAGATCATAAAAGTTTGAAATATCTGATGACTCAGAAAGATTTGAACCTTTGTCAAAGAAGATGGTTAGAGCTGTTAAAAGATTATGAGCTCGTGATAGATTATCATCCGGGTAAAGCGAATGTTGTTGCTGATGCGTTGAGTAGAAAATCATTGTTTGCACTACGTGCTTTGAATGATCAGTTAGATTTGTCTGATGATAGGTCTGTGTTAGCTGAGTTAAAAGCAAAACCATTGTTTATACAGTAGATATGTGATGCTCAAAAATCTGATAATGAGTTATTAGCGAAAAGAGTTCTGTGTGATTCGAATTCTGAATCTGAATTTTGGGTTGTTGATGATTGCTTGAGTTTTCGAGGTCGTATCCGTGTTTCGGGAAATTCGGAGTTGATTCAGCTGATTTTAAGTGAAGCACATAACAGTCGTCTATCTATTCAATCAGGAAATACAAAGATGTACCATGATCTGAAGCAACACAATTGGTGGTCTGGTATGAAACGAGACATTTTTGACTTTGTTTCGAAATGCTTAATCTGTCAACAAGTGAAAGTCGAACATCAAGTTCCGTCTAGTTTGCTACAACCAATTATGATTCCTAAATGGAAATGGGATAAAGTTTTCAGGAATCGGGATAAAGTGACAATGGATTTTGTTTCTGGTTTGCCTCAAACTCCGAGAAAGAAAGATGAGATTTGGGTCCGAGATTGTTAGATCTCGGTAAGATCTGCCCATTTTATTTCGGTAAGATCTGACTATTCACTTGATAGATTAGCTGAACTTTATATTTCTGAGATTGTTAGATTGCACGCGGTGCTACTATCCATTGTGTTAGATAGGGATCTGAGGTTTACATCGAGGTTCTGGAAGAAATTGCAAGAAGCTTTAGGCACAAAACTGCATTTCAGTACAGCTTTTCATCCGCAAGTAGATTGTCAATCCGAGCGGATCATTCAGATTCTCGAAGATATGTTAAGATGTTGTATACTTGAGTTTAACGGTACGTGAGAATAGTATCTGCCATTGATTGAATTTGCATACAATAACAGTTTTCAGTCAAGTATCAAAATGGCACCTTATGAAGCTTTGTACGGACGTAAATGTTGTACTCCTCTGTATTGGACTGAGCTCAGTGAAAATAAGCTACATGGGGTTGATTTGATAAAAGATTCAGAACAGAAAGTGAAACTGATCCGATATTGTTTGAAAGCAGCATCTGATCATCAGAAGTCTTATGCAGAATTAAAACAAAAAGATATAGAATTTGAGATCGGTGACAAATTATTTTTGAAAGTGTCTCCATGGAAGAAAGTACTCCGATTCGGACGTAAAGGCAAGTTAAGTCCGAGGTTCATCGGACCGTATGAGATCATTGAACGAGTTGGGCCTGTTGCATATAGATTAAGGTTGCCCTCTGAGCTAGAAAAGATACACAATGTATTTCATGTTTCGATGCCCTGTAGATATCGATCCGATCCGTCACATGTGATTGCCCCATCTGAAATTGAAATCCGATCAGATATGACATATGAAGAGGAACCGATCCGTATCTTAGCTCGTGAAGTGAAAGAGTTGGGAAACAAGAAAATTCCGTTAGTGAAAGTACTATGGAATCAACACGGAATAGAAGAGGCTACGTGGGAGCCTAAAGATTCAATAAGACAACAATATCCGAATCTATTTAACGGTAAGATTTTTGGGGACGAAAATCCCTAAGGGGGAGAATTGTAACAGTCCGATTTATACCCTAGTCGGAACAGTGGTTTCGAGACAACAAATCCGAGTTCGTATAATATTTTAATATTATTTTCTGTGTCTTTGATAAGTGGTTAAGCATGTGGTAAAGTTTCGTATGTTAATTCGTCTGTCTGTGTGCTTAATTTGATAAAAGGACTAAATCACATAAAGTTTAAAAATGGCTTTTCTTTTGATTAGTGACCAAATTGATGTGGCTTTATTATTGTAAAGTCCTTAAAAGGCATATAGCCCCTTTCTACTTATAGTGGACGGCAACATGCAAATTTATATTATGCTTTTATATGTTATTTTATAAGTTAAATTTATATTATATTTATTTTATAAGTTATATTATTATAATAAAAAGAAAACATGTGTAAGTGGCCTTATTCTTATCATCTTTTTGCCGAATTCATAAAAGAAAGAAAAGATAAACACAAGCAAGGGTTCGGCCATGGTTTTGGTTTGATTCAAGGTTAGTTTGTGATTCGTTTTTGATAATTTCTACGTTTTTGCAATCGTTGCTTTGAGAGCTACAAAACCCATGTTTCAATTTTGTGTATTAATGATTGTGAGATATGCCATTGATGATATGTTGAGTTTAGTTGTTAAATGAAAGATTTGAGCTAGATGAACATACTTTATTCATGAATTTTTGATTAATTTAGCTAATTAGGGCTAAATTGAGAAAATAGTAACTTGAGGGATTAAATTGTAAATTTGATGGAAAATATGGGCTTGTATGATATATATATATATATACACACACACATTCGGCTAAACTTGGATGTGTGATGATTTTGTGAATTTGATGTTTTGAGAAAAATAGACTAAATTGATAAATTGTGCAAATGTGAGGGTTAATTTGTAAATAGCCCTAAATGTGTGTCCTTGGATTGAATTGAATGAATTAGTGAATAAAAGGGTTATTTCTAAATATGTTTAGATCAAGAACCGAGGAAAACGGACTTAGATCGCGGAAAAGCAAAAGTAACCTAGTAGCCGTTCCCGTTTCAGTTAAATCGAATCCGAGGTAAGTCATATTGCAAATAAATGTAATTGTATTGAATTGAGCATGTTCATATGACTATTGATGATAATGAATGCTTACGATATGTTATGTATATGAATTCCGAGATAAGGTCGATATAGTGATAAGTCTGAGAAATCCCGTATGAACTTAGGAATACAAAGGTATCTATTCTGTTTTATCATGTAAGACCACGTCCGGGACGTTGGCGTTGATTTGATATTCGTGTAAGACCACGTCTGGGACATTGCCATTGATATGAGCTTTACGTGTAAGACTATGTCTGGGACATCGGCATCGTATTGATTCGTGTAAGACCAGGTCTGGGATGTTGGCATCGATCTTTACGTGTAAGACCATGTCTGGGACATCGGCATCGTATTGATTCGTGTAAGACCCTGTCTGGGACAGTGGCATCGATATCTGAGTGCATATAAGACCTCGTCTGGGACATTGGCATTGTACGACTATTCCGAGCTTTCTGAGTATCCTACTAGATTCCTTACGGTTCAACGGGCAAGTTTGTGATACGAATGGCTATGCAAATAGTGAATCCGTTTCAGGTACGTTGATTTATACACTAAGTGTGTATATAAGGTAAGTATCTATGTGATCTTACTATGATGATTATGTATATTGGGATAACATTATGATATGTGAAAGTAAGCATGAAAGAGCTTGTATATATAAGACTTTTGAATTGATGAATGTTGAAAATATGGTCAAGTACATGGATCAAAGCATATATGTGATAGTTTGTTAAGTAATTAAGATGTGCCAATGTACCTATGTGCACATATGCCTTCCATGCTAAGTTTGTTTGTATTATGACTTACTAAGCTTTTGAAAAGCTTACTCTGTGTGTGTGTTTTTCTTTGTTTTATAGGTCGTCAAAGCTATTGAAGGCTCGGGACCGTCAAGGATTGTCATCACACTACTAAACTCATTTTGGTACACTTTGGAAATGTATATAGCTATATATGGCATGTATAGGCTAGTATTTGATATAAGTTTGTTATATGAACTTAGCCATGTGATTTGGCTAGTTATGAGTTGAGAATTTGCTTGAATGAATGTGATATGTGAAGTATGTTTTTGGCATGGTTAGTTGATATATGAAATGGTCAAGTTTTGACTAGGCAAATGAATGATTTATGCTTGTGATGAGATGAGTTTTATTCTTGTAATTTGGATGGTTATTTTGGTATGTTCTTGGTTGCCAAATAGGCATGAGATGTCTTGGTGATTTTGCTTGTAAATAAGACCCATGTAGGTGGCATTTTGGCCTTGCAAATGGCCTATTTTGCCACACGGTTGTGGCACACGGGCGTGCCTAGTGATGGGACAAAGTCAATAGCTAGCATAAGAGTACACGGCCTTGGCACACGACGTGCCTAGTAACCGTGTGGTTTTCAACAGGATCGACCACAGCCAAAGTACACGGGCGTGCTTGGTGGCCGTGGAGCAAATGTCAGTTTCGACCACGGGGAGGACACACGGGTGTGTCTAGCAGCCGTGGGAGGCACACGGCCTGCCCACACGGGCGTGTAACCCCTGAAACTTAGGAAAGTTTTAAATTTCCATGAAATTTTGTATGTGTTCCGATTTAGTCCCAACCCGGTTTATAACATGTTTTAGGTCTCGATGACCTACTAAGGGGACATTATGGTTGAGGTTAATATTCAATTGTATGACATTTCTGTAAATGTTTCCGAGCTGTTCGGTAACGCCTTTAAGCCTAGTCCGGCAACAGATACGGGTTAGGGGTGTTACATCGATACTTGATGTGAGATTCCTTATAAGACCATATCCGGGATATGGCATCGGCACTCAGAGGTGACCCCATGTAAGACCACATCTGGGAGGTGGCATTGGCTTCGTGTTTATGTTAATGATGATGAATATGCGTCTTTGAATATCCCTAGTGATTTAGTGGGATAAATAGATAAGTTTTGAGATAGAAATGAGATTTGTACTAAAGCCATGTGATTGAGTGAATACAGGTACCCGTGAGTAATTCACGAGGAATGTTTACGATATGTGGCATGATATGTACTAGATAAGAACAACTACGAGTAAGTTATGGCAAAGTGCTTAAGACTTTGAATGGGTATTAATTGCCATGGATTGATGTCATTATGAGCTTATTGTTGCTATTTATTTTCATGCAAACTTACTAAGCTTTATGCTTACCCCTCTCATTTCCATTTTCTTGTAGTATTGTCAAGATAACTTAAGGATTGTGGGACGTCGGAGTTCAGAAATCACACTATTGACATCTCTTTGGTATAACAAAGTTAGATTTATTTTGAGTATGACATGTATAGGACTTGAGTATTTTGTTATGTCATATTGTTAACCAAAATGTTGGCTATTCATGTTATCAAGTTCATTTTGTAAGAGGTCTTTGGAATTAGGCCAATACTTGATAAGTTTATATATATATATATTAAATGATGACGAGATTATGAAGTTCATGCTTGTGTGGATGCTTTGATTTGAGTTCTTGGAAGTGCCTTAGGGTCATGAGTTATGTTGAATTAAGTTGGTATAAGTATGATTGCTATGCAGGGTGACATTTGGCTTGGAATATAGCCTTTTAAATGTCCACACGGGTAGACACACGGGCGTGTGTCTAGGACGTGTGTGACACACAGTCAGCCCTATGGGCGTGTTGATTGGCCATGTGTCCCCTTGCATGCTAGATTTACAAGTCAGTATGCTCAGTAGTAAACACACGGGCAAAGACACGACAGTGTGTCTTAGCTATGTGGGAGGCACGGCCATGGACACTGGCGTGTGCCTTGGCCGTGTGACCATAGTGAGGTGATGACGTCATAAACAGAATGCCATGGTTTTGGCACACGGGCTAAGACACAGGCATGTCAAGGTCGTGTGAGGGACACGGGCGTGTGTCCAGCCGTGTGAAAACCCCTGTAGGTTCGAATTAGAAAATAAATTCCACACGGGCTAGGAACATGGGCGTGTGTGACCACACGGCCTGCCCACACGAGCGTGTTCCATTTCACACAGGCGTGTGGTCCCTGTTTAGGCAAAATTTTTCTAAGTGCATAAAAGTTTCTGATTTAATTCTAGGACCTTCCGAATGTATGTTTAAGGCCTCGTAGGCCCACGACAAGGATGTTAAGCATATGTTTGAGAAGTCTTAAGTTGGAAATGAAATTTTAAACCCAAAGTTGTATGTTTAAGCAAGTTAAGTCCGGTAATGCCTCGTACTCGGTTCTGGAGTTGGATACGGGTAAGGGGTGTTACTAGTTCGCCATTTCCGTATATTGTGATAGTGAATCCACCATATCTCAAGCGTACAATAAGGTGTACAATGGAAAGTCTAGACATATAAGTTTGAGACATGAGCATGTTAGACAATTGATTAGGGACAGTGTGATTATTGTTATCTATGTTAAGTCAATTGACAATTTAGCGGATCCATTGACAAAAGGTTTGTCAAGGGATTTGGTTAAGATTACCACCACTAAGAT
Organism: Gossypium australe; assembly: GCA_005393395.2. Classification (NCBI taxonomy): domain Eukaryota; kingdom Viridiplantae; phylum Streptophyta; class Magnoliopsida; order Malvales; family Malvaceae; genus Gossypium; species Gossypium australe. Next base: position 28,936,318 of record CM016625.1, on the reverse strand, counting down.
GGGATTAAAACCATTCTAATCGCATCATTGATAATGGAAACCCTACCTTATTCTAGCAAAAAGTTAGTTTCGAGGTTTAAAAAGTAATGACAAGTTATCAAATGACAACATGCGCTAAGGATCGAGATTTAGTATTTATATTTTAGGAGGATGAGTTTTACTCTTAATGGATGGACATTAATTGTCATGAAATCCACCTATATGGACATGAAGTGGTGTCGCTTTAACGAGATTTTTTTTATGGTTTTCTCTTGTACATGTTCATGAAATGGGATGAGCACATGGCCATAATGGTGCCAAAGCAAATTAAACTCTTACTCTAATACTTTACGGTTATGTGTGAAATTTTTCTGGTATTGACTTTAAGAGTGATTGTTCAAGCGACTAGCCACCATTCGCTTTGTTGATACTTTGAGAGTTTGCACTAAAGGAAGGTTCAATTTTCGAACACCCTTTTTATGCATAATCGTCGTGTACTTATTTTCTGGAAGTAGCAATTTAGTCAAGGATTGTTGGAAATTGTAGATTGCAAATTTAATTATTGATGAGCACTTATTCAAATTTAGAAAGTGATGATTTATCATTCAATGGATACATTTCCATGGAATATATTTCTTCTAAGAAATATGTCCAACATGAAGCTTTATGACTCTTCAAAATAGGATCGATTGAGTGCATATAAATAGAGGGTCTATGGTGCTCACATTATTACAATCAATCCTATTTTCAGAAATTAGAGTAAGAGTTACAAAATTCCTCAATTTTTCTAATCAAAGGAAATTCAAAAGCTTCATTGTATCCAGAGAGGACCTTTGTCTTAACCATCTAGCAACTTTGTGTGGGGGCAAATAGTTCTCTTTGGAAAGTGTCACCCATGCCTTGAAGTCTACTGTTTAATTCAATATCATCTCCGGATCTATCTTCTCCGCTCAATATATTCAACATCGACAAGGTACCGCCACGTCTCCTCCGTGGAGAAAATCAATTGATTGTTATCTCTAGTGGCCAAAAGCATGGAATTGAAAATACCACCAACACTAGAACTGGCAGCAACCTTGACATAATCAGCGGTTCAAGTGTTTGAATTTACCGACTTGAATTTCAAGGCTTTTTCACAATAAGGCAATGCTTTCCCAAAAAATATTTTCTTCACATCACCACTATCAATACATAACATATGATTTTACATCTTTGGTTCTTTATAGCTAACAAGGAATTCTTTCCACCTGATTAATCTATCAGCTCAACCATTGGTTTGAAAGACAATGAGAGATCAGTTTGGGAATCCACGACTTTAGATTATCACCATAACCTAAAAAAAACCCAATATCAAAAAGATTTTGTAACTCAACTTATCTATATTGATGCTCAATTATTGCATCTCTAATAAAGCATTCAACAACACTATCAAACACTAACTGTAACACCCCCATTCATTTTGATATATGGTACGAATGTGAGATGCTACTAAAAAATATACAAAATGAAAATCTCAGAGTTATTTAAAATTTTGAGCTTTAAACTTTTTTTTATAAAAATCATAACAAATTAATTTAAAACACTTTGAGGGATTTAGAAACAATTCAAAATCATATAGTCATTTTGTGGGTGATTGGAAGTGCTCGAGGTAAAAAAATAAGCTTGGAAGCCAAACTGGATCAAAAAGGTGTAGTGGGGGACAATGTTGTGCTCAATGTTAGGATGTTACAGTACTGCCACATTGTACATTTAATGCCGCGATGTCATTTTTTCTTGGGCAATATCATGACGTTGCGAAGGAAGACATTGCAATATTGTAGGGGAATGTTGTTTCATTGCAAAAGACAATGTCGCGACTTCACCCTCTAAGTTACAATGTCGTTATGTTGCGAAGGGCAATGTTGTAATTTTGTAGCAAAGTAGCCCAAAAACACTTTAAATCAACTCCAAACATCCCCAAAACATACTAATAAGTTTCAATACATCTTAGAACAATGTCAAATCATATTTGAGCTCAAAATCAACTTGAAAACATAATCAAAACAAAATCACACACAAGGTTACTTTGATAGAGTTAAAAACATTAATACACTTCATAAAACTTGCAAAATTTAGTATACAATACACTTAGTCTAAATGCATGACACGCTAATAAGGGTGGAGGAAGAAGATCGTATTCAAGTTGTTTGACTTCAAAAAAAAGTTTGGATTTGACCGATAGATATGATGGATAGATGGATAAGTGCCCTATTGAACCCTTTGAGACATAAACCCCAAAAAATTCAATTAATGACTTTAATCAAACCTCTAAGAAATAATCCTTGACAAATTGAAGGATGAAGAATGGAAGAAAATGAAAATAATATGGATGATGGAAAGATTGTCCCTCTTGAAGAACAAAACTTTAATAAAAACAACCAATGGTGATGATAAGTTGATGTCCTATGAAACCCTTTGAAGAATGATCTTCAACAAGCTCCATTAATGGCTCTAACCAACACCCTAAGGCCAAACCCTAGTAAATTGGAGGGTGAAGATTTCTACTACCACTTCAAAGAGAAAACCAAGAAGAAAACCTACTTCTAAAATAAAGAAAAAAGAAATCTCACAAAGAGAAATAACTCAAAGAGCTGAAATTTCTTAATCAAGGTATGGCAATAATGAATAATGAAGAGGCCTTTATATAGGCTTAGCTAATTACATCCAAATAAAACTCTCAACCATAATAAAACTCTAATTAGTCTAAACAAGATGTAGTTTTAGTATAGCTAAACTTTCTTGTTGACTAAGAAACATAAAACTCCTAAACAACTTTAAATATTTAAAAATATCTTAAAATTCAGAATAAATAACAAAACAATAAAACCTAACATATACAATATTAAGCTCATATATAATAAAAATTAAGCTTAAAAATCGAATCCGATATGATTTAAACTTGAATTAAAGCCTGAAACTCATAATTTTCCATAATAATCTTCTCCAAAAATTCTGTTCGTCGGTCTTCACTAAAACAGTCATAACTTAAGTTGTTGAACTTGAAATCGAGTGATTCAAAAACCATTTCAGAGCTAAGAGATAACCATTCAAATTCTATGCAGACATCTCAACCCATAAATGCCCAGATCCCATCCAAAAATTCATTGCAAGTTGACTAATCTTTTGAGCTTGAAAATTGACAGCTTGGTTGAATTGACTTTAATAAATTTCACCCCGTCCATGCGTGTATCACATGCCAAAATCTTCTAATACAATTGAAAACATATATATATATATATATATATATATATATGCACAATACAACCTCAATTTGAAGGGTGATGCGAAGCTTTCAAGCCGAAACCTCAAACTTCTCAATGAATCCAACACCTATGCATTTAAACAACTAACAAGTGATATCGATGAGCTCAATAAGTAACAAGGACAAGCCTACTTATTCTATCTAGTTATTATTGTTGAGCCCTATGAATATTTTGTTCTCGAACTAAATTTTCCACACCAAATGTTTCAATTGAGTCCATTTCTCTAATTCAAATTATGAGGCTCAGCTTATTATTAATGATTTGTTAATCATTCACATTATGAAATTCATAATTAGACTCTTATCAAGTGCTCAAATGCTTAATCAATATATATCATTTTGGCCATAAGTCCTTAGTAATTTCACTCACATGTTCCATTTATGATCATTTGATTCATAAATGTCAAACATTTCCTTTTCATTTCTCTTATTAGGGTATAAGATTATCAATTATCTTATTATACCATATAACATCCAATTATGAACCAATTATCCAAAAACAAAGTATCATGACATGTTCTTTATTCACCTATTCATTTATTAAAATTACCTTTTAACTTGTTTACCTTATAACTTTAGTACATACCAATTTAGTACACTTATACCATTTTTATTCATCGGCAAATCTCATTATAAAGTTTAATTTGTTTTGCCTTTAATAAAATCTAGTAAAATGACTCGGATGCGCGGGACCCATACATAACACATAAGAGAGCACACAAGTACTTTGCCCTAAGGTAGCATAATACATCCCTCCTAAACACACTAGAGAGCATCGAAATGCTAAGCCTCTAAAACACACCAAAGAGAGTTGGAAAAAATCTGATTTAAAAACAATTTTCTTGCACAGTGAAAAATTAAAATTTTTAAAACCAACTCGGTTTGTGATATTTATAGAACTAAACCTTTTTCAAATTGCATCTGTGTTTTCTGCTAGACGAATCATTATCGTTCCTAGCTTTCAATAGAATGACCTTATCCACTATTCTCGTACCATGAACTGCTTCGAGTGTGGGCTCAGGCGAATTTGAATCAAACACAGAACCATCAATTATTTACTTCATTTTCAGTGGGAAAATAAAATTCTCTCTTTAATAGAAACTAATAAAATTGTAATTCCCCAAAAATAGAATTTATGCTAGAAAATAAATTTCCACTACTTTCTCGTAGAATAATAATATCTCAAAACTTGTGTATTTAGCCCTACAGGTGCCATCTATTTATAGGGAGAAGAAGTGAAACCCTTATTGAATTAGTAGAAGTCTATTTTAATAGAAAAGCAAAATCCTAGTCTAACTAGGAGAGAGAGGGGCGGTAGCCCTAGTTAAATATACTAGGGTTTGTCATCCCATTTATTAGCATGAGGGACTTTTGGGCCTTTCCTGTATTGGGTCCAATTGTAAGTACTTCTTAGAGTTTTAATCCAATACTTTATAATTCAATCCAATCCAATACATTTTTTTATTTTCCAAAATAAACATCATAAATTAATTTCCCAATTAAATAATTTTTTCAAGTCTATTTTAATTTTATTAAAATCAAGACGAGTTTATCGTAAAATAATCTATGAGAAAATATATTTAATATTTCTACATTCAATGAATTCACAATGACCAATTAATTTAATTTCATTTTTGAACTTCATTTAATTAATTAATTAATTAATGATCCGAAAAACCATAAATTAATGTTTTAGGTCATTTCCATTTAGTGAGAAAAATACATTCATTTCTGAATATTTCCCATTTCTCCAACTTTACCATTTCTATCCATTACTATTCATTTGATTCAACATGCAATTCATTTCCAATTTCAACAAGCTAATGAAGGGACCAATTGGACATATGTAATTAGAGCTCAAATGATTTATAATTAAATTCCAGCTTTTCACCTATTAATTATAAACTCATTTAGTCATGAAGTCATTCCACTATAGTATCCTGACTGAGCTCTCCCTAATGACATACCATTACAAAATCAACTCGATCAATGCTTATCCAATGACTTTGTCATTTGTGTGTTGCCCTTATAGGATATCTTTAATCTCTTTGTGTTAAATCCACTCTCCCAATATGATCATATTTTATCTAATGGTAACCATTACATCTTCCTTCATGAAAAGTCAACTACTATCAATAGTAATCAAGTCATTTATCACAAAGATGAACGACCCGTGACCACATTTACTTTTCATCTATCATATAATGCCAATAGGAGGATATCATTTATCCATATCTTGGGCTATGAATTCCATCATTGTGAATGACGCTGCATATTACAGAAGTCATGTACCCAATGCACTAGCTTTCGATTCCTTACCTATTTGAACTCAAACTTTTACTTACATCAAAGTATATGAGTCACGCATACATAGCCCGTTATCCACTCAGGATTAAGGTTTGCCACACTATGAAGGTCACAAGTGAATAAATCCATGAACGAATTCAGGATCTATTCCCTTTAGGTCCATTGTGATCTACTATTAGTTTAGTTAGTCACATCTATGTCTCTATCTTCTAAGAGTCATCCACTTCGATGCCCAAGACAAGGCATCTTCCCAATTAGACTTGAAAGGCAACATATTATTTTTTCAATCGGTTTGTTCATTTTTTATTAGACTAAGAACCTGTTTAGGTTCATCTACTAATAGAAATTGTCTTTCCATATTACGATACAACCATGTAATATCGCTTAGTATTAGTTTAAACATTAGACAACTAGTGAGCCAATATTTGCTTCTATTTTTATTTCCAAGAAAAAATCACATGAAGACATTATAAAAAATATATTAATGTAATCCATGTTATTTTATTAACAAATTATAAGTTTAGAAACGAATATACTACACTTTGGGCACCAGTTCCAACAAAGGGCACCAAAATGCTAAGCGTTAAGGCATCATAGTATGCATGTTAATGCATAGCCCAAAGGCAATAGAGAGTGCACGTAATATGTGCAAGGCCAAAAGACAATAGAATTCCATATAGAACTCCAATTACACATCAAATCCCTATTGGCATGCCGATCCTTTCCTAACTATTTCACTAAGTTTACTAGGGCACATTATAGTCATAAATAGCATATATCAATTAAGGTCATTAGTATTGTTAGTCCCGAAAATACCAAGAGGGGGTGAATTGAAATTTAAAAATCTCTACAAACTTTTCTAAAGTAAAAGAGAGTAAGGAGAAAAGCTTGCACAAATGATTTATAGTGTTTGGCCCCAATTGTTTACCTTTAGTACCTTAGCTCTCCACCACTAAGGATTTCCCAATTCACTTTATTGAATTTATACCTTTTGAGGACAAGGTATAACCTTTACAACTCTATCTTTTCAAAGGCTTAGACAGAACCTTCCCACCTAGTTTCCTTTAGTTTTGTGGCTTAACTAGTAGCCCTCCAATAAAAATGGTACTAAGATGAAGTAAACAAATATAACCTCTAGGAAGGTATGTGTTTACAAAGTTTGGCTCACAAAAAAATAATAACATAAGAGTAGGTAAATATTTTACAATAAGTACAAAGACTATGTATAAGAGAAAAAAATGAGAAATAAAGACTTTGAAGGTTTTCTCTTGACTTTGATGCTTGGATATGTCTCTTTTGTATCTTGAAATGTTCTTGAGGTCCATTTATACCAAGGAATAAGTTTATGACCGTGTTTAGCCATTTGAGATGAAAAATGGCCAGCGGAAGCATTAATTTCGCAAGTTTTTCTGCCTTGCAAGTGAGGGGATCGATCCTTTAGTTAAAAAATAATATAGCCGTTAGACTAGAGGGACCGATCCCTTCAAAGGGGGGATCGATCCTTCTATACCAAAATGCCTAAAAATGAGTCGGAATTAGTTTAAAGCATGTTCAAAGGCATTTGGTTAACTCAAGAACATAATATATGAGTAAAATCAATTTAAACAAGTGCTCTTGAATTTGTTTTGGGCTTGAAAATAATTTTATGATATTTCTTTTATTTTCACCAAATAAATTAGGAGATATAATATATAAAATTTACCTCAAATATTGTTATATTAAAAGCTTAAGACATCAAAGCTAATAAGTACATTTACCAATTGAATAGAAGCATTCTTAGAGTTTCACGAATCAAAGATTTATTAGACAACTTCTTTAATTACACATGTGGGCACATTAAATGCTTGCATATACTTGTGATTATTTTTCCAAATTAATAACATATTCCATACAAACATATTATTTACTTTTATTATGGATTCTTACCAATGGAAGGTTACCATTTCTCATAATTATCATCTTACACATAGTTAAATTCATGAGTTAATATAACCTTGCCAATAGTAAAGCCTTTAACTAAGACCAAACATTTTACCAAATTTCAAAACTTACAACTACACACACATATTTCCATATTTTGAAAATTGCATTATAGTTTTGTACCTATTCCATCGACAACTTGAAAATTTAACAATTTAGTTCCCAAATTTACCATGACAACATATTACAAAATTTTCACATTAATACCATATTTCACAATTTTCACATAACCCAAAATCACATTTACTAGCCATTCCATGGCATCAAATTTTTCATAACACATTTTAGTTAATAAGACACGTATGACCAAAGAATTTTGTAACATCCCAAATTTTAGCTTAATGAGAATGTAGAATTGTATCAAAAATAAGAAATTGGCTCAGTGGTTAGTTGTTAAATGTGAAAGCATGAAAATTAAATGAGGTCCCAAGTTTGAATCCCTTCCCTTGCAGAATAATTAAAATTTGCAAAATCCCTTGTTTTTTAATGTGTGTGTCGTCCATACCCTTATTAACCTAGGTATAAATATTATTCTTACACAAAATGATCAACCTTTAATTCTTTTTTCGCTCACCCTAGCCGTTCCTCTCATCCTCTCCTCCCTCTTGTTTTCAATTTTTCTTTCTTTCTCCATTTTTGTCGCCGCTCATAGCTCTTGATTTATCATGTTTTTCTTTTCTTTTTGCCACTAGATTTTACATCATCTCCTCAACCACCTTGCTGCTATTTTTTGTTGGAAAATATGGACATCACATATATAATAAGGGCAATTACATGTTATTATTTACTATCATAATGGGTTAGCCCAAATTAAAAGCGATCTAATTTGGTTATGGTTTATTGTGCTTTAATTATTAAATAAAGTGTGGGTCAAATATGCGTAGATACTCTAGTAACTAATTTCTAATTGATAATGGATTGATTAGAAATTAGGGCTAATGTGCCAAAGTTATATATATTAGGTTATGGTCCCCAAGTTACATACAAGATAACTTTTCTAATATCCCATCCTTAGGAAAAAGAGAGCCACCTTCTCTAGATTACTTGTGTGCTAATTTGGAAGATCAAAACCCCAAGATTTATAGATTTCAAGAAATCGATGAATTCAGGTACGCTTCCGCATCTAGTTTTGTTCTTGATTTATTCTTGATGATTTGACATGATAGATCCTAGTTTATTAATTTTTATTTTAGATTTATTTTACAATCCTGACAAGTGGAATTAGAGCCTTGTCATGTCAAATCATCAAGAATAAATCAAGGACAAAACTAGATGCGGAAGCATACATGAATTCATCGATTTCTTAAAATCTACAGATCTTGGGGTTTTGATATTCCAAATTAGCACATAAGTAATCCAAAGAAGGTGGCTCTCTCTTTCCTAAGGATGGGATATTAGAAAAGTTATCTTGTGTATAATTTGGGGACCATAACCCTAATATATATAACTTTGGCACATTAACCCTAATTTCTAATCAGCCCATCATCAATTAGAAATTAGTTACTAGAGTATCTACACATATTGTAACATCCTGAATTTTTGGGCCTATGTGTTTAATGGGTGAACATATGTAATGTGTTAATTTAACTGTTAGGGGTCCAGATTGGGCTAAAGAATGGGCTGAGGCTTTGTTTAAATATTTTGTTTGGACACTCTAAGGCTTAAAGTAAAGTTTTGGTAGCTTATTTGACATAGTGGGCTTGTGGCCCAGAGGAAAATGGTGCCACTAGGAGGAAGGGGAGTTGGCATCATTTGTACATGAGGAGGGCCCAAATTTTGGTTGCTTGAAGCCCAAGTTATAGGGCCAAATTTCGGCACTTAGACGGAGCAATAGGGGGGACGGCACAAGGCTATTTTTTAGGGATTTTTAATGTTTAATTTATTAGGATAAATTAAGCTGATAAAGGAAGGAGGAGTTGGAGCTAATTAAGTCTCTTTTAGATGAGTTAGTAGATTAAGATAAAGGAGAAAAGATAGGATTTATCTGCAAGGATAAGTGCCGAAATTTCTATAAATAGGGGGTAGCTCATCAATTCTGGCATTCAAACCCTACTCTTTTCTTCATTCTTTGTGCCGAAAATTAGTGGCTAAGTTCTTGTCATCTTTTTCTTTCTCTGCCGAAATCATCACTTCATTCTCCCTCTCTATTTTCTTTTCTTTTTCCCATCTAGCTGAAACTCTCTGAAGCTTCATTCATTGCCGAATTCTCTGATAATTTCTTCCTCTTCCCTTTCAAATATTTTAGCCGAAATTTCTAAGCCTTCTCTTGATTTCTTTTTACCTTCTTTCTAAGCCAAATCCGAAACACTCTATTCAGATCTATTCTAAAAGCCGAAAACGCATCAGTTTATCTTTTTTGGGATTTCCATAAAAGCCGAAATCCTTAGATCTCATCTCCTGTGTTTGCCGAATTCTCTCTAGGGTATCTGCTTGTGCCGAATATCGAAGGAAACTAAAGGTAAGTATTGATTGTAAGACTTAAATCTTTTTCGGCTTTTTAGGGACTCTAGCCGAATGGCTATAAGGAACTAATCTTAAGTTTTTTCTTATTTGCGGCATTCTGGGATCTGAAGAGGAGTCAATCGCGTAGATCTCTAAGTCATAAGTTCAGTAATACTCGAATCGTGGTACTTTCAGGATTTCAAGGTAAGGAAATCTATTAATTTTAGTGTGTAAAATCGGGTAGAACACTAACCATGGCCGATTATAGGAGAGGCCCTATTTTCACATCTTTCCGGCTTTTCGAGCAAAGTTGTAGATCGGTTTAGCAAGGGTATCGACATTAATCAGGTGTGTAACTTCTCACACCATTAGACTGATTGCTTATATATATATATATGTAATAAATCTGCTATATTCTGTTAAATGCCGAAATCCCGGCATAACGTTTGGAAACCCAAGAAGGGTAAAGGCAAAATATCAGGTTAGTGAATTCTGCCATTCATCAGTGAATGATTCTGTTAAAACAATGTGTGATATATGTCGATTGTTTATATATGCTTGGGGTTGGGTGATTGATGAAAGGGGAAGTGCTCTGTTCTGGTGGCTTATGCCATTTCAGCCTGGTGACTCTGTCACAACTCTGTTTCTGGTGGCTTCTGCCATTTCAGCCTGGTGACTCTGTCACAACTTTAACGATGAGCAGCTAACTGCAGCATGACTGCCATCGATGGTGTGTAGCGGTGTGGGTTGATTGTAGAAATCCCCAATGGTGTGATTGGCAGGTAAGGGTGGTGTGTAGCGGATGGAAACCTAGTATTGGGTTGGGTTTTATGTATGTTATCTATTATGTTACGTGCTATATTCTGATCTGTGGGCCAAGGACCAATCTAATGGTGCACGAGGGTTGCACACTGAGTTTCGCGACTCACCCTATTATTTTAACAATTTCAGGTGACACTTAGTGCATCGGACCGGGCTGGAGAGGAGAGCAAGGTGGCCATGCAAAAAAACATTTGGATTCAGCAAAAAGACTTTAGTTTATTTTTTTATTTTTTTTATTTTAAGTGGGTTTTAAATTTGGTTGTAATAAGGCCACGGGCCACTAGACTTTTATACTTTAATTTGGTTTTATTTTGGGCTTTCATTATTGCTAGACACTTAAGTTTTAATTAAACTAAGGCATGTATTAAGATTTGGTTTTAATTCATAAAACAACAAATGAAATTTTATATCTTATTTAAACCTATCAAGTTACTAAGTTTTCCCGAACAAAAGATTAAATACAAGAAAAATTTTCCCCGAAATTGCGACATCTTTCAAAATCTTTTTAGTGACATACCAGATCCGGTTGTAGTGTTTGGGCTAGGTTTGGGGTGTTACACATATTTGACCCATACTTTATTTAATAATTAAATCCCAATAAAACATAACCAAATTAGATCACTTTTAATTTGGGCTAACCTATTAAGATAGTAAATAATAACATGTAATTGCCCTTATTATATATGTGATGTCCATATTTTCCAACAATCTCCCACTTGGACCACATATATATGCTAATTACTCTATAATTACATGTCATTATAAAACCTTATGAGCTCATAATTTTACTATCATATCCAAAAGGTATTCCGAACAATCTCGTCCATTAATTATGTTAACATAGAACCAAGGCGACTTTCGTTACATATATCGTAACTAAATCCATCACTGATCATGTATATTAACACAACCAAATGACATAGATCAAGAATGGATGTGTAACATGGAAATTACATGCAATATGATCTAAACATGTCTATTTCCAAGTAGTCCTCCTTAAACCTTAGTGAGATCAAACCTTACCAAAACCAGAGTGTGAATAAACCAAATAAACTTTATTTCTGCAGAAAATAAACTTAATATCCGTAAATTGAAATAACTAAAAGTATGTCTATAACATAAAAGCATTTAAAAGTAAAAATTCCACTAAAAATAAATATCCTTAAATGGCATTACACCCATATGAGCTGTGTGCTCTTATAAAACCTTAGGTGTAGTCCCTTAGTAAGTGAATATGCAATCATGGAGTTTGTCCTAATATACTTTATAAGCACCTAACCACTCTGAACTTTTACTTTAACAACCAGGAACTTAAAGTCTATGTGTTTTGACTTTGATGTGCTCCTGTTGCTATTGGAATAAAAGAATGCAATTTGTTTTCACAATTTGCACCTTAGTGACAAAATCTTGTATCCATATTCCATCAAAATCGGAGTCTGTATACCTGATGATCTCCAACTGATTAAACCTCCAATATGTGAACATGTAATATTTTGTTCTCTGAAAATACCTTATAATCCTCTTGGATGCTATCCAATGGTCTAAACCAGGGTTGCTTAAAATATCTGCCTAACATCCCAACAGTGTACACAATATTCCAATGTATACAAACCTAAACATACATTAGACTTCCCATTGCTAAAATGTAAAAAATCTTATGCATTTTTGTAATCTCAAAATCATTCTTAAGGCATTAAATGAGACTATACTTATTATTGACAAGTAGTTTATCATTAACATATAAAACCAAATATAGAACCTTATATTAGTATTAGTCGATGAATTTGCAATTATCTATGCTGCCAAGATATAAACATATATATATATATATATATTTAGTTTTAATTTTGGTCGAATAATATTTGGGTTTGACATATTATTATTTCTAATCTTCAGTTAAATTATATTGATATAGTCTACGGTATGAATTATAGGGTATATCAACAATTATGATTTTATTTTTCAGATATATTGACTTGAAATTTTTATTTCAATTATTCATTTGAATCCCTATTTAATCATAAATACTTTGTATTTTCATGGTATATTCAAGGTAAGTTTTCCTATTTGATTATGAATACATGTATATGCATGAATTGCTTTAGTGTTTTTATCTATGCCAAAATTATGAATACATGTGGTTGTTAATTATTTGGCTTTGAACCACTACATTATTTCTGTTTGGTTTTGATATATATGGTTTTGAAACCAAAAAAAATGTCTTTTATTGCATTATTAAGACAACCTTATTTTGAGTAATTTCAGAATCTATAAAGCCATAAAAATAGTTTTGACCTTTAACTATTGGGTAAATTTTAAATTTGAATATTCGTATGTTTATATAATTTTTAAAATAACTTAATTGAAATAATGAGTTTCCAAAGTGATATTTATTGTTGAAATTATTTTGTTTTAAAATATAAAAGGTTGTGTGGATGTAACTTAAACTACATTAATATTGATCAGCCCAAAGGAAGGTTAATAATATTACATGTGCAATTGTGGTAATAAACATGTGGCGATTATTTGATTTTACATGTGAGTAATAAATTGGCCCAAAGGAAGATTGTAACACCCCAAACCCAGCCTAGAAGTTAGGCCCGAGTCCGGAATGTCACATTAAAGGCACACTTCAAAACGATTTTACCATTTAACAATTTAAAGCCCAAAAGCCCAAAACTCTTGTATCTTGTTAAGTTACGTTGAAAAGCCCATATTTTAGAAAACATTCATAGGTTAAGTTATTTCAAAAACCATGTTAACTTTAGAAATTTTATGAAATTTATTAAGCGGATAGTTGAAACAATAACAATAAAACCCAAAATCTAAAGTCAATTAGGAGTTACATGGCCTTATTACAATCCAATGAAAAAACAAAGTATTTAAAATAAATTCATTTGAACAAAATAAAACATTTGATCAGCTTGTAGTGTGGCCATCTCCGAGTCCTCTCCCACGTTGATTCGTCTATTCAGGATCACCTGAAACATTAAATAAAATGGTGTGAGTTTCTAAACTCAGTGTGTTCAACCCTTGGCAATCAAATCACATACAAATATTCACATTGGGCCTAAGCCCTATCAAAATCGGTGGTCTTGGGCCTTAGCCCACAATGACCTCATAACATATTATATCATATCATATCGTATCATATCATATACAAACAAGATAATGCAAAACCCATCCCAATAATCCATCCGCTACACACACCATTTCCCTTCCAACCTTATACACACCTGTGGGGATTTCTAAATCGACCCACCTATCCTCTACACACCAAAGGTAGCCCGGTTGCGGTACTACCTAACGTTGCAGCAAAGCTGCTAATCAAATAATGGGCTTAAAGCCACCGGTGGATCCATGGCCATACAACTATGCGATCCTCAAATCTTCCTCCGTACCATAATTCCCACCCATATGCATCCTAAGCAGGATATCATATGAATGCATCAAACACATAAATAACATCCACAAACTCATATTCATCACATAGGGGTATTTTCATCATTTCACTATCCAGGGGTATTTTAGTAATTCTACCCTACAGGGGTATTTTGGTAATCTGGAAAAATAGGGGTATCTTGGTAATTTTGCAAAACAAGGGTATTTTGGTAATCTGGCAAAATAGGGGTATCTTGGTAATTTTGCAAAACAAGAGTATTTTGGTAATTTTACAAATATAGGGGTATTTGGTAATTTTACAAATATAAGGGTATTTTAGTAATTTTACAAATATAAGGGTATTTTAGTAACTTTAAAAATATAAGGGTGGTTGGTCCCTCTCGGGTTTTAGTTATGAACTTTGGCCCATAAACAAGTTCTCGCGGCTAAAGTGAGCAGACACTACGCACCAGGTAGGATTCCAGAGAAGAGGAGGTGGGCCACTAGGGCCGCTTAAGTACCAAGCTCTCCCTAGATCCAATCCTAGACATGCGTATGCCCGTTGCCACACCCTAACCGAGCGACTTGTCCACAGACATGTTTAATTAGATTAAGTCTTATGAAATTTCAGAGTTGTTTAAACTAGGCCTAAAGTCCATAAACCCTAACATACTTGTCTACGTCCCCATAAAGCCCATCAAACCCAAATTACATCTTTACGGCCCATTAGGCCCAAATCACATCCTTATGACCTGTTAGGCCCAAAACAATTCCAGATCAAGTATTATGCTTAACAGACTCAATTCATACACCAAACCAAACAAACTCATCAAACCTAGCCTTAGGGCCCACCGGGCCCATTTAGCCACTTTCGACTTTTCGACTTTTCGGCATTGCCGATATCGTGTGTGTAGTGTTTGTACACACCTGGTAACCTCGCGTGCTGTAAATCCCTTAGTCACGAACCTACAATCGACATTACTAGCGATTAACCAAAGCTTTAACACATACTTATCAAAAACTGAAACCTCACCGTACCCTTACCGTGTGCCTTACGTTCTAGTGGCCCTTCCTTTGCTACTATTGGCGATTATCCTCTAGATCTGCACCCAAACACCTATATCGTCAAAACCAAGTGACCCATATTGTTCATAAGTCACCCCTGTAACGACCCGAATTTGGGCCTAGTAGAATTGGGCCCAATGGGCCTTGGGCGTAGGAGTGTTTAAAATTTTTGAGAACAAGAGAACGACATTATTTCAAGTTGAACTTATTAGGAAGGTGATTTTGGAAAGTTAAGAGGTTTCTAGGAAGTTCCGGGTTCAAGTTAGGCTATAGGTAAATTTTAGTATTTGAGCACTTAAGGGGAAAAGGTAAGTGGCATCAAGACTTAAGGAAATAAGTGTGCATTTTGCTAGCACAAGGGGTCTATTGGTAAAAGTGGAAAGTGGCGTGTGGAGTGTACTAATGGTCTGAGGTTCGAATCCCATCTATTGCATTTTTGATTAATTTTTGTGCCTTATTTTCAATGTGTCGGTCATGACTTTAATATGGTAAGGAAGACTTTTTAATTAGGGGAAGATGACTAAGGATTATGGTAAGGAGGAAGATAAGGGAAAAAGAAGGAAGGAAATCAAAAAAAGGGATAAGGGAGTGGGACATGTTGGCCAAATATTAGGAGTTGCCTTGGATAGAATTTTTGGTCAACACACACATCTTTTTGGTAAGGTAGTACACGGTTTTGAAAGGGAGACTTAGGAAGCCGAATTTCTTGAGGCATTTGGTAAAATTTGGTGCATAGAAGGCCTATTTTTCTTTTTAGCATATTTGGTGTTTCTCTTCCAATTCTTTTCCCTTGGTATGTCGAAATTCTAAAGCCATTTGTTCACCTCATTTTCTCTTGTTTTGGCCGAAACCCTCAATGCATTTTTGCTCATTTCTCTTAAATCGATATTACTCGTAGCCGAACCTTCTTTGTTGTCTTGCTACTAGTGCCAAATCGTGTTATTCCTTTCAGTTCACCCCTATTATTAAGGGTCGAATCAAGCCATCCTTTGCTGCTACTTATCTTTCTCTTAGCCTTGGTTTCGGAAGTTGATTGGTAAGTAGGTGATTAGGCCGAATATTGGTGGTAAGATGTTATTCTTTATTTCGATGTTTTGTGCCGCTCATGTGATTCTATTTTGTGGTGATGATATCAACCTCCTACTCTTGTGGAAAGGCCGAATATTGGATGAAGGCTAACCCCTTTGGTACATCACTTATTTACTTTAAGAACTCGTTGCAATAGCCAAGGTGCAAGGCCAGATTTTAGAACCTAGTAAGGAAGGATCGCGATTGTGGGGGCAACGAAGAGTGGTTCTTTAGGGAATCCAAATCAAGTGTGTAATCCCGTACCCTTCCGAGTACATGTTTGAAATGGTGTGTAATCTCATAACTCTTTGAATGTTGCATGAAATGTTCTATGATTCGGTATAAAGACAAAAAAACCAGAAACCGACATCTGTGACCACTCGGGCGTGCGTATGTTCGTAGTAGTAACCATATTTTGCAATGAAACAGTCTAGTCAGCAGCAGTGACGTGATTTTGAAAAATCATGAAAAATAGGGGAAAGGGAATTAGAAAGTGAATAAGATATCGAATTAAAGCTTACTGTGTCTATTTTTATATGAAAGAAACAGAGGAGGAACAAGAAATTTTATATTCTGTGATATTTTAATTTTAGTGAGACTGGTTTTGATTGACTTCGTGGTTCCCTGTTCTGTCTTGGAAAAATCACTTAAAATTATACAAAGTGAATTATGAGTTATAATCTATATGTATAGATTCCTTAGTGTTTTCAATAGAAATAAGTGGGAGCAACATATGAAAACTGTACTGTGAGATATTTGAGTTTAGGGTAAAAGAGGTTAGAATAGTTGGTTAGTGAAACAAGGGAAATTTTAATGAATTAACTGTACTAAATGGATAAGCCAAAAATTCTTGAAAAATTGTAGTAAGAATATATATGAGTCTAGTTTCAAGAAAAATTTACGGATCTAAATTTCGAGTTTCCTAACTCGAGTTATAGTCAGTTTAGTCAATATGACGCAGATGGACATTTTCAATTTTTATGCCCCACATTAGTAGTTAAGTCTAGGTTGCGGAATTACCAAAATACCCTTGGAGGGTAAATTACCGAAATACCCCTAGGTTGCGAGATTATCGAATTACCCTTAGTGGGTAAAATTACTGAATTACGAAAATGCCCTATGGGCCGATTTACTAAAATGCCCCTACGGGCCGAATTGCTAGAATGCTTTAGTGGGCCGTATTACAAAGTTCTATAATTGGCCGATTTACCGTAATAAATCACTGGATTAATGATTTTTGTTTATAATTGTGGATATTATGCTTTATTATGTATGTTGCATTTACATAATTTGCATAGGATGGGAAAAATGTTGAAGAGAAGTGTAGCCCGGTGGCATTGCCACAAAAATGTTTGTTATTGTGTTTCATTATGATTCCGGTGGCTTGGCCACAATTAAAAATACATTATAAATGGCATTTTTCCTGCGTATTAAATGGCATTTTGCCTGCAAATTGGTGTGAGCGGCGGGGTGGGTTGACTTGATCCCCACAGGTGTGATTGGCTGGTCGGGGGTGTGATAGATGGATGGGTTGGGTTGCATACATTCATACATTTCATTCTAATAATTTTATGGGCTTAGGCTCAAGATATTGCTATATGGGTTCAGGCCCAGTGGATGACAGTAAGGGGATTATGCACTGAGTTCTTGTAACTCACTCCCCCTTTTTCTTAACCCTTGTAGGTAATGCTCAGTGACGAGGACTTGGGGCCATGGATGACTCGGTGGAGTCCATACTTTTGGAATGTTAATTTCGGACTTTAGTAAACTTCTTTTCCGTATTATTTTGTTGCTTTTACTATTTCGGGTTTTAAAGTTGTAATAAGGCCTCTTGAATATTTTTATTTGGTTTTATGTTTAGCCGTACTTATTATTTTTCAGCATTACTTTAAATGAGGATTTTTCTAAAAACATAAACAATGGTTTTCTAATATTAGTTAATTAATGGTTTTCAATATATATATATACAAATAATTTAACTCGGATTCTCTTTCAAATTTTCAACGTCATTTTCAAAAGTCACGATTTTAACGTTCACTACCCCGATTTTTGATTCATCAATCAACCTCTCAAAAATAGTTGTGTTTTATCAAATATTTACATAAAAAAACTCGTTTACTCAAACACAACCAAGTAACGCCTATTTTAGTAAGAATCACATGATGTTTTACACTTTCTTCATGTGACATATCAGATTCGGTCATACCGCATGGGCCGGGTTTGGGGTGTTACAACCCCTATGAGCCATATTAGATTCGGCCATTTACTAAACCATGACTCAGTCGAGAACATTTACCACCTTGTTAGCAATCCTTACTTACCACGCTTGCGATTGTTAAGCCTTACCCTTATTAATACAGGTTAGCGACAAGGATTGGGTTAGATAGCCCTTCGGCTTTTAACAAAACACACTAAAAAGTTTAACTAAGCACTTACCGAAATTCTCCTTTGATCCTGCGGCTTAAATATCTACTTGAACAAGATTCGGCTTCCAAACATGACTAAGATTAGATACTAATCGATTGAGGTGAAGGAACAAACAACAAAGAATTGACATAAACAGGGGTTTCGGCAAATAGGGATTTTGGAAAACAGGGATTTTGGCAAACAAAGATTTCAGCAAACAGGGATTTCGGCAAACAGGGGTGGTGGTATTCGAAAATGGAAGAAAATAAGGATGAGGGGAAAAAAGAGAAAGAAAGATGGAAATTCCAAGAACCCCTTCTAAGGATTTTGGAACCCCCCTTTTATAGCCAAAGCCGAACTACCTTCCCCCCACAGTCCTATTCGGCCCCAACACTTCACCTTCCTCATCTCCTATCTTTTCTCTCTGATAATACCTTAATCTTATCCAAAATCTCCTCCACATCCATCAGTCCTGCTTCCTACAAACTCCCCACAGCAAGAGTACAAAACCAACACAACTCTTATTCCGCCTATGCAAAATAAAACACTCCAAAATACACTCCTCCTGCTCGAACCTTGGACCTCTTCAGCTTTCACACATGCGACCTCATAGCTCCCAAGTGACGCCACTTTCCGCTGGACCACAAGCCCATTTGTGTCATATTTTCTCTTAATCTACTTAAGAGGCCTACTGACTGAATTCACAGTTCCCTTGGGGCTAAAACCAAATTTTTTCCTGTACCCTTACTTGATCCCAAGACTTCTCCAACACCCCTAGACACTCAAAGTTCATTAACCCTTAAAGCCCACATACCAATTTTCATTTTCTCGCTCACTTAAAAAAAATTGAGATCCAAAGCCCAAAGCCCAATTCTTCTCGGCCCAAATTTGGGGCGTTACAAAGATTTATTGTTCGACATGTTATTATTGTCAGTGTTTGATTACTATACCAAGATATCACTTACAAGTTAATATTTTGTCCAAAGATGAAATATTAATGGAGTGTCCGGTATCTTGATATGAGGTTTTCCTTTATTCAAATTATTTTGGTTTAAATTTAAAGTCTTATGTGAGGTTATTTTGATTTATTCAGATATTATTATATTTGCCAACATCACTGTATGTTGTTTTGAGATAAATATATATGCATATATATACTATTATCTTTTAATTTGATTGAAAAATGAAATTAAGAGAAATATTTTGAAACAAATAAATTCAGATTTTGGCTTTATATTTTAATTAAGGATGTCTAATATTTTAAATAGATTAGTTGAAACAAAATGCTGCCAAAGTGACATCTTTTGTGTAGATTAGTTTTTTTTTTTTTTGAAATATTAAGATGATTATATGTTTTTTTGATTCATGCATTTATTAATTGACCCAAAGGTAAGTTAATATTTGACAGAATTTCAACGACATTTGTGGTGATAAATGTGTGACAATTATAAGGTATTTTATGTGAGTAATAAGTTAGTCCAAAGATTAATTAATTGTTTGACATAATTTATTGTCAATGTTTGATTACTACAACAAAAGTATCGCTTACTGTTAATATTACTGTCCAAAGACTTGATATTAATGTTGTGTTTGGTATCTTGAGATGGGATTAGCCATTATTTTGAATTTACTGTTTACTTATCTATTTTGTTCTGGATTCAACTAGTTTGTCTTTTACTGCCACAATATCTATTAATTGTATACCCATGTTTAGTGAGACTAATTTTAAGGAATGGAAAATACATTTATAATGTTTGGCTGTATAGACATAGACCTTGCACTAAGGGAAGAACACCCGCACTTCTCACAACAAAAAACACCCTTTATGTTAAAAGGGATTTTAAGAGGTGGGATCGTTCAAATCGCATGAGTCTAATTATCATGAAGCACAACATTTCAAAAGCCTTTAAGGGCACAGGATCTGAAGAGATTACTCAGGCCAAGGTTTTCTTGATGAAATTAAGAAACGTTTTGCTAAAAACGATAAGGTTGATATGACATCACTTTTCACTTCTTTGATGTCTATAATGTAACACCCCAAACCCGGCCTAGACGTTATGGCCGAATCTGGTGTGTCACATCAAAGCGTCGTTCAAAAACTGAGTTTGTCGTTAAAAGTTCATTTCTATGTTTAAATCCTTTTGCTCGAGTTTAGCAAATCATCTCGTCAAAATGTTTACTTAATGTCTGGCATTGATACTTTAGGTTATTCCAATCGCCGAAGCTCCTAAAGTTTGAAATATAAAAACGTCTATTTTTAAGTGCTTTTGAAAATAGTTGTTAATTTTGAACATTCGTGTTTAGCAGTTTTAAATAAGGAAATCTAAAGCCCATTTAAAAATTTAATCCCTCAAAGGCCTTATAACAGAATTAAAACCCAAAATATAAAATTCAAATAAAAAGTCTACAGCAGAGCATCAGCGGTTGTGTGGCCACCCCCGAGTCTCTCGTGGCTCTAAATCGCCTAAGGCTGGGGATTACCTGTACAGTTAGACAGAAGGGTGAGTTTGCAAAAACTCAGTGTGTAATCCCTTATAATACAAACAGTCAGATATACAGTATGCAGAAACAGACTGAGCTTGAGCCCATCACAGACACAGTATCAGGTGGGCCTTAGCCCATAACAGAACCAGGTGGACCTAAGCCCATTACAGAATCAATATCAGATGAAAATATGTAGACAGAAATCCAGCCCAATCCAACCAACACACCACCTGTACCAACCAACATACCATGTGGGGATAAAATCAACCCATCCAGCCAACACACCAAGCTTAGCACTGGTTGCGACACTAAGTCAACAGAACAGCTCAGCGTCGTAGACAGAATGGCTAAAAGCTATATATATCGCAGAAAGGCTGGAAGCCTTGTACAGAACGGCAACGAGCCGTACACTTCCACCGTAATAATGTCCCAACCCCATGCAGTATGTCGTGTATGCAGTATGCCATGCTCAAAATCAGTCATATCATTCACAGTTAAGTCAATCAAATCATAGTCATACAATCATAGTCAACTCAGTCCAATCGTAGCACAAATCAGTCATTTATCCTCGAGGGGCAAAATAGTCATTTACCCTCCAGGGGCATTACGGTCATTTTACCCTATGGGGGTATTACGGTCATTTTACCCTATGGGGGTATTACGGTCATTTTACCCTATGGGGGTATTACGGTCATTTTACCTTATGGGGGTATTACGTTCATTTTACCCTATAGGGGTATTTCGGTCATTTTACCCTATAGGGGTATTTCGGTCATTTACCCTATGGGAGTATTTCGGTCATTTTACCCTACAGGGACATTACAGTCATTTTACCCTATAGGGGTATCTTGGTCATTTTACCATGTGGGGGTATTTCGGTGCAGATAACGACCTCTCCGAAGGTCCACAGTCGCCTCAAGCGACACAGATAACCTGAATGGTCATAACAGTGTAAATGGGCCTAAGACCCATTATTCGGCCCAAGTGGGCCCACACACTCGTGTGGCCCATTTAGCCCAAATTCAGTCACGACTATGCGAACTACATAGCCCAGTCCAGTTTCTGCCACTTTTCGTAAATTTTATCCGATTGGGGCCCACGAGCCTATTAGGCCCACATGGTCCATTGCGGCCCAACGAGGCCCATAACAACCCAAGTGCACTAGAACACTCGTGGTAGCCTCTCCAGTCTATAGCCCACGGT
This sequence comes from Gossypium australe, assembly GCA_005393395.2. Lineage (NCBI taxonomy): Eukaryota > Viridiplantae > Streptophyta > Magnoliopsida > Malvales > Malvaceae > Gossypium > Gossypium australe. Next base: position 28,913,880 of record CM016625.1, on the reverse strand, counting down.
TGTGGGCTCGGTTTTACCACAAAAGCGATCGTATGCTCGTGAGGCCTCAAATGCCGAAGTTTCGGCTTTTGGCGATTCATAGTGGAGATAGTGTGATTACACAACTGTTTAACGAGACACACGAAGAATTCCACGTGTACCGAACCTACACTCAACAAGACCTTCAGTTAATTAACTGACGATTCAAGTTAACCACTTCTTAACTTTTAGCCCAAAAATACACCACCTTACCTTCATTGAATGAGGGTGGCTTAATCCTCTAAGATCGCTAACCCAAAGTTGATCACACGCCTTGTCGAGAATCTGAATTATAAACATATCTTGTTAGATAGGATCGATTATAAATGTGGCTTAAATCCACGAACACCACCTTCTCAAACAAATGAATATTCGGCTTTTAGAAAAGTTCAAAGAAACTAGATTTGAATGGAAAGAGAGAATACAACCACTTACCGACTTGTCAGAAACACTTGCGGAACCAAAACAGAGAGGGGACAGTGTTGAGTTTCGACTAAAGTAAGAACCACCCAGAGAAGAAAAGAATCTGAATCGAAAAGGGAGGGGAGAACTTTCACTCACAAGCCGAAAGGGAGAAAGAGTCAAAAGGGCTAGGGTGATAGGTTTGGCCAAAAGAAATCAATAGGCAAGAAGGGATGAAATAGGCAGTTGGCCGAACATGAAAAGAATAGAGAAGAATGAGAGGTTTCGGCAGATGTTGGTGCAAAAGAGGGGAGAGGAATGGACTTGAAAACAAAATAGTTTAATTTACCCGAATGGTAGGAATCGAATACCTAAAATGCACAAATGGCCACTTGTAAATTCGACACAAGAGAGCAAAGAAAGAAAAGAGCCTTCACAGTTTCAGAAACCGATGAAAAACTGACTAAAACTGAGAGAAAACCCCTCAGCCGAATTTCCTAAGGCCTTAGAGTCCCATTCGGCCACTACTCTCCTCACATTTCAAATTCCTTGAAAATCTCCACAAATCACTCCCCTTATCCCTCCTTGATATCCTCCATAACAACTCTAAGACCAATTCAAACTTCACCTTGCAGAGTTTCAGCCTAACCCCACTTCTCATGCTGCAAAGAAATAAAATAGATATTCCTTTGCATGCTAAGGGATTCGAACCTCAGACCACTAGTACACTCCACACGCCACTTTCCACCTTTACCAGCAGACTCCTTGTGTCATGATTTCACCAAAAATATTTATGAAGCCTTCAAGCTAAGGCCAAAATTCACTTAAGAGCAAAAAGCAAAAATTTTGCTAAAGCCCAGGTTTGAACCCAAGACTTCTCCAACACTCCCAACTCTTCCTAAATCACTTAGCCACTAAAGCAAACAAGCAATTTGTGTCATTTTCTTGCACACATAAATATTTATGTGCAGTCTTCTAGCTGATCCTATGCTCAAGGCCCATTCCTTTTAGGCTCAAATTTGGGGCGTTACATATAAAGTATAAGGGTTAAGGAAATTCTAAGTAATCTAGGGGCTATAAGTTTTATGATTTCACAATTAGGAATATTTTTTAGACTAGAATTGCAACATTTTGAGGATGTTGAGTTTGGAGGGAGAAATAGGGTTAGAGACATTACTTTTAAGGAGAATTAGATTCAAACTTAGCTCATACAAGCACTTTTCACGATGTTTAAGTTCTCATACCTATCATTGATCAAGAAGTGAATCTGGAACCTCAATAAGACAATGTTGAAAAACTCCTTATTCAAGATGAGGTAATTGTTCCAGAAAAACAAACTCAACAACCTCAAGAACGAATGTCATTAAAAAGGTCTACTAGAGAAAGGATTATAAGGGCTTTAGTGGAATATTTTGACCTTAAGTTGCATCAGATGAATATTAAGTTAATGGTTTCTCAATGGTGACATTGATCATACATTATATGGTGTAACTAGAAAACTTAGTAACACTAAATGTAACACCCCTTAGCCGTATTCGACGCCAAAACCGGGTATGATGCATTACTGGACTTAACACACTTAATCATACAAAATCAGGCCATAAACTTTTATTCCTAATCATAACGTTCCTATTATGGGCCTACGAGACCCAAGACATACACATAGAGTGGTTCGGGACTGAACCGGAGGCTTACAAACACTTAGAAAATTTTTACTCAAAACAGGGCCACATGCCCGTGTGGAAAGGAACACGCCCGTGTGGTCACACATGCCCATGTTCCTAGCCCGTGTGAATTTTATTTTTTATTTCAAACCTACAAGGGTTTTCACACAGCCTGGCACACGCTCGTGTCTATGGCCCGTGTCCCTCACACGGCCATGACACGCCCGTGTCTTAACCCTTGTGTGAAAATCTTGACATTTTGTTTATGACGTTAGCAGACCTTTAGGGCCACACGACCAGGTCACACGCCCGTGTGCTAGCCTATATGAGGAATTGAACTTTTCGCAAATTAAATGCAGGGGACACACGGTCTATCAACACGCCCTCGGGGTTGACCGTGTGTCACACACAGCCTAGACACACGCACATGTGCCTACCCCGTGTGGACAATTATAAGGCTATTTACTAAGCCAATTGCCACCCTGAAAACAACCACACTTATACCACTTCAATGCAACACACATCATGACAATAAGGCACCTCTAATATCCAAAATCCAAACATCCACACCTTAATTCTACACTACATTCATCATGTATATACTATACTCATTACTCATCCAATTGCACAAGCTTGCACTTCATGAATTTCATCATCATTGAATAGATATAACTTAATTAGTATTGGTCAATTCCAATGACCATTTACAAAACAAATTGAGTAACATTAATAGCCAACATCTTGGCTAACCAACATGACATATAACAAAATAACCAAGCTCTTATACATGTCATACCCAAGATAATCAAATTTTACTATACCAAAAGAATAGCTTGATAGTGTGAATCGAACTCCGACTTCCTTCAATCCCCAAGCTAGCTTGGCGGTACTACAAGAAAAAAGGGAAAAGAAAGGGGTAAGCATAAAGCTTAGTAAGTTTGTATGAAATAAATAGCAACATAAAGGCTTAAGATAACATCCATAAATTACATGAGTAATAACACAAGTTCTCAAGCACATTGACATAACTTACTCATGCTCACTCTTACCAATTACATATCACATATCGAACTCATTTCTCGTAAGTTACTCATATGCACCTGTATCACTTCATCACATAACTTTAGTACTTTTACTACCTTGAACATAGGCTTAGCTATTTATCCCATTGAACCACTTGGAATACTAAAGGATACTCGAACTCGTCATACATGTAATAGGATACCAATGCCATATCCCGAATATGGTCTTACGTGGAATCACATGTTGATGCCGATGCCATATCCCAGATATGGTCTTATACGGGATCTCTTATCGATGTTGATGTCATATCCCAGATATGGTCTTATACAAGATTGTATATAGATGCCATGTCCTAGACATGGTCTTACACAATTTTATACCGAAGCCAGTCCCAAACGTAATCTTACACGGAATCACTCTTCGATGCCGATGCCATATCCCAGATATGGTCTTGTACGGGATCTTCATTCGGTGTCGAGGCCATGTCCCAAGCATGGTCTTATACGAGACCTTCTTAATCTCATGTCATGACAATGGTATCCTTTCTATTCCTAAGGTTCAACCGGGACTTCAACTTAATAAAATTTCATCATACTTTTATTGAGACTTTATTAACAAATTTCATGGAGATAATATATATTTCGCATGATATCAAGCATTTAAAAGCATATTACATTATGTTGATTTATTACACACAAACTTACCTCGGTACCAAAATATATGTAGTTATTCAATTTAGTCCACCACCTTGTCCTTTCCTCGGTTTCTGTCCGGACTTTGTGTTTCTTGATCTATAATGAAAATTTCACTTATTCAATGATTACATTGGCTAAAATAACCCATGAATCATACTTTAGAAAAATTATAATTTTGCCCCTAAACTTTCTCATATTTGTAAAATGGTCCCTAGGTTCGTATAATGAAATATACCCATTTCTTTGGTTACCCAAGCCTAGCAGAACATTTATTGAGCTTATAACAGCTCACACTTTCCTTCAAAACTGATTTTTACTACACATTTTATCACTTTTACAACTAGGTCCTTTTTATGAATTTTCCATGAAAATCACTTAGAAAAAGATGTTTATCATACATCAAACTTTCATATTCCTCCATTAAACATTAAAATACATGCATGTCATATATGGGTAAATTTTTGAACATGACCTCTAGCTTAAAATATAGCTAGAAATAGCTAAATCAAGCTACGAGGATCTCAAAAATACGAAAGAACATTAAAAACGTGGCTAGGAGGTACTTACAATCAAGCTTGAAAGTTGAAGAAACCCTAGCTATGGTGTCCTTGAAATTTTCGGTAATGGGGAGAAAGATGGACATCAAATTTGACTTTTTTTTCCCTTTTTATTAACTTATTAACATAATGACCAAAATGCCCTTAAGGCCCTTTTCTTGAGATTTTTCCTTCCCATCTCCATTTTTGTCCATCATAAGATATAATGGTCTAATTACTAAATAAGGACCTCTAATAATTTTTATAATGCTATCTCATACTTGAAACTTCTAGAATCTCATATTTTTCAATCTTTGCAATTTAGTCCTAATGAATAAATTGATCACTAATTTATAAAATTTCTTCATGAAATTTTCACAAAATCATGCAAACATATCATAAGCCTCATAAAAGCCATAAAACACATATTTCTACTTCGGATTTGTGGTTTCGCAACCACTATTTTGACTAGACCTTAAATCGGGCTGTTACACCTATCTTTGTCAAGAAGTGCCATTGTCGCCCCTAACATCTCGCCTGTGTAAGATCTCATTTTCTCTCAATTTCTTGATAAATATTTTTAAATAAAAACCTAAATTTCCAAATCTGGAATTTAAGGGATTTTTAAATATTTAATGGATATTTTTCAGCTTTTTAATTGATCTCAAAAGTGATTTCAAATAGCCCCAATTTAGCCACTACGGGCGATGGTGTGCACGCCTATGAGTAATAAAAGGGAGATGTTTTCTTTATTTCTTTCCCATCTTTTTCCACCATAATCTTGAGTTCTTGAAACCCTCCTAATCAGCCTTTAAACATGTGTTAATTAAGGAGAATCAATCTTAATCAATCGGCAATTCAAATCTGACAAATCGGGAAGAATAAGTGTGGTTAATTGTAAACTAGTAAATATTTTCGGTTTGGATATTGGGAAAAGTTATTAATTGGTCAAATAAGGAATTTTCAATTATAGATTAGCTACTTATTTTTCAGTAATTAAGTGTGTTAGGTGCCGACTTAAACGCCCCCAATCAGCAATAAAGCTGAAAGACGTTCGCGCGTACAATTCGCCTTAAATCAGTATAAGAAATCTAACTAGTTTGGATTCAGAAAATTGATATATTTGTGACGAATGGATTGAAACCATAAATGGGTGTTTAGGGTTTGTTTAAGAGGTGTATTAATTTAGTTTTATACTGATTTTTAATTTAGGTTCGTTTTAAAATTTATTAGAGAAACCGCAAGATTCGCTAGTGTGCTGCAAAAGAGCGTAAAATAAGGTATGGGTCCTAAACTTAATAACTTGATTGGTAATAATAATTATTATGATCTAACTGATGATTTAGTTTGTATATTGGCCTTGACTTAATAGCTAAGTAATTAAATTTTTGAGTGGCCGAATCGGATACGTTTCGAGCCCTAACTATTTGGCATGATAGCAATGTTGCTAGTTTGATTAAATGATTGAGTGATTAACATTGTCATGAATGTTTGGTTAATTTGATGAATGATTGGTTGTATGTATAGCATGTTTTTGAATGAAAATGGGCTTATGCATGATGTATTCATATAAGTGATTTGCTATGAAATTTTCGTAAGACCGCTATGCATGCACACCGAAAATTTGTGAATATACATGAAATTGTGATTTGTGAATGATACCATCTTAATGGTAATTTGAAAGTTGGATTATTGATTCCATATTTTGAAAGTATTCGATAATTGAGGGCGTGCTAAACATGCCAATTTAATGTGAAAGAATTGAATTATTGCTATGTATGAGATTATCTGACATATTGCATATGCATTGGGGTAGGTAATTTTTGTGGTTAACGAAGGAGTTCCGTGGAGTACTGGTGGTATATTAAGTCCGCATTTATACATAGTCAGTGCATTGCACTTGAAGTACCGAGGGGATTGGCGATTTTATCGTATTATATGTTATTCGATAAATTTTCTGCATTCATGATATACGGTGGTTTTTACCACATCGAGCTTTGCTCGCTTTCGTTGGAGTAATAAAATATTAATGGTAAAATTATCATTTTGTCCTGATGAGTCTTTACACAATTTCTTCACTATAATAAACACTTATCAAATTCAAGTCTCATACTTTACATTTATCTCATAATATCGGTCCATAGGTAAAGAAAATTACATATTAGCCCTTTTCTTGATAAAATTTGAAAAATTACAATTTAATTCCTATACTTTCAAAACTTTTCAATTTAGTCTCAAATGTGATTCTCATTATACCAATACATATTCCAACTTATTATTATGTCAATTAATCAATACTAACTCACATTTTATATTTTGGTCAAGTTTCACTTTAGTCAAGTTTTTCAAAATTTGCAATTGAGTCCTTTTGCTACATTTTCACGTCCAGAATTTATTTCATCATTTCCATATAAATATTAACTTTGCTTTTGCAAGAATTCTTTATCTAGCTCATGTTCTAAATTTTCTTACAAATTCATTAAATCCAACTTTGGAATAGTGCCATGTGTCAAATTGAAAATTTAGCAAACGAAAGTTTTTTTAAAATATAGGCCACAAAGGGCAATTACATTCAACAAATCAAATAATATCTGCAAGTACAAGATCATGAAGCCTTTGGTGGTAATCCACCCCAAACTAGACCTCATCTTCAGAATCTAATCCCATGTGACCAAGCGTATCAGTGAACTTATTAGACGCTGGAAAAGTAAAAGAGTAATCGAAAGCATCAAAGTCTAAAAACATTGTACGAGCCTTCAAAACAAATTGGCCCAATAAAGACAAATCATGCGACACACTAGGAAAACTTATATGATCCAATAAAAATATTCATAAAGCCCATATCATGAGCAAAAGTAAGACCCATCATCACCGCACGAGCTTCCACCAAATTCTAATCAAAACAGTTAGGGGCTCTCATCGCCATTCCACCCATAACCAAAGCATCCTCGTCTTTTCTGGTAGCATCCCACGAAGCATCAACATTAATTTTTTACACGACTTAGGATAGAGGCACACCATCGTTCTGTCTGCAGTTGCCTCAATAAAATAGGCCTATAAATCATATTATGAACACGACAGTCCTCAAGTGGAAACCACTCAAAATTTAGTGCAATGTTGGGGAGGGGCAGTAAGACGCTTGTTCAAAGCCTCATTTTTCCACACAATCAAAAGCTCCCACAAAAACATGCAAAAATTAGCCATGGCAGTCCTGTCCAATTTACACATAGCAAAATCTAACCAATCACTACAATAATAAGCATCAAAAGTGAGAGTTATGTCATCATACATGCCAACCAAAGAGTTCTCCATGTAAACTCCACACCGACAACAAATAAAATTAAGAGAAGACTTAAAAGTTGGTATCTTAACAAATGAAAAGCTTTACCTTAGAAAGCATAGATAACTTCCGACTATAACACCTTTCACCCATCCGAACTTATGGTATGGGGGGAAGTGCCATCAAAGTACTTCTCATCAAAACATCAAAGTTATTTAAAAATTCATAACTTATTGTTATTATTTTTTTACAAAATCATTGAATAAAATTTGATATATTTTGAGAACTTTAAAAATAATTTAAAATCATTTAAAAAAGGTTCAAAAACAATCAGAGTTGTCCAAAACCTAAAACGAAACCTCAGAAGCCAAATCAAGCTAAAGTAGTGCAATGGCCTAGGTGTAAAGAAGTTGTATCTGTACCTCTAGGGAAATGTACCGATACAACTCCAATAGCTTGCTCATTTAAGCTCTTTTGACTCAATTGATCCAAAACAACTAAGCCAAGTACCTATACTTGGACTCATAGAACTGAAAATCAATTCGAAAACACTCTAAAACATCTCCAAACACTACTAAAATATATCAATGAGTTTTAAATCATTTTCACTTAATTTATAAACTCATTTAAACTCAAAATACAAGACATACATGTATTCGAAATGAATAATAGAGTAAAACTTCATTAAGAAACCAAAAGAGATTTAAGTTAAGAATAAAATTTACAATTACAATTTCAATCTAAGCCTTTAAATGCATGCCAAGGATCTTATAAAAATGAAAAATAATATAAATACATTACAACCTCAACTTGAAGGGTGATGCGAAGTGTAGACACCTAATTTTATCTAGGGATTGCAATTTCGACTTAGGCTTCAAAATTATCAAAGGTAGCAGATTACTTTTTTTTTTGTCTGAAATTAAATTAAATTAGATTTTATTTAATTTGGCTTTAATTAATTTTAAATAAATTTTTAAATAAATTCTAATTTAGTTTAATTCAATTTTTGAAATTTTGACATGAAGTGGGGTGGATATTTGAATGTTGGTTTTTGAAAAATAATAATAAGAAATTTTTTGAAAATAAAAATAAAATTTATTTTTTTAGAAAATTAAAAAAAATCAGTTTTAAATAAAAAATCATTTTCAGGCTTAATGTTGAAAGATTTTTTTAGAGCTCAAATTAATTATAAAAAAGACTAAATTAACATTTAATTTTTAAGGCCCAAATTAACTTTAATTTGTTTCTAAAGCCCAAATTAATTTGTTTAATTTAACTTCCAAACCTTTTGCTTTTGAAAGCCTAAACTTATTGAAAAGTCCAAAATCATTTTGTAGGCCCATTTCTTGTATTTCAACTCAAGCCCAATATGTTTTTAATTTTGATTCGAGCACAAATTAATTTGCACCTAATATTAATTATTTTTAATGCTATGAGTCAATTTTTTAAAAGAAATTAGGTATATGTCAATTTTTAAAATCTGCTTATGTAATTAGAAAAAGTATTTTAATAGTGTTAATGTACCTAATATTAATTATTTTTAATGCTATGAGTCAATTTAAGTAATGAATGATAGTTTAAATTAGGGATGAGTATTCGATCGAGTCGAGTTGAATCGAGTATTTGGATTTTTTTTAATCGAATCAAATTGAGTCAAAAAATTTCGAGTCGAGTTAACGAAACCTATTATTTATACTCAATGTTGTGTTTACATAGATTGATTATTTAACTAGTAGACGAAGTACAAGATTATTTAACTAAACAATATAATGGTTTTGCCTTTTAACTTAATGAGTAAATATTTATCAAAACGACATAGTTTTGCCTTTTAACTTAATAGTTTTGTCTTTTAACTTTAGAAAAGGTAAACATTTATCAAAACGACGTAGTTTTGCCTTCTAACTTAATAGTTTTGTCTTTTAACTTTAGAAAAGGTAAACATTTATCAAAACGATGTAGTTTTGTCTTTTCTTATTCGATCTTCGGATAACTCGAATTGTGTAATTCATATTCGAGTTAAACTGAAAAACTTAATTTTTTATTCGAGTTAATCTGAATAACTTGATTAACTCAAATAACTCAAAATATTTAATTCAAAATTTAAATTTTTATCAAATTTTTTGAATCAAATCGAATTTTACTCCCTTCTAGTTTAAATGTCAACAAAAACAAAAAGAGAAGAATGTAAAATACATGTATGATTGAAAGTGGAATTAGCGGTAAAGCTTTGGATAAACTACATACATAATCATTTAATTATAAAAATATTTTACTTTAAATATTAAAAATATTTATAATTTAGATGCTCACCTTACTTGATTTTAGATGATTTTGGTCAAAGTGGAAGCGGAAATATGAGATAAATATTTACATATATATTTATTTGTTTTCATAAGGTTTAGATGAGATACAGTACGTATAATATCATTATAAAATATAATTTCACCGTAACTGTTATTTTTACAAATAATAACAAGTGATCCGAACTTTGCTGTGTTCCCTCTCAATTTGTGTTTTTCTTACAATAAGCTGAAAACAACATCAAATATCTTTGCAAAAAGGTAAACTGCAACTGCAGTTTCTTGTTGAGTGTTTTCTTCTTCTTCCTTCACAATGGGAGGCTGTACTTCCAAGCCTTAAAACCCAAAGACAACCACCCAAAATGACTATCCTACCCTGCCTCAGCCACCCAAATCTCCTCCGCCTCTCCTGCCCCCGACCACCCCTTTTCTTCCCACTTACAATCCGACTCCGGCTCACCCAACCAAACCCAAAACTCCTTCGACGCCGCTGAGGTTTCTTAAGAAATCGTTTCCGTCTCCTTCTCCGGCGAAACACATCCGGGCGGTGTTGAGACGGTGGGAGCGTAACAAGAAGGCAGCGGGAATTGCGGAGACGAAGGAGGATGAGGATGGAGTTGAACCGGATAAAAGATTAGGGTTTTTGAAGGAGTTGAGGAGTAAATTGAAAATTGGGGAAGAAGTTGGGTATATTTGTTCTGCTAAGCTCAAGAAAGGAAGTTAAAAGAACAGGTTGCTGTTAAAGTGATTCCCAAGTCCAAGCTAACATTTTTTTTTTCTGTATTAAATTTGGGACATTGAAATCAAAGTTATGTGCTTTAAGATACTGAATATTAGCTGAAATTTCTTTGAAGTAGTCTTGTATGATTCTTGTTTCATTTGCCATGAATGAGAGAATTTACTGTATTTTGTGTTCAGCTCATTGTATATCAGATTTCTGCTTCCCGCAGATATCAAAATGATCGAAATAGATACTTAAATTGTAAAAATATTTGGATGACAATTTTAATTTTAATAAACAGTGGGAAGAATATTTTAACACGTACAATCAGAGGGAGATAGCGTGAGCACTTTCCTTCCTTTTATAGAACTCAATCACCTTCACCTACCGCCTTTTCCTTCTCTTTGCGAATCTTCCAAGTAATAAATTAATCAGAAAATAGAACAAATAATTTCCTCGTATGATTTTCCTTTATTAAAATCTGACTCTTAAAACAAAATTTTGAAAATTAATTAAATAAACTAAACTACTGCACTCTACAAAGAATCTCTCCATTTCAACTTTTGGACTTTTGCTTGCTGACATTTCTTACCTTATCAATTTTTTTGCCCCATTTCCTGGATTTTAGCTATATAATTTAATTTATTTGTTTTTTTTTACTTTTTTTTCTCAAAAGGAAAAGAAAGGGCCACATGGCTTTGAAATCTTCAAACTTGTTCCGAAGCCATCTTTTTTATGGTAACTCTAGAACCCCCTCCCCTAATTGTTTTTACTTTTTTCTATTTATGTAGAGGAATTGGTATCTGAAAAGAGATAGACTTCTGGTTATTGGCAGGGTTTTTGTTGAGAAGAGAAAAAAGCAGAGTAATGGCTAAGCCCCTGAAGTTTAAAGGGGTGGATGAAGAGTTGCAAAAGATTTTGGATGCTAATATGGATGAAGCACCTGCTAGAAGGAGAGCCAGGGAAGCCTTTAAGCATATTCAACTTGGACTTGATCATATTTTGTTCAAGGTCTCTGTTTTTCAACTTCATCTTCCTAATATATATACTTGCCTTCTTTTGGCTACTAAATTTATGTATTGTCTTGAAGTATTAGTTCCTTTTTTTCCCCTTTCTTCTTCCAATGGCTCTGAGATGGGTTTCTTTTATCTGGGTTTTCTTTATGCTGTTTAGAGGATTTTTTTTTTTTTTTGGTATTCAAAAGATTTATATTTCATATATTGATTGTATACAATTCTATGCGTTGTTTAGAGGATTTGGTTGAGTTAATATATAGTTAAAGGAATGGCTATATTAAAAGGAAATTTGGGTTGTAATTAGAATGAGCAGACAATTTCTCAACATTTGTGTTCAAAGAAATGAATAAGCTATAAGTAAGATCGTTTGTTGGCATTATTTTATTTTATTTTCTGATTCTTTTTAGTTATAGTTAAAAGGATTCGGTTAAGTTGATTAGTTTGAGAGAAAAAAATTAAATTGAAGGAAAATTGGGTAATTATTAGAATGAATGAACTTATTCTCAATGCGAGAACTCAGTTTTCATATTCTCTTTCTTTTGGTTTGATAAGCCTGGTAGATAATTTTAACGTTTTGAGCGGTTGTTAAATAAATGTTACTTGGTTTTGACAGACACCTCTCGATGGGCTGAAGATGAAGGAGGTACAAGCTTTGGACTTGCACTTTTCCCTTTGATATTTGCTAGGCTTTTGTTCGCTACAGCTCTTCTTCTTTTATCTCAATTTGAATGCATAAGAACTTCCGAATCCGAATGAAAAGTTTTGTGTAAAGATCTTGCTATGGTATTAGTTGTAATCTTGTGTTAATATCAATTGAAAGGCCACCAGATTATCCTTAAGAAATAATAACCTTCTGTGACTGGAAAGTTTTTTTCTTTCTAAAGGAAGATTCCTCCATCATAAATATGTCTACGAAGTTGCTTATTCAGATGCTTTTCTTTTCCCTTGTGAACACAATTGGAGTTCATACTTAAGTTGTTGTCTACTTTGCCAGCTAAATGTTTTGTTATCTCATGGATTCTTTGAGGTGGTTATAATCTTCTTCTTAATCACCTAATATTTTCAAAATTTGAAGTACAGTCATATGAGGTGAATTCTAGGGGACTGGAAATTTTCTCAAAAAGTTGGCTTCCACAGACCTCTTACCCCAAGGCAGTGGTGTTCTTTTGTCATGGTTATGGAGACACTTGCACATTTTTTGCTGAAGGCATGTAGTTTAGAACTAGTAACTGATGACCTTTTTGCAGTTTTGCGTATTGCTGTAATGGAACCTAATCAACTTTTGACATTGTTAGCAGGGATTGCCAGGAAATTGGCATCATGTGGATATGGAGTTTTTGCAATGGATTACCCTGGATTTGGCCTGTCTGAAGGTCTTCATGGCTATATTCACAGATTTGACTGGCTTGTGGATGATGTGATTGAGCAATACACCAAAATTAAAGGTGTGGTTTCTCTGTCCTAAGCCCTAGTGATATATATATATATATATATATATATTTTTATCTTTTTCTAGAACTTCTCTGGTTGCTACAAGATTTTTCTTAGATAGCCTCTGGTTCCCCTAGATAGAAAATTTCATTGATATCCATGTTGAATGAAGCAAAGTAACTTGATATGGGGATTTAGTTTAGTACATTGTGGATTTTTTTTGTTTGTGAGTGCGCATTTGCAAGTTCTTGGCACTATATGATCATTTATGATTTCTGTTCTATGTTGCCATTAATATTTGTGTCATGAATCATCTAATAATGTTCTAGGAAAATTATGAAATAATGCTTTGCACATGGTTTATCAATTAAAAGTTAAGTCCAAAAGATATGCTGACCTTTTGAATATGACAAATGTTGCTCTTCCAACCTCTTCAGTGCGTAAAGTTGGTTGAAATATGTCAGGCATTTGTCAGCATCCTCTACGGATAAAATAACCTGGAGAAAACCCTCACAAATGCTTTTCTTTTCTTTTTAAAATTTTTTGAAACTCCTGGGTTTGACACTCTATGGGACTGGCTGTAGTATCAGCATCCAACGGCAGTGATGTATCATGGCAGAGCACCTTAATGCTTTGCTAAATACTGAAAACAAACTTCTCAATGTGAAGAAAATAATAAAAAACTGACAAGGATGATAGATACTTGAATTGCCACCTGTGCTTTGTTAGTGGATTTGTAGGTGAATTGATTCCTAAAATGTTTAAGAACTTTCATGTTGTGGAGAATTGATCTACTGGAATCAATTTTTTCATGTATACACAGCTACTACAGTCTCCTATATATACACAAAATTTTCCTTACCAATTAGGGAGCTTATCAATAACTAGCATTCTAAAAAATTAGAACTCCTATATGATATATACCCTTTATCTAATATACAATCTATTAAAACTCTAACTCAGCACTTAACCAAACCTCAACCACTCGTACACAAGAATTCAGCAAAACTAAAGCTCACACACACACTATCACATTATCCAACTCAAGCTGGTGAATGGATATCCTCCATTCTGAGCTTGTTGGCAATCAATGTCTTGAAACAATTAGTTGATAGCCCTTAGTAAGTATATCTGCTACTTGATCCTTTGTTGAAACAAATGGGGTACAAATAAGTCCACTTTCGCGTTTCTCCTTGATAAATATCTATCTACTGCAGCATGCTTGGTTCTATCATGTTGCATTGGGTTATGTGCAATGTTGATTGCTGATTTATTGTCACAGAACAACCGTATTGAACCTTCTCATCTTGTTTTCATATCAAGAATTATTTTCAACCAAAGTAATTCACATATTCCAAGTGTCATTTACCTGGATTCTGACTCCACACTTGACCTTGCCGCTACATTTTGCTTTTTACTCCTCCAAGTCACTAGATTGCCACTTTGGAATGTACAATAGCTTGAAGTTGGTCTCATGTCAACTAATGGTCTGACGTAGTCTCAGTCAATATAAGCTTCTAGAGTCATGCCTCCTCCTTTATTGAACAAGATTCCTTTTCCAGGATTATATTTTAAATACTGCATCTTGATAGGATTGTGCATAAGTTGGCTGAATACACTCATAGCAAATGCAATGCTGGGTCTTGTATGTGCCAAATAGATTAATGTTATGACAAGTGTTTGGTAAGACCTTTTATCTACAATAGAATCTTCTGAAGCATCACATAGTCTATGATTGAATTCAATTGGTGTATCATTTGGCTTACAGCCCAACATCCCTGTTTCGTTCAATAAATCAAGCATATACTAATAAAAAAAAAATCCCTGCTTTGAATGTGCTACTTCAATACCAAGGATTCAGTTTCCCAACTTCTTTGATGTCAAATTCTTTCAGTAAGCACCCTTTTAAATTTTGCATCTCCTCTGTATCATTACCAGTTATGATAATATCATCCACATATACCAACAACATTGTCACTCCCCATGTCTTTGAATGCCCCACAAACAAAATGTGGTCTCTTTGGCTTTTTTTATATCCCAAGGTAATCATTACATTTCTAAATCTTTCAAACCAAGCCCTTGATGACTGTTTAAGTCTAAAGAGGGCGTTCTTCAACTTAAAAATCAGGCCTTTGGATTCAAAACCAGGAGGAACCTCATGTAAATTTCTTCTTTTAACCGCCTTGAAGAAATGAATTTTTACATCAAACTGTTGTAAATTCCATCGCAGGTTCTGATTCCTTTTGTAAGGGTAATGGATAGATCATTAACATTCGTTTGCACTGGTTCGCTATCAATGGGTTGATTAATATTAGCTGGTGATATGGTGTTTTCTATAGGCATGGAAGTTGTTTTTGAGTTTTGATCAATGTTGGTGGCAATATGGTATTTTCTATGGGTGTGGGAGCTGTTTCTAGGTTTTGAACAGTTGCTCAAATAGGAGATTGTACCTACACAGGTTGAGAGATAGGTATTTCCCTTCGAGAATAAGTTTGCAGTGGTCAAGTATTATCTAGTTTCCCCTTTTCTTTCATCATTCCACCTAACCTTGGTGACTTAATTAGTGACGTTGACTCGAGCACAAACGAAGCACCTAAAAGTGACTCAACAGAAATTCACTCAACAAAAGTTGGGGTTTTATTGGTAGTAGGAGTTTCAACTAAGACTAGTGGTTGGCTAGGAAAATCAGGAACAGATAGATCCTTTGCTTTATCTTCGAAGTCTCCCCCTGAAGATATGAATGTTTCAAAAAGGACTCATTTTCATCAAAAGTCACATCAATTGAAACGAAGATTTTCATGGTAGGAGGATGAAAACATTTGTACCATTTTTGCATGGAAGAATATCCAATAAAGACACACAGAAGAGCATGTGGATCAGGTTTTCCCCTATTCTGAGAACGAACATGAACAAAAGCGATACTCCCAAAAACTCAAGGAGTAAGATTGGTGAATGAGCTGAAATTTGGAGATATTTTTGTGAGTGTGTCTATTGATTTTCTGAAATCAAGGATTTTTGTTGGAACTATATTAATGAGATAGGCAACAGTTAGGACTGCCTCTCCGTAGTAGTGTTTAGGGGCAGTTCACCAAAGCTTTAACACTCACACACACTATCACATTATCTGACACATGTTCTCTCACATTTTTCTATTTGTAATCTGTATAAGTTGCTTGATCAGAAGTCATATTCAGGTGAAAATTGCACCCACATTTTTGTTCTTACTTTTCTATTCTCATATCAAGTAGAAGAAACTTGCACTTTCACGTTCTGTCTTTTGATCTTTTCCATTCTATCCTCTCATTTCACTTTAATTGTGCATGCAAGAATACAATTGATTCTTTTCTTGAAAGAAGATGCCAGAGGGAGCTTGTGACTTAGCTGGTAGAAATATTAATTTCAAGCATTTTGTTGTCCTTTCTACTCTATCAAGTAGAAGAACATTCCACTTTCAGCCTTCCTTGAAAGTTGAATTCGAAAATCTTTTATTATCTTTGCAAACATCATTGTTGTTTTCAATATTTGCTATCATATCTGTAAAAGGTGAACTGGGATGATTTGTTTGCTTTTAGTTCTCCTGTTGTGTTACTCATAAATACACAAGAATCTTCAGTTCTTCTATGTTCTCTTGCAAGTTCATTTTTCTTTGTAAAGTTTTCCATCAATGATGTTCTGTTCGTAATTTTATTTGAAGGAAGACTTGCACCCTTTGTTATACTTGATTACTGGACTGTTCTTGATTGAATTCGATTACAGAGAATCCTGAGTTTCGGACTCTTCCATGCTACCTCTTTGGCGAGTCCTTGGGTGGAGCTGTAGCTCTAAAGATGCACTTAAAACAACCTAATGCCTGGAGTGGTGCCTGTCTTGTTGCTCCTATGTGCAAAGTAAATTTCCAAGCTGAAACATTTTACGGACTTTGTTTACACTTTTTTTTTTTTATCTCTATTGATCGGAGTACTTCATTTAGATCGCAGATGACATGGTTCCACCCTGGATACTGAAGCAAATTCTGATCGGTGTAGCTAATATTCTTCCAAAACAGAAGTTAGTCCCACAGAAGGATTTGGCAGAGGCGGCATTTAGAGACATTAAAAAGAGAGAACTGGTTCGTTTCTATGGCTCATTTGAATGATTTGATGTATGGTAAATGTTTATGGTAAATATTAGCGATGTCCTCTGGGATGCTTAAGTGCAAAACTGTGGCATTTTATGGAGTTAGTTTTGCCTATGATGTAATCATTCATCTCTCTGCGTCACAGTATTTGCTTGAATGAATAAGCAAAATTTCTATTATAGATATTTTCATTTTTCTGCCTATGTAGACACCCTATAATGTTATTGCTTACAAGGACAAGCCACGCTTACGGACTGCGCTGGAGATGTTGAGAACGACAGGCGAAATAGAACAAAATTTGGAGAAGGTCCAGTTTCCTTATCCTTATCGCTCTAATAAATTTTGTTATTTATGTTTTCAAAATGATATTTGAACCAACTATTCTTTTTGTTGCTCTCTTTTGGCCTGTTACTCTTCTACTTTGTACTTGGAGAAATATGTATGTTTGCGTCTGTTTGGTATTGTGCCTGGATTTAAATTTCTCTTGACCTATATAACGTGTAATGTTTGATTAAAACCAACCCATGCTTTACCATACTGTCTGCAACAATCCCCAAACTTGTTTTTTAAGTTGGATAAGCGAAATGTTATCAAAACCTTGCGAGAACCTTTTAGTGCAGATCCGAGGGACTGAAATTTTTTCTTTTACACCTTGGAAGAAAAGTCATGCATGTTGCTTAGGACACATGATAGGGGCACTGTCTCACTTACCCTTCTTCTATCATCATACCACTAGCAAATATTCCAGGAGTGCCATCATAAATCATATAGTTTAGTTCTTTTTTGGTGTTATGAGATCCTATATCACGCAAATTTTATTCCTAAATGAAGTTAGCAAAGCATTTGCTTTTTCTTTATAAATTTGGTATCTTATTAAGCTTGGAATATGTTATAAGCCCAGTTTTGATTCTGGGTTCGAATTTATGATTTCAGGTTTCACTTCCAATATTAATCTTGCATGGAGAGAACGATATCGTTACGGATCCAGCTGTCAGCAAAGCATTGTATGAAAAAGCAAGCAGCTCAGACAAGAACATTATTATATACAAGGATGCTGGCCATTCTCTTCTTGAAGGTGAACCAGATGATATGATTAACAGAGTTTTTAGTGACATAATTTCTTGGCTTGATGAACATAGCAGTAATACTGCAGGCTAATCGCAATCTCTCTTATTTAATTTCATTTATAAATAATAAATGGAACTAAGATACAATGTTATGATTAAATTGGAATAAGGATATACTGCAGTGCTATAGAATTGTGTAAATTAAGGAAACTAAATTGATTTGTGGGATATTTTATTGTTCATAAACCAATTAAATGACTACTATTTCACCATTGATGCTTGAATGGCAGCATTTTCCGTAATTTGATAAGTACAATTCTTTTTTGCCTAATTTAATGATAGATTGAATTTAAAATTCATACGCAAATTTTGTTTAATTAATATGGGGTAATTATACACGTATTAAAATCAGTATATTTATTCATTTTCATGTCAAATAAATATGACCGATTGTATGAGTAACATAAAACATCAAATGGCAACGTTGATGAAGTGTGAAAATTAATTAAGTTATGATCACTTTCGCCCGATGATTTTATATTCTAAATTAATATTTTCACTATTATATTTATATTTTTGTTATGCATGAATTGATGATACATTTGATTAATGTATCTTGTAATGTTGTAAATTGTTTCATGAGAAATAATATTAATGTGTTCAAATCTATGTTAAAATTTAATTTTTTTAGAGTCGTTAAATTTTAAATTTAAATCATATTATTAATTTAATAATATTCTCTTAATATAATGCACTAAATAAAATAGGTAAATAAAATAAATTATGTAATTAGAGTTTTTCATGAGTCAAGTTATACATGGTCAAATTTTTTTAAAAAAAATTCAAGCCCAAATCGGAATCTGATCTAACGCCATAGCTAATTTTACTATTCATATACTAATAAAATATTAAAAATTCTATATTTATATTAATATTTACATATTTTATAATTAAATTTAATAAAAAATTTACTATTTAACTTGAATTTGAGTTGGGATTATTTGAGATAATAATAAAAAAAAAAACTCCTTGCCCAAGCCATGCTTAATCTATTGTCACGGGTCACAGATCAAAGTCTGTGATGAATGCATACAGAACGTCTCATGGAGATCAATTGATGAAATGAGACTTATTTGACCTATTTGAATTGATTTGATTCGTGAAACACATGGAGAAACTTATCTACTTGAAGCCTTGATGACCTAGTGGAATACTCCGGTAAAACTAGAGTTATCATGGTGAATATTGTAAATCCTAAGGGATGAGATTGTATAGAGTTTAAATACTTTATCATCTTGTAGATATTCTTTAATATTGACGTTGATATAATTTAAACTGTACCATTGGACCTGGGAGAGTTCAACTATAAATAGAGGCATTCCCCCTCACTTGTAATCATATCATTCATACTGATTGAATATATTTGAGAGCATTTACTCAAACAGATTGTGTGCATTACTTTCTTATGGTTTGTTCAGTTCTTTGATTGCTTCTTCGCTTTGAGTTTGTTTCGCTTTATTTTAGTGCCTTACAGAATTTTATTTGTGAATTCTCATTTTCGAGAGTAAGGCTGACTTAGGCAGATTTGATGCTAAGGAATCACCTAAGGCCGAGCGGTTTGTGAGACTAAAGTTCTAGCCCCCTAATAGTTGGTATCCGAGCTAAGGTTTGAAGGCGTTGATCAAGATGACGAAAGGAGTAGACGATCAGATTGAGCCTAGAGAGACCGTGGTGGGGGTAGGAAAGCTAGTAGATCGACGGATATGATGTCGGCTTTGGAAAGTCGAGTAGTCAATCTCGAGGAATCCATGGATGAAGTGAAGGGAACACTTGAAGTAGTTGAGGGACGCACTGATGAGCTGGACCCGATGAAATAAAGCTCAAGGAATATGTGGTGGAGGCCTTTAGTTCCAATATGGACATGTTACAAACGCTCACCATTGTGGGTAAACTAATGAAAAAGAATGAGACTCTCAAAGTTGATATGATAGTTATGAAGGAAGAAAATGAAGTTGTTGTGACGACTTTGAACACAAAAATCGAGGAGCTCGAGGGAGAGCTCATTGTGTGTCAAGTTGTTGTGGTTAAAGAGGTGTTGGGAGCGATACTGGGCCATAAGATTGATGTCCCCAAACCGAAAAATTTTAAGGAGGCAAGGTCTGCGAGGGATGAGGACAATTTCTTGTGAGAAATGGAGCAATACTTTCATGTTGTGGGCATCAAGGATGATGATGCTAAGGTAAATATCGCTTCTATGTATTATACTGATGTTGTTTTTTTATGGTGTCGTTTTAGGTTCTCAGGTGAAAAGTGAAGTGGGACTAAAATTGAGACTTGAGAAGAGTTCTAGAAAAAGCTCAATGAGTAGTTTTACCTACAATATACCGAGAAAGAGGCTTGAGTTAAGTTTTTTCGGTTCTCACAACAAGGCATAATTAAGGATTATGTGAAGAAGTTCAATGAACTAATGCTCCAAATCATGGATCTGAGTAAGAAGGAGACATTTTTATTTTTCATGGATGGGTTGAAGTTGTGAGTTAAACGAGAATTGGAACATTGAAGGGTCCAAGAATTGTCCAAAGCCATGATCGCGACAGTGTCCTTAATTGAGCTTGTTTTGAGGAAAGACAAGTTCGAGTCTTCCAAGCCCGAAGAGAAGGGCAATGGTGGGGGAGATGAAGAAGGACATGTTGAGAATAGTAGTAGTAATAGTGGCAGTGGGAAACCACAGAATGGGAAGCCCACTAGCAAACCGAAAGAGAAGAAGAGCGAGATACAATGCTTCTTATGTTGTGTTCCACATAGGGTGTGAAACTGCCTACAGTGATCCAAGTTCGCTACGACCAACAAAGAAGAGGAAGCAAAGCTCGAGAAGGATAGACTATTAAAGCTTGGGTCAACGATACTCAATTATGCTAAAGCGAAGAGGGATTATAGGTAAAAAAGGGTTAATGTTTGTAGATATCAACATCACAGGCCAAAAGAGAAGTGCTCTTGTTGATACGAAGGCATCTACTTTGTTTATGTTAGAAGAACATTTTCTTGGTAGATCAAAGTGTTACGAAGGTCACCTTGGAAATGCCGGAGGAGCAGCAAATTGATGTGAAACTTGTTGAATTACCAATGAGGCTACCTTATATGGGAGAGGTGGGTTGTGCATCAAACTTTATGGATAAAGTGATGATGCAAACTGGACAATCAAATCCAGTAAATGCAACGAGGGAGGTATATCCAAACACTTTCCTAGTGTTTTACATTATGACTTACCATTGGCTTGACAAAGATACAATGTCCCTTTTAGAGTTCTGAAATGGGTATAAGCCAAGGGGCATACAAACTAAAGTTGGCAATAATACTTAAGGTTAACCTGTGTTCAATGTAGGCATGCCTAACCCTATTTGTGAATATAAAAGGGATCCAATCGAGACAATTCACAATGGGGGCAAGTAAGAGCGGTGGGCTCTTGTGAACGAGATACACAACAGAGAGAAACAATTCGAGTTAGATGATGGCAAAGACATAAGTCGAGGCAAATGTTTCGAGGGGCAGAACTACCCAATAGAGATAATGGTTGGGAATTAGTCGAGGCGTCATGACAATTCCAAGATGAGTTAGACCAATGTCATTCCGTAGATCGAAGCCCATGACGGATGCACACAGAACGTCCTATGGAGGTCAATTGATGAAACAAGGCTCATTTGACCTACTTGAATTGGCTCGATTCCTGGAACACATAGAGAAGCCTGTCTACTTCAAGCCTTAGTGGCCCAATGGAACGCTCAGTAAAACTAGAGTTACCATGGTGAATATTGTAAATCTTAAGGGATAAGACTGTATAGAGTTTAAATCTTTTAGTACTATCATATTGTAGATAGGCTTTAATCTTGGCGTCAATGTAATTTAAATTGAAACTAATAATTTTCAACTTTTCTATTCTAAAATTTATACAAGCCAAAATTTCTCAAAATTTATGTCTCTTGCTTGACTTATTGAGCTTGAATGGGAGATTGAATAACTTAATGTAACATCCCAAATTTTGGGGTTAGAAGTTTTGGGGTTTTGTGGTTAAGGTCATATAGAAGGGCGTGCTTTAGTGTTTAGTCGCGCGATTTAGTGTCAGAATGGGCCTACTGGTTTGGTGAATTGTTGTGTGTTAATTTGCCTCAAGGTTTTGGGTTCGAGTCTTTGGGTGTGCATTTTTGGGGATGCAATTTATTTTGCCTTGTTTTAAGTTAATATTTTTATTAACTTTATTTTTTATTATTGATTAATTATTATTCTTTTGGTTATATGTTCTCCTCTCTCTTTCTCTTGGCTTTTCTTTTTGGCGAAAACGGTTTTTGTCTGCAGTGTTTGGAAAGCTCTGTTTCCTCGTCGACAAGTCAGAGTCTGAATGTCTTGGATCACGAGACAGGTCTGAGTTCTGAAACTTTCCTATGTTATTTGCAAAATTAATTTTGTTAGAATGTGGCAATCTTGGTGGCCTTTGGAAATTGATCGTCTAAGTATGGTAGTAGTGTCGAATGGCAAGGAATTCGCTTTGGTTAGTACGGTTTTGAGTTCCACTGGTTGAGGGTCGACGTAGTGACCAGAAAATTTATTTTTCAAGCTGATTTAGAGTGGTTTCGTGGCCACTGGGGTTTCCACACAGGCGTGTGCCAGTTCACATGGCCATATACCTTTGGGAATTAGGGTTTTCAGGCCAATTTTGGTTCTAGACAGCCGTGTGGCCGACTTGGGAATTTTATAATTTCTCACATAGTCGTGTCCCTCGGGCACACGGGCGTGTGAGTTTAGGGATTAGGGTTTGAGTGATTTGATACCACATGGCCTGGCTACACTGTCGTGTGGATAATTTGGAGATTTAGGGATTCCACACGGGCGTGTGTTTTGGGACACACGACCGAGTCGGCTGGGCACACGGGCATGTGAGACCCTCACACGGCTATGTCAGCCCTATACTCGAATTTACTGCAAATGGATAGAGAGTTACACGGCCTGTTCCCACAGCCATGTCCCTTGTCCACACGAGTGTGTGCTTCAGTCACACGGCCGTGTGCCTCCCTTCACACGGGTGTGTGCCCCTTTCACACGGGCTTTTAACCTTTCACACAGCCTAGGCATTTCCAACACGGCCAGAGCAAATGGGCGTGTGATCTTAAGACACTTATATTGGTTCGGTGTGCCTTTCTGATCTGAAAATATGTTTGTGCGCTTCAACCTTTGGCTAAGCTTAAACAAGGGTAATTAAGAATTCTTATCTAGGCTTCGGCCCGAGTGTATCTATGTGACTATCACGTGAGGTGTTGGAATTTGAATATGATCTGTTGGGCATGTGTGTGCATAGTTGTTCTGTTTGACTGTCTGATATTGTGTCTCTATTCTGTAAAATTGTATGCATACATACACCTGCATAAAGTATTTTGGGATGGGTTTTGAAGAGAAGGGAGTTTAATTCTGATTGGATCTGGCAGTTCAAACTGCAATTTGTCTGTACTACAAATTACCGCACTGCATTGTACAGCTCGTACGTTAACCTTGCTGCGTATATTTATCTGATCTAGCAATTAAGCTGCAAATTACCGGTATAGTGGTTTACCGCATCACACTGTACCGTATGTACGTTAGCTATGCTACGTACCATTATCTGATCTGGCAGTTAAGCTACAAATTACCGGTATAGCTGTTTACCGCATTGCACTGTACCGCATGTACGTTAGCTACACTACGTATGTATATCTGATCTGGCAATTCAACTGCTTTTTGATAAGCCATCATTGACGGGCAACCTGAGATGAGTTTATATGGTGTGTAGGGTTGGATGGGCCTACTTGGTCCTAATTGGTGTGTTTGGTTGGATAAGTTTTAACAGCTCTTTTGGGGTGTGATCAGGGGATGGAGAAGTGTGTTTGCTAGATGGGTGGGTTCTTATTTGATTGCATTTCATCCGCATCTGTCTGTGAGTTTTGACTGAAAAACTAGTTGTCTGTAATATGTTTGTCTGATTAGCATTTGTACTGAGACTTCTGTGTGATCTTAATGTGCTCTGATTGTCAAGCTCTGTTTGGACATTTGTTCCAGGTATGCTTTCTGGTTCTGTGTGTGTTTAAAATTCTGTTGCGCTTCTGATTTGGATACTCTATTCTTGTCTCTGTTTTGTTTCGAACTCACACTGAGCTCGAGTAGTTCACCCCCTCTTAGTGTTCTCCTTTCAGGTACTTTTCTGAATTTTGACGCTGGACTTGGCATGCAGAGGTCTCAGACAGTCTCGGAGTAGAATAAATTATTAGTTTGTATTTTTAGTTTCTAATTGATATTTCAATTTTTGAACTGTAAGATTTTATAAAAATGTAGTATAAATTCCGTTTTAAGTTTTTAGTTTTTCTCTACTGATTTATATTGTCTCAACTGTAATTTTACTGTTTGTATTTTAAAAGATTAAATGTTTTGGTTCGATGTGACAACCTGTTTTGTAAAAATTTACCTACGATCACTTTAGTGATCAATGTGACATCCGGGATTCGGTCTAAACTTCTAGGCCGGGTTTGGGGTGTTACACTTAATTTTGACTACCAATTAAGCCTTTTGTTTTATTTATCTTTTCACATAATATTATAT
Source organism: Gossypium australe (assembly GCA_005393395.2). NCBI lineage: Eukaryota > Viridiplantae > Streptophyta > Magnoliopsida > Malvales > Malvaceae > Gossypium > Gossypium australe. The sequence continues at coordinate 28,888,992 of CM016625.1, read as the reverse complement.
TATCCATATGGAATTGATGATTTGGAAAAAAAAATTTCATGTGTCAAATTTTCATTGGTTGGTTTAACATTTACTATGTGTGTTAACTATAAGTACCATAATAATACACAGATTAGTAGTTCATGTACCACATTGAACATTTTCAAAGTATAAGTACTACATTGGACATTTTATGAAACTATAGGTACCAAATATACACAAATTGATAGTTCATGTACCACATTGAACATTTTCAAAGTATAAGTAATCAATTGGACATTTTATGAAACTATATGTACCAAAAATACACAAATTGATAGTTCATGTACCACATTGGACATTTTCAAAGTATAGGTACCATATTAGACATTTTATGAAAGTACAAGTTCCAAATAATACATAAATTGATAGTTCAAGTATCACACTGGACATTTTATAAAAGTACAGGTACCAAACGTGACATTAACCCTATTTTTAAAAAATATATTTTGAAAGAAAATAAATTAAAAAAGAAAAAATATTAATTATTTTACTTAAAAATAATTATATCTTGAAAGAAAAATAAATTTAAAAACTTTTAATTAAAAAATTTATTTGAAGTGAATAATAATATTTAGTGGTAGTTATTTACTAAAAGTTAAAAACACACTTTTTTATGAGAAATTATTTTATGGACCCTTCCTACCCCATTATTTATGATCCATTTCCAATTATTTAATGCATTTCAATAATATTTTTCAAGTTATTGACACCTAACTTTGATTTTTTTTTACCTTGAACTTAAAATCTCGAACCCCAAACCTTAAATCATGACCATAAACCATAACCTTGAACCCTAAATCTAAACATGAACCCTAAACTCAAAACCATACCCTAAACTCAAACAATGAACCTCAAACCTGAACTTAAATCTTGAACCTCGAACCTCAAATCTCAAACCTCAAATCTCAAAACTTGAACCCTGAACCTAAGTTTTGGGTTTAGGCTTGAGTTCGAGATTCAAGGTTTATGTATAAGGTTCAAGGTTAGAGTCCAATGTCTAGGTTTGAATTTTGGGTTCAAAGTTTAGGGTTTAAGATTTGGGATTTAGGATTTTGGATTCGGGGTTCATAATTTAAGGTAAAAATTATCAAAATTAATTGTCAATAAAATGAAAAAAATTATCAAAATATCATTAAAAATTTGAAAAGAAAAATCATAGATAATGTAGTGAGAAGAGTTCAGAAAATAATCTCTTCTTATTTAATTTATTATTGTTAATCTTAATTTGGTTTTTCTGTAATCTGCTTTACAGAGCTAATATTTTTTAACTCATGCCATTAAACCATGTTTGTCCTTTTGTAGTATTGCGAGAATTTGTCTCACCCATAATTTGTGTTAAAAAATATAATATATTAATTTTACATTTAAAAAACAATATTTCATATATAAATTTTACGTTTTTGAGAAATAATAGCATTAGGAAAAAGAATAGATGATTTTTTAGGAGTTAAATAAATAATAATGAATAATGAGTAGTTTATTTTTTCTGATGTGAATGTGGTTTTTTAAGGACTAACATTTTAAGAAAATTATTATTCGAGGGTGATATTTCAATGTGACTTAGCTGCTTCTTTTTTTTTTTTTTAAATTTATGTTATTTTGCTTTTGATTTATAAAGTATCCCTTTGTTAGTTATTTTTTTTATGAAAAAAATAAGTAAAATTACATTAAATTAAGAAACGGGATATCCCTTTTAGAGGTTCTTCCATAATAATCAAGCCTTCTTCTCTCAAAAGTCATTTTAATTATGCAATCAACGCCCTTGTTGCTATCTTTAGGCACATATTGTAGAAGCCAATTCCTCACCTTCATCAACAGCTGTTGAATGCACTTGATAATGTAGAATTCCAAGATGCCTTGGTGAACATTTGAATAGCCTTTACAACTTTCATACTATCAGTTTGAATTAATATTTTATCAAACCTCCTACTCAACAAAGCATTTAAACCATCTAAGATTCCCCAAAATTCAATATTGAATATTGAGCAATTTTCCAAGCACATGTTATAGCTTAAAATCCTTTTTTCTCCCTAATCTCTTAAGACTCCGCCTTAAGCAGCAGAATTAGATTCCACATTTATAGCACTATCAACATTTAATTGAACCCAACTAAAGTAACAATATTTTTTTTAATTAAGGGTGTTTTTGATAATTTCTCCAATTAAATTTTGATGTTGGGTTAACTCCACCAAACCAATCAAAGATTTTATTATTAATATTGATAAATATCTATAACTTGATAAAAGACAATTCAAAATATGTACTATTATTTTATGAAAGAAACATATCATAAAAAGAAGTTGAGGTTCAAAAGCAAGTATCGAAGGTTATTATCCAAAAGTGTTCAATGTTACGAAAGAAAATCAAGCAACAACGTAACTACACAAGGGGTAATAGAGTTTAAATCTTATTATCATCCTTCTTTTTTAACTTATAATATGTAAAAAAAATGAAAATTAAATTTAATCGCCTCATTCAATCTAAAATTGATAATAGTCGATTGAGTCTTAGTCCAATTGGTATAGGTATTGTTGCCAATGTAAGAAGATATGAGTTTGAGTGCGCTGAAACGCATTATTTTCTTATTATGGGTTGAGGATAGACTATAGGTAAATTTAAAGGTGTACTTAGTTGAGTGAAAAGTGGAAAGAAAATAAATTTTAGAATTTACATTGTAAGGAAGAAAAGTGAGAGGGAAGAAAATAGAAGAGATAATCATTTTCGATCCTAATGCATAAAAACCTATCCTTTCAAATTGGAATGATGAGAGGAGATAAAATATGTGAGGTGAGTGTGTCAGTTCAAAATTATCCATTTTCAAATGTTTTATCTTCTATTTTTTTTTTCAACTCTATCAAGTAATGAATGTAAAGAAAATAACTTTTTCTTTCAAATTTTTCATCTTTCCTATCAAGCACAGCTATAGAAAAAAATTATATTTTCTAATGATGAAATGAGAGAAAATGTGAGAGGGAGTATATGATAGTTTAAAATTATGCATTTTTTAAATGTTTTATTTTTTTTCCTTTCATTTTTTAATTCTATCAAGCAATGAATGAAAGTAAAATTACTTTTTTCTTTCCATTTTTCCTACCGAGCGTACTTATGGTAAGAAAAAATCATATTTTTGGTCTTCTTATTTTTCTAACCCTTCAATATTTTATCTTGGCAATTTTCTTTCTGCTCTACCAAGCAATGCCTAAGGATGTGCTTGGCTGAGGATAAAAGTGAAAAGATGGAAGGAGGGAGTAGAAAAGGGAAAAAAAATAAATTCTAAGTAAAATTAGTATGGAAGAAAAGTAAGAGGAAAGAAAATAAAAGAGATGATTATTTCTCATCTTAATGCATAAAAATTAATCATTTCAAATTAAAATAATTAGAGGATAGAAAATAAAGGAATGTATGTTAGTTCTAAAGTATACATTCTTCAAAAGTTTCATTTTCTTTCTTTTCATTTTTCAATTGACTTTACCAAGCAATGAATGAAAAGAAATTTTTCATATTTCCTACCAAATATGTCTATGAAAAAAAAAGATATCTTTTATTTTTATTTTTTCACTCCTTCAATTTTTCATTTTTTTAAATTTCTTTCTACTTTACCAAGCTTACCCTAAATAAATTAAAATGGGATGAAAATGTTCAATCTTTATGTAAAACTACTAGAATCTTTTTTGTTTGTTTGGAATTACAAGAACAGCTGTAAGATAACCAGTACAAATAATATATATCTAAATAACTATCACCATATTAGTAGCTACAAAATATGATTAGATTTGTAATAAAAATATATTTAGATTTAAACCAAAATAAATCTACATGATTTACATAAAGTAAAACTTAAATATGATCAACAAAGTGATTGGAAGAAGTGGAAATGGATTTATTCCTCCTAGAGCCGATATTGTTGAGAGGGTTTATTTGATTATCACTTTTAGCTCAAACATAAATAAAAAGACATGTGATTATTTTATTATGATTTTTTTTTCTAATATGGAATTATTTATTTAATCAGTTCTAGCTCGTACAAGAGCATTTCAATTAAAACTTCACTTAGTTTTAAGATAATTGTTTTTATAAATATTTATTTTTTTGAATAATTTCATTTTAGGTTATGATCACATATGATCATTTGATATAATGTCTAGAACTACCAATAACCCTTACGTATCCCGTAAATAAGAGGATAATATGTTTCAATTCACTCAAATACACGTCTTCCTCTATTGGCAACAATACTCATATCAATCAAGTTAAAACTCGATCGTTATAAATACATTTTTTATATATGTTTTTTTTAACCCATATCATGAATGTGTATATTTTTTGCATAGATTTTTTTCACCCACATCGTGGATGTGTCATAGCTTAATACTATATTTAAGGGACTTTTTAAGTTGATGTCATTCTTTAACTGAGTTAGAGATGATTTTTTTTTTTAAATTTTAAATCATGTCAAGTATAAAAGTATAAACTTAATGAGATTCTAAGTCAAAGCACCATATTTTTTATATTTTACTATTTCAATTAAAATTTTATTCCATCTTTAAATTTTTTTTATAAACGTATTTATTATAAAAAAATTATGTGAAAATGCTATATATATATATATATATATAGATAGAAGCTACCCTCGTATGCTTTCTTTACAGTAAAGTAAATTTGCCAAACCCATCAAAACATGAATAGAAATTGACATCCACCACATGTTCATGGTGTTTTATTTTTTCTATAAAAAAGAAATTAAATGGATGGTTGAATGTGGCATGAATCTTTACATCCGATCAACAGGACCCACGTGTCAAAGCACAGCTGGATAGCAAAAACAAAAGTACACCCATTATTTATCCATGCCCCCAACAAACCAACCTAAGCTGAAAGGTTGAGAAAGACAGGACTTTACAAGTTTTTAAGTGAACCCACCACACCCTTTCTTCATGCGCTTGTTTCAAGTCCTAAATTTGTCAATGTGCCGCAAGTGCGAGGTTACCGTTAATTGTAGGCCATTATATTATAATAAAATAATTGTAAAGAATAAATTTCCACCTACTATTATCAAATCATAAGATGAAAAATTAATTTGATGAAAATATTATCATTCATTAATCATGTAATTAAAAATTTAATCTCCGCTTATAGAAATAAAGCACATTTCATAGCCAATCATTTAAATCTTCGGAGAACACCTACGATGAGAGATTTAGTTATTATTACTGACGTTGAATACTCATTACAACCAAAAAATTAAAATACTATTATATTAAATTAATATAAATTTTAAATTCAAATTAAAAATAACTAAAACTTTAAAGTATAATATCAATATAAATTTTAAATTCAAAATAAAAATAACTAAAACTTTAAAGTATAATATCAATAAAAATAAATATGTAATTTGTTTTCTATTTTTATTTTCTACCTGCATTTACACGAGAATCATTTAAAATATGAATATTATGATAAAACTATGATTTTTAATATAAACATATCTTTTCAATTAGATGTTATAAAGATAATGATATTTATAAAATGTATACTTTTTTATTTAATTAATATGTTATAGAATTTGTTACATTTTTAATTATAATTATTGAGTGCTTATTATCATCTACATCAGTGAATTAAAAAACCTTAACCGAAATATAAATTTTCTATAATGGCAAACTAAAATATTAATTCTTTTACAAATATGAGTGATCAAATTGTAAATTTTTAGAATTAAATGACTTAAATAAATATTTTTAAAAATTAAGTGACTAAAAATGTATTTTATTTTTTTTAAAAAAATCATTTAAAAATATTCAAAATACTATTTAAACATTGTCATGTGGCATGTTAAATATTATGAAACTATCATGTAACATTTGATGGATGTTGTTAAATTATCATTGTTATAATAAACGTCGATAATGACAATAGAATGATTGCAAAGCAATAATAAAAAGAAAAATAAGAACACACAAATTTTACATGGAAACTCTTTCGGGGAAAAATCACGGGCAGAGAAAGAGAAATTCACTAATGTTGAAAAACGAATGATATAAGAGTTTCGACTAATGTTGAAAAACCACGGGCAAAGAAAGAGAAATTCACTAATGTTGAAAAACGAATGATATAAGAGGAGTTTCGACTACATCTATTTAAGGGTTGAAAAACCCTCGACCTTTCTCCCCCACAGATCCCCTTATTTTGTTATTGTATTTATTTTTTTAACAACTAACAGGATTCGAATCACACAATCTCCAACAATCATGCTATTTGATAATTAATTACTAATTACCAAGTGATCAAAATTTCCAATATTCTAAACTTTGGTGCATAAATTGATATTTTAATAGATGGATGGCCAAAAACTTCACAAATAAATAAGTAATTATATGTTTAATTTACTTTTTTATTATCAATTATATATTAATAATTGATCATCTCTTTACAACTAACATTATTTATTGTGCCTTATCATTTTACAATTACTAATCTATATACTTACAAATTTACTATCAATTTTGCTATTATAATTTCTATTAATTACTAATCATAAAAAATAAACTATTTTTTCTAAAAATGTTTGCAATCTTAAATACATGTATTAATTTTTTTCTAAAAATATTTGCAATCTTAAAAACATGAAATTTCATGATTTAATATTTTGTGAATTAACTTGAAATTTTATAGAATTTTAAAATAAATTAATGTTGCAATAAATTGCATTTGTAAATATATATAAACTTATTAATAACTTATGTAAACTTTAACATTTGGATAATTATAACTATTGTCTTATATGTCATAATTTATTATTTTGTTATGAATTGTTAACTAATACGTTATATGATTTATGCTACAATATTATTAATATAAAAGCACATTCTTTTTAATTATTCATTAATATATTAATAATTATTATAAATAAATATGAATGTCCATATTCTAACCCCACTCATTTATAAGGTAAAACCCCTCATTCATTGCAACTTGTTTAATGTGTTAATGAAGCACTTAAATAAGCTTCATTTATTGTGTTGCATTGAATTTTTGTTTACTTATAAATAAGACTCTTTCAATTAATTTAATTTGTGTTAAGTTATTTTTATGATTATTCCTCTTTATGCCAATATTTAGCAAATTTGGTATATATAATTGAATTATTTCACGATTGAGAATACTTATTATTTTATTAATATTTTTTTATTTTGATTCAAGTGATTATAATGTCAAATCTTGCCAAACTTGAATTTGCGGCCTTAGACATCTCAGGTAAGAATTATTTGTCATGGGTGTTAGATGCTGAAATTCACCTAGATGCTAAAGGTCTAGGAAATACTATATTAGCAGATAAAGAAGCATCTAATCAAGACAAGGCAAAATCAATGATTTTCATCCGTCATCATCTCCATGAAGGATTAAAAGTGGAATATCTCACTGTGAAAGACCCTCTTGAGTTGTGGAAAAATCTGAAAGAACGATTTGACCATCAGAAAACTGTGATACTCCCTAAAGCTCGTTATGATTGGATGCACTTATGGTTACAAGATTTTAAGACTGTAAGTGAATACAATTCAGAACTTTTCAAAATTAGTGTGTCACCCCTTACCCGAGACCGTTGCCGCAGTCGAGCACGAGGCATTATTAGACTTAACTACTAATTCGGCATAAAATTTAAAACTGTCCATCTGCGTCATAGTCACTAAATTATTTATATCTAGAGCTAAAGAACTCCAAATTAAGATCCGTTAATTTTCCCTGAAACTAGACTCATATATATTTTTACTATAATTTTTCCAGAATTTTTCATCTGGCCATTTAGTACAGTTTATTCATTAAAGTTTCCCCTGTTTTACTGTTTGACTGTTCTAACCTCTCTTCACTACGAATCAAATTACTCTTCGTACAGAATTCATATGACCTTCTTATTTAGTTAATTTGAAAATAGACTCATTCATGATTCCATACATATAAACTATATCGCACAATTATTTTTGTACAATTTCTAATGATTTTTCAAAGACAGAACAGGGCATCACGTAATCATTCTGAACTTCTCACAAACATTCAAATATCTCAAACCATAAGAATAATTTGTTTGTTATGTTTCTTTTATGTGAAAATAGACTCAATAAGCTTCAATTATATATCTTATTCACTTTCTAATTCCATTTCTTCTATTTTTGGTGATTTTCAAAATCACATCACTGCTGTAATTCAAAAACTGTTTCATTGCAAAATATTGTTAACTAGTTTATAACATCTTTACTCCATCTCATTTAAACTCTATACATGCCATATAAATCTTTAAACATAAAACAAAAGCTACCGAAATTGATCTGGATAGTGAGCTTTGCTGTGATGATCCGGTCTACCAACTTCTCTTTAATTCAATCTACATAAAAATATCAAGCACACACAAGTAAGCTTAATGAAGCTTAGTAAGTTCATAGGTTTAAAAGTAGCTTACCACACATAATATTTCCAAAACAATAACAAAACATTTACTAAAGTTCCCTGCCATTTACAACCATTGTTAAAATACTTCACATAGTTGAGCTCAACATTAACAACTACTCAATCTCTTCCATTTGATTCACTCATTTTATTTTACTTTTTATCAAATTAGGAAACGTCTTACGAATTTGAGTACGTCGTTGTTCAGTGCCACGTTTCACAACTCAGTATAGATGATACCATACCTACATTTCTTAACTCAGTATGGTTAATACCATACCTACATTTCACAACTCGGTATGGATGATACCATACCTACATTTCACAACTCGGTATGGGAATTACCATACCTACATTTCATACTTTGCCATGGATTAACCATGGTCTTATCCGTCAATTCATCACATGTCACGATACGAACGTACTCAATTCTGCGTTTTTCCTAATTTGAATTACCGCCTTTATTCTTTCATTTTATCATAATTTTCATAATTCCACAGCCAATTCATATTTAACAGCACATTATATCATTCAATCCTTCACAAATAAACATATAAATTCAACCATATGAACTTACCCGGCTGATTTGTAGAAGATTTTGAAATTTAGGGACTATTCTGCAACTTTTTCTTTCCTCTTTCTTCTTTGGTTTCTTGATCTATAATGTAAAATATTTTCACTCATTAGCATATATTTCATTTCTATTTCACTTCATAAATTATGCTCTTCAATTTTTGAAATTGCACTTTTACCCTAAAATTTACAGTTTTTACAATTTAGTCCCTGCTCAATTCAGCCATCAATTGAACTAATTTTTTTCTCAATCAACACTTTATTATATCATAACAAACTATTTTACAACCTTTAATATTCTGAATTTCAACACCAACCTCTAATTCACAACTTTTTCACAATTAGATCCTAAATACCATTTCCTATCAAAATCACTTAATAAAACCACCTTAATATGAAATTATAATTTAATTTTCATAATAATTCATCATAAACTTCCATTATTCAGCCAGGGTAACTTCTAATTTTACCCACCAAATAAAAAACTAATGAATTCTATAAGTGGATCTAATTGTAAAAGTCATAAAAATATAAAAATTATCAAGAAAAAGCATGAATTAAACTCACAAGATGTAATAGTATGAAAATAAGCTTTCTGCAGAACTCCTCTGACGTTTTGGCTGAGATAGTGTGAAGATATATCTAAATTCTTTTCAATCTTATCTTTAATAAACATGTCAAAATTACAAAAATTTCAATTTTGCCCTTATTTCCCTTATCTTCTTCTGATTTCCTTGCCTTTGCCGTCCAACCTTCTCACTTTTAGGTTTAATTGCTCTTTAAATCCTTTTTATTTTAACACTTGAGCTATTTAGTTCTTCTAGCAATTTTGCATTTGTTACAATTTAGTCCTTTTTATTTAATTGACTACCCAAACATTTAAATTTCTCAACCAAACTTTAATAATAACTTAATAACACTCCATAAATATTTCTAAAAATATTTATGGATCGTTTTCAAATTCGAGGTCTCGATACCTCGTTTTTGACCCATTTGACCTAATAAATTCTTTTAATTCACCAAATTCACCAATCCACAAATTCTTCTAAATTCTCACTTGACTCATAAATATTAAATTACTATCTTACTCAATCTTACCTGTCGGATTTAGTGAACTCATATCACCATTTCCGACACCACTGAAAATTAGGCCGTTACAACTCTCCCCCCTTTTAAAATTTCATCCTCGAAATTTGTTACCTGAAAATAGATTTGGATACTATGATCTCATTGACTCCTCTGTTTCCCAGGTTGCCTCCTCCATACCATGTCGGTGCCATAATACTTTAACCAATGGTATTTTTTTGTTCCGCAATTCTTTAACTTCACGAGCCAAAATCTTCATTGGTTCTTCTGAATAAGTCATATCTGGTTGAAGCTCAATTTCAGTATGAGGAATTACGTGTGAAGGATCTGACCTATACCGTCTTAACATAGACACATGAAACACATTGTGGATCTTCTCAAGTTCCAGAGGTAAAGCCAATCGGTAAACTACAGGACCAACCCTTTCCACAATTTCATATGGCCCTATAAATCTCGGACTCAATTTCCCTTTCCTACCAAACCGTAACACCTTCTTCCACAGTGAAACTTTTAAAAATACTCGATCACCCACTGCATATTCAATGTCTCTTCGTTTCAAATCTGCATATGACTTCTGACGATCTGAAGCAGCTTTTAGACTATCTCGAATAACCTGAACTTTCTCTTCAGTTTCCCGAATCAAATCAACCCCAACCATTTTTGATTCACTCAATTCAGACCAACACAAAGGAGTCTTGCATTTCCTACCATAAAGAGCCTCAAACGGTGCCATTTTTATACTAGACTGATAACTATTATTGTAAGCAAACTCAGCCAAAGGTAAATACCTTTCCCAACTGTCACCAAACTCGAGTATACAACATCTTAACATATCTTCTAGAATTTGAATCACTCGCTCTGACTGTCCATCTGTTTGAGGATGAAATGCTGTACTAAAATTTAATTTGGTACCTAAAGCTTCTTGTAGTTTATTCCAAAATCTCGAAGTAAACCTTGGATCCCGGTCTGAAATGATTGATACTGGAACTCCATGTAGTCTCACAATCTCCGACACATACAATTATGCTAACTTCTCAAGTGAAAATTCTGTTCTGACTGGAATAAAGTGTGCTGACTTTGTCAATCTGTCAACAATCACCCATATCGAATCTTTCTTTCTTGGAGTCATAGGCAATCCTGACACAAAATCCATTGTAACACTCTCCCACTTCCATTCAGGAATCATAATGGGTTGTAATAAACCCGTTGGCACTTGATGCTCTGCTTTAACTTGCTGGCAAATCAAACATTTTGCAACAAATTCTGAAATTTCTCTTTTCATACCAGGCCACCAATATATTTTTTTCAAATCACCATACATTTTCGTACTGCCCGGGTGAATAGAATACATACTATTATGTGCTTCAAAAAGAATATTATTCTTCAAATCAGAATTGTTTGGAACACAAATTCTGTAATGATAACGCAACATACCTTCATCATCAATGCTGAACTCTGAATCTAAATTATCTCGAACCATTTGTCGTTTAAATACCAATTTCGGGTCTTCATTCTGCAATTTCTGAATTTGTTGAAGAAACATGGGTTTCACTTTCAATTCTGCTAATACAACACCTTCTTCATTAAGAGCCAAATGAGCATTCATTAACCGAAGTGCAAACAATGATGACTTTCGACTAAGTGCATCAGCAACTACATTAACTTTTCCTGGATGGTAGTCAATAACCAAATCATAATCTTTCAGCAACTCTAACCACCGTCTCTGTCTTAAGTTCAGTTCCTTCTGAGTCATTAAGTATTTCAGACTTTTGTGATCCGTATAGATATAACACTTCTCACCATATAAATAGTGTCTCCAAATTTTTAAAGCAAAAACAATTGCAGCTAATTCAAGATCATGTGTAGGGTAATTCTTTTCATGTGGTTTTAATTGCCGTGAAGCATAAGCCACTACCTTTCCCGACTGCATTAACACACAACCCAAACCATTTAAAGATGCATCACTGTACATAATATACGGTATACCTGATTCTGGTTGAGTCAAAACTGGACTTCTGTTAACATTTTCTTTAATTGATCAAAGCTCTGTTGACATTCATCAGACCACACAAACTCAACATTCTTTTGTAAAAACGAGTCATTGGTGAAGCAATCATGGAAAAATTCTTTACAAAACGGCGATAATACCCTGCTAGTCCCAGAAAACTTCGCACTTCAGTTACATTCTTTGGTGTTTTCCAATTCACCACTGCTGAAACTTTACTTGGATCCACACGAATTCCTTCAGCTGATACAATGTGACCCAGAAATCCAACTTCATTGAGCCAAAACTCACATTTACTAAATTTTGCATATAATTACTTTTCTCTCAAAGTCTGTAATACAATGCTCAAGTGTTGTGCATGATCGGATTCTGTCTTTGAATAGACCAATATATCATCAATAAATACCACCACAAATCTATCCAAATAAGGCTGAAAAATCTGATTCATTAAATCCATAAATGCAGCAGGGGCATTTGTTAAACCAAAAGGCATTACCAGAAATTCGTAGTGACCATACCGAGTTCAGAAAGTAGTCTTTGGCACATCACACTCTTTAGCCTTCAGTTGATAATACCCAGATCTAAGGTCTATCTTTGAAAACACTGCAGCACCTTTCAATTGATCAAATAAATCATCGATACGAGGTAATGGATATTTATTTTTAATTGTTACCTTGTTCAGCTGTCTGTAATCAATACACAATCGCAACGAGCCATCTTTCTTTTTCACAAATAAAACAGGTGCACCCCAAGGTGATGTACTCGGTCTGATGAACCCCTTATCCAATAACTCTTGCAATTGCGTCTTCAACTCTTTTAACTCAGCTGGTGCCATTCTATATGGTGCTATTGATATCGGAGCTGTACCCGGAATTACATCAATTACGAATTCAACCTCACGATCCGGGGGTAAACCAGGTAATTCCTCAGGAAACACATCAGTAAACTCATTAACAACTGGCAATTGTTCCATCTTCAATTCAGAACCCCGAGTATCAAGAATATAAGTTAAAAATACTTCATTACCCTTCCGAATCAATTTCTGATCTGTAATGGCTGAAATAGTTCTGACATTATTCTTTTTATCTCCAAACTCAGCTGAAACTATTTTCCCTGTCTGACATTTTAAATCAACCCGTTTTTCTCTACAATTCACTATGGCATCGTGTTTGAACAACCAATCCATGCCAAGAATAACATCAAATTCTCGGAAAGGTAACAACATTAAATCAGCAGAGAATTCACAGCCTTGTATTTTCAGTGGACACTTCCGACATATTAAATTAACTAACACACTTTGCCCTAACGGATTAGTGACTTGCATATCAAAGTCAGTGGACTCAACAGTCATTTTCTTTTTTGACACTAATGCAGTGCAAATATATGAATGCGTAGATCCAGGATCAATTAAAGTATACACAGAATCATTAAAAAGATGGAAAATACCAGCTATCACATCTGGAGCAGAAGCTTCCTCTCTTGCTCGAGTAGCATATGTACGTGCAGGTGCCCTTGTTTCTGATCGGGCTACAGTATCTCTCATTCCCGAACGAGCAGTCTCAGCAGCACTACTTTGACCCGAACGTCTACTTTTCTGAGGAGTATTTGTTTGTTTCTCGCCTAATTCTTTATTTCTTTTTAATGACTGAGGACAGTCCCGAATAAAATGATCAGTTCCACCACATCTATAACAAGCTCCGGTTCTTCCCCAACATTCACTAATATGAAATCTACCACAATTTTTGCATCTAGGTCTCGGAATATTTTGCACACTGCAGTACTAGCCGCTGGTTTATTAGTCACTCCGACCTCCCTTTGAGTTGTTTTACTTTTATTCGAACGTTCCGGAATTGTAACAGATCGACTAAAATCATCTCTGAACTTCTTAACTGGAAAAGTCGAAGTTGGTCTAGAGAAACTTCTTTTGTATGCTTCTTTACCTTTTCTGTCTCTTTGTATATTTCTGTTATACACTTCTTCCATCTTTTGAGCTCGATCAGACAGAACCACAAATTCTCGAATCTCTGTGCCTCCAATCATCATTCTGATTTCATCATTAAGCCCTTCTTCAAATCTAATGCACATTTCTTCCTCTGTCGGTACAACATCCCGAGCATATTTACTGAGATACACAAATTCTCTTTCATATTCGGCCACTGTTTTATTCCCTTGTTGAAGATCAAGAAATTCCCTCTTCTTTTTATCCAAATATCTCCTTCCCACATACTTCTTTTTAAACTCATTTTGGAAGAATTCCCAGGTAAGTTTATCTGCAGGTACCACTGCCTCAATAGTTTCCCACCAATTATATGCTTCTTCTTTCAGTAATGAAATCGCACACCTCAAATAGTCCTCCGGAGAACAGATCATCTGTTTGAAAACTCTCTCCAAACTCTTTAGCCAATACTCTGCTTTAACTGAATCATCATCCGATCTTCCCCGAAATTCTTCAGCTCCGAACTTTCTGAGTTTCTCAATCGGTGTTCTTTTGATAGATTCATCTATTGAAGGGGGAGAAACCGGGGCTGTAACTGGTGGCACAGTAGGGGGAGGAGGAGGTTGTTGTGTCTGACTTCTTCCTTGTATTGTTTCACTAAACCACTGATTCATTACCCCGTAAATCAAATTTTTTAGTTCTTCCTCTCTCATCAAAGAAATCGGAACATTATTACTTGTTCCCTGCTCAGAAGTCTGTACTCTACTATTAACTTCTTCTTCATGATCAGCACCCTCGGGTCTATCAGACATCTTTACAATCTATAACAAAAATTAATAGTTAGATCGGATCATTCACATCCCACTATCATAGATTTATATGGGATGTATTTCTAAACATTTTATACATCACATTCATTCCGAGAATCATCTAAACCAAAGCTCTGATACCAATAAATGTAACACCCCTTACCCGAGACCATTGCCGGAGTCGAGCACGAGGCATTATTAGACTTAACTACTAATTTGGCATAAAATTTAAAACTATCCATCTGCGTCATAGTCACTAAATTATTTATATCTAGAGCTAAAGAACTCCAAATTAAGATCTGTTAATTTTCCCTGAAACTAGACTCATATATCTTTTTACTATAATTTTTCCAGAATTTTTAATGTGGCCATTTAGTACAGTTTATTCATTAAATTTTCCCCTATTTTACTGTTTGACTATTCTGACCTCTCTTCACTACGAATCAAATTACTCTTCGTAAAAAATTCATACGACCTTCTTATTTAGTTCATTTGAAAATAGACTCATTCAGGATTCCATACATATAAACTATATCACACAATTATTTTTGTACAATTTCTAATGATTTTTCAAAGACAGAACATGGGATCACGTAATCATTCTGAACTAGTCTCACAAAAATTCAAATATCTCAAACCATAAGAATAATTTGTTTGATATGTTTATTTTATGTGAAAATAGACTTAATAAGATTCAATTATATATCTTATTCACTTTCTAATTCCATTTCTTCTATTTTTGGTGATTTTTCAAAATCACATCACTGCTGTAATTCAAAAACTGTTTCATTGCAAAATATTGTTAACTAGTTTATAACATCTTTACTCCATCTCATTTAAACTCTATACATGCCATATAAATCTTTAAACATAAAACAAAAGCTACCGGAATTGATCTGGATAGTGAGGTTTGCTGTGATGATCCGATCTACCAACTTCTCTTTAATTCAATCTACATAAAAATATCAAGCACACACAAGTAAGCTTAATGAAGCTTAGTAAGTTCATAGGTTTAAAAGTAGCTTACCACACATAATATTTCCAAAACAATAACAAAACATTTACTAAAGTTCCCTGCCATTCACAACTATTGTTAAAATACTTCACATAGTTGAGCTCAACATTAACAACTACTCAATCTCTTCCATTTGATTCACTCATTTTATTTTACTTTTTATCAAATTAGGAAACGTCTTATGAATTTGAGTACGTCGTTGTTCAGTGCCACGTTTCACAACTCAGTATGGATGATACCATACCTACATTTCTTAACTCAGTATGGTTAATACCATGCCTACATTTCACAACTCGGTATCGATGATACCATACCTACATTTCACAACTCGATATGGATGATACCATACCTACATTTCACAACTCGGTATGGGAATTACCATACCTACATTTCATACTTTGCCATGGATTAACTATGGTCTTATCCGTCAATTCATCACATGTCACGATACGAACGTACTCAATTCTGCGTTTTTCCTAATTTGAATTACCGCCTTTATTCTTTCATTTTATCATAATTTTCATAATTCCACAGCCAATTCATATTTAACAGCACATTATATCATTCAATCCTTCACAAATAAACATATAAATTCAACCATATGAACTTACCCGGCTGATTTGTAGAAGATTTTAAAATTTAGGGACTACTCTGCAACTTTTTCTTTTCCTCTTTCTTCTTTGGTTTCTTGATCTATAATGTAAAATATTTTCACTCATTAGCATATATTTCATTTCTATTTCACTTCATAAATTATGCTCTTCAATTTTCGAAATTGCACTTTTACCCTAAAATTTACAATTTTTACAATTTAGTCCCTGCTCAATTCAGCCATCAATTGAGCTAATTTTTTTTCTCAATCAACACTTTATTATATCATAACAAACTATTTTACAACCTTTAACATTCTGAATTTCAACACCAACCTCTAATTCACAACTTTTTCACAATTAGGTCCTAAATACCATTTCCTATCAAAATCACTTAATAAAACCACCTTAATATGAAATTATAATTTAATTTTCATAATAATTCATCATAAACTTCCATTATTCAGCCAGGGTAACTTCTAATTTTATCCACCAAATAAAAAACTAATGAATTCTATAAGTGGATCTAATTGTAAAAGTCATAAAAACATAAAAATTATCAAGAAAAAGCATGAATTAAACTCACAGGATGTAATAGTATGAAAATAAGCTTTCTCCAGAACTCCTCTGACGTTTTGGCTGAGATAGTGTGAAGATATATCTAAATTCTTTTCAATCTTATCTTTAATAAACATGTCAAAATTACAAAAATTCCAATTTTGCCCTTATTTCCCTTACCTTTTGCTGATTTCCTTGCCTTTGCCGTCCAACCTTCTCACTTTTAGGTTTAATTTCTCTTTAAATCCTTTTTATTTTAACACTTGAGCTATTTAGTTCTTCTAGTAATTTTACATTTGTTACAATTTAGTCCTTTTTATTTAATTGACTACCCAAAGATTTAAATTTCTCAACCAAACTTTAATACTAACTTAATAACACTCCATAAATATTTCTAAAAATATTTATGGATCGTTTTCAAATTCAAGGTCTCGATACCTCATTTTTGACCCATTTGACCTAATAAATTCTTTTAATTCACCAAATTCACCAATCCACAAATTCTTCTAAATTCTCACTTGACTCATAAATATTAAATTACTATCTTACTCAATCTTACCTGTCGGATTTAGTGAACTCATATCACCATTTTCGACACCACTGAAAATTAGGCCGTTACAATTAGTTCTCAACTAAAATTATGTGGAGAAAACATAACTGATGAGGACTTGTTAGAGAAAACATTTTCAACCTTTCACGATACTAATGTGCTCCTGCAGTAGTAATACCGTGAAAAAGATTTTAAAAGGTATTCTAAATTGATTTCATGCCTTTTGGTGGCTGAACAAAATAATGAGCTATTGATGAAAAATCATGGAATTCCTCCCACTGGTTCTGCACCATTCCCTGAAGTGAATGTAGCAGTACACAATAATTATGAAAATAGAAAATATAGAAGTCGCGGTCGTGGTCGTGGACTTAGTGGGGGACGTAGTCGAGGACGTATTAGTAATCGTTATCATGGTGGCCATAACAATGATACTTCTAACCATCAGAAAAAGAATAACAATGAAAGACAAGAAAGAAGTGGTCAAAATAATCCTTCAAAGATTGTTGAGAATATATGCTACCGATGTGGTATGAAGGGGCATTGGTCATGTACCTGTCTTACGTATGAGCATTTAGTGAAACTTTATCAAGCATCCATTAAAAGGAAAGAAAAGCATATGGAGACAAAATTTATATCCCAAAATGATGAAATGGAGGCAAAAGATGAGGATATTCACTATAATAATAAAACTAACCATGCCTACGAGGATGATAAATTTAATGACCTTAATAATATAACTCACATAGATGTGGCAGATTTCTTTGAGAATCATAGAAAAATTGATGTTATTTTGACATTTTTATGTTGTTTTAAGTATATTTTATTTTCTTGCATAAATAATAATTTATATATTTAATAAATAATTGCAATGTTTCTCATATTATATTTTGTTTGTTTTTATGAAGAATATGAATATTCAACAAAATTTCGATGGACCCAAAATCAATGAAGACATGTGTCTTGCAGATAGTGCTATAACACATACGATACTCAAAGATAAAAAATATTTTTCTCATTTGACAATGAGTAATGCCCATGTTAATACAATATCGGGTAGTTCAAAACTTATTGAAGGCTCTGGAAGATTCCTAAAGGTACAAAATTTATCATTGATGATGCTTTATATTCCACTAAGTCTCAAAGAAATTTATTGAGTTTTAAAGATATTCGTCTTAATGGATACCGTATTGAGACTATGAATGAGAAAAATGTTGAATATATATATATATATATATATATATATTACAAATGTTGAAAATGGAAAGAAATATATTTTGGAAAGGTTACCTGCTTTTTCATTAGGTTTATATTATACACACATTAGTGCAATTGAGTCACATGTTACTACAAACCAGAAGTTTGTAGAACCACATACTTTTACTATTTGGCATGATCGATTAGGCCATCTCGGATCTATTATGATGCAAAGAATCATCGAGAATTCAATTGGACACCCATTAAAGAAACAAAAGATTCTTGAATTTAAGGATTTATCTTGTGTCGCTTGTTCTCAAGGAAAATTGATTATTAGACCATCACCAGCTAAAGTTGGGATTGAATCTCCAGCATTTCTGGAATGTATTCAAGGTGATATATGTGGGCCCATTCATCCACCATGTGGTCATTCAGTTATTTTATGGTATTAATAAATGCATCTAGTAGGTGGTCACATGTGTGCTTATTATCGACTCGCAACCTGGCGTTTGTGAGACTATTTGCTCAAATAATTCGATTAAGAACACAATTTCCAAATTATACAATCAAAACTATTCGTCTTGATAATGCTGGTGAGTTTACATCCAAGCTTTTAATGATTATTGTATGTCAATTGGGATAAAAGTTGAACATCCTGTAGCTCATGTTCATACACAAAATGGTTTAGCTGAATCATCTCCAACTAATAGCTCGACCATTGCTTATGAGAACAAATCTCCCTGTTACAGCTTGGGGATATGCTATTTTGCATGCAACAGCACTTGTGTGCTTAAGGCCAACAAGTTATAATAAGTACTCCCCGTTACAATTGGCTTTTGGTCAGGAGCCAAATATTTCCCATCTTAGAATTTTTGGATGTGCAGTATATGTTCCAATTGCTCCACCACAACGCATAAATATGGGTCCTCAAAGGAGGTTGGGAATATAGTTGGTTATGAATCTCCTTCTATAATTAAATATGTTGAACCATTAACAGGAGATTTATTTACTGCATGATTTATTGATTGTCATTTTGATGAAACAATATTCCCAACATTAGGGGGAGAGAAAATACAAGTGGTAAAAGAAATTACATGGAATGGATCATCATTATCTCAATTAGATCCTCGTACAAGTCAATGTGAACAAGAAGTTCAAAGGATTATACATTTGCAAAACATTGCCAATCAATTGCCAGATTCATTTACTAACCTAAAGAGAATTACAAAATCTCACATACCAGCTGAAAATGCTCCAATACGAATTGATATCCTAATAAAGTAAATTGTTAGTGCAAAAGAAAGTAATCCACGCCTAAAGCGCGAAAGACCAATTGGTTCCAAAGATAAAAATCATCATAAAAAGAAAGGATCAATTATTCAAGATGGTAATATTGTGGAGACAAGTGCCCCAGAAGAGGCCAAAGATATAACTAATAAAAAAACCCCAGAAGAGGTCCAGGTACCTGAAAATGGTGATAATGAAGAAATCTTAATAAGTTATGTTACTTCAAGAAAAAGATGGAACCGAAAAAATATAGTTGCGGACAACAATTTTGCTTATAATTTTGCTATTGAAATAGCAAAAGAAAATGAGGATCCTGAGCCTAAATCTATTGAAGAATGTAGAAATAGAAAAGATTGGCCAAAATCGAAAGACGCAATTCAAGCAGAATTAAATTCACTTTCTAAACGCGAGGTTTTTGAACCTATAGTCCAAACACCTAAATATGTAAAGCCGGTTGGATATAAATGGATATTTGTGCGAAAACGAAATGAGAAAAATGAAGTCGTAACATATAAATCACGACTTGTAGCACAAGGATTTTCGTAAAGACCCGGCATTGATTATGAAGAGACATATTCTCCTGTGGTGGATGCAATCACGTTTAGATACCTTATTAGTCTGGCAGTATGTGAAAAACTTGACATGCGTCTAATGGATGTTGTTACAGCCTATTTGTATGGTACACTTGATAGTGAAATTTATATGAAAATCCTAGAAGGATTTAAAATCCCTGAAGGATATAGTGTTTCCCGAGAAAATTGCTCAATCAGATTAAAGAAAAGTTTATATGGATTAAAACAATCTGGACGTATGTGGTACAATCGTCTTAGTGAATATTTGTTAAAAGAAGGTTATAAAAACAATCCAATCTACCCATGTGTTTTTATAAAAAGGTCTGAATCAAACTTTGTGATAATTGCTATTTATGTTGATGATCTAAATATTATTGGAACTCCTAAAGAGCTTCAAAATGCAATAAATTATTTAAAGAAAGAATTTGAGATGAAAGATCTCGGAAAAACAAAATTTTGTCTTGGTCTGCAGATCGAGCATTTAAAAGATGGAATTCATGTCCATCGGTCAACTTATACGAAAAAGATCTTAAATAAATTTTATATGGATAAAGTGTTGGAACGCCGGCACCCCATGGCGCAGCAAAATAAAATTAATTCCGGCGATCCAAACCATGAATCCATGTGTGAGGAACGAATCGAGGTAAAATAAAGGTTTAGAAATTACCAAAACTTCAATCTGAATAGAAAGCGATGCTTCGACAACAAGAGTTTTGATCTACTGTAGAATCAAGCCACAACCTTTCTGATGTCGGCCTCTACGTAATCCACCCGGTTTGACTATGAACGGAAGAAATCTCCAAAACTATTTTGGAGGTTTATTTGCTTGACGGCTGCTAGACCTAACAAGCAATCTCTTAGGGTTTTTCCCATAAGCTTTGTCTCTTTTAAATACCTTTTATATTGGGTATCCTTTTAATTGGGTCTTTTATAATGGGTATCTTTTTCATTGGGCCCATTTAATTGGTATCCTTTTAATACCCTTTTATAATTGGTATCTCTTGAATGTATCATAAGATTAAATAAATACAATAAAGTTTTTAACCGAAAATTATAATTACATTAATTATATCCGAAAATTATAATTACATTAATTATAATAAGGATTCGGTAAACTATATTTATTTAAATTTATATATGAATCAAATTCATATATTAATAGAATTATGTTGTCATTATGTGTACAACATCCTTGTACATATAATATGTTCAATATTTGATTGCCCAATTTAAATTAATTCTTTAATTAATTTAATTCATGTGACAACCAAAAAATAATACCAATTATATTTTATTCCATTCATTTAAACTATAGGGTGTGACCCTGTAGGTTCTTGCAACGTTAGCAGTAATAATAGAACGATTCTAATGTCACAAACAATGAGTGGCATCTAGCAATGCATCATTACTACCTAAGTTACAAGAAGTCATGATTCCACATAACTTTTTGTAATTAACCTTTCATGCATCAATCCTTAAGTCCTTTATCTCTGGAATGGACACAAGTCATGGAATAGTCACACTTGTATAGTCCATCCTATGTTTCTTGATATCTTGAGTAGACTATGATATACAAATTAGAATGACATCTCATGTCAACTTATTTGAGCATGGCCATGCATTTCTAGTCTCACTCAATCAAGTGGCCTAAGATATTACTCCCATTATGTAGGAGGGACTTATCCTATATTGATCAACCATATCCCTCTACATAGATTGTGGTATATCCAACATCAGCCTTTATAGAACAACCAGTTACGGTGTACGTTTGACTGTATCAAAATATACAACTCACGATGTTGAGATAATAATTATCTCAAGTCTAAGGATCATATACATATTAATCACTATGAGTAATGTTGTGACAATTACATAATAATCCAATAAACATACTCATAACGGGTCAATCCAATATGTTGTTCTCTAACACACATATTCATGCATTGATTTTGACAATCCACATCAATGACAACTCTTTATCATCAATCAACTACATGTTAATCTTAATGCATTATTGTTGTCCTAGTCAACAATAATACTCGACTAAGGATCTTTTAAGAATAATCATATTATTCTCAGGACATTATCATAAAACAGTTTATTTGTATACACAGATAGAAAAACTGAAATAATAATGACAACGCTTTATATTAATAAATATGGTAAATAAAGTATGTTACTACAACCATCTCATGATTGATCTTCGGGCATACTCTTACATAAAGCACATCCATTGAGTACCCCGATGGTTGTACGATCGTTAGATGTGAATAAAGATCAATTTCGTCCTTGTGAGAATGATGAAGAGTTTCTTGGTCCTGAAGTACCATATCTAAGTGCCATAGGAGCATTGATGTATCTTGCAAATAACACAAGACCTGATATAACTTTTGCTGTAAACTTGTTAGCAAGATTTAGTTCTTCTCCAACACGTAGACATTGGAATGGAATTAAACATGTATTTAGATATCTTAGAGGGACCATTGATATGGGGTTATTTTATTCAAATGATTCAAAATCCCTATTAGTTGGTTATGCTGATGTTGGATATTTATCGGATCCACATAAAGGTCGGTCTCAAATGAGATATTTATTTACATGTGGAGGTACTGCCGTATCATGGCGTTCGACAAAGCAAACATTAGCTGCTGCCTCTTTAAATCATGCTGAAATAATTGCAATGCATGAGGCAAGCCGAGAGTGTGTTTGGCTAAGGTTATTAACCCAACATATCCAGAAGATATGTAATTTGCCTTTACAGGAAAATATGCCAACTATCTTATACGAAGATAATGCAGCATGTATAGCTCAATTAAAGGGTGGTTATATCAAAGGTGACAGAACGAAACATATTTCACCAAAATTATTCTTTACTCATGATCTTGAGAAGAAAGGTGACATAAAAGTTCAACAAATTCGTTCTAGTGATAATTTAGCAGATCTTTTTACCAAGGCATTGCCAACTTCAACATTTGAAAGACTACAAAACAAGATTAGAATGCGTCGACTCAAAGATATAATATGATGTCGTCATTAGGGGGAGTCTAAAACATGTTGTACTCTTTTCCTTTAACCAAGGTTTTGTCCCACTAGGTTTTCCTGGTAAAGGTTTTTAACGAGGCAACTTGTAATAGGAGATTGTGTACTCTTTTTCCTTCATTAGGTTTTTTCCCCATGGGATTTTTCCTAATAAAGGTTTTAATGAGGCACAGCTTTCTCTAATGGACATCCAAGGGGGAGTGTTATAAATAAATATGAATGTCCATATTCTAACCCCCTCATTTATAAGGTAAAACTCCTTATTCATTGCAACTTGTTTAATGTGTTAATGAAGCACTTAAATAAGCTTCATTTATTGTGTTGCATTGAATTTCTGTTTACTTATAAATAAGACTCTTTCATAAATAAAAAAAGAGAGATACGAGAAAATTACCTATTTACTTTAAATATTCTTTTGTTTGATTATTTTATAATAATAATTTACTAAATATATTCTTATTTAAATTTATAATTATTTAACACTTAGGTTAAATCATGATTTAACGTGTAATATGAATTAATATCAAATTTTAAAACTATATTTATAATTGTTGATACAAAGATCATATAAGGCGATGAGGACGGTGATTTAGGGTAGTTCACCTTGCTTAGGGTAAGGTAGAAAGTTGTTGTGTATGGTGGTCTGATAACGATGGTTATAGGTTGGCCAAAGATGTGTGAGAGAGAGAGAGAGAGAGAGAGAGAGAGAGAGAGAGAGAGAGAGAGAGAGAGAGAGAGAGAGAGAGATCCACTTTTTTGGCCTGGACCAAAGCTTTATACACCCTTAGTTATAATTTCGAGGTGCTACGTGTCATCTTCCCATATATGATCCCAAAACAAAGTTGGCTAAGTAGTCTGTCACCATATGTCTAGGAAAAATGGTGATTGGACACGTTGTCAATCACTTCAAATAAGATATGGAAGTTAACGTTAGAGGAATGTGTTCGAAGAGTTGGTCCTAAGGAGATTTTCAAAGAGTGGACGCCCGAAGAGTATGTCTGAAGGGGGGAGATATAACAATAATATTATGCCATGAAATATTTTATATTTATAAATATGGAAGTTATTTTATTTTATTTATTATTAGCTACGTTATAATTATAAATATGAAATTGATGGAAATTGAAGGAGGAATCCTAAGACTTGATTCCCCAACAATGAGTTTTATGAAGTTCTTAAATACTTGATGTCGAAACCAATTTTGAAAAGAGGGGTCGACTTTGGTTTTGAAAATGAAAACGAAAAACTGGAGTCGCCACCAATCATTTTTGATGATATGTGATCGGGTCACCTTGTAATTTGGTCATTTTAATAAAATTTGTAATTTACTAAAACAACGATTTTTTGGTCTATGAAATCCAGAAAACGGGTCCGGGAGTCGATTACGCACGAGGAAGGGTTAGCACCCTCGATACGCCCAAAATTGGTACCTAATTGATTAATTAACGTCTTAATGTCGAAATTTGAAAAGATTTTAAAATATGATTTCTTTTAAAACATTTGAATATACTCGAGTTCGAATATTAAGATTTTCTTGTTCCGAAGGAATAAAATATCACATCCAGCACGTTAGGATATGAAAATTTAAATCCTCGAATTCAAGATCATCTTACAATTTAAATCCAGCACTCGAGTTGAATATTAAACCCATGCATTGAAATTTTAAAAGGATATTTGACTATTTGGTCAAATGGTAAATTGATACCCAACACGTTAGGGCACAATTTATCGAATTTCCAAATACAAAATAGTGCATTGTTTTTAATTTAAGAAAACATGGATGAAATTTCGAAGGGATATTTAGTTATTTGGTTAAACGGAAAATCGAAACCCAACACGTTAGGGCACGATTTCTCAAATTTCCAAACACTAAATATTATTTTGTTTTGAGAAGTTTTTAAATAAGCAATTATGAAACCAAATCCCAAAATGCATTTATTTAATTTGTTCGGGATAAAAATGAAGCATCTATTAAAAGTTTTAAAATAAAATAAATCAAAAAAATAAAGAGAATAAAAATAAAAATATGATAAATAATAAAACAAAAAAAGCAATTAATTTTTGAAAAATGAGTAAATGAACGTTTAAAAATAATAATAATGATAATAGTAGAAAAATAAAGTACTAATAATAATAGAAACATTAGGTAATAATAATAATAACAAGAACAATAGGTATATAAAAAACAAAAAAAAATGTATATATACCAGAAAAAGGATAATAAACGAATAAACAGATATATAATAATAATAATAATAATAATAATAATAATAATAATAATAATACATTAACGGAAAAACAATAATAATAAAATAAATAAATAAATAAATAAGAATAACATCAATCATTAAAAAATAAAAGAATAAATAAACAGGTAAAACAAATACACAATTTAAGTGTGTAAATAATAATAGGTAAGTAACATAAATATATGCAATATCACATTTAAATAATTAAAGGTAAATGAACAAATAAACAAATAAATATAATAGATATAAATAATAGATGCATATAACATTAGGTGAAAATAAAAATTCAAACATAACAAAAAAATATCAATAAATAATAAAAAATGGATAAGTAAACAAAAATAAATGTAAATATAAATACATTATATAAAAGGGATTGAGATTAGTTAAACGAAGGATGAAATCGAAATTAAAATAAAGTCAAAAGAACAAATTATAAATAAATAAATAAAAGAAAAGTGTTGAATGGAGGACCAAAGGGAAATGCTCGTGAAACAAAGAGGATTGAATGGGCAAATATCCCTAGCCTTTATGCGTTGCGTTTCAAAGGGGACCAAATTGAGATAGAATAAAAATATGCGTGCCCAATTAAAAAATTGAAAAAGGACTAAAATAGAACAACCCAAAAAGGCGGAAGGGCCGAAAGGGTAAATAACCCTTTCTTCCAAAAACGCAAGGATCCTCAGCCCGCGGGTTGGGTCTCGGGTCAGCCTCCCCAAAATGACGTTTTGGGGTCTAGGGAGGCCATTCAAAACGGCGCTGTTTTTGCTCTTCTATAAAAGCCCAGAAATTTGCTCTCCCCCTACTCTCAAAAAAACCAATGGTCGGCCATAGCTCCAATTGCCAGACCACCACTGTAACATCCTGGATTAGCGGTTATGCGTTCGTGCGTAATTCATGAGATAGTGGGCTTAGTGGGTGTGTTGGATGTGTTCTGAGGAGTTTTAGGAACCCTAAGATGTAAGGAAATGTAAGGAACTGTAAGGAACTGTATGGAAATGTATGGAAATGTATGGAAATGTAAGGAAATGGAAATGTAAGGAAATGATCTAGAAATGATTCAAAAGAGGAAAGTAAACATTTCGGGAAACTTGGAAATGTAAGGAAATGTTAAGTTTAAAGGAGGCAAACGAAAATTTTTGGAAACTTGGAAATGTAAAGAAATGTCAAGTTTTAAGGTTTAAAAAGAGGGAATTAAGGCAAGATGGCCTTAAGAAAATTAATAGGAGGAATTTGACACACAAACAGGCTTGGAAAAGTGGCCTGAAGATATCACTTAGGGCCTCTGGAAATGGCGCCACATGCAAAGGTGTTGGGCCTGAGTTCGAGTCACATGGGTAGCAAATAAAAGAAATTTTATTTTTGCTTCCAGAAGCACAGAGGTGGACGGTAACAAGGCTTTTAAAAGGGGAGTTTTATTCTCTTTAAAATTCGACTAAAAAGGGGATAAATAATGGATTTATTTTAGATTATTTTCAAGAGATAAATGAGGATTTATTCTTTAATTTTTAAATAAAGTGATAAAGATATGAGAGTGGTGGCCAAGTAAGGGACTCTAGCCTAGTAATTTTGGCTATAAAAGGAAGAGTAAGGCTATTCTTCATTCATTCTTTTCTGTTCTTTGGAAGCCTCTGCCGAATTCTCTTCACCAAATCTTCTTCTTCTTTAATTTTTGCCAAGCCGAAATACCTTGTGTTCTAGCCGAATCCTTCATCTTTATTCTTCCTTCTCTTTTATTTCTAATCCCTCCAAAAGCCGGAAGTAAGCCTTTTAAAGCCATAGCCGAATATCTTAAGTGGTTTCAAGCTTAGGTGCTGTCGATTTCTTCAAAGGTAAGAACAAGTTTGATTTCTATTCTTTTCTTTTAGATTTGTCGAAATCTAGGACTAATCCCATCAATATTCCTGTTGCCGAAACCTTGAAGAGATCTTTCGGGATTTACTAAGTGTCAACTACAAGGAAGGAGAAGTTCTTTTCCCGAAGGTACACCATAGGCCGCGTGTTCCCTAGTTATTCGGTGAATTTCGGGATTTAAAATCCACAAGGTAAGTCATATTTAACATTCGGCTAAGGGTTATTTGTTATGAATAAATGTTAGAAATTGATCTAACATGAAGTTATAGGGATTTTGACCGACATATAAGGCATGGAATACTTTCGGGATTTGGAAATTGCAAGGTAAGTTTTAGTGTACTAATCCTACTAGGATTTGGATTTATGGCCGAATGGTTCTTTACTAAGTATTGAATGATTGATTAAATGTAGAGATCTAAAATCTAAGGCATTAGATCAAGCTTTCCGGGATTTGGATTGGAAACCCTAAGCGAATCAGGTGTGTACCCCACACTAATTCTTAATATGTTTTATGGCATGTTTAGTAAATAGATGTATGTGATATTAAGAATATGAAAGTGTAAGAATGTGGCTAAAGTACCATGTTATGGTACACAGTACTAAGGTACATTTCCTACTCCTACTAGGATTATGAAATATGTTATATTTAACATGAGAATAATGATAAGAATATGAACTTTGGCATGTTAATGCATAATATTATATGGGGCATATGGGTTTTATTTTGAAGGGGAAGTGAATGTGGTGACCTAAGACCACGAACACGGTGACCTAAGACCGTGATATCTGAATGTGGTGACCTAAGACCACAGTAATCTGAATGTGGTTGTAACATCCCAAAATTGGGCCTAGGAGAATTGAGCCCAATGGGCCTTAGGCGTAGTAGCGTTTAAATTTTTGGAGAACAAGAGATCGGCTTAAATGCTAGTTAGACCCATTGGATAAGTGATTTTGGAAGGTTAGAGGGCTTCTATGAAGTCCCGGGATCAAATATTGGCTTTGGGGAAATTTTGGTTTTAGGTGAAAAAAAACCCTGGAAGTTGGCAGATAGGCCTTAAGAATAAAATATGGAGGGAAATGACACAAGTGGAGTGTGTGGTGTAGTGGCAAAGTGACGCCACATAAGAGGCAAGGGAGTGACGCCACAAGGAAGGAAGGAGGTCCAGGGTTCAAGTCTTGGCTTTTGCATTTTGGTTTCTTTTTGCTTGGACCTTAGAATTTGGCCCATAGTTTATATTTAGTTGCGCATGGTTTAAGACACAAGAGGAGCTTGTGGCCAAGTGGTTAGCAGCGTGGATTATGTTGCAAGGGAGCCTGGGTTCGAATCTCATGACAAGCAATGGAGTATTTATTTTGCGGATTGGACGGCAAGAGTTTCAGTTGAATTTAAACTCTACTGAGGAAGGGATCCCACATCGGAAAGACACAAAGAATGAAGGTGAAGAGCTAGCTATATAAGGAGCATCCTAGGAGGAGAGTAAACACATCTTGGAGGGCGTTTGCGCACAAGAGTGGTCAGAGCGCGGATTAGCCCAAGAGTCCTATCAAGTGTGTAACTCTCTCTACTCTAGTTGTAGAGCGGCAAAATGCCGAAATGCCGGTTACACGGCATTAGTAGCCATACAAGCGTGCGAGCGCATGTGTGGGGCTTTGACGCGATAGTTGAGGCCATCAGTAGTATTCTTATGGGTTGGGGCTGCTTGGGCCTCGATGGGCCGAAGTGGGCCCAATGGGCCCGTGGGCCCATATGAGTAAATTGCATGATTGGTTAGTATATGTTGAACTAGACTAGGTGGAACTTTTATACGTGGCTAGATTTGTGCTAGGTGGGCCACACGAGCGTGTGGGCCCGGATGGGCCGAAATCGGGTTTTAGGCCCAATCGTCCGGTACGACCGGAAATGGTAGCTGAGTCGCTAGTGGTGACATTAGGCCTTCGAAAAGGCCATTTTAGTTGTGAATTTACGAAAATACCCTTGGTGGGTAAATTACGAAAATACCCTTAGTAGGTAAAATTACGATTATACCCTTAGAGGTTGATTAGCATGATTATGTTGTTTAGTTTTGGCCAATTGTAGGGGAAGGCTTGATCTCGCATATCTCGGGTTGTGGCTAGTGCTCGAAAAGTGTTAAGGAAGGGGGATCTAGTGCGTTAGATCTTGATCTACGGGATTTGATAGTCGCATTAGTAACCAGGTGTGTAAACTAACACACTTCTTGCTTTGTATATGTTTGATAAACTGATTGATTGGTAAAACCGAAATAGTATGGTTGAGTGATATGATACCCTATGGGGTATGTGCACGGATTCAGGTAAGTCCGTTTCATTATGAGTACTGTTATTGATACATGATGTCATGATTTATGATATATGTGCTATGAGATGCAACGTTAAACATGTTTGCATGATTTGAATACTATACATGAGTTGGTATGATGATGGGTGATATGAGTGGAGGGGGCAGTGATATTTTGTGCTGACGAGCACCAGTGTTTTGGTAACACACTTTGTGTCTTCGGACACCAGAGGTTTGGCACCTCCAGTGATTTGGCATCACATCTGTGACTATACGTCACCAGTGGTTTGGCACTACTAGTGGTTTGGTACCACACGGGGTAGAGAAAGGTGTTGTGGATGGCTAGGTTGGGTGCATATTAATTGGATGCATGATGATCACGTTTGTATATGATATTTTGCTAATCCGGGAAAAAGGGTGGCACACTGAGTCTTGGTGACTCACCTTTTTCCTTTAACCATTTCAAGTAGTGCATAAAGCTGGACCGGGATCGGAGAGGACAAGGTGGCCCATGCCGAAGATGATGTTCAATTATTTCATGCTTGATTTTGATATAAGTACTTTATTTGAATTGTTGGGTTGTAATAAAGGCCATTTTATGTTTTTGGTATTACTTTAACTATGGTTTATTTAAAATAAATTGCTATGTGAAAATGATGTTAATCCTAGCAACCTATTTATGAAGAATATGTTTAATAAAGTTTTTTTTCTAATTCAGCTAATTTATAACTTCAAAGTTTCTCATAAGGTAATAAATAAACAAGGTTTTCAAAAGTTAATTTCTTCAAGGTTTATTCAAAAGTAAAGAAGATTTTCAACCGTCTTTTTTTTTTCCAGTGACATAACCAGATTCAGTCGTAGTGAATGGGCCGGGTTTGGGGATGTTACAGTTTGGTATCAGAGCCTGGTTCAAAACTCGGCTTTGAGGGTTTTGGGTCCAAAAACATTTTTTATGGGCTTTTCAAAGATTTGGGCTTTCATAAATTTTTTTTCAGGTTATTCTGGCATGGCACCTGTATCTCCGACCAGCAGTCCACCAGGTAAGTAACTCTACTTGATGAATTAATTTATATGTGAATATTATGGGCTTTTATGGGAACGTAGATTAGTGAACTAGGATCTGTTGAACCCTAGGACTAGTCTACTCAAACACATGCATAAGACTTAAGGCTACTAAACAAACCTGTGAAGTAAGTCACCGAGTTAAGGTGTGGCAACCACTGTACGCATGTCGAGGATTGGTATTCAGTAAGAGCTTGGTATTTAAGCAGTCCTAGCGACTCACCTCCTCTTTACTTGAATCCTACCTGGTGCGTAGCTACGGTTCGCCTTAACCCAGAGGACTTGTTCATGGGCTAAACCGATTATTAAAACCCGAAAGGGATTAGCCTTACTGTTTTAAAACCCTTAGTTTTAAAATTTTCAAACTTACCCCTTTGGTTTGTAAACCCTAAATCTGATTTTGAAAGACGTTTTCTCGATTTACCAAAATTTCCAAAATGCCCCTAGTGGCAAAATTACAAAAATGCCCTTGTATTGTAAAATTACGGTACTACCCTCAACTTCTGTTAAAATGATTTTACTTTGCAAAATACCAAAATCTCAAAATTTCAAAATGTTAAGATACTCTGGTATGGGGAAGTTACAAAAATACCCCTGTGTTGAAAATTACTAAAATGCCCCTGACTTTCAAGATTTCCGGTTTAACTCCAATTTTAATAAAATTTCCCTACTTTGCAAAAGTATACAAAAACGCTATTTTCAAGATACTCTGATTTGAAAATTTACAAAATTACCCCTGATGAACAAAATTACCAAAATGCCCTTGGTTTCTCAATTTTCATAATTCCCTCAATTGTTACTAAAATGTTCTTACATTATGAAAATATCAAAAACTTCTATTTTATAAATATCGAGATATCCTGATTTGAGAAATTTACGAAAATGCCCTTAACGTCCCCAATTACTGAAATAACCCCGATTTCTGAAATTTTTACAACACATCTGGTTTGAAAAACAAATTTTTCAAGATGACCCCTGAGATTTTGTAAACTTTGAAATATCTTTAATTTGAAAACTATTTTCAAATTGACCCTGAGTTATTACCGAAATACCCCTATAGGAAAATGTCGAAATTACCCCTGGGTTGGGAATGCTCAAGAAAGTGACATGGATGAATGAATGTGTCTTTAGTGAAGTATGTGAATGTTTGAATTAGAACAGAGAACTTGAGATGAAACTTTGATTGCTCGAAAGAACGACTTCCAGAAACTTCTGTTCATAAAATTTGCTCGTGGATAAAACAGTGGAACAAAATTCCTAATGCATAAAACTTTTAATCAGATTAAATCGCGACGCTAGATATGAGTTCTAGGGGACGTGGTTGTCGCGGACGTGGTCAAGGTGGAATCACAGCTTTATTAAGATCAGAGTGCGCAGCAAGAGCGTAGTGTGGTAGGATGTGCGACTGTTAGTTAGTTGGAAATTTCGAGGACGAAATTTCTTTAAGGAGGGTAGATTTGTAACATCCCAAAATTGGGCCTAGGAGAATTGAGCCCAATGGGCCTTAGGCGTAGTAGCGTTTAAATTTTTAGAGAACAAGAGATCGACTTAAATGCTAGTTAGACCCGTTGGATAAGTGATTTTGGAAGGTTAGAGGGCTTCTATGAAGTCCCGGGATCAAATATTGGCTTTGGGGAAATTTTGGTTTTAGGTGAAAAAAAAAACCTGGAAGTTGGTAGATAGGCCTTAAGAATAAAATATGGAGGGAAATGACACAAGTGGAGTGTGTGGTGTAGTGGCAAAGTGATGCCACATAAGAGGCAAGGGAGTGACGCCACAAGGAAGGAAGGAGGTCCAGGGTTCAAGTCTTGGCTTTTGCATTTTGGTTTCTTTTTGCTTGGACCTTAGAATTTGGCCCATAGTTTATATTTAGTTGCGCATGGTTTAAGACACAAGAGGAGCTTGTGGCCAAGTGGTTAGCAGCGTGGATTATGTTGCAAGAAAGCCTGGGTTCGAATCTCATGACAAGCAATGGAGTATTTATTTTACGGATTGGACGGCAAGAGTTTCAGTTGAATTTAAACTCTACTGAGGAAGGGATCCCACATCGGAAAGACACAAAGAATGAAGGTGAAGAGCTAGCTATATAAGGAGCATCCTAGGAAGAGAGTAAACACATCTTGGAGGGCGTTTGGGCACAAGAGTGGTCAGAGCGCGGATTAGCCCAAGAGTCCTATCAGGTGTGTAACTCTCTCTACTCTAGTTGTAGAGCGGCAAAATGCCGAAATGCCGGTTACACGGCATTAGTAGCCATACAAGCGTGCGAGCGCATGTGTGGGGCTTCGACGCGATAGTTGAGGCCATCAGTAGTATTCTTGTGGGTTGGGGCTGCTTGGGCCTCGATGGGCCGAAGTGGGCCCAATGGGCCCGTGGGCCCATATGAGTAAATTGCATGATTGGTTAGTATATGTTGAACTAGACTAGGTGGAACTTTTATACGTGGCTAGATTTGTGCTAGGTGGGCCACACGAGCGTGTGGGCCCGGATGGGCCGAAATCGGGTTTTAGGCCCAATCGTCCGGTACGACCGGAAATGGTAGCTGAGTCGCTAGTGGTGACATTAGGCCTTCGAAAAGGCCATTTTAGTTGTGAATTTACGAAAATACCCTTGGTGGGTAAATTACGAAAATACCCTTAGTAGGTAAAATTACGATTATACCCTTAGAGGTTGATTAGCATGATTATGTTGTTTAGTTTTGGCCGATTGTAGGGGAAGGCTTGATCTCGCATATCTCGGGTTGTGGCTAGTGCTCGAAAGTGTTAAGGAAGGGGGATCTAGTGCGTTAGATCTTGATCTACGGGATTTGATAGTCGCATTAGCAACCAGGTGTGTAAACTAACACACTTCTTGCTTTGTATATGTTTGATAAACTGATTGATTGGTAAAACCGAAATAGTATGGTTGAGTGATATGATACCCTATGGGGTATGTGCACGGATTTAGGTAAGTCCGTTTCATTATGAGTACTGTTATTGATACATAATGTCATGATTTATGATATATGTGCTATGAGATGCAACGTTAAACATGTTTGCATGATTTGAATACTGTACATGAGTTGGTATGATGATGGGTGATAAGAGTGGAGGGGGCAGTGATATTTTGTGCTGACGAGCACCAGTGTTTTGATAACACACTTTGTGTCTTCGGACACCAGAGGTTTGGCACCTCCAGTGATTTGGCATCACATCTGTGACTATACGTCACCAGTGGTTTGGCACCACCAGTGGTTTGGTACCACACGGGGTAGAGAAAGGTGTTGTGGATGGCTAGGTTGGGTGCATATTAATTGGATGCATGATGATCACGTTTGTATATGATATTTTGCTAATCCGAGAAAAAGGGTGGCACACTGAGTCTTGGTGACTCACCTTTTTCCTTTAACCATTTGAGGTAGTGCATAAAGCTGGACCGGGATCGGAGAGGACAAGGTGGCCCATGCCGAAGATGATGTTCAATTATTTCATGCTTGATTTTGATATAAGTACTTTATTTGAATTGTTGGGTTGTAATAAAGGCCATTTTATGTTTTTGGTATTACTTTAACTATGGTTTATTTAAAATAAATTGCTATGTGAAAATGATGTTAATCCTAGCAACCTATTTATGAAGAATATGTTTAATAAAGTTTTTTTTCTAATTCAGCTAATTTATAACTTCAAAGTTTCTCATAAGGTAATAAATAAACAAGGTTTTCAAAAGTTAATTTCTTCAAGGTTTATTCAAAAGTGAAGAAGATTTTCAACCGTCTTTTTTTTTTCCAGTGACATAACCAGATTCGGTCGTAGTGAATGGGCCGGGTTTGGGGATGTTACAGTGGTGACCTAAGACCACAGTAATCTGAACGTGGTGACCTAAGACCACGGATGCGGTGACCTAAGACCGCGATATGGAGTGTAGCGGAAGGAGGGTTGACTTAGTAGTGCCCACGGTGTACAGGTTGGTACGGGGGAGTGTAGCGGATGGCTTAATAGGTTTGGGTTTTGGGAATGCATCATAACTTGTATGCTATGATATGAATGTGTAATAATTGTTATGCCTGATTCGATTATGATTTAGTGTTGTGTACACATTGAGTCTGTTGACTCACCCCGTTGTGGGAACTATTTTCAGGTGACGAACGGTAATGGACCGGGCTCGACAGAAGCTTAGGGATGGCCATGCATAGCAAGAAATTTATGATTTGGACTTTTATTTTATTTAAGCATTTTAATTTTCATTTTGGGATTATGTGATGTAATGAGGCCATAGTTGAATTTCTTTACTTCACTTTGATTTATTATGTTACAAATATTTCTTAATTGAAAGATTAAGTAAATTTATTATCAAAACCAACCCTAAACGTTTTGTCACCTAAAGCTAAAGGATTTTTAATGAAATAAACTCGTTTTCAACTCAAGCCCAACCCAAAACAAATTTTCTTTCAAAACACACAAGTTTTTCCTAAGTCACAAAAGAATTTGAACCGGTTTATTTGAGGAACATACCAAATTGGTCAAAGCTCGTGGGCCGGGTTTGGGGTGTTTCAATTTGGTATCAGAGCCCAGTTTTAAACTCTCGGCCTGTGGTTTAAGGCCCAAAATGTTTTCAAATCGAGCCCAAATGAGTTTTTATGAAAATATTTTTGGAAATAAGCAGGTTTTTCTGGCATGGCACCTAAGTCTCCGACCCGAAGTCCACCAGGTAAGTACCCATAACCTTTGTGTGATATCTATTGTGATCTGTAGAAGGGTAGAAATAGAAGGGAACGTAGATTAGTATGATAGGTACTTGAACTATAAGGCTAGCTTACCCCAACAGTTACATAAGACTTAAATGCTTAATAAAACAAACCTGTGTCTAAGTCGCCGAGTTAGGGTGTGGTAACCATTGTACGCATGTCTAGGATTGGATCCGGAAGAGCCTGGTATTTAAGCAGTCCTAGTGACTCACCTCCTCTTCGCAGGAATCCTACCTGGTGCGTAGCTTTAGTTCACCCTAACCAAGAGGACTTATTCATGGGCTAAACCCCTAACTAAAACCCGAAAGGGATTAGCCACATTTTTATGGAAACCCTAGTTTTAAGATTACTAAATTACCCTTTTGATTTATAAAAGCTATTCCGTAAAATTTTTCTGAAATATTCTTGATTTATCAAAATTACAAAAATACCCCTAGTGGTAAAATTAAAAAATGCCCTTGGTTTATAAAATGTCCAAAATACCCACAGTTCTTATCAAAAATTTCATTACTTTATAATAAGTCCAAAAACCCTAATTTGCAAAATATCAAAATACTTTGATTTTGGAAAATTACGAAGTTGCCCCTAACTTACAAAATTACCAAAATGACCCTGATTTCCAAAATTTTTGTGACATCACCGTTTTGGAAAATAAAATTCTCAAAAAGAACCCTCAAAGTTTTGCAAATTGTGAAATACCCCTGAATTATTGAGCTTTACAAATTTACCCTGGTTGATTACCAAAATACCCCTGAGTTTCAAAATTACCGAAATACCCCCGGATTTCAAAATTTCCCCGGGAATGCAAAATTCCAAAATACTTTTTGACAAAATCACCAAGGAACTTTTTCTTTTGAAAAATTACGAAAATACCCCTATAGGAAAAATTACAAAAATACCCATGGGTAGTGGAAAAACAGCAACAATGAAAACTACAACGTTTCTCTGAATGAACGAAAGTTCATAATTGATTGATGAATGTATGAATGTAAAGACTGTATGCATGTATGAATACGAAAGAACCACTCCTAAAATTCTTCTCATAAAACTTCTTCGCGGGTAATAAGTGAAACAAGGACTAATGCATAAAACTTTGTAATCAGATTAAATTGCGACGTTAGAAATAAGTTCTAGGGGACGTGAACTTAGAGATTGTGCCTAGAAAGTATGATGGTTTTATTAAGATCAGAGTGCGCAGCGTAAGCATAGTGCGATGAGAAGGATTGTACGATTGTTAATAAGTAATTTCGAGGACGAAATTATTCTTAAGGAGGGTAGAACTGTAACATCCTGGATTAGGGGTTATGCGTTCGTGCGTAATTCATGAGATAGTGGGCTCAGTGGGTGTGTTGGATGTGTTCTGAGGAGTTTTAGGAACCCTAAGATGTAAGGAAATGTAAGGAAATGTATGGAAATGTATGGAAATGTATGGAAATGTAAGGAAATGGAAATGTAAGGAAATGATCTAGAAATGATTCAAAAGAGGAAAGTAAACATTTCGGGAAACTTGGAAATGTAAGGAAATGTTAAGTTTAAAGGAGGCAAACGAAAATTTTTGGAAACTTGGAAATGTAAAGAAATGTCAAGTTTTAAGCTTTAAAAAGAGGGAATTAAGGCAAGGTGGCCTTAAGAAAATTAATAGGAGGAATTTGACACACAAACAGGCTTGGAAAAGTGGCCTGAAGATATCACTTAGGGCCTCTGGAAATGGCGCCACATGCAAGGGTGTTGGGCCTGAGTTTGAGTCACATGGGTAGCAAATAAAAGAAATTTTATTTTTGCTTCCAGAAGCACAGAGGTGGACTGCAACAAGGCTTTTAAAAGGGGAGTTTTATTCTCTTTAAAATTCGGCTAAAAAGGGGATAAATAATGGATTTATTTTAGATTATTTTCAAGAGATAAATGAGGATTTATTCTTTAATTTTTTAAATAAAGTGATAAAGATGTGAGAGTGGTGGCCAAGTAAGGGACTCTAGCCTAGTAATTTTGGCTATAAAAGGAAGAGTAAGGCTATTCTTCATTCATTCTTTTCTGTTCTTTGGAAGCCTCTGCCGAATTCTCTTCACCAAATCTTCTTCTTCTTTAATTTTTGCCAAGCCGAAATACCTTGTGTTCTAGCCGAATCCTCCATCTTTATTCTTCCTTCTCTTTTCTTTCTAATCCCTCCAAAAGCCGGAAGTAAGCCTTTTAAAGCCATAGCCGAATATCTTAAGTGGTTTCAAGCTTAGATGCTGTCGATTTCTTCAAAGGTAAGAACAAGTTTGATTTCTATTCTTTTCTTTTAGATTTGTCGAAATCTAGGACTAATCCCATCAATATTCCTGTTGTCGAAACCTTGAAGAGATCTTTCGGGATTTACTAAGTGTCAACTACAAGGAAGGAGAAGTTCTTTTCCCGAAGGTACACCATAGGCCGCGTGTTCCCTAGTTATTCGGTGAATTTCAGGATTTAAAATCCACAAGGTAAGTCATATTTAACATTCGGCTAAGGGTTATTTGTTATGAATAAATGTTAGAAATTGATCTAACATGAAGTTATAGGGATTTCGACCGACATATAAGGCAAGGAATACTTTCGGGATTTGGAAATTGCAAGGTAAGTTTTAGTGTACTAATCCTACTAGGATTTGATTTATGGCCGAATGGTTCTTTACTAAGTATTGAATGATTGATTAAATGTAGAGATCTAAGATCTAAGGCATTAGATCAAGCTTTCCGGGATTTGGATTGGAAACCCTAAGCGAATCAGGTGTGTACCCCACACTAATTCTTAATATGTTTTATGGCATGTTTAATAAATAGATGTATGTGATATTAAGAATATGAAAGTGTAAGAATGTGGCTAAAGTACCATGTTATGGTACACAGTACTAAGGTACATTTCCTACTCCTACTAGGATTATGAAATATGTTATATTTAACATGAGAATAATGATAAGAATATGAACTTTGGCATGTTAATGCATAATATTATATGGGGCATATGGGTTTTATTTTGAAGGGGAAGTGAATGTGGTGACCTAAGACCACGAACACGGTGACCTAAGACCGTGATATCTGAATGTGGTGACCTAAGACCACAGTAATCTGAATGTGGTGACCTAAGACCACAGTAATCTGAACGTGGTGACCTAAGACCACGAATGCGGTGACCTAATACCGCGATATGGAGTGTAGCGGAAGGAGGGTCGACTTAGTAGTCCCCACGGTGTACAGGTTGGTACTGGGGAGTGTAGCGGATGGCTTAATAGGTTTAGGTTTTGGGAATGCATCATAACTTGTATGCTATGATATGAATGTGTAATAATTGTTATGCCTGATTCGATTATGATTTAGTGTTGTGTACACATTGAGTCTGTTGACTCACCCCGTTGTGGGAACTATTTTCAGGTGACGAACGGTAATGGACCGGGCTCGGCAGAAGCTTAGGGATGGCCATGCACAGTAAGAAATTTACGATTTGGACTTTTATTTTATTTAAGCATTTTAATTTTAATTTTGGGATTATGTGATGTAATAAGGCCATAGTTGAATTTCTTTACTTCACTTTGATTTATTATGTTACAAATATTTCTTAATTGAAAGATTAAGTAAATTTATTATCAAAACCAACCCTAAACGTTTTGTCACCTAAAGCTAAAGGATTTTTAATCAAATAAACTCGTTTTCAACTCAAGCCCAACCCAAAACAAATTTTCTTTCAAAACACACAAGTTTTTCCTAAGTCACAAAAGAATTTGAACTGGTTTATTTGAGGAACATACCAAATCTGGTCAAAGCTCGTGGGCCGGGTTTGGGGTGTTTCAACCACGGCGGCCGCCGGTCGTCGGCGACGGCGCCACCATACGCGGTGGCCGAAAAGCCTAAAAGGCACTTTTTTGAAACCCATTTCATGCCGGACACAGATCTAAAGCCTAAACCCCCGAAAACCCGACCTAGCACGGCGAAGAAATAAGAAATAGTTCATTTCTCCTACCTTTCGGCGCGGTATTCGACGGCGAGGGAACCGCCCGATTTGAGTCAGTTCTTTTTCCTTTCGTTTTTTTTGTTTTTATATTTGCATGTAAAAGAAATAAATAAAAAAATGAAGAATAGAATGAAACAGGAATTTGAAACGTAAATAGGAAAAACCTCTGAGATTTTGCTTTCTGTTTTTTATTTTATCCTTGCTTCTTGTTTTTTGAACATTAGAAAATCCCCCCTTTTACAAAGATGAAGTTCGGGCTTTTATAGCCGGATTAAACAACTATTATTTTTATTTTTTGTTTGTTTCTGCTTGGCTTCTTGCGTGTTGTCTCTCTTGCAGGTAACAGTGTCAGACGCACATGGGAGCAACGGTGCTAGTAGTGTACGGAGGCAGGAGGCACGCGGCTGCTAGGGTTTCTTAGTGGTTGAAAATGTTTTAGGTTTTGGGCTATTTTGGGCTTGTTTTAGTTTTGGGTTGTTTTATTGGGCTAGGGATTTAATATGTAATGGGCTATTTAATTGAGATTGGGCTGATGTAGTTTAATGGTCTGTGATAAATTTTGAATTTTTGGTGTTTTGTTTTATTTATTGGGCCCGGGAAAATTTGGGCTCTTACACTTGAGGTGAAGGTATGTTGCTTTTTTCTTGTCATTATGAGAATTTGGTGTTGGGATTTTGATGGGAAGGGTCCATGATCAAGGGAAAAATGATTTCAATTTTTATTTTTGATTATGGTTCAAAAATCATGAATGGAAATTTCGATGGACTTAGATGTTAAATAATGAAATTATTATAGAAGCGTGAACATAATTCATAATGGAGGGTCCGATTGTTTTTTATTATTAACGTAGATTAATATTATAAATTTTATCACACGCATATTATTAGTTCGATTGTTCACTAAAAATAGCCAAGAGGGGGTGAATTGGTCTATTAAAAAAATTATGGGAACTTGAAAGAAGGGATAGACAAATTGAATACAATGATTTATAGTGGTTCGACCCCAATTGCCTACTCCACTACTTTAACTTTCCACAACTAATGATTTTCTCAAATTTACTAATTTGATCAACCTTTAAGGACAAGGTTTAACCTTACAACTCCCTTAAAAGTTCTACCCAAATCTTATGATACAAACTCTCTCAAAAAGAAACAAATAAGCAAATAAAGAAATAAACCTCACAATATTAGGATATTTGACAATTAAGCACAAATACAAGGAAAACACTTGAGCTAATAGAAAATACAATGAATGCTCACAAGTGTTTACAAGAAGAAGATAAAGAATAGAAGCATAGAATGATTGGTAATGGATTTTTGATGTATCTTGAAGCACTTGATCTATTGTAATCTCACTTGTTGTTGTAGGACATTTGGAAGCTAGTATTTATACCATCTAATTGATTTTCAACAGTTGTGGTTGTTGAGGAATTGAATAGAGCTGTCGAGGATGAGAATATCATATCATTAAATTCACCTGAAATAAAAGGTATAGATAATTTTTCTACAAGTATCGATACTATTAGCATTTAAAGTCTGATTCAGTGACCGTT
Organism: Gossypium australe; assembly: GCA_005393395.2. Lineage (NCBI taxonomy): Eukaryota > Viridiplantae > Streptophyta > Magnoliopsida > Malvales > Malvaceae > Gossypium > Gossypium australe. Next base: position 28,847,619 of record CM016625.1, on the reverse strand, counting down.
AAAGTTAGTTTACAATGATACCAAAGATATTTTATCGACACCTAGTAAAAGGTATCAATCTTTTTGTGATTGTTCAAAAATCTCGAAGTCAGAATGCAAAATCTATATCGATACCAACCAAGGTATCGATAGAAAAAGTCTAGGTATTGATATTTTTTATTTTTGCTTAATATTTTTGAACTTCGAATGTAATGTCCCGATTTATTAAATCCTATTGTTATGAATTTTGTTATAAATGAGTATCTGCTTCAGTGGTTAAGTGATATGAGTCTGTGTTTGAGGTCTTGAGTTTAAGTCCTACTTTTAAAAATTTTGCTATTTTTGTCCCTAGCCTTATCCATAGTTGTTTGACTTAAATTATATTGTCGATCAACTCATATCAGAATGAGCCTGCTGGTTCAAGTGGTAAGGTGTTAGCTTGTCCTGAGGTCTTGTGTTTAATCCCCCGTGTCAGCGAAGGGTGTTAATTTTTGCTTCTATGAGTGTGTGCCGGTTGTGTGGTAGAGATTTGATGGGATTGAAATTCTATGATAGTTGGATGAGAGTTAGTGGGTCGGTTTTGGTGGGATTTGATAGCTAGTGGGAAGTTGAGATATTATTTTAAATTTGATTTGATTTGATTTTAATTTTTTTCCCAAAACTCCTCTTTCCCACGTTTCCCATATGTTTTCACGCCAGTTCTTTCTTCTTCTTCATCTTTTCTTTTTCTCTCTTGATTGTTCTTCGCTCTTGCTATCTCCTTCAATTGGTGGTGATTCTTGTCTCAGTTGGATTTCAATTATACTCTTGCGTGGTGTTGGGAATCTTTTTCGTCCCTTTTGCAATTTGATTTTCTGGGTAGTTGGTTGTAAGTATTCATAAGTAAGGATTTGTTGTGGTTTTGGATGGAATCTTTGTTCATGTTTTAGTATTCGGTTTGAAGTATAAGTTGATTCTATATATCGTTTTGCTAGGTGACATTCAATAAATTCGGTTTGAAGTATAGGGGCTGTCGTGGACGTGGGTAAGTATTTGAAACGATTATGAGTGCAATCTTTTAGTTGAAATTTTTTATAGTTCGATACGAATTGAGGAATTAAGATTGATTTTGGGCGTTTTATTGGCAAATTTTAGGTTATGGTTATCTCGTGGGAGAGTTTGCATCAAAATTGAGCCATGTGTGCAACAAAAAACTCGAAAAATGGCAATCAACGAAAGCCAAAATTGGGGCTTGTCAACACCACATGGCCATGTGTCTGCCTATGTAGTAGGCCGTATTTGACACACGAGCGTGTGTGGCACACGAGCTAGGCCATTTTGGGCCGTATAGGCCACACGGGCTAGCCCGTTTTTAGGCGTGTGGGCCTAAATTTCAGAATTTTTCCCTAGGGTTATACATGTCGTCCTGATCGACTGTGGGCCTTCCGTAGGGCCGGTATGTGTGGTATAAGCCGTAAAACATGAAATCTACTACTATGTGTATTGAAATTGACATAAATAATATATAAATGAGTATTGTGTAATATGATATGTTTTGTTATGTATGAGCATGTTTAGTTTTTGTTATACGAACATGCATGTGATATATGTTCTGTTATCTATTATTTTATTATATATGATATTCTATCTGTATCTAGCTATGGGGCGGGTTATGTATTATGAGGAGGAAGTATTCTGTGTGAGGCGATATCTCGCCAATATACTGGCAGCAGTGCTACGATTATTCTGAAAAGTGTCGTATGAACACTATGCGGTGTGTAGGTCTGGGTGGGTGTTTTATACCCCACATGGTGTGTTGGGATGTTCGAAGTTGGTGTGTAGAGGATAGGGGTAGGATTATGCATATCTGTATCTGTATGATTCTGTTATACTTCTGATTCTGCAAAAGATTTACGTCTGAATCTGTTCTGCCATGAGATTGAATCTGAATTTATGCTTAGGTATGCATTACACATTGAATTATCAAAACTCACTCTCTACCTATTTGAAAATTTTAGGTAACCCTCAGACTTAGGCTGGTCGGTGCGACGGGAGCTCGGTTGTGTCCACGATGACGATGCCATAAAACTATTTTTTACTTTAATTTGGCTTACTAAAATTTCAGTTTTAAGAGTTTTGTATAATTTGGAATCTTTGGACTTTTGGGACTGTTTTTGGTTTTGAATTTTTATTGTAACATCTTGATTTAGGGGTAATCCACAAATTTTTATTATTTTCACATGCTTAAAGAAAGAAAGCTTTAAATCAAATTTTGGTGCGAATCTTGACATAGGAAATGATTTGGTAGAGTGGTTGAGGCGCTAGGGTGTTTAAATGGTGCAGCAAGTCAAGGGTTCGAGCCACTGAGTTCGTGCCTGGGAGTTTTAATTTTTTTGCACTAAGTAGGGTGTTGAGCTAGGAAGGTTTAAGAATAATTGGTGAGGAATACGAGCATGAAAGTCAGCCTGGCAAAGTGGCTTGGGGCGCCACTTAGGGGCCTGGGGGCGCTAGGCTCGGGTTCGAATCACCATGGACGCAAGGGAGTTTGTTTTTGTTTTAGCATTAAAGTGAGGGAGTGTTTAAAAGAAAATGCTGTCGAGTTATGTTACGAAAGGCACATTAGAAGAGTGGCAGGAGGCTTGGGATTATTCCTTCAGGACTCGTGTTCGAGTCCTAACAGTAGCGCATGTGTGCGTTTTATTTTGCGTGGAAACATGGAGCTGGCGGAGGAAGGTTTAAAACAAATATGCGATGCGCTTATGCCATGAAATACACCTTGGCCAAGTGGCTAAGGGCGCTGCTGGAGGGCTGCGGGATGGAGGTCGCGCGTTCGAGTCCCAGGGGTCGCGCTTAAGGCGTTTTATTTTACTTTTAACGCTAAAGCACAAGGAGCCCAGGGACCGAGTGTTTAAAAGAAATTTCTGACGCAATTACATCAGGAAAGGCGCGCTGGCAGGATGGCTGGAGGCTTTGGGATTTCTCTCCAGGTCTCGGGTTCGAGACCTGGAGGCAGCATCAAGGGGATTTTAAATTTTTCTCCTTCCTGGCGTGAATTGGGGCCTGCGCATGGTCACGTGAATGCATGGAGATTGATGGCTGTTTTATTTTTTTTTAAATTTTGATGGAGTATGGGCTAGTCACTTTATTTATTTATTTTATGGTTTTATTATTATTATTTTTTGAAAGAAGGACTAAATGATGGGGAATTGGCTAAACCATGAATTAGTTTATTTTAATGGAAGATGGGTTGGTTATGGAACAATTGTTAAACAATGTTTTGCCTTTGAGGATGGAAATTATCACCTTTGGGGTGATGGCCGAATATGGTGTTTCCTAGAGAGGAAATTTCGGCTGGAAGGTACACCCATTATGCATGCCAAAATTTTGCTTCTTCTTTCTCTCCTTAATTTCGTTTGAGGTAGCTAACTATTCTATCTTTCTCTACAAGACTTGGCCGAACAATGGTGTCCATGAAGTGAAGCAATCGTCGAGGTAAGGGATGACCAACTTTTGTGGTCTTGAGCTTTAGGCTTTGGCCGAAAATGGGAGACTCCAAGGAGCTTAAGTTCAGTTTTGAAGGAACTCTAGGGAGTGTTTTCGGCTAGCTCATGTTACCTTCTTTTCCTTTCATTGTTGTTGGCCGAATCTTCTAAGCTCTTTAACCTTGTAAAAATTTCCTTTCTTCTTTTACTGTAGCTTTAGTCGAATATCAACAAGAGCAGATCTAAATGTTGGTCCTTGTCCAATCGGTTCATAAGGTGGGTAAATGGTCAAAGCCGAATGCCTTATTTTGTTTCTCTTGTTCTTGTCGACTTCTAAGGGAGTAAGAGCCGATTTCGGCACTTTTTAGCAAGGGTGCTAATTACTTGTTGAAACCGAATCTGTCTAGGTGCTCCGGGATTTTGAGATCTTCAAAACCAAGCCTTCTTTCATTATCAATCGGTTGGTAAGTGGTGGTAAGGATTCATTTTAAATAGACTATATTCTAGTGATGGAAAAGCCGAAGGCTATTAATATTATGGGTTGACCGATTGTAGTTTGGTGAAACAGATTCGGGTATCGTGTGCCGTGGTTAGTACTCAAAAGCGTGTAGGTAAGGATTCGGGTTCAAGAGATGACCCTTTAGATTTATTTGGTTAGCCGAATAGGCCACATCACTAACCTTTGTATATGGCCGAATATAGGGCAAGAAATCTAGCGCGATAGATCAATTTTTCGGGCTTTCGTTGTTGAGTAGTTCGGGATTCACTTAGACTTACGTTTGATCAGGTGTGTAAGCTCTTACACACTTTATTAGTATAAATTGTTATTTAATGATATTTATAACCTCTCATGTAGTAATTTTGCCTAGTGGGCATAAGCTTGGTTTTCGGGTAAGTCCCCTATTACTCGATCTATGATATATGTTGTGTATGCCATCATATGCTGTTAAATGCTATGCTATATACAAATGCATGATATATGGGATCATGATACTTGTTATGTGAGCATGATGATGGTGGGATTGATGAGAGGGAGTAATAATCGTGTCGACGGACACCAGTGGTTTGGTACCACATTTCGTGACTACGGTCACCAGAGGTTTGGCACCTCTAGAGGTTTGGCACCTCATAGCGTCTCGTCCCTGTGGATTAATTCCACCGTGGGTTGGCCCCACATTCGAGATACGGGATCGACGCCAGTGATTTGGTATCACACGATGGGTTGGCCCCATCATTTGACTTGTGACTTCGGGTCACCAGAGGTTTGGCACCTCTAGAGGTTTGGCACCTCATAGCGTCTCGTCCCTGTGGATTAGTTCCACCGTGGGTTGGCCCCACATTTGAGATACGGGATCGACGCCAGTGATTTGGTATCACACGATGGGTTGGCCCCATCATTTGATTGTGAATTCGGGTCACTAGTGGTTTGGCAGCACAAGTATTGACGGATATCGTGACTTTAAGTCACCAGTGGTTTGGCACCACCAGTGGTTTGGTACCACACGGGGTAGAAAAAGGAGCATGGATGGCTAGGTTGGGTTGCATAATTGCATGTCATACTAATATCTTGTGTATGAGTGGTATTTTCGGGTTGGGGATTTACACACTGAGTCTTGGTGACTCACCCCTTCCCATGCCATCTTGCAGGTGAGTAGAGCGCGGATACGGAGCCGGGGAGAACTCGAGGCGGCCATGTTTGTTTTGTGGACTTGAAATTTTATTTTGCCCCGCTTTAAGTTTATTATTCACTAAAATTCGATTGGGTTGTAATATGGCCGCTTATTATTATTTTGGATGTTTAGGTAGTTGTTTTTACTTTATTATATAACTGATGAACTCATGAACTGTTAAGCAAATCAGTTAAAGGTAACGTTTTCAAAATAAGTACTCGTAGGCGTTTTCAAAAATGTTACTATCGGGTAACAAAATTTTCTAAGTTATCGATGACTCTAATGTTTTAAAAATCTAAATGATTAAATGGTTTCAAAGGAAAAAGAAAAAGTTTTCAACTCAATCGTATTTATCAAACCAACCCATCTAAGTTTTAGCAAACACCATCTTATTACCCCAACAAATTGAAAATTTCTATTGAACCTTTCAAAACGTTTTTACTCCGTGACATACCAGATCCGGTCAAGGCTTGTGGGCTGGATTTGGGGTGTTACAATTTTGGTATCAGAGCCAGGTTCAAAAACTCGGCTGTGAGGGCCCAAGGCCTAAAAATGTTTTCCTAGATAGGCTTTTGAGAACCTTTATGAAAATGGTTTTATTTGAACAACATGGCATCGAGTCTCCGGCACCGATCCGCTCGTGTAAGTATTTCTAATCTATGTGTGAATGAGTATCTATAAAAGGGGTAGAAATGGGACGTAGATAGTATGAAAGGTATATAAACCCTAGGGCTAGTTCACCCCAAACAATCGCATAAGATTTATAATTGCCTAATTAAACAAACCCATGACTAAGTCGCCGAGTTAGGGTGTGGTAACCCTTGTACGCATGTCTAGGATTGGATCCGGAAGAGCTTGGTATTTAAGCGGTCCTAGTGACTCACCTCCTCTTCGCGGGAATCCTACCTGGTGCGTAGCTTCGGTTCACCTTAATCGTGAGGATTTGCTCATGGGCTAAACCCTATTATTAAAACCCGAAAGGGAATTAGCCGCGTTTTGATAAAAACTCTAGTTGAAAAGAATCCCCTCAAACATGTGAGATTTAATTGCAAAATTCTCTTGATTTATGGACATTTTAAAAATACCCTTAGTGGTAAAATACAAAAACGCCCCTAGTTTTAAAATCTACTAAGCTACCCCAAAATTTTTAACAAGATTTTCCTTATATTACAAACATACCCAAAATCCTTAATTTGCAAATATAAAAAAAAATACCATGATTTTGGGAAATTACGAAATTGCCCTTAATTTGCAAATTACCAAAATGACCCTGATTTTCAAAGTTTTTGCAACACTAATTTGGAAAACAAATTCTCAAAAGAACCCCCAAGTTTTGCAAATTTTTCTTTCCTTGATTTGTCAAGATTTACAAACTTACTTTGTTTTATTACCAAAATACCCCTGTAGGGTAAATGACGAAAATACCCCCGGGTTAAGAATTGGTCAAAGAGGGTGATGGAATAAGTGAATGTGTATCTTTGAATTACAGTAGAAGACTTGAAACTTGTTTGATCGAAAGAACAACTACTCAACTTCGCCCATAAAATACTTTGCTAATAATCTGTGGAACATTGGCTAACTCATAAAACTTTTTAAGACAGATTGCGCTAAGAAATGAGTTCTAGAGGTCGCGGCCGTCGGGGACTCGGTAGAGGCCGGATGGCCATGTCAGAACCAGTTAGGTCGGGCCAAGGATCGGATAATGAGATACCACCTCCACCACCACCCCCAACTTTTGGTGTTGGACATCAGGATCAGACGGGGGATGAGTCGGTATCGCAGGCTATGCTGCGTGTTTTGGAAATGATGGCTGGGACCGGTAGAGGTACAGGAGCTCGGAAGTCTGTATCCGAGCGACTCCGATCCAACGGAGCTGAAGTATTTCGGGGTGTGTCAGGTATCGCACCCAGTACGGCCGAATATTGGTTAGAATCGACGGAGAGGATCATGGACGATCTCGATTTAACAAATGAAGAGAAGCTGAAAGGAGCAGTGTCGCTTCTAAAAGATGAGTCATACCAGTGGTGGCTCACGGTTCGAGATGGTGCTACGGCAGATGACCTTACTTGGGAATACTTCAAAGCTACTTATCAGAAGAAGTATGTGGGCACCAGTTACACTGATACTCAGAGGAAAGCTTTTCTGGGATTAGTACAAGGAAATAAGTCGGTATCTGAGTATGAGGCAGAATTCCTGAGGCTGAGCCGCTATGCTCGGGGAGTTGTGTCAACTGAGCATGATCATTGCGTCCGTTTTGAAGACGGACTTAGGGATGATTTAAGGTTGTTGATTGCTCCACAGCAGGTGCATGAGTTTGCTGTTCTGGTAGAGAAGGCTAAGGTAGCCGAGAGGGTCAGGGAGTCTGTGAGACAGAACTATGATAGGAGCAAGCAGAAAAGAGGTTTTGGGTCATCTGGATCGGGTAATAATGCACAAAAAAGGGCCAGGCAGAGTGGGCCAAATAAGCTGGAAGGCCCATGGCTACTAATCAGAGACCGGCTCAGTGTAATCGTTGTGGGAAGTCACATTGGGGAAGTTGTTGGACCGGTGAGAGGGGTTGCTTTGAATGTGGATCTTTGGATCATCGTGTAAGGGATTGTCCTCGGAAGATGGCAAGGAATCAGCCAGAGGGTCAGAACCGTACTCAAGCAAGGAATGTGGGACCACCGCTGAGGGGTCGTGGTAATGGTAGAGGAGGCAATGGTCCTAATCGAGGTCGCGAAATTCAGGGCAGAGGCGCAGGCAACACAGAAGCTAGGCAGCCTGGCTTGGTCTATGCAGCGAGGCGCCGCGAGGAGGGTGACGCACCGAATGTCATAACCAGTACGTTCCTAATTTTTGGTCTTCATTATGTTGCATTAATTGATGTGGGTTTGACGCATTCATACATTGCTAGTAGTGTGGTAGAGACTATGAACTTGGGTTTTGAGACTGCTTCTAGGGAGATGACTGTAATTAGCCCTCTAGGACACTCTGTGGTAGTAAACAAGCTTTATAGAGATATACCCCTAGAACTCCAAGGGGTAGTGTTTGTGGCTGATCTGATGGAACTGCCGTTTGGGGAGTTCGATCTAATTCTTGGAATGGACTGGCTGGTTAAGTATCAGGCAAGGTTGGATTGCGCTGCTAAGCGCATGGTTCTAAAGACGGCTAAGGGTGATGAAGTGGTCATGATAGGTAACAGAAGAGATTATCTATCCAATGTGGTGTCTGCCTTGAAGGCCGAGAAAATGATCAGAAAAGGTTGTGAGGCGTTGTTGGTTTGAATTTGTGCCTTGGAGGCTAAGGAGTCAGCAGTTGAGAAGGTCCGAACTGTAAGGGAATTCGCTGATGTGTTTCCAGAAGAACTCCCGGGTCTGCCTCCAGATCGGGAAGTTGAGTTTGGTATAGACTTGTTGCCCGGAACGGCACCTGTGTCTATAGCACCATACCGAATGGCACCAAAAGAGTTGATGGAGTTGAAGGCTCAAATTCAGGAGCTCTTGGATAGAGGGTTTATTCGACCAAGTATATCCCCGTGGGGAGCACCTGTGTTGTTTGTCAAGAAGAAAGACGGGTCAATGCGAATGTGTATCGACTACCGTCAGCTAAACAAGTTAACGATCAAAAACAGGTATCCGTTGCCTCGGATTGATGACTTGTTTGATCAACTGAAGGGTGCATCGGTGTTCTCTAAGATAGATCTTAGGTCGGGCTATCATCAACTTAAGGTGAAGGAGGTTGATGTGCACAAGACGGCATTTTGTACCCGGTATGGGCATTACGAGTTCCTAGTGATGCCGTTTGAGTTGACCAACGCGCCGGCAGCATTCATGGACTTAATGAATAGGGTGTTTCAGCAATACTTAGATCAATTTGTCGTGGTGTTTATAGACGACATATTGGTTTACTCAAAGACAGAGGAGGAGCATGATAGGCATTTGCGTATAGTTCTACAAGTACTGAGGGAGGAGCAGTTGTATGCCAAATTCGGTAAGTGCAAATTTTGGCTTAGGGAGGTGACTTTCTTGGGTCACGTGGTATCAGCTGAAGGGATTAGAGTGGACCCTCGCAAGGTTGAAGCGGTATTGGATTGGAAACCACCTAGGTCAGTGGCGGAAATTCGAAGTTTTCTGGGTCTGGCCGGGTATTATCGAAGATTTGTGGAAGGATTCTCTTTAATCGCAGCGCCATTGACTAAGCTATTAAGGAAGGGAGTCCCATTTGTCTGGTCAGAGAAACAGCAAGAAAGTTTTGATAAGCTAAGAAAGATTCTGACGGAAGCTCCCGTTTTGGTATAGCCTGAGGCAGGGAAATTGTTCACGGTTTATTGTGATGCGTCCCATACTGGTTTAGGATGTGTGTTGATGCAGGAAGGGAAGGTAGTGGCCTATGCATCCCGTCAGCTAAGACCGCATGAGGTTAACTATCCGACTCACGACTTGGAGTTAGCGGCAGTAGTCTTTGCTTTGAAAATATGGAGGCATTACTTGTATGGGGAGAAATCGATGGTCTACACGGATCACAAAAGTTTGAGGTATCTCTTGACTCAGAAGGACTTAAATTTGAGACAACGCCGATGGATTGAACTGTTGAAGGACTACGACTGTTCAATTGAGTACCATCCAGGCAAGGCTAACGTGGTGGCGGATGCGTTGAGCCGAAAGGTCGTGACAGACTTAAGGGCGATATTTGCTCGTCTCAGTCTATACGACGATGGAAGTCTTTTGGCAGAGCTGCAAGTTAAGCCAACTTGGATCGAGGAGATTAAGGAGAAGCAACTAGGGGATGACAGTTTAAATGCGCGGAGGTTGCAAGTTCAAGATGGTGGTTTAGAAGGGTATGGTTTGACTGGTGATGGTGTGTTGTGTTTTCAAGGGCGGCCTTGTATGCCGAAGGATGTGGAATTGAGGCAAAGAATTCTTCAGGATGCACATAGCAGCCCATACGTTATGCATCCTGGAGGTAGCAAGATGTATGGAGATTTACGGAAGCAGTTCTGGTGGCCAGGGTTGAAGCGTGAGGTAACTGAATTCGTGGGAAGGTGTCTCACATGTCAGCGGGTAAAGGCTGAACATCAGTTGCCGTCTGGGTTACTTCAACCTGTGAAGATTCCTCAGTGAAAATGGGAGAGGATCACTATGGACTTCGTCAGTGGGCTACCCCTCACGCCCAGCAAGAAGGACGCAATTTGGGTGATTGTGGACCGTCTGACCAAGTCAACTCACTTCATACCGGTAAGGGTGAACTATTCTCTTCAGAGGCTAGCAAAATTGTATGTGGCTGAGATAGTAAGATTGCATGGTGTGCCAGTATCAATCATCTCAGATAGGGATCCGAGGTTTACGTCGAGGTTCTGGAAAGCGTTGCATCAGGCTTTGGGTACACGGTTAGATTTCAGTACCGCTTTTCATCCACAGTCTGACGGACAGTCGGAAAGGGTTATTCAGATTTTAGAGGACATGTTACGAGGCTGCATTTTGGACTTCAGAGGTAGTTGGGAAGAGTTTTTGCCATTAGCTGAGTTCGCATACAACAACAGTTATCAGGCAAGCATTAAGATGGCACCATATGAAGCATTGTATGGTAAGAGGTGTCGCACGCCTACTTGCTGGACAGAGTTGGGTGAGCGACGGATGTTAGGACCGGAATTGGTTGCAGAAACTGAGGATAAGGTGAAGAAGATCCAAGCTCGATTGAAAGAAGCCTCGGATAGGCAAAAGTCATATGCCGATCTCAAGCGGAGGGATATAGAGTTTGCCGTGGGAGACGAAGTTTTTCTGAAGGTCTCGCCATGGAAGAAAGTGTTAAGATTTGGGAAAAAGGGCAAGTTAAGTCCAAGGTTCGTGGGACCGTTTAAGGTGTTGAGACGAGTGGGACCAGTAGCTTATCAGCTCGAGTTGCCAGCAGAACTGAGTCAGATTCACGATGTGTTCCATGTCTCCATGCTTAGACGCTATCGTTCTGATCCATCACACGTCTTGGCAGTTGAGGAAGTTGAGGTGAGTCCAGATTTGACGGTGGAAGAGGAACCTGTACAGATCCTAGATCGGGATGTAAAAGTTTTGCGTAGGAAGTCAGTTCCTTTAGTGAAGGTCCTATGGCGGAATCATGGCGCGGAGGAAGCTACGTGGAGCCCGAGGATGTGATGCGGCAGCAATACCCCCAACTCTTCTGACCCAGGTAATTTCGAGGACGAAATTATTTTAAGGGGGTAGAACTGTAACATCTTGATTTAGGGATAATCCACAAATTTTTATTATTTTCACATGCTTAAAGAAAGAAAGCTTTAAATCAAATTTTGGTGCGAATCTTGACATAGGAAATGATTTGGTAGAGTGGTTGAGGCGCTAGGGTGTTTAAATGGTGCAGCAAGTCAGGGGTTCGAGCCACTGAGTTCGTGCCTGGGAGTTTTAATTTTTTTGCGCTAAGTAGGGTGTTGAGCTAGGAAGGTTTAAGAATAATTGGTGAGGAATATGAGCATGAAAGTCAGCCTGGCAAAGTGGCTTGGGGCGCCACTTAGGGGCCTGGGGGCGCTAGGCTCAAGTTCGAATCACCATGGACGCAAGGGAGTTTGTTTTTGTTTTAGCGTTAAAGTGAGGGAGTGTTTAAAGAAAATGCTGTCGAGTTATGTTACGAAAGGCACGTTAGAAGAGTGGCAGGAGGCTTGGGATTATTCCTTCAGGACTCGTGTTCGAGTCCTAACAGTAGCGCATGTGTGCGTTTTATTTTGCGTGGAAACATGGAGCTGGCGGAGGAAGGTTTAAAACAAATATGCGATGCGCTTATGCCATGAAATACACCTTGGCCAAGTGGCTAAGGGCGCTGCTGGAGGGCTGCGGGATGGAGGTCGCGCGTTCGAGTCCCAGGGGTCGCGCTTAAGGCGTTTTATTTTACTTTTAACGCTAAAGCACAAGGAGCCCAGGGACCGAGTGTTTAAAAGAAATTTCTGACGCAATTATATCAGGAAAGGCGCGCTGGCAGGATGGCTGGAGGCTTTGGGATTTCTCTCCAGGTCTTGGGTTCGAGACCTGGAGGCAGCATCAAGGGGATTTTAAATTTTTCTCCTTCCTGGCGTGAATTGGGGCCTGCGCATGGTCACGTGAATGCATGGAGATTGATGGCTGTTTTATTTTTTTTTAAATTTTGATGGAGTATGGGCTAGTCACTTTATTTATTTATTTTATGGTTTTATTATTATTATTTTTTGAAGGAAGGACTAAATGATGGGGAATTGGCTAAACCATGAATTAGTTTATTTTAATGGAAGATGGGTTGGTTATGGAATAATTGTTAAACAATGTTTTGCCTTTGGGGATGGAAATTATCACCTTTGGGGTGATGGCCGAATATGGTGTTTCCTAGAGAGGAAATTTCAGCTGGAAGGTATACCCATTGTGCATGCCAAAATTTTGCTTCTTCTTTCTCTCCTTAATTTCGTTTGAGGTAGCTAACTATTCTATCTTTCTCTACAAGACTTGGCCGAACAATGGTGTCCATGAAGTGAAGCAATCATCGAGGTAAGGGATGACCAACTTTTGTGGTCTTGAGCTTTAGGCTTTGGCCGAAAATGGGAGACTCCAAGGAGCTTAAGTTCAGTTTTGAAGGAACTCTAGGGAGTGTTTTCGGCTAGCTCATGTTACCTTCTTTTCCTTTCATTGTTGTTGGCCGAATCTTCTAAGCTCTTTAACCTTGTAAAAATTTCCTTTCTTCTTTTACTGTAGCTTTAGTCGAATATCAACAAGAGCAGATCTAAATGTTGGTCCTTGTCCAATCGGTTCATAAGGTGGGTAAATGGTCAAAGTCGAATGCCTTATTTTGTTTCTCTTGTTCTTGTCGACTTCTAAGGGAGTAAGAGCCGATGTTGGCACTTTTTAGCAAGGGTGCTAATTACTTGTTGAAACCGAATCTGTCTAGGTGCTCCAGGATTTTGAGATCTTCAAAACCAAGCCTTCTTTCATTATCAATCGGTTGGTAAGTGGTGGTAAGGATTCATTTTAAATAGACTATATTCTAGTGATGGAAAAGCCGAAGGCTATTAATATTATGGGTTGACCGATTGTAGTTTGGTGAAATAGATTCGGGTATCGTGTGCCATGGTTAGTATTCAAAAGCGTGTAGGTAAGGATTCGGGTTCAAGAGATGACCCTTTAGATTTATTTGGTTGGCCGAATAGGCCACATCACTAACCTTTGTATATGGCCGAATATAGGGCAAGAAATCTAGCGCGATAGATCGATTTTTCGGGCTTTCGTTGTTGAGTAGTTCGGGATTCACTTAGACTTACGTTTGATCAGGTGTGTAAGCTCTTACACACTTTATTAGTATAAATTGTTATTTAATGATATTTATAACCTCTCATGTAGTAACTTTGCCTAGTGGGCATAAGTTTGGTTTTCGGGTAAGTCCCCTATTACTCGATCTATGATATATGTTGTGTATGCCATCATATGCTATTAAATGCTATGCTATATACAAATGCATGATATATGGGATCATGATACTTGTTATGTGAGCATGATGATGGTGGGCTTGATGAGAGGGAGTAATAATCGTGTCGACGGACACCAGTGGTTTGGTACCACATTTCGTGACTACGGTCACCAGAGGTTTGGCACCTCCAGAGGTTTGGCACCTCATAGCGTCTCGTCCCTGTGGATTAATTCCACCGTGGGTTGGCCCCACATTCGAGATACGGGATCGACGCCAGTGATTTGGTATCACACGATGGGTTGGCCCCATCATTTGACTTGTGACTTCGGGTCACCAGAGGTTTGGCACCTCTAGAGGTTTGGCACATCATAGCGTCTCGTCCCTGTGGATTAGTTCCACCGTGGGTTGGCCCCACATTTGAGATACGGGATCGACGCCAGTGATTTGGTATCACACGGTGGGTTGGCCCCATCATTTGATTGTGACTTCGGGTCACCAGTGGTTTGGCACCACAAGTATTGACGGATATCGTGACTTTAAGTCACCAGTGGTTTGGCACCACCAGTGGTTTGGTACCACACGGGGTAGAAAAAGGAGCATGGATGGCTAGGTTGGGTTGCATAATTGCATGTCATACTAATATCTTGTGTATGAGTGGTATTTTCGGGTTGGGGATTTACACATTGAGTCTTGGTGACTCACCCCTTCCCATGCCATCTTGCAGGTGAGTAGAGCGCGGATACGGAGCCGGGGAGAACTCGAGGCGGCTATGTTTGTTTTGTGGACTTGAAATTTTATTTTGCCCCGCTTTAAGTTTATTATTCACTAAAATTCGATTGGTTTGTAATATGGCCGCTTATTATTATTTTGGATGTTTAGGTAGTTGTTTTTACTTTATTATATAACTGATGAACTCATGAACTGTTAAGCAAATCGGTTAAAGGTAACGTTTTCAAAATAAGTACTCGTAGGCGTTTTCAAAAATGTTACTATCGGGTAACAAAATTTTCTAAGTTATCGATGACTCTAATGTTTTAAAAATCTAAATGATTAAATGGTTTCAAGGGAAAAAGGAAAAGTTTTCAACGCAATCGTATTTATCAAACCAACCCATCTAAGTTTTAGCAAACACCATCTTATTACCCCAACAAATTGAAAATTTCCATTGAACCTTTCAAAACGTTTTTACTCCGTGACATACCAGATTCGGTCAAGGCTTGTGGGCCAGGTTTGGGGTGTTACATTTATTTTGGTTTTCTAGCATAATGATTGATAAAAACGGTTTTATGAAAACGACAATTTTTCTGAAAATAACAATTTTCAAGGAAACAATTTAATTTACCAAAATATAACGTTTTAAGAAACTCCGCTAGGAAATATCTGATTTAATTTAAAGACGTAAACGAACAACGATTTTAAATTAGATAAGTATATCAACACATTTTCCAAATAAATTGGGCTTACTAAGTAACAACGATTTACAATGATTTCAGATAAAAAGGAAGTCGAATTTATAACTGTTCTTCGTAACATTTCTAGATTCAACCATAATGTTTAGGCCAGATTTGGGGTATTACATTTAGTGGTATCAAAGCCGAGTTGCAAAACTTGGGCTGTGAAATTTTTGGTTCAAAATTTTATTTCTAAAAAACAGTTTTTCAAAGTAAAGTTTATTTTGAAATCTGAAAAGTAAGTTGTGGTATACCAAGTTTCTTTCTAACTTAGATATACTTTAGCTAGAAAAATCTGAAATGATTAAAACTACACTGAATTAGATAGGGACTAAAAACTTTTGATAATTATTTAAAGCATAAAATACTTGTTAATAAACACTAAAACTGATGCATAAAACTTTGTAATGTAGATAAAACTTCGAATACGATGAATGCTCATGGAACGCGTGGTCGTGGTACTCTTGGGCGCAACGGGCGCCGTAGAGAGACTCGAGTTGAGTCTTCCTCGATGGGCGATATGCTTAATTTGGATATGGGTGAGATACCAACTACACCTACTACTGAGACCGGGTCTCGTAGTTGCTCAGTTAGGGACGACACATTGTCCCAAGCCATGCTTAGAGTATTTGAGAGAGTCGCTGGACCCATTCTGGTTCTGGGACCCATGGGTTGGTAACTGAACGACTCCAGTCTAATGGTGCTGAGCTATTTAGGGGCATCATCGGGGTCACCTCGACTGTGGCCAAATACCGATTGGAGGCCACCGAGAGGATAATGAATGATATTAACTGCACCCTTGAGTAGAAATTGAATGGTGTAGTATCTCTGCTTCGTGATGAGGCATATCAATCGTGGTTAACAATTGAGGAGGGTACTCAGCTAGATTGAATTAATTGGAAATATTGTAAGACCGCCTTCTAGAGGATATATGTGGTGTAACACTCCTCACGCATATTCAATGCCAGAATAGGGTTACGGAGCATTACCGAACAAATAAAACAATTAAACATTCATTTCACATACAATTTCCAAATTTTATGCAATCATCATTTAAACTCAATCACATCATATCTGTTATGAGCCTACGAGGCCCAAAACATGTATTCAGGAAGGTTCGAGGCTAAACTGATAACTTAGGAAATTTTTACAAAACTTAGAAAATTTTCCAAAATACAAGGGTCACATATCCGTGTGGCCCGACTGTGTGTCTCACATGGCCAAAGACATGCCTATGTCACAGGCCGTGTGGACATTCGAAATGGGATCACATGGCTGTGTCCGACCCCTTGTAACTCTCTGACTTGGGTCACATGGCCAACACATACGCACGTGTGGCCAACCCGTGTGCCCTAAAAATGGCCACACACTCCCTTGTACCAGGCCGTGTGCTAGGCCGTCCCAAACCTGTAGGGTATGCTGACTTATACCACGCGGCCAAGTCACACACCCGTGGGTGAGGCCGTGTGGAGCATACTGACTTGATTTCTAATTCAACACCAGGGGACACAGGGCCATGTAACCTGACCATGTGTCACACACGGTTGAGACATATTGTAACAGCCCAGTTTAGACCCTAGTCGAAACAGTGGTTTCGGGACCACAAATTCGAGGTCGAAAAAATATTTTAATATTATTTTTGGTGTTTATAATATGTGATTGAGCATGTGTGGAAGTTTTGTGTGAAAATTTTATCGATTGTGTGCTTAATTAGTAAAAAAGACTTAATCGCATAAAATGTAAAAGCTGTATGCTGATTGTTAAAGTGTCTATTTGGCATGGCTTATTAAATGGGAAGTCCTTATGTGGTAATTAGCCCTTTGTTAGTGGAGATGGACATAAATGGCCATTAAATGAATGAAATAAAAATGTTTTAACAAAAGGCAAAATAGTAAACAATGTATTAAATGAATATAATTAAAACAAAACAAATTAGATGGCCATTTCTCATCTTTCTTCCATCTAAAATAGAAAAGAGAATAGCCATTGAAGCTTTATGATATTCGGCTAGGGCTCAGCTTGATTGAGGTATGTTTTTTACTCGGTTTTTGATAATTTCTACGTTTTTGTGATCGTTGCTTTGTGCTTTAGCTAGCCCATGCTTTAATTTTAGAATTTGATGATGATTTTGAGATATGCAATTGATGAATGCTTGAGCTATGTGAAAGTTGATGATGAAATATGAAAGATATGTAAAAGATTAACATGTTTTGTCTTTGAGTTTTTGGTGAAATTGAGTAATTTGGACTAAATTGTGAAAATAATATTTTGAAGGACTAAAATGTGAAATAAATGAAATATATGGGTTTGTATAAGCACAAGGAAAAATCGGCTAGGCATAAGTGAAGAGAAATTTTGTGTATTTTGTGTTTTGTGAAATAGGGACTAAAGTGTTGAAATGTGAAAATGTGGGGGCTATTTTGTAAAATGCTTTAAATATGTGTGTTTGGACTAAATTGAATGAATTGGTGATTGAATAAGTTAAATTTGAATATGTATTATACAAGAAAGGAGAAATTCGGATCGAGATCGAGGCAAAGACAAAGTACTCAATTAATCGGCTAGTTTCGGTATTTTGACGTCCGAGGTAAGTTTGGATATAATACTAGTTGTTAAATTATATCTATGTGATGTGAATTGAATGAATGTATAATTATTGAATTAGAAATGTTAAATATGAGATTGAGAAATGTGGCACTAAGTGTGCGTAATTGAAATTGAGATAGAGATGAATTACACTGTGTGTGCGAAGTAATGGAAGCTTCAGTTTACTGATTGGCACTGTGTGTGCGATGCCGAATTAAGTTTGGTTTTGTATCTCGGCACTAAGTGTGCGATGTTAACTAAGCTTCGGCTATGGTTTGGACACTAAGTGTGTGATTGAGTTGAAAAGATATCGAGCAGTGAATGAGATATGGTATCGAGCATTGAATAGCAAGAACGTTTATTAACTACGTGTTGGCAAAGGTTTGTTTAAACCTATGTGGTTGATGATAGTTTTAATGGTTGAATGAATGGATATTTGAGCATATGGTTGAGGATGATAATGTACTTAACTGTGTATCTATCTATGTGATGATTTAATTATGTATTGATGTTGCATTATTGAGTAGTATGTATTATATTACGAACTTACTAAGCTTTAAAAGCTTATTGTGTGATGTGTTTCTCTGTTTTACAGTGTCAGTAAAGCTAGCTCGGATCTGGGGATCGTCAGTGACTCAACCACACTATCAGACATCTATTTTGGTATTTTGAAAGTTGTAGATATATGTGGTATATGGCATGTATAGACTAGTGATTTTGGGATGTTTGAACCTTGCCATGTGATATGGCTTGGAAGTTGAATGATATAAGCTTATATATGTAGACTTTGAAAATGATGAAAGTGGTATGAAGTAATGAGGATGGAAACGGTATAATTTATGTTTGAATTAGTTGATGAGTATTGTGATCTAAATGTGAACTTATGGTATGGATTGCATGATGCTTGTTTTAAATGTTTGGAGAAGTACATTTGATATTTTGGATGGACTTATTTGTGATGATATTGAGTATAGAAGTAGATGATGTTGATGACGATTATTTGGTGCATATAATGGTATGTTTTGGTTTCCAATTGGGGTATAAATGCATGAGATTTGAAGCTTGTAGGTGATTTCAAAGTGTGGATGGTAATTTGGCCTTGAAAATGGCCCATAATTGCCCACACGGTTGAGCACACGGGCGTGTGGCTCGACCGCGTCTTTCGAAATTGTAATTTGATATAAGTCAGACTCGACCACGGGCAAGACACACGGGCATGTGACTGGCCGTGTAGATCAAGTCAGTAGCGACCACGGGCTGGGCACACGAGCGTGTGACTGGCCGTGTGATGCAAGTCAGTGTCGACCATGGGTGAGGCACACGGGCGTGTCTCAGGCCGTGTGAACAAGTTAGTATCTATGCCCTGTTTTACCACGGCTTGGACACACGGGCATGTCCAAGGCCGTGCGAGGCACACGGCCTACCCATACGGGTGTGTGACCTCTGTAATTTAGAAAAATTTTTAAATTTTGAAAATTTCCGTATGTGTTCGGTTTAGTCCCGGCCCTATTTTAAAGCATGTTGAAGTTCTCGTTGACCTATATAAAGGAATTTATGAATGTAAATTGACATGTTTGGTTGTGAATGATTATGAAATGTTCGGAAATGATTAGTAATGCCTCTTAACCCTAATCCGATGACGGTTACGGGTTAGGGATGTTACACATATGCCCGTGTCTCTGCCGTGTGGACAAAAATAGGCTTTTTACGTAGCCATTTTGCCACCCAATTTGCATATACATACACCAACTCAATTGGAACCAAAACATAGCATAAATAGGCATTCAAACTAACCGATTCAAGCCTAATTCATGCTAATATTTACCACCATTCACAACACACACAAGTCACAAAAGTAGACCAATCCATTTATACCAAAATCACATATACAATTTAACTATTTAGACAATTTAAACATGCATCATTGTGCTCAAAATCACAAGCATATATCTTCCCTAATATTCACCCATTTAACATCCACCATACCTATAATCCATAAGCATCATATATCCATCAATAGAAGCTCACAACATAAGCCTTACACACATATATAAACATAACCAAATCAAACAAATTAAGCCAATTCTTATGGCTATATACAAAACCAAACTCATATTATTTACAATCCATTTCATATAACTAAATTCATTAGTAACACATACACCAAAATGAAAAAAGCCCCTATATATGCCATATACTGAAAATACTTAAGTTCAAAAGTACCAAGGTGATAGTAGGATAGTGTGATGAAGTCTCCGACGATTCCCGAATCTGAGCTAGCTTTGAAATCTCTATAAAACACAGAAAATAAACAAAGTAAGCTATAAAGCTTAGTAAGCTCATATGATTAATAAGTATAATTTGCCAATTCATTAACTATTTAAAGAACATAAGTAAATATAAGTAATACATTCAATTCAACAATTTACACATTGCCATAATTCTATGTATCATGTATATATTCATCAACTTTCACTTACTTTTCATATGAACTTATCAATTATCACTTACTTGTCAAACTTATCACGAGTACCTTAACTGATCTGTATCATTTCTTACATCCTCGTACCGTCATCTTTTACCGTTGAACCATTCGAAATAATATCGGATACTCAGGAATCTTGCACTGAAGTGCCACATACATAGCCAAAGCTATCTCAATCTCATATCACATATATGCTCACTCTCGAGCTATCAACGGGCCTGCTCACACAAGATGTCTATTAAGACGTAGCTATATGGTGCTATTCACACAAGCTGTCAAGTAACCGCAACACATGCTGGTATACTCAGCCACCGGTAGGACGTACAGGACCATCACCCAAATCACATAATCACAGTAATCCCTAATGACATGTCACTAGTATCCTATCTATTCCTAAGGTTCAACCGGGATTCTCACTTTGTCAATGCTTTGTCGATAGATTCCGCAATGTCATAACATCACAATTATAATATTTAAGTATATAAAGACATATAACATTAAGCTTATTAATCATAGAAACTTACTTCGATCGTAAAATTAACGAAATGGATCTACTAGTCAATTACTTTGTTTTTCCCTTGATCCAGATCCGAACTTCATTTTTCTTGATCTATATAATGTCAAATTTAGATTATTCAATCATCACTCTACTCAATTTAATTCACATTTAACATTATGGCAAAATTATACTTTTGCCCCTGATATTTCAATTTCTTTACAAATTAGTCCTTATCTCATAAAATATAATTTTATGCAATTCCACCTAAACCCATGCTAGCTGAATTAAAAATAGGTCCTTAGCAGCACATATTTTCCATTTATTTTACATTTTAACCACAAAGTTTCCACATTTTACAATTTAATCCCTAAACTACATTTTCACTGAAAATCACTTAACAAAACTTGTATAACTATCATCAAACATTCATAATCTATCATCAATCATTTAAGCTCATACATATTCATCAATTGAAACATCCTAAACCTTTAACAGTTTTGCAAATTAGTCTCTGGGCTAGCTAGATTAAGTTGTAACGATCTCCAAAACATAAAAATCATTAAAAACGGGACAAAATACATACCAAATTGAACAATGGAACCTTGGCCGAACCTAGGTCTCTAAGAATGGCTTATTCCCTTTGAATTTTTGGTGGAGGAACGAATAAAGATGATAATCCTTTAATTTGTTTTAACTTATTTCATGATTAATAACCAAATTACAAAATTAACCTTAAAAATTATCACAATTTTCAAAATTACGAAGCTAATATCATCCACTAACCTATTAATGGGCTATTAACCACATAAGGACCTCCACTTTAAGATTCGATAGCTATTAGACACCTTTAACTATTAGAACTCAAGTTTTACACTTTACGCGATTTAATCCTTTTTTTTATCAAATTAAGCACCCAGACGATAAAATTTCTTAACGAAATTTTCACATAATCATACTATCATGCTGTAGACCTTAATTTAAAAATAAAATAATATTTTAACTTCAGATTTGTGGTCCCAAAACCACTGTTCCGATTTGACTAAAAACGGGCTGTTACAACTTTCCCCATTTAGGGATTTTTGTCCCCGAAAATCTTACCAGTGAATAGATTAGGGTACTGATTTCTCATAGCTTCCTCGGTTTCCCACGTTGCCTCTTCGATACTGTGCTTTTGCCACAAAGCCTTCACCAAAGCTATGCATTTATTTCTTAATTCTTTAACCTTTCTAGCTAAGATTTTAATCGGTTCTTCGTTAAACGTCATATCAATTGAATATCAATTTTTGTTGGAGAAATTACGTGTGATGGATCTGATCTATATCGTCGCAACATCGACACATGAAACACATTATGAATCTTTTCCAACTCTGACGGTAAATCTAGCCGATATTCCACTGGCCCTATTCGTTCAATAACGTCGTACGGTCCGATGAATCGCGGACTCAATTTGCCTTTGTGACCAAAACGAAGTATTTTATTCCACGGAGATACTTTTAGAAATACTATGTCGCCAATCTAAAATTCAATGTATTTATGTTTCAAGTCCGCGTAAGATTTCTGCCGATCTGAAGCTTCTTTCAAATTGTCGCGAATTACTTTCACTTTTTCTTCAGTCTCTCTAATCAGATCAACCCCGTGGATCTTTTTCTCACTAAGTTCAGCCCAGTACAATAGAGTTCGGCATTTGCGACCATACAAAGCTTCGTACAGTGCCATCTTTATGCTCGATTAAAAGCTGTTATTATACGCGAATTCAACTAACGGTAAATATTTCTCCCAATGTCCTTCAAACTCTAAAACACAATAACGAAGCATATCTTCGAGAATTTGTATTACTCTCTCAGGCTGACCATCGGTTTGCGGATGAAATGCGGTGTTAAAATTCAACTTCGTACATACAGCTTCTTGTAATTTCTTCCAAAATTGCGACGAAAACCTCGGATCTCTATCTGAAATAATTGAAACTGGCACCCCGTGCAATCTAACTATTTTAGAAATATACAGTTCAACCAATTTATCAAGCAAATAATCTATACGTACCGAAATGAAATGTGGTTATTTCGTCAATCGATCAACAACAACCCAAACAGCATATTTCTTTTTAGGAGACGGGCAAACCCGATACAAAATCTATAGTAACTCTATCCCAGTTCCACTCCGGTATCATTACCGGTGGTAGCAATCTCGAAGGTACTTGATATTTAGCTTTAACTTATTGATAAACCAAACATCTCGACACAAACTCTGAAATATCTCTTTTCATGCCCGACCACCAATACAACTGTTTCAAGTCATTGTACATTTTGGTACTCCCCAGGTGAACAGATAAACAACCACTGTGTGCTTCGTCCAAAATTTTCTGAATGAGCTCAGAATTCTTTGGTACGCAAATTCTATCTCAGTACATTAAACAATCATCAAATCCGATCTGATAGTCTGAATCACTAGTCGACTCACATTGCATTCTTTTGGCTTGCAACTCATTATCATACTTCTGAGCTTCGCAAATTTGCTGGAGAAATACCAGTTTAGCTTTCAACTCTGCTAGAATCGAACTATCATCAGATAAGGTTAGTTGAGTATTCATCACTCCCAAAGTAAATAAAGATTTTCTACTCAGTGCATCCGCAGCTACATTCACTTTTCCCGGATGATAATCAATCACTAACTCATAGTATTTTAGTAACTCTAGGCATCTTCGTTGTCACAAATTCAAATCTTTCTGGGTCATTATATACTTCAAGCTCTTATGATCGATAAAGATATGGCATATTTCACCGTATAAATGATGTCGCCAAATTTTTAATGCAAAAACAATAGCAGCCAATTCCAAATCGTGCGTCGGATTGTTCTTTTCACGCGGCTTCAACTGTGTGGAGGCATAAGCTATCACTTTAATCTCTTGTATCAAAACGCAACCCAAACCATTCAATGACACGTTGCTAAAAATAACGAATTCTTTACCCGACTCAGGTTGAACCAACACTGGTGCCTCAGTTAACAATGCTTTCAACTGTTCGAAACTCTGTTGACATTTCTCGGAACACTCAAATTTCACATCTTTCTATAGCAATCATGTCATTGGTGTAGCAATCCTCGAAAATCCTTTTACAAAACGTCGATAATAACCAGCTAAAACCAGAAAGCTTCTGACTTCGAATACATTTCTCAGTGGTTTCCAATCCAAAACTGCAGAAATCTTACTTTAATCAACTCGTATGCCTTCAACGAAAACAATATGTCCCAAAAATCTAACTTTTCGAAGCCAAAATTCACATTTGTTGAATTTAGCAAACAATTGCTTATCTCTCAATGTTTGTAGCACAATTCTCAAATGATCGACATGCTTCGACTCATCTCGTGAATAAATCAGAATGTCGTCAATGAATACAACCACAAATCTATCTAAATACGATCTAAAAATTCGATTAATCAAATCCATAAAAACTGCAAGAGCATTAGTTAATCCGAAAGGCATAACAAGAAATTCATAATGCCCGTACCTTGTTTTGAATGCAGTTTTCAGCACATTTGAATCCTTAACTCGCAACTGATAGTAGCCAGATCTCAAATCAATCTTCGAAAACATTGTTGCCCCTTTCAACTGATCAAACAAATCATCAATTCTTGGCAAAGGATACTTGTTCCTTATTGTAACCTTATTGAGCCGACGATAATCAATACATAGTCTCATTGATTCATCTTTCTTCTTTACGAACAATATTGGCGCACCCAGGGTGAAAAACTAGGTCATGCAAAACCTCTATCCGTTAACTCTTGCAACTGAGCTTTCAACTCTTTTAACGAAGCCATTCTATACGGAGCTATTGTAATATCTTGAAATGGGGGTTAATTTTTATTAAATTATTTTGCATAAGTGTGGTCATTGTGGTGTTGATTGAGGTATTTTAGGTGCTAGTTATAAGCTAAGGGAAGGCCCGAGCTATAGGAGAAATTTTGTTTTTAAGTGTTAATTAGGGGGAGCTAGGCTAAGGAGGCTTTAAGAGAAGTTGTTGGGGATTTATGACATAAGAAATGCCTTGGTAAAGTGGCTGCAAGGCGCCACTTAGGGCCTTGGTGATTGACGCCTCAAGCAAGGGGAAGGGCCTTCGTTCGAATCACGTTGGCAGCAAGGAGTGTAATTTTATTTTGCTTTTGGCGTTAAGACAAGGAGGAAGCTAGGTGAAGGGGGTCTTAAAAGGAATTGTGGGGAGTTTATGACACAAAGGAACTAGCAGCAAAGTGGCTTGGGACGTTATCTGTGGAGCAAGGAAGCTTGCGTCAAAGGGCTCCAGCAGGTCTCATGTTCGAATCTTGGGGGCAGCAAAAGGGGTGGCTTTTATTTTTGGCTTTTGGCGTCAGGAGGGAAGGGAGGAGATGGATGGCATGTGGGCTTCCAAAGGGATAAGATAAGGCTGGTTTTATTCTTTTTAAATTTGGCTAGGAAGATGTGATAAAGGTTTATTTATTTTAAGTTGGTAGATAGAAGATAAGTGTAGCTTTATTTTATTTATTTTTTTATGGGAAGATAAGGGATAAAGTGAGGGTGGATTTAATTTATTTATTTTGTGGGGGATAATATAGAAGTGATAAGGGTGGATTATTTTATTTTTATTATTTATTAAGGTGATAATGGGAGAAAAGTGTGGGATATGATAAGGAAAAAGTAGTGGCCGGCCAAGGGGATTCTTTTGAATGACAAATTCGGCTATGTAGTGTGGGATAAAGGGTGGATTTATTTTAATTATTTTTTTTAGAGAGTGGATAAGAGATAAATGAGGTTTTATTTTATTTATTTTTGAATGTGTGTTCAAGAGGTATTATAGGAGAAGAAAGTGGGATGAAAGGGAGGGGTTAAGTGCCGAATTTGTGTAGCATAAATAGGGGTGCTCACCTTTTGGTAATTATTTTCTCCATTTTAATTTCTTCTTGCCGAAAATTGTTTCTCTCATCTCACTCTCTCTTTGTGCCGAACCTGGTATTTTTCTTTCCCTTATTTTCTTTGTTGAAACTATAAAGAAACACCATAGCCAAAACCCCTCTACCACTGTTCTTTGTTGCCGAATCCTCTAAGCATAAATTCTCTTCACTTTGGCGTGATCTCCCTTCATCATTCAAGTGCCGAAATCTTTCTCTTTGGGGTCTAAGAGCCGTTTCTCTGGGAGTGCTTTGATAGTGTCAAGGGAAGATAGCGTTAAAGGAGTAAGGTTTCTCTTGGGATTGGATACATCAAGGGTTTCGACAACTTCAGGAACAAGTCGACATTTCGGGATTTAGTTAGCAAGGTAAGTGATCTAGGACTTTCGGCCAAAGGCCATATTTTGGGTATAAATGTGACCGATTGTGTACTTTGGTTTTAAGGGCAAGTATTCGGATTTGGATAAGTAAGGAGGATATCGACAGACATAAGGAAGTTTTGGGATTGAGGAAAAGGTGCGTAGTTATCGCACTGTTCTCTTGTTGTGTGTATGTGTTATATATACAAATATGTATATGATGTGCATGGTAGCCGAATTAATGGCTAAAAAGGTGGATGCCCGTGTTGGGTAATCAATGGACAAGGTCAGTATTTTATGACGTTAATTTACATATGATATATGTATGAAAATGTGACGGCATGTGATGTATGCTTATTTTAATGATATCGTGGCATGATACATGGGGTTTGGGATGTGACTATCGAAGGAAAGAGTGTACATTATGTACGTGGCCTAATGTTATCCTTGTGCTACATTAGCGCTTGATGTTAGCTATGTGCTTCATCAAGGGAGGTGTTGGCTAGGTGCCCATCTCGGCGGTTGATAGCTGTGTGCATCACCGTGGACGGATTGATATGTGGGATCACTTAGGTGATCGGTGGCTTAGCCACGGCCTTGGGCGGCAGGTCTGCCAAGGTAAGATATGTGGGATCACTTGGTTGATCGGTGGATTAGCCACGGCCTTGGGCAGCAGGTTTGCCAAGGTAGGTGTAACGGGTGGACAATAGGTTGGGTTGGGCTTCATAATTGCATATTTATGTATGTGAACTGTGTGGATATGGGCCAAGCCCGTGTGTGGAGACATGTGAAATAGCTATGCACTGAGTCTGTTTGACTCACCCAAATTTTATTAAACCTTACAGGTGATGCATGATGCTCGGACCGGGTTGGAGTGGATACGAGGTGGCCCATGCAGAAGATGATTTACTTGTTTTAAATATTTTATATTTTCAGTAATTATGAATGAGTATTTATTGTAATAAGGGCCAATTAAAGTATTTGGGAATTTTATTTATGTTAAGGTGGAGTGACATTTACATTATTATTTGGGAATGTTTTTATGTTTTAAATTTTAACACCTCATATCATAAGAATTTTATATTAAAGTTTTTAAATCGGAATATTTTATAACAACTTAATTTATTTCGGAATTTTAGCTACACAATGATCTTCTAAAGACAATAAATTTATATGTTTTTACTTCAAGTCAAAATATTTTTCAAACGTTTTCCGCAGTGGCATTTCAAATTCGGTCGTAGTGAATGGGCCGGGTAAGGGGTGTTACAGTTTGGTATCAGAGTCTGGTTCAAAACTCGGCTTTGAGGGATTTGGGCCCAAAAACATTTTTCAAAATGGGCTTTTAAAAAATATGGACTTTTATGAATAATTTTTCAGGTTGATTCTGGCATGGCACCTGTATCTCCGACCCGAAGTCCACCAGGTAAGTATCTCTAAATGTTGAAGTGATTTGTATGTGAAATGTTATGGGCATATTTGGGCTCGTAGATTAGAAGATTAGGGCTATTGAACGATAGGACTAGTGCACTCAAACACATGCATAAGACTTAAGAACAACCAAACAAACCTGTGAAGTAAGTCGCCGAGTTAGGGTGTGGCAACCATTGTGCGCATGTCTAGGATTGGATTCGGAAGAGCCTGGTACTTAAGCAGTCCTCGTGACTCACCTCCTCTTCGTTGGAATCCTACCTGGTGCGTAGTTACGGTTCACCCTAACCAAGAGGACTTATTCACGGGCTAAACCTAATAACTAAAACCCGAAAGGGAACTAGCCGTAAATTTTATAAAAACCCTAGTTTTAAAACTCTTAAAATTACCCTTCTGATTTGTAAAAACTATTTTTATAAATTTTTCTGAAATATTTCCGATTTACAAATTTACTAAAATACCCCTAGTGGTAAAATTACTAAAATGCACTTGGTTTCTAAAATTACCATATTACCCTCGACTTTTGTTAAAATATTCTTACTTTGCAAGAGTATTCAAAAACCCTATTTTGCGAAAATTCAAGATACCCTGATTTGGAAATTTACCAAATTACCCCTGGTTTACGAAATTACTAAAATAACCCCGATTTTCGAAATTTCTGCAATACCTTGATTTGGAAAATCTTTCTTTTAAAATACCCATGAGTTTGGGAAATTTCGAAATGACTTTTGTGATTTTCAAATTGACCCCGATTTATTACCGAAATACCCCTATAGGAAAAATGACGAAATTACCCCTGGGGTAGGGAATGATCAGAAATGCCCAAAGTAGTGAAGTGAATGTTGTGGATGAATGTGAATGTGAATATGATTCTCTGAATTAGAATAGTGAACTTGAACTGAAACTTTGATTGATCGAAAGAACTACTTCTGGAAACTTCTTTTCATAAAACTGTTCGCGGATAATCAGTGAAACAAAAATACTAATGCATAAAACTTTTTAATCAGATTAAATCGTGACGTTAGAAATGAGTTCTAGGGGACGTGGTCATCGTGGATGCGGTAGAGGAAGAATGGCTGTATCGGAACCCGTTAGATCGGGTCAGGGATCTGAGAATGAGGTACCACCACCACCAGCTTTTGGTGTTGAGCAGCAAGATCAGACGGGGGATGATGCTGTATCGCAGGCTGTGCTGCGAGTTCTTGAGATGGTAGCTGGAGCAGGTGGAAATACGAGAGCTAGGAAGTCCGTACCCGAGCGACTCCGAGCCAATGGAGCTGAGGTGTTCCGTGGCGTATCTGGTGTGGCACCCAGTACGGCTGAGTATTGGTTGGAGGCGACCGAGCGAATTATGGACGAGCTGGATTTGACCGCTGAGGAGAAAGTGAAAGGAATGGTGGCACTGCTTCGCGATGAGGCATATCAATGGTGGCTCACAGTTCGGGATGGGGCCACAGCTGAGAATCTCACTTGGGAGTATGTTAAGACGGCATACCAGAAGAAGTATATTGGTACTCATTACATTGATGCGCAAAGGAAGGCTTTTCTGGGGCTGGTTCAAGGTAATAAGTCCGTGGTGGAGTACGAGGCTGAATTCCTAAGGTTAAGCTGATATGCTCGAGGAGTAGTGGCTACGGAGCATGAGCGATGTGTCCGGTCTTAGGACGGACTGAGAGACGATCTAAGGTTATTGATAGCTCCACAGCAAGAGCGAGAGTTCGCTGTATTGGTAGAAAAGGCTAAGGTAGCTGAGGGAATTAAGGACTCTGTGAGACAGAACAGAGATAAGGATAGGAATTGGGATAAGAGGAGTTTTGGACCTTCAGAATCGTCTGAGAACTTTCAGAAAAGACCGAGGGTTGAGAATTCTGTTCGTATTACTAAGCCAGCTACTGGAAATCCGGACCGTCCGTGTGCTCAGTGTGGAAGGTATCATGTTGGCGAGTGCTGGAATCGAGAACGGGAATGTTTTAGATGTAAGTCTAAGTCTCATCTGATTAAAGATTGTCCTCAGGATTCGAGTAGGGCTCGGACAGTGAGCTAAAGTGGAATGCAGCCGGGCAGGAATGGTCAGCAAGCTATGAGGGGTCGTGGTCCGAACCATGGAGGAAATGGTTCCGGCCGATGCCTTGGAGCACCAGGCGGAGGTACTAAAGGTTCAAATGCAAGGCAACCAAGGTTGGTTTATGCAGTCGGCCATCACGAGGAGAGTGATGTGCCAGAAGTGACAACGGGTAAGTTTCTTGTTTCCGGAATGCCTTTATTGCCTTGTTCGTTGTAAAGTCAGTTTGTTCTTATGTTGCTAGTGAGGTGTATGGAACCTTGATTGTGAACTTAGAGAATGTGCCTAGAAAGTATGACAGTTCTTTAAGATTAGAGTGCGCAGCAGTAGTGTAGTGTGATGAGTTAGACTATACGATTGTTCGTTAGTAAGTAATTTCGAGGACAAAATTATTTTTAAGGAGGGTAGAATTGTAATATCCTGAAATGGGGGTTAATTTTTATTAAATTATTTTGCATAAGTGTGGTCATTGTGGTGTTGATTGAGGTATTTTAGGTGCTAGTTATAAGCTAAGGGAAGGCCCGAGCTATAGGAGAAATTTTGTTTTTAAGTGTTAATTAGGGGGAGCTAGGCTAAGGAGGCTTTAAGAGAAGTTTTTGGGGATTTATGACATAAGAAATGCCTTGGTAAAGTGGCTGCAAGGCGCCACTTAGGGCCTTGGTGATTGACGCCTCAAGCAAGGGGAAGGGCCTTGGTTCGAATCACGTTGGCAGCAAGGAGTGTAATTTTATTTTACTTTTGGCGTTAAAACAAGGAGGAAGCTAGGTGAAGGGGGTCTTAAAAGGAATTGTGGGGAGTTTATGGCACAAAGGAACTAGCAGCAAAGTGGCTTGGGACGTTATCTGTGGAGCAAGGAAGCTTGCGTCAAAGGGCTCCAGCAGGTCTCATGTTCGAATCTTGGGGGCAGCAAAAGGGGTGGCTTTTATTTTTGGCTTTTGGCGTCAGGAGGGAAGGGAGGAGATGGACGGCATGTGGGCTTCCAAAGGAATAAGATAAGGCTGGTTTTATTTTTTTTAAATTTGGCTAGGAAGATGTGATAAAGGTTTATTTATTTTAAGTTGGTAGATAGAAGATAAGTGTAGCTTTATTTTATTTATTTTTTTTATGGGAAGATAAGGGATCAAGTGAGGGTGGATTTAATTTATTTATTTTGTGGGGGATAATATAGAAGTGATAAGGGTGGATTATTTTATTTTTATTATTTATTAAGGTGATAATGGGAGAAAAGTGTGGGATATGATAAGGAAAAAGTAGTGGCCGGCCAAGGGGATTCTTTTGAATGACAAATTCGGCTATGTAGTGTGGGATAAAGGGTGGATTTATTTTAATTATTTTTTTTAGAGAGTGGATAAGAGATAAATGAGGTTTTATTTTATTTATTTTTGAATGTGTGTTCAAGAGGTATTATAGGAGAAGAAAGTGGGATGAAAGGGAGGGGTTAAGTGCCGAATTTGTGTAGCATAAATAGGGGTGCTCACCTTTTGGTAATTATTTTCTCCATTTTAATTTCTTCTTGCCGAAAATTGTTTCTCTCATCTCACTCTCTCTTTGTGTCGAACCTAGTATTTTTCTTTCCCTTATTTTCTTTGTTGAAACTATAAAGAAACACCATAGCCGAAACCCCTCTACCACTGTTCTTTGTTGCCGAATCCTTTAAGAATAAATTCTCTTCACTTTGGCGTGATCTCCCTTCATCATTCAAGTGCCGAAATCTTTCTCTTTGGGGTCTAAGAGCCGTTTCTCTGGGAGTGCTTTGATAGTGTCAAGGGAAGATAGCGTTAAAGGAGTAAGGTTTCTCTCGGGATTGGATACATCAAGGGTTTCAACAACTTCAGGAACAAGCCGACATTTTGGGATTTAGTTAGCAAGGTAAGTGATCTAGGACTTTCGGCCAAAGGCCATATTTTGGGTATAAATGTGACCGATTGTGTACTTTGGTTTTAAGGGCAAGTATTCGGGATTTGGGTAAGTAAGGAGGATATCGACAGACATAAGGAAGTTTCGGGATTGAGGAAAAGGTGCGTAGTTATCGCACTATTCTCTTGTTGTGTGTATGTGTTATATATATAAATATGTATATGATGTGCATGGTAGCCGAATTAATGGCTAAAAAGGTGGATGCCCATGTTGGGTAATCAATGGACAAGGTCAGTATTTTATGACGTTAATTTACATATGATATATGTATGAAAATGTGACGGCATGTGATGTATGCTTATTTTAATGATATCGTGGCATGATACATGGGGTTTGGGATGTGACTATCGAAGGAAAGAGTGTACATTATGTACGTGGCCTAATGTTATCCTTGTGCTACATTAGCGCTTGATGTTAGCTATGTGCTTCATCAAGGGAGGTGTTGGCTAGGTGCCCATCTCGGCGGTTGATAGCTGTGTGCATCACCGTGGACGGATTGATATGTGGGATCACTTAAGTGATCGGTGCCTTAGCCACGGCCTTGGGCGATAGGTCTGCCAAGGTAAGATATGTGGGATCACTTGGTTGATCGGTGGATTAGCCACGGCCTTGGGCAGCAGGTTTGCCAAGGTAGGTGTAACGGGTGGACAATAGGTTGGGTTGGGCTTCATAATTGCATATTTATGTATATGAACTGTGTGGATATGGGCCAAGCCCGTGTGTGGAGACATGTGAAATAGCTATGCACTGAGTCTGTTTGACTCACCCAAATTTTATTAAACCTTACAGGTGATGCATGATGCTCAGACCGGGTTGGAGTGGATACGAGGTGGCCCATGCAGAAGATGATTTACTTGTTTTAAATATTTTATATTTTCAGTAATTATGAATGAGTATTTATTGTAATAAGGGCCAATTAAAGTATTTGAGAATTTTATTTATGTTAAGGTGGAGTGACATTTACATTATTATTTGGGAATGTTTTTATGTTTTAAATTTTAACACCTCATATCATAAGAATTTTATATTAAAGTTTTTAAATCGGAATATTTTATAACAACTTAATTTATTTCGGAATTTTAGCTACACAATGATCTTCTAAAGACAATAAATTTATATGTTTTTACTTCAAGTCTAAAATATTTTTCAAACATTTTCCGCAGTGGCATTTCAAATTCGGTCGTAGGGAATGGGCCGGGTAAGGGGTTTTACAGCTATAGATATCGGTGATGTTCCTGGTATCAGTTCAATAGCAAACTCAACCTCTTTGATCGGTGGCAACCCTGGTAACTCTTCTGGAAACACATCCAGATACTCTCAAACTACTGGTACTGAGTAAATTTTCGATTCAGACACTTTTGTATCT
This sequence comes from Gossypium australe, assembly GCA_005393395.2. Lineage (NCBI taxonomy): Eukaryota > Viridiplantae > Streptophyta > Magnoliopsida > Malvales > Malvaceae > Gossypium > Gossypium australe. Next base: position 28,815,027 of record CM016625.1, on the reverse strand, counting down.
AAAACATTAGCAAGGTAAGCTTCGCAACCTTTTCTCACACATCTCTTAGCTGACATAGACGAAATCACAACAGGCAATTCACTCGACTCATCTGATTCAATTCAAATGATTTCACTATTCTGGCATTTCAATTCAATAGTCTTTCGTCTACAATTCACAACAGCATCATGCAACGTCAACCAATCCATACCCAGAATTACATTGAACTCATCAAACGATAAAAACATTAAATTTTCCAGAAAACAATAACTTCAAGTCATTAAAGGACAGTTCTTGCAAACTTTATCAACTAGAACATATTTACCTAAGGGGTTCAACGCTTTAATCACAAACTTGATAGACTCAACATGCAAACTCTTACTAGACACCAAATTCATACAAATATACAAATGAGTCGATCTAGGATCAATCAAAGTAATCACATTAGTGTCATAAAGAGAAAATGTACTGGTGATAACATCTGGTGATGACATATCTTCGCGAGCGCGAATAGCATAAGCTCTGGCAGGTGCTCTAGCCTCTGACCTCACTGTAGAATCTCTCGTAGTACCACAATTACCACTCGTATTTCCAGTATTTTGGGTTGGTCTCCCTGTAACAGCTGTATTGCTTGGTCTTGCATTCTGGGATTTGTCTTTCTCATTTAACTCAGGACAATCCAGGATAAAGTGATCTTGTGAGCCACATCTGAAACAAGCCCGATCATTCATTCTACATTCACCAGGATGTCGTCTTCCACATCGTTGACAGTTGGGTTTGTTGTTCCTCGCACTGCCAACACTCGATACTGATGTAGCTTGAGTTTTAGGACTTGTATATTGCTTTCCACGATCTCTGTTTGGATACCTGATAGAAGCATTCAATCGTGATATGGTTTGCTCATCGATCTCTTCCTCAAATCTCTAGCCTCGAAGTCAGCTTTTCTCTTTTCTTTGCCAAGTTCTTCGGCTTTACAGGCTCTGTCAACAAGTGCCACAAATTCTTTCAACTCTAGAATCCCGACTAGCAATCTGATATCCTCGTTCAACCCATCTTTGAATCTTTTACACATAATTGCTTCATTTGAACATATTCTCGAGCATATTTACTGAGTCTCACGAATTCTCGCTCATACTCTGTCACAGACATACGACCCTGTTTCAACTCTAGAAACTCTTTGCGTTTTTGATCAATAAACCATTGACTAGTATATTTCTTTTTAAACTCATCGTGAAAGAATTCCCAAGTAACTTTTTCTCTCGGTACCACGAACACTAAAGTATTCCACCATTGATACGCAGTGTCCCTCAAAAGTGATACAACACATTTTAAACACTCAGCCAATGTGCAAGATAGTTCATCAAATACCCGAATAGTATTTTCAATCCAAAACTTGGCTCTCTCAGGATCGTCATCAACAGTAGCTCTAAACTCTTCGGCCTCATATTTTCGAATCTTATCAACTGGAGGCTTATTCAGTCGTAAAAGTTCCACACCTTGAGAAGATACGGGAACAAGTTGTGGATTAGGTGGGGGTGGAGTTTGTTGAGCAGCGAGATTTGTTCAAATAAATTCTGTAAACCACTCGTTCATCATCTGGAAGAAGGCTTCTTTAGCCTCTCCTTCCTGGCTACCCGATACGGGTCTAGACTTCGATTGCGCTACTCCATGAATGGAGGCAGGTGCATTACTTTCGGCAACATCAGCTACAAATCGGTTAGGATCCATTACTATACGAAAACACGACTTAAATTGTTAGGAGATATCACACTATCACAGGTTATATATGGCATGTATAGCTAGATTCTCACATACGCTACGTTAGTCCGTGAATCGACTAAACCATAGCTCTGATACCAATAAATGTAACACCCCTCACCCATATTCAACACTGAAATAGGGTTAAGGAGCATTACCTAACTTATAAAATAATTAAACATTCATTTCACATACAATTTCTAAATTTTATGCAATCATCCTTTAAACTCAATCACATCATCCCTATTATTAGCCTACGGGGCCCAAAACTTGCATTTGGGAAGGTTCGGGACTAAACTGATAACTCAGGAAATTTTTATGAAACTGAGAAAATTTTCCAAAATACAGGGGTCACATGGCCAAAGACACGCCCGTGTCACAGGCCGTGTAGACATTCGAAATGGGATCACATGGACATGTCCCAGCCTGTGTCCGACCCCATGTAACTCTCTAACTTGGGTCACCCGACCAACACACACGCCCGCGTGGCCAACCCATGTGCCCTAAAAATGGCCACACACGCTCGTGTACCAAGCCGTGGGCTAGACCGTGCCGAACTTGTAGGGTATATTGACTTATACCATATGGCCAAGTCACACACCCGTGTGTGAGGCCATGTGCAGCATACTGACTTGTTCCTATATCAACACCAGGGGACACACAGCCGTGTAACCTGACCATGTGTCACACATGGCTGAGACACACGCCCGTGTCTCTGCCAGTGTGAACAAAAATAGGCTTTTACCAAGCCATTTTGCCACCCAATTTGCATGTACCTACACCAACTCAATTGACACCAAAACATAACATATATATTCAATTCAAACTAACTGATTCAAGCCTAATTCATCCTAATTCTTTACCACCATTCACAACACACACAAGTCACAAAAATAGACCAATCCATTTATACCAAAATCACATATACAATTTAACTATTAGACAATTCAAACATGCATCATTATGCTCAAACTCACAAGCATATATCTTCCCTAATATTCACCCATTTAACATCCACCATACCTATATCCATAAGCGTCATATATCCATCAATAGAAGCTCACAACATAAGCCTTACACACATATATAAACATAACCAAACCAAACAAGTTAAGCCAATTCTCATGGCTATATATAAAACCAAACTCATATTATTTACAAGCCATTTCATATGACTAAATTCATTAGTAACACATACACCAAAATGACCAAAGTCCCTATACATGCCATATACTCAAAATACTTAAGTTCAAAAGCACCAAGGTGATAGTAGGATAGTGTGATGAAGTCTCCAACGATTCCCGAATCCGAGCTAGCTTTGAAATCTCTGTAAAACACAGAAAATAAACAAAGTAAGCTATAAAGCTTAGTAAGCTCATATTATTAATAAGTATAATTTGCCAATTCATTCACTATTTAAAGAACATAAGTGAATATAAGTAATATATTCAATTCAACAATTTGCACATTGCCATAATTCTATGTGTCATGTATATATTCATCAACTTTCACTTACTTTTCATATGAACTTATCAATTATCACTTACTTGTCAAACTTATCACGAGTACCTTAACTGATCTGTATCATTGCTTACATCCTCGTACCGTCATCTTTTCCCGTTGAACCATTCGAAATAATATTGGAAACTCGAGAATCTTGCACTGAAGTGCAATATACATAGCCAAAGCTATCTCAATCTCATATCACATATATGCTCACTCTCAAGCTATCAACAAGCCTGCTCACACAAGCTGTCGGTCAAGACATAGCTACACAGTGCTACTCACACAAGCTGTTAAGTAACTGCAACACATGTCTGTATACTCAGCCACCGATAGGACGTATAGGACCTGCACCCAAATCACATAATCACAGTAATCCCTAATGGCATGTCATTAGTGTCCTATCTATTCCTAAGGTTCAACCGGGATTCTCACTTTGTCAATGCTTTGTCGATAGATTCTGTAATGTCATAATATCACAATTATAATATTTAAGTATATAAACACATATAGCATTAAGCTTATTAATCATACAAACTTACCTCGATCGTAAAATCGACGAAATGGATCTACTAGTCAATTACTTTGTTTTTCCCTTGATCCAGATCCAAACTTCATTTTTCTTGATCTATATAATGTCAAATTTAGCTTATTCAATCATCACTCTATTCAATTTAATCCACATTTAACATTATGGCAAAATTATACTTTTGGCCCTAATATTTCATAAAAATATAATTTCATGGAATTCCACCTAAACTCATGCTATTCAAATTACAAATAGGTCCTTAGCAGCCCATATTTTCCATTTATTTTACATTTTAACCATAAAGTTTTCACATTTTACAATTTAATCCCTAAATTACATTTTCACTAAAAATCACTTAACAAAACTTGTATAACTATCATCAAACATTCATAATCTATCATCAATCATTTAAGCTCATACATAGTAATTAATGGAAAGATCCTAAACCTTTAACAATTTTGCAAATTAGTCTCTGGGCTAGCTAGATTAAGTTGTAACGATCTCCAAAACATAAAAATCATTAAAAACGGGACAAAATACATACCAAATTGAAAAATGGAAGCTTCGCTGAACCTAGGTTCTAAAAATGGCTTATTCCCTTTGAATTTTTGGGGGAGGAACAAATAAAGATGATAATCCTTTAATTTGTTTTAACTTATTTCATCATTAATAACCAAATTACAAAATTAACCTTAAAAAATATCACAAATTTCAAAATTACGAAGCCACTATCATCCACTAACCTATTAATGGGCTATTGACCACATAAGGATCTCCACTTTAAGATTCCATAGCTATTAGACACCTTTAAGTATTAGAACTCAAGTTTTACACTTTACGCGATTTAGTCATTTTTATCAAATTAAGCACCCAAATGATAAAATTTCTTAACGAAATTTTCACATAATATACTATCAAGCTGTAGACCTCAATTTAAAAATAAAATAATATTTTGACTTCAGATTTGTGGTCCCGAAACCACTGTCCCGATTTGACTAAAAACGAGTTGTTACATGTGGGTGCGAGTTATGTGGATGCTCGCAAATGCGAGTTTATGAACCTCACTCAATGGGATAGGATTGTGGCTAAGCATAAGGCTAAATTTATGAGATTGATTCGTTACACTCGTAGGATGGTAGCGACCAAGTATGAGAAATGTGTCCGTTTTGAGGATTGTCTTAGGGATAATTTGAGAGTTCTAATAGCTCCACAGAGGGAGTGAGAGTTCGTCGTCTTAGTGGACATGGCGAAGATCGTCAAATAGGTTAAGCGTGTTGAGCGCCAGAGTAGAGACTGTGAGAGATGTAAGAATAAGAGGGATTCAGAGCCCTCTATTTTTATTCAGAGGCATAAGAAACGAGTCTGATCTGATAGGCCTTCTAGAGTTAGGGTTCCCGTTACTCCTACTGTGGCTTCGTCGTGTAGTGGTTGTGGTAGATGTTATCAGGGCAAGTGTTGGAGGAGTTGGGAGCTTGCCTGCGATGTGAGTTGATGGAGCATCGTATTTGAGATTGCCTATAGCATTCTGATCAGATGCAAGCTCCAGCTTCAAGTTTTGTTCAGCCTCAGAGGGCAGTTCAACAGCCAGTTAGAGGTCGTGGTTCGACTAGGGGTGGTAATAGTATGGGTAGAGAATAGAAAGCACGGGGAAAAGGTGCTAATCAGACTAAGGCGAGGCACTTTCGTTGGCTTATGCTACTCGACATCGTGAAGACAGAGATGCCACTGATGTGTTTTATGAGTACATTCTTTATTTATGATGTTCCTTACTTTGCACTAATAGAAATAAGGTCAACATATTCTTATGTAGCTAGCTCTATTTCTATAAACTTGAAGGTTTCAATTGAGAGCACTTCTGATGAGATTAGTGTATAAAGTCGGTTAGGTCAAATTGTTCGGGTGAATAGACTATATAGGAATGTACTGTTAGAGGTACAAATGGTTGTGTTTTCGGCTAATATGATGGAGTTGCCGTTTGGGGAATTTAATCTAATTTTGGGTATGGACTGGCTTGTGGAGCATCGAATCAGCTTAGATTGTACTTCTAAGAGGGTGGTTCTGAAATCTAAGGGGAATGTAGAAGTGATTATGATCGGCGAGCGTCGGGATTACTTATCCAATGTGATCTCCACTCTGCGACCGAAACACTAGTCCGAAAGGGATGTGAAGCATATTTGGCTTTTGTAAGTGATTCAATTTCTATGGACTCTTCTGTTGGGAAAATTCGTGTAACACCCCAAACCCGGCCCATTCAATATGACCGAATTTGAAATGCCACTGCAGAAAAACGTTTAAAAAATATTTGACTTAAAGGTGAAAACATGAAAATTTATTGTCTCTAATAAAACATTGTATAATTAAAGTTCCAAATAAAATTAAGTTGTTTAAAATAAAACATTTTCAAATAATAATATAATCGACAATCCAACTTTAAACATAATAAAAGTCCTTAAATATTTAAAGTGACCCTTATTACAATAAATAACCTTTCATAAATAAAATGTGTAAAACAAATAAAATATCTTCTGCATGGGCCACCTCGTATCCACTCCAACCCGGTCCAAGCTTTATGCATCACCTGAAAGGTTTGAGAAAAATTGGGTGAGTCAAACAGACTCAGTGCATAGTTATTTCACATGTCTCCACGTATGGGCTTGGCCCATATCCACACATCAATCACATATCAGATGATAAGGCATTATATCCACATAATTCCACATGTTGGGCTTGGCCCATATCCACCTTGATCCACATAATTAGTCATGCAAAATGCATAAATATGCAACATGAAGCCCAACCCAACTTAGAGTCCATCCGTTACTCCTACCTTAGCAGACTCCCTGCCCAAGGCCGTGGCTAATCCACCGATCACATACTGATCCACATATCTTACCTTGGCAGACTTGCTGCCCAAGGCCGTGGCTAAGCCACCGATCACATAGTGATCCACATATCTTACCTTGGCAGACTTGCTGCCCAAGGCCGTGGCTAAGCCACCGATCACATAATGATCCACATATCTGTATCCACGAGGTGACTCGAGGTTATCCTCAATCTACGGTGATGCACACAGCTATCATCCGCCGAGATGGGCACCTAGCCAACACCTCCCTTGATGGAGCACATAGCCACCATCAAGCGCCAATGTAGCACAAGGCTAACATCAGACCACGTACATAATGTACACCCTTTCCTTCGATAGTCACATCCCAAGTCCCATGCAAATAAGTGTATCATGACAACATATCACTTGAACAATAATGCATCACATGTCATCACATTTCATATATTCATCAATGATCATTTAATATCGTAAATTACTGACCTGAGTATTCGATCAGCCACCACGGGTATTCACAATCTTAGCCCTTAATTCGGTTACCATTAACATCATATCACATATACATAATTATAACACATACACACAATCAAGAGACAGTGCGATAACTACGCACCTTTTTGGCACAGTCGGCTAAATCCTGAAGACCCGATCTACCACACTAGATTTCCTTGTCCTACAAATGGCCAAACCACAACACTTTAATCAAGACCATTCGGCCAACATCATATCTTAATCCCAATAGCCTTAGGCTTTCTCAACCAACTTAAAGAATATTGAATCCTTACCACTTGACTTACCAACTTCGATTGCTAAAGGAATGAGGCTTAGATCGATTGCTTCCGAAGTCCCAAAGAGCCTATCTTCCAAAACCGATTGAAGGAAACCCAAGGATTATCTACCCTTATTGATATTCGGCCAAAACAACACCAAAAAAGAGTGGAAAGTTTGGGCAATATGGTTAAAAGGTGAAGGGATTTTCGGCTATGGTTTTGAAAAGAAGAAATCAATTGATTTGAGACTAAAAAGAAATGAAATTCGAGAGTAGAGAAGAGAATAAAAATAAGAGAGGGAGGATTCGGTTTAATCAACAATGGAAGAAAAGAAAAGAGAGTTTGGAGAAGAGAGAGGTTCGGCCAAAAGAAAGAAAAAGGAAATATGATTTTGAGCAAATACCAAAAGAAAGAAAAGAGAGAGAGATGGGAGAAAGAGTGCACTAAAATGCAAAATGTGTTTTCGATTTCAAAGGAGAAATGAGAGAAGAATTAGAATTTGGTTCAACACAAAAATGAGAGCTAAAATCCAAAGCAAATTTGCACAAAAATGCCTAGGTATATTCGGCCAAAGAAGGAGTTTTTGGAGAGAAAAAGAAACAAAAGCCAAAAGGTGCACAAATGCTCAAATTGGCCAACTATCCCCCCCAAACTTCCTATCAACATTCGGCCACCCCCTAGCCACACATGCCGTCCACATTCAAGCACTAAAGGCCTTGGAATAGTTTCCAAAACATCTCCCTTAAGCCTAGCCTTATGTCCCCCCCATCCTTCCATAACCTTAAGATTCCTTTCCCAAAGCACAAACTTTCCTAAACCAATATTCAACTTACCAAAAATTGAAAGTCAAACCTATCATAATTAGAATTTGACCGTCCATTAATGCTAGGATACATAAAACAAAAATAAAGTCTTCAAAATGCTAATCATGCTACTCGAACCTCTACCCTCAAACAAACTTTCATGCATCATAACCACCTTGCCACTAACTCCTCATGTGCTAAATTTAACACTTAAATTAACTTAAGTGTCAAGTTCACCTAATCCACTTCACTAATTTTTTTAATACTAAAAATTATTCTAGCCTCACTAATAAAATCAAGCATTCACAAGACTAAGCTAAACATACAAAATTCATACCCAAGCTAACACAAATAATAAAATAATACTCAAAATTTTCCTAAAGCCCAAGGCCCAATAGGCCCAATCCTATTAGGCCTAATTTCGGGATGTTACAGTTCTACCCTCCTTAAAAATAATTTCGTCCTCGAAATTACTTACTAACTAGTAGTCGTACATCCTATCTCGCCACACTACGCTCTTGCTGCGCACTCTGATCTTAATAAAACCAATATACTTTCTAGGTACAGTCTCCAAGTTCACACTCAAGGTTCTAGATGCTTCACTAGCGATGGTTCCGACACAGCCATTTAGCCTCTACCGCGTCCACGACGACCACGTCCCCTAGAACTCATATCTAGCGTCGCGATTTAATCTGACTTAAGAAATTTTATGCATTAGTACTTTTGTTCCACTTGTTTATGCGCGAACAATTTTATGAAAAGAATTTTCAGGAGTAGTTCTTTCGATCAATCCAAGTTTCTAGTTCCAGTTCACTATTCTAGCTTAGAGAATCACACATTCACATTCATTCACATCAATAATAACACATTCACTCATCCACAACATTTACCATGCTACTATGGGCATCCTTGTCCATTCCCAACCCAGGGGTAATTTCGTTATTTTTCCTACAAGGGTATTTTCATAATAAATCAGGGTCAATTTGAAAATCTTTACAAATCAAAGGCATTCCAAAATATACAAATCTCGAGGTTATTTTGAAAATTCTACCAAATCAATGGTATTGTGGAAATTTCGAAAATCGGGGTTATTTTGGTAATTTTAGAAGTCAGGGGCATTTTAGTAAATTTTCCCAAATCAGGGTATCTTGAGTTTTCACAAAATAGAGTTTTTGGATACTTTTGCAAAGTAAGAAAATCTTATTAAAATTGAGGATAGTATGGAAATTTTAGAAACCAAGGGCATTTTAGTAATTTTACCTCTAGGGTATTTAGGTAATTTTGTAAATCGGAATCATTTTGAAAAATTTTCAAGTCTAACATTTTATAAATCAGAGGGGTAATTTGGTAAATTTAAAACTAAGATCTTTATAAAACAGTATGGCTAGTCACTTTCGAGTTTAGTTATCGGGTTTAGCCCGTGAATAAGTCCTCTTGGTTAGGGTGAACCGTAGCTACGCACCAGTAGGATTCGAGTAAAGAGGAGGTGAGTCGCTAGGACTGCTTAAATACCAAGCTCTTACCGAATCCACTCCTAGACATGCGCACAATGGTTGCCACACCGTAACTCGGCGACTACTTCACAGGTTGTTTAATTAGGCACTTAAGTCTTATGCAATTCTATTTGGAGTAGACTAGTCCTAGGGTTCAATAGCTCCTAGTTCACTAATCTACGAGCCTAAATATGCCCACATACAACATATAAATAATTCACACAACAATTAGAGGTACTTACCTTGTGGACTTCGGGTCGGAGATACAGGTGCCATGCCAGAATAAACCTGAAAAATTTATGAAAGCCCAAATCTTTGAAAAGCCAATCTAAAAAAATGTTTTTGGCCCAAAACCCTCAAAGCCGAGTTTTGAACCGGGCTCTGATACCAAATTGTAACACCCCAAACCCGGCCCATTCAATACGACCGAATTTGAAATGCCACTGCGGAAAAACGTTTAAAAAATATTTGACTTAAAGGTGAAAACATGAAAATTTATTGGCTCTAATAAAACATTGTATAATTAAAGTTCCAAATAAAATTAAGTTGTTTAAAATAAAACATTTTCAAATAATAATATATCGACAAGCCAACTTTAAACATAATAAAAGTCCTTAAATGGCCCATTCAATAACCTTTCAATTTGAAATGCCACTGCGGAAAAACGTTTAAAAAATATTTGACTTAAAGGAAAACATGAAAATTTATTGGCTCTAATAAAACATTGTATAATTAAAGTTCCAAATAAAATTAAGTTGTTTAAAATAAAACATTTTCAAAAATAATATATCGACATCCAACTTTAAACATAATAAAAGTCCTTAAATATTTAAAGTGACCCTTATTACAATAAATACCTTTCATAAATAAAATGTGTTATTTCACATGTCTCCACTTATGGGCTTGGCCCATATCCACACATCAATCACATATCAGATGATAAGGCATTATATCCACATAATTCCACATGTTGGGCTTGGCCCATATCCACCTTGATCCATATAATTAGTCATGCAAAATGCATAAATATGCAACATGAAGCCCAACCCAACCTAGAGTCCATCCGTTACTCCTACCTTAGCAGACTCCCTGCCTAAGGCCGTGGCTAATCCACCGATCACATAGTGATCCACATATCTTACCTTGGCAGACTTGTTGCCCAAGGCCGTGGCGAAGCCACCGATCACATGGTGATCCACATATCTTACCTTGGCAGACTTGCTGCCCAAGGCCGTGGCTAAGCCACCGATCATATAGTGATCCACATATCTGTATCCACGAGGTGACTCGAGGTCATCCTCAATCTACGGTGATGCACACAGCTATCATCCACCGAGATGGGCACCTAGCCAACACCTCCCTTGATGGAGCACATAGCCACCATCAAGCGCCAATGTAGCACAAGGCTAACATCAGACCACGTACATAATGTACACCCTTTCCTTCGATAGTCACATCCCAAGTCCCATGCAAATATGTGTATCATGACAACATATCACTTGAACAATAATGCATCACATGTCATTACATTTCATATATTCATCAATGATCATTTAATATCGTAAATCACTGACCTGAGTACTCGATCAGCCACCACGGGTATTCACAATCTTAGCCCTTAATTCGGCTACCATTAACATCATATCACATATACATAATTATAACACATACACACAATCAAGAGACAGTGCGATAACTACGCACCTTTTTGGCACAGCCGGCTAAATCCTGAAGACCCGATCTACCACACTAGATTTCCTTGTCCTACAAACGGCCAAACCACAACACTTTAATCAAGACCATTCGGCCAACATCATATCTTAAACCCAATAGCCTTAGGCTTTCTCAACCAACTTAAAGAATATTGAATCCTTACCACTTGACTTACCAACTTCGATTGTTAAAGGAATAGGGCTTAGATCGATTGCTTCCGAAGTCCCAAAGAGCCTATCTTCCAAAACCGATTGAAGGAAACCCAAGGATTATCTACCCTTATTGATATTCGGCCAAAACAACACCAAAAGAGAGTGGAAAGTTTGGGCAATATGGTTAAAAGGTGAAGGGATTTCGGCTATGGTTTTGAAAAGAAGAAATCAATTGATTTGAGACTAAAAGAAATGAAATTCGAGAGTAGAGAAGAGAATAAAAATAAGAGAGGGAGGATTCGGTTTAATCAACAATGGAAGAAAAGAAAAGAGAGTTTGGATAAGAGAGAGGTTCGGCCAAAAGAAAGAAAAAGGAAATATGATTTTGAGCAAATACCAAAAGAAAGAAAAGAGAGAGAGATGGGAGAAAGAGTGTACTAAAATGCAAAATGTGTTTTCGGTTTCAAAGGAGAAATGAGAGAAGAATTAGAATTTGGTTCAACACAAAAATGAGAGCTAAAATCCAAAGCAAATTTGCACAAAAATGCCTAGGTATATTCGGCCAAAGAGGGAGTTTTTGGAGAGAAAAAGAAACAAAAGCCAAAAGGTGCACAAATGCTCAAATTGGCCAACTATCCCTCCCCAAACTTCCTATCAACATTCGGCCACCCTCTAGCCACACATGCCGTCCACATTCAAGCACTAAAGGCCTTGGAATAGTTTCCAAAACATCTCCCTTAAGCCTAGCCTTATGTCCCCCCCATCCTTCCATAACCTTAAGATTCCTTTCCCAAAGTACAAACTTTCCTAAACCAATATTCAACTTACCAAAAATTGAAAGTCCAACATATCATAATTAGAATTTGACCGTCCATTAATGCTAGGATACATAAAACAAAAATAAAGTCTTCAAAATACTAATCATGCTACTCGAACCTCTACCCTCAAACAAACCTTCATGCATCATAACCACCTTGCCACTAACTCCTCATGTGCTAAATTTAACACTTAAATTAACTTAAGTGTCAAGTTCACCTAATCCACTTCACTAATTTTTTAATACTAAAAATTATTCTAGCCTCACTAATAAAATCAAGCATTCACAAGACTAAGCTAAACACACAAAATTCATACCCAAGCTAACACAAATAATAAAATAATACTCAAAATTTTCCTAAAGCCCAAGGCCCAATCGGCCCAATCCTATTAGGCACAATTTCGGGATGTTACAATTCGAATAGTTAAGGAATTTTTAGATATTTTCCTTGAGGAATTACCGGGTTTACTTCTGAATCGGGAAATAGAGTTTGGTATTGAGCTTCTACCAGGTACAGCTACGGTGTCTATCGCTCCTTATTGTATGGCACTGAATGAGCTTATGGAGCTAAAGGCTCAACTTTAGGAGCTCTAAAATCATGGGTTCATCCATCCTAATGTGTCTCCATGGGGGCACCGATTTTGTTTGTAAAGAAAAAGGATGGTACCATGAGAATGTGCATTGATTACCGTCAGTTATACAAGTTGACAGTGAAGAAAAAATACCTACTTCCAATGATCGACGACTTGTTTGATCAGTTTCATGGGGCTTCTGTATTTTCTAAGGTAGATCTCTGTTTTGGGTATCATCAGCTTAAGGTTAAGGAGGTTGATATTCATAAGACTGCCTTTAGGACTCATTTTGGGCACCACAAGTTCCTAGTCATGCCCTTTGGTTTGACGAATACTCTGGCTACATTTATGGATCTGATGAATCAGGTTTTCTAATCCTATTTGGATTATTTTGTTTTTGTCTTCATCGACGACATTTTGGTATACTCTAAGACTGAATTTGACCATGATGAGCATATTAGAGTAGTCCTTCAGATACTTCGTAAGAAATGAATCTACGTTAAGTTGAGCAAGAGTGAATTCTGGTTAAGGAAGTAACGTTTCTGGGGCATGTGGTTTCTGCGGAGGGGATCTGAGTTAATCCTAGAAAGATCAAGGTTGTACTTGACTGGAAATAGCTTAGGAGTGTTTCTGAGATCCACAATTTTCTGGGTTTTGCAGGACATTATCAGAAGTTTGTCGAGGGTTTCTCTTTATTGCAGCTCCTCTGACTAATCTATTGCGTAAGAATTTTGACTTAAGCTTGTTCTGATACGGCCTGAATATGGTAAATAGTTTGCGGTATATAGTGATGCGTCGCATGTAAGTTTAGGATGTGTTCTGATGCAAGATGGTAAGGTTGTGGCTTACGCATCCCGACAGCTTAAGTCACACAAAGGGAATCATCCGATGCACGATCTTGAGTTAGCTGTTGGGATATTTCCCTTAAAGATTTGGAGGCACTATTTATATGGTGAGAGGTGTATCATCTAGACCGATCACAAGAGCTTCAAGTATCTCCTTACCCAAAAGGAGTTGAACCTTAGGTAGCTTAGATGGATTGAATTGATCAAGGATTACAACTGCACTATAGAGTATCATCCTGGTAAGGCCAATGTGGTGGCTGATGCACTTAATCATAGAGCAATTTGAGATTTGAGGGCGATGTTTGCTCGCCTAAGTCTGTTTGATGATGGGAGTCTACTAGCCGAGTTACAAGTTAAGTCAACTTGGATTGATCAGATTCAGGATAAACAGTTAGGGGATGATTCTCTAGTTCTACGTTTTCGTCAGGTAGGGTCTGATTTTGGGTTGAATAGTGATGGGGTTTTGTGTTTTCGAGAACGAGTTTGTATACTGAATGACTCTAATTTGAGACAGCCTATTCTGAGGGAAGCACATAGTAGCTCATATGCTCTACATCCTGGTAGAAATAAGATGTATCAGGATCTTTGTGAACTATATTGGTGGTCGGGTTGGAAATGAGAAGTAATAGGTTTTATTTCTTGCTGTTTGACGTGTCAGCAAGTTAAGGCTAAGCATCAGTTATCTTGGGATTTGCTTCAACCTGTTAAGATTCCTATGTAGAAATGGGAACATGTGACTATGAACTTCGTTAGTGGGTTGCCCTTAATACCTATTAAGAAGGATTTTGTATGGATCATTTTGGATTAATTGACCAAGTCTACCCACTTCATTCATGTTCGGATAGATTATTCTATTAAGAAGTTGGCCAAGCTATACATTTCTTAGATTGTGAGACCTTATAGGGTACCGAGTTCGATTATTTTAGATAGAGATCCTTGCTTTACTTCTCGACTTTGGAGGAAGCTCCAAGAGGCTTTGGATTCGAGATTGGATTTCAGTACTACATTCCATCCTCAGACAGATGGTCAATCTGAGAGGGTAATTCAAATACTGAAGGATATGCTTCGGAGTTATGTGATCGATTTTCGAGGTAGTTGAGAGAATTTTCTACCATTAGCCAAGTTCGCCTACAATAACAGTTTCCAATCCAGTATTCAGATGGCACCTTATGAGGCTCTATATGGTCGTAAGAGTTGTACTCTGTTGTCTTTGACTGAGTTGGGTGAGCGATGGGTTTTGGGTCCTAAGTTGGTTTCTAAGACTGAAGACAAAGTCAGACTAATTCAGGATCGTCTTAAGGCGGCTTCTGATAGGCAGAATTCTTACGCAGATTTGAAAAGGAGGGACATCAAGTATTTCATGGGTGGTTTCATGTTTCTTAATCTATCTCTGTGGAAAAGGGTTCTACAGTTTGGACATAAGGGCAAGTTGAGCCCTAGGTTCATTGCGCCGTATCGAATTTTGAAGCGTGTGAGACCATTTGCTTATTAGTTAGAGCTACCTCCAGAGTTAGACCATATTCATGATATGTTTCAGGTCTTCACGTTAAGGAGATTGATGATATTGAGGTTAGACCAGATTTGACTTTTGAGAAGGAGCCGATTCAAATTCTGGAACGAGACATTAAAGTTTTAAAGAGGAAATCTATTTCGTTAGTGAAGGTTTTGTGGTGGAATCATGGCACTGAGGAAGCCACGTGGGAACTTGAGAACTCGATCCGTTAATAGTATTCTCATATGTTTGAATCAGGTAAATTTTGAGGTCGAAATTTGTTTTAGGGGGAAGAGTTGTAACTCCCTGATTTATTAAATCCTATTGTTACTAATTCTATCATAAATGAGTATCTGCTTTAGTGGTTAAGTGATATGGGTGTGTGTTTGAGGCCTTGGGTTCAAGCCTCACTTTTGAAAATTTTGTTATTTTTTGTTCCTAGCCTTACCCATAGTTTCTTAACTTAAATTATATTGTTGGTCAACTCATATCAGAATGAGCTTGCTGGTTCAAGTGGTAAGATGTTAGCTTGCCTTGGGATCTTGTGTTCAATCCCCTGTATGAGCGAAAGGTGTTAATTTTTGCTTCTGTGAGTGTGTGCCGGTTGTGTGGTAGAGATTCCATGGGAGAAAGTCTATGGTAGTTGGATGAGAGTTAGTGGGTTGGTTTTGGTGGGATTTGATAGTTAATGGGAAGTTGAGATATTATTTTAAATTTTATTTGCTTTTAGTTTTTTTTAATTTGTTCTTTTTCCCAAAACTCCTCTTTCTTGCATTTCCTATTTGTTTTCATGCCAGTTCTTTTTTCTTCATCGTCTTCTTTTTTTCTCTCTTGATTGTTCTTCGTTCTTGCTATCTCCTTCAATTGGTGGTGATTCTTGTCTCGGTTGGATTTCAATTGTACTATTGCGTGGTGTTGGGGGTCTTCTTTGTCCCTTTTGCAATTTGATTTTTCGGGTAGTTGGTTGTAAGTATTCGTAAGTAAGGGTTTGCTGTGGTTTTGGAAGGAATCTTTGTTCATGTCTTAGTATTCAGTTTGAAGTATAAGTTGATTTTGTGTATCGTTTTGCTAGGTGATATTTAAGAAATCAGAGACTCTCTTATTGCGAAGTAGAGTTTAGGGCCTGCCGTGGACGTGGGTAAGTATTTGAAGCGATTGTGAGTGCAATCTTTTAGTTGAAATTATTTATGGTTGCATTGTAGTCGAGTGGTGACTCGATAGGAATTGAGGAATTAATATTTATTTTGGGCATTTTATTGGCAAATTTTAGGTTCTGGTTATCTTGTGGAAGTGTTTGCATCAAAATCGAGCCAGGTGTGTAACAAGAAACTCAAAAAATGCCAATCAGAAAAAGCTGAAATTTAGGCCTTTCGATGCCACACGGCCGTGTGCTTGGCTGTATAGTAGGCCGTGTGCGACACACGAGCGTGTGATAGGTCGTGTGTGCCACACGGGTTAGGCCATTTTGAGCCTTGTGGGCCACATAGGCTAGGCCATTTTTGGGCATGTTGGCCCAAATTTCAGAATTTTTCCCTAGGGTTGTACATGTCATCCTGATTGACTGTGGGCCTTCCGTAGGGCTGATATATGTGGTATAAGCTGTAAAGCATGAAATCTGCTACTCTATGAGATTGAAATTGACGTAAATAACTGTAACACCCCAAACTCGACCTAGACGTTATGGCTAAATCCGGGAGTGTCACGAAGAAGGGTTTTGAAGCCGATGATAATTCGATAAAACATCCAAGTTTAATAAAGCGTATTCATTTCTATATTTATTACTGGCCATTACATGTTGTCCTTTAAGGTTAACCAAATAATTTTGCAGCGGAAGTTTGAAAAACAGTTTAAATCAAAACAACGCTCGTGTTTTTAAAAATAACATTTGTTTGCGTAAAAACGATATTTTGTCGAATCGTCGCAGTTTAAAAATCATAACGCATCCAAACCAAAAATTTAAACCAAACAGCCCAAAACGTCCGGAGAGTCCAAAAATTACAAAACTCACATGAAAATCAGAATTTGAGTAAAAACCATTAAGTTATAATAATGAAAACAATTTCCCATTAAGTGGCCACTACTGAGCTTCAGTCGCACCAATCCGCTATGTCTGTGGATTACCTGAACAGAATAATATGTAGTCTAGCTGCCAGAATATAGGCGAAAGGTCGATGTACATATCACTTCCTCCACATATGCAAAACCCCACCCCAAACACATACAGAATACAGATGCAACCATAACAGAATAAACATGCTTAACATGCCCGTATACAGATATATACATACCTAATAGTACAACCAGGATACACAATAGTTTCCTACTTAAATCAAACTATCAGATCACATGAAATAGGGTTTGGTTAGCCCTTACCAACCCTATGGTAGGCCCACAGTCGATCGGAACGACCTGTACGACCATAGAGAAATTTTCAAAATTTTGGGCCCACACACCCGTGTGGCCCACACAGCCTGGCCTAAAACACACACGCCCGTGTGGCATGCCCTTGTGGGCCCACACGGCCAACCTAGCCTAGCCCGTATGGCCTATACGGCCATACTCACACTGCCATACGATCATGTCTTGCGCACGGCCACACCTACGACATTCACACGGCCGTGTCTTGCACATGGCCAGGCACACGCCCGTGTGGCGTCGACAATGCTCTTTTTCGACTTTCGCCGAACTTTAATTTTTCGTTTTTAGGGTACACACCTGATACGATTCTGATGCAAAAGCAATCCCGAGCCTGCCAGAACCTAAAGGCAGCATTCCAAAGACCTATTAGCAACCAATTTACGATTTCAACATAACTAAACCGAGCAAAGTTCAAAAACTTACCACCGCAAAAATGACCACATAGACAAATTAAACCGTTAGAGAAAAAATTACCGCTTCACCGTCTTTTCCTACACAACAATTCGCAGAGATTAGATTCCCTACAATCATCGTTATGCTACAACGACGAGAATGAATCGAAAAGCTTACCGAAACAGCGCAAAAAATAGAAGAAGTGTGAACAGATTTGAAGGGAAACAAAAAAAAAGAAACAAAGAAGTAGACGATGGACAGAAAAGATGAAAACAACAGAACCCAGGAGGAAAAACAGAAACTGATGTCAAAAATTTGTAGGAGAGGGAGAAAAAAATTAATTTGATACTATCCAAACTTCTCACTAACAACCCCATCCCATAAAATCCTCCTCACTAACCACATCCAACAACTTCAGTCACCCAACTCCATCGAACCTTGACTTCATCCAAAGTAGGTAAAAAGACGTGGCCATAGACGTGTGGCAACAGGACAAAATTTTTCCCAAAACACGGGCTGCATCTCTATTTAAATCCCCTTCTTATTTTCTCTTTTCCAGACGCCTTTCTTCTTTCATTTTCCATTATTTATTTTTATTTTTATTTTTATTTTTTATTTTTCTTTATTATTTTCTTCTTATTCTTCGTACCATTTAGTTTTAGCTTAGGATACAATAACATCATGCCGGTTGCTTCGAGGATTCAAATTCAAACGGTTCGAGGCACTTCCCCATGTTCACCTTCAATCTTATCTGGTTTCTTTTCATTGACTTCATCCAAAATTCAGGAAGTTTCACTTCTCCCCCCATCTTATGATTTTATGATTATTCTGATATTATCTATCTTTGTACATTGAGGGCAATGTACATCTTAAGTGTGGGGGGGTTAACTATAGTGTTATTTGAAAATCTCTGAATTATGCCTTGTTCTAAAGTAAGTTTCTCATATTATGATTAGAATGAAATTTCCCTGATTTGATATGTTTTGGATTAAGTCATTGATAATTATGCATTGATGATTAAATTTGAAGGATACTAGAGAATCAAGCTTGATAAGTCTATTTTTTAGAATTAAAATTTTTTTTAGGTTGTCTACCTGAATCTAATTATTACCTTAAAGTTTGAAATTTACGAGGTTGATATCAAATACCCATAATTTTTGTGAGATTTTGAGCCTTATAGAGCATATATTCTTTTTCTTGCTCACTTTATTGATTATGAGTGTGTCAACATTGACTTTTTATTCTAGAACTTGCATCGATTATACTTGTCGAGACCACACCTTTGATTTGATATACAGAGATGATAAAGGCACCTAGGTTTTAACTCACTCACTCCACTAAAAGCCTACCTTCACAATTAACCCCTAGTGAACCCCGTTTAATCCTAACAACCTTTTTTATTGACTCGCCTACTAATATTAACTCAAAACCCTTTGTATTTGTTATCACCATTCCTTGACTACCCTTTCTATCAAGATTTGATTTGATCGGTTGCCTAATTATTTTATTTCAGTAGTTGAATTCATCTTTTATTATGTAATTTGACTTGTTCTTAAAAAAATCAAATTATATTTATTATTAGTTGTGTGATTGAATGAGTTTATACGTTTGAATGCCAATTATTGAAGAATAAAGCTCATATTAGAGTATTATTAGTATGACAAGTTTTCACTTGATGTAATTATTCATTATTAGTTCGTTGTTTCTAGCTAGGTAATTTGTCAAGTCAATCTCGATTCTAACCCTCTAATTCAGCCTTTATCCACACCTTTAACCTAAGCCCCGTTACAACCCTTTTAAAAACCTTTTGATCTGTGTATCATCTCATTTTACAGTGGTGAAGATTTGATTTTTAGGCAAGCCTATGGGATTAACTTTTCATGTTCAACTTCTGAGTGCTTAATTTTGAACCTTAAACACTTTTGAGTGATTTGAGTGAATCTTTAGTGAGGATGTCAACTCTTTAGTAAGGGGAAACACCTAACGTTTTCGGGCTATAAATGTATGACTTTGATTGTTTGAATCTTTAGGACCCTTTTACTTAAATTATCAATGTATGAATTATCTTTGAATTATGATGAAACATTATTGATGAATATTATGAATCGAGGAAGTTTGTTTTAATGGTGACTTAAGAATTTTGCTTGAGGACAAGCAAAAGCTTAAGTGTGAGGGTATTTGATAAACCGTAAAAGCAACATATTTTAAGCCCACATTTAGCACGTTTTTGGATTATTTAAGCCTTGAATTGTGTAATTTGGTGCTCTTAATCTTTTGTTTTCATGTTTTATACTCAGGAGAGCACTGGATGATGAAAAGAATGGAAAACGAGCCCAAAATGGAGTAAATGGGTCATATCACGAAATCAACACGGCCTGGGCCCAAGACCACACGGCCGTGCCTCATAAACAGTCTCGAACACGGCTTAGCCACGATTCACACGGGCGTGTGCCATGGGCGTGTCCCTGCCATGGGAAAGAAGAATTTCACTCGAAATAGGATACTTGGAGGCAAAGAAACACATTCCAAAGCCTATTCAAACACCCTAGTAGGAATTCTACTTGAATTAGGATACTTAGGGGCCAAGTAAGGCATCTCAAATTCTATATAAACACCCAAGGGGGCAACTTGAAGAGGAGTTTGGCAGAAGCCTTCTGCCAGGGCTTTTGTCGGGGGAACCCAAGGCTTTAGTCAGGGGGCGTCCAGCTAGGCCAAAGAGGGCAGATTTGTGGGGATTTACTCGAAGATAGCCAGTTGATTCATCTCAAGAAGCCGGAATCATACTTAAGATGGAGGATCTCTCCTTCAATTCCTTCAGGGGGTTTTAGGGATTTCTTATGTTTTGTTTTATCTTTTCTTCTGAGATGTTTTCTTTTATTGTTATGAACTAAACCCTCAGATACCTGAGGGGGATGAAACCTAAGATGAATCTTGTTATCATTTGCTGAACTATATGATAAATATTTGACTTGTTCTTAATTATGTGTTCTTAATTCTTGTGTTGATATTTCTGGGATATTAATTCAAGTATGATGTGCTTAGGTGGAGGAGCAAAAGTCTCTGCTTAAGAGTAGATATAGCATAATTAAGCGGAGTTGATCGCACGCCTAGAGATAGGGTGACGATATTTTGCAGGATTAGGGTGAAACCTAATATGGGAGTTCATAGATCGAGTTAATGCAATTCTAGGGGTTTTAATTAGAAAGAGATTTCAATTAATCAACCTAGGGTTAGACGTTAGTCACCTCGAGAGAGGGATTAATATACGTTAGGGAATCCTACGAATCAAGTCAAATGAATAAATCGTCTGGTTCAGGTTAGGTAACAAGTGAAGTCTAGGTGGATTCTTCCTTGGGTATCGTCTTAATCAATTGGTTTTTCCTCAAAGTTATTTTCCCCAATTCATTCTCTTTGTCTTTGCATCTTTAGAATAGTTGATTAGTTAATTATAAATTAGATAAACAATTCTCTTAATTCTTAGGCTAGATAATAAAAAGAGAGTTAGTATTAGTACTTTTAGTTTCTTTGGGTTCGACAATCCGATCTTGCCTTAACTATACTATTGTTCGATAGGTGCGCTTGCCTCAAATCGTTGTCATAATTAGTTTCCAGGTTCGATCATTCTTTACATAAATTTTAAGACTTTGACATCGCATAAAACAACGATCAAAACTCTAACAGACAATCGGAACAAAAATTATCAGATTCATTCACGCAAGGATTCGAACACAAAACCTCCAGCAAGCTAACTCCTTACCACTCAAACAAGCAGGCTCATTATGATATGAATTTACAAAAAATAATACATAAGCCTACTCAGGAGGAATAAGGCTAGGATAAAAAAAATAACAGAATTTGCCAAAAGTAGGACTTGAACCAAATACCTTAATCACACACTCAAATCACTGAACCACTGAAGCAGATACTTATTTATGTCAGGATTTATAGAAATAGAAATAAATTATTCAGGGCGTTACAATAACATCTAGATGAGTATTGTGTAATATGATATGTATGATATGTTTTGTTATGTATGAGCATGTTTAGTATTTGTTATACAAGCATGCATGTGATATACGTTCTGTTATCTGTTATTCTACTATATTTGATATTCTATCTGTATCTGGCTATAGGGCGGGTGTATTATGAGGAGGAACTATTCTGTGTGAGGCGATATCCTGCCAATATATTGCCAGCAATGCTTCGATTATTCTGAAAAGTGTCGTATGAACATTATGCGGTGTGTAGGGCTGAGTGGGTGTTTTACACCCCATGTAGTGTGTTGGGATGGTTGGAGTTGGTGTGTAAAGGAAGGGGGTAGGGTTATGCATATATGTATCTATACGATTCTGCTATAATTCTGATTCTGGAAAACATTTACATCTATACCTGTTCTGCCATGAGATTGAATCTGAATTTATGTTTGGGTATGCATTACACACTGAGTTATTAAAACTCACTCTCTATCTGTCTGAAATTTTTAAGTAACCCTCAGACTTAGGCGGGTCGGTGCAATGAGATCTCGGTTGTGTCCATGGTGCCATAAAACTATTTTTTTACTTTACTTTGGCTTACTTAAATTTTGGTTTTAAGAGTTTTGTATAATTTGGACTCTTCAAAATTTTGAGACTATTTTTGGTTTCGGATTTTTATTTTGGTTTTCTAGCATAATGACTGATAAAACGATTTTATGAAAGCAACAATTTTTCTGAAAATAACGGTTTTCAAGGAAACAATTCGATTTACCAAAATATAACGTTTTAAGAATTTCCGCTGTGAAATATCTGATTTAATTAAAAGACGTAAATGAACGATGATTTTAAATTAAATAAGTATATCAACAAGTTTTCCAAACAAATCGAGCTTACTAAGTAACAACGATTTTCGATGATTTCAGATAAAAAAGAAGTTGGATTTATAACTTTTCTTTGTAACATTCACAGATTCTATAACATCTTGATTTTAGGCCTAGTCGGAACAGTGGTTGTGGGACCACAAATCTGACATCGAAAAATTTATTTTATTATTATTTTTATGTCTACAGTATGATACTAAAGTTGTGTGAAATTTTCGTAAAGAAATTTTCTCATTTGATTGCTCAATTTGATAAAAAGGACTAAATCGCGTAAGGTGAAAAACTTGAGGTCTAATTGATAAAGGCGTTAAATAGCTATATAATTGAAATGTATGAGCACTTTCATGGTAATTATACCAATAGAAAAGTGAGGAGAAAAAGATGGACATGTAGTAGGTGGATTTGGTGAAGCTATTAAAAGGTTATATTGGTAAATAAGTTAATAGGTGTAATACGACAAAATAGCAAAAAGCTACCATCTTTTTTATTTCTCTTCCTTCTCCACCGATTCTTATCCAAGGAAATGGCCATGGAAGCTTGAAAATTTCTGCAACTTCTAACTCTCACAAGTAAGTGATTTTGATGGTCATTTTTTATGGTCATTTTTGTATTTTTGGAACCCTTGTAGCTAATCTAGCTAATGAGGGGACTATTTTGCAAAATGGTTGAAAGTATAGGGTTTTTCCATGAGAATATTGATGTTTTTTGCTGCATCTTTATGGAAGAAAATGAATCTTGGTTGTTAAATAAACAACTTTTGTTAAGTGATTTTCATGAAAACACCTAAAAGGACTAGTTTGTAAAAAGTTGAAAAATGTATGAAAATGTGTGAATGAATGCAAATTGTGGACTGCTATAGTTATGAAAATGGTTTGGCTAGGCCTAAAATACAAGGAAATTGAATAAAAATCATTTTACGAGCCTAGGGGCAAAAGAGTAAATATGACAAAGTTTAGGGGCAAAAATGTATTTTTACCATAATATGATTTTTGGACTGAATTGAATAGTATAATAACTTAATAAGTAAAATGTGATATTTTAGATAAAAAAAAAAACAAGTTTTGGACTTAGAACGGGGGAAAGACGGATATTAGACGACTCAGTCCCTTTCGCCATTTTAAGTTGAGGTAAGTTCGTATGTTAAAAAGCATTAAATTTTATATGTTTAAATGCTTAACCGATATCATGTGTTATTTCATATGTTATTATTGGATCATGAATAATATAAAAATTACGAGATTGTATTGAAAGATCAAATTAAGAGAAATGTTGTAACATCCCAAAATTGGGCCTAGGAGAATTGAGCCCAATGGGCCTTAGGCATAGTAGCGTTTAAATTTTTGGAGAACAAGAGATCGGCTTAAATGCTAGTTAGACCCATTGGATAAGTGATTTTGGAAGGTTAGAGGGCTTCTATGAAGTCCCGGGATCAAATATTGGCTTTGGGGAAATTTTGGTTTTAGGTGAAAAAAAACCTGGAAGTTGGCAGATATGCCTTAAGAATAAAATATGGAGAAAATAACACAAAAGGAGTGTGTGGTGTAGTGGCAAAGTGACGCCACTTAGGGGACAAGGGAGTGACGCCACAAGGGAAGGAAGGAGGTCCAAGGTTCAAGTCTTGGCTTTTGCATTTTGGTTTCTTTTTGCTTGGACCTTAGAATTTGGCCCATAGTTTATATTTAGTTGCGCATGGTTTAAGACACAAGAGGAGCTTGTGGCCAAGTGGTTAGCGGCGTGGATTATGTTGCAAGGGAGCCTGGGTTCGAATCTCATGAGAAGCAAGGGAGTATTTATTTTGCGGATTGGACGACAAGAGTTTCAGTTGAATTTAAACTCTACTGACGAAGGGATCCCACATCGGAAAGACACAAAGAAGGAAGGTAAAGAGCTAGCTATATAAGGAGCATCCTAGGAGGAGAGTAAACACATCTTGGAGGGCGTTTGGGCACAAGAGTGGTCGGAGCGCGGATTAGCCCCAGAGTCCTATCAGGTGTGTAACTCTCTCTACTCTAGCTGTAGAGCGGCAAATGCCGAAATGCCGGTTACACGGCATTAGTAGCCACACGAGCGTGCGAGCGCATGTGTGGGGCTTCGACGCGATAGTTGAGGCCATCAGTAGTATTCTCGTGGGTTGGGGCTGCTTGGGCCTCGATGGGCCGAAGTGGGCCCAATGGGCCTGTGGGCCCATATGAGTAAATTGCATGATTGGTTAGTATATGTTGAACTAGACTAGGTGAAAGTTATATACGTGGCTAGATTCGTGTTAGGTGGGCCACACGAGCGTGTGGGCCCGGATGGGCCGAAATTGGGTTTTAGGCCCAATCGTCCGGTACAACCGGAAATGGTAGCTGAGTCGCTAGTGGTGACATTAGGCCTTCGAAAAGGCCATTTTAGTTGTGAATTTACGAAAATACCCTTAGTAGGTAAAATTACGATTATACCCTTAGAGGTTGATTAGCATGATTATGTTGTTTAGTTTTGGCCGATTGTAGGGGAAGGCTTGATCTCGCATATCTCGGGTTGTGGCTAGTGCTCGAAAAGTGTTAAGGAAGGGGGATCTAGTGCGTTACATCTTGATCTACGGGATTTGATAGTCGCATTAGTAACCAGGTGTGTAAACTAACACACTTCTTGCTTTGTATATGTTTGATAAACTGATTGATTGGTAAAACCGAAACAGTATGGTTGAGTGATATGATACCCTATGGGGTATGTGCACGGATTCAGGTAAGTCCGTTTCATTATGAGTACTGTTATTGATACATGATGTCATGATTTATGATGTATGTGCTATGAGATGCAACGTTAAACATGTTTGCATGATTTTGAATACTATACATGAGTTGGTATGATGATGGGTGATATGAGAGGAGGGGGCAGTGATATTTTGTGCTGACGAGCACCAGTGTTTTGGTAACACACTTTGTGACTTTGGGTCACCAGAGGTTTGGCACCTCCAGAGGTTTGGTACCTCAGCGTCTCGTCCCTGTGGTTAACACCACCGTGGGTTGGCCCCACTTGTGAGATACGGGATTGACGCCAGTGATTTGGTATCACACGATGGGTTGGCCCCATCACTCGATTATTGTGACTACGATCACCAGTGGTTTGGTACCACATTTGTGTCTTTGGGACACCAGAGGTTTGGCACCTCATTGCGACTCGTCCCTGTGGTTAACACCACCGTGGGTTGGCCCCACTTGAGATATGGGATCGTCTGCTAGTGATTTGGTATCACACGATGGGTTGGCCCCATCATTGGATTCGTGACTTCGGTCACCAGTGCTTTGGTAGCACATTGTGTCTTTGGGACACCAGTGGTTTGGTACCACATTGACGGATATTGTGTCTTTGGGACACCAGTGTTTTGGTAACACATTGTGACTATATGTCACCAGTGGTTTGGCACCACCAGTGGTTTGGTACCACATGGGGTAGAAAAGGTGAATGGATGGTTAGGAGTGGGTGCATATTAATTGGATGCATGATGATTATGTTATGTTTGCATATGATGTTTTGCTAATCCGGGAAAAAGGGTTGCACACTGAGTCTTGGTGACTCACCTTTTTCCTTTAACCATTTCAGGTATTGCATAAAGCTGGACCGGGATCGGAGAGGACAAGGTGGCCCATGCCGAAGATGATGATTTAATATTTTATGCTTGGTTTTGATATAAGTACTTTATTTGAATTATTGGGTTGTAATAAAGGCCATTTTATTATTTTGGTATTACTTTAACCATGGTTTATCTGAATTGGATTTCTATGTGAAAATGGTTTTAATTCCAGTACCTTATTTATAAAAGTATGTTTAATAAAGTATTTTCAGACAATTTGTAACTTCTAAAGTTTGCATATTGCTTTAAATGAACATGGTTTTCAAAAATTGAATTCTTTCATGCTTTATGCTAAGTTAATAAAGATTTTCATCCGACTTTCCCCAGTGACATAACCAGATTCGGTCGTAGCGAATGGGCCGGGTTTGGGGATGTTACAGTTTGGTATCAGAGCCCGGTTCAAAACTCGGCTTTGAGGGTTTTGGGCCCGAAACAGTTTTCAAAATGGGCTTTTCGAAATGTGGGCTTTTATAAAAAGTTTTCAGGTTATTCTGGCATGGCACCTGTGTCTCCGGCCCGAAGTCCACCAGGTAAGTACTTCTAGCTCTTGAAGTGTTTTATTTGTATGATTTTATTATGGGCTTTTATGGGAACGTAGATTAGTGAACTAGGATCTGTTGAACCCTAGGACTAGTCTACTCAAACACATGCATAAGACTTAAGGCTACTAAACAAACCTGTGAAGTAAGTCACCGAGTTAAGGTGTGGCAACCACTGTACGCATGTTGAGGATTGGTATTCAGTAAGAGCTTGGTATTTAAGCAGTCCTAGCGACTCACCTCCTCTTTACTCGAATCCTACCTGGTGCGTAGCTACGGTTCACCTTAACCAAGAAGACTTGTTCATAGGCTAAACCAAGTATTAAAACCCGAAAGGGATTAGCCTTACTGTTTTAAAACCCTTAGTTTTAAAACTTTCAAACTTACCCCTTTGGTTTGTAAACCTTAAATCTGATTTTGAAAGACGTTTTCTCGATTTACCAAAATTTCCAAAATGCCCCTAGTGGCAAAATTACTAAAATGCCCCTGACTTTCAAGATTTCCGGTTTAACTCCAATTTTAATAAAATTTCCCTACTTTGCAAAAGTATACAAAAACGCTATTTTCAAGATACCCTGATTTGAAAATTTACAAAATTACCCCTGATGAACAAAATTACCAAAATGCCCTTGGTTTCTAAATTTTCATAATTCCCTCGATTTTTACTAAAATGTTCTTACATTATGAAAATATCAAAAACTTCTGTTTTACAAATATCGAGATATCCTGATTTGGGAAATTTACGAAAATGCCCTTAACGTCCCCAATTACTGAAATAACCCCGATTTCTGAAATTGTTACAACACATCTGGTTTGAAAAACAAATTTTTCAAGATGACCCCTGAGATTTTGTAAACTTTGAAATATCTTTAATTTGAAAACTATTTTCAAATTGACCCTGAGTTATTACCGAAATACCCCTATAGGAAAATGTCGAAATTACCCCTGGGTTGGGAATGCTCAAGAAAGTGACATGGATGAATGAATGTGTCTTTAGTGAAGTATGTGAATGTTTGAATTAGAACAGAAAACTTGAGATGAAACTTTGATTGCTCGAAAGAACGACTCCCAGAAACTTCTGTTCATAAAATTTGCTCGTGGATAAAACAGTGGAACAAAATTTCTAATGCATAAAACTTTTAATCAGATTAAATCGCGACGCTAGATATGAGTTCTAGGGGACGTGGTTGTCGCGGACGTGGTCAAGGTGGAATGACAGCTTTATTAAGATCAGAGTGCGCAGCAAGAGCGTAGTGTGGTAGGTTAGGATGTGCGACTGTTAGTTAGTTGGAAATTTCGAGGACGAAATTTCTTTAAGGAGGGTAGATTTGTAACATCCCAAAATTGGGCCTAGGAGAATTGAGCCCAATGGGCCTTAGGCATAGTAGCGTTTAAATTTTTGGAGAACAAGAGATCGGCTTAAATGCTAGTTAGACCCATTGGATAAGTGATTTTGGAAGGTTAGAGGGCTTCTATGAAGTCCCGGGATCAAATATTGGCTTTGGGGAAATTTTGGTTTTAGGTGAAAAAAAACCTGGAAGTTGGCAGATATGCCTTAAGAATAAAATATGGAGAAAATAACACAAAAGGAGTGTGTGGTGTAGTGGCAAAGTGACGCCACTTAGGGGACAAGGGAGTGACGCCACAAGGGAAGGAAGGAGGTCCAAGGTTCAAGTCTTGGCTTTTGCATTTTGGTTTCTTTTTGCTTGGACCTTAGAATTTGGCCCATAGTTTATATTTAGTTGCGCATGGTTTAAGACACAAGAGGAGCTTGTGGCCAAGTGGTTAGCGGCGTGGATTATGTTGCAAGGGAGCCTGGGTTCGAATCTCATGAGAAGCAAGGGAGTATTTATTTTGCGGATTGGACGACAAGAGTTTCAGTTGAATTTAAACTCTACTGACGAAGGGATCCCACATCGGAAAGACACAAAGAAGGAAGGTAAAGAGCTAGCTATATAAGGAGCATCCTAGGAGGAGAGTAAACACATCTTGGAGGGCGTTTGGGCACAAGAGTGGTCGGAGCGCGGATTAGCCCCAGAGTCCTATCAGGTGTGTAACTCTCTCTACTCTAGCTGTAGAGCGGCAAATGCCGAAATGCCGGTTACACGGCATTAGTAGCCACACGAGCGTGCGAGCGCATGTGTGGGGCTTCGACGCGATAGTTGAGGCCATCAGTAGTATTCTCGTGGGTTGGGGCTGCTTGGGCCTCGATGGGCCGAAGTGGGCCCAATGGGCCTGTGGGCCCATATGAGTAAATTGCATGATTGGTTAGTATATGTTGAACTAGACTAGGTGAAAGTTATATACGTGGCTAGATTCGTGTTAGGTGGGCCACACGAGCGTGTGGGCCCGGATGGGCCGAAATTGGGTTTTAGGCCCAATCGTCCGGTACAACCGGAAATGGTAGCTGAGTCGCTAGTGGTGACATTAGGCCTTCGAAAAGGCCATTTTAGTTGTGAATTTACGAAAATACCCTTAGTAGGTAAAATTACGATTATACCCTTAGAGGTTGATTAGCATGATTATGTTGTTTAGTTTTGGCCGATTGTAGGGGAAGGCTTGATCTCGCATATCTCGGGTTGTGGCTAGTGCTCGAAAAGTGTTAAGGAAGGGGGATCTAGTGCGTTACATCTTGATCTACGGGATTTGATAGTCGCATTAGTAACCAGGTGTGTAAACTAACACACTTCTTGCTTTGTATATGTTTGATAAACTGATTGATTGGTAAAACCGAAACAGTATGGTTGAGTGATATGATACCCTATGGGGTATGTGCACGGATTCAGGTAAGTCCGTTTCATTATGAGTACTGTTATTGATACATGATGTCATGATTTATGATGTATGTGCTATGAGATGCAACGTTAAACATGTTTGCATGATTTTGAATACTATACATGAGTTGGTATGATGATGGGTGATATGAGAGGAGGGGGCAGTGATATTTTGTGCTGACGAGCACCAGTGTTTTGGTAACACACTTTGTGACTTTGGGTCACCAGAGGTTTGGCACCTCCAGAGGTTTGGTACCTCAGCGTCTCGTCCCTGTGGTTAACACCACCGTGGGTTGGCCCCACTTGTGAGATACGGGATTGACGCCAGTGATTTGGTATCACACGATGGGTTGGCCCCATCACTCGATTATTGTGACTACGGTCACCAGTGGTTTGGTACCACATTTGTGTCTTTGGGACACCAGAGGTTTGGCACCTCATTGCGACTCGTCCCTGTGGTTAACACCACCGTGGGTTGGCCCCACTTGAGATATGGGATCGTCTGCTAGTGATTTGGTATCACACGATGGGTTGGCCCCATCATTGGATTCGTGACTTCGGTCACCAGTGCTTTGGTAGCACATTGTGTCTTTGGGACACCAGTGGTTTGGTACCACATTGACGGATATTGTGTCTTTGGGACACCAGTGTTTTGGTAACACATTGTGACTATATGTCACCAGTGGTTTGGCACCACCAGTGGTTTGGTACCACATGGGGTAGAAAAGGTGAATGGATGGTTAGGAGTGGGTGCATATTAATTGGATGCATGATGATTATGTTATGTTTGCATATGATGTTTTGCTAATCCGGGAAAAAGGGTTGCACACTGAGTCTTGGTGACTCACCTTTTTCCTTTAACCATTTCAGGTATTGCATAAAGCTGGACCGGGATCGGAGAGGACAAGGTGGCCCATGCCGAAGATGATGATTTAATATTTTATGCTTGGTTTTGATATAAGTACTTTATTTGAATTATTGGGTTGTAATAAAGGCCATTTTATTATTTTGGTATTACTTTAACCATGGTTTATCTGATTTGGATTTCTATGTGAAAATGGTTTTAATTCCAGTACCTTATTTATAAAAGTATGTTTAATAAAGTATTTTCAGACAATTTGTAACTTCTAAAGTTTGCATATTGCTTTAAATGAACATGGTTTTCAAAAATTGAATTCTTTCATGCTTTATGCTAAGTTAATAAAGATTTTCATCCGACTTTCCCCAGTGACATAACCAGATTCGGTCGTAGCGAATGGGCCGGGTTTGGGGATGTTACAAATGTAGGGCGGAGCATGATCGAATTTCGACATGTGATGAATTGATGGTAAGGACCATGGTTGGACCATGGCAATATGTGTGCTAGTGTAAGACCATGTCTGGGACATGGCATCGGCCACATTATGAGAGCCAGTGTAAGACCATGTCTGGGACATGGCATCGGCATTGAGAAAAGAGCTTGTGTAAGACCATGTCTGGGACATGGCATCGACCTCGACATGTGAGCTAGTGTAAGACCATGTCTGGGACATGGCAACGGCATCGAATAGTGATTCCGTGTAAGACCACATTTGGGACCTGGCTTCAGTATGAAATCGTGTAAGACCATGTTTGGGGCATCGACATACGATCTCGTGTAAGACCATATATGGGATATGGCGTCGAAAATGATATGAGATACCGTATAAGACCATATCTGGGATATGGCATCGACATCGACATGTGATCCCATGTAAGACCATATCTGGGATATGGCATTGGCATCTTACTACGTGTATGACAATTTCTGAGTATCCTTCGATATTCCGAGTGGATCAATGGGGTAAAGAATTAAAGTTTATGTTAAAGATAGAAAATGACTAAAGTGTAAATGAATGTGATTATGTGACGATTAAGTGTAGGTATATGTATGTATACACTCATGAGCAATGTGCTCAGTATGTGATCGGATTTTGGTAAGAATGTAAACAAGTAAGTTATACCTATGAGAATGACCTTGTGATTATAAGTCTATGCTTATGATGTATGAATGTGTGGTAAATGTCATTGATGATCATGTGTGAGGCTTTTAGGCCAAATTAAATTGGGAAATGATATGTTTAAGTCTTTGTTGTTGATGAATAGGTTAAATTGGCCAATGAATGGCTTGTAAATATTTGATAATGGCTAGTTATTGGAATGGCTAGCCATGGATATACTTTGGTGTTATATGTGTGTAAATGAAAATTTTTTATAAAGGAAACATGAAAGAGTAAAATTAGCAATAAAACAGTTTGGACAGCAGCAGTTGTATCACTTTGAAAAATCACCAAAAATGGTGGAAATTGAATTAAAGGTTTAATAAGATATGAAATTAAATCTTATTGAGTCTTTCTACATAAAAGAAACAGAATAAGCAAAAGAATTTCATATGGTGAGATATTTGGATTTTAGTGAGACAGGGTTAGAATGATCTCGGAATCCCCTATTCTGACTTCGGAAATTCATTAAAAATTGTACAAAAATAGTGGGATAAATTTTATATGCTTGAATTTCTTAATGAGTATATTTTTAATAGAAACAAATAGGAACGTCATTCGAGTTTTGTACAACGAGATAGTTAATTTTTAGTGAAGAGGGGTCAGAACTATCAGAAAACGAAACAAGGGAGACTTTAAAGAATAAACTGTACTGATTAGCTAAACCAAAAATTCTTGAAATTTTATGGTAAGAATATATGTGAAATGTTATGCAATAATGATGGTATTATCTTGAGAGCTTACAATAAGGATTGTTAAAAGCATGGTAATCAATTGTTTATTATTTACATACGTACTTACTAAGCTTTATAGCTTACTCTGTTGTTTTCTGTGTTTATAATGTACTCAGGTTAGCTCGGGTTGGAAGTCGCCGAAGAACCTATCACACTATCAAGCTTACAATTTAGGTATCGATGATTTTATACTTAAGGTTATGGCATGTATAGAGAACTTGGTCATGTGTATATGTTACTATGAGTTGTCCTAGAAAAATGACCCATGATATTCGGGGTTCATTGTTGTATAAGGCCATTTAATGTGGCCCATAAATTGGTTATGCTATAAATTCATGATGATGCATTCCATGGTTGAGTAAATATGCTAAGACATGTTACGTGTGTGTGGTGGATGTTTTGGTAGCTTTAATATGTCATGAAGTGTGTCATTCAAGTTATACTCAAGCATGGGTATGATAAGGTAGAAATTGTCTTGGAAAATAGCCAACATCTTGACCATACAGGTAGAGACACGGCCGTGTGTCTCAGCAGTATGGAGGACACGGGCGGGTGTAACCACACGGCCTACCCACACGGGCGTGTGACTATCCAAAACAAAGAAATCTTCCAAATGTTTCGATAATTTTAAAAGTTCTCGGTTTAGTCCCGAATCCCTCCCAAAGCCTATTTTGGGCCTCGTAGGCCCATTTTAGAGACTTGAGGATATAAGATAAAAGTTTCAAATTTTAAAATAAAATTTATGCCTTAAATTTTTTCAGTTGCAAGTGTTATTGTCCGATAACGCCTCATACCCTGTTTCGGCGTTGAACACGGGTAAGGGGTGTTACAGGTTCGGCCATAACGTCTAACCCGAGTTTGAGGTGTCACATCGAAACTTAAAATAGTATCGATAAAAAATACAATAGGTATCGATACTTTATTAAAGGTATCGATACTTTTTGTAAGGAGCAGTTTTTCAATAAATTTAAAAATGTTTCAATTGAGTTAAAAGAGTTTAAACCGTTTTTGAACTTTGTCCAAATTTTTTTTAAGTGTTCAAAACATTTTCTAAGATGTTTGAAAGTCTTGAAATGATTTTTATGCTTTGAACTTTATAATATCTTTGTCTAAAAAGAAACTTTATTCAAAAATATTTTTATTTGTTATATCAAAACAATTCATCAAATAAAGCTAGTTTAACAATCTCCCCCTTTTTGATATAACAAAACGTTTTGGTAATTTTTTTTTAAATAGAAATACTCCCCTTTTCTAAAATTAAATTTCAATTTAAGGCTCGTTTTTATTTTTGAACAACTAGTCACAAAATTGTTTAGATTAAAGATATTATCACCCAATAACCAATTTACCTTTCTTTCTCCCCCTTTTTGTTATATAAAAAATAAACAAATAAAGCTTAAAACGAAAATAAAGTGGTTAATCCAAAGATAGATATTTAAAAATAAAGAACAAGTGAACTGACATTTGCAAAATAATCATTAAAGTATCTTAAAATACCAAATAAACATCAAGGCTCCGTTTGTTTCACTGAAAATGGCTTCTGGAAAATGATTTCTAGAAAATGACTTACTTTTCTAGAAAAGCTAATATTTTATGGTGTTTGGATGAATCTGTGTAAAATATTTTCTATTGTTTGGAAGATTTCCTGAAAATATTTCAAAAAAAGTTTTTTTCAATAAAAAAACATATATTTTAGGTTTTCTTGACTTTTTATCTTTTGTTTTTTTGTTGAGTTTATTTTATTGCTATAAAATTACATTTTGCTATGTTTTTGTGTATATATATATTTTACAATTTTTTTATATAAATGTTATGGTTGTGCAATTTCTATTTCTAGGCTAAATTCCAATTCCAATTTCTATTTCTTTTATCAAATTTTGAAATGTGAAGCTTACCTACATCTAAAGAAGCTATATTTGATACTTTAACCAAACATACAACATTTGGATATTTGAACTTAGCAATAACTGCTTCAATTGCACATGAGAAAATACTCTCCATATCAGAAGGTTTGTTTACAAGACAATAGTTCTATTACAATTGAAAACTATACTCTGTCTAGCATAGAGAAAAATGTATGCTTTTTGGGAAAGCATTTCTTCAACACTAGTAACCTACAAAAGATAGAACATGACAATTAGGTCCAATAAAGTATGTTTTATTATCGTTATAAGGCTAACATGCTAATAATATATATTATATTTTATATAAAAGCCTCAAAATATTATGAACCAACCTAGAAACAAAAATTGCACAACCATAACATTTGACTAAAAGATAATCTAGCTTTAGTGGAATTTTAGGGGCAGTAGGTTGCTTGTGTATCTTATACATTACATATAGCAACATTAAATTTTTCTTTACTCCACCTAAACCACAAAAAAAATTCTTTTTAGTCCTACTTTTACTAGTCAAGAACTCTCCTTTATCCCATACAATTAGCATTCATGCAGCTTTCCTCTTATGATTGTTTCACTATTTTTATAAGCACAAAAAAAATGAACAAATAATAATGAACAAAAAAAGGGTAAATGGTAAATAGATGCCTGAGTTAACAATACAACACAAGGTAAAAATTAATAATCATATCTTAGTTTACACTTCCCAACCCTTTAAAACATCCTTAACTGTCAAAATGGAACTCTAACCTAAATGAACACCTAAACTAGCAAAAACTTTAATGATATACTTCAATTTATAGTTAACATTGGACACATAGAAGTTTAAGGGCTTATTTGGGTGTAACAAAAGTAAATAAGCTCATCTAAATAAAGTGAAAAAACTCAAAGGCTTATTTAGTACATTAGCCTTACAAATATTTGTCATGTTTCAATTGATTATTGTAAGCAAACATGTTTTTAAGTTTGTAAGTTTTCAAATAAAGAAAAAAAACATATTTAACAAAACGTTTCCAATTGTCAAAAAATTAAAAAGAAATGAAAAAGAAATATCTGAAACAGAAAACAACCCCATAGCTGCCCTATACCAACATCGAAGTCAAACAAAAGTATCACTAGTATACTTGATAATTTCGCTTTTGGAAATCATTACTTGATAATTCCAACTCTGATTTTACATTAGATATGGTTTTGTTTTACTGTTTGGTTTTCTTTTTAATATCTCTACAGCAGCGCATCAAAGTGATATCAGAGTGAACTTAACTAATGTTGAAATAGTTGTTCTGTTAGATTTGTAAAATAAATCTAAAAATAAAACTGAATAAACCAGGATCTTATCATGTCAAATAATCAAGAATAAATGAAGAATAAAACTAAATGCGGAAGCGTACCTGAATCCATGAATTCCTTGTAGTTTTACCAAATTTTGGGGATTTGATCTTCCAAATTAGCACACAAGAAATTTAGAGAATATTTACTCTCTCTCTTTTCTAATGATGGGATATTAGAAAAGATATCTTGTGTATAATTTGGGGACCATAACCCTAATATTTATAACCTTAGCATATTAGTTCTAATCAAATTCTAATTAGCCCATCATTAATTAGAGTTTAATTAGAAGAGTATCTACATATATTTATCCCATACTTTATTTAATAATTAAAAGCCCAATAGAATTCTAACCAAATTAGATCACTTTTAATTTGGGTTAACCTATCATGATAGTAGATAATAACATGTAATTATCCTTATTATATATGTGATGTCCAAATTTTCCAACAATCTCCCACTTGGACCACATATATATACTAATTACTTTATAATTACATGTCATTATATAACCTTATGAGCTCAAAATTTTACTATCATATCCAAAAGGTATTCCGAACAATCTCGTCCATTAATTATGTTAACATAGAACCAAGGCGACTTTCGTTACATATCTCGTAAGTAAATCCATCCATGATCGCGTATATTAACACAACCAAATGACATAGATCAAGTATGGATGTGTAGCATGGAAATTACATGCAATATGATCTAAACATGTCTATTTCCAACTGGTCCTCTTTAAACTAAAGTGAGGTCAGTTTCAAAACAATAAACTGAGTGAATAAACTGAATACTTCATTTCTGATTAGAAAATAACCGAATACATAAATGTCTGAAAACAAATAAAATATAAACTCCCACTAAATCATGATATCCTCAAACAATGTAACACCCATGTGAGCAGTGTGCTCATGAAAGACCTTGGGTGGTAGACCTTTTGTAAGTGGATCCGCTATCATGGAGTTTGTCCCAATGTGCTCTATGGATATTTGACCATTTTGCACTCTTTCTTTTACAACTAGGAACTTTATGTCAATATGCTTTGACTTAGATGAACTCCTATTGCTATTGGAATACAATACTGCTGACTTATTGTCACAAAATAATTTGAGTGGTCTTTCTACATTCTCCAAAATACGCAGCCCTGTGACAAAGTTCCGCAACCATATTCCATGGTTTGATGCCTCATAGCATGTTACAAATTCTGCTGCCATAGTGGATAAAGCTACAAGTGTCTGTTTGACACTTTTCCAAGATATAGCTCCTCCAGCTAACAGGTAAACATAGCCTGATGTAGATTTCCTACTATCTTGGCATCCAGCAAAATCAGAATCAGAATACCTAATGACCTCCAAAAGATCTGATCTCTTATAAGTAAGCATGTAATTTTTTTGTTCTCTGAAGATATCTTATAACCTTTTTGGCTTCTATCCAATGGTCTATACCAGGGTTGCTTAAATATCTGCCTAACATCCCAACAATGTACGCAATGTCCGGGCGCGTACAAACTTGAGCATACATTAAACTCCCAACAGCTGATGCATAGGGAATCTTTTGCATTTCTCGAATTTCAAGGTTAATTTTAGGGCATTGTGTAAGACTAAATTTGTCTCCTTTAGCGACAGGGGTGTCACCTGGTCTACAACTCTGCATGCCAAACCTTTTGAGTACCTTATCGATATAGTTCTTTTGTGATAATCCAAGAATACCTTGAGATTGATCTCAATGTATCTAAATTCCTAAAACAAAGGAGGCGTCCCCAAGATCTTTCATCTCAAAATGCTTAGATAAAAACCTCTTGGTTTCGTGCAATAAGCCTATATCATTAGCGGCAAGCAAAATGTCATCAACATATAGAACCAGAAATATGTACTTACTCCCATTGAATTTGTGATACACACAATCATCAACAATATTTATCTCAAAACCAAACGAGACAGTTATTTGATGAAAATTATGGTACCATTGAAGAGAAGCTTGTTTGAGTCCATAGATGGATTTTGTCAATTTGCAAACCATATTCTTTGAGTCTTTTGACTCAAAATTTTCTGGTTGCACCATATAAATTGTTTCTTCAATGTCGCCATTAAGAAACGTAGTTTTAACATCCATCTGATGTAACTCAAGATCAAAATGAGCAACAAGCGCCATGATTATCCTAAATGAGTCTTTCAATGAAATTGGAGAGAAAGTCTCTGTAAAATCAATACATTCTTTTTTAGTATACCCTTTAGCTACAAGACGCGCTTACCTCTCCACATTACCATTTGCATCCCTCTTGGTTTTAAATATCCATTTACAACCAATTGGTTTTGCACCTTCAGGTAATGGGACAAGTTCCCAAACTTTATTGTCTTTCATAGATTTATACTCATCTTTCATGGCATCAATCCACTTTTGAGAATTAGAACTTTTCATGGCCTGATGAAAGTTGATTGGATCATCTTCCATCATTCCATTATCATCCTCATGTTCTTGGAAAAATACAATATAATCATCTGGAATAGCATTTCTCCTTTCTCTTGTGGACCTCCTTAATGGCACTTGTTCTTGAGGTTGTTGAGTTTGTTCTTCTGGAATAATTACCTCATTTTGAATGGGAAGTTGTTCAACATTGTCTTGTAGAGGTTCTGGATTCACTTCTTGATCAATGATAGGTATAAGAACCTGAACATCGTCAAAAGTGATAGTAGGAACTGAGTTAGAATTCAATTCTTCCTCAAAAACAATGTCTCTAACCTTATTTCTCCCCCCAAACTCAACATCTTCAAAAAATATTGCAGTTCCCGTCTCAAAAATATTCCTTATTATGGGATCATAAAATTTATAGCCCCTAGATCGCTCAGAATAGCCAATAAAGTAGTTGCTTACTATTTTAGAGTCCAATTTCTTTTCATGTGGCCTATAAGGCCTTGCCTCAGCTGGACATCCCCAAATGTGAAAGTGCTTTAGACTAGGCTTTTGACCTGTCCAAAGCTCATAAGGTGTTTTTGCAATTGCTTTATTGGGTACTCTGTTTAGAATGTAAGCTGCTATCTTTAATACTTCTCCCCAGAGGGACTCGGGTAAGGTAGAATGAGCAATCATTCTCCTTACCATATCCTTAAGAGTTCTATTTCGTCTTTCAGCTACACCATTCATACTAGGTGATCCTGGCATGGTGTACTATGGGACAATACCGCATTCCTCTAGGAATCTCGGAAATGGTCCTGGACATTGTCCACCTGAGCCATCATATCTACCGTAGTACTCACCACCACGATCAGATCTGATGTTTTTAATATTTTTGTTGAGTTGATTCTCAACTTCAGCTTTATAAGCTTTGAACACGTCTAATGACTGAGATTTCTCATGAATAAGATATAGGTACCCATACCGTGAGTAATCGTCTATGAATGTTATGAAATATTGTTGACCATTCCAAGATGCCGTAGGGAATGACCCACAAATATCTGTATGAATTAATTATAAGACGTCTGAAGATCTGTTGGCACCCAATCTCTTGGTTTTGGTCTGTTTTCCCTTAATGCAATCGACACAGACATCAAAGTCTGTGAAGTCAAGGGACTCTAAAATACCATCAGACACAAGGCGTTCAATTCTAACTTTTGAGATATGACCTAAGCGCTTATGCCATAATGATGCTGAATTTTCCTTATTTAATTTGCGTTTAATACCACGTGATTCCACATGCAAGGTTTCATTATAGGATGCAATTGTTTCTAGCAAATAAAGGTTGTCATAAGTATTTAAATAACCAGTTCCAATAACATTTGAATTTAAAGACAAATTAAATTGATTGTTTCCGAATGAACAATAATAACCAAATTTGTCCAACGAAGAAACGGAAACTAAATTCCGTCTAAATGACGGTACAATATAAGTGTCTTTTAAATCCAAATAAAAACCAGTTCCTAATAATAACCTAAAATGCCCAATCGCTTCCACTTCTACCGATTTTCCATCGCCCACAAAGATGTTCTTTCACCATCACTTGGCTTTCGGTAACTCAGGCAACCCTGCATAGAAACACGTATGTGAGTAGTAGCACCAGAATCTATCCACCAAGTGTTTCTAGGTACTGAAGCTAAATTAATCTCTGAACAGACCAAATTAAGAATTATACCTTTCTTTGCACGCCAAGCATGATATTTGGTACAATCTTTCTTTACATGTCCAGACTTGTTACAAAAGAAACAACTCTCTGTAACTTGTTGTTGTTTCTTTTGAGCTGGACCCTTAGCAACTTCATTCTGATATTTTCTTTTCTTGCCCTTGTCTTTAGGGGCATTGGCCAAATGAGCACTTTCAGACTTATTATGCTTCCACCTTTCTTCCTCTTGCACACAATGAGAAATGAGCTCATTTAAGGTCCATTTCTCCTTTTGACAGTTATAACTAATTTTAAATTGATTAAACTGTGCAGGAAGCGATACCAAAACCATAAGAACACGCAATTCCTCAGAAAGCTCGATCTTAAGTGCCTTAAGTCTTGAAGCAGTATGGAACATCTCCATAATGTACTCCCTTACGTTTCCTTGACCCTTATATTTCATAGACATCAAAGAAGTCAGAAGTGATGTCATCTCAACCTTATCGTTTTTAGCAAAACGTTTCTCAACTTCATCAAGGAAACCCTTGGCCTGAGTAATCTCTTCAGATTCTATGCCCCTAAAGGCTTCTGGAATGATGTGTTTCATGATCATAAGACTCATGCGATTTGAACGGTCCCACCTCTCAAAATCCCTCTTAACATCAGGGGTGCTTTCCGCAGTGAGAGGTGCAGGTTGTTCTTCCCTTAGTGCAAGGTCTATGTCCATACAGCCAAGCACTATAAGTAAGTGCCTTTTCCATTCCTTAAAATTAGTCCCATTAAGCATGGGTATAGAATTTATATTAGCAGATATTGTGGCAGCAGAAGATGAATTAGCTGAATATAGAACAAAAAACAAGCTTAAATCAATATTCATAAGTAAAATAAATTCAGGATAATGGCTAATCCCATCTCA
Organism: Gossypium australe; assembly: GCA_005393395.2. Classification (NCBI taxonomy): domain Eukaryota; kingdom Viridiplantae; phylum Streptophyta; class Magnoliopsida; order Malvales; family Malvaceae; genus Gossypium; species Gossypium australe. The sequence continues at coordinate 28,774,173 of CM016625.1, read as the reverse complement.
AGATACCAAACACAACATTAATATCAAGTCTTTGGACAGTAATATTAACAGTAAGCGGTACTCTTGTAGTAGCAATCAAACATTGACAATAAATTATGTCAAACAATGAATTAATCTTTGGACTAACTTATTGCTCACATAAAATACCTTATAATTGTCAAACGTTTATCACCACAGATGTCGTTGAAATTCTGCCAAATATTAACTTACCTTTGGGTCAATTAATAAACGCATGAATCACAAAAACATATAATCATCTTAATATTTCAAATAAACTAATCTACACAAAAGAGGTCACTTTGGCAGCATTTTGTTTCAACTAATTTATTTAAAATATTAGACATCCTTAATTAAAAGCCAAAATCTGAATTTATTTGTTTCAAAATATTTACCTTAATTTCATCTTTCAATCAAATTTGAAAGATAATTATATATATATAAATTTCTAAAACATGCATATATTATATAACAAAACATATATATGAATCAATTTCTGTATATATATTTATATATATTTTTAAATGTCATATAGGATTAAAATAATAATCATATGCCTTGCAAATATCAAACTAGATTATATTTATAAAACCTTAAAACTTTATTTAAAGAATCAAAACCCAAAATTATCAAGAATCTCAAAGATTCAACATAATATATAATTAAAATATCAAATTCATAAAAAATAAATTCTTTCTCAATGATTCAACCTGACAAAGCTCGAATGCCACTTGTTAGATTTGTAAAATAAATCTAAAAATAAAACTAAATAAACCAGGATCTTATCATGTCAAATCATTAAGAATAAATGAAGAAAAAAACTAAATGTGGAAGCGTACCTCAATCCATGAATTCCTTGTAGTTTTACCGGATTTTGGGGATTTGATCTTCCAAATTAGCACACAAGAAATTTAGAGAATATTTGTCTCTCTTTCCTAATGATGGGATATTAGAAAAGATATCTTGTGTATAATTTGGGGACCATAACCCTAATATTTATAACCTTAGCATATTAGTTCTAATCAAACTCTAATTAGCCCATCATTAATTAGAGTTTAATTAGAAGAGTATCTACACATATTTATCCCATACTTTATTTAATAATTAAAAGCCCAATAGAATTCTAACCAAATTAGATCACTTTTAATTTGGGTTAACCTATCATGATAGTAGATAATAACATGTAATTATCCTTATTATATATGTGATGTCCAAATTTTCCAACATGTTCTGATTACAAACATTAACTACTTGCAGTAGAGCACCTGGAAGAGGACATCAATCCAGTAAACAAAATTAGTTAAGTCAAGGAATATGAACAGAGCAAACTTTACAGTGACGGGAATCAATGAGACTGGTAAAAAAATCCAAAATGCAACCATGATCTATTGAATAACCAAAAAGTGATATTTTGATGATGATACTAGATATGGATTGGCAGCAAATAAATCTTTTCAAGATGTTGAACAAGCAAATCCTGCTGTCCATGTGAACTAGAATGGAGTTATTTATTTTGGGTAATGACTTCTAGGAAAAGATGCATGCAATGTAACATCCTAAATTTTAGGGCCTGTGCATTTTGTGTAATGAATGCTTAAATATGTTAAATTGAGAATTGAGGTATTAATTGGGCTCAGGAATGGGTTGAGACCTCAGTTAAAATATTCTGTTTGGGCATTATAAGTTTTAAAGATAGTTATCTATGTTAAAAATATCAAGATTGGGCTTGTGGCCCAGTGGCAAAATGGCGCCACTAAGAGGGAAGGGAGTTGGCGTCATTGGTAAAGGAGGAGGCCCAAGTTTTGGCCACTTGGAGCCCATGTTTTTGGGCCAAATCCGGCATTTAAAGAGGAGCTAGGGGGACGGCACAAGGCTATTATTTAGGGATTTATTTCATGTTTTAATATATGGATAATTAAGCTGATAAAGGAAGAAAGAGTTAGAGATAATTAAGTCTCTTTTAGATGAGTTAGTAGATTAAGATAAAGGAGAAAAGATAGGATTTATCTGCAAGGTTAGGAAAGTGCCGAAATTTCTATAAATAGGGGGATAGCTAATCAATTCTAGCATTGGAACCCTACTCTTTCTTCTCTTCCTGTGCCGAAAATTTGAAGGCCATCTCACTTGTTTTCTTTTATCATCTTTTCTCTTCCAAAAGCCAAAAATCGCAATTGTTTTCTCACCTTTTCTTTCTTTTTCTTTGAAATTTCCTTTTAGCCGAATCTTCTGATCTCCATTGTTATTCTTCTTCCATTCACTAAAAGCCGAAACTCCTCATTCAATTCTTCTAAAAGCCGAAAAACACATCTAGTTCATCTTTTCGGGATTTCCTTAAAAAGCCGAAAACTCCTAAATCTCTAATATTCTACGCTTCAATCTTCTTCTGTGATTGCTGAATCTTTCTACAAGGGATAGCCGAAACCTTCTATAGAGGTAAGTATCGATGTGGGTTTTCTTTTGATCTTTTTCGGCTTTTGGAGACTATAGCCGAATGGTTAAATAGTTGGCTAATCTCATGTTTTCTCTCATTTGCGGCATTCCAAGATTTGAAGGGGATTCATTTGCTTAGATCTCTAAGTCAGAGTTCAGTAACACTCGAATCGTGTTACTTTCGGGATTTTAAGGTAAGGAGATCTATTGTTTTTAGCATGTAAATTCGGGTATTTATTAATCCTTGGCCGAATGTAGGGGAACCCAAATCTTCGTATTCTTCCGGCTTTTGAGCAAGGTTTTAGACTAAAGGTTGTAGATCCAGATAGTAAGGGTTTAACTAAGGGAGTAAAACTATGTGATATCAGGTGTGTAACACTTCCACACCATATAGATTGCCTATTAAAATATGTTTATTAATCTGTTATATTCTGGTTAATGCCGAAATCCCGGCATAACGATTGAAACCCAAAGAGGGTAAAAGCAAATCACCAGGTTAGTGATCCCTGTCATTCTAAGTGAATGTTCTGATTAAATGATATGAATATGTCGATTTTCTGTGATTGCATGGGGTTGGGTTTGATGAAAGGGGAAGTGTTCTGTTGTAGCGGCTTTTGTCGTGACCTGTTGTAGCGGCTTTTACCGTGACCTGTTGTAGCGGTTTTTGCCGTGACCTATTGTAGTGGCTTTTGCCATGACCTGTTGTAGTGGCTACGGCCATGATCTGACGATGAGCAACAAGACTGACATCAATGGCGTGTAGCGGTGTGGGTTGGTTGTAGAAATCCCCAATGGTGTGAATGGCTGGTACGGGTGGCGTGTAGAGGATGGAATTCTAGGATGGGTTGGGCTTTGCATCATTTATTATCTGTCATGTGATTATGATTGTTGCCATTGTGTATGGGCCAGGGCTCATAATGTGTTTGTCGGCCCAAGCCTTTTATGTGTTTTCGGGATTTACACACTGAGTCTTGGTGACTTACCCTATTATTTTTCCCTACTTTTCAGATAAGCAGTAGATTGTGGACATGGGAGCCGAGACGGACTCGAGGGGCCATCAAAGTTTTTATTTCTATAGATTATTTTCAGTTTTCCTTTAAGTTTTATTTTGGGAATATTTAGGTAATAAGGCCCCATAGTTTATATTTGCCTAAGTAGTTTTTTAATATTTGCAACTTATGAATTTATGTCAGGGGTTTATTTATACCAAATAATAATAATACTAGGTTCTTTTCAAATGTCACTTATTTATTCAAATATTGCCTAATAACTTATGATTTTCTAAAACCAACTTAGCAAAAGATTTTAACGTTCAACCCGTAGCATACCAGATCTGGTCAAAACTTATGGGTCGGGTTTGGGGTGTTACATGCAAGGGAATGTAACAACTTGCCAAGAAAACAATCCACAATTTCCTTCACTGCACTAAACATGTAATACTACAGGTATGCTTATGCCAATGAACCAATGTTTAGAAATTTTGTACTAAGCCATAGAAGCTAATACGTACTTTACTGTAAGTACATAATAAACTTCTATTCAAAAATCCAATTAATTACTTTCATCATGCCACAGTTCAAGCAAACCTTAAAACTTCATGAGCAAAAATAAGAAAGAAAGGTTTACTGGATTAATAACAACTAGGAAAATTTTCAATCAAGCTTTATCACTCTGGAAGTGGTGTAATAGTGTCGACATTGCCACTGCTAAAGCCATCAATAGTGATGTGAACAATTTAACAATTGATTATGGCTGCAAATAACAATATAACACAAAATAGCAACGATACCAATATACTATTTCTGCTAAACCAATACCTTTTATGATATGAAACACAGTAACAAGCAGTAAGACGAAAAATAGAAAATCAAAACAACAAAGTGATGCAAAGGTAGAAAAGGAACAACTTAAATTGAACCATAACTCAAAAATCTCATTACTCAATACTCAAGTAGAAACTTAAAAATTTAATACCAAAAATAAGAAAGAAAATGCATCATGTTAATGATAGCTAGGAAAATTTTCAAAATGCATCATATTAATGACAGCTAGGAAAATTTTCAATCACTATAGAACCCAAACTGAAAACCCAGTCAATGTGAAAGAAACCTTTGTCATCTGTTTAAATATCAAGATCAGACCTTTTTGACCAAAAAAAAAAGTAAACAGATTGGTTTCTACGATTTTTCTAAAACTCAGTAAATTCATTTAAAAATTAAACAGACCCATTTCGGATGAAGCAAGCTTGATAAAAAGAATATAGTGATATACCTTGATAGGATTGGAAAGTCAAATTTTTAGGGTTCCTTCAAAATGCAGACTTGGTAAGGATGATGGTCAACCGAAAAAGATGACGAGACAGAGATGAGGAGGTGAGGCCAATGAACAGAGATAAGGAGGAGAGGCGGAGGCTGACAACAGATAGGAAGGGAGAACGACTGTGATGAGAGTGAATAGAATGGAAAATGTCTTACAAGAATAAAATTGGTAAGACGTTTACCATAAGAGAGCATTTGGTTTACTTGTGTTTTGGAGAATGTTTTCCTATTGGAATTCATTTTCCATCAAACAAACACTGTAAAACAAGGAAAATGTTTTACGGAAATGTTTTACTCACAAACAAATGGAGCATAAGGTGCAATTACATAGAAATAGGAAAAGAAAAGAATAACTCAAAGGATGTAATAATTTTGGACATTTCTAATGAATTCATACACCAAATTGTATAGAATAAAAGCATGATGTATATGAATCATAGAAGATCATAAAATATGCAAAAATTGAACATTTACATCAAATAAAGTCTAATTGAGCACATTCAAAAGCATTAAAAAAATTGTATACTAGACAATATTGGTCAAGATAAATTAATCATGCAACCATTAACTCCCCCTAACGTATTGCATATAGGAGCCATATAAATCATGCATAAATGCTTTTACAATTGATTTTAAGTCATAAAACATTTTGAAAACAACAAAATGTAAAAATCCATTTGAACACAAAATCAAGGAAAGGTAGTAATACCTAGTTCTCTCCTAAGTGTCCAAAATATTTCATTGTCTAAAGGTTTTTAAAAATATCAGCTAATTAATGCAAAGTGTCTACATACTCTAGAACAATACCACATCTTTAGACATGGTCTCTAATAAAATAATGTCTTATTTCAATATGCTTAGTTATAGAATCTTGGATGGGATTTTTAGTGAGACAAATAGCACTGGTATTGTCACACTGGATAGGAATGGTATCTATATCAATTCCATAGTCTTTAAGTTGTTTCATCCATAAAACTTGAGCACAACAACTACCGGTGGAAATGTATTCCGCTCAGTGGCGGACAACACAACACTATTTTGTTTCTTTGAAAACCATGAAATTAGCATGTTGCATAAGAATTGATAAGTATTGGAGGTGCTTTTCCTATCTAATTTGCTTCCTCCAAAATCTGCATCCAAGAATGCATGTAAGCTAAAGGATGAGTCTCTAGGATACCAAATACCTAAATTAGGTGTCTTTAAGGTACCTAAAGATTCTCTCAATAGCTTATAAATGAGATTCCTTAGGACAAGATTGATATCTATCACACAAGAAAACACTAAACGTACTATCGGGTTTGCTTGTGGTAAGATAAAGCAAAGAACCAATCATTGACCTATATAATTTTATATCTACACATTTACCTTTTTTATCTTTGTCAAGCTTTGTAGAAGAGCTCATGGGTGTAGCTTGTGGTTTGAGATTCTTCATCCCAAACTTCTTGAGCATTTCCCTTGTGTACTTAGCTTGATTGATGAAGATGTCATCTTTTGCTTGATTTGGAGTCCCAAAAAGAAATTAGTTCTCCTATCATGCTCACCTCAAATTCACCTTGCATTAGCTTGGAAAATTCTTGAAAAAGACAAAGAAGATCATTAGTAGCTCCAAAAATAATAATATCAACATATATTCGAACTATGAACAAATCCTTATCTTTTCTTTTGATAAAAAGCATTGTGTTAGCCTTCCCTTTACAAAAACCCTTTTCGATAAGAAAATTTGATAATCTTTCATACCAAACTTTAGGAGCTTGTTTCATACCATATAAGGCTTTTGAAATTTTGAAAACATGATTTAGAAATTTTGAATCTTTAAAACTGGGTGGTTGTTCAACATACATGTTTTCATTTATAAAACCATATAGAAAAACACTTTTTACATCCATTTGATGCAATTTAAAATCATTAAAGCATGCAAAAGCTAAAAGCATCTTAATGGCTTTCATCCTAGCTACGGGAGCATAAGTTTCATCATAATATATTCCTTCCTCTTAAGTGTAACCTTGAGCAACAAGTCTAACCTTGTTCCTCACTATGTTACCACTTTCATCTAGCTTGTTCCTAAAAACTCATTTAGTACCTATAGCAGATTTATCATAAGGTCTTTCAACAAGGGTCCATACATTACTTCTATCAAATTGATTTAACTCTTCTTACATTGTCAATATCCAATATTCATCATCTAATGCTTCTTTGATATTTTTAGGCTCAATGCATGAGATAAATGCAACATAAGTACAAGTATTTCTAAGATAATTGTACTTTCTTGGATGATGAACTTCCCTTTCCTCTAGGGTGAGATCTTTTAGAGCTTCTTGTGTATGTTCTTGGATCCTTTCATTTGATAATCGATCAATTTTCTCATCATTGTTCCATATTCCTACATCATCATCATCACAAGAACCCTTTCTAGGAAGAAAGTTAAAGTTATCGAAAACAACATGTATGAACTCTTCAACTACTAAAGTCATTTTATTAAAGACTCAATAAGCTTTAGAATTTAAGGAATAACCAAGAAAAAATATTCATCACTTTTTGCATCAAATTTGCGAAGATTGTATTTTCCATTATTTAAAACAAAACGCTTGCATCCAAAATGATGAAAATAGCTAATGTTAGGTTTTTTTGTCTTTGAAAAGTTCATATGGAGTTTTCTTCAAAATAGGTCTAATCATTACTCAATTAATAACATAACAAGCAGTGTTTGTGGCTTATGCCCTAAAATATTTTGGCAAATTATTTTCACAAAGCATGGTTTTATCCATTTCTTCTAAAATTCTATTTTTCTTTTCAAAAACTCAATTTTGGTGAAGGGTTCTATGTACAGAAAAATAATGACTAATACCATTTTAGTTGCAAAATTGATCAAAATCAAGATTTGAAATTCGGTTCCATGGTCACTTCTAACACTAGTGATAGAGTGACCTTTTATTTTAATTAACTTTTGAAAATGTGATGAACTTTTCTAAAGCTTCATCTTTAGTATTTAAGAAAAGAACCCAAGTAAATCTAGAAAAGTCATCAACAAACACAAAAGCATATTGTTTTCCACCAAGCTGGTAGTCCTAATTGGTCCAAAAAGATCGATGTAAATTAATTGTAGAACTCTACTTGTAGATACATCATTAATAGGTTTAAAGAATACTCTCTTATGTTGTCCTTTAACATATGATTCACAAACTTTATCTAAGTTAAAATCAATTTTTAGCAATCCTCTTACTAAGCCATATTTAGCCAATTTATTTAATATGCTCATACTAGCATGTCCTAATTTCCTATGCCACAACAAAGAAGTATTTTCATTTTTAATCATATGGCAAAGGTTTGAATCATGCAAATCTTCTAAATGCACCATATAAGTATCTCTTATTCTATGACCAACAAGCATAATCTTATTAGACACAATGTCAATTACTTTACATCCATTTGACTCAAAAAAGGCATTGAGACCTTTATCACATAATTGACTAATACTTAGAAGACTATGCTTAAGATCATTGACATATAAAATATTTTCAACAAAAATTGAAGAGTTTTTACCAATAAAATCAATACCTTCAATGAGTCCTTTGGAGTAGTCACCAAAGGTAACTTCTCTAGTTTTTGGCTTCAACTCGATAAAATGGTTCTTGTCACTGGTACCAAAGGTAACTTCTCCTTTATTGATACCTTTTTCTCTTGAGCATCCACTATCAAGGTACCATAAGTTTATGCTTGATTTGTCCACCTTGAAGCAATGCTCCTTTCCCTACAAGCATAAATTTAAGTCTTGATTTTTGGTACCCAAATTTATTTGGATCCATAAGAATTAGTTCCTATAATTTTAGTCCCTTTAGGTATCCATATTGAAAGGATATACTTATCTTGAGTAGTTATGAGTCCTTTAGGGACCCATACACTTTTAACAATTTTTCCTCTGTAAAAATTTGAGGGATGACTCCAATTTTTCATTATATTGAATAGTTATGAGTCCTTATCTTGATGGATGACAGCAATTCAATAAAAGGCTTAATAAAAATATAAATTTGTAAAATCTTTTTTTTAAGAAAAATGTACAAATATACATATAGTGTAATCACAAGAATAGTACCAACCCAAGCACAATTAAAAGTAGAATCAGACCATTACAATGCACAAACAAATAAGTAATCAAAATAATCCAAACAAATCTATCAACTTAACTAGACCCACACATGGTTAACGTGTATGGTGAGGTACGATCCTAGATACTAGACTAAATGCTTCAACTTTTGCCAACAATGCCAAAGCTTTATTGACCATATAATATATATATATATATATATATATATATATTTGTTAAATTAAGTTTAAATAAATCTAGGTTATGGCACACCCATGATGTGAGTGAAAATTTTATGTAACAATTTTTTTAGAAAAATAATATTAATAAAATGTGACTTTGGTTGAAATGAAAAATGAGTTATTAAAAATTTAATGTTTTAGGTTCGAATAATATCTTGTGCAAATATTTTTCTAGATTTTATATAAAAAGATAAAATTGTCCTCAAAATAATATTTATTACTTTGTAAAAATAAAAGACTTTTGATAAATTCTCTATCGAGTTAAAACTTTGTTGAAGGGTGGCACCAATTCGATAATTTTTTTTTAACTAACAGTATATATAGATTGTAAAAGAAACTCGATAATAATCTTAAATCTTAGTATAGAGTAAAAGTCTATATATATAACTTTGTCAATTTTAAAATTTAAAGTGTTTGCTATAATTTCGTAAATGTTGAAAAGTTTTTGTAACAAATTTTATTTAAGAAAATCAATCTAAAAGTTTTGAATTTAAAATATAATTATTGGTGGTTAACCTACTGTACATTATTTAAATTAATGGACTTTATATATATATATAGTTTATTTAAATTTAAATAAATTAATTAAAATTACATACTTAAATAGAGAAAATTTATTATTTTTAAATTTATATAAATTAATAAAATTTTCTTATTTAAACTTTATTAATTTTAAAGTAGATTATATCGTGTCAAGTCTATTTTAAAATATTTATCAATTAAGTTTAAATAAAATAATAAAATTACATATTTAAGTAGGATAACTTTGTTAATTTTAAAATGTCAAACAGCATTTTATATATATATATATATATATATATAAAAGCACTACTTTGAAAAAAAAATTGAATTAACAAGAATATTATTTATGGTTTATTATATTATTGAATTCACTACACCAAAACAGACTTTTAGCGGCGTTTTTAGTGGCGTTTTAAAGATAAACGCCGCTAAAGTTACATATTAGCGGCGTTTGAAGTAAAACGCTGCAACAAAAAGAGAAATAGCTGCGTTTATTTTGAAAACGCCGCTAAAAAGGATAAATAGCGGCGTTTAGATAAGAAAACGCCGCTAAAAGTCTGGGCTTTAGCGGCGCTTCATGAAAACGCCGCTAAAAGTCAGGGCTTTAGCGGCGCTTCTGGAAAAACGCCGCTAAAAGTCTGGGCTTTAGCGGCGCTTCTGGAAAATCGCCGCTAAAAGTCTGGGCTTTAGCGGCGCTTCTGGAAAAACGCCGCTAAAAGTCTGGGCTTTAGCGGCGCTTCTGGAAAAACGCCACAAATAATTTTAAAGTTTTTTTGGATATATATAAATGATTGTTTTTAAATTTATATATTACATAATTTCTTATATAATTGTAAAAGAGATAACATTAATTTTAATACATTAAAATTATGATTCTAGTTTAAATTGTTTAAGAGAAAAATATTTGTGGGTTTAAGGGGGACGTGTTAGGATTTAATGGGTTAAAAGTTAGGGTTAATGGGTTTAAATGTAAATAGTTAAGGGTTTGGGGTTTGGGGTTTGGGATTAGGGTTTTATAGTTTATGATTTAGGATTTAGGTTAAATTAGTGTATTTTAATTTATATATATTAAATAATTTCTTATATAATTGTAAAATAGATAGTATTAATTTAAAAATATTGAATTAATTCTCATGATAAGTTCGGGTTTATGGTTTAATTTAGGGCATATAGTTTATGGATTAATCTTTATAGTTTAGGGTCTAGAGTTTATGTTTCAGGGTTTGAGGTTTAAGATTTAAAATTAAGGGTTAAGGTAGGGTTTAGGCTGGGTTTATAGTTTAGTTTTTATTATTTTAGAGATATAGGGCAGGTTTTGGATTTAGTGCTTAAACCATATCGAATAATAACTATTTATTTTCTTTATTGTAACTTCATATTGCTATAGTAAATGTATAACTAATTTGTATACCCATATGAGTTCAGTGTTTTAAAGTTTGTTGTTTGGGTTTATTGTATAGTGTTTAATATCTTAGTGTTTACCGATATTAAGGTTTACGTGTTAGTGGTTAGGGGTTAAGGTTTAAGGTTAAGGGCCCCTAACCCGGGTTTAGGGGAAATGGTTAATGGGTTAGGGTCTTGGGTTTAGGGATTTATGGTTTATGGTTTATGAGTTTAGGGTTAAAGGTTTGGGGGAAATGGTTAATGTGTTAGGTTTTTGAGTTTAGGGTTTATGTATGCATATGTGTTAAGTTTAGGATTTTTTAGGGTTTAGGGTTTAGGGTGTTAGCTATATGACCCAAAATCCCGAAAAACGAAATCCCTCATGAGGCATTAATGTTTAATGTGTTAGGTATTAAAACATATGTTTTGTACTACACTAACATTGGCCACATGAATTCCTAAAAAGTTGGTCTAGGATTATATATGGTTTAGGGTTTGTAGTTTAGAGTAGTTTAGGGTTCGAGTTTTATGGTCTAGTATTTAAGGGTTGAGGTTTTGCGTTTGGGTTACTGTTAAGGTGTAAGGTTTATGAAAAAACTAAAATTGATCAATAGTGGCATTTTTACCGGTTTAGTGGAAAAAATAGAAAAAATATGTAAAAATATATATCAGTTTAGTGGCGTTTTTGCCCAAAAACGCCGCAAATATGTTACAAAAATTTCGGATTAGTGGCGTTTTCACCGAAAAACGCCGTAAATATGTTACAAAACAACGTCGTTTTAACTTATCGTATTTTTAGTGGCGTTTATTTGAAAACGCCGCAAAAAATTTTATATTGGACTAGTGGCGTTTGTACCTAAAAACGCCGCAAATATGTTACAAAACACCGTCGTTTTAACTTATCGTATTTTTAGTGGCGTTTATTCGAACACGCCGCAAAAAATTTTATATCTGACTAGTGGCGTTTGTACCGAAAAACGCCGCAAATATGTTACAAAACACCGTCGTTTTAACTTATCGTATTTTTCGTGGCGTTTATTCGAAAACACCGCAAAAAATTTTAGATCGGACTACTGGCGTTTGTACAGAAAAACGCCGCAAATATGTTACAAAACACCGTCGTTTTACCTTATCGTATTTTTAGTGGCATTTATTTGAAAACGCCGCAAAAAATTTTGTATCGGGTTAGTGGCGTTTGTACCTAAAAACGCCGCAAATATGTTACAAAACACCGTCGTTTTAACTTATCGTATTTTTAATGGCGTTTATTTAAGAACGCCGCAAAAAAATCTAACTTCCTTTAGTGCCGTTTGTAGCAGAAAACGCCGCAAAAAATTACTTAAATTACTTAAATAAAGTAATACCCCTTCATATTTTTCTTTACTATATAAATATATTCATGAATTTTAAAAAATATTGAGATTGACAACCCCAATTCATAATAGTTTAAAGAGCGAAAAACCAATAATTTAAAATTAGATTAATTGTGATTGGTCCCTCTATTATGTTAAATTTATAATTTAATCCTTATCTCTTGATTTGGCATAATAATGATTTTTTATTAAATTAACTGTTTAGTGGCGTTTGTAATAAAAAAACGCCGCAAATATTTAACAAAACACTGCCGTTTTATTACATGACTTGTAAAACGCTGCCGTTTTTATTAGTGGCGCTTTAATAAACGCCACAAAATTAAAATTGCCTAAACGTCACCGTTTTAATTACCCACTACCTATCTGTTCTTTCCCTCTTCGATCGATTCCCCCAAATGCTAATCCCTAACAACCAATTCTTTCTCCCTTTCTCCCCTTCTCCACTCCAACACCCTCCGCCCAGCACCGTATCGGCTAGCCGTCTGCACCAATCCATTGGCATTTGTTGCCGGATTCGTGAAACCTGACAAGGAATTTCTCAATAGAGGTATGGAATTTGTTTTCCAATTGTTTTATTATCTAATTGTTTTTATTTTTATCACCGAAATACTTACAGCTTCCACAATCTTCTTCTTCCTTTAGAGAGTTAATCTCTTCTCTTTTCCATGCTATCCTATGAATTTTCTTTTGGGGGTTTACAGTTTGATAGACTCATTGCTGATGTTTGGTTTTATATGTAGTCCAGATTTTGCTTCTTTGATCTGCCTTTTCATACTGTTTATTTAACTTGGATTCATTTTTAATTTTGTGGAGTTACATTCTACTGCAACTTGAAATATATTTTCTATTAACTAGCAAAAAGTATATTTTTTTTACTCAATTATGATTTTTTATTTTATTTTAATGTCTAACTCTTCAAAACTAAAAATGGATGCTTTGGTGATTTCTTCTTTTTCTTCTTATTCCATTTTTTTTAATTAATGCTGATTTTTTCTACAAAAATCCTTCATATTTATGTTATTCCGGTTAATTCAACATACACACAGAATCAAACTTTATTCATTTTTTTATGGGGCTTTCAATTTATTCTTTTTTATGTTAAATTTTTGGAAGTTGAGAAAGGTTAAGTATGTTGCTATATAGTTAAATTGAGTTTTTTTTCATAGTTAATTTATTCTGTAGCCTTTTTAATTTGCTTCATGTGAATTGGTATCATCTTCTTATATATTTTAATTTTTTGCTCAATTAAAATTTCATTTAACATGGTTACATATATCTTATATTAAACTCAAGCATGTTCAATGTAAATGCTAAACTGTTTGTTGAATACAAGTGTTTAAAAATAAATGAAAAATTGAAGTAGGATTGATTTGATTTTAAAGTATAGTATAGAATGCTTGTAAATGGAGATAACTTTATAAGCTTTTGTTATATACATACCTGTTTAGGATGCCTTCTTTATAAGCCTTACCAGTTTATAAGATTTTGTTATCAATTTCTAGGAACTTTGTTTCTTAGAGTAGATATAGCAAGCATATTTATATAGGATTATCATTTATGTACTACTTTGTAAGTTAATTTTGGGTGTTGTGTTTTCAGATTGGTTAAGGTTGAAGGAAATATTAGTTGGGCATAATGCAAAACCGCAGTCTCTTTCGCATAATAATGGGTTTCGCCTAGTTTCCGAAGACAGCCAATCTTTTTATTAGGTACTGTACCAAGTACTATCAAATATTTCTTGCTTTTTTTTTTTTCATTTTTCTGATGTTCATGAAATGTTTGCTTTGTTTTCTCTACTTCTCTGAGAATATCGAGAAGGATTACATGAGAAGCATCATTAACTCTATGATTTTGTTTACAAACTAAATGCACTGTTTTTGAATGATTAGAAGTTAAAATTTCATATTTTGTAGAAAACAATTAACAGTTTGGTTTTAGGATTTTATATTATGTTGAATTGTTTTAGATTTGAACTGTTTTAAAATTTTATATTTGTGAATTTTTTTTGCTTCTGCTTCTGGTTGTGCTATGTTATTTTGGAAATATCTATTTTACTCAAAGCTCCAAAATAGAAGAAGGTCCTTTGCCAATTTGTTTTTCGTTTTTTGCTTCTAATATTAAAATATGAGTTCGTTTTTCGATTTGCTTTTGAAAATTTGTTCAAGTTGTGCCCCCTGATAAGAGAAAAAGCTTGTCTTTTGCGGTTAGCATAAAGGGTCTGTTGCTGTTTTGTTTCTTTCTTTCATGTTAGTAACAGAGTAAAATGCCAAAAATGGTGCAGGAATAAGGGGATATTATTTGTTGCAATTGATCAAAATAGACCTCTCTCAGACCAGGCTCATTTTGTTATTGTATTGCACAAGGCAGAGGCATCATCGATGCTAGCAGAGCAGAACAGAAAGTACGAAGAGCTCCAGCAACAGCTTCAGCGTATGATGCAGATGTTTGAGCAGTCGCAGAAACCGTCATCTTAGACACATTTAGTTTCTCGTTGTAAGAATGTTTTGACATTATTACATTTAACATTATTGTTACAATATTATTTACAATTAATGTATTTGGTGTGATTTTTATGCTAAATTTGCTGTTTTGCGATGGAATTATATGCTGTATTTACTGTTATTGGTTGGTTTTAATGCAGGAGGGGTATAATATTGAATAAATGGCATTACAGAAATCTGTACAAATTAGCGGCGTTTTTCGAAAAGCGCCGCGAAAGGCCATGTTCTTTAGCGGCGTTTTTCAAAAAAGCGCCGCCAAAGAACATGGTCATTAGCGGCGTTTTTCGTAAAAAGCGCCGCTAAAGAACATTTCCTTTAGCGGCGTTTTAAGGGAAAGCGCCGCAAAAGTACATGTTCTTTAGCGGCGCTTTTCCTACAAACGCCGCTAAAGACCATGTTCTTTAGCGGCGCTTTTTCAACATAAACGCCGCAAAATTTTGCGGCGCGTGTAATAGCGGCGTTTTTTGGGGCGCTTACAGAAGCGCCGCAAACACTTTTAGTGGCGCTTATAAACGCCGCTAAAGGCCAAAAAAATGCCGCTAAAAGTCTGTTTTGCTGTAGTGATTCACATTAAAAAAATAAGTTTTATTTTTAATAATTTAATATATTAATTGAAATTAAGATCTTCCATTATAAATTAATGTTACAGTTATATACATCATTAAAATTTACCATATTATTATTAAACATTATTTTAAATTAATCATTTAATTAGTATTATAGTTATATATCAATTAGAATTAAAATTTATCATTATAAAAAATATTCAATATATCATATTAATAATATTTTTTTATTTGTATAATAGAGATTTTATTCAGAGTATATTAATTAATTATTATTAAATATTACTTTAAATTAATTATTATTTAATTAATATTACAATTATATATCAATTAAAGTTAAGATTTACCATTATAAATAGATTTCAACATTTAATAATTTTCACTTAAAAAAAAGCATTTAATCATTTCAAACAGTAACATCTAAAAATATATACATTATTCATGCAACTTCACAAGTATATAACAAAGATAAAGGTTGAAGATGAATATCATTTTTTGGATCCCCAAAAAATATTATTAGCATTGATAAGTTAGAGGCATCTAAAAAAATAACAGAGTATTATCCGTTATTGTAACCTCTTTAACCCAGCTTAGACGTTAGACCTAAATTCGAGAGATTACATTAGTCACTGAGGTGACCCAGAGAACTAACGAAGTTTCCAAAAACAGTTATTTTTAAAACAATTGTTTTATTTAGAAGGAAGTTTTGGTCTCTTTTCAGAAAAACGATAAGGTTTAACATTTTCATTATAACGGTGTTTACTAGATGAAAATCTGAATTACTTTCTTAACAAAACAAATTTACAATTTAGCAGCGAAAAAGTGATATTAACGCAATTTTAATAAAAATAATGTTTCATGCATAATTAGATAATAATCGTATTCTAATAGCCTAAATGATTTAAATGACATGCATGCTTAAGTAAACACTATAAACTAACTCTCATGCCATAATAATATTAATATAGTTCCAAATAACCAGAATTATAAAATAATCAGTCTAAAATACTTTTATATAGAAATCAATATTCCGAGTCAAGCCCTCCAAATGCCGAGTTCGCGTCCTAACTTTTGTGGGTTATCTGAAAAGAAAGAAAATAAGGGGTGAGCTATGAAAGCTCGGTGTGAGTTCCATCATAAGACAACCGATAAGCATATTAATTCAAATTACATAGCTTAAATCACATTTAGCAAATTTAGTATATCAGAATAACATAATAGTTTTCACAATGTATAAGCACAACACATATACCATATCATATCAAAAATTTTCAAAATTTCAAGAACATGCTTTACAGATGCAAATAGGTTCGATTTAATAGATAAGATGTAACACCCCAAACCCGGCCTAAACGTTATGGCCAAATCCAAAGGTGTCACAAAGAATGGATTTTGATAACGAAATCTACACGTTAAAACCATTTCAGTTTTTCAACTCTTATTTGCTTTTATCCATTGTCAAACGTTTATTCAATTAATCAATTTGCTTTAAAACGTGTTTTATAGCGAAAGCTTACGGAAAACGTTGTATTTAAATAAACCAGTTCGTATTTTTAGAAAACCTTTGTTTTAGTAAAAACCATAGTTTTTAGATATCAGTCGCGAATTAAGTACTAAATCGAAAATCCAAATCCAAAAGAAAATCAGCTAAAAATCCGGAGATTCTAATTATTACAAAAATCCAGAAATAATCTTAAAAGTAAAAACCATAAACCTAATCAGTTTACGAACTCGTGGTCACCGAGGCTCCGTCGCACCGATCCACCTAAGTCTGTGGATTACCTGGACAGAACAGACAAACGGATGTGAGTTTTCATAAACTCGGTATGTAACCCAACAGAATTAAGTATGCAAATATACAGATACAGAGTCAGGCTCATACCTTTTCAGATACAGCAAACAAAATCAAATATAAAAAATCCTACCCCCATTCTCTCCACCAACTCCGACCATTCCATCACACCATGTAGGGTTAAAAACACCCACCCATCCCTACACACCATATCGTACCATTACGACACATGTCAGATAATGTATAGCCAAGCTGCCAGAATATAGGCGATGATCGCCATACAGAATACTTCCTCCTCATATACAAATCCCACCCCACAATCATATATAGAAATAGATACAGAGTAACATACTAGACATGCTCAACATGCTTATGTACAGATATCAGAATAATCAGACATGCATAGCATTATCATACTCAGAACAGAATATCAGACTATCAGATCCACAGTTTTAGGGTTTGATTAGCCCTTACCAACCCTATGGTAGGCCCACAGTCGATCGGAACGACCTGTGTGACCTTAAGGAAATTTTCAGAAATATGGGCCCATATGCCCGTGTGAGCCCACACGCCCGTGTGACATACTCGTGTGAGCCCACACGCCCAACTTGGCCTAGCCCGTATGGCCCACACGGCCACACTCCAGCCACTACACGGCCATGCCTTGTGCACGGCCATGCCTTCTTTGATCACACGGTCGTGTCTCGCACACAGATGACCACACGCCTGTATGGCTTCGACAAAATCATTTTTCAGCTTTTTCCAAAGCCTCGTTTTCTGCATTTTGGGTACACACCTAATATCGTTTTGACACAAAATCACTTCCGAGCTGACCAGCACCTAAAAATAGAATCCCAATGTCCAGTTAGCAACGATTTATGAAACTCGAACGGAACCTATCCCGAACGAAACCTTAGAGCAACATCCAACCATATTCACAAACTTACTGTCGACGAGTGGAAATCACTAATACAAACTAAACTGTTGTGGCAAACTCCACAACCTCACGATCTTCTCCTACATAGCACACACCCACCAAGATTATTTTTCTCAAACCACAACACCAACACCCATTCAAAAGAAGGAAAGCTACATGATGAACCTACAAACTTACCAAGATGAATGATGCACAACCGCAACATTGAGCCGCAATGATAAAAGTGAACGATTGGTTGAACAGAACGGAAAGAAATAAAAAAAAAGGAAAATGTAGGAATAAGAAGCAGAAATGTCAGAGAGATTGGATGAGAGAGAAAACAAAATTTGAAAATAAAATAAAATAATCAAAAATAAAATATTTTGATAGCTCCCCATATCCCAACTCCTCACTATCTCATCAATCACAACCACTTCAGAATTCTATCTCTATCAAACACTCTCAAACAACCGGAGCAAAAATAAACTCCCTTACTCACACAGAGATTCAAACACAAGACCTTCAACACAACAACCACTTTACCGCTCGAACCAGAAGGCTCATTTTGATGTGAAATAACAGACAATTTTATGTAAGCCCATTTAACAAGGGTAAGGCTTGGATCAAAAATAACAAAATTTGCAAACATGGGACTTGAACCCAAGACCTCATACACACCCCCAGAACACTTAACCACTGAAACAGATACACATTTATGTCAGATATTTACAAAAACAGAAATAAATTATTCAGGGTGTTACATAAGATCCTACCTCACTGCTACACACTATACTTGTTCCCCAGAACTTGTCCATCCTACACACAGGGTTTTGGATGAACCACCAAATATTGCAGGTTAATGCGCTACTAAACAGTTGTGAATACACAACGTAATTGTAGATAAGAGCATCCGAATAATAGGTGGGTGAACCACCAAGGTTGTAGGTTAATAGGCTGCTAGATGGTTGTGAATACACAACATTTTTGTATATAAAAGCTGTCAAATAATATGTGGATGTAACAGCCCAAATTTCAGCGATGTCGGAAATAGTGGTTCGAGACCACCAAATTTAAAAAATAAATTCGTAGATTATATTATTTAATATTTATGAGCCAAATGTAGCTTTTAAAATATTTTTGAAATAGTAAATTGTGTTTTATAAAGATTTATTTGGTCAAGAAATTGAGAAAAAGAGGTATCGAGATCTCGGTGTTATAAACTGATCCATAAATATTTTTATGAATATTTACGTAGTGTCAATAAGGTAGTATTAAAATTTTGTTAGAAAATTTTGACGTTCGGGTGGTTAATTAAATAAAAAGGACTAAATTGAAAAAAGTATAAAAGTTGCTAGAAGGATTAAATAGCTCAATTGTCAAATGAGGAAAGACCTAAAGTGAAAATAAGCCTAAAGGAGATATTTTGGGCGACAATAGCTGAGAAAAATCAGGAAATGGGTGAAATAAGGGCAAAATTGGAAAATTGCCAAAATTAGTTAAATAAAAATGGGACCAAATTGGAATATCTAGAAATCTCTTTATTTCTCTTCATTTTCATCAGCTGAAAAATAGCCTACGAAATTTAAGAAAACGGGTTCAGGAGTCGGTTATGTATGAGGAAGGATTAGCACCCTCGTAACGCCCAAAATTGGTACCGGATTGATTAGTTATTGTCCTAATATCGAAAATTCGAAAAAATTTCAAAACATGATTTCTTTAAAAATTTGAACAATTTGAGTTGGAATTGGAGATTCCTTTGTTCCGAAAGCATACAAACATCACATCCAGCACATTAGGACATGACATTTCAAACCCTCGTAACCAAAATCATCTCATAATTTCAACATTCATTCAAAGGATATTTTGTTATTTGGACAAACGAAAAATCGAAACCCAGCATGTTAGGGCACAATTTCTCGAACTTCCAAAAACGAAACATAGCCTTGTTTTCTGAAATCCTTATCTTGAGATAACAAAACGTCATATCCAGTTAGTTAGGACACAATAATTTTGAATTCTCGGAAATAAGTTTTTATTTAATTTTTAAAGGAAAATGATTAATTCTTTAGATTCGGTGAGATAAGCCGAAACCCAGTAAGTCAGGGTACGATTTCTTTCGAACCTTAGAACACGGAGTATTTGCTTATTTCGAAATGAAAATTTTAATGTAAAATTATAATGTGACTGTAATAAAATAATGAGTGAATTACAATGCCAACAAGTGCATGACAACAATATACATCACAACTCAAATAAAGCGAACTGAAATAAAAGGAATAATAAAAATAAAATAAATATAAGATAAATAACAAATCAAGAATAAAAGAAAAATAAAAATGAATAAAAAACTAATTATAAGAAAAAAATAAGTAAGTAAATAAATGATTAAAAATAGTGAATCAAATAAATAAATAAGAGAATATTAAATAAATTAATTAATAATAGAAAAATAATTATATAAAAAATAATACTGTTAATAATAATAATAATAATAATAATAATAATAATAATAGGAAAATAATGATAATAGGGTATGATAATAATAATGGTAATATATACAAATAATGGTAATATAATAATGCTGATAATAATAAAGGCAATAGTAATAATAATAATAAGCAAGTTAATTACAAATATAATAATAATAATAATATAATAATAATAATAATAATAATAATAATAATAATGAAAATAATAAAAGTAATAATAAAAATAAAAATTGTATTAGTAATAATCAAAATAATAGTAAGGATAAAAAAAGTAATAATAATATAAAATAATAATAGTAGTAAAATAAAAATATATTAATTATAAAATAATAATATATGTTAATATACAAGTGATAAAAAATAAAAAAATAGAAATAATGAATATAACAATAATAATGGTGATACTAAAAATAATAATAGCAATAATACATATAATAATAATGGTATTAATAATAAAAAAATAGTAAGGAAAAAAATAGTAATGAAATAATAATAAAAAGAATAATAATAGTATTAATAGTAATGATAATAAAAACAACTAATAATATTATTATTATTAAACTTAAAATAAAAATTGGGGTAAAATCGAAAATAAATAAAAGGGGAAGATCGAATTGTAACACGCACGCATCGTAAAGGGACCAAAACAGAAAATAACCCCACCCTCTGAAACGGTGCCGTTCGAATGTGGACCAAATTGCAACAAAGAAAAATTTAAGGGATGAATTAAAAATAAAAGAAAAATTAATTTAAAAAATTAAAAAATGCGGAAGGGCCAAATGCGCAAATATACCCTTCCTCCAAAACACGCGGATCCTAAGGCTGGGTCGGGTCGCGCACACGGGTCAAACAAAACGGCGTCGTTTTTGGTTTCAAGGGGAATTATCAAAACGGCGCCGTATAGATCATTTATATAAACCAAAATTTAAACCAAAAATTCATTTTAAATGACCTTTTTAAAAAAATAATAATAACAGAGCTCTCAATGCTCTCTTCTTCCACTGCCGGAGGACCGAATTCGGCCCCAACTCCGACGATGGCCAGTCGTGCGTATACCCCACGCGTCGCCGCAAGCGCTGCCACATACGACGACCGAAAGCCAAAAATTTACGCTTTTTAACACCGATCGAAAAGGTAAACTCTTGTTCTTTTTTTTAAAATATAATAAAAAATTGCTGGAATAAAATAAAAGAAACAGAACAGTATAAAAAAAAAACCTCTGCTTGTGTTTATTGTATTTTTTTTTGTAATCTCTCTGTATTCGTATGTCTGTCTGTGTATTTCTACCTCTCGTGTCCCCCCTTTTTCGATTTACAGATTAGGGGTTTTTATAACCTAAAAATAAAATAAGAAAAGAAAATATTTTTGCCATGTTTGGCTCTGTTTTGCTGTTGTTTCTTTCTTCTTTTACAGGTAATCGACGAGGATCTCGGCGATGGTGCGAGGCTTTCATATGTTGATGGCGGAGTGGCTTGCATGACCTGCGGCGCGACTGATGGTGGGCGCGAGGCTCTTTCGGCGCCTAGGGTTTCAGAAACCCTAGGCCACTGAAATTTCTTTAGGCATTGGGCCTTTTAGGCCACGAGTGTTTTGGGCTAGGGTCTGTTGGGTATTAGTTTAGGTTGGGTTAGGGTTTGTTGGGTTAATCGGATAATGGGTCTGTTTGGGGTTTTTTAGGTGTTGGGTTTAATTTTTAATACTTGGACCATTAAATTTAGGCTCTGTAAAAAGACATTGGACATTTATTATTTTTTTATTATTTTTTTGTTTTATTCTATTTTACACGGCCCGGGCATAAATGGGCCTCTACAGCTGCCCCTCTTTGTTCATTGTCGTGTAACGAGAATAGAGCAAAGACTTTAAAAGGCTCAATTTTGCCCGGTCTTTGTCGAGCCTTGACTTCTTGGTCCTCATCTTCTTCAAATAGCTTCAAACTCCACTGTAACTTTAATAAACCTGATAGCTTCAATCTGCTTCACTGCTACTTCAGGAAGGAAGTATTTGCTATTTGCTCCGCTGCAACTTCAGGGAGATCAGACTAGTATCTTCGATCCATTTCCTGCAACTTTCAGGAAGACGAGATCTGTTGTCTTCAATCTGCTCCACTGCAAACTCAGAGAGGCAAGGCTGATGTTTTTTATTTGCTTCTTGCAACTTTAAGAATGCCAAATCTGTTATCTTCGACCTGCTCCACTGCAAACTCAGAGAGACAAGATCTGATATTTTTTATCTGCTTCTTGCAACCTCAAGAATGCCAGATCTGTTGTCTTTTAGCTTACTCTACTGCAAATTTAGAGAGCCAAGGCTAACGTCTTTGATCTGCTACCTGTCACTTCAGGAATGCCAAATCTGCTATCTTCAATCTACTTCCTGCAAACTCAGGAATGCCAGACTGCTATCTTCAATCTGCTCCCTGCAAACTCAGGGATGCCAGACTGAAGTCTTTGATCTGCTTCCTGCAACTTCAGGAATGCCAAATCTACTATTTTAATTTGTTCCCTGCAAACTCAGGGATGCCAGACTAATGTCTTTGATCTGCTTCCTGCAACTTCAGGAATGCCAAATCTGCTATTTTAATCTACTCCCTGCAAACTCAGGGATGCCAGACTAATGTCTTCGATCTGATTCCTGCAACTTTAGGAATGCCAAATCTGCTATTTTAATCTGCTCCCTGCAAACTCAAGGATGCTAGACTAATGTCTTCGATCTACTTCCTGCAACTTCAGGAATACCGAATCTGCTATCTTCAATCTGCTCCCTGCAAACTCAGGGATGCCAGACTACTATTTTCAATCTACTTCCTGCAAACTCAGGAATGCGAGACTGCTATCTTCAATCTGCTCCCTGCAAACTCAAGGATGCCAGACTGATGTCTTCGATCTGCTTCCTGCAATTTCAGGAATGCCAAATCTGCTATTTTAATCTGCTCCCTGCAAACTCAAGGATGCCAGACTAATGTCTTTGATCTGCTTCCTGCAACTTCAGGAATACCAAATCTGCTATTTTAATATGCTCCCTGCAAACTCAGGGATGCCAGATTTACAATCTTTAGTCTGCCCCACTACTATCTCGAGAGGACAAAATCTAAACTTTTCAGTCTGCTTCTTACTATCTCAAGAAGACTTCAATCTTCAGTCTGCTCCACTACCATCTCGAGGGAATAAAATCTGAAATTTCCCATTTGTTTCCTTATTATCTCAGGAAGACTTCAATCTTCAGCCTGTTCCACTACCATCTCGAGGGAGCAAAATCTAAACTTTCAAATTTGCTTCCTTACTATCTCAGGAAGACTTCAATCTTCAGCCTGTTCTACTACCATCTCGAGGGAAAAAAATCTAAACTTTCAAATTTGCTTCCTTACTATCTCAAGAAGACTTCAATCTTCAGTCTGCTCCACTACCATCTCCAGGGAACAAAATCTGAACTTTCAAATTTGCTTCCTTATTATCTCAGGAAGACTTCAATCTTCAGCCTGCTCCACTACCATCTCGAGGGAGATAAGACTGATGGCTTAAATCTACTCCGCTGCTTCATGGAGATAAAATTCACCGTTCAATCTTGTTCCACTACTACTTAGGGTGACAAGATCTACAATCTTCGACCTATTCCCCTGCCGATCAGGGAAATAGGACTGGTGAATTCACCGATGTTGCTACACCGTCCTCTGGGGGACATGTCCTGTAGACTCGAATGTATTATGGACGCCATTTGCATGAATGCAGAATGTCATGAGAATGATCTCCTTTTTTAAAATGTAAAATTATCAGGATGCATGATCGGAATGAACCTAATGCTCCTAACTAAATGATATTAGGGATGACATTTACATGAATGCAGAATGTCATGAGAATGATTTCCTTTTTTTTTATACAACGATTAGGATACAATGACCGGAATGAATCAAATGCTCCTAATTGGAAATAAGGGAATGATCTCTATGGGTCGGCATTACTCATAGTTCATCAAGGTTCTATCACTGATGCGCTACCATGCTTTCTCGTTCAGCTGGTATCTTTGACAGAGAACCCAAAGAAACAATCGTATTTTGTTCAGCAAGCTTGCCCACTGTAATTTCAGAGTCCTTTCCACTGTACTTTGGGACATAAAGTTTGTACCTCCCACCACAACTTCAAGGAAATAACATTTGGTTTCTTCCATCTATCCTGTTACCACTCAGAGGTATGGAATTTGTATCAATCTTCAATCAATTTGATCTGTTACACCATTCCTTTGGGTGTAATGACCAAATGTATGTGCTTGAAATTTGCAGGGTATCATTTTTCTTTTCCAAGAACAATCCCTTTTACACTTGGGTTGACATTGCTCGTCATTTATTGAGATGGTATCACTTGACAAAATGTCTTGTCTTTTTTTCCAACCAATAAAAATCCAAATGAGATAATCATCTTTCAATATTTCCAAATTCTTAGGCTTAGTGAGTTTTAAACAATAGTCATGATTCAGATTCTCATATTATTTAGAAGCTTCCAAAGTAATATGCGAAACTCTTTTTATGAAAGTATTATTAGTCCAAAAATCATTATTTCAATATAAAATGCTAAAATAAGATCACACCAATGTACATAAAAGGAATTAATTAGGAGCATAGATCGAAACAAATAAGCTAATCAAAGATAACCAAGGCAATAAAAGAAAATTGATTGGTATATCTTAAAAAGAATAAAGTAAGCAAAGACAACCAAGGCTATAAAAGAAATTTGATTGGGGTGTATATTTGAAAAGAATAAAGTAATCAAAGATGGCAAATTTAAAATGGGTAAGATAAAAGCTAGTTGCCCCAGATATCGCAGCCTGAGCATTTCTGTACAAACTCCTTGAGGATCATTTTGAGCTCAATACGTGTTTAGAAGATCTGGAGTACTTTGTCAATGCCCCAAGACGTAGCATACCTCCTTATTGTTAATTCAGGCATAGCAAGACTACTGTATGCCCCATTTTTAATCAAAATTTGAGTCGCCCTTTTTTTTGGGTTTTCAACTCAAATCCCCTTTGGTCTCAAAGCGCCCTTTGCGGGTTTTCGCCTTGGCCTCTCCTTTTTTTTCTTTTCTTTTCTTTCCTTTTTTTTTGAATTTTTTGAATGACTTTGAGCTCAAGGTGCCCTTTGCGGGTTTTCACTTTGACCCTTCCCTTTTCAGGTAGAATCCTTCTTGACTGAACATGAATTCTCTGGATTAGGCAAGTCTTTGGCATCCATCTTGGTCCATATCAATGCTCCTCTAGAACAGGCTCCTTCTTGCTACATAATGTCCTCCCCAGTTTAGCATCTGCTTTCCTCTGAAGATCTTTTGTAAAAGAAGGATCAAATTTCGCTCGTGGAATTTTCTAGGATAGACCTCTTTGTCTAAGCTTGCATCATCTGACCGTGATGGATAGCTTTTAACATTTTCTTCAATTAGGTTCAATTGATGAAAACACTTCCAATCTATAAACCAATTGGTAAGATGTTACCCCGGCAAAGGTCCTGGCCAACGTTCGATAATCATAGAGAGTAAATGATAGCTTCTTATACCAATCTTTACAAGTCTTGGTCACCTTTCTCTCTCTCTTTTTTTGTGTATTTTTCTTTTGACAACCTTTGCTGCACTGTGATATACTGCCTGATCTTTGAGCAAACTGTAATCTATGACTTTAGACAATTATGCATTATTAAACATGATCTTTCCTGGCATTCTTTGCTGGCATTTGATCCCTTTTTTTTTAATAATTTGATGAATGTCGACTTTACAAATTGGCATCTGAAGCTACATCCACCCTCTTAGTGAAGTAACGACGACCACGACAATGGATTGATATTGGCAAAAGCTTTTAACGAGATTGGCCCCATCACATCCATGCCCCACGTATGAAAAATTTGTGAAGAAATGGAGAAGGCACAAGAATCTTGTCTCCTTTAGATACAGCATAATTGATACCATCCCCTTCTATGTAGATTAACAATACCCAAACCTCATGCTTAGCTTGACTATTGTAAAACCCTTAGCATGTGTCCTTCAGATTCTCTTATGGACCTCTTTTAAGATTTCAACGTACCCCCGTCTCAGTAGTCCAGGCATGTCCTGATATGATCGTGCAAAAACATTTTTAAATTCTTGAAAATAACTCAATAATGTCTTGCCTTATTTCTGTGGTGAGCTGGGCTTCGATCCCCTTTCCTAGGCTCACAATATCCAATGACCCTTTGTAGAGTAGGGTCTGTTTTTTTATCTTGTTCTTCCATTCTTAACAAATCAGAAGATACGTTACAATCTCTATCGTCTTCAAAGTCCTGAGATCCCCTTAAACACATATCTTACTCGAAAGGAGACTCTGAGTCAGTGGCAGCGTTGCTCACATCGTTGATATCTGGAGACCTAGTGTAGGTTCGGAAGAAGTGTCCAAAGAATAAATGATTCAAAGAATGATTATTTGTATGATCATGAATGACTAAAAGAATATTTGAAAGATAATCCAAAGAACAAACAAAAGAAAAACTAAGAACAATTGTTTGTACAATATGAGATGGAAAGAATAAAAGAATATTTGCTCAAAAAGATGCATTTTATTAAAATAAAAATTCTGGACACAAGCCTATTTCACAAAAAGATTCTTATTACCTCTAGGCTTAAGGCAACAAGCGTGTTTGAATATTACTCTAGATCAGCTCTAAAAATATAGGGATCTTTTCCACAGTCTCATTATTCAAAACACTCCCAAGTATGCAAGGACAGATACTTGGAAAAATCCAGTTCTTTCTTTAGATACGTCATTAATATTTGGATTTCCCAATGTCAGGTATTGTACTAAAGCCCTGAACTCGATGCATTCTTGGATCTCATACCACCATCTATCGCGATGTTTACACCCTTGACAGAAAAGTTGGGTAACAGAATTTTTGCACCAGAGGGATCATCGAATTTTATGATACCCAATCTGACGAATCTTTCAATTATCTTTTTAAAAGCGACGCAGTTCTCGATCGAATGTCCTGTGATTCCCCCATGGTATTCGCATTGGCCATTTTCATCGTACCATTTGGGGTATGGGGACTCTATTGGCTTTACATAAAAAAGGGATATGACATGTGTGTCAAACAGAACTTGGTACAACTCTCTATACGTGACTGGAATCGGTGCAAACTGAGGTTTCTCTATGTTCGGTCTTGAATTGGGTTCTTGCCTTGGGGAGACTCCATGGCTGGTAATTACTGTCCTTGGTTGGCTCATTGTAATCGGCTTCGAATGGCCTTTGTTATACTTACTCATACCACTCACTTCCTTTTCCTTCTTCTTTGGGGCCTTTAAAGTCCACTCTCCCCTTTTCCTTGTTTCTACCAGTACAACCAGTTTGGCTCGAACACCATCCGGGTTAACACATGAACCCATCGGGAAGTTCAATAGGGCCGCATTATCAGTCTGACATTGGGGTCCAATAATGAGGGGTACCCCATGCGAATGTGTGTCTAGTTGAGTCGGGACACCTATCGGGGAATAAACGATGTCTTCATCATCATCCACACTGTTGACCACTGGCCATTCCTTTTTTCAAGTCCTTTGGCTAGTAACTGGTTAGCTAGCCTATCATATTCCTTTGGAATTCTAGCATTTGTTCCCGCATTTCTTGTTGAATCTTGGTCAATTGACCCTACATCTGTATTTGTATCTGCTCTATTCTCCCCAACTTTTGTTCCATGTTTTCCAAGTTAACTGAAATATTTTACCTAATTAGGGTCCTTTTGTAAAAGTCTAATGCAAATAATGTAATGTGATACAAATGCATGAATGCAATAAGGCATCGATTCTGATTCAACTTTATTTTAGAAAACTTTATTAGAAAGCAAAATCCTTTACATAAAATGGACTACAAATATGCTTTCACCCTTAGGCCCAAAGTTTTGATCCTCTTGAACAATAAGGTTAGCTCTTGACCATGGTCTGACTGTAGCTCATACTTCATGTTCAATGTACCAGCCTGTACTGCCAAAGTTTGTAGGTGATCAGCTACCTCTCAAATCTGAACTATCGCTTTACCCATGAGGTAATCCTGATTTCTGACTTGATCATGAGAATGATGGAGCTCTTCCTTCCAATGCCCTTCTCTTCCTTCAAGAAGCTTGATCTGGAGTTCACAATTCTACAGTGCTGATTCTAAGTTTTCAATCTTGCCCTTCATTTCCCCAATCTTGTTCAGACTTGACTTCAACTCGTTTGCAGAATTACAGCTTTGGTGAAGATACCATCCCATTTCAGTCACCTTAGCTTTTGATCCACTCTTCTCCTTTTGGCTTTCTGCTAAACTTCTTTCTAGAGCCTCGTTCCGCATCAGCACCTTTGGGAACTTCCTCTCCCAATGGTCAGCTTTGGCCTTTTCCTCTCGGATCCTGTTGCCATTGTTCCGAAGTCTTCCCATTTCTCTAATTGTGTTTGCTTTGACCACATGTGGACGACTGCATTATCTTCCACTTTATCAAGGAATTCGTTCTCCATAACCAGCTTTCTAACTTAGAAACTGACCGTGAATAGATACCTCTTAAAATATGAAATAACATGCACAAAAGAATAAAACACAACAAGTCAGTACCGCAGAATATAAAACAAGTAAAATAAGCGAACACCTATTTGGGTAACTACTAAGGTTTGACATAGTTCCACCTAGGGTAAGCCCTTAAGGATCACTATATGTGGCTTATGTTCTAAAGGGAGGGTACCTGAACCAGTAGATTCCTCAATCCTCACCCATTATAGGCTCATATGGATCGAGTTCAGTTCAGGGGAATACATTTCCTTATGGCCATGCGAAGGTGAAAACCTCACAAAGACATAGGTACAGGTGTATCCCGGAAGCAGTCCACTAGCCCATGCAGAGGTGAAAACCTCACGAAGTCATAGTTTCTGACTCCCACTTAAAAGGGTGTGACCACAACCGTCATGCAATGCAATGCAGACATGCTTTTCAATATTAAAACAACATGCAATAAAAAGTATCATAATTTTTCAAATCGGATTTTCAAACTTTGACAAAAGGACAGGAAATAATCAATTTTACGGCTTGACTCTCTTATTGGTCCCCAGCGAAGTCGCCAAGCTGTCGAAACCATTTTTTCATTTTGAAAAACGGGGTCGACTTTAAAAACAAAAATGGAGTAGCCATCAATCCCTTTTTGCTTAGGTGTGATCGGATCACCTTATAAAACATTTTATTTCAAAACATTGATTTTGGCCTACGAAATTTAAGAAAACGGGTTCGGGAGTCGATTACGTATGAGGAAGGATTAGCACCCTCGTAACACCCAAAATTGGTACCGGATTGATTAGTTATTGTCCTAATGTCGAAAATTCGAAAAAATTTGAAAACATGATTTCTTTAAAAACATGAACAATTTGAGTTGAAATTGGAGATTCCTTTGTTCCGAAAGCATACAAACATCACATCCAGCACGTTAGGACGTGACATTTTAAACCCTCGTAACCAAAATCATCTCATGATTTCAACATTCATTAAAAGGATATTTTGTTATTTGGACGAACGAAAAATCGAAACCTAGCACGTTAAGGCACAATTTCTCGAACTTCCAAAAATGAAACATAGCCTTGTTTTCTGAAATCCTTATCCCGAGATAACAAAACGTCATATCCAGTTAGTTAGGACACAACAATTTTGAATTCTCGGAAATAAGTTTTTGTTTAATTTTTAAAGGAAAATAATTAATTCTTTAGATTTGGTGAGATAAGTCGAAACCCAGTAAGTGAGGGTACGATTTCTTTCGAACCCTAGAACACGAAGTATTTGCTTATTTCGAAATGAAAATTTTAATGTAAAAACTTAATGTGGCCGTAATAAAATAAGGAGTGAATTACAATGCCAACAAGTGCATGACAATAATATACATCACAACTCAAATAAAGCGAACCGAAATAAAAGGAATAGTAAAAATAAAATAAATATAAGATAAATAACAAAACAAGAATAAAAAAAATAAAAATGAATAAAAAACTAATTATAAGAAAAAAAATAAGTAAATAAATGATTAAAATAGTGAATCAAATAAATAAATAAGAGGATATTAAATAAATTAATTAATAATAGAAAAATAATTATATAAAATAATAATAATAATAATAATAATAATAATAATAATAATAATAATAGGGTATGATAATAGTAATGGTAATATATACAAATAATGGTAATATAATAATGCTGATAATAATAAAGGCAATAGTAATAATAATAATAAGCAAGTTAATTACAAATATAGTAATAATAATAATAATAATAATAATAATAATAATAATAATAATAATGAAAATAATAATAAAGTAATAATAAAAATAAAAATTGTATTAGTAATAATCAAAATAATAGTAAGGATAAAAAAGTAATAATAATATAAAATAATAATAATAGTAAAAATAAAAGTATATTAATTATAAAAATAATAATATATGTTAATATAAAAGTGATAAAAATAAAAAATAGAAATAATGAATATAACAATAATAATGGTGATACTAAAAATAATAATAGCAATAATACATATAATAATAATAATGGTATTAATAATAAAAAAATAATAGTAAGGAAAAAAAATAGTAATGAAATAATAATAATAATAATAATAATAATAATAATAATAGTATTAATAGTAATGATAAAAAATAACTAATAATAATATTATTAAACTTAAAATAAAAAATTGGGGTAAAATCGAAAATAAATAAAAGGGGAAGGATCGAATTGTAACACGCACGCATCGTAAAGGGACCAAAACAGAAAATAACCCCACCCTCTGAAACGGTGCCGTTCGAATGTGGACCAAATTGCAATAGAGAAAAATTTAAGGGATGAATTAAAAATAAAAGAAAACTTAATTTAAAAAATTAAAAAATGCGGAAGGGCCAAATGTGCAAATATACCCTTCCTCCAAAACACGCGGATCCTAAGGTTGGGTCGGGTCGTGCACACGGGTCAAAACAAAACGGTGTCGTTTTTGGTTTCAAGGGGAATTATCAAAACGGCGCCGTATAGATCATCTATATAAACCAAAAATTCATTTTAAAAGACCCTTTTAAAAAAAAATAAAAAAGAGCTCTCAATGCTCTCTCCCTGCACTGCCGGAGGCCCGAATCCGGCCCCAACTCCGACGATGGCCAATCGCGCGTATACCCCACGCGCCGCCGCAAGCGCAGCCACGTACGACGGCCGAAAGCCAAAAATTTATGCTTTTTAACACCGATCGAAAAGGTAAACTCTTGTTCTTTATTTTTTTAAAATATAATAAAAAATTGCTGGAATAAAAATAAAAGAAATTGAGCAGTATAAAAAAACAACCTCTGCTTGTGTTTATTGTATTTTTTTTTTTTTTTTTGTAATCTCTTTGTATTCATATGTCTGTCCGTGTATTTCTGCCTCTCGTGTCCCCCCTTTTTCGATTTACAGATTTGGGGTTTTTATAACCCGAAAATAAAATAAGAAAGAAAATATTTTTGCCATGTTTGGCTCTGTTTTGCTGTTGTTTCTTTCTTCTTTTGCAAGTAATTGACGAGGATCTCGGCGATGGTGCGAGGCTTGTCGTGCGTTGATGGCGGAGTGGCTTGCGTGACCTACGGCGCGACTGATGGTGGGAGCGAGGCTCTTGCGGCGCCTAGGGTTTTAGAAACCCTAGGCCACTCAAATTTGTTTAGGCATTGGGCCTTTTGGGCCACGAGTGTTTTGGGCTAAGGTCTGTTGGGTATTAGTTTAGGTTGGGTTAAGGTCTGTTGGGCTAATCGGGTAATGGGTCTGTTTGGGGTTTTTTAGGTGTTGGGTTTAATTTTTAATACTTGGGCCATTAAATTTGAGACATTTATTATTTTTTATTATTTTTTTGTTTTATTCTATTTTACACAACCCGGGCACAAATGGGTCTCTACAGGGTTGAAATAGATAACCAAAATCTTATTATGATTAGGAAATGGACCAAATGACAAGGTGAAGCAAAATTTAGAGGGCTGATTTGGAAAATTTCCCAATCTACTGAAATTTAATAAAAATGGAAAAGATTTGACGTGATTTGAAAAAAGAAATATGCTAAGCCTTACCATTGAACCAGCAAGTTTGTTTTTAATCATTTTCTACCTCATTTAATACTCACACTAGCTTAATTTTGTTCCTTAATTGCTGAAAATAAAATAGGTAAAATGAAAAGAGCGAGATTTGAATCTTGGCTCACTAAGGAATTTATTAAGCTCTCTTCCACTTATACTAAGGTTCTTTTCTCAATGATTTTATTAATTCTAACACTACGATGGGGTGTTACAGTTATTAAAATAATGATTAAAAAGTCAGATTTATAAAAAAAATAATTTAAATATGCTTTATTTTAATTATTTTTAAGAAGTTGAACTTTATATATATATATATATATATAATTTATTTCATATTATTTTATAATACAATCAGATGATTTAATCTCAATTATTATTTCACTTATGAAAATAAACTATTATAAAATTGAAAAATATATTATGATAATCACATCCTAATTATACAAGTTAGTTTTAAACAAGATACATTAAGTTTAATTTGATTATATTTTATACAAGTTGAATTTACATTTTAATTAATAACATTGTTATTTGGTTTTAAATAGGAAAAAAAATATTTAAAATACAAAATGTAATAAAAATAGGTTTAATATTAAAACTAAAAAATGAAATTATGTTTTAAAATTAAATTTTAAAATTAAGAGTTAATTAGATAATTTAAAAAAAATGAAATTATGTTTTAAAATGAAATTTAAAAAAATCATAACTAATTTTATTTATTATTATTGTAAACATGCAAATTAAATCACACTCTAATCTCAATTCTCAAAATAATTTTTATTTATTGGAATTCAATCTTTAACATATTTATAGAAATTTTCAAGATAAAGTTGTTGTTTACATTTATTCAAACTCATAATAAATGTTGAAGTAATTAATCTTTAATTATAAGAAATGATTTTTCATATATATATATATATATATATATATATATGAAATATAAACGCATGTGTTCACATAAAACATAATACTGAAAACTAGTACTTCTAAAATACTACTTTATATATAAATGATATGTATATTATGTTAGAAGATTAATTTATTAAATAAATATTTTACATACTTTAATTTTATAATACAAATTAAGGGTCCGTTTGTTTACTATGTAAAAAGTTTTACCAAAAATATTTTCTGTATTTTTATGTGTTTGTTCCAAAAAAACAACTTGGTCAATAGAAAATGACTTATAGGTCAACGTAAAATAATCATTTTTTCTTGTAAAATAACTTACCCTTTTGAAAAGCGTAAGTCATTTTTCGGAAAAGAACTCTCCCTAAATAATTTTACTTTTATATAAAAATTATAGATATAAAATAAACTTAATTAAACGATAAAAAGATAAAAGAAAAATCTCAAATGTATATTATTTAGTTGAAAACAATTTTTGTGAAATTTTTTAAGGAATCTGTCAAACAAAAAAAAATATTTTATACAAATTTATTCAAATACAAAAAATATTTTTTTAAAAAAGTAAATTTTAAAAAAAAATTAAATAATTTTTAGTGAAACAAACGGAGTTTAACATTTATAAGAAAGTGGTAGAGTTTGAATGTTGCCCATTCTAGTATGTGTTAGCGATGATTTGTTGCCGCCAACATGTAAAATTGTTGTGATACCAATGCGGTGAGCTAAGAAAATTGGTTGTATGCTTGCTGGTGCCGCTCGAAAGAAACAAAGGTGGTGACATGACTCAGACCTCATTTTCGCCAAGAAATCTGCAGCGACGTTTCCTTTCCTATACTCATTGGTCACGCAAATCTTTAATACTTCCCTACAGCAAAATTGTGCAATGAAGAATGTGAGGCAGACGTGGAATCACATAGTGGTTGTAACGTGTATTAACAACAAAAATTAAAATATATTTATTGGAAATTCAAAATAAAAAAAAAATAAAGAATTTTCCTTTTACCTTTTCTTTCTCCTCTCTCTCTCTTGCTTTCTCTCCCTTGAGACAAATTTGGCTTACCAGTGTCTGTTGTCCTCTTCTGTTCTTGCTAGAATTGGTCGGTGAAAATCTTATTTTAAATGAATAATTTTAAATTTTTATTTTATTTTTATATAGATAGAGATAGAGACTCTTCAGTTCAATATATTTAGGGTAAAATATCCAAAAATACCTAAAAAATATTTTAATTACAGAAAAGGGTCAGTTTCAAAAATATTTATGGAAAAGGGCCGTTTCCTCCCAAAAACGCCTCCACGTCAGCGCGTTTTGTGGGGATGCAACAGGAAAGCGCTCCTTGGGGGAGCGCTTTTGCTACATCAGCACAAAGCGGGCTGACGAAGACGCGCTTTGCTGATGTGGCAAAAACGCTCCCCCATAGACACGTTTTAGCCCGTGTTTTTTTTTTAAAAAACTATTCTCGAATTTTTTAAAAATTTACGAGAATAAACCTTTATAAAGGCTCAAAGTGACAATACCATCTTTTTAAGGTGTCATCAATTAATAAGGAAATATAACTTACAAAGGAAATATTTATATAGACCTAAAGTCTCATTTCCCTTGTTTTCTTGAGTAAAGTGGGATATGAGATATGTGTATATATAGACTCATGAATAGTTTTGAAGCTTGTTCCTAAACAATGTAGGATTCCTTCCTCTTTTAACTAACAACGAGATGACAGGGCAATTTACCCACCTATACCCAAAAATAAAAAAATTTACGGAAAAGGGCCGGAATTGGGAAAAATTACGGAAAAGGGCCGAATCCCCCAAAAACGCGGCCACGTAAGCGCGTTTTGGGGGGACGGGGACCAAAATCGCGCCCTGCTGGAAGCGTTTTTGTCCACGTCAGCCAAAAACGCGTCCACGTGGACGCGCCTTGCTGACGTGGACAAAAACGCGTCCAGCAGGGCGCGATTTTGGTCCCAACGGTCAAATTTTTTTGACCGTTGGCTCCCCCAACGGTCAGAAAAAAAAAAACTATAAAAACCCCCCCCACCCTTTATTCTTCACATTTCAATCCTATCTCAATATTCTCTCAATTTTCTCTCAATTTCCTCTCCATTTTCTCTCAATTTTCTCTAAATTTTCTCTCAAGGTCCTTGAAATTAACGCTCAAATTTCAAAATAGTCCTTTACTAATTACGAAAAAGCCCTTAATTTTTTTTTAAGATATTTTTATCGGAAAATTTTAAAGCCGATTACAATGGCCGGGGAATTACTTCGCCTAGACGAGAAGCACATTGCCGTCGAGCAAATAAAAATGGTAAGTTTTAATTTTAATTTTGCAATATTATTTAATTTTTTATCCAATTATGTAATTTTAATTAATTTTGAATTTTATGATTTTTTAAACAGTCTGTAGATGGCTCCTGAAACTTGTTGACTTCAGAGCAGCCGGTGAATTGAGTTGGGGGTCTGCCGTGCTGTCGAGGTTGTACCGGGAGATGTGCGGGGCGACGGTGCCGAGTAAAGCAAAAATCGGAGGTTGCATATCATTGCTGCAGTCATGGGCATGGTATCGATTTCCATTTTTACGCCCTCGACTCGACCACCCATATTCATTCCCACTGATAACGAGGTAAATTTAATATTATATTTTACAATTATTTCGTAGATTTATAGTATAATTGCATGCTAAAATATTATTTAATTAGGTGGAACCATCCGGCGAATCATGTTGGAATACCGAAATCGCTTGAGGATATACGGCTCCTGTTGGACCAAAGGTCGGAATCACAAGTAAGTTTCGAAATTTGTTATTATAATTTAGTATTTCGTATGTAGTGTCTAATATGAGGTATATGTCTAAATTTTCGTAAAGTTTGAATGGACACCGTACGACGACCCAGAAATTCGTGCAGTAATTCCGGAGGAGTTCCTCCAAAATCCGAATGGTTGGCACGTAAAGGTCCCATTGATCACCTACTCGACCGTGGAGATGCACCAGGCAGATCGGGTTATGCGGCAATTTGGATTTCGGCAACGGATTCCCGTACCACCGGAGGTGCTCGATGATGAGCACAAAGTAGACTTACGGCAAACACATACGAATTGGGCAAGATTTTGGTCAGAACATATCGAGACGTGGGAGAACCGATATGACTATATACCTGACCGAGAACCGATAGTCGTTCCGGAGTTAGCATGCGTGCCGGAGTACATGCCATGGTTTAGGATCCATGGCAAGCCATATCTATTGTCGGAAGAAGAGAGGCGACGACAACTTCGAGAGCGAAGGGAACGTCGAGGCCCTTTACACCCAAGGAGAAGGGGTGATGAGGCGGGGCAATCATCACCGCCGACACAGTCACCGGGCCCAGCAACAGCGCCTACACAGTCACCGGGCCCATCAGCTGACTCTCCCGGTGTTATTGCGAATGCAATCGGAAGGATTCTCCCACATCCGTCTTGTGCCACAGCTAGCAATAGCCGATGGGTATATCTACCATACATAAAGGTACCGTCAATTTGTACCAATGGCTTACAGTATTTAAAGGCATCTCGGCATTGCTTAAATGTCCAGAACAGACGCTTGAACACTGCGCATCCACGGAGCAGACGATCGTTGTAGTACGCAGGTTCCGTTTCAAGGTCTGTCATGCTGCCTGGGACATATCTATCTAGCACCTGACACCACTGCCACACTTCATTATATGAAGTGTCCCACCCACCGTGTAACTTTTCTAACGCCTTCTGCTTGGCTATCCAAGCCTTTCTGTAAGAGGGCGTGTACCCCAATTGGCTACGAATACTGCCAATTAAGGTCGGCACCGTAGTATTTGGATCGGCCTTCAACATCGGGATTATCATGTCAGCCAACATCTTTGAATCCATCCTCGGATGATCTTGTGTTACACCTGTCAACGAAGTACGTTAAACAATGCAATATTACATATATTACTGTTATTCGAAATCACTGAACACATAGTGGTACTGTACCGGCAAGACATGTATGTCGACCTTTGTACTTTTTAATCTCCCACAACCCTGTCTTTTTCTTCAACGACGCCATGATTTTCCATTGACATGTGCCATCCTGCACTGCACACTTCGCCTCGAACTTATCGAGCTTCGATTTAACCACCGTGTAGTTAACCCCGTTCTTAATGCTGTACTGTTTCAATGCAACAAGAAAATTATTCTTGTTCGCAAACTGGTTACCAACTTCTAATTCGTCGGAATCAAACGATGTATCTGTACGGTCACGCGTCCGGTGTGTTAGTTCAGGAAACTCCAATTCATCATCATGAGATAGATCGACATTATGCATGTGGGCTGGAGGCGAGTACGCCCTGAATAGCGGATCTTCTTCTTCTTCGTCTGAACCGCCCTCAACGTCTTCAGGTACAATTGGAACGGGCTCCGGTTCAGAAAATAATCCAACTTCTGCACCGTCGGGCCCTGCCTCTCGAGGTGGATCCACATCGGATTCATCATCCGACCCTCCATAACCTGCAACAAACGAAGGCCCCTCGCCGGTGGATGTCGTCGGGAGTTCATCATCCCTCCTTAAACATCTTTCGTACAGATTCCAATCGTATGTGGATTGCCAACCACTAGAACTTGACGACGTCCCCCAGTACGTATTTCTATCATCGGACGTCGACTGACGGATATGCATGTCCCATCCACCGACCGAGTGTCGTGCAGGGGTTATGTTTTCCATACTACCACCGCACACCGGCACTTCTGTGTTTGGCCTCCCACTTACAGAGTGTCGGCTTGGGGTCGTGTATTCCCCTCGAACGACAGTACATGTCGAGGTCGCAGCAAGATCACTTAGAGATGAAAATTCTACATATACCTCCATATAGGGTGATCCACTGGCAATATGAGTCTCCACCATTGCCTCAAAGCCCCGAGCACCTTTGATGTCGAACGACTCATATCTCACCGGATCAACCGAAGCGCAAAACCTATACTTAATACACTGAACTTTCATTGGCGTTGTTCCAAATATTTTACGCCTAATTCTTTTGCGAAGTTCAACCAAATCGATGTTCCGATTAAAACTCAGTCGCGCTGTGTTCTCCGATAAGAAAACAACGCCATTTTCGGTGTCACGAACTTCACCGTCGTAGTAAATAACAGCATTAATACGTTCACTCATTTTCAATTTTTTCCCTTTGCCTCAATTTCCCTTTCTGCCAACTGAGAATGAATTTTCACTGATTTATAGCCTAATTTTGCCGGAGGCTACTGTAGCAAAGGCGCGTCCACGTGGGAGCGTTTTTCATTACGCATGCTGACAGTGCGCCCTGCTGGAAGCGTTTTGGCCACTGTTTATTCAGAAACGTCCCCTCAAAATTATTTCTCCGTAGACTACTGTAGCAAAAACGCGTCCTCGATGAAGCGTTTTCCAGTACGCATGCTGTTTTTGGCCGGTGTTTGTTCAGAAACGTCTCCTCAAAATTATTTTGCCGGAGACTATTGGGCCAAAAAATTCAACAGGGTGGTAAGGACCAAAAACGCGCCCTGCTGGAAGCGTTTTTGTCCACGTCAGCAAGGCGCGTCCACGTGGGCGCGTTTTTGGCTGACGTGGACAAAAACGCTTCCAGCAGGGCGCGATTTTGGTCCCCGTCCCCCCAAAACGCGCTTACGTGGCCGCGTTTTTGGGGGATTCGGCCCTTTTCCGTAATTTTTCCCAATTCCGGCCCTTTTCCGTAAATTTTTTTATTTTTTGGTATAGGTGGGTAAATTGCCCCGAGATGACATGCTACACTATATTTGATTTTTTTTTTTTTACAAAACAATTTCTCTTTTTTTTTTATATTTTGTTAACATTTTCTTATATTATAAAAAATAATAAACAAAACAACTCAAATATATTTTTTGCAAATCCCTTGAGTTTTTTGGGTGCTTATATTATTTTATCATGTGATGTAGTCTGATCTTATTTGATCTTACTCTAAAATTTTCCTTTCTATTTCTCTAATAACAATATAAGTATGAAAAAAGAAAACAAAATTTGGACAAAAAATAATGAAATTACTTGCTGCCAATGATGTTTCATGCATGCAATACATATCGAATCACATCATCATCACCAATTAGCTCTCATTGATGTTTAGTGATGAAGAATTTCGAATGCAACGTACTCCCACATTTTATAGATGCTCCGTACATATCTTACGATGAGATTTAAAAATCAGTAAAAAGAAATTCATCACATTTTAATGATATTTTTCTGTTCTTTTAAAGTTTTTTAACTTAAATATAACCTAAAATATAGACACTATTAAATAATAAATTAACAAATGAAATTTACTATTAATGGGCATGTTGAGGATTAAACACAAATTTTTTTATTTTGTATCACACAATCACTCAATTTTCTTTAAAATTTTTTAACACGTTTATTATTTACAATGAATTTTAATTTTTAAGTACAGTATTTATAATCAATTCACAAAAATGAAATTATTACTGACAAACTCTATAATCTATTAATGAACTGAATCGTTAATGAAAATAAATAACTTTGAAATTTTTTTACTGTGACGACATGATATAAATTCTGTCATCATGTGTGGATGTAAGTTCTATTAATATATAAGTAAATATGTAAATGTTACGATGTTAGTTGCATGCAATGGTTCTGCCAATTGGTTGCTCTAGAATCCGTCTCTAAAACGTTGTGTTGCACCCCTTTGTCCTTTCTTCTTTGGAACCATCAACACTGCCAAATTTGGTTGATCTTCATAATTGTATTTTTTTCATATTGATTCCTTCATGTTAAAGTTAGTAAAAATAAAAAAAAATGACAAAAATAAAAGTTGAACCGATTTAATAAAAAAATAGGACAAAAAAATATATTTTTTGCAAATCCCTTGAGTTTTTTGGGTGCTTATATTATTTTATCATGTGATGTAGTCTGATCTTATTTGATTTGCAAAAAATATATTTGAGTTGTTTTGTTTCTTGTTTTTTATAATATAATAAAATGTTAACAAAATATAAAAAAAAGAAATTGCTTTGTAAAAAAAATCAAATATAGTGTAGCATGTCATCTCATGTTATTAGTTAAAAGAGGAAGGAATCACACATTGTTTAGGAACAAGCTGCAAAACTATTCATGAGTCTATATATACACATATCTCATATCCCACTTTGCTCAAGAAAACAAGGGAAATGAGACTTTAGGTCTATATAAATATTTCCTTTGTAAGTTATATTTCCTTATTAATTGATGACACCTTAAAAAAATGGTGTTGTCACTTTGAGCCTTTATAAAGGTTTATTCTCGTAAATTTTTAAAAAATTCGAGAATAGTTTTTTTTTAAAACACGGGCTAAAACGCATCTATAGGGGAGCATTTTTGCCACATCAGCAAAGTGCGTCCTCGTCATCGCGCTTTGTGCTGATGTGGCAAAAACGCTCCCCCAAGGGAGCGCTTTCCTGTTGCATCCCCACAAAACACGCTGACGTGGACGCGTTTTGGGGGGAAATGGCCCTTTTTCATAAATATTTTTGAAACTGGCCCTTTTTCGTAATTAAATTATTTTTTAGGTATTTTTAGATATTTTGCCCATATATTTATGTATTTTAAAAATTATCTTTTAAATTCTTAAATTGAAAAATAATATTATCTATATCTATACTATGATTCTTGGGCAATAATTCACTGATAGGAAATAATTAAAATATTTTTATATTATTATAAATAAAATATTTGATACATTGTCGGTCAGTAAATTATAAGACTACACATTGTTATTGATATAAAATAAAAATATTAAAGGTTTTAAATTTAAATATTAGTCATAATCATTAAATATAAATAAATGCAAAAACAACAAATCCGAAACTCATAATCAAAAATTCAAAATTCAAATTCTCATACCTAAAACCCAAAATTTGAAACTCAACACCTAAAAAAGAATCAAATTAATTATAGTTAATATTTAATTACATTAGATAGATTTAACTTTATTTATTTCCAAATCTTTCAATATTTTTTATTTTATACCAATAATTATATGTTCATTTTTTATTATTGTAAAGGTGTTTTTTATTTTTATATTTTCATATGAAACTAAAGGAAATTATAAAGTAAGTTATATTATTATGCATAGGTTTAATTGTATATATCAATTAAAATATATTAAAATTATTTTATAATTTTATATACTTTTATTTTTATGATTGATATTATTTTTCTAAAAATATTATTGTACTTATTTTTCTATAAATTTCATGATAGAAATTTTTTTGTTTTTAACTTTTTAGTTTTGCTTAAAATTAATCACTGTTTCTCTTGAAGTAGTCTCATTTCTTTGTAATCATGTATGTCAATGAGTTTATTGGCGCGTGAGGTATCGAATCTATGCTCGTGTTGAAATCCCTTACCATCTCCTCTACTATTGGCAACACGTTGTTGGGAGAAACCTTCATTAGTGTTTGGAACTTCGATCAACATCATCATAATTTTTCGATAGCCTACTAGGGTTTCAAAGATTGTCGTTGTGTAAGCAAAATTTACATAGTGAACATAATTTGTTTCTTATGTAAAGAAGAAAACTTGTCAAACCCACCTTCAGTCTCTATTTTGATTCCTAAATCTCTTGGTTTCATAAAATATTTAGAACATAACTAAGTTTTTCTTTTCCTTGTAATGAAAGTTGTTAGGACAAGATTGATAGAGTTATTATTTGGTAATTAAAATTTAAAGATAATTATAATTTTAATAGATCTATGATTATTGAAAGTTAATTAATATTAAAATACTTTCATCCTAAAATTGTAATGAATATAATTTTATAGGTAAGATAATTAATATTAAAATTTCTATTTTATTCATTAATATTATTGAAATTTAACATTTTGGTCACTCCTATGTTGAATCACTAGTTGTGACATTTTTTATTAGTATAAGAACAAATTTAGCTCAAATATTTACAGATTCTATTAATTTAGTCCTAAATCTAAAAAATTCAACAAATTTAGCTCTGAACTTTACACGTTCTATCACTTTAGTCTTAATTATTAAAATTTTAAAATTTAAAATTTTAAAAACTTTAAAAACTAAAAAAAAAATTAAAAAGTTCATTTTTCAATAAAATTACATACAAAATTATAAAATATTTATAAATAGATGAATATCTATTTCCCCATTTTATAACATGAAATTTATTCATTAAAATAATAATTTTATAAATAAAATAATTTAAGGGGAAAAAAACCATGAAGAAGACTCATGCAGATTCAACTTTTTATTCTTTTTTTTTTTTCGACAAGAACGATCATCATGTTCAAGTTAAGTCAAAAACTACAACTTGAGGTGAAAAAAGGGTGAGA
Organism: Gossypium australe; assembly: GCA_005393395.2. Taxonomy (NCBI): domain Eukaryota; kingdom Viridiplantae; phylum Streptophyta; class Magnoliopsida; order Malvales; family Malvaceae; genus Gossypium; species Gossypium australe. The sequence goes on along the minus strand of CM016625.1, from coordinate 28,731,238 downwards.
ATCGATGTCTTTAGGTTATTGTCCAAATGGGTTTGTTGTGTTTGATGTTGTGTTTTAGGGTAGACATGATTGGTGATATATAACTGAGGATGAGGTCTTGAAGACTCAATAGGCAAAAGGTTATGTCGGTAACTCCACAATCAATTCCTAGCTCAATGCCGTGATGATGGAGGATGTGAAAATTAAGGAGTTAGGAGTAGTGTTATTTGTGCCGATGGTTGTGAGTGAAGGCAATGGCCAGCACTCAACAAATTTGACAAAAGACTAAGGAGCAAAGCCAAATTTATAAAAAAATTCATTATATATAAAATAAACTAAAAAAAGGGGGGGAAGTTTGAATGTGGTTTAAATCTTGTTTGTAGGCTTCTTAAATAAATATTTTATTTATAAAAGTATTATTTTAAGGAATAATATTTGGTACACTGTCAATTGAGTTTTAGATTCTATAACCAAGGTCATGGGGTTGACAAATGTTCTATAGTGTATAGTGTTGATTAAATATAATAAAAAGCAAATTATGAATGACAACTGAAATCAGGTTAATATTTTGAGTTTTGATCAATAAAAAAGATTTTTCGTGTATTAACATTAAATAAAAATAAATAAATAAACAAATTAGTTTGATTTTTTCTAAAAATATTATTGTACTTATCTTTCTATAAATTTCATGACAGATTTTTTTTTTTTTTTGCTTTTAACTCTTTAGTTTTATTTAAAATTAATCACTATCTCTCTTGAAGTAGTCTCGTTTCTTTATAATCATGTATGTTAATGAGTTTATTGGCACGTGATGTAACATCCTGAATTTTTGGGCCTATGCGTTTAATGGGTGGATATGTTTAATGTGTTAATTTAAGTGTTAGGGGTCCAAATTGGCTCAGGCTTAGGCAGAGGCCTTGATTAAAATTATCTGTTTGGGCATTATAGGGTTTAAAAGGTAGTATCTATGTTTAAAATACCAAAGTGGGCTTGTGACCCAATCTTAGGAGGTGACGCCACACAAGGGAGTAAGGGGCCTAAATTTAAGTTTCATGGAGCCCAATTCTTTTAATTTAAGTTAGCTAAATTTTGGACATTAGGATTAGGTGGAATGGATGGCAACAAGGCTAAAATTTAGGGGTTTCAATGTTTAAAATATGTTGATAATAAGCAGATAAAGGCTATTATTTAGGAATTTATTTTATGTGGATAATAAGTAGATAAAGGCTAAAATTTAGGGATTTTAATGATTAAAATATGTGGATAATATGCTGATAAAGGAGGGAGGAGTTAGAGATAATTAAGTCTCTTTTAGATGAGCTAGTAGATTAAGATAAAGGAGAAAAGATAGGATTTATCTGCAAGGTTAGGTAAGTGCCGAAATTTCTATAAATAGGGGGAATATTTCTTCAATTTCGGCATTTGGGTTTTTCTCTCATTCTTTTCTCTTCTTCTCTGAGTAAAAGCCGAAAACTCCTAAAGTTCCATCTTCCTCTTCATTCTCTGCAAAAGCCGAAATCTCTAAGCCAATTCCCTCATCTTCACTTTGATTCAAAAGCCGAAACTCTTTCCATTCTTTTTCTTCCTAGCCGAAATCTTCAAGTCTCTTCCTTGTTTTCTTTTCTTCTTCTCTTTTCCTGTTAGAAATCGAAACTCTTCACTCAAGTATTTTAAAAGCCAAAGGCACATCAGCCTTCTCTTGTTCATACTTTTTCCGGGATTTTCCTAAAAGCAGAAATCCCTAAATCTCATCTCTTGTGATTGCCGAATTACTTCTGTGGTGCCTACTTGTGCCGAAATCTGAAGGGAACTTTAGTGGAGTCAATCGCATAGATCTCTGAGTTATAGATCGATAGCACTCGAATCGTGTTACTTTCGAGATTTCAAGGTAAGAAGATCTATTAGTTTCAATGTGTAAATTCAGGATTTACTAACCCTTGGCCGAATATAGGAGAGGCCCTATTTTCACATCTTTCCGGCTTTTTGAGCAAAGTTGTAGATCGGTCTAGCAAGGGTATCGACATTAATCAAGTGTGTAACCTTTCTCACTGTTAGACTGTTTGCTAATATATATTCATATGTATAAATCTGCTATACTCTGCTAAATGCCGAAATCCCGGCATAACAAGTGAAAACCCTTGAAGGGTAAAGGCTGATCAACAGGTTAGTGACTTCTGTTCTATTTCAGTGATTATTCATGTTAAAACGATATGCTTTGTATGACAATTCCATTGTATGCTTGGGGTTGGGAAATTGATGAAAAGGGGAAGTGATCTGTTCTGGTGGCTTTTGCCATTTCAGCCTGGTGACTCTGTCACAAACTCTGTTTCTGGTGGCTTTTTGCCATTTCAGCCTGGTGACTCTGTCACAAACTCTGTTTCTGGTGACTTTTTGCCATTTCAGCCTGGTGACTCTATCACAACTCTGACGATGAGCAGCACGACTGCCATCAACAACGTGTAGCGATGCGGGTTGATTGTAGAAATCCCCTATGGTGTGAACAGCTGGTACGGGAGGCGTGTAGCGGATGGAAACTTAGGATTTGGGTTGGGCTTTCATAATATTTTTTGTTATATATATATATATATATTAAACTATTATTCTGTTCTGTGGGGCTAAGGCCCAAATCTAATGGTTCATAAGGGTTGCATACTGAGTCTCGCGACTCAACCAATTTCTTAACATTTTCAGGTAGCACCTAGTGCATCGGACCGGGCTGGAGAGGAACGCAAGGTAGCCATGCAAAAGAACTCTTGGATTTAACAAGAAGACTCCAGTTTATTATTTTATATTTTATTTAATGGGTTTTAAATTTTATTGTAATAAGGCTATGGGCCACTAGACTATTATTTATGTTTTGGTTTTATGTTGGGCTTTTATTACTGGGCTTTTAAGTTTTATGTTTTAAATTAAGTTAAGACATGTATGAAATTATAGTTTTTGTTTAAATTTCACCAAGGTAATTTATAACTTTATATTTTATATGAATTAATGAATTATTAAGTTTTCGGTATAAATGTTTAAACCTAGTAGTTGTTTTCCAAAATGCGACATGTTTTGTAAAATCCCTTAAGTGACATACCAGATTCGGTTGTAGCGTTTGGGCCGGGTTTGGGGTGTTAAACGTGAGGTATCGAACCTATGCTCGCGCTGAAATCCCTGACCATCTCCTTTATTATTGGCAACGCGTTGTTGAGAGAAAACTTCATTAGTGTTTGAAACTGCAATCAACATCGTCATAATTTTTCAGTAGCCTACTAGGGCTTCAAAGAGTGTTGTTGTGTAAGCAAAATTTGTATGGTGAACATAATTTGTTTCTTATGTAAAGAAGAAAACTTGTCAAACCCAACAACAGCTCTTAAGCCTTCATTTCTATTTTGATTCCTAAATCTCTTGGTAAAATCAAATATTTAGAACCTAACTAAGCTTTTCTTTTCTTCATAATGAAAGTTGTTAGGACAATATTTATAGAGTTATTATTTGGTAATTAAAATTTAAAGATAATTATAATTAAAAATTTTAAATTAAAATTTTAATAGATTTATGATTATTGAAAGTAAAAGATTAATATTAAAATACTTTTATATCAAAATTGTAAAGGATATAATTTTATAGGTAAGATAATTAATATTAAAATTTCTATTTTAATCACTAACATTAATGAAATTTAATATTTTGGTTACTCTTAAGAACAAATTTAGCTCAAATAATTACAGATTTTATCAACTTAGTCCTAAATCTAAAAAATTCAACAAATTTAGCTCTCAACTTTACACATTCTATCAATTTAGTCTTAATTCTTAAAAATTTAAAATTTAAAAAACTTTCAAAAATAAAAAAAAATAAAAGTTCATTTTTCAATAAAAATGCATACAAAATTATGAAATATTTATAAATAGATGAATACCTATTTTTCCTATTTTCTAACATGAAATTTATTCATTAAAATGATAATTTTAAAAATAAAATAATCTAAGGGAAAAAACCATGAAAAAGATTCATGCGGATTCAACTTTTTCCTTTTTTCAACATGAATGATCATCATATTCATGTTAGGTCAAAAACTACAACTCGAGGTAAAAAATGGTGAGACTCGATGTCTTTAGGTTGTTGCCAAAACGGGTTTGTTGTGTTTGAGGTTGTGTTTTAGGGCGGGCAAGATTGGGGATATATAAGTGAGGATGAGGTCTTGAAGACACAATCGACGGAAGGTCATGTCCGTAGCTCCACAATCATTCCTAGCTCAATGCCGTGATGATGGAGGATGTGGAAATTGAGGAGTTAGGAGTAGGGTTATTGGTGCCGATGGTTGTGGGTGAAGGCGGTGCCCAACACTCAGCAAATTTGACAAAAGACTAAAGAGCAAAGCCAAATGTATAATAAATTTCATTATTTATAAAATAAACTAAAAAAAGTTTGAATGTGGTTTAAGTCTTGTTTGTAGGTTTCTTAAATAAATATTTTATTTATAAAAGTATTATTTTAGGGAATAATATTTGGTACACTGCGAGTGGAGTTTTTAAACTCTATAAGCAGGGTCATGGGATTGGCAAGTGTTCTAAAGTGTACAGTAAAATATTACAAATAAATATTTTAAAAAGTAGACATACCAATTTTTTAAAGCTGCTTGTGGAATAAATAGGATCCCCTCTTATGCCCTTAGGTCCCTCCTATGTGGCAACATGGGGTCGTAAAAAGGAAAAATATTGATGGGGTTTCTCTTGCTTTTAGCATAGCGGACCCCTAGCGAGAGGCCTGCACGAAGGGCTATTAGCTCATGGTAGAGCGTGTCATTGATAATTGCGTCATTGTGCCTGCGTTGTGAGGGCTTTCAGCCATATGGGTAGTTCAATGTGCTCATCAACGCCTAACCCTAAAATGTGGATCATCCAAGGCACATTAGCATGGCGTATTTCTCCTGTTCGAATCGAGATTTGAAACCAAACTTCTTCTCAGGAGGATAAATGGGGTGATTTAGGTGAAATCCAATGTAGATCCAACTTTCTATTCACTCGTGGGATTTGGGCGGTCCAGGGAGGACCACTACGACTCCTCTCTTCTCAATAATTCATACATCCCTTATCAGTGTATGGAAAGCTATCTCTTGAGCACATGTTTAGGTTTGGCCTCAATGGGAAAATAAAATGTAGCACCTAACAAAATATCTTTACAGACTAAAAATTACGAGATCGCCTTTTTTATTTTGGGATGATGGAGGGATTGTACCATTCGAGCCATGTTTTTTATGTTTTTCTTGGAGGTTCGAAGAATGCTGCAATTAATAGGATTTTCTTAATCCTCAATTCCCGAAATGAAGAGAATGAAATTCTTTTTCCTTTCTGTAGGGACCAGGACATTGGATCTAGCCGTAAGAAGAAATGCTTGGCTGATAAATAATTCACTTCTTTGTCTTTGACCCCCTCAGTCACTACGAACACCCCCGATTAGTGCAATCGGATGTGTCTATTATCTATCTCTTGACTCGAAATAGGAGTAGGTTTGAAAAAGGATCTTAGAGTGTTTAGGGTTGGGCTAAGAGGATCTCTTAACGCCCTCTTTTTTTTCTTCCTATAGGAGTTATTTCTTATTTCATAAATACTTGCCATGGTAAGGAATAAGGGGGAACAAGCACACTTAGAGAGCGTAGTACAATAGATAGTTGTATGTTGGGTTCGGGAATGATGAATAGCTCTTGAAAAGGAATCTATTGATTCTCGCCCAATTGGTTGGACCGAAGGTGCGATGATTTACTTCACGGGTGAGGTCTCTGGTTCAAGTCCAAGATGACCTAGTTGTGCTAAGGAAAAGAATAGAAGAAGCATACTGACTCCTTCATGCATGCTCCACTTGGCTCGAGGGATATAGCTCAGTTGGTAGAGCTCTACTCTTTCAATTGGGTCGTTGTAATTATGATTTGGGTGTCTAATTGTCTAGGCGGTAATGATAGCATCTTGTACCTAAATTGGTGGCTCACTCTTTCTAATTAATGGAGGAAGAGGACTGAAACATACTACTAAAAGACTCTACTAAGACAAAGATGGGCTATCAACAACGTAGAAGAGGTAGGATGGACGATTGGTCAGATTCAGTATGGATCATACATCAATGGTAGTTGGAGTCGGTGACTCCCCTAGGTTCCCCCATCTAGGATTTCTGGGGAAAAGGATCAAGTTGGCTTTTGGGAACAGCTTGATACATTATCTCCCTTCAACCCTTTGAGCAAAATACAACAAAAGAAAGGAAAACCCATGGACCAACCTCATCGTCTCCACCCTGTAGGAACTACAAGATCAACCCAAAGACGTCTTCGATATCCAGAGGTCGTGGATCGACCATAGAACCCTTTTCAATAAGTGGAATACATTAGTTGTCCACTCTCAGGTTAGGCAATAAGGGTTGGAGAAGGGCAATCAATCATTCTTAAAACCAACATTCTTAAGACCAAAGAGTCGGAAGGGGGAAAGCTCTCCACCATTCTTGGTTCTCTTGTAGCAGGATCCTCTGGAACCACAAGAATCCTTAATTAGAATAGGATTCCAACTCAGCACCTTTTGAGATTTTGAGAAGAGTTGTTCTTTGGAGAGCATAGTAAGATGAAAGTTGTAAGTTGTGTTCGGGGGAGGGGGAGTTATTGTCTATCGCTGGCCTCTATGGTAGAATCAGTAGGGTGCCTGAAAGGCGGTGGTTTACCTTGTGGAGGATGTCAGCGGTTCAAGTTCGCTTATCTTCAACTTGAGAACTTAGCCGAAACAAAGCTATATGATAGTACCCTATTTTTCTAATTCGACAATTAATTCGATCTATGATTTATCATTCATGGACGTTGATAAGATCCTTCCATTTCATTTAGCAGTAACTTAGACATAGCCTTAAATTAAATTAAAGTAAAGTAAAGTAAAGTAAAGTAAAGTAAAGTAAAGTTAAGGGCGAGGTTCAAATGAGGAAAAGCTTACGGTGGATACCTAGGCACCCAAAGACGTGGAAGGGCATAGTAAGCGACGAAATGCTTCGAGGAGTTGAAAATAAGCGTAGATTCGGAGATTCCCAAATAGGTCAACCTTTTGAACTGCTGTTGAATCCATGGCCAAATAAGAGACAACCTGGCGAACTGAAACATCGCTAGTGTGCCAAATACTCAACTATAAATTGTATGTTAGAAACAGAGAAAAACGAGTATTACTATAAATTATATGTTAGAAACAGAGAAAAACGAGTATTCATTTATTTATAATTTTGTATGTATTTTTATAAAATATTTTGTATTTTTGTTGAAGAATGAACTTTTATGTAATTTTTTTATTTTTAAATTATTTTGTTTTTAATTTTGAATTTTCAAGAAGTAAAACTAAGTTCACAGAATGTGTAAAGTTGAAGGCTAAATTTGTTGAATCTTTTTTAGAATCAGGACTAAATTAATAGAATCTATAGATATCGAAGTGCTAAATTAGTTATTGTACCCATAAAAAGAGGCCAACAGAGTAGTGACCAAAATATTAAACTTAAAAAACGTTAATAACTAAAATGAAAAATTTTAAACTTGGATGACCAAAACAAAAACACATTCATAAGTTGAATGGCTATTTTTATAATTTAACCTATATTTAAATACGTCCAAACTTACCATTTTTAAATTACTTCAACAACAATTATACAATGAGCAAGATCAAAATCCAATATTATATTTAAACATAAATATTTTATTACTCTATTTGCGGGTCCATTAATTATTTTTAAAATCTCACGAATAAAGTACAAATAAACTATTCTTTATACTTCAAACTTCCCTATTTTCTCTTTCCTTCATCTTTTTGCCTGCGTCCTTCTTAGTGGAATTTCTCGCCACACCATTACCAATTTCATCATTTTTATTTTTCATTTCATTTTTTTTGTTTTCTAATCTCATCACCCTTTTTAGAGTCCTTGTTGTATACGCTTTAATTACCAACTATTAGGCAATAGGGTATTACATAAAGCTCATGAAGAAGACATTACTGTTGATTTTGTTAAAGGTCACTTCAGTTTTTCAGCCATCATGTTCTTTTCTTCTTGCATTGCCCATCCTCTAATCTCTCCAAAGGTTTGTTTTTGTTTATTTTTTTTCCTTGTTATGTTCTTCATCTTACTTCTTTTATTCTTCTTTTTTTCTAAAAAAAAAAAACCTTTTGAGACTTCTGAAGTTTTTTGATTGGTTTCTTAATCTGGGTGTTGCTGGAAGTTTCTGTCTTTTGTAGTTTAATTTGTAATGTTGATGATAAAAGAGTTTTAAATGACAAGAACTATTAGATGCTTACTTATTTATTTTTATTTTGGGATAATAAATTTGGTCATTTCATAGGTACATATCAGTCTAGTTTCTGCTAATTCTGAGATGTGGGTTATGGCTTAGTATTGTGGAGAATTAATGGTTTGTTGAAAAAAGAAAAAAAGGGAAGACTTTAGGCTTTGTCAGTATTAGAAATGAAATTAAGGGGGTTTTTATGAACTGCATGATGGACATTAACTTTCACCATGTTTTAGCCTGCTCAATTGACATATTAGAAGTTTGATTGTATTAAAGCATACTGAAAACTGCAGTTAACCTTTTAAAATAATTATACTGTCATATAAATTCTCATTCTGAAGTCTATTCTTTCCCTTGTTTTTTTTTCGTCTGTTGGTTTCTCTAAATTTTCCTTTTTGTCAACGAATTTAGTCTTACCTCAGTTGGCACCGTTGCTATTGCAGCAATGAGGAGGATGAGCGTTTGAGCCCGTCTTTCCTTCGGTTTAAGGGTTGGGAGGGGTGATGATTAGAAGTAGGCATTGTATAAAAAAAACATCCCTTAATGAATTTTATGAGGAAAAAAAAGTGTATAATTTCCCATAATATAAGGGAATACTATGAGTCAAAATTAAATATGGACTGTTTTCTTTAATTGCTTCTCTCTCACGTTATTTATTATCAGAGCATGGTGGACTTAGTGGATTTGTGCAATTATGCTGCTTATTAACATTTTGACAATTTTCTATTTAACCTTAAAGCTAAAGAGATATCCTTAAATTTGGTCTGTTTTCTTTAATTGCTTGTCTCTCATGTTATTTATTATCAGAGCATGGTGGACTTAGTGGATTTGTGTAATTATGCTGCTTATTAACATTTTGACAATTTTCTATTTAACCTTAAAGCTAAAGAGATATCCTTAAATTTGGGGTTTGTTTCTTTTAGATTAGTCACTTTGGGCAGCCAGGTAATCTTCATCGTAATGTGGAAGTGGACCAAAGATTCACTTCTGCTCTCAAAATCAGGACCACAGATCATCCCAGCCAGCAAGCAAGAATTGGAGCTGGCTTACTTGATGAATGGAGTTTTGCTAGAGGAACAAGACTTGTTATTAGACAAAAAGTTTCTACATTTATTCCCTTTAGAAAAAGCTTTGAAGTACAAGCTTCATGTAATTCCTTTTAGCGCTTACTTTTCAGTAGAATTTCACATACTGCTTTACATTTTTGCTTTAATAGTTTCTAGTTTTCATGCACGTCACATGGTCAAAATTGTGTGAATCATTCACTATCTTTAAACAGGAGTTCCACCATCTGGGAGAGTGTCTTACTCTTAAATTCTTCTTTGCAGCCTCACCATGGTCCTTCTAATGCTCGTTAACCTTAACATGATGTAACCTCTAGGATTTCTGTGAATATACCCTTTTGGCTGTTGAAGTCTAGTAGGACTTTTGATCAATTCCTAGCATCCATCTGCTAGCAAAGTTTATTTGCGTTAGGTCCTTTCCTGCTGTTGTCTTTTTGGCTCCTCACTTATAGAATGTAGCAGAAACCAGTATTTTACTAGAAAAAAGAAATATTGGTGACCATGTGCAGAAAAGAGTGAAGAAAAAGAAATTGATCCTTTTTTTTTTTTTTTTGACATAGGTTGCCAATTGAAAGTCTGGCATATGCTAGAGGCTTGTTCCATATGTTTTTGTTTCCTGTATAAGCTATTGCTGCTGAAAGGTTGTGAAAAGGTCTAATTTGGATAGATCAGTTACTGTTTCCTTTGTTCTGCCTCTGCCGGTTTGTGCTAGGCTGTTGGATTAGTTCTTTATTTGTGCTGCTGCCTTAATGTTTACTAATGTCCAACTTGCACCCATCAGTGGTTTATGCTAAGTATGCTTATACTGAGTGCAATCTAAATGTCCTTATTTGTAGCATGTACACAATATATCCTCTTAAATACCATATAATTTTGATTGATGAAATATTGAAAGAAGTCAACATTGCTAAGCATTTTCTTTTATTCTTCCTAACTGGCATATGCTAACACTTTTACAGGGTTGCCAACTTCACAAATTGCCAGCAGCGTATTTACCTTGGGAACCGCAGCGGTTCTTCCATTCTATACTCTTATGGTTTTTGCTCCGAAATCTGAAGTGGTAAGTTTCTAGTCAGTACTAGGGAAATCTCATTTACTTTATTTTCTTCTACTTATTTTGACTTCCTCTTTGCCATGTATAGCTTTGGAATCTGAACTTTATGAATAGGTTGGTGCAAATTCAGTCGGAACAAAAGCTTTTCATTCAATGTTTCCTTGTTGGGGTCATTGTTTATCTGTGTTTTCTGACTTACATAATAACCTTAATGGAGGGAGAAGTTTTGGTTAACCTGTTGTGATTTGCACCATTTTGCTTATGCTGCCTTATAGTCTTAAAAATCTCATCTTTGTTTGAATGATTCACGTAAAATATTTTGAGTCGTGCTATATTTCTTGGGGAACTGATGTGTTTGGCATGCACACAACTATAAATGCAGACTAAAAAGTCTATGGAAAGTAGTGTCCCTTTTATTGTGCTCGGGCTTCTGTATGCATATCTGCTGTACCTGTCATGGACGCCTGATACATTAAAGCTGATGTTTGCTAGTAAATACTGGCTGCCGGAGGTACATGTTTACCAACACTTACATGATATGATCTCTCTTTAGTTTGTTTTAGATGTATACAATTGTCAACGATGACCGCAAATCTTTACGGTTTTTTCTGTTGTCACACCGAGTTTTAGCTATCTGGTATGGCCAAAATGTTCTCCAGTGAAATGACATTAGCTTCTGCATGGATTCATTTATTGGCTGTAGATCTCTTTGCTGCAAGGTATGTGTATCTCTCTTGATTTCATGCTTACACGAATTAACAGTTTGAACTGCAGAGTTCTGACCATTTTGTTCCGCTGTTCAATTCCAGGCAGGTTTTTCAGGATGGACTGCAAAACCGAATCGAGACTCGGCATTCGGTTTCTCTTTGTCTGCTGTTTTGTCCCATTGGAATTGTTACTCATTTTGTTACCAAAGCAGTTGCAAAAACTGCTGCAGATGACAGGCATAAAATGCACTGACATTTACTGTGTTTTAGCAACATTCAACAATTTGGAACAATTGTGTTATCTCCATGATTTAACTTGGAACATCATTAAAAACATCAATTTCTCCTGTTCTTGATGTTTAACAAAGCAATTCTTTAATGGTTACCTGTCCCTTTTTTAACGAAGTCTAGGATAGCTTCAAGTTGGAAAGTTTATTTTATGTTTCGGGATGTTCTTTTCTTTTCTTTTTTCCTCTGTTGAAAGTATTTACTGTCGGTAATAGGCTGTGATGGTGTTCTAAATAGTAATAGCAAAAATCATTGTTAAATAAAGAAAATAATATTTTAAAATGAAACAAATATATTTGAATATGAATACTTACAGAAATACATATTTATATATGTAGTCCATTACTTTTAGGAGGATTTACTTGTGCAAAATTAAAATAATTATAGATATTATATTTTAATAGTTTAAAAATAATAATTAAATAACCATAAAGTGTGATGTTATGAGAGTTTGATTATAACTTGAGAAAATGAAGCATATTTTATAATTAATTGTTTATATTTTATAATTAATTGTTTATATTTTTTAACAGTGCTCACAGTATGAAATCCACCGGTTTATACATTCTAATCTATAGGACATTCCCGTTATAAGTTTGCTCTCTGGTTTTGGAAGAAAAAAAGGTGTTTGAGATTTTTGGATAATGAATTAGGATATCCAATAACATTAGACATGATACAATTATATAATACGCAATAATAATAATAACCTGTTACAAACAAGACATGACATTAACAAAATAATCACACTAAAAATAGGTGCATATGTCAAAAACTTTATAGCGTAATTTATTAATTTACCAATAAGTTATATAATTATAAGAGAATTTAAATATGATTATATAAAATTTAGCAAATAAAAAATGATTATATAAAGATATTGAAGCCATTTTAATGACGTTTGCTGCAGTAGGAAAAATTACATTATTTTGTCTTTTGAATTTGTCTAAAATTATTTAATTGGTATTTAAAATTTTTTTTGACCTAGTTGATATTTAATTTGTATTTCTTCACTTAGGTTGACACCTCCGCACACCGCTAGTTTATATTGATGTGACACTAATAGTCAATCCGGTGGTGACACGTGACAACCTCTTAATTGACAGAAGAATAGAATTCTACACATTTTATTTCTCATTTCAATGATATAGATACACATATGAAGCCCGAAACTAACTCCTATATATCAGGAGTACATCAAAACAAAAAACAACAACAAAGAAATTTGAAATCTCCTATATATCAGGAGTACATCAAAACAAAAAACAAAAGTAAAATAAAAAATTGAAATAGAAACAGATTTGATGGGATCCCATAGGAACTGGTCTTGTGGTGGAAATCTTCTGTTAGGCCCTCTTCAAGATGGATCTCAACAAGAGAGTCCAATCTTGTCCTAAAGAAAGAGAAAGCAAGTCCAAGAGAGTGGTTTTGTTAAAATATTAGCGAGTTGATCAACGAAGGATACATGTGCAACCCACAGATTACCATTTTGCATTTGATCACGAATATTGAAAGTTAAGAGCCACATGTTTCATTCGTGAATGAAAAACTGGATTAGAGCACAATTGGTTTGCCCCAATATTGTCACCATATCTCACCGGGCATGTAGAAGGCTGAAGACCAAGATCATTTAACAGAGAGGAACCCAATTCATTTCAACAATAGTATTAGCGACGGATCGATATTCGACCTCAGTGGAGAAACGAGCAATAGGTCATTGCTTTTTGGAGCTCTAGGCGATAGGGTTGTGACCCAAATAGACAATGTAAGAACTGATGGATGAGAAGTCGTCGACATTCCAGCCTAACCAGCATTAGAGAATGCATGCAAGGAAGTAAGAGAGTCACGATAGAGCTAGAGACCAAGATGAAGGGTGCCACAAAGATATCTGAGTAATCGTTTAACAAGGGCCCAATATTCGGTGGTTGGCTTGTGCATAAATTGAGACAACTTATTAACCGAAAAGGTACTGTCAAGGTGCGTAAGTAACAGATATTTTACCCACTATTGCTCAAAATTTTGAAGGATCAAATAAGGCAGTCCCGAAGTGTACTGATAGTGAGGAGCTTGTTGGTAGTGGTGTTTGAATTGGTTTAGCATCCAACATCTATGCACGAGCAAGAATGTTCAACAAGTAACGTTGTTGAGAAAGCAAAAGACCATGCTTGTTGGGAAGAACTTCAACACCAAGGAAGTAAGAAAGCATGCCTAGGTTCTTAAGTGAAAATTGACTTACTAAGAAATGAACAAACCAATTTACCACTGCATCATTATCCCTAGTGACAATTAAATTGTCAACATAAACAAGTATACAATGAATGGCCATCAAATTTGAAGACGAATAGAGATGTATCAGAATGTGAATTTTTGAAGCTTGAGTGAAGTAGGAAATTGCAGAGTTCTTGATACCAAACTCGAGGTGCTTGTTTGATGCCATAGATAACTTTCCGAAGCTTACATACATATGATGGAAAATCTCGATGAATGAACCCTAACGGTTGACTCATATACACATTCTCACTGAGATGGCCTTATAAAAAGGCGTTGTTGACATCAAGCTAACGAAGGAACCAACCACGACTTATTGCAAGACTAAGAACAAGACGGATGGTGGTTGGTTTGATTACCGGACTAAAGGTGTTATGATAATCAACTCCTGGACGTTGATGAAACCCCTTGCAACTAATTGTACCTTGTACCTATCAATAGAACCATCAGAGTTATGTTTAATTCAAAAAATCCACTTACAACCGACTACATTTTGACTAGAATCAGATGGCACTAGCTCTAAAGTTCCATTTTGAACATCATATGTTGGATCTAGTGCCCTAAGTGTAGTATTTTCGTCAATATACATTAGTAATTTTTTTGAACAGATTGATTAATAAAACAAATTCATTGATTACGGTTAATATATTTTGTACAATTATCCTCACATGGTTTTTGCATGCAAAGCAAAATGGAAGCAAATGTTGCTCATTGGTTGCCTAAATGTTTAACTAATACTAAGCGGTATTACATGGTCGAATCGTAGTACGGAAGACAACTTGTATTAGTAGACGAACTTAAACATGTTCTTAGTCTAATCAGAAATGAGCAAACCGATTAAAAGACTAATATGTCGTTTATCAAGTCCAATTGTGGAGATGCCTTGTCTTGGGCATCGAAGTGGATGACGCCTTGAAGATAGAGACATAGATGTGACTGACTAGATTGATAGTATATCGAACAGGACTCAAGGAGAATAGATCTTGAATTTATTTATGGATTTATTCACTTGTAATGTTTATAGTGTAGCATATCTAATGTCACATCTCGAAAACTGGGTTAGTAGAAATTGAGCTAGCGAAAGTAGTCACATTTAGCTTTTGAAGTAAGGATTGTGAAATAAATTCCCATATAGATTAATACTCTTTCTATATTTTGTTAATTTCCTTTTGAAGTTGACTTCACAAATCCACGTGGTAGCGTTATGGGCTGCTAAACCAAACCCTTCTATAGCATATATATTAGATTAGATTTCAACAAAGAAAAGCGTACATCTTTTTTTTAAGAAAAAACTTATATCTATTAGAAATTTAAGTTTGGGCAACATTTTTTATTTTATTGTTTTTGTTTCCTTTGTTTAAAGCCATTTGTTAAACTTAGCCCATAATAATAAATTTAACTAGGTGCAACTATTTATGTTTCTTTAGCAAGAGAATTTGTGAGGCATAAAACATTATCATTCTTATAGAGTTTTTTATTTGAAGAAAGATATATGACCATATAGTAACAATTTATAAACAAGATATTATGAAAGGTTATTGCCTCATAACATATGTGTGCATTGCCTTATGAAAAAAAAAGATCAATGTATCAAACGTTTTAACATAAATTACGTGTCCAAACTTTTACAAATATATAAATTTTTAAACACAATTTTTGACCATGAAAACACAACTATTCAAATTCCGCTACTATTGCCGGCAGGCAAATATGTTAGGTAACCAGTAAAATAACAACTCCCTTTTTTTTTCAAGTTACTTCCGATAATTTCTCAAGAGTGAAACAACAGGAAAAGAAAGTCCCCAGCAGTTACCAATGACTAATCAATCAAGATGAATGAAGATTGTAACACCAGCAATGCAATCACATAAAGATCATAAAACAGATTCATACAAATCCTAGGTTCTTTTTTTTTGCCAAGCTACACCCAAGCATTTACGTGCCATAATGGCAACAGTCCGAAACATTCGAAAACAAAAGTCCAAACACATCAGACTTCAAAGCAGAAGTCTCTTATCTATCAAAAGGAACCGAATTTCATCAATTAGCAAAAGCCGTCTGAGATAAAAATAGAACAACCAGTCTCTTAACACTGAGTTTTTGTTGATAAAAAAACTGAACTGTAAGCTGTAGAAGTAATCCGTAGAATCCTTCGAGGACAAATACAAAGCATAATCTTGCCGATGGGTAGTTGTAAACTGTAAACGGGTAGTTATAAACTATAAATGAAAAGTAATATTTGAAACACTTTTACAACGACGGATCCTGTTAAATGCTACACTTGGGTCCAAACCATCAGTTCAACGATTGGCTCACATGTTATACCATTTTGACAAATAAAGAATGTGGGCAGGGGGGGTACCTGGCTGGAAACTGATTAAAGCAATGAGGTTTATTACCCATCATGCCCAATAACTAAGGGTAACAAAATCAACATCTTCACAATAAATGCTGCAAGAAAATTGCTTGTTCATGCGTAAACCCTAGGTTGTCACTGCACAAAAAAGGTAGAATAGTCAGCAAAAGCCATTCACTGCCACAAAAGTATGGTTGGATGCTCTTCCAATACTACCCGGGTGTTTTTTTTGGTGAATGTATCCACCAGCTTAGAGGCCAAGTCTTATTCACCCCTCCCCCTGAAACATTTTGAATTGATGAAAATAACTCAAAGAAGTATCTTTGACTGGCTACTTAAGTCTCAAACTATATCTAGCCGAGTCTATATCCCTGTTTTTAAATTAGTAAATTTAAGTCCATCATTCAGAACACATAATATTTTACTGAAACCAACTGCTGCCTACCAACATCATCATTGAACAGTTTCATGTATTAGAATGAACCGATCAAAGTCACTTCATACTACCCACCCAAAACCACAGCCATGCAATATTATGCTTTCATAAAAACGGGGAATAGAAAGACCAAGGAGTTTGACATGTACACAAGAACATTCTGCACACACCAGAATTGCACAAATTAAGTCGGAAGAGAAGGCATCTCAAGTTCATCATCCAACATCCCATTTGATATTTCTGGTTTTTGAAGAGAATCTTTCCTACCACGTTCCAAGGTAGTTGCCTCATATATCCCTACAAATTTAGGGAGAATCAAACATAAGATCTCTTGAAATTTAGGCACAAAAACATTGCTTATGGTAAACTTGCACATGTTTCATGTCAAGGGCCAAAATCAAGGAGAGTTTATTTTTATTGCTTTGCATTGAAGATTTTTGCAGCATTTTCCAGAAATTTCAGCAATGAGTTGAGAAAACCAAATTTTACTGCAAAAACAAACATGAAAACAAGCTCCTTCATGGGAAATATTGAAAAGCAAATAGAGATAAGGGAAGTACACTAAGATTTCTTTATCATCTAATATGTTTTCAAAGCTATAATAGTCTATATTCAACAAGATGTGGTAGAGATTAAAGGATGCCGATTGTGTGTGAAGATTTGAACATCCAGCTTCTTGAAAAATTATGATTTAAAAAAGAAACCTCCATATGAAATTCCTTCCTATGTGTTTAGAGATGAATGCATCGCCATTTTGATGAAAAGGGGAAAAAAAAGACTCCAAAGGAGATGCACCCTTCTTTATCCATGGTTTATTCACTTCAAGAAAAATGAAGAAAAAGTTAACATACCAATGCCTAATATTGAGGAACAAATTAAAAAGCCTGCCAAGGAGAAGTCCATTTTGTAAGCAATCTCCATGACAATTATGCATCCTGCAGCTGCCATTAAATGTCTTGGAGAAGAGAAAACCATATGCAACCTATCAACAGATGAAGCAGTTGCAGTTATATATAAGTCTTACACTGTTTTAAGTTGAAATGCTTAAAGCTGAAAAAAATGGAAGTTATCCATGCAAAATTACCACTGACAAAATAACATCTCTTGCATCTTTTATTTTCCAAAAATAACAGAAAAAAGAATAGTACTTGAACTAGACCATGCAGAACCTACAATAGATAAAAAGGATGCAAAGGGAATGTAGAGCTGAGTGTTCTAGCACATTATATATGCACAAGTCTAAACATTTTGACGGAATAACGCAACAGGCTCTTCAAAACTAGAAAAATCACAAAAACCATAGAACTGCTTTAGTTACTGTCATACTTCTCCTCTGCGATGCTGTCAATGTAGAATACCAATATTATTCCAAAAAGAACTGTACTCAGAAAAGCCCAGGCAGAAAATGGAAGTTCCTTATTGCTATCAGAAGATCCCTGAAGTGTTCAATTTATGCAGAGGAAAGAACAAAAATTGTCAAACAAGCTAAGATACGAGAGATGAAACTAAACATGTATACTCAATGAAATTACGAGAATGAATAGAACAATAGAACCCTTACTATGATTAAGTCCCACATGGCCACGGGGAATAGAAAAGAAGTTGCAGAAGCAATGGTTATCGCATGAAGCCGCCTCTTCAGTTGATTCTACAGGCAGAGAATGACAACAATACAAAATTATCTTACAGTTTTTTCTTTTTCTTTTTAAAAAATAGTTTGCAATATTGAGGGGGTTGGGGGCTAGTAGCTGATGGTTTTCAGTTGACAAAAAGGTTAGAAGATAACTTCAGATGCATTAACATCAATACCTTGAGTGAAACCCGCCTTGCAATCACCCTTCTTAGAGCTGATAAGATTCCAGCCAAGATGGGAACCATCATTTTACTCATGCCCAATACTTGTTCAGTCTGAACCTCTGAATCGAGGCTGTCTTTGAATGGTATTTTTTAGTTAAGTTTATCAAATCAAACTAGAATAATCAGAACAAGAATAAAAAGATCATCCGTTTAGAGATTACAGAGAAAAATCAAATAAGGTGATACTAAACAGCTAGCCTATTGCATTGTAACATCCTAGATTTGAGGAAAGCCTATGAGAGGATATAGAATGGAGAAAGTGTTGCCAAGGCCCAGCCTTGAGATAAGATATAAAAAGATGCCAACATTGCAATAAGCCCACCAACCTGGGAAACCAGAAGAAAAGACATCATCAGATATTTCATCCATTAATGTTGATGCTGAGCACATATAAAATTTTATTCTAATTTCTAATGGTACCACTGATTTCAATTCTAAACAGATACAGCAATAAGACCAATGAGCGTCCAACTACTTCTGAAGGTAAGGCAGCCCCAGAAAACAGAGGTACAAATCTGTTTTACATGAATTAAAAAAAAAAAAAGTCGAATTAGCTATACATTGTAGTTCAATGTGTTTACCTTTTTCCAGAGATGGCCTCTTCTACCATACAATACTGCAGATAATACTCCAAGAACAGCACCAGAATACTCCGCCAATATAGCTCTAGAGAAAAAATAAAATGAAAATTAATATAGCCATGGGTACCATTTAAAGCTTCATATGGATAAAATCAGGTCAAGAGAACCTAGGAGTCAATCATAACATGCTACAAAAGGTGGAAAGATCATTAGGCTCATGAATCTTAAGTTCAGGTTATGATGCCCGGGATTGTATAGAGAGGCTAATGCAACAACTATCCAATATTCTTGGGCTGTTAACAACTTCCATTTTTACTTTTTTTCCTTTTAGTAGCAGGGAAGTGGTGGCAAAGACAGCAATAAAAGAAAGTTTCACACAGTTCAAATTAAAACAAAATTGCGTGATATTGCATCAAACATCTCGCCCAAAACCAATAGCCTATAAGTGGTGATTCAAAACATCATATAAGGCCTATTAAGGAATCCATGGAGATGACTTAACCCGACTTATTAAGTGCATCCTCGCCAATTTTTGACACAAATGTTTCAAAAGGCTTGGAGTTTAGAATTTGTGAAAGTTGCACCTTTCTAACAACAAATCAAAAAGGGATCATGTCTGGAACTGTCCAAGCAAGAGCAAGAGATTTTTCTCCCCCATTTCCACCTTCAGATTTGGTGGCACTACAATAAGACATTTATACGCATTTTGCACAAATATAAATAATTAAAATGGAAAGAGAAACTTTCAAGATTCCAATAAATAGGAGGTTGAAAGCATAGGGGTTTCTCATAAACTCAACAAATAAATATATAGCAAATTAAAATGTTCTTATAAATCAGACAAGGTTTCAAATATACAATACCATCTTATATGCCCAATCTAACCAAACTATGCATGTTTGAGACATGTAACCATAAACAGAAATAAGAAAGAATGTTTAAGGCACCAGAAACGCACCTAAGTGGTCCACAAGATTTAAGCCCCTTTCCCCACAAGATGAAATATAAAGCTGTTATAGCACCATTAATTACAGAAGGAACAACCTGCAAATTAAAAGAGACTTCAAAAAGGAAAAATTAAGGAAAAAGATACAAGTAAGCACTCTTTCTTCCAATTGTTATTATCTTCCTCGGGAAAAGAAGCAACCCTACTTGACCTGTGTATTTGAGAGTGATCTTCCCTTCCAAGGCTTTTGCAAGAGTAAAAATAAGATAGATGAGGGAACCAGACAACTGAAGATAAAAAGTATCACTGAAGCTCCAGTTTGGGTCAGGTACCGATACATGGAGTAAACTGACCATATTCTCAAGAAGTTCCCAACAATGTGGATTATCTGCAGAGGAGTTTGCCTACAAGTAAATACAATTAATGGCAAAATCATCTAAGATCTAGCAAACAAAAATATAATACAATTAATTTATATACAAGTATATGAACATATAGTAATATAACAGTGTTTCAAATGTATTTTATTAGTATTTATAAATATATGAGAACATTTATTTTAATCTCTAAACAAAAAAAATCATTATCAAAAGTTTAATACCTCAATGATTACGCCTTTTAGAACAATACTTTAGCTAAACTAAGCTAAAATTTCCCATAAACTACATAGAAGTACTCAACACTGGTAGAGATGATTATTCAGTTTAGTAATGCTAAACACGCTAGTCGCTAAAACAAAGTAAGGGCACTGTAGAGTTGGCCAGAAAATGCTGGAAAAGCGGAAACTTGAACAGAAACTTATCGGAACTTCATAGCATATCACTTTGAAGGCAAGAAATGCAGTTGACCTAAACTCCACAAATAAACGTAAAATTCAAATTTCTAATTCCTCCACAAATGTCATTTCTTCTAGAAAACCAAACAGAAAAACTAGGGTTCTAAAAAATCAAATTGAAAATTGAAAAAAAAAAAAAAACAGAATGAGAGATTTATTTTATTTTAATACATACCTGAAATTAGACGATCCGCGAACCTCAGAGATTGGCCTTGGAGACATCATCTTCAAAAAAATGAAATGGTTTGTATCTGAAAAGGAGGATATTTATAGCTTATTATGAGAGAGTAGTTTAATTTGGATTAGACAAAGCTTAAACAGAGATTAATTACTGATAATTAGTGTGTAACAAGCAAAAATAAAATGAGAGACTGAAATAGAAAAACGAGAGTCCAAACTGAAAATTGACTGCTTTGGGCTGGGCTACAATCAAGGATTGGGCTTTAATTGTTCTATTTCTTATTGGTTTTCTTTATGACTATCTAAAACCGTATATTCTAAGTTTCCACAATATTTCATTAGAAGAGTTTCTTTTTTTTTAGTTGCAAACAGGATTAATAGGAATTTTTTAAAAACTAGAATACAGTACGTGGAAAAAACAATAAATAATGAAATATTTGGTTGAGAGGTGAATTTAAAGTTTTATTAATTTAATTTACGCTAGTTTAAATCCCGTTGTGTATATATTTTTCTTGATTTTTGTTAAAATGAAAAGACTAAAATACTATTGAATAATATGGCTTATTTTAATTACGGTAGGATATTTTTGTAATTTTTTAATCGAGTTGGTACTTGGTTAACCCGCGACACCAACTCAGTCAAAGGTTTTATTAATAGTAAGTATAAATATACAACTAGTGGAGATAGTAAATTGTACATAATAAAAACATATACACACACATACACATATATATATATATATATATATAAGCTTTGGTTGAGTGATAAATTTAAAGTTTTACTATTTTAATTAGCGCGGTTTAAATCTCAATGTATTCATATTTTTCTTGGTTTTTGTTAAAATGAGAAGATTAAAATACTCTCGAATAATATGACTTATTTTAATTATAAAGAGGCATTTTTATCATTTTTTAACTGAGTTGGTATCCGGCGAGTAAATTATTATTTTATTATTATTTTAATATTTATGGGATTTTATTAAGGTTTTATTAAATTTTGATGTTTGCATGGTTAATTAGGTAAAAAAGACTAAATCGCAAAAGATGTAAAAGTTGAGTTATATTAGTTAAAATGGTCAAATGGCTATGAAATCTTAAACTAAAGGATCGAATGGTAAATAAACCATTTAATGAGTTAGTGAATTATGATGGATAGTTTTTTTGGTAGTTTAAATGGTTATTTAAGGTTAATTTAGTAAATTAGTAATAAAAAGAAAAACTAAGTAATAAAACATTAAAAAAAGATGTTGTCTTTGTCATTTTGCGTTTCAAACCCTAAAATTGCCATTGGAGAAGAAGAACATTCGGTAAAGCTTAGTTGATTTGCATGGTATGGTTTTGAGTCCGTTTTTAATGATTTTTATGTTTTTGAAATCGTTTTAACTTAATCTAGCTAGCCCGGGGGTCAATTTGTAAAACTGTTAAAGGTTGAGGGTTATGAAATTAATGTTCTTCAATGCTTTTTGATGTTAATTTATAGATTATAAATCTTTGTTGAGAAATAAATGAGTTTTGTGAAGTGATTTTTGATGAAATTTGCATTTAGGGGTTGGTTTGTAAAAATAGTAAAAATTCATGTTAAATTTATGAAATGATGGTTTGTTTGAGTTGGTATAAGTCCATAAAGAATTCATTTAGCCTATAAGAGGGATTAAAATGATTAGATTCAAATTATGAGCTTAAGGACTAAATTGTGAAAAGTTAAAATATTAGGGGTAAAATAGTAATTTTGCATAAATATGAAATGTGGATTAAATTGAATACTATAAGTATTAAATTGATTGAAATTGTCTATTTAGATCAAGATAAACCATGTACGGACCTAGATCGAGGCAAAGTAAAAGCTTCAGGTTAGTTTGACCTAATTTCTATGCCCCTAGTCATCGAGGTAAGTTCGTATGAATGATTATCGTATAAATGTTATTTAAATTGAATTTTATTATGTTTTTTGTAATGTGAATGGATCGATATATAAACATATCAATGTTATGACAGATATTGAGTCCCGGTTGAACCTTAGGAATTCTTAGGATACGAATGAGATGTCAGTAGGGATTTCATGTTTTGGGTGCTGGTCTTGAATGTCCTTGTAATGACCCGAAATTTACGGTTATCGAAAAGTGTATTTTTGGGTCTCCGTTTTAGTAAAACGAATTCGTAAATATTTATTAAAAATATTTACGAAGTTAGTTGTGTGGTTAACTAGGTTTTAGTTAAGAGAATTAGCTTGAATTAAGGTTAATTAGCAATTAAGCCATAAGTGACAAGTGGTGGTAATAGTGAAATACATGTGGTAAAATAAAATATAAATATTTAAATAATAATTATCTATTTACAAATTATTTAAGTAAATGCTATATTATATTATTATATTGTATTATATTAATATATTATATTATAATAAAAGAATAAAACAAATAAATGAAACAAAAAATTGAGAAAGAAACAGAGAAGCAAACGAAATAGGAAAGAAAAAGAAAGAAAGAAAAAGAAAGGGAAAATTAGGGTTTAAAGGTTCAAAGCTTGATTGGTAAGTCAATTTAATCCATTTTCTTGCAATTTTAATATTTTTAGAATCCTAGAACTAAATACTACTTGATCTATGTGGAAATTTTAAAAGTTAGGAAAATTTTAGATGTTGTTCATGTTGAATAAATTGAAGAATTAGGGGTTAAATTTATAGAATTTCAAGTTAGAAGTGAAAAGGGGATTGAATTGTAAAACAAATTATAAGTTTTAAAGTAATAAGGGATAAATTGTAAAATTTTGAAATTAGGGTTTTATGGTGAAATTGGAGAGTTGAAATTAGTTTAAAGAGGAAATTGAATAAGATATGGAATTAGTTTTGGAAGAAAAAAAAGTTAGTTTGATTTAAGGACTAAATTGAAATTTACGCAAAAGTTGTGTATAAATTGAAATATTCAATGTCAAATTGTAGTGTATTGATAAATTTTAATTGTTTCGATTTCCGTAGCTAACGTTAAGCCGGAGACCTCGGCTAGAAAAGGAAAAGACAAGATTAACGAGAAGTAGCTCAAGAATTACAATTTGTATTTCTATAATCTGAAACTAATTATTAATTGTTGTATTTATTATTTAATATATGGTAAGTGGAACTAAGGTGGGTATTGAATTGAATTGAATTGAATTATGAGTATATGTGATTATTTGAAATGTGCATTAATTGGAAATTGAAAAGTTATTTGAAAACCCTATTAACTGAATCGGGCTGAGTCGGATATAGTTGGCATGCCATAGGATTGGAAGTGTTCAGGGACACTTCGACCACGAGCCGATGAGACACTGGCTGTCAAACTATTACTTTGGATAAATTTGATGAGGTACTGTGTAACACCCCAGACCCGGCCCAAACACTACGACCGGATCTGGCATGTCACTAAGAAGATTTTATAAAACATGTCACGTCTTTGGAAACCATTTGTTGAGTTTAAACATTTAAACCGGAAAACCTAATAATTTGATTATGTATATAAGATATAAATTTTATATGATGCCTTTATGAATTGAAACCCATAATTTAGAACATGCCTTAGTTTCAATTTTTATCGGATAATTCCAGTGTCTGAAAATAAGCCCAAAAACCGAAATTATAAAGTTAATGGCCCATGGCCTTATTACAATGAAATTTAAAACCCACTAATTAAAAATAAATAAACTAAGTAAAGTCTTCTGCTGAATCAAAATAATCTCTCGCATGGCCACCTTGCGCTCCTCTCCAGCCTGGTCCGATGCTCTAGGTGTCTCCTGAAAAATGTTAAATAATAGGGTGAGTCACGAGACTCAGTGTGCAACCCTCGTGCACCATCAGATTGGGCCTTAGCCCCACAGAACAGATAACAAAATATAATATATCAGGTATTATGCAAAGCCCAACCCAATCCTAGGTTTCCATCCGCTACACACCACCCTTACCTGCCAATCACACCATTGGGGATTTCTACAATCAACCCACACCGCTACACACCATCGATGACAGCCATGCTGTAGTTAGCTGCTCATCGTCAGATCATGGCAATAGCCACTACAACAGATCATGGCAAAAGCCACTACAACAGATCATGGCAAAAGCCACTACAACAGATCATGGCAAAAGCCACTACAACAAAACACTTCCCTTTCATCAATCACCCAACCCCGTGCAATCACAGAAACCGGCATACATGTTTATCATATCAAACCAACAGAACCATTCACTTTAGAACGACAGAGATCACTAACCTAGTGATTCGCCTTTACCCTCATCGGGTTTTCAACAGCCATGCCGGTATTTCGGCATTTAACAGAATATAACAGATTTATAAACATATACTAACAGGCAATCCAAATGGCATGTGTTACACACCTGATAACACGTAGTACTACTCTCTATGTCGATACCCTCACTAATCAGATCTACTGCCCTTTGTTTACAACTTTGCTCAAAAGCCGGAAGAACGCGAAGATAAGGCCTCTCCTATATTCGGCCAAGGGTTAGTGTTTTACCCGAATTATACGTTTAAATTAATAGATCTCCTTACCTTGAAATCCCGAAAGTAATACGATCCGAGTGCTACTGAACTCTAGCTTAGAAATCTAAGCGATTGAATCCCCTTCAAATCCCGGAATGCCGCAAATGAGAGAAAACCCGATTAGTTAACCATATAGCCATTCGGCTAAGATCTCTAAAAGCGGGAAAAAGATTGAAATCTCGCGAATCAACTCTTACCTTTAGTTTTCTTCAAGATTCGACACAAGCAGACACCACAGAAGGAATTCAGCAATCACAGGAGATGAGATCTAGGGATTTCGGCTTTTAAGAAAATCCCGAAAAAGTATGAACAAGAGAAGGCTGATGTGTTTTTCAGCTTTTAGAAGAATTCAATGGGGAGTTTTAGTTTTTAGTGAATGGGAGAAGGATAACAATGGAGATCAGAAGATTCGGCTAAAAGGAAATTTCAAAGAAAAAGAAAGAAAAGGTGAGAAAACAATGGTGGTTTTCGGCTTTTGGAAGAGAAAAGATGAGAAAAGAAAACAAGTGAGATGGCCTTTAAATTTTCGGCACAGGAAAAGAAGAAAGAATAGGGTTCCAATGCCAAAATTGATTAGCTATCCCCCCTATTTATAGAAATTTCGGCACTTACCTAACCTTGCAGATAAATCCTATCTTTTCTCCTTTATCTTAATCTACTAACTCATCTAAAAGAGACTTAATTAGCTCCAACTCCTCCCTCCTTTATCAGCATAATATCTACATATTTTTTTCATTAAAAATCCCTAAAATTTTGCCTTGTTGCCGTCCCCTTATTGCTCCCTTTTAAGTGCCGAATTTGGCCCTATAACTTGGGCTCCAAGTAGCCAAAATTTGGGCCTCCTCCTTTGCCATTGACGCCAACTCCATTCCCTCTTAGTCGCGCCATTTTGCCACTGGGCCACAAGCCCAACTTGATATTTTAAACTATAGATACAATATTTTAAGCCCTAAAGTGTCTAAACAAAATATTTAGCCAAGACCTCAGCCCAAGCCTGAGCCCAATTTGCACCTCTAATTCTCAAATTAACACATTGAACATGTCTACACATTAAACACATAGGCCCAAAAATTCAGGATGTTACATACTGGGTACCAACTTACTTCGGCATGGTGGATGAGACACTGGGTGTCAATTTATTACTTCGAATTATTCGATGAGACACTGGGTGCCATATTGGTGTGTTTTGGTTGTATCCGTGTATCCGCCAAAGTCGAAGTCTTGTTAATAGGGGTGAATGAATAAATTGGCAATATGAATGATATTGAATGATATTGATCATGAAATTGGAATAGATTGAATTGAATTGCTCAAATAGAAAAACATGAATCATGGATTCATGGATTCATGGAAAGATTATTGATATTGATAGATGATTGTGAGAATTAAGTTGAAAAAAGCTATTGAGATAGTTATTGATGAAGATTGAATTCATGATAAATGATTTTGTCTATGAATTGATTAATTGAATGATTAAGGATTTTAAATGATTAAAATGTTTATGTTTTGTCATTTTATTTAAAGCATTCGGATTATAGAAATACCACTGAGTTTATACTCAGCATACGGTTTGTTTCCATGCGCAAGTTAGGTTAAAGTCGAATTGTCGAATCAACATCCAAAGTCGATCCCGAACTCAAAGTGGTGAAGTATGTTTCTTTTTGGTAATGGCATGTACCTAGGATGTCATATGTGTGTCATTTTGAGTAATGATTGTAATAATGTTATAAGATGATATTAGTTACCTTATATACATGAATATATGCATAACATGTTGAGGCTATAAATAGTATATTTAAATCAATGTATTAATGAGTATGAAATAGGCCAAAATTTAGGTTAAATTGGCATGTTATTAGAATTGGCTTGAATGAAGTAATGTTGTTTAATTTTGATAAAAATATGTAAAGTATCTATGTTGGTATATTGATTAGGTAATTAAGTTGGTGTTTATGATATGTGTTAGAGGTGTTTAATTGTGTTTTGGATTGGTTGAACGATTGGATTTTGAGTTGCTTATTGTTCAAGAATTGCAGGGTTGGTAAACTTGATGAATAAGACTCATTTTGAGTCCACACGGCCTGGCACACGGGCGTGTGGCCAGACCGTGTGAGACATATGACTTACACATAGGCGTGTGGATAGGCCGTGTGTCTCCTGCATCTTAAAAATTTAAAATAGAATGCTTAAGAAATCACACATGGGTAGAGACATGGGTGTGTGTCTCAGCCGTATGAAGCACATGGCCTAGCACATGGGTGTGTGGCTGGCTGTGTGGCCTAAGTCAGAGAGTTACACGGGGTCAGACACGACCTAAAACACTGGCGTGTCCCTGGGCCACACGGGCGTGTGAGCCCTGTACTTAGGAAAAAATTTGAAATTTCACAAAATTTTTTTTAGACTTCCAATTAAGTCCCGATTTGTTTATAACACGTGATTTCGGCTTCGAGGGTTCAATAAAGGGACATTATGATTAAATTATGATGTGTATGTTATACTATTATATGATTGTTCGTATTTGTTCTGAAATGTTCGGTAATACTCCGTAACCCTGTTCTAGTGACAGATAAGGGTTAAGGGGTGTTACAGTCCTACTGATGACTGAGGTCCTGCAATTGTTGCGAATTCTCCACAGCTCGTGTGAGCAGCATCATGTAGCTTACATTCAGACCCACAGCTCGTGTGAGCAGACCCATTTCATAGCTCGTGTGAGCAATATTATAAAGGAAAAGTTACTGTTATATGTAAAGGCACACTTCGTGTGAGCTTTCCCGAGTATTCGATGAAATTCTAGATGGTTCAACAGGCATAAAATGGGAACGAAAAGGTAAGTACACAAATGGATTGAATCACGGCTTATTGAATGGAAACATGAACTACATGATGTTGTACATATGGTTGATTTCATTATATCATGAAAAAACTTACTAATTTGTGAGTGGTTGATGTTGGTTAGGCATTTCTAAGCT
Organism: Gossypium australe; assembly: GCA_005393395.2. Classification (NCBI taxonomy): domain Eukaryota; kingdom Viridiplantae; phylum Streptophyta; class Magnoliopsida; order Malvales; family Malvaceae; genus Gossypium; species Gossypium australe. The sequence continues at coordinate 28,702,909 of CM016625.1, read as the reverse complement.
TGTGGCATTGGTGTTGAATTGTATTTTAATTATGTTATGTATTATGGAAATGGTAAGTTGTGTTTATGTTTAAAACATTCATTGCTTACATAGTTTCTTTCTTATGTTTTATAGATTATCGAAAGCTCGATTTGGTTGGAAGCTCGTTAAAGATCTATCACATTATCCAGAAGTCTTTTTGGTAATTTTTGAGCATTTTGGCCAAGATTTATAATGACATGTATAGGATGACTTATAATGTTATTTTGATGAATGGTTTGTTGGTGTTTTGGCATGTATAAGTTTTGAACTTATCTTAGTTTGGTACCATTTGATGCCTTGTCAAATTGTGTCATTTTGGTTGCCTTACTATGCATGTTTGAATGACTCTTATGGCATGTTTGGAATGGTATGATAATGGTCAAGTTTGTGGCATGTTTTGGTAAGCATTGAATTATGATTTGATGATTGAAATGTGGTAATATTGACATGTTTAGGTAGGTGTTGTTGAATGCATTTAAGGTTCCTTTGAATGGCATATTGGTTAGTTGAATTAGTATATTGAAATGGCAAATATATATGTGTGTTTAGGTAAGGTTTTGGTGCTTTGAAAGTGTGCATTACTGTCGACACGAGCGTGTGACTCAACCGTGTGAAACACATGGCTTGGCAACACGATAGTGTGTCATCCGATGATTTCTTTAGGATGCAAGTCAGTGAGTTACATGGCCTAACACATGGCTTGGCACATGTGCGTGTGGGGAAACTTAGAGAGTTACACGGCCTGGCATACGAGTGTATGACACGATTGTGTGACCTTACTCAGAGAGTTACACGGGTAAGGGCACAGGCTGGGACACGGCCATGTGTCCCTAGTTCGAAGGTTACACGGCCTAAGACACGGGCATGTGTCTCAGCCGTGTGAGGCACACAGCCTGGCCATATGGCCGTGTGACCCCTGTTTCCAAATTTTTGTGACTTTTTCCTTGACTTTCCAAATGGTTTCAAATTGGTCTCGAATTGCTTCTAGGATATTTTTAGGGCATCGAGGGCTCGATTTAGGGACGGTATGTATGTATATGGTTGGTTGACGATGTGATTATATTATTAAATGATATTATGTTTAAATGTTTTTGATTGTATGGTAATGCTCCGTAACCCTAATCCGGTGACGGATACGGGTTAGGGGTGTTAAAATGGAGATATAAATGCCTAATTGACATGGAAGCAAAGGTCAAGTGATGCACAAGCTTCTCAAGACGTCAAAGCACCAAAGGAACAGCACAGTCTTTGGTGTCATGTCGCACCACGCAAGGGGTGTGGCACGGTACACATCAACGTGCTGCCCAAGTTCACAGGGGTTATTTTCGTCCGCGGAATCAGACTTATATAAAGACCTAATTTGGGCTGCCAACACCATTATAAATAAGACATTAGGAGTTGAATATAATCAAGTTGTCCTAGACACCTTAAAAAATCCTTGTAGTTTAGAATTAGTCTTAGTTTATTTTCTTTTTCGGTTTTAAATACTTTCTTGTTCTTCTTCTTGAGTCGCTTTTATCACATCCTAAAAATAGGCTTATAAGAAATAGGGATAAAATTTACAATTGTTTTTAAAGCATAGGGCAAGAGAATGCCTTAGAAATTATTTTGATAAGGAATTAATAAGAATGAGCTTACTAGTTTAGTGGTAAAGCCTTAGCTTTCCCTTACACTATAGCAAAACAGATTTTTAGCGACGTTTTTTTGGCCCTATAGTGGCGCTTATAAGCACCGCTAAAACAATTTGCGGCGTTTTTTTAAACACCGCTATAGAACATGACCTTTAGCAGCGCTTTTACCACAAAAGTCATTAAAGAACATGACCTTTAGTGGCGCTTTTCTCTCAAACGCCGCTAAAGAACATGACCTTTAGCGGCATTTGTCAGAAAACACCATTAACTTTAATAGATTTTACCAACCCATTTTCATTCATATAGAACCTGAATTGTCAACATAATTTCCTGTAACATCAAATCCAACCAAAAACTTCAAATCTAAATGATACTATCACGAAAGAAATATGTATATGATTTAAATTAATAAATGAAATAAAAAAATATATTATATTCAAAAGTTATATTGTTAAAATATTCTCACAATAAGAAAATAAAAGTCTAAGATGGTGGATTCTGCAACTGCTGAAACATCTTCATCATATTCTGAAGCTGTAGTTGGAGTTCGTCATATTTTCTTGTTGCCTCTGCTTCTCTTGATGTTGCCTTCGTTTTAAGTTGAGCAATTTTTTCAACTGTGCTCGCTTGCATCTGAGCCATCTGGTCTCTTAACCTCTGAACTTCAGCTTGAGCCTGATTCCCCAAGGCATGTATTGCTGTGAGCTGGATCCAAAATATTGGGTTGGGTTAACAAAAGATCCTTGAAATTGAACCCGACCATACCTTTCAGGACCCAAAACTTCAGTAATAATTCAGTTATCAATGTCGTCAAGATTAATAGAACTATCACTTGAAGCGATCGTCTCATACTCCGCCCTTTTATCCTTTAGTTCCTCCCAATAAATCAATCAAAGAGTTAGAAACGAAATATATAATCAAAAAAAATGCAACATAACTTGGCATTATTTGCATTATAAACGACGAATTAAACCATTATAATTAAACATGATAAATATTTAAAATAATTCAAATTTTATTAAGTAAATATACCATAATTTCTGCAGCTTCAGTAGTCATAGGAGATCCATATTTCTTTCTATGTGTAATGTCAAAAATTTGAAGGCGTCTAACTTTTTAACCAGACGACAGTTCCCACAATATAGTAGGAAAAATATTATTTAGTAGAAAGTAATTAATATTTGACACAATTGATAAATTCAAAATACCTCGTCATCAGCTACACAAGCAAAACTTTTCAACCCAGCTGTGTGCGTGAATTTTTGTTTTTGCCTATTTGTAGTTCCAACTCACTCACTATCCTACATTATGAAATTATTATTACGTATATAGTAAATATTATAAACCGAAATAATTATAAGAGTTTGGAAGTACGTACTACCTCTCATTTCTTTGAATTCCAAAATCTAACTGCATCTTCCCATTGGTACATTAGCATTCCCGGCGGGACATTTCGTAATTTCTCTTCAAGGCTTATATTTTTCTTAAAATATTCCTTCTTTAAAGTACTTTTATGGTCTCTCCATTTCTTTCCTAATCCCTTCTTTACATAATTATTCAAGACCTCTAAAGCAAATCTCTCCTACAAATAACACAAGTTTAGAAAGTAAATATAAATGAAACTTAAACCAAAGTATTATAAATTACATTCACGTTATTACCTTAATATTATCGAGAACTAGAATGTCGTTACTATCAGGCATATGATGCCATGACTCGTAGTTGATAGGCAACAGATTGGCATTTCATGCTATAATGCCCAAGTATCCTGCTAAAAGTCGAGCTTTTGATCCAATAGACTGACCATGACTATTTCTAGCTACTTTGACACGCTCGACAGAATTTAGCTTGTATAAATATTTTAATAGCGTACGTCCTCGAGTTTTGCGCCTCTCACCACTTTCAGCTAAAAAAATGGTATATGATAATATAAGAATTTAAAACAAAAATCAATAATAAGAGTCAACATGCATGTAAATTAAAGTTAACATTACTTTGAATTTCTACAGGTTCGTCAGCTGTATTCGGAACATTTGAAGATCCAATAACAGTCTGTTGTTCACTATTTGTTTCTTCCGAATTTGGAGGATTTTGAATAATACTTAGATCTCACAATCTTCTTCTAGGCATTTTTTCTACAATACACATAAAATAGTTGAAATATTAGTAACTAATTACAACAATAATAGTACATATAAAATATTTGAAATATTTAACAAAATCAAGATTTAAATTATAATATTACCTATAATTAAAAAAATTGTAAAATCTTACTACATCATGATTCATAAATATCTTCATCCACATCCTAGTGAACCCATTGAAATTGTGTACTAGTGCTAATGATAGTTTCATTTAAGTTTTGTTCTAGAAAAGGCAAAGTTTCTGATCTTTCATCGATGTCATCTCTACTTCCATTGCCCATGTCAAACAAGTCTCTAGGGGTGTTACGGAGTAAAATGTGCCAACCCTCATCAGTTGGATCTTTTGAGTAAAAAACTTGTTTGACTTGAGAAGAAAATACATACGGCTTGTTTATCAATTGTTGTATAGTGTGAATTAATCGAGAGAAGTTTACCATTGTAAAAGCAAATTGATCTTTTTTAATTTCGCGAGCAGTATTAACATCAGTCCAATCACATCGAAATAAGACAACCTTCCATTTGCCATAGTAATCCAACTCAATAATATCTGTAAGAAGTCCGTAATACTCCATATTTCCCTCAACAGGATTACTGTCCCTAGCACTAGCATAAGTTGTAATTGAAGAATTAACAACTATTCCGCCATTTTGAGTCCTCCTCAACCTTTTGCGAGATTTTGTATGAAACCTGAATCCATTAATGAGGAAGGCAGTATATCTTTTTACTACTCTATTTGGACCTTGGGAAAGCCATTTAACTTCGTCATTGACGTCCTTTCCACTCCAAACCTATTGAATTGAAAGTAAATTGATTAATTATAAATGTTATACAAAAACATTATTATTTGTAAACGAAAGCTTCAGGTGCATACCATTTTCCCTAACCATTCATGAAAAGATTCTATGACTAACTTATGAATCTCTCGATGTTGTAATCTTCGGGAGCGTGAACGAGATCTCAAGACTTGTTTGTACTCACTATGTTAAAAAGTGGATTACTTGGTTAGAAGATAAACAAATTAAAAAGATGAATATTTATCATTTTCTAAAACTTACTTGCGTAATGGTTCAATTGAATCGTGGTGGAAAAAAACCATATCGATGTGCTTGTACCCAAGATCTATTATCTAAGTGCGCAATTTCAACTTTACCGATTGGTTGTCCATAACTTCGAAATAGATAAGTTTCAGCTAAGTTATGATTAGTGAGCCCAACATTTCTACTTGGTCTATTCAGTGTTGTTTCAACATCTTCTAAATCTATAGAGCAGAAAGTCATACACTCCTCTACCAAGTAACCTTCAGCAATTGATCCTTTTGGATAACGCTTATTAAGACAATAAGACTTCGATTTGCATAGGAACCTAAACACAATATACAACATTATCAAAAGTTGTAACTAAAGGTATATTCATGAATGAATGAAAACTTTACAAATAAATTAACACTTCTCTATAGGATACATCCACCGACAGAAAACCGGTCCACCAAGTTTTGCTTAATGAGAGAGATGGATTAGCAAGTGCACCATAATTGTGAAGAACGAAGGTGGAAAGATCTTCTCCAAGTTGCATAAAGTCAAGGTGGCTCGATCTTGTAATTTCTCTAGTTCTTCAACAATCAAAACTTTCCACAAATAGCTTTCATTATATTGGATAAATCAATTATACAAGATGTCACCTTTTTTGACCTACAACACCATAAAGTAACTGGCAGTAAATCTTGCATCAAGATGTGGTAATCATGTGATTTTAGGGAATATAGTCTTCGATCTTTAAGATTTACACATCGAGATATATTTGATGCATACGCATCTCGGACCTTTATATCCTTCAACACCGTGCATAACACTTCTTTTTCTTTCTTCGACATTGCAAAAATAGAAGGCGACAACCAAGATTTTCCATTTGGAAGTAATTGGGGATGAAGCACGCCGAATTCCCATGTCAACTAGATCAAGTCGACTCTAAAGTTTGCCTTCGTTTTTCTATCGACATTCAGAATTGTTCTGATGATGTTCTCGCAAACATTCTTTTCAATATGCATGACATCAAGATTGTGTCGCAAAATGTGATGCTCCCAATAAGGCAACTAAAAAAAATACTTCTTTTTTTTCCACAAGTCCGCCTCATTTGGATCATCCTCTTCATCAGATTCATCATCACTCTGCCGGTCAACATCACCAACATATGCCTCCCTTGGTCTTCTCTTTGTTTGCGTGTTGGGTGGTTGATTCATCTTCTCATAACTGAAAATTGATATCTTTTAACATGAACAAGATTTTAGATCCAATGGTCTGCTCAGGAGCTTCTCTAAACACTTTAATACCATCAAATAGAGTCCTCTAAAAATCTAAATCTATGATTTCCATCTAACCACCGACGATGCCCTATATATAAGAGAACTTTTTCCCATTATATAACCACTTCGAACATGTTTGCGCCGCACAATAGGGACAAGCATAACATCCTTTGGTACTCCAACCAAATAAATTGGCATATGCTGGGAAATCATTAATAGTCCACAACAAAGCTGCATGTAAATAAAAGTTCTCCTTTCTCAAGACATCATATGTTTCAACATACCCATAACTGTTTCAACTCTTCAATAAATGGCTACATATAGATGTCAATATCATTCCCGTGACCTTTCTCTCCAGGGATAATCATAGATAAGATAAAAGAAGATTGCTTTATGCAAATCCACGGAGGCAAATTTTAAGGAACAAACACTACAGGCCAAGTACTGTACGAAGTACTCATGATTTTAAAAGGATTAAATCCATCAGATGCTAGCCCAAGCCTCACATTCTGAGGATAGCTTACAAAGCTTGGAAATTTACTGTCAAATGATTTCCAAGCTAAAGAATCCGCAGGATGCCTTAATAATCCATCACCGGTTCATTGATCATGATGCTACATCATAGACTTGGCTGTCTTTGATGACATGAAAAGTCTTTGACGACATGAAAAGCCTTTGAAGCCTTGGTATTAGTGGAAAATATCGCAAAATCTTTACTGGCTTCTTTCTTGAATGTGCCTCACCTTCATCCCCATTCACATCTTTTGCATTCCTATTCATCCAACGAGATTTATCGCAAACATTACAAGACTGTTGGTTTTTTCGATCACCCCAATACAACATGCAGTCATTTGAGCAACTGTGAATTTTGTCGTACCCAAGGCCTAAATTTTTTATCAGTCTCTTCATATCTTTGCATGAATGAGGGATTTTTGCAAACAAAAACATATCTCTCAAAAACAGTGTAAAAGAGTTTCCGGTCTACCCTCCCAAACATTTTAAGTGAAAAAGACGAACGCAAAAGGAAAGTTTTTAAAATTTCGATCCCTCATAAAGTTCTTTATTCATTTCATTAAGTAACTTGTAAAACTTTGCCGATTCTCCATTTGACTCTTCATCAAGTGCACTTCTTCCCATTTTGATAAAAAGCATTTCTACCAATATCACAATCATCTGATGCAATAATTTCAGATGGAAACGATTGCAAACTATGATTGTGCATATTAAATGCATCCCGCAACATACCTTCCATGTCATCTTCTCTAACAGACTGATGGTAAGCATTATGAGGATTAGCTGGATTAATCGTTGAAGAGGTTCTACGAGGTGTACACTCTGAATGGAAAATCTATTTTTATACTCCCAGATAAAACTATCAACAATTAGATGTTCGTAGACAACTTCATGAAAATGCCAATTGATATTGCCGCACTTCTTACATGGGCAAAGAATCATATTCTCTTGGCTTGCATTTTGAAATGCAAAATTTAGAAAAGTTTGTACTCCATTTCGATAGTCGTTGCTTACCCTTGACAAACCCATCCAACTCTTATCCATTTTGTAGTTCTTGAAGTTTAAAGTTGACAATAAATTACGATTACTTAAGTATTCTAAATAGATTTAAATCATGTCATTGTACTAAAATAGATAATATATATCAAGTATCAAGTATCTAATTGTTTAAAAGATATATATTAGTGACAACATTTTGGGTTTATTTATAAGTATAATTAAGAGTAGGGAAAAACAATAGTGTTGCCCTAATTTCTATGATTTTTATATATTTTGATCCAAAGTTTTATGTAAGTTATGATATGATATATATTTTTTATATTCTTTAAATGTTAGAAGTTGCATTTTTTTTATAATTTTTAAATGTTTTTGTAAGTTATGGTAATCATAAACCTTAAATGTTTATATAAGTTATGATTATCATATTTAAATATTAACTTTAAATATTGACTCTTTTAATTATACTCTTTTAATTTTTAAATTTGTGTCTTTTATCACCTTTATGTTTACTATACTAAACATTAAAATCGATCAATTTAAATTTAGAATTTAAAACAAAAAAATATTAAAATTAAAATTGTGTTACGGATTTTATGAAAGTATAAATAAATTTTAAATATATAGATAAACAATATTTATCTTTATGATAATATTTATGAAAAATATTAAAAAATTTTAACATTAAGATAAATATTTATTTCTATGATAAATATTATATTATGTTTTATTTTTGAAATTTGAAATTTGAACTTTAAAGATATTAAATTGATTATTTAAAGACCCTAAAATCGCCAAGAGTGCTCTCCAGAGAGTCCTAGAGAAAACAGCAACTGTTGTGGCTTGGGATGGCGGAGATCGGTGGTGACAAGGGGGTAGAAAGGGAGGAGATTTCCCTTCTTTCTGAAGAATTGATCCAATTATCAGTAAAGGGATCAGTTGTTACTCCGAGTGATAAGCCAACTCTGATCTGCTCACTATGGACAACAAAGTTATACAATCCAGAAAGTTTTAAAGCCCAGATGAAGAGTATTTGGAAGACAAAAAAGAAGTTTGAATTCAAGTCAGCAGGTCAAAATTTATTTTTAATTATTTTTGATTTGGAAGAAGACTTAGAGATGGTTCTGGAGGGGAGACCGTGGTTGTTTCGGAAGAATCTGGTTCTTTTTAATAGACTATTCCAGCCAATTGAGAGATCACAGATCAGGTTAATTTCTTCCCCATTTTGGTTAAAGTTAGTAGGTTGTTCCCCTGAATTTGATAAAAAAGATTTACTTCATGCAATAGGAGTTTCTTTTGGTAGAGTTATCAGATCTGAAATTAATGAAGAAGTATGTTGTCTTAGAATTAATCTTGATGTTAAAAAACCCCTTAGACGTGGCATCTTTGTTTCTACAGGAAATTCAAATAAGTTATGGGCCCCTTTTAAGTATGAAAAGTTACCAATTTTCTGTTTTGGGTGTGGAAGAATGGGTCATGGTCTTGAAGATTGCCAATTGTTAGACCCTGAAAGGAAAAATAAAGTCAAAACCGATCCACCTTTTTCATTGGCTCTAAAAGCAGAATCAACCTTAGTTGGGAAGGAGTGTGTGAAACTTAATGCTTTATCTAAAATTGGAAGAAAGCAATGCAGTTATACAGGAGAAGAGGGGGACCATCTTTCAATGAGGAAGATAGGAGACATGGATCTTATAAATGGGGAAAACCATAATAGAATTGATTTCCAAAATAAGGATGAAAGGCCTTCGGGACAGGAGAAATCAATTCTACAAAAGCTGATTTGTCTCAAGAGGAAAGTCATAGCGAATCAAATAATCAAATTTGTGCAAAGAGAACCCGATGGAAGAGATTGGAAAGAGTACAACCAATGTTGATGATGGAAACGCAAGGAGATATAAAAAAGCGAAAATCCTCAGAAATTGTTTTGGAAAATCAGAGCAAAGAAAGTCTCGATGTTAGTCTAAAGAGAATGAAGTCAGAAGGAAAAATGGTTTGTGAAGGGGTTTTTTCAGTTGATAAAGTTGATGAAACGGACAGGGGTGATAATTTCCAAACTAAAAGATCGGCGGCTGCCAGTTGGCAAGCCGACCGGGCACAATGAAATGCATAAGTTGGAATGTCCGTGGATTGGGGAGTCCACGGGCTACTAAGAGGCTGGGTAATTTCTTAAAGCAGCAGAATCCCCAAATGGTCTTCTTAATGGAGACTAAAATTGACAGGAAACAAATGGAGAAAGTCAGGGTGAGGTGTGGTTTTTCAAATGGGATTGATATTGATGCGAATGGTACATGTGGAGGGTTAAGTTTAGCATGGAAGGAAGATCTTTCGGTTTCTTTAAGGAGCTTCTCAACTAATCACATTGATGTCATGGTCAGAAATGAAAATTTAAATGCAAACTGGAGATTCAGAGGTTTCTATGGTTCTTCCTATGGACATAATAAAGATGATTCATGGAATTTGTTACGAAAGTTGGGGGAAGATAAAAACCATCCATGGATAGTATGTGGGGATTTTAACGAGATCTTGTATTCTACTGAGAAGAAGGGAGGGATTCCATGAGAGGAAAAGAAGATGGAGTCATTCAGAGAAGCATTAGAAGATTGTCAGCTTGAAGACTTAGGATTTTTGGGGGTATGGTTCACTTGGGAAAGAGGAAATTTTGCAGCAACAAATATTAGAGAAAGATTAGACAGAGGAGTTGCGAATAAAGGATGGAGAAATATTTTCCCAACAGGTATGATTTATCATATTCCTCGTTCGATGTCGGATCATTGTCCTCTTCTTATTAATACAATGAGTGAAAGAACCAGATCTAGAACTTCACAGTTTAAGTTTGAGGCCTGGTGGGTCACAGAAGAATCTTTTGAGACAAGAGTTAGACAATCTTGGGAATCAACTCCAGGATCAATTGTGACGAAATTAGAAAATCTACAGAAGAATCTTACAGAATGGGAACGTTCAATAAAAAGGGGGAAAGAGGGGATAAAGAAGAAGCTGCCCAAAGATCTTGAATTGCCGATGACAGAAGATAGAGATGATGACACTTTAGAAAGGATTATTGACACCAGGATTCGATTGAATATGGAAATTGATAGGGACGAAATTTATTGGGAGCAGAGAGCTAGAGCCAATTGGCTTAAGGCGTGAGATAAAAATTTGGCATTCTTCCATAAATACGCATCAGCACGAAAGAGGATGAACATGATTACTCGATTAGAACTGGAAAATGGAAGGGAGACTACGGAGGAGAATGAGATTGTAGAATCAACATTTTTTTTTCAGAAGTCTTTTCATGTCTAGAGGAGTTAGTGATTTTTCTCATTTACTTCAAGGCACTGAGAAGAAAATTTCTTCAAATATAAACGCTTCGTTTTTATCTGTTTTCACAGAAGAATAGGTGTTTTCAGCTTTAAAAGATATGGGGCCAACTAAAGCACCAGGATCTGATGGGTTTCCAGCAATTTTTTTTCAAAAATATTGGCATATTGTGGGTAAGGATGTTATTTCTTTTTGTTTGGGAATCTTGAACAATGGTCAGAGTTTTGGTCAACTGAATTCTACGGATATTGTGCTTATACCAAAGATTCAAAATCCCAGTAACCTATCAAATTTTAGGCTAATCAGTTTATACACAGTCCATTATAAAGTAGTGGCAAAGGCAGTTGCTAACAGACTTTAAGGAGTAATGGGAATGTGTATCGATGAATCACAAAGTGCTTTTGTTCCAGGCAGATTAATTTCTGATAACTCCTTAGTGGCGTATGAGATGTTGCATACGTTTCGTAGAAAGTGAACGGGGAATAAGGGGTTCATGGTAGTAAAGCTTGATACGAGTAAGGCGTATGACAGGGTCGAATGGGCTTTTATTAGGGAAATTATGCTAAAAATGGGGTTTGACAAAAATTGGGTGGAGTTAATTCTAAAATGCATCACTACTGCATCTTTTGCTGTTAATGTTAATGGGATCAGGGGAGAATCTTTTCAAGCTACTAGGGGATTGAGACAAGGGGATCCCTTAAGTCCATTTCTCTTTCTATTTTACAGTGAAGGATTATCAGTTTTGATGAAGATGGCGCAGAAAGAAGGTGGAATAATAGGGGCAAAAGCAAGTCGGAGTGGACCAACGATTACACATTTACTGTTTGCAGATGATTGTATCCTCTTTGGAGAAGCAACAAGAAAGGGAGCCAGAATGTTTAAAGGGATTCTGAAGGAATATGGTGACTGTTCAGGCCAATGTGTAAATTTCAGCAAATCCTCGATTTTTTTCAGTTCAAACACAATCGAAGCAAGAAAGGAAGAAGTGCTGGGAATTCTGGGAGTGAGACCATCAACAAATATGGAAAAATATTTAGGCCTCCCAAGTTTGGTTGGTAGACGCAAAAAAGAATCTTTTCAAGCTCTTAAAGAAAAGTTTATACTCAGAATCAAAGGATGGTGCACTAGCTTTTTATCTCAAGGCGGAAAAGAGGTATTTATAAAATCAGTTCTTCAAGCCATTCCTACATATGCTATGTAGTGCTTTCTACTACCAAATTCTTTTTGCGATGAACTCGAGAAAACTATTGCAAGATTTTGGTGGCAAAAGAGTTATGGAAGACAGGGTATTCATTGGTGTCAATGGAAGAACATGCGTTGTTTAAAGGAGGATGGTGGAATGGGTTTCAGGAGTTTGGCCAAATTTAATGTGGCATTATTGGCAAAACAAGGCTGGCGTTTTATGCATAATCCAGAGTCCTTAGCAGCGAGGGTTTACAAAGCTAAATATTTCTCGAACACAACTTTCATTAATTCTAGCTTGGGGAAACTTTGTTGGAAGGTGGGTAATGGCTCAGAAATCTCTGTTTTCAATGATGCTTGGGTACCAGATTTGCAAAATTCTAGATTAAGCTTTCATGTTAACAGTTTAAATGATTTTAAAGTGGTTGATTTGATTGATCATAGCAGTAGGGAATGAAAAAATGAGGTGTTAGAGGCTACCTTTCCGGAGTTCATAGTTGAGAAGATTCTGCGCATCCCATTAGCAAAAGAACCGAATGATGATGTGTTGGCCTGGAGCGGGAAGCCCTCGGGAGAATCTCGGTACAAAGCGCCTACAAACTATTACAATATACCGAAGTGGATCCTACGGCTTATGCCTTACAAACAGTCTACAAGAATTTTTACAAAAAGCTCTGGTCACTCAATCTACCTTCTAAGATCAAAATTACAACTTGGAAAATCTCGTGGAATTATCTCCCTACAAGAGTTAACATGCACCATAGGAGGCTGTCGAACATTCTACTTTGTCCTCGTTGCAGAGCAGGAGCAGAGCATATAAACCATTTATTCCGGGAATGTCTTGTGTCATTAGAAATTTGGAAGCAGTTATCTCTTCTGGATTTCTTAAAGAATTCAGATATGGGGTTTAAGGAATGGCTTACCTGGGTTTTTGAGGAGTGCACCCGTAGACAGTGTAGACTGTTTTGTTGTACCTTGTGGGCTATTTGGGGTGAAAGAAATAGGGGTGTTCATGAGAGAATCCAGAGACCTGTAGAGGAAACAGTAAAATTCATCAGAAATTACATTCTTGAACTAGATGTGGTTGAAAATGTAACAACAACGAAAAAAGTTCAGGTTGAGGTAAAAAAATGGAAACCCCCTTAGAGCAGTTTGTCAAGATTAACTTTGATGCAGTGTTTGATAGTTCTTCGGGTCGAGCAACAGTGGATGTCGTGGCTAGAGATAAGAAAGGATCAGTCTTGCTCTCACTCTCAACAATACGAAAATGTTCCATCTGCCTTCGCAGCTGAGGCAATCGCTTGTAGCGTGGCGGTGCGCATCGGAGTCGACATGCGTTGGAGAAAAACAGTCATCGAAGGTGATGCGTTGACAGTAATAAAGAAATGCAGAAAACAGAAGATAGATAGATCAATGATAGGGGCCATTATTCATGATATTCAACAATTACAAAACAAGTTTGAGATCTGTCTTTTCGAGCATATATCAAGAGAATCAAACAACTTAGCCCATATTTTAGCCACGGAAACTCTAAAATCATTGAGAGAGTTTTACCTGGTTGGGGAAGTTCCGGAGTTTGCCAAGTACCAAATCGTCGAGGAGGCAGGGGTGGACTAAGCTGACAGAGGATTTGTTTGTGAAGAGAAGATGGAATAAAGAGAGGGAAGACGTTTTGAGTAAGCAGATCTAGAAATGGAGTAGATGAACAGATAGGGACCATGAACCATGTTTTCTAAGAAGATAAGGGATCTGGAGGAGATATGGGGAATCGTTTTGCAGAAGCTTTACTGATGGGTGATTTGATGCTTGAAGGGTTGTTGATTGGGGGGTTCAAAGCATGAGAGGAGCGGAAGAGGGAGGGGCCAGACTGTACGAAGGAAAGAAAGATGGAAATGGTGATGAGATGGCCATCGAGTAGCGCAAAAGGTAGCAGACGCATTAAACCTTTGGGAAATGATGAATCGCCTTAATTACTGATTCGAAAGACAAGATAGGTCTACAGGTGATGATGGAATCTGATTGGGCAAATAAACGGTGATTTTTGAATTTTAAATTTTTAGGTTATTTCTGTTTGGTGAAGGTTTCGGGCCATGGTATTTAGAGGTTTATTTTGTTCTATTTTTTGGTTTCCATTTTTTGGGCCATGTTCTTACGGGCCAAAGTTTAATTTTGTAGGACGTTTTATCAATTATAAAAGCCCAATCTGATTTATGTTTCAAAAAAAAATTGATTATTTAATTTGATTATTCTATTTTTATTAAAGATATTAAAGGTTTGTTATTTCTAAAAACATATTATCGAATAAACGATTTTACTTAATATCAAACTGAATAAATTAAATTAAATTAATCTTCTTAAAACATATAACTTGAATAAACGATTTTACTTAATATCGAAACTCAATGAATTGAACTAAAATAGCCTTTTTAAAAACACATAATTGAATAAACGGTTCTACTTAATATCAAAATTCAATAAATTGAACTAAATTAAAATTTTTTAAAAACGCATAATTGAACAAGCGGTTTTACTTTGTATAACAGAATAAATGGTTCCACTTAATATCAAAACGCAATAAATTGAACTAAATTAACCTTTTTAAAAATTCATAATTGAACAAATGTTTTTGCTTAATATCAAATTTCAATAAATCAAACTAAATTAAGCTTCTGAAAATGTAACTAAATAAACGGTTTCGCTTAATATCAAAATTTAATAAATTGAACTAAATTAACCTTTTTAAAAACACATAATTAAATAAACGATTTTACTTGATAATTAATCGAACTAAACTAATCAAATTTATTCAATTACAATCAAGTTTTAGTGCAACTAATGCTAAACCCTAATTATTGAGTTAAATTAATTATTAAAATGTAAGAATTAATTTGAATGCCACAAAATATATACAGTAATAAACTTGAACATTTATAGACTGAAATGGAAACAAAAAAAACCCTTTCAAATTGATTGCAGAAAAGGAATGAATATTCAACCAAACTTTCCTAATAATCAACACCATAGAACATTATGAAACCGAAACTGATTTAATACCTAAGGAGCAAAAGAGATCACATACATACTCCACGAGCATACAAGTTAAACAAATAGAAACCCGCTATAAGTTTACTTGAAATGGTACCCAAAACATTCAGGCAAATAGTTTGCAAGTATAGGGCAATGAAGGCTTTAAATATAGGACAATGAAGGCTTTAACAATTTGCAAGTAGCATATCCAGAGAAAGGCAATAGCATGCTCAATGTAAATGTTGTCATTCATCTTCAATTTCATGAAATGGCAAAGCATGCAAAAAGGTTTACAACTAAGCAACCTATTGAAATTCAACTCCATTCTCAAAGTATCTACCAGATAAAATGTGGGGTATTTAGCATATTGCAATATTTCCAAGCATCAAATATCAAGCGAAGAGAAAAAAACAATTTTAAATATAATGGTGAAATTCACTGCTATTACCTTTACAAACTTTGGCCTGCTTAATTCGGTCTGATTAAAAAAGAGAAAGAAATAGAAAATTTGGAGCTCAGTAACTGCCCTGCAAAACCGTGCTCTATATCAAGAACTTGCTAATGTAAAAATTCAACTATACTAGCCTTAGTCAACAAGGGAAAAAGATTGTCTACACTGATATGAACTAAACACCATTGTAAAGCACATATTTATACATGGGAAGCCCCTAATAACTTAAAAGCATATCTGAGTTTCAGTAGGTAAAAATTTAAAAATTAGAAAATGATTGTCCACCAAGAAATCAAATCAAGGAAATAAACAAAAGAAATACTGGACTAACGAGACAATAAAAAATTTTACAAACATATCTATATGTCGTTATTTTAATCACATAAGAAACTAAATAAGTGAACTAAAACCAATTACACCAAAGCTGTCACCACATATGCTTGTTCCACAAGATAAACCAAAATCAAACATTAATAAATTACTAATTTTTGTTTGAAGAATAACAAAAAGAGTGAGGATGACACAAGATTCCACTTATGTCAGACTACTTCATGGAATTTGTACCATTACTTAACCTCAAAATTCCAATTTTCAAACACATTTCAACACTCAACACTCGAGGATAAAAAGCATGAATCAGATTCCCATAGGGACGAACCACTAACTAATTTTTTAAAAAGTTTTTCAAATTATAAAATCCTAAACAAGGATTCGGTTACATCATATATCAAACATCAATATTGAATTTGCAGGAAAAGGGAAAAAAAGGAAAAGAAATAGTGCTACTAAAAAATTTAGTAAATCAAACACTTATGTTCTTATTACCCCAATTTTCTAAGCACCCAACCAGCATAATAACACAATGTACTTAACTGAAACATCAATGGAAACCCATAATTTAGATAAGAAAATTAAAAACAAAGAAAGAAAGGAAGCAGAAGTATCTTACCTGAGACAATGTGGATTGAAGCTAAGCAAACACACCAAAAAGCTATCTTCTCAATGTCAAGAGCAGCTAAAATAGAAAAACAAGGTCTGTAAAAGAACCGAGAAAGAAAACGGACATGTTTTTGTTAAATGAAATAATAAAAATAATTGTTAAATGAAATAATAAAAATAATTGTTAAATGAAATAACAAAAATTGAGCTAATAGAGACAAAATCAGAAAATAAAGAACTTCTAAATGCAAGAACAAACGAGATGAGAAATGAAATAAAACCTAATTATCATTCCTTTTTCCCATCAAAATCAGATAACGAAGATAGCTAAAATTCATTACTAGCTTGTTACTGGATCATATGGAAATGAAATAAAATAAGTGAGAAACTAAGCAAGAAAGCCTTCCTAAAGGGAGTAAAAATAATGCTCGAAACCTTAAAATGCAAATTCACAAAAATACTTAGTTCATAACATAATAAAAATTAATGATATAACCTAAAAAATAATAAAAATTAACCCAAAAAATAGATGTTTCAGGGCAAAATTGTTTCTGGGTATAAGAAGACAGAACAAAGAACATTATTTGAAAATTTTTTAAAAAATATATATAAAAAAATAATGAAATAAAATGAAAAATTACCAGATGAGGTTGCTGTTTTGGGGTAGAGGAGTGTCGACGGCGATGCGGCAGAAGAGTGTAGACGACGATGGGGCAGAGGAGTGTCGACGACGATGCAGTAGAGGGGACAGTCGACGGCGATGAAGCAGACAGTCGGGGAAAATCTACGGGGATTTGGGGAAATTTTAAGGGAAAAAAGTAAGAGATTTCGGGGATATGATTTGGGGATAAAACTAAGTAGAGCAAAATGATGCCGTTTCGTTTAAAATAAAATGATACTTTGTGGCGTTTTTCTCATAAACGACTATTGCTTGGCTTTTGCGGCATTTTCCTCATAAACGCCGCTACTGCTTGACCTTTTGCGGTCTTTTTCTCATAAACGCCGCTACTGCTTTACCTATTGCGGCATTTTTCCATTAGCGCCACTAATGTATAATATTGGCGGCGTTTTCTGTCCAAACGCCACTAGAACTTAATTTCCTGTAGTGTTAGGTCCGAACTTTGAAATCCCTTGAGTACCTTTTAGCAAAAATATATTTTTTTTAATTTTTAACCCATAAAAGTGCCTCTAATTGGTTTAGAAAACTATTAATTTTAATAACATTTTATGCTACTTTGCAAAATGCTTAGAAGTTTTGGAAAAAGTCCTTTTAAACCTTAACCATTTTTCTCAAAACTTCATATTATTAATGATGAAATTAGATTGATAAGTAAAGTTGGTTTAACTAATGAATGCTTGTCTTAAAAACAAAAGATCGATTTTCATACAAACCAACTAAAGTAAAAGAACAACTTTACTGGATCACTTCGGTAATCAATGTAACGCCTTTGACTTAGCCGAAACTCCTAAGTCGGGTCAGGGGTGTTACAAGTTTTGATTCAGTGACTTGTTTATTTAATTGAAGTATTCAGTTTATATTTTCCTTTGCATTTGTTTTATTTCATTATTCCAATCGAAAGATGTCACACCCCAAAATAGGGCCTAAGAGTTTTAGGGGTGTTTTAGAAATTTTAGCCTTAGAGTGTTCAGAATTTTGCGACATGATTTATCAGTAATGTTTTTTTTAATATAGTTTTTAGAAAATTAAATCAATTTTTGAAAATGAGTTTTAAATACCTTTAATTTTGAAAGTAGGACTGAATTGTGAAAGAGTCAAAATTGTGAGTCTTTATGAAGCAATTAAACCAAATTTTAAAATTCAACCTAACACTTCCCCCACTTACATATATTTCAGGTTAGTTCTTCCCCTCCCACTCTTGTTATCGCCCCTTTTTTTCCCTCACCCTCTCCATTTGATTTTTGATTCCAAACTCTAGTCTTTTGATTTCCATCATCCTTACAACATTAAACCTCCATAATACTTCAAGAAAAACACCCAAAAACACCGTAGATTCCTCTATTGTCAAGCTTGTAGGTTTTTTGAGTTTTCGATCAAGCGCTCAATTTTTCCTCAACTGAGGTAACGATTCATCTTTCTATTATTTTTAAATGTTATTTAGTCTTTAAAACCAAGCTTTTAGCCATTAAATTGCATGTTTTTCAATAAAAGCCGAAAATTGGGTTGTTAATGGTGAATTTCGAGATTTTGTATAAAAACGTGGTTCCAAAATGTTTTTCAACTTGTTTTAACATGATTAGAAGGTTTGTAAACTTACTTTGAAGTTTCGTTAAAAAATTCTTGAGTTTTAATGAATTTTCAGAAAATAGCCATAAAACATGTCGAAAAAGTCGATACTATGAATTGAGTATTTTATTGTATTTTAAAGGTTGGGAATTAGTCGCAGGCAAATTATAAGATGAATAGAATTGGTTTTAGGTGAAAAGATTGAGTATAGACCGAGATATTTGAGTTTTAAGTTGGCTATGTTAAAGGTTTTGTAACGCCCCGAATTTGGGTCTAGTAGAATTGGGCCTTGGGCATGAGAGCGTTTAAAATTTTTGAGAACAAGAGAACGGCACTAATGCAAGTTGGACCTATTAGGTGAGTGATTTTGGAAGGTTAGGGGTGTAACACCCCAAACCCGGCCCAAACATTACGACCGAATTTGGTTTGCTATCGAGAAAAACATTTTGAAATCTTTTTAAAACCGATTTAAGTTTTGTCGAAAACCTTGTGTTTTCAAGTCTCTTGTTAAAACCATACTTAGTGTTGTTTAGAAATATTTATTAAGTCGGGTTGTTTATAGAGTTCAATGTACCTGATGGTACGATAAAACAATTTGCGTTTAAATTTTAAGAAAAACATGTGTAACCATTTTGAAATTATTAAGTAGTTTACAACCTATCCAAACATATCAAATAAAAAGAATAAAATCCTTAGTAGGCCTTATTACAACTTAAACAAAATGAAAACCAATAATAATATAAAATAAAGTTCAAAGTTCATTTAATCCACATTTCACTGCATGGCCACCTCGAGTCCCTCCTGCTCCTCATCCGCGGTCTACGAGTCACCTGAAAAATGTTAAAGGAGAAGGTGAGTCACCAAGACTCAATGTATAACCCTTCCCCGATTTAGTGCAACAACATACACAATTTATAACAAATTAACATGCATTAAATCATGCACCCAACCTAGCCATCCAAACGCCTTTCTCTACCCCGTGTGGTACCAAACCACTGGTGGTGCCAAACCACTGGTGACTGAAAGTCACAGATGTGATACCAAATCACTGGAGGTGCCCAACCTCTGGTGTCCGAAGACACAAATCGGATGATGGGGCCAACCCATCGTGTGATACCAAATCACTGGCGTCGATCCCATATCTCAAATGTGGGGCCAACCCACGGTGGTGTCAACCACAGGGACGAGACGCTATGAGGTGCCAAACCTCTGGAGGTGCCAAACCTCTGGTGACCGAAGTCACAATGTGGTACCAAACAACTGGTGTCCGTAGACACAAATATTACTTCCCCCTCCACTCGTTTAACCCACATGAGTCTATGATATATAACAGCATTCATGCCAACATGTAATTAAATCACATACGTCATATATGCCATGCTTCCCAAAAGCATCAAATAGTAAACTCATACTGACAGGGACTTACCTGAATCATCACTTATACCATTATGGTATTAAATCCAAAGCTACATAAACCAAATTTAGCATACACAAATATTTAGCACAGTTAATTAATCATAAAGTGTGTATGTACACACCTGATGCCGACGATAGTCCTAAATCCCGACGAAACCAATCGACCACCCTAGATTTCTTGCCCCTATATTCGGCCAAACACAAGGGTTAATGCCCTAGGCCATTAGGCCAAACCAAAATATTCAAAGGGTTTCATATTTGAACCCGAAAACCTGACCTAACGCCCTTGAGTACTAACTTCAGCACTCGATATGAGATTCTGCTCCACTTCCTACAATCGGCCATCATCAATTTTATTAGCCTTCGGCTTAATCTAATACCAAATAGAAATAGATCCTTACCACCTTACCCCAAAACCGATTGGTCAGCGATGATGGACTTACCTGCTTGCTTCCAAATCCCGAAGTTCCTAAAAGTTGATTTCAACACCTTTTTATTTCGCCTTTCCTTATTAAACCAAGTTGACAAAAGCAGAGGAACATGAGAGGAGAGTTTTCGGCACAACTTACCTTCACCAAATCGATTGACAAAGAGGATCTGAAGAGATCTATTCTACTTCCAACATTCGGCCAAAGTGCTATAGAATAGGGAAGGGAATTTTCGGCAAGGTCAAGAAAAAGAAGAGGAAAAGAAATAAAATAAATGCTTGAGATTCAAGAGAGCATTCGGCTGTCAATGAAAAATTAAGAGAGCACAAAAGCAAATTTCGGCAAGGGTATGTTGTTTGGGGTTTTTTTGATTTCAAGGAAGAAAAATGGGAGAACTCACTTTGAAGATTCGGCTAGGTGCACTGGACTAGAGCTGACCGAAATTGCACCAAGAGTGCCTAAGAACATACGGCACTCCCCTCCTTTGAAGACTCCAACATTTGGCCACTCCTACAAAAGCTTATGGCCACTAATTCAATCCAATTTGAATTAGTCAATTCCCTTACTTATCACCTAACCAATTCCAATTAAATAAAATAAAATCTACCCTTTTTATCCATTATCACCTCTTCCAAATAAAATACAAAATAAACTAATATTTATCCCCCCCACTCCAGCCGAATCCTTCAACAACCCATCCACTTAATCTATAAAAAACAATATCTATCTATTATCCTTTAACCCATCCCTTATCACTTCTTTAAAATAAAAATAAAATAAAAAAAATAATACTAATACCATCCCTCCAGCCGAATATGAAGAATTTAAAACAAATTTTATCCTTATCTCTATTGAAGATCCCATGTGCAGGCCAATTCTCCTTGTCACGCCAGCAGCAAAAAGGAAAAACAAAATGCTGCTGCTTGGATTCGAGCCAAAGACCTCACGCCCCAGCCCTCTCTTCCAACGCCCAGGCCAACTCTCCCAATTTGACTTTCATGTCAATTAACCTTTTCCTTTATTTATAAGACCTACTTCTTGGCCCTTTTCCTTCTAACGCAAAAGCCCAAAATAAAAATGCTCCCTACGTCCTTCGAACCCGAGACCTGCCTCTTCTAAACTCTCAAGTGGCGCCCCAAGCCACTCCTACTACCTGGGCTTTGATGCCATGAACCTTCACGAATTAATTTTAAGGCCTTCCTACTTAGCCCATCACTTCCTTAAAAAAAAATGCAGAAATGCTCCTCCTGCCACTCGAACTTGTGACCTGCGCCCCCCCTTTTCACCTCCAACACGCATGAAACCACTTAGCCAACTAAATCCTTGTGTCAATTTCCTACTAAAAATTTTCTTAACCCCTAACTCACCTAGCTTCCCTCCTTTAAACACTTAAAAAAAATAAATTTTAATACTGCGTCAGGCCTAGCTCGGGTTATTTTTAGACCCTTAAATATGTCAAGTAAATCCTAGAATCTAACCCTTCAAGTACACACATGGGAAATTAGCTAAGTTACAAACAACCCCTAATTTGGGGTGTTACAATTCTACCCCCCTTAAAATAATTTCGTCCTCGAAATTACTTACTATCGTCTAATCGTGTATCCTTAACTCGTCATCCTACGTTACTGCTGCGCACTCTGATAAAAAAAAACTATCATACTTTCTACACATTCCCTAAGTCCATAATCCAAGTTCCATACACTTTACTAGCAACACAAAAAAAACGAACTAACGTAACCACAACCAAGGCAATTAAAAGTACTCCGGAACTAAGGAACTTACCCGTTGTCATATCTGGCACATCTTCCTCCTCGCGACGGCCAACTGCATAAACCAACCTTGGTTGCCTCGCCTCTGCACCTTCAGTACCTCGGTCATGCCCGTTACCATTATCATTACCTCTAGCTGCACCTCGACCCCTCTGTGGTGGTCCTTCGTTTCTAACCTGAGCACGGTTTCGACCCTCTGGTTGATTCTTAGCTAACTTCCGAGGACAATCCCTTACACGGTGTTCCAACGATCCACACTCAAAGCACCCTCTACTTCCAACCAAACATTCTCCCGAGTGGGATTTTCCACATCTAACACACTGAGGTGGCCACTGAGCAGGCTCTGTGGCTCTTTCCGGTTCCCCAAATCTAGCCCTCTTCTCCATATTACTGCCCGATCCAGGCAATCCAAAGCCTCCCTTCTGTTTGTTCCTATCATGCTTCTGTCTTACGGTCTCCTTGATCCCTTCGGCTACCTTAGCCTTTTCCACTAGAGACGAAAACTCACGAACCTGCTGCGGAGCAATCAGCAACCTTAAATCATCTCTAAGCCCGTCCTCAAAGCGGACGCAACACTCATGTTCAGTAGCCATGATGCGTCTAGCATATCTTCTTAGCCTTAAGAATTCCGCCTCATATTCCGACACTGACTTAGTTCCTTGCACTAACCCCAGAAAAGCTTTCCTCTGAGCATCAGTATAGCTGGTGCCCACATACTTCTTCTGAAAAGCAACTCTAAAATAATCCCACGTAAGATCATCTGCCGTGGCACCATCTCGAACAGTGAGCCACCACTGATATGCTTCATCCTTTAGAAGCGACACAGCTCCTTTCAGCTTCTCCTCATTAGATAGGTCAAGATCGTCCATGATCCTTTCTGTTGATTCTAGCCAGTATTCCGCTGCACTGGGTGCTACTCCTGACATACCCCGAAACACTTCAGCTCCGTTAGCCCGAATTTGCTCGGGAACAGACTTCCAAGCTCCCGAATTTCCACTAGCCCCAGCCACCAACTCGAGGACTCGCAACACAGCTTGCGACACTGCCTCACCCCCTGTCTGATCCTGTTCCTCAGCTCCAAAAGTTGGGGGTGGTGGTGGCGGTACTTCATTTTCAGAACCCTGTCCTGACCTAACGGGTTCAGATACGGTCATTCTTCCTCTACCACGTCCACATCGGCCACGTCCTTTAGAACTCATTCTATCTAACGCGCTTTTAATCTGATTAAGAGAAATTTTATGGATTAGTAATTTGTTCCACTTGATTATCCGCGAAGAATTTTATGAAAAGTTTACTAGGGATTCTTTCGATCAAACAATGTTTTAAGTTTTCTACCCTAGTTCACACAAAAGGGCACATCCATTCCCTAATACTTCCCATACCTATTCACTCTTCGGACATTTCTGTCCTGTTTCTATCCCAGGGGTATTTTCGTCATTTTCCTACAGGGGTATTTTTGTAATAAAATCTGAGGGATTTCAAAACTTTAATAAAACAGGTCACTTTGAAATTTCCAAAACTGTAGGGTATTTCTAAAAATTTGTGAAATTTAAAGATATGGCATCGTTTTAGAAACCAAGGGCATTTTCGTAATTTTGCCACTAAGGGCATTTCGGTAATTTTGGTAAATTGAAGAATATTTTGAAAATTTTACAAAAATATATTTTTCATTATTACTAAGAAGAGATGCTCTAATGATTTTAAAACTAGCGTTTTCATCAAAACATGACTAATCCCTTTCGGGTTTTATTTAATGTGTTTAGCCTATGACCGAGTCCTCTTGGTTAGGGTGAACCGAAGCTACGCACCAGGTAGGATTCTTGCGAAGAGGAGGTGAGTCACGAGGACTGCTTAAGTACCAAGCTCTTCCGGATCCAATCCTAGACATGCGCACCAAGGTTACCACACCCTAGCTCAATGACTTAGCCATAGGTTGGTTGAGTTCATTAAGTCTTATGTTCTGTCTGTGTGTTTGAGTAGTCTAATCCTAGGGTTCAAATTCCTATGAGTCTATTCTACGTTCCATGCTTCCTACCCTTCTACAGATAATAATTCACAAAGAGGTTCAGAAGTACTTACCTGGGCGGATAGGTGCCGGAGACTCGGTGCCATGCTGTCTAAAACCAAAAATCATTTTTCAAAAAGGCCTACCAACACATTTTGGGCCTTGGGCCCCCATAGCTGAGCTTTAAACTTAGCTCTGATACCAACTTGTAACACCCCAAACCCGGCCCAAACATTACGACCGAATTTGGTTTGCTATCGAGAAAAACATTTTGAAATCTTTTTAAAACCGATTTAAGTTTTGTCGAAAACCTTGTGTTTTCAAGTCTCTTGTTAAAACCATACTTAGTGTTGTTTAAAAATATTTATTAAGTCGGGTTGTTTATAGAGTTCAATGTACCCGATGGTACGATAAAACAATTTGCGTTTAAATTTTAAGAAAAACATGTGTAACCATTTTGAAATTATTAAGTAGTTTACAACCTATCCAAACATATCAAATAAAAAGAATAAAATCCTTAGTAGGCCTTATTACAACTTAAACAAAATGAAAACCAACAATAATATAAAATAAAGTTCAAAGTTCATTTAATCCACATTTCACTGCATGGCCACCTCGAGTCCCTCCGGCTCCTCATCCGCGGTCTACGAGTCACCTGAAAAATGTTAAAGGAGAAGGTGAGTCACCAAGACTCAATGTGTAACCCTTCCCCGATTTAGTGCAACAACATACACAATTTATAACAAATTAACATGCATTAAATCATGCACCCAACCTAGCCATCCAAACGCCTTTCTCTACCCCGTGTGGTACCAAACCACTGGTGTCCGTAGACACAAATATTACTTCCCCCTCCACTCGTTTAACCCACATCAGTCCATGATATATAACAGCATTCATGCCAACATGTAATTAAATCACATATGTCATATATGCCATGCTTCCCAAAAGCATCAAATAGTAAACTCATACTGACAGGGACTTACCTGAATCATCACTTATACCGTTATGGTATTAAATCCAAAGCTACATAAACCAAATTTAGCATACACAAATATTTAGCACAGTTAATTAATCATAAAGTGTGTATGTACACACCTGATGTCGATGATAGTCCTAAATCCCGACGAAACCAATCGACCACCCTAGATTTCTTGCCCCTATATTCGGCCAAACACAAGGGTTAATGCCCTAGGCCATTAGGCCAAACCAAAATATTCAAAGGGTTTCATATTTGAACCCGAAAACCTTACCTAACGCCCTTGAGTACTAACTTCAGCACTCTATATGAGATTCTGCTCCACTTCCTACAATCGGCCATCATCAATTTTATTAGCCTTCGGCTTAATCTAATACCAAATAGAAATAAATCCTTACCACCTTACCCCAAAACCAATTGGTCAGCGATGATGGGCTTACCTGCTTGCTTCCAAATCCCGAAGTTCCTAAAAGTTGATTTCAACACCTTTTTATTTCGCCTTTCCTTATTAAACCAAGTTGACAAAAGCAGAGGAACATGAGAGGAGAGTTTTCGGCACAACTTACCTTCACCAAATCGATTGACAAAGAGGATCTGAAGAGATCTATTCTACTTCCAACATTCGGCCAAAGTGCTATAGAATAGGGAAGGGAATTTTCGGCAAGGTCAAGAAAAAGAAGAGGAAAAGAAATAAAATAAATGCTTGAGACTCAAGAGAGCATTCGGCTGTCAATGAAAAATTAAGAGAGCACAAAAGCAAATTTCGGCAAGGGTATGTTGTTTGGGGTTTTTTTGATTTCAAGGAAGAAAAATGGGAGAACTCACTTTGAAGATTCGGCTAGGTGCACTGGACTAGAGCTGACCGAAATTGCACCAAGAGTGCCTAAGAACATACGGCACTCCCCTCCTTTGAAGACTCCAACATTTGGCCACTTCTACAAAAGCTTATGGCCACTAATTCAATCCAATTTGAATTAGTCAATTCCCTTACTTATCACCTAACCAATTCCAATTAAATAAAATAAAATCTACCCTTTTTATCCATTATCACCTCTTCCAAATAAAATACAAAATAAACTAATATTTATCCCCCCCCACTCCAGCCGAATCCTTCAACAACCCATCCACTTAATCTAAAAAAAACAATATCTATCTATTATCCTTTAACCCATCCCTTATCACTTCTTTAAAATAAAAATAAAATAAAAAAAATAATACTAATACCATCCCTCCAGCCGAATATGAAGAATTTAAAACAATATTTATCCTTATCTCTATTGAAGATCCCATGTGCAGGCCAATTCTCCTTGTCACGCCAGCAGCAAAAAGGAAAAACAAAATGCTGCTGCTTGGATTCGAACCAAAGACCTCACGCCCCAGCCCTCTCTTCCAACGCCCATGCCAACTCTCCCAATTTGACTTTCATGTCAATTAACCTTTTCCTTTATTTATAAGACCTACTTCTTGGCCCTTTTCCTTCTAACGCAAAAGCCCAAAATAAAAATGCTCCCTGCGTCCTTCGAACCCGAGACCTGCCTCTTCTAAACTCTCAAGTGGCGCCCCAAGCCACTCCTACTACCTGGGCTTTGATGCTATGAACCTGTGACCTGCGCCCCCCTTTTCACCTCCAACACGCATGAAACCACTTAGCCAACTAAGTCCTTGTGTCAAGTTCCTACTAAAAATTTTCTTAACCCCTAACTCACCTAGCTTCCCTCCTTTAAACACTTAAAAAAAATAAATTTTAATACTGCGTCAGGCCTAGCTCGGGTTATTTTTAGACCCTTAAATATGTCAAATAAATCCTAGAATCTAACCCTTCAAGTACACACATGGGAAATTAGCTAAGTTACAAACAACCCCTAATTTGGGGTGTTACAAGGGGGCTTCTATGAAGTCCCGGATCAAACTTGGGTTTTAGGAAAATTTTGGTTTTAGGTGAATAAAACCCTGGGAGTTAGTGAGTAGGCTTTAAGAATAAAATGTTGAGAAAAATGATACAAAAGGAGTTGTGGTCTAGTGGCAAATGACGCCACAAGGGAGACAGGAGAGTGACGCCACACAAGGAAGCAAGGGGTCCAAGGTTCAAGTCTTGGCGCTTGCATTTCATTTTGATTCATTTTTTAAGTGAACTTAGATGTTGGCCATAAACTTATGTTTAGTTGCGCATGATTTTAGACACAAGAGGAGCTTGTGGCTTAGTGGCTAGCGGCGTGGATTAAGTTACAGGAGAGCCTGAGTTTGAATCCCATTGCAAGAAAAAAGGGATATTTATTTTGCTAAGTTGGGAGGCCAGAGTTTGTATTGGAATTAAACTTTGGTGAAGGAAGGATCCCACATCGGGAAGCTAGCAAGAGGGAAGGTGAAAAGCTGGCTTTAAATAGAGCAATCTATGAGGAGAGGAGGGATACATTGGTTGGCGTTGGGCATAGGAGTGGTTGAAGCGCAGATCAACTCCAGATTTGTAATATCCCGAGATAGGGGCTATTTTGTTATGGCTTTGTTTGCATGTGTCTGGTGTGCTATGTTGTTGTTTTGATGTTTTAGGGCTTAGTTGTAAGCTAGGTGTAAGCCTGAGTGGTAGGAAAAATCTTTGCTTTTAGGCTTAGGTGAGAGGAGCAGAAGAAGCTGGGGTTTATAGATATTATTTGGTGAATGTTAGCACAAGAAAGGAGCTGGTGGAGTGGCAAGATAGGCGCCACTTGGAGCTTGGGTTGACTTCACTTGCAGGGGGGAAGAGGTCCTGTGTTCAAGCTGCAGGATGCTCACTTTTTGATTCCATTTTGACGCCAAGGTGGTTGGGGTTGGACCAAGTCAAATGTTTGAATGGTGGGAGGAGAGTGAATCAAGGAAATTGACTAGTTCAAACTAGTTTGAATGAGTGGCCAAGAGCAATTGTTGGTAGTGGCCGAATGTGGGATGCTTCATGGGGGGGAGTGGCCGGTTTTGGTTGGTGAGTGGAGGAGTGTGCCGAAATACACTTTGCATTTTAGTACATTTTCGGTCAAGTTGTGGTTAGCCAAAATTCTCTTTTTGTCAAAAGTAAGCCGAAATTTCAAGAGAGAATTCCTTCATTTTTCCTTCTTGAACTGAAAGTCCAAGCCACCTTTGCCGAATTTTGCTTTGTCTTTCTCTCAATTTTCTTGGTAGCCGAATGCTCCCCTCTCTCGTTCTTTCTTTTGTTCAGTGGTGTTGAGCCGAAACTAAATTCTCTCTTCTTCTCATACTCTCTTTTTCTTCTTGAAACCTTGATAGCCGAAACTCCATTCTCCAAAACACTTCCTCCATTTCAGTTTCTTTCAAAACCAAAAAGCATCTTTCTTCTCCTTTTTCCCATTTCTGTTGTGGCCGAATAGCAACCCCTTTTTCTTTACAACTTTCTCTTGTGTTTTCTTCCTTTGTGTAAGGCCGAATCTTGGTGGTTGCTATTAGCAATCATAGCCGAAACTTCCCTCTCCTAGTAGTTGTCTTGCGGCCAATTTTTGTGTGTGGTGATAATATCGTTTGGTGGTTCAATCGTTAAAGAAGGTAAGTACATGGCCGAAGGGTTTTTCTTTTTCTTTTTGTTCTTTGTCGACTCTGGTTTGGTTAAAGCTGATGTTGGTTTTGTTGAAAGGAGTTAACCCTTTGTGTTAAACCGATTTCGTTATAGGACATCCGGATTTTGGAAGCAATCGGGAGGAGCCTTCCTTCCCTGGTAATCAGTTGGTAAGTGGTGGTAAGGGTTGGTTTTGTTAGTACTCTTCTAGTTTTCATTAAGCCAAGTCTTCAAAGGATTAATCTTTCTTCTTAATAGGGTGTGCCGTTTGCTTAAGGAAGAACCACCGTTTGGTTTGGGATTTGGTAGGAAACCAAATCAAGTGTAAGGTAAGGGTTCAAACGTTAACCCCTTTGGTTTAGTTGTTTTGGCCGAATGGTCAAGTGCTAATCTCGGGCTTGGTCAATTTTAGGAGCAAGGTAACCGAGGGTTTAGGCCGGGTCTGTGGGATTAAAGCTTGAGTGTACCAGGTGTGTAAACTAACACACCTTTTACTTAGTAATATGTTTAATAAACCTGATTGCCTATTAAGACCAAAACAGTATGATGATTGATATGATACCCGATGGGGTATGTGCACGGATTCAGGTAAGTCCGTTTTATTACGAGCTTTGTTAGTGATATATGATATCATGATCTATGATGTGTTATGGGATGCACGATGAAACATGTTTAGCATGATTGGCATGACTTGCACGATTTGCACCAGTATGATATGTTATGGGTGATATGAGAGGAGGGGGAATATGATATCCGTGTCTTTGGGACACCAGAGGTTTGGCACCTCCAGTGGTTTGGTACCACAGATGATATATTGTGTCCTTGGGACACCAGAGGTTTGGCACCTCAGCGTCTCGTCCCAGTGGCTTAGCACCACAGTGGGTTGGCCCCACGGTTGTTATTACGGGATTGACGCCAGTGATTTGGTATCACACGATGGGTTGGCCCCATCATTCGATTCGTGACTGCGGTAACCAGTGATTTGGTATCACACTTGTGTCTTTGGGACACCAGAGGTTTGGCACCTCATAGCGACTTATCCCTGTGGTTAACACCACCGTGCGTTGGCCCCACTTTTGAGATACGGGATCGTCGCCAGTGATTTGGTATCACACGTGGGTTGGCCCCACAGATGGATTATTCGTGACTTTGGGTCACTAGTGGTTTGGCACCACCAGTGGTTTGGTACCACACGGGGTAGAAAAGGTGTTATGGATGGTTAGGATCGGGTGCATTAATTGTATTGCTTCGGTATGATGTGTGTTAGTATGTTGCATATATCGGGAGGGGGGATTTATGCACTGAGTCTTGCGACTCACCTTCACCTTTGACATTTCGGGTGACACTTAGTTGCGGACAGGGAGCCGGGGTGGACTCGAGGTGCTAATGCCATGAATAAATTCGGAGTTGCATTGATTTAAAACTTGGTACTTTATTTGACTGATTTTCATTTGGTTTTATTTGGATTGTAAAAGGCCTTTTAAACTATGTTTTGTTTTGTTTATGCTTAGATTTATTTTCAAATATGCCTTAACAAATTATTGGGTAAAATTTGCTAAAACATGGAAAGATAAGGTTTTCAAACTACAAAGCGAAATGTTTTAAACTTTACCATCGGGTATCACACTGTAATTTAAGATGAATGAAACTCTCATGTTTTCCAAACTTGAATGCATTCTCTTACTAAGTCAAAATATTTTTTAAGCAACAATAAGGAAATACTTGAATTTCTAATTGAGATAAACTTGTTTTACTTACATATCTGATTAAGTTTTCAAAATTTCTGGATTTTCAAATGCACCATCGGATTTTAAACAATCATGCCCAAATGTTGTGATTAAACTTTTAAACCAAAACCTATCCTCTCAAGTACGATTTTCCCCGTAACATACCAGATTCGGTCGTGGTGTATTGACCGGGTTTGCGGTGTTACAATTGTGGTATCAGAGCCAAGTTCAAAGGCTCGGCTGTGGGCCCGAGGCCCAAAATGTTTTGAAAAGTTGTTTTAAGAGTTTTGTTTTTAAATATGTGGTTGAAAAAGGCATGGCACCGAGTCTCCGGCACCAGTTCGCCCAGGTAAGTACACCTTACTATTGCTTGTGATTTGTTGGATGTAATGTGATTGGATGATTAGCAATAGTAGATTACTGTAGAGAAACTGAAACTGATAGGACTCTGTGAACTTGCGAAAGCAAAGCTTCTTTAATATTCATAAGACTTTGCTTTTAAACAGTGGAATAATTACTGATGCATAAAACTCCTAATCAGATAAGTAGAGATTTTAGTCATGAGCGCTAGAGGTGGACGCGGTCGTAGACGTGGTCGAGGTAGGATGACAGTTTCTGAACCTGTGGGATCTGGTCAGGGGTCAGAGAATGAGATACCGGTACCGCCACCAGCTGGAGGTGGTGAGTTTCAAGATCAGACTGGGGATGACGCAGTGTCGCAGGCGATGCTGCGAGTTCTGGAGAGGGTAGCTGGAGTAGGTGGAGGCGCAGGACCTAGGAAATCTGTGCCTGAGCGACTCCGGGCAAACGGGGCTGAAGTATTTCTAGGTGTTTCTGGTGTTGGTCCCAGCACGGCTGAGTATTGGCTGGAGGCTACAGAGCGGGTTATGGATGATTTAGACCTGACTGCTGAGGAGAAGCTGAAGGGCATAGTATCGCTTCTTCGGGATGAGTCGTACCAGTGGTGGCTCACGGTTCGGGACAGTGCTGCAGCAGAGGATCTTACTTGGGATTATTTCAAGGCTGCTTATCAGAAAGAGTACATTGGAGCCAGCTACATCGACGCGCAACGGAAAGCATTTCTGAGGTTGGTTCAGGGGAGTAAGTCTGTGTCAGAGTACGAGGCAGAGTTCTTGAGGCTGAGTCGGTATGCTAGGGGCATTGTGGCCACTGAACACGAGAGGTGTGTTCGTTTCGAGGACGGCCTGAGGGATGAATTGAGGTTGCTGATTGCTTCACAGCAGGAGCGTGAGTTTGCTGTTCTGGTTGAGAAGGCTAAGGTAGCCGAGGGAGTTAAAGAGTCTGTGAGGCAAGGTATGGATCGGAGCAGGCATAAGAGGAGTTTTGGATCTTCTGGGTCGTCAGGTAATCCGCAGAAAAGGGCTAGACAGAGTGGGCCGAGTCAGTCTGGTAGGTTTGTTGCTGCTAATCAGGGACCACCGCAGTGTAACCTTTGTGGGAAATCTCATTGGGGAGGTTGCTGGACCGGTGGAAAAGGGTGTTTTGAGTGTGGCTCATTGGATCACCGTGTGAGGGACTGTCCGTGTAAGTTGGCTAGGATTCAGTCAGAAGGTCAGGGCCGTACTCAGTTCAGGAATAATGGACCGCCACCGTAGAGGGGTCGTGGTAATGGCAGAGGAGGTAATGGTTCTGGTCGAGGCCGCGGAGCACTGGGCAGAGGTGCGGGTAGTTCTGAGGCAAGACAGCCTGGGTTAGTGTATGCAGCGAGGCACCGAGAGGAGGGCGACGCACCGGACGTCATAACCGGTACGTTCTTGATCTTTGGTTCTCCATTTACTGCTTTGATTGATGTGGGTTCGACGCATTCTTATGTTGCTAGTAGTATAGTAGAGACCATGGATTTAGACTCTGAAACTACTTCTAGACAGATGACAGTAATTAGTCCTCTAGGTCACTCTGTAGTTGTAGATAAGCTGTATAGAGATGTACCCCTAGAACTCCAAGGGGTAGTGTTTGTGGCTGATCTGATGGAACTGCCGTTTGGGGAGTTCGATCTGATTCTTGGAATGGACTGGTTGGTTAAGTACCAGGCGAGGATGGATTGTGCGGCTAAGCGCATAGTTCTAAAGACGTCTGAGGGTGATGAAGTGGTTATGATAGGTAATAGGAGAAATTACTTATCCAATGTGGTATCTGCTCTGAAGGCTGAGAAGATGGTCAGAAAGAGCTGTGAAGCGTATGTGGTTCATGTGTATGCCTTGGAGGCTAAAGAGTCTACTGTAGAGAAGGTTCGGACAGTTAGGGAATTTATTGATGTGTTTCCAGAGGAGCTTTCGGGTTTGCCACAGGATCGTGAGGTAGAGTTCGGGATAGATCTGTTACCCGGAACTGCGCCAGTGTCTATTGCTCCGTATAGGATGGCGCCAAAAGAGTTAGTGGAGCTTAAGGCTCAGATCCAAGAGTTGTTGGATCGAGGTTTTATCAGGCCAAGTGTTTCACCTTGGGGAGTGCCGGTACTCTTTGTTAAGAAGAAAGATGGTACGATGCGGATGCGTATAGACTACCGCCAGTTGAATAAGCTGACGATCAAAAACAAGTATCTGTTGCCACGGATAGATGACTTGTTTGATCAGCTGAAGGGTGCAGCGATATTCTCGAAGATCGATTTGAGGTCTGGGTATCACCAGTTAAAGGTAAAGGAGGCAGATATCTACAAGACGGCGTTTTGGACTCGGTATGGGCACTACGAATTTCTGGTAATGCCGTTCGGGTTGACTAACGCGCCGGCAGCATTTATGGATATGATGAATAGGGTGTTCCAGCAGTTTTTGGATCAGTTCGTCGTGGTTTTCATAGACGACATCTTGGTGTATTCAAGGACAGAGGAAGAGCATGATGCGCATTTGCGAGTGGTGCTACAGATTTTGAGGGAGAAGCAGCTTTATGCTAAGTTTAGTAAGTGCGAGTTCTGGCTTAGAGAAGTGACTTTCTTGGGTCATGTAGTATCAGCTGAGGGGATTAGAGTGGATCCTCGGAAGATTGAGGCAGTTTTGGAATGGAAGCCGCCTAAGTCAGTGGCTGAGATTCGGAGTTTTCTGGGTTTGGCAGGATACTACCGAAGGTTTGTAGAGGGTTTTTCATTGATCGCAGCGTCGATGGCCAGGTTGTTAAGGAAAGGGATTCCATTTGTTTGGACTGAGAAACAGCATGAGAGTTTCGATAAGTTAAAGAAGATTTTGACTGAAGCTCCGATTTTGATTCAACCTGAGGCAGGAAAGGAATTCACGGTATATTGCGATGCATCACATACGGGCTTGGGTTGTGTGCTGATGCAGGAAGGAAAAGTTGTGGCTTACGCATCTCGGCAGCTGAGGCCACATGAGGTCAACTATCCGACGCACGATCTGGAGTTAGCGGCTGTAGTCTTCGCTTTGAAGATTTAGGGGAACTACTTGTACGGAGAGAGATCGATAGTCTACACTGATCACAAGAGTCTGAAGTACCTTTTGACTCAGAAGGATTTGAATTTAAGACAGCGTAGATGGATTGAGTTGCTAAAGGACTACAACTGTTCGATTGAGTATCATCCGGGCAAGGCTAACGTGGTGGCAGACGCGTTGAGCCGTAAGGTTGTTTCGGACTTAAGAGCGATGTTTGCCCATTTGAGTTTGTATGATGACGGAAGCATTCTGGCAGAGTTGCAAGTTAAGCCTACTTGGGTTGAGCAGATTAAGGAGAAACAGTTAGAGGATGAGGTTTTGAGTGCGCAGAGGTTGCAGATGCAGGATAGTGGTTTGGAAGGTTACAGTTTGTCTAGTGATGGAGTGCTGTGTTTTCAAGGAAGAGCTTGTATGCCAAAGGACGTTGAGCTGAGGCAGATGATTCTTCAGGACGCACATAGCAGCCCATATGCTATGCATCCTGGAGGTAGCAAGATGTATAGGGATCTCAGAGAGCAGTTTTGGTGGCCGGGTCTGAAAAGAGAAGTGACAGAGTTTGTAGGGAAGTGTCTGACATGTCAGCAGGTCAAGGTTGAACATCAGTTGCCGTCAGGGTTGCTTCAGCCAGTGAAGATTCCTCAGTGGAAGTGGGAAAGGATAACCATGGATTTCGTCAGTGGATTACCACTTACACCAAGCAAGAAAGATTCAGTTTGGGTAATTGTGGATCGACTGACTAAATCAGCTCATTTCATTCCGGTGAGGGTTGACTACTCACTTCAGAAGTTAGCGAAGCTGTATGTGTCAGAGATAGTGAGGCTGCACGGTGTGCCAGTATCGATCATCTCGGATAGGGATCCCAGGTTTACGTCAAGGTTCTGGAAAGCGTTGCATCAGGCTCTGGGTACGCGTTTGGATTTCAGCACGGCTTTTCACCCGCAGTCTGACGGGCAGTCAGAGAGGGTTATACAGATCTTAGAGGATATGCTGAGAGGTTGTGTTCTGGACTTCAGAGGTAGTTGGGAGGAGTTTCTGCCATTAGCTGAGTTCGCCTACAACAACAGTTACCAAGCAAGCATCAAGATGGCACCATATGAGGCGTTGTATGGTAGGAAGTGTCGCTCACCTACATGTTGGACGGAGTTGGGTGAACGTCAGTCGTTGGGACCAGAGTTGGTTGCAGAGACTGAAGACAAGGTTAAGTTGATTCAGGCTCGATTGAAGGAAGCTTCGGACCGGCAGAAGTCTTATGCCGATCTTAAGTGGAGAGATATAGAGTTTGCTGTGGGGGATCAAGTTTTTCTGAAGGTCTCGCCATGGAAGAAAGTGTTGAGGTTCGGAAGGAAAGGCAAGTTAAGTCCGAGGTTTATTGGACCGTATAAGGTACTGAGATGAGTGGGACCAGTAGCTTACCAGCTTGAGTTGCCAGCAGAGCTAAGTCAGATTCACGACGTATTTCACATTTCGATGCTTAGGCGATATCGTTCAGATCCATCGCATGTCGTAGCAGTGGAAGAGATTGAGGTAAATCTAGATTTGACCATGGAGGAAGAACCTGTGCAGATTCTGGATCGGGATGTAAAGGTTCTGCGTAGAAAGTCTGTGCCTTTGGTAAAGGTGCTTTGGCGGAATCATGGCGTGGAAGAAGCTACGTGGGAATCCGAGGATATGATGAGGCAGCAATACCCTTAACTCTTCTGATCAGGTAATTTCGAGGTCGAAATTATTTTTAAGGGGGGTAGAACTGTAATATCCCGGGATAGGGGCTATTTTGTTATGGCTTTGTTTGCATGTGTCTGGTGTGCTATGTTGTTGTTTTGATGTTTTAGGGGCTTAGTTGTAAGCTAGGTGTAAGCCTGAGTGGTAGGAAAAATCTTTGGTTTTAGGCTTAGGTGAGAGGAGCTGAAGAAGCTGGGGTTTATAGATATCATTTGGTGAATGTTAGCACAAGAAAGGAGCTGGTGGAGTGGCAAGATAGGCGCCACTTGGAGCTTGGGTTGACGTCACTTGCAGGGGGGAAGAGGTCCTGTGTTCAAGCTGCAGGATGCTCACTTTTTGATTCCATTTTGACGCCAGGGTGGTTGGGGTTGGACCAAGTCAAATGTTTGAATGGTGGGAGGAGAGTGAATCAAAGAAATTGACTAGTTCAAACTAGTTTGAATGAGTGGCCATGAGCAATTGTTGGTAGTGGCCGAATGTGGGATGCTTCATGGGGGGAGTGGCCGGTTTTGGTTGGTGAGTGGAGGAGTGTGCCGAAATACACTTTGCATTTTGGTACATTTTCGGTCAAGTTGTGGTTAGCCAAAATTCTCTTTTTGTCAAAAGTAAGCCGAAATTTCAAGAGAGAATTCCTTCATTTTTCCTTCTTGAACCGAAGTCCAAGCCACCTTTGCCGAATTTTGCTTTGTCTTTCTCTCAATTTTCTTGGTAGCCGAATGTTCCCCTCTCTCGTTCTTTCTTTTGTTCAGTGGTGTTGAGCCGAAACTAAATTCTCTCTTCTTCTCATACTTTCTTTTTCCTCTTGAAACCTTGATAGCCGAAACTCCATTCTCCAAAACACTTCCTCCATTTCTGTTTCTTTCAAAACCAAAAAGCATCTTTCTTCTCCTTTTTCCCATTTCTGTTGTGGCCGAATAGCAACCCCTTTTTCTTTACAACTTTCTCTTGTGTTTTCTTCCTTTGTGTAAGGCCGAATCTTGGTGGTTGCTATTAGCAATCATAGCCGAAACTTCCCTCTCCTAGTAGTTGTCTTGGGGCCGATTTTTGTGTGTGGTGATAATATCGTTTGGTGGTTCAATCGTTAGAGAAGGTAAGTACATGGCCGAAGGGTTTTTCTTTTTCTTTTTGTTCTTTGTCGACTCTGGTTTGGTTAAAGCCGATGTTGGTTTTGTTGAAAGGAGTTAACCCTTTGTGTTAAACCGATTTCGTTATAGGACATCCGGATTTTGGAAGCAATCGGGAGGAGCCTTCTTTCCCTGGTAATCGATTGGTAAGTGGTGGTAAGGGTTGGTTTTGTTAGTACTCTTCTAGTTTTCATTAAGCCAAGTCTTCAAAGGATTAATCTTTCTTCTTAATAGGGTGTGCCGTTTGCTTAAGGAAGAACCACCGTTTGGTTCGGGATTTGGTAGGAAACCAAATCAAGTGTAAGGTAAGGGTTCAAACGTTAACCCCTTTGGTTTAGTTGTTTTGGCCGAATGGTCAAGGTGCTAATCTCGGGCTTGGTCAATTTTAGGAGCAAGGTAACCGAGGGTTTAGGCCGGTTCTGTGGGATTAAAGCTTGAGTGTACCAGGTGTGTAAACTAACACACCTTTTACTTAGTAATATGTTTAATAAACCTGATTGCCTATTAAGACCAAAACAGTATGATGATTGATATGATACCCGATGAGGTATGTGCACGGATTCAGGTAAGTCCGTTTCATTACGAGCTTTGTTAGTGATATATGATATCATGATCTATGATGTGTTATGGGATGCACGATGAAACATGTTTAGCATGATTGGCATGACTTGCACGATTTGCACCAGTATGATATGTTATGGGTGATATGAGAGGAGGGGGAATATGATATCCGTGTCTTTGGGACACCAGAGGTTTGGCACCTCCAGTGGTTTGGTACCACAGATGATATATTGTGTCTTTGAGACACCAGAGGTTTGGCACCTCAGCGTCTCGTCCCAGTGGCTTAGCACCACAGTGGGTTGGCCCTACGGTTGTTATTACGGGATTGACGCCAGTGATTTTGTATCACAAGATGGGTTGGCGCCATCATTCGATTCGTGACTGCGGTCACCAGTGATTTGGTATCACACTTGTGTCTTTGGGACACCAGAGGTTTGGCACTTCATAGCGACTTATCCCTGTGGTTAACACCACCGTGGGTTGGCCCCACTTTTGAGATACGGGATCGTCGCCAGTGATTTGGTATCACACGTGGGTTGGCCCCACAGATGGATTATTCGTGACTTTGGGTCACCAGTGGTTTGACACCACATTGATGGATAACGTGACTTTGGGTCACCAGTGGTTTGGCACCACCAGTGGTTTGGTACCACACGGGGTAGAAAAGGTGTTATGGATGGTTAGGATCGGGTGCATTAATTGTATTGCTTCGTTATGATGTGTGTTAGTATGTTGCATATATTGGGAGGGGGGATTTATGCACTGAGTCTTGCGACTCACCTTCTCCTTTGACATTTCGGGTGACACTTAGCTGCGGACAGGGAGCCGGGGTGGACTCGAGGTGCTAATGCCATGAATAAATTCGGAGTTGCATTGATTTAAAACTTGGTACTTTATTTGACTGATTTTCATTTGGTTTTATTTGGATTGTAAAAGGCCTTTTAAACTATGTTTTGTTTTGTTTATGCTTAGATTTATTTTCAAATATGCCTTAACAAATTATTGGGTAAAATTTGCTAAAACATGGAAAGATAAGGTTTTCAAACTACAAAGCGAAATGTTTTAAACTTTACCATCGGGTATCACACTGTAATTTAAGATGAATGAAACTCTCATGTTTTCCAAACTTGAATGCATTCTCTTACTAAGTCAAAATATTTTTTAAGCAACAATAAGGAAATACTTGAATTTCTAATTGAGATAAACTTGTTTTACTTACATATCTGATTAAGTTTTCAAAATTTCCGGGTTTTCAAATGCACCATCGGTTTTTAAACAATCATGCCCAAATGTTGTGATTAAACTTTTAAACCAAAACCTATCCTCTCAAGTACGATTTTCCCCGTAACATACCAGATTCGGTCGTGGTGTATTGACCGGGTTTGAGGTGTTACAAGATTCCTATCATGTGTGTATTTCGCACTACTCTAGTTGTAGAGCGGCAAATGCCGAAATGTTGGTCACACGATGATGGTAGCCACACGAGCGTGCGAGCGCACGTGTGGGAGCTTTGACGCGATAGTTGAGGCCACCATGAGTATTTTTGTTGGTTGATGCTGTTTGGGCCACGGTGGGCCGAAAGGGGCCAAGTGGGCCCAATGGGCCCGTGAGCCCATATGAATAAATTGTATGATTGTGTAGTAGATAATGAACTGGGCTCACGGGCTGTCTAGGCCCATTTGGGCCGTGAGCCCAGTGTGTAATCCAATGAGCGTGTGGGCCCATTTGGGCTGAGAATGGGCCATAGGCCCATTCGCATCGTTATCTCTGCTTAGAATACCCCAGTTTATGAAATTACCGAAATACCCTTGATTTACGAAATTACTGAAATACCCCTAGTTTGCGGAATTACCAAAATACCCCCGATTCGTAAAATTACTGAAATACCCTCGAGTTGCAAAATTATCGAAATACCCCCGGTTTACAAAATTACTGAAATACCTCTAGTTTGTAAAATTACTGAAATACCCCCAGTTTACGAAATTATCGAAATACCCCTGGTTTGCGAAATTACCGAAATACCCCTGACTTGTGAAATTATTGAAATACCCTTGGTTTACAAAATTACCGAAATACCCCTATAGGGTAGGATTACCGAAATACCCTTATAGGGTAAAATGACTATTTTGCCCTTGCAGGTAAATGACTGATTAGGACTATGACTGATTTAACTGTGAATGTATGACTATGTTTTAACTGATTTGACTGTGGCTGTATGACTGATATGCTTTTAAAATATGTTTAAATGACTGATACTGAGCATGGCCATTTTGCATACACGTGTGATGATTGAGAATGACATACACGACATATTGCATGAGGTTGGGACATTGATACGGAGGAAGTTCTGATAGGGTCACACGGGTCGCATGACGACTGTGGATCCAGTATTGATCTGTTAAGGTCGCACGGGTCGCACGACGACTGTGGACCAACGGACGACTTAAAGCCGCATAATCTGAATATGGCTCTGTGCCATCTTGATTATCGCTTTGTGCGAATCGTATTTACCCGTGGCTATGTGCCTAACAGATATTGATGACTCTGTGTCGATCATATTTACCCAAGGCTGTGTGCCAATTATATTACTGTCGCTGATGGCTATGTGCCATACATAATACAGTTACTGATGGCTCTGTGCCAATTATAATACCGCTGAAGGCTTAAGAGCCGCATATATATATACTGGCAGCTTGGCTGCGATCTTGGTGTGTAGGGCTGGGTGGGTTGACTTGGTTCCCACAGTTGTGTAGGGTTGGTACGGGTGGTGTGATGGTTGGTTTGGGATGGGATGCATCCTCATACTATTGCATATCTATTATGAAATCTGTTATTGGTTTGGGTTGTGACCCAAATGATATTGTAGTGGGCTTGGCCTACATATGCTCTGATCTGTACTGTACTGTTACTGTTAAAGGGCTTTGGCCCAGACTACTTCGGGTTCTATTTCTGTATATTGACTGTTACTCTAGAAAGGGGATTACACACGGAGTTTTCATAAACTCACCCCGTTTTTAACTGTGTAGGTAATCCCCAGCCTTAGACGGTTCGGAGCTGCGAGGGACTCGGAGAAGACTACACACTGCTTATGTTTTCCATTTTGATTATCTACTTTGAAATATTTTGATTTGGGTTGTAATAAGGCCTTTTAAAGTTTTCGCACGTTAGATTTCAGATTGGTTTTATTTTAATTTATATCTGTTAGAAGTAAATCACGGTTTTCTGAAATGTTAACTGTTTTAAAACAACACTACGTTTTCGCAACATTTTTTTAAATGGTTTTACGACTTAATCTTTTCGTAAATCAATTACTTTCAAAATTGGCTTCCGCAACTGAAAAAATGTTTCGGGAATAAAACTAACGTAACTGGGATTTTACTTAAGCTTTTAAACAAGAAGGGTTTTCAATGAAAACATGGTTTTCGAAAAACACTTCAATGTCACACGCCAGATTCGGGCCTAACTTCTAGGCCGAGTTTGGGGTGTTACAGGTTTCAGTTACATGAGAACTTAGTTTAGGCTTATGTTTTGTATGCTTGTAATTAGACCTGTTCATG
This sequence comes from Gossypium australe, assembly GCA_005393395.2. NCBI lineage: Eukaryota > Viridiplantae > Streptophyta > Magnoliopsida > Malvales > Malvaceae > Gossypium > Gossypium australe. The sequence goes on along the minus strand of CM016625.1, from coordinate 28,661,919 downwards.
GGTCGGGCCACCCGGCCCGGCCCGAAGGCCCACCCAAATTGTGGAAGGATTTGGAAAAAAATATAGGCCTGAAAAATGGGCTTGGACAAAAAAATAAGGCCCGTTTAAAAAACAGGCTAGGCCTCGGGTAAGGCATTTTTATCCTGAGCTCGGCTCAGTTTGGCCCGAATTCACTAAAGGACAAAAAAAATTCTTATTGTTTTCTCTCTATTTTGCTACTATTTTACTATTATGTTGCTACTATTATGTTGTTATTGTTTGGATATTGTATAAAACTTATTTTATTGTTAATTTTGTTATTATTTTAAAGACATTTGTTAATTTTGTTATTATTTTAAAGACACTTGTTAATTTTGTTATTATTTTAGAGGCATTTGCTTGTTAAGTTGCATCTATCTTAGTGTTATTTAAGTATACATATTTTTTAAAATTTATTTTCAATTTGTTGAGAAATATTTATTTTGATGTTTCTAGTATTTTTGATGTATTATATATATTTTAAAATTATATAAAAATAATATAAAATTAATATGGGCTGGCCGGGTCAGGCTCGGGTTTTAACATTTTTATCTGGGTTGGGCTCGTAAAAAATTTTAGGCCCATTTTTCAGGTTGGGTCGGGCCCGGGCCTAGCAAACGGGCTTAAATTTTTAGTTGAGCCCAGCCCGACCCATGCACACCTCTACTTGTAATGAGTCCTTGACTGATTTTTGGATGTATTGTTGTGTGAATTTGTTGTGTTGAAGTTTCATATTCGATAGAACCTTTTACGAGTAGAGAGAAAGGCAAGGAAAAGCTAGTTTGAGCTTTCGGCTTTTCGGTGAAAGCGTAATTGGTGAGTGTTTGGAATAATTACTTGTGGACATGATTCAATACATTATTTGGGAACTTAGTAGTAGCCTAAACCCCTACTCCAAATTCCGAGTGTAAGCTTTCTCATACATATGTTATCTTGTGAATAAAGTACTTATGTGTTTGTGAATATGTGAATTGAGATGAGATGATATAACATATGATATGTGGTTATGATAACTGTTGTGAAAGTGCAAATATGTACATGTTATTTATATGTTAAATGTTAGTGACAGTGTTTTGCTAAATATCCAAACATGTAGTGATTGTGCACGAATAATCGGTAAGTGATGTGTTTGACTTTGGATATTTTGGCCTTGTGATATTGAAACCGTTGGATATATTTGGAATGCAATAAGATTGTGAGTACTCACCTATATGTACAGTGATTTTGGGCATTGAGGCCCTAGACATGTTGGAGGGATAAGGGAATGTGTGCTAAGCTCCATTCAACGGGACATGTGAGGGGAAATAAGGAGAGTGTTAGCTTTATGCTTCACTTTTGGGACATGTTTGACTCTATGAGTCTATGTTTGGTGTGTTGGAGAATTGCGTATCCAATGAGTGATGATAGAGCCCACATTTATGTTTCACAGCTCAAGTGTCAAATTATCTTAAAATGTATGTATGTGTAACGTGATGTATGCCTAAATGAGTATATGACCATTATGCAATTTATCTATAAACCTATTTTTGAATATTGTGATATATGCTTGAATACTAGGTGATTATATGTGTAATAGGATATATGCTTAAAAGTGAATATGCTTACCATGTAAAAGAACTAATAATAAAGCACAAGTAAGTACATTATGACACTAAAATTGGAACTGTTAAAGTTATGCTATATGGTTGTTTCGTTAATGCTTGATGAACTACTTGCATGGTAGTTGTTCTAGGCATTTCTTCTAGGCATTCACTGAGCTTGTTAGGCTCACCCACTCCCTTCTTTAACCATTGCAGATTAGTTGTGTGCTGGTGTGAGCTATGTGGTTTACGAAAGGTGATCCAAGCAAGTCTATTTATTATTTTCGTAGGTGTCTTATATTTTTTTATGTTTTGGGGAATGAGGCAATGTAGTAGACTTGTTTATAGCCATGTTAACTTCTAGACATTTTGCGGGTTGTTTTGTTCAGTTTAATAGGATTACATGTTGTTATTATGCTTGAGTTCATGAACACGAGGATGGATTGACATTACTTGCTTAAACATGATTTTGCAGTATTGAAGTGCTAATTAGGTCATTGAATGATTATTTGTCGAAGTAATTGATGTAAGATGTTTCAGAACTAAATTGGAATGGATTAATTACTCATATATGCTGCATTTCTGAGGTTTGGGGCTGAGGTATCGATAATCGGGTTTTAAAATCGACACCTCTATCTTTTGAAATGTGTAGGAAGTCGGAATAGAGATTTGGTATCGATACCTTTACTCAAGTATCGATACTCGGGGTTAAAGTATCGATATTTCATGACAAGTATCAATAACTTTCGAGGTTTTGGGTTTTTAATCGAGAAATAGAATGCAAGTTTGTTATTGTTTTTCCTGGTGGTATCGATACCACTTAAAGAAAATATCGATACCCTAGTGTTAGTATCGATACCTACGTGACAATTTTGAGATTTTGTTAAATGGAACTTATGCATGTTTAATTATTATTGTAAGACTGTTTGATGTATGGTTAGCATGTAACATTGATAACTACCAAGTATAGTTGACTTAAAACCTATACGAATACTAAGATGGACGATGCTTTGTTTAGATTGAACTTTTACTTGTTGTATATGACATGAGACAGTGGTATGGCATCCCATATTCCGGCTTGGCGACCAAGTCGGTTATAGGGTGTTACAAGAGATTTACTACTCTGGTTCCCATTCGATACTTAATCTATAATTATTCAAATATCTTTACTTCTCTGAACCGGTTGTGTTTCTCACATGGTTTGTTCAATCGAAGTTGAGATTATGAATAACATGAGTGTCTAAATCTTTTATGGGAGATTAATGAGTGGGTGAGAATGTGACTAACGGAGGATTTGGGATTTCTCGGGATGAATTAGTTGGTATATATTACGTGTTCTTAAATTGTTAGGCTTGACAACCCTAATAAGTGATCATAGGCTAGACTAAATCGAAAGATAAGTCGAACCAAGTAAATCGTAATTTATCCTTGTTGAGAAAGTGAGATCGGAAGATAAGCAAGTATCAACCAATCGATTAGATTAATTAGAGTAGGGAGGTAATAATCCCTAGACCCTCAATCCAAAGTTAGTTACAAACCTTGAAATGAGTTAATATTCTTGATTAGTTTATCGGTTTAATTCATTTTTTATTTCTCTTTATTTATTTATTTTATTTATTTTTATTCCTCTAAATCTATTTTATGATCCACTATAATATAGGAATTAACTATTACTACTTAGACTTAGTATTGTAAAAAGTATTTTCATTATTTGTTCCATCCTCCCTTGGTTAAGATCCTCGGAATACTTCCGATATTTTGTTGTACAACTATATTACAATTTGATCCGTGCAATTACGGACACCGCCGTTCTCAATTCTTATATTTTTGGTGTTATATTTATTCTATAAACAATAGCTCGTTTATAGGCTGTCATAAGTATAAGTACAATGATCAATTTTGTTGCACTTAAATCATCTATGCCACTAAAAGCTCAAACCATTTCCCTAGTCCATAACATTTAACTATGCGGTGGCTTTTTATGATTCTAGTAGTTGAAAGAATCCACCAAAATTTGTAACTTATTATTCTAAACACAAAATCCCTAGTTTATTTTTTAATGATGTTGTTATATCAAAGCACCAATAACACTAAATCCATTTCTCTAATCTCTAACATTTGACTATCCAATAACTTATGTTGACCTTCGAACTCAAATAAACCCACCAAAATTTCTCTCTCATTGAAAAGCCTTAACTCATTTCCTTTGAACATAAATTTGTAAGACCATGTGTTGAATAACAATACACACGTTGAATAAGGAGCAAAAACTCATGCAATTTTTTTAACTCCACTAATTTCTCGAAGCATCAAGAACCCTAAACTCATTTACCTAATTTCTAAACCCAAAGCACTAACCCTTTACCCTAAATCTTAAATACTTAATCTCAAATTGAAACATTTAATAAACTCCCATCAAATTATTTCCCCCCACCACATTCTAGCTTCAATCCCTTCTTAGGTGAGGCTTTTCTTTTTGTCGAACTCTAACTTCAACTGAAGGTAATCTCTATTGGAAAAATTGGTTTAGGAAACAATATTTTTAGGCACAGTGGAAGTTTAAATTTTCTATTAAAATCAAGCCTTTGTGGTATTTTTAGAAATAAACCCTTAATCGAAATTACATATGTATTTTGTATGAGGTAGTTAAGTCAATCCTGACTTTCTACCTAATGAGCTTCTCCATCATTCTCGAACCACAAATTGTGTAACCCCCCCAAAATCCCTTATATATTTATTTTTGTATGTTTGTGGCACAATTGTATGTCTGCTTCAATGGCTAAGTGTTTTGGGAAGTGTCTGAGAGGTCCCAAGTTCAAGCATTAGCTTGGGCAAATTTTTGTTTTTAAATGAATAAACCCCTATCCCTAATCAGTAGGCTTATAAATAAATGTTGGCAAAACATGTCAGAATGGGCCTGCTGGTCTGGTGGATAAGTGGAGTGTCATTATGCTAGAGGTCTTGGGTTCGAGCTGTTTCTGGAGTATTATTTTTGCTAAGTGGTGCCATGTAGTGTTTGAACTCAACTGAAATGTCGAAGTGGTAGAGGTGTAGTGGGAAGTGTGGAGAGAAAATTAAGGTATTTGGATAGTGGGAGTGGTTGCACGGTTTTAGGAGAAATTTTAGGGATTGAGTGATCAGTTTTTCCCAAATTTCCTCAAAGTTTCTGACGTTTTGCTCTCTCCCTCCCTTGCTTCATCTTTTCTTTTACATACTTTTCCATTCTTCATCTCTACCCACTACCAAAACTCTATCTTTCCTTATCCTCTCTTCTCGTTTTTCTTCTTTGGTTTCCCTTATTTCTCTCCTTTTGCTCCTGAGTGCGTTTCATTCTTCTCTTTGGTGCAAATGTTAGCCACTCGTGTGGTAAGTGGTAAGTTGTTGACATTGTTTTGATTGAGTAATTTTCGATAAACTAACTATGGGGTTCTGGCCATATCGTGTGGATTGAGGCTCCCTTCGTACTATTTTTTAGCAAGTCGATTGGAAACCTTGCAATAAGTGTTCAGTGCTTTTTAGAGGAGTCCGTTGGTTTCGGGATTTGTTGTTTTATTGTAAAGAAAGATTTATTGTGGTGTTGGATTGGTCAATTGTAGGTACTGAAGTGCTTAGGAGGGCTTAGGTATCGAAAACATTACAGGTGTGTAACCACAACACTGGAAAATAAAACCAGCAAAAAGCCGAAAAGTGAGACTGTTGACACCACAAGGGCGTGTGGTTGCCCGTGTGGTAGGCCGTGTGATCGACGAGGCAAGCCATGTGCTATTCATGGGCTGGGTCAAATTAGGCCTATGGGTCCCACGGGCGTGTGGGCCTTACACGGGTGAACCACATGGGGGTGTGTGATTATTGGGCTAGGCCGTGTGATCTACACGGCTAAGGCCATTTTGGGCCTTGTGGGCCACATGGGTGTGTGGGCCCACATAGACAAAGTACATGGGCTTGTGGGCCCATTTTCACTATTTTGACTGCTAAGGTTGCACGGGTCGCCCGAGTCGACTGTGGACCTACTGTAGGGTCGGTAAGATTATCTAGATCCCTAATTGATTGAATGACTGTTATATCCATGTACTTTATATATATACATGTACGACTGTATTTTCAGCATGCTGTTAAAACTATACTGAATACACATATGATGCCATGATTTGGCATGACATGATTGTATGATGCATTGCATGGGGATGGGTTTATATGGATCGGAGGAAGTGTACTGAAAGGCTTTGAGCCTAACTTACTGGCAGCTCAGCTGCAAACTACTGTTTAGTGCCGCATTCGGTACTTTCTAGAGTGTAGGGATGGGTGGGTTGATTATATCCCCACATGGAGTGTAGGGTTCGACGGAGATGGAGTGTACAGGCTGGCTGGGTAGGACTTGTATACTACATAATTTGATACTGTATTGATTACTGATACTGTAATAGGACAAGGCCCAAATGCATGACTGCCTCTATACTGAGTTGGGCTAAAGCCCAAACTGATACTGTCACTGATTCTGAAAAGGGCTTAAGCCCAGACTGTGATTGCCTTCTGTCTATTTGTATGCTTTATATGGGATTACACATTGAGTTTTCGAAACCTCACCCTTCTGATTTGACTAAACAGGTAACCCCCAGACATAAGCGGATCGGTGCGGCGGAGGACTCCGAGGTGGCCACACGACCTAAATTATTTGATTAGTACTTAATAATGATTTTTAATTTTATTTTGGGGTATTATACTGTAATAATGGCCTTTTTGGATTTTCATGGTTAATTTGGGATTTCTATTGTTTTGATTTACAACTGCTAGTAGTAGGGTTAATCAAGTTTTCAAAAAGAATCAATCATTTTAACAAAATATACTCAAATACGCAAACTGATTTACAAAGCTTCCGCAATAAGTGACGTTTTGAAAATTAACAATGTTTTGAAAATGAATATTTTTGTGATAATGAACTACGTTTGAAAATTAACGATGCATCCTAGAATTAACACAAGACTTTGTATGGAGGTTAAATAGAAAAGAGGTTTTTACAACAACTCATTTATTTCGAAAAACACTACCATGTGACATCGCCAGATTCGGCCATAACATCTAGGCCGGGTTTGGGGTGTTACAAATTGCTTTGAGTGTGGGCTCAAAGAATCACAAACTATCACATAGAATGAAAAACTTTTATTAAATTTCAGTAGTAAAGTTATTTCTCTCTTTAATCAGTAATTATGTGTTTTTCCCCAAAAAAAATAGAATTTATTTTGTAAAATAAATTTATGCTATTTTCTAATAGAATAACAACGTAAATAATGGGTGTACATAGTTCAAAACATAGTTCCTATTTATAGAGAATCAATACAAGAGTTATGTTCGAATAATGTCTAGTTAAATAATAATATTTTAACAGAAAACAAAACTTCTACTGCAAGTAGAAGAGCTAGGGGTAACGACACCCTTAGGGAAATGCTACGGTTGTTGTCCCTTTGTATTCCTCAAAGGCTAGTTGGGCCTTTTATGTATTGGGTCCAATTATATGTGTTATCTGGATTTTTATTCAATACTTATACTTTATCCAACCCAATATTTATTTTCTATTTCCAAAAATATTAATTAATTAATTAATTAATTAAATTAACTAAATTAATTCATCAATTAAATTATTTTCTCAACTCAATTAAATTAATTAATTAAAGTCATGACAACTTTATTGTATTAGAATCTATGAGAAAAATATATTTAATTATCTTATTCAACAAATTCACGATGACTAATTAATTTAATTCTTACTTTGAACTTCAATTATTTAATTACAATTAATTAAAAAATAATTCAAAGAACTTAAATTAAATTTTAAGTCATCTTTTATACTTAGCAAGAAAATGCTTTCATAGCGGGTAGTGATATATGCAATCTATTTCTTTTATTTCATCGTTTTCATTTATTTCATATTATTGGATCTACATGCATTTTGTTTTTGGTTATCTAAAGCTAGCGGAAGGACTGGTTGGAATATATAATTAAGGCTCAAATAACTTCAAATTAAGTTCTGGCTCTTCGCCTATTAATTACATTATTTAGTTATAAAATCATTCCACTACATAATCATAACAAAGCTCTCCCTTATTATATATCATTGAGAAAGTCACTCATTGAAGGCTTGTCCAATGAACTTGTCATAAGTGTGTTACCCTCATAAATATCCAACCCAATATATATTTTCTCTTTGGGATAAATTCGTTCTCTCATTTATCTCATAGTAACCATTGCATCTTTCTTCATGAAAAGTCAATTACTATAAAATAGTAATTATGTCATTTATCACAAAGACAAACGAATCATGGCCATGTTTACTTTTCATTTATCATGTAATGTCGACGAGAGAGTATCATTTACCCATTAGTGAATATGTTGTGATTATAATGTGATTATTTAGTGAAAAATGCAAAAAATGGTAAGTAATATGTACGTTTAATAACGAATATTTTGGCCTTGTGAACCTTGAGACCAATAGATATAGTTGGCATGCCATAGGATAGTGAGTACTCACCTATATGTGTTATGTGATTTGGGCATTAAGACCTTGAGACATGTTGGAGAGATAAGGGAATATGAGCTAAGCTCTATTCAACGTGACATGTTTGGTGTGATGGAGAGTTTTAGCATTATGCTTCACTTTTTGGGATATGTTCGACTTTATGAGTCATTTGGTGTGTTGGAGATTCGTGTATCCGATGGGTGGTGATAGAGCCCACTTTTATATTTCATAACTCAAGTGCCAAATTATCTATAAATATGATTATGAGTGTTGTGATATATGCTTAAATGATATGTGATTATTATGTAAAGAATTCAATACATAATGCATGGATAAGTAACATAACACTAAGGTTGAAATGTTGTAATTGTACTATATGGTTGCTTGATATTGTGTAATGATACGTTTGCATGGAAGGTTTTTTGAACATTCACTGAACTTGTTAAACTCACCCACTCCTTTTTAAACCATTGCAGATTAGTTGAGTGCTAGTGTGAGCGGTGTGGTTCTAAAGGGTCATCCAAGCAAGTCTTTGATATTATTTCATAGGTGTTTATTCATTTGTTTATGTTTTGGGGGAAAAAAGGCAATGTGGTAGAAATGTTGCTTGTTATTCCCATGATGTTTTGGATATTTTATTGCTTAATTGTTCTTAGGAATTATAGACTTGGACCTTGATATATTGATTCTTTCTCGGACATGTTTTTGATGTTTTGATCTATTATTTTGGTTGTTTTGACATTGGTTTGATAGGATACATGATGCATGTTGAATAGATAATGTTTGGAATGGATTAAACGCTTAATTATGTTGTATTTTTATGGTCTGGAGTAGAGGTATCGATTGTAACACCCCTAACCCGTATCCGTCGCGGAATAGGGTTTTAGAGCGTTACCTGAACATTCAAAACATTTATCAATTAATTCAGGCAATCTACTATTCATTCACTAAGGTAATTCATAATGTCCCTTAAATGGACCCTCGAGTCCCAATACGAGCATTAGAATCAAGTCGGGACTAAACCGGGATCTCAGGGAATTTTTTGCGAAATTTCAAAATTTTCCAAGGTGCAAGGCTCACACGCCCGTGCCTCAGGCAGTGTTCGATTTAGGTTTTTCTCTGACTTGCGCCACACGGCCACGCCACACGCTTGTGTGCTAGGCCATGTGGTTAATTAATTCAATTCGAATTAGGTGCAGGTTTCACACGGCCAAGACACACGCCCATGTTCAAGGCCATGTCACCCACACGGTTGAGACACACGCCCGTGTCTCTACCCGTGTGCTCAATTCTAAGCATTCTGTTTTCTCAAATTTAAGGTGTAGGGGACACACGGCCTAACCACATGCCCGTGTTACCAGGTCGTGTGTCACACACGGTCTAGACACACGCCCATATGGACAAAATAAAGCTATTCCTAGGTTTATTTCTCGCCCCAATCTTTGCAATAATCCTACATGACATCTTGCATTCATAACCCAACAAATTCAAGCATTTTATTCAAGTTAATTCTATCATTTAACATGATATATCATCACATACAATTAAGCACTAATCAAGCATATTCCATCCATCATCATGGCATATCATTTCATGCATACATGTTTATAATCTTACCTTGGTTATGTCCTTATGTTAGACATAATTTGATCAACTACTTAACATATATGTGGCTAACATAATATGACATTACAAGTATATCAAAACAATCATTACTAGTCATTCCAATGGCTAGATTACAAGCATTGCTTATGTTTACATGCTAGTATGGCCATCATATCCTATATATGCCATTACAACCGCAATTGATTTACCATACTATACCGACATGGGCCGATGGATAGTGTGAGTGATTTCCACCAAGCTTCCAATCCAACGAGCTTCCGGTTTACTCTAAAACAGGGGAAAAATAAAAAGGAGTAAGCATAAAATACTTAGTAAGTTCATATAACATGGTATTTAACTTACCATTCATCCTATTTTGAGGTAACTATGTAAGGCATATTCACCTAATTTGACCTCAAGCCCTAACACATCCTCATTGCCCATGTTAATCATATAATCCATGATAACATTAAGATATGTATAAGCTCAATCAACAATCAAGTTTCCATGCATATATGCTTTCCACAACATGCATTCATTAAGCATGTACATATTATCTCTTATTATTACAAGTATAGTTTCATAGTAGTTCGTTTCGAGTTCAGATCATTTCATGTCAGGACTTTACCCATTTTATTCGAGTATTAAGGTCACCAAGTAGTAGTACACACAAGGTATACAATTATATAATCAAGGATAATCACTCTCATCAAATAGTTTCCATGTACAATTATCATCTTTTCATATTTTCATACATCACTAGTCATAAATCATCATTTCCTAGTATTTCATGTAATATCCTTTTTCATGTCATATTTCATATCATATCATATATATATATATATATATCATTCCATGTCAATTTTTCTTAAATTCATATTTTCCCTTTTCAGAGTTTTACTCGTTGAATTTATTCGAAATATCGATGGATACACAGGTAGTACACTCGAGGTGTACGAATCAGAATCCGTCAATTAGTGTCCAATGGTACCCATATGGTACAATTTCAGAGAGTACACTCTCGAGCCACATATATGTAAACAACAGGATTACCAGTCCAGGTTAAATCCTTTTTACGTCATATGCTCTAAAGAGCTTGATTTGGTTTACCCGTCCGGGCTAAATCCTATCAGAATTGAGGTCGAAAGATTACTAATCCGAGCTAAATCCTAGCCGCAACAAATGCAGGACCTCTTTCGTTTTGGGAAATCAATATCCATGGATTTTCCATTCATTCAACCGGGATTTAAACACTTTTCAAGCATTATTGGACATTTGATTATTTCATACCTCCGTAACATTTATGTAATTCAAGTAAAACACATTCCACATTCATGTCAAGCATACGAGTAACATATTATTCATTTACCATTTTATCGGGCATTTTCATTTAACGGGCTATATCGAGTAGGTGATCATTTCACATATTTATGACATTGATAAAATTCACAAACACAACATTTAAATCAAGCATAAAAACATATACAATTTATTTCACGAACTTGCCTCGACAAATGTTCGTGTACATAAATCCACTAATCCGACATTTTCCTCATTCTAACTCTGAATCTGGTCTATCCGGATCTATACGAGTAAATTTAACATCAATTCATCATATTTTACATTCATGTGGACTAAATTTTCATCCTAGGCAAAATTATTATTTTGCCCTAACTTTCCCATAAATTTCATTTTCGTCCCTAGGCTCGGAAAATGAAACTTGTGCAAATTACTCCCTATTCCAAGCCTAACCAAAGCCCCATTACAAATTTTCCAGCACATGTATTCATAAAATTTTAGAATTTTTCATCAAATTTTACAACTTTTCATTTTAGTCCCTAAATAATGTTTTCATCAAAAATATTTTCATTTTCTACCATAAATTTCTAATTTCCAGCATAATACATCCATGACCCATTTTCATACATTGATAACTATTCAAATTAATCCCTCAAATAGATAGTTTAGGCTATCCTGATTCCAAAAATATCAAAATTACTAAAAATGAACCAAGGAAACTTACCCAATTTGGCCATGAAAGTTTTTTCTCTCTCTCCTAGGGTTTCCATGTTTATTTTGGGGAAGAAGATGAGAAAATAAGATAATATCTATTTTATCATCTTTTAATTAATCAAAATTTTCACTTTCCAATTTAGTCCCTAGCCTTTTTCTCATTTGCCATGGATGAGTCATCAAGAAAAATCTACATACTTTTCTTAATGGTCTAATTACCATATAAGGACCTCTATTTTTGAATTCCATAGCTATTTGATCCTTCTAGCTACTAGAATCTAACTTTTGCATTTTATGCGATTTGGTCCTTCTCGTAATTAAGCACATAATCGATAAAATTTCTTTTCAAAATTTTTACACGACATTTCTAGTATACTATGGATCATATAATAAAATAAAAATAAATTTTATTTTTCGGCTCGAATTTGTGGTCCTGAGACCACTGTTCTGATTACACCGAAATTGGGCTGTTACATCGATAATCTGGTTTTAAAAATGATACCTCCATGATATTTTGATGTGCAAGAAGTCAATATGGTAATTTGGTATTAATACCATATCACGAGTATCGATACTCGGGGTAATAAAATCGATACTTTTTAAAATGTACTAATATTTTCCTATGTTATGATTTTAGGCGAGAAACAAAATGTTATTTTGGTATCGATTTTCCAAGTGGTATCGATACCATTTGAGAGAAATATCGATACCTTAGTTTCAGTATTGATACCTACGTGACTTGTTCTAAAATTTTGCTAAATGGTTCCTATGCATGTTTAATTATTATTATATGATTATTTGATGTATGCCTAGCATGTTTTAATGATAACTAGAGAAAAATTGACTTAAAACTCGTACTAATGATATAATAGAAAGGGTGATGCTTAATAATGAGACTTTCTATAACGAGTGTGATGTGAGATAGTGATGTGGCATCTTGATATTCGGGCTCGGCGATTGAGCTGGGTATAAGGTTTAACATTTGGTGGTATCAGAGCCTAGTTTCACTAACACTCGGACCTAGTGATTGTGTGTGGATTGGGGTTTCGTAACCCATGGATCCAGAAACCTAGGTGTCTGAATTTCTTTACTTGTTTGAAATGTCTAAAAATGTATGAATTTGTTTAAAATATCCCTGATTGAATTGCATGTGGGGTAGGAATGAGAACACATTGCCTTTAAAACTAAAGTTTTCTTGCAGGAACGTGACTTGGATCATTTCCCCGCCACTCACACATTTGTTTGTTTGTTTGTTTTAGATTAGATTCGATATGCCTCCTAGATATGTTAATTGTCGCATGTGAAAATAGTATGTGAAATGTGCAAGTATACACGTCAAATCAAGTAATATAATGATAAGTAAGATTGTCTTCATAGGGATCAATTAGGACTAATTTAGTTACGTTACTGCTATAAAGTGTATGAATTATGCTATGGCAAAATAGTGACAGAAATGTAATGATAATTAAAATGATGTTGAGGTATGCAAAATGTAAACAAACAAATGTATATAAAAAATACTATTACAAAGATATTAGGGTAAGAATGAAAGGATCAAATCTATTGAATGGGAAGGTTGGGATTACTAAGAATTTACCCTTATAGCTTACACTACATGAACCATTCAACATACTAATAAACATCTCATAATTTCAATATGAACTTCCATTGATAACTTTGTAATTTCAAAAATGATAAGGTGAGCCATCAACCATGACAATATACAAAATGGTTATCTTAACAAGGGCCAATACATTTTGGCCAAAATGACAAAATAATCTAACTAGTCTAGCCCCTATACATGCCATGTACAAAATCATTAAGTCTAGGTATACCGAGGTGAGCTGATAGTGTGGGCGATCTTCTGAATATCTTCGTATCTCGGCTTGGCTCTTAAACTCTATAAAACAAGGGAAAAAGAGAAGGGGGAGTAAGCTTTAAGCTTAGTAAGTTTACATGTAAACAATATAACATTATAACATGTATTAAACAATTACATAGCATTACATACTAAGCAAGAAACAATCTACATTCATGATCATGCTTACTCATTTTCTCCATTCCCACATTCCAACCATATCACAAGCTTAATGCATACATTCATTAACAGGTTCCCCTGCACTTAGCATCACAAAGTCACATAATACAACACATCACTATCTCTAATTCCATTACTCATAGTCAAATTACTCGGTGGTTTCGCACTTAGCCCACCAACAGTCTTTATTAGGGTGGTATCGCACATAGCCCACCAAAAAGATTAGTTACGGTGGTATTGCACATAGCCCACCAAATGATGAATAGACGATGGCATCGCACATAGCCCATCGAAATTAAGCAACAAGGTGGTATCGCACTTAGCCCACTAACAAGTGTCGTCATTACACATTTATATGACTATTTCATCGTTCACACAATAATTATTCAATGACTACCACATTCAATCCACTTGAACCACACATGTTCTCAATCATGTCGCACGCTAATTAGCAACATAATGTTTACACATATATGCATTGTTTACACATAAACTTACCTTGGAGCAAAACGTGTTAACTAACGATTTAATCTGTCACCTTACCTTTTCCACGGTCAAGGCTGATTCCATGCTCTTCCTGATCTATAAAAATGAAATTCATTCATTTAGATCATTCCATGATCATAATACATCAAAATCTATACTTGGGTAAAAATGACCATTTTGCCCTTGTACTATGGTAAAATTATGATTTTGCCCCTAGGCTCGTAATTTATTTTTCAACACATTTTTTCAGTAAACAAGTCTAGCTGAGCATTTATTTCTCTTACAACTACTCACCATTCTCACCATTTCATGCATTTATGACATAAATTCATTCGTTGCATTTAAGTCCTATTTAGGTGTTTTCATGCAAACACCTTTCACAAAAGTTGTTTCTCATCTCTCTAACATTTATTTTCTTTAATAAATACTCATCTAACAACATAAATACTCTCATGGCAAGTCCTTATACTTCCCACCATAATGCAATTTAGTCCCCTCATTAGTTAGCTTAAGCTTTGGGGGTTCCAAAAACACAAAAATCACCAAAAAAGACCCCTAAAATCACTTACTTGCTAGAGGATATCTTGGCTGAAAGTTTAAGCTTCAAAACCCCTATTCCTAGATGAAATTTTTGGTGGAGGAAGAAAAAAATGAAAAAGATGATAGCTTCCTCTTTTTTTATCTTATTTTATTTATTATAGCCACCTAATATCACCAAATTTGACCAAAATTTAATGCTCTTGTCTCCCTAGCTTATATGGCCGGCCAACACACATATAATGGCCTAATTTCACTTTAAAGATCTCTATTTTGATATCCTTTAACAATTAGACACCTTTAACTTGAAATTTGAAACTTTCGCACTTTATGCGATTTAGTCCTTTTTTGCAATTATGCAATCAATCGTTAAAATTAAGGTACCAAAATTCTCATGCATCCCTATTAACATGTTACGACACATAAAATAATATCAAAATAATTTTCCTCAACCTCGGACTAGTGGTCTCAAAACCACTGTTCCGACTAGCCCCAAAACCAGGCTGTTACAACTCTCCCCCTCTTTAGAGATTTTCGTCCTCGAAAATCTTACCGGTAAAGAGGTTTGGATATTGCTCTCTCATGGCTTCCTCCGGTTCCCACGTAGCCTCTTCTACACCATGTTTTTTCCACAACACTTTTACTAAGGCTATGTCCTTATTCCTTAACTGTTTCACTTCTCGAGCCAAGATTTTAATCGGCTCTTCCTCATATGTCATATTTGGTCGTATCTCAATTTCTGTTGGAGGAATCACATGTGAAGGATCGGAACGATAACGCCTTAACATTGATACATGGAACACATTGTGAATTTTCTCTAACTCTACTGGTAAAGCCAACCGATATTCCACCGGCCCAATCCTTTCGGTAATCTGATACGGCCCTATGAATCTCGGACTCAATTTACCCTTTTGACCAAATCTCAATATTTTCTTCCATGGTGACACTTTCAGAAATACCTTGTCGCCCACTTGAAACTCAATTTCTTTTCTTTTCAAATTCGCGTACGACTTTTGTCGGTCTGAAGTAGCCTTCAAACTATCCCAGATCACTTTCACTTTCTCCTCAGTCTCTTTAACTAAATCAACCTCATGAATTTGCTTCTCACTCAGCTCGGTCCAATACAAGGGAGTTCGACAATTACGACCATATAAGGCTTCATACGGTGCCATCCGTATTCTAGATTGATAACTGTTATTGTAAGCGAATTCGACCAAGGGTAAATATCTTTCCCAACTAGCTTCGAACTCTAACACATAGCATCGGAGCATATCCTCAAGAACTTGGATTACTCTCTCAGACTGACCGTCAGTTTGAGGATGAAATGCAGTACTAAAATTCAACCTAGTACCCAAGGCCTCCTGTAACCTCTTCCAAAACCTCGAAGTAAATCTCGAGTCTCTGTCCGAGATAATAGATACATGCACTCCATGTAATCTTACTACCTCTTCAATATACAAGTCGGCTAACTTTTCTAGTGAATAATCAATATGCACAAGTATAAAGTGAGCCGACTTCGTTAATCTATCAACAATAACCCACACAACATCTTTATGCTTCGGAGTCATAGGCAAGCCCGTAACAAAACCCATGGCAATCCGATCCCATTTCCACTCGGGAACCATCACTGGCTGAAGTAACCCCGAAGGCCTCAGCTTTCATTTGTTGACAAATCAGACATCTTGTTACATACTCCGAGATGTCTCTTTTTATTCCCGGCCACCAATAAAATTTCTTCATATCATTGTACATTTTCGTACTGCCCGGGTGTAATGAAAAATAACTACTATGTGCCTCTTGTATAATTTCTCGGATCAACTCGTCATCCCTGGATACACAAATTCTATCATGGAACATTAAGCAACCATCTGAACTCACCTGAAATTCAGGATTAGTTCCTGATTCACACTTAGCTCTTTTAGCTAGTATCTCACTATCATTCCTTTGAGCCTCACATATTTGTTGAAAAAATAGTGGTCTAGCTCTCAACTCAGCCAGTATAGCACCATCATCAGAAAATGACAAACTCGTGCTCATAGCTCTCAAAGCATACAAGGATTTTCTACTTAAAGCATCCGCAACTACATTCGCTTTCCCCAGATGGTAATCAATCACTAGCTCATAGTCCTTCAATAATTCGAGCCACCGTCGTTGCCATAAATTTAATTCCTTTTGATCCATCAAATACTTCAAACTCTTATGATCCGTGAAGATTCGGCACTTCTCACCATATAAGTAATGTCGCCAAATCTTTAACGCGAAAACAATTGCGACCAACTCCAAGTCATGAGTCAGATAATTCTTCTCATGTGGTTTTAACTGCCTCGAGGCGTAAGCGACTACCTTACCCTCTTGCATCAACACACAACCGAGACCATTTAATGACGCGTCACTGTAGACCACAAACTCTTTTACCGACTCAGGTTGTACCAAAATTGGTGCCTCCGTCAACAACATTTTCAATGTCTCGAAAGTCTGTTGGCATTTTTTAGTCCATTCAAACTTAACATCCCTGTGCAATAGTTTCATCATCAGAGTAGCAATCATAGAGAATCCCTTCACAAATCGCCTATAGTACCCCGCTAAACCCAAAAAGCTTCTGACTTCCGACACGTTCCTCGGCGGTTTCCACTCCACAATAGCTGAGAACTTTCCCGGATCAACTCTAATACCTTCGCCCGACACAATATGTCCTAGGAATCCTACCTCTCCAAGCCAAAACTTACTCTTACTAAATCTAGCATATAACTACTTGTCTCTTAAGGTCTGTAAGACAATTCTTAGATGTTCTGCATGATCACTCTCATCTTGAGAATAAACCAATATGTCTTCAATAAAGACAACC
This sequence comes from Gossypium australe, assembly GCA_005393395.2. Classification (NCBI taxonomy): domain Eukaryota; kingdom Viridiplantae; phylum Streptophyta; class Magnoliopsida; order Malvales; family Malvaceae; genus Gossypium; species Gossypium australe. Next base: position 28,644,286 of record CM016625.1, on the reverse strand, counting down.
ACAAACTTGTCCAAATACAGTCGAAAGATACGGTTCATTAAATCCATAAAAATTGCAGGAGCATTCGTTAAACCGAATGGCATGACTAGAAACTCATAATGGCCATACTTAGTTCGAAATGCCGTTTTCGGTACATCTTGCTCCTTAACCCTCAACTGGTAATAATCGGACCTTAGGTCGATCTTGGAGAACACCGTAGCTCCCTTCAGTTGATCAAATAGATCATCTATCCTCGATAAAGGATACTTGTTCTTCACAGTTACTTTGTTGAGCTGTCTGTAGTCTATGCACAATCTCATCGACCCATCTTTCTTCTTTACAAAAAGTACTGGAGCACCCTACGGTGAATAGCTTAGTCTTGTAAAACCCTTATCCATTAACTCTTGCAACTAAACGTTCAGTTCTTTCAACTCTAGTGGGGCCATCCTATACGGAGCAACCGAAATGGGTGCTATATTTGGAATTAACTCAATTCCAAACTCGACCTCTCTAATTGGAGGTAATCCAGGTAACTCTCCAGGGAATACATCCAAATACTCAAATACAACCGGCACTATTTCAATCTTTACTTCAGACTCTTGAGCGTTTAACACGAAAGCGAGATAAGATTCGTACCCTTTTCTCAGATATTTCTCAGCTATCATGGAAGAAATCATCACCGGTAAACTATCTGACTCACCTGATTCAACCCGAATAACATCTCTATTTTCATATTTCAATTCAACAAATTTACTACCACAATTCACTAAAACACTATGGGTAGTCAACCAATCCATACCAAGAATCAAATCAAATTCATCAAACGGCAACAACATAAGGTTTTCTGGGAAACAATGAGTCCTAATTGTCAAAGGACAGTTCCTACACACCTTGTCAACTAACACCTGTTTACCTAGTGGGTTTGACACCTTTACCACAAATTTAGTAGACTCAACAGTCATACTCAAACTAGATGCCAATCTCATACAAATATTAGAATGGGTTGACCCCGAGTCAATCAAAGCAATAACAGAGGTTTCATAGAGAGAGAATGTACCTGTTATTACATCCGGCGATGACACCTCTTCTCGAGCGCGAATAACATAAGTTCTTGCTAGTGCCCGGCCCTCTGGCCTTACAGTAGTGTCTCGTGATACACCTCTACCACTAGCCCCACCTCTCGGGTTCTTTTGTGGCCTACTTCTAAAGGATGCACTGCTTGATCTTATCTCTTGCTTCCTCTCCTTGTCATCCCTTTCAGGACAGTTTCGGATGAGATGGTCGAGGGATCCACACTTATAACAATTTCGATTGTTTCCCCAACACTCCCCAGTGTGATGTCTGCCACAACTTGGGCACTCTGGTTTGGACTTTGGATTGCCCACACTTGCCATTGAGGTGGCTTGAACTCTTGAACCTGAATATGTGTTGCCTCACTCTCTTTGCGAATACCCGACTGATGTAGTCATCTGAGGGTTCACTTCCCTGGACCTCTTCGATTGAGCTTGGTATGATTTGCTCATCGGCCCCTTCCTTGCATCCCGAGCCTCACTCAGGGCTTTCCTCTTTTCCTTATTCAATTCTTCGGCCTTACTAGCCCTATCAACCAATACCACAAATTCTTTTAGCTCTAAAATCCTGACTAAGAGTCTGACATCTTCATTCAAGCCATCTTCAAATATCTTGCATAAGATAGCTTCCGTGGACACACATTCTTGTGCATACTTGCTGAGCCTAACAAATTCGCGCTCATATTCCGCCACAATCATTTTCCTTGCTTTAGTTCAAGGAATTCCTTCCGTTTCTGGTCTACAAACCATTGACTTATATACTTCTTTCGAAACTCTTCCAAAAAGAAGTCCCACGTTACCCTCTCTTTAGGAACAACTGATGTCAACGTTTTCCACCAATGGTATGCCGAGTCCCTCAGCAAAGACACTGCGCATTTTAAGCTCTCCTCAGGTGTACGGAGAGTTCATCAAAAACCCTCATTGAGTTCTCAAGCCAGAACTCCACCCACTCAGGGGCATCATCTATATTAACTTGAAAATCCTCAGCCCCTTGCTTCCGAATTTTGTCTCTTAGGGGCTTAGTTGTCCTCACCATTTCTATACCTTCGGGAGCCACAGGAACTGGCTGAGGTATATGTGGGGGTGGAGGAGGTTGAGCATTGGGGTTTGCTCGTACATACTCAGTGTACCAGTTACTCATCATTTGGAGAAAGTCTTCCCGAGCCTCTTCTCCTTGACCCCTAGTCTCGGGGCTACTCTGCACAGGCACGGTCCCTTGCGCAGGAGCCTGCGCATTACTAGCTGCGTCATCATCAGCCGATTGATCGGGATCCATATACTGCATAAAACTAGTTTAAAATCATCAGAAGCCACCACACTACCATCATACGCTTATGGCATGTATAGCTAGACTCCTACACATGCTACGTGGTCCTAAAACCGACTAAATCATAGCTCTGATACCACTAAATGTAACACCCCTTACCCGTATCTTGTACCGGAATCGGGTACGAGGCATTACCGAACTCGAATCACTTGGTCATATAACTTTGAGTTAGCAAATTCAATTCTAATTTCAAACATTTTCAATCTTACATCTAACTTCCTTATAATGGGCCTATAGGGCCCTATACTTACCATCGAAAAATATCGAACATAAATCGGGAACTTTGACACATTTGGAAAAATATCACCTAAACAAGGGTCACACGCCCGTGGACTAGATGACACGCCCGTGTATCACCTCACACGCCCGTGTTCAACGCCCATGGTCGACACTGACTTGAGTTGCACGACCTAGACACACGCTCATATGGCTGGTCCGTGGTCGCCTCTGATTATTTCCCCACGGCCTGGCCATGCCCATGTGCTTCAACCGTGTGACAATTTAAATACCAACTTCGAGGTGCAGACTTCACACGGCCCGAGCACACGTCCATAGCTTGACCTTATGTCACACACGGCCTAAACACACACCCGTGTGCCTACCCATGTGGACAAGAACAAAGCTATTTGCCAAGCTCTTTACACCCCTATAGCTTACACTACATGAACCCATTCAACATATTAATAAACATCTCATAATTTCAATATGAACTTCCATAGATAACTTTGTAATTTCATAAATGATACGGTGAGCCATCAACCAGGTCAATATACAAAATGGTTATCTTAACAAGGGCCAATACATTTTGGCCAAAATGACAAAATAATCTAACTAGTCTAGCCCTTATACATGCCATGTACAAAATCATTAAGTCTAGGTATACCGAGGTGAGCTGATAGTGTGGGCGATCTTCTGAATATCTTCGTATCTCTGCTTGGCTCTTAAACTCTATAAAATAAGGGAAAAAGAGAAGGGGGAGTAAGCTTTAAGCTTAGTAAGTTTACATGTAAACAATATAACATTATAACATGTATTAAACAATTACATAGCATTACACACTAAGCAAGAGACAATCTACATTCATGATCATGCTTACTCATTTTCTCCATTCCCACATTCCAACCATATTACAAGCTTAATGCATACATTCATTAACAGGTTCCCCTGCACTTAGCATCACAAAGTCACATAATACAACACATCACTATCTCTAATTCCATTACACATAGTCAAATTACTCGGTGGTTTCGCACTTAGCCCACCAACAACCTTTATTAGGGTGGTATCGCACATAGCCCACCAAAAAGATTAGTTACGGTGGTATCACACATAGCGCACCAAATGATGAATAGACGATGGTATCACACATAGCCCATCGTAATTAAGCAACAAGGTGGTATCACACTTAGCCCACCAACAAGTGCCTTCATTACACATTTATATGACTATTTCATCGTTCACACAATAATTATTCAATGACTACCACATTCAATCCACTTGAACAACACATGTTCTAAATCATGCCATACACTAATTAGCAATATAATGTTTACACAAATATGCATTGTTTACACATAAACTTACCTCGGTGCAAAACGTGTTAACTAACGATTTAATCCATCACCTTGCCTTTTCCACTGTCAAGGTTGATTCCACGCTCTTCTTGATCTATAACAATGAAATTCATTCATTTTGATCATTCCATGATCATAACACATCAAAATCTATACTTGGGCAAAAATGACCATTTTGCCCTAGTACTATGGTAAAATTACGATTTTGCCCTTGTACTATGGTAAAATTACGTTTTTTCCCCTAGGCTCGTAATTTATTTTTCAACATATTTTCTCAATAAACAAGTCTAGCTGAACATTTATTTCTCTTACAACTACTCACCATTCTCACCGTTTCATGCATTTATGACACAAATTCATTCTTTGCATTTAAGTCCTATTTAGGTGTTTTCATGCAAACACCTTTCACAAAAGTTGTTTCTCATCTCTCTAACATTCATTTTATTTAATAAAAAATCAGATAACAACATAAATACTCTCATGGCAAGTCCTTAGACTTTCCACCATAATGCAATTTAGTCCCCTCATTAGCTAGCTTAAGCTTTGGGGTTTCCAAAAACACAAAAATACCAAGAAAGACCCCTAAAATCACTTACTTGCTAGAGGATATCTTGGCTGAAAGTTTAAGCTTCAAAACCCCTATTCCTTGCTGAAATTTTCGGTGGAGGAAGAAGAAAATGAAAAAGATGATAGCTTCCTCTTTTCTTTATCTTATTTTATTCATTATAGCCACCTAATATCACCAAATTTGACCAAAATTTAATGCTCTTGTCTCCCTAGCTTATATGGCCGGCCAACACACATCTAATGGCCTAATTTCACTTTAAAGATCTCTATTTTGACATCCTTTAACAAATAGACACCTCTAACTTGAAATTTGAAACTTTTGCACTTTATGCAATTTAGTCCTTTTTTGCAATTATACAATCAATTGTTAAAATTAAGGTACCAAAATTCTTATGCATCCCTATAAACATGTTACGACACATAAAATAATATCAAAATAATTTTCCTCAACCTCGAATTAGTGGTCTCGAAACCACTGTTCTGACTAGCCCCAAAACTGGGCTGTTACAATGTCTATAGGCCTCAGATGTGATTCCCTGTACTGATTTCTCATCGTTTTGTACAAACACTACTTTATGCCTAGAAACTGATATGTGTATTCTATCGAATAACCTTTTCAAAATTAGATTATGTTTATAAGCATACTAAACATTTTATGATTTTCTCATATTTATCTTTATCCATTTTATGATTGAATGGAGCAACAACATCCGCTCCTTAGAAATCGTGAAGTTATGAGTGGCAAGAATTAGGCTTGTTTTAAGGAAGTGGTACCAAACCCTAAAGTTGGGTTTCAATTAGGCCCTCTCCATGGTGTAACAATCACGTCTTAACATAGTCCACTTAGTACCTGCTACACACAGGTATTGAAGAACTTGATTCAGACCATTTGTAGTGATTGTAGTGGCAAACTAAGTGTGTTCATCTTGAACATCAGATACGTCGTACTGAGCATTGATGGAATATTCATCAAATAGTACTGATGCTCCTCACAAATAAATAAAATCATTGTTGGGAGAAGGAAGATGAGCATAGAACTCACGAACCACCTTTGTCAAAACATATTTTGGATGCAAATAGAAATTCTGCCATCCATGTTGTTCTACCACAGAAGAAATAGTCTCATCATATCCTATAAAGGGCTTATCTTGAAAAGGGAAGCCTTTTTCTAAGCATAAAAGATGCTTGGAGATATTGTGCATGTACTGGTCTTCCATTGCTTGGTTGAAAAATGTGCGTGGTGGTGGAGCAGATGGTTGTAGAGTAAAACGTCTGGCCATCAGGAGAAGGTAGAGTTAATGGTAGACAAAAAAGGTGAAATCTTGCAGGAGTAAAAGAAATATAAGTTTGGAGAAAAAGAAAACTTAGGTTAATTGTAAAAGAAGATAAAGCGATTAGGGTAAAAGAAAAATAACATGGCAGAAAAGTAATGGGGTGACGTGGGTGAGTGGATGAGCGGTAATGATGGCCTAATTGTGGTGTGATTGAAATTGGAGGGAAAAGGAAAAAAAAAATATTTGGAAGGCCAAATATTTGGGAAACAACTACCGATGGGCCAAAGAGCAATGTAAGGCTTGAACCCTCTATTACATAAAAAATTCAAATACCTGCAATACAAAATAAAATTTATTAAACCAAGTATATGAAATAGCTGAGAGAAATTAAAAATCAACAAAACTAAAAACAAAAAGAAATCTACGAGATGCTAAAGTTAAACATCTCGGAGATCAATGGACTGTTTATCTCGAGTCACGGGAACATCCTAGTAATGCTTCAAGTGTTGCCCATTGATTTTAAATGTGATCCCAGTCTTAACATCTTTAACATCCATAGCTCCATGAGGATATACATGGACTATTTCAAAGGCAACTTGAGAGATTTTAATTTGCCCAAATTTTACTCTTGTTGTACCCTACAGTAAGTATTATCATGTAAAACTTCACTAGGGAGATTTCCTTTAAGAGGACAACTGTAACAGCCCGTTTTTAGTCAAATTGGAACAATGGTTTCAGGACCACAAATTTGAAGCAAAAATATTTATTTTATTATTATTTTAATGTTTACAGCATGATTGAGTGATTGTGTGAAAATTTCGTTAAGAAATTTTATCATTTGAATGGTCAATTTGATAAAAAGGACTAAATCGCGTAATGTGTAAAAATGAAGTTCTATAAGCTAAAAGTATCTAATAGCTATAGAAACTTAAAGTAAAGGTCCATATATTGTAATTAGACCATTATTAGCATGAGTGGACATATATGGACATATATTAAGGTGTTTTAAATGGTTTTATAATAAGGTTAATATAGTAATTTATAAAATAAAGGTTAATTAATAAAACAAAAACATAAAGATGAGTTTCATTCATCTTTCTTAATAGTGTATAACAAAAAGGAGAGCCATTTTAGGGCTTGGAACATTCAGCTACTTCAAGGTTCAATTGTAAGTCCGTTTTTGTCCCGTTTTTGATGATTTCTATGTTTTTGTGATCGTTGCAAAAATGTTAAAGATTTTGAAAGTTTCCATTGATGAAAATATGTGTTCTTTGATGTTTGATGATGAAATATGAAATCTTGTTGTTAAATTTACCTATTTTGTAAAGTGATTTTAAGTAAAAAATGCAAAATAGGGATTTATTTGTGAAAATGTGAAAATGTGTGGTTAAATGTGTGAATAAATGAAAAATATGGGATTCTAGGGGCATAATAGTAATTCGGCTAGCATGGGTTTATTTTGAATTTCATTAATTTGTAATTTTATGAAATAAGGACTAAATTGTGAAAAATGTGTAAGTTTAGGGGCAAATGTGTAAAATAGCCCTAATGTAACGCCGCAAAAATTTAAGTCTTTAACTTTTGCATGATATGACACAGATTGCTTGTGTGCTTTAATGGCTAAGTGATTTGGGTGTGTATGGGAGTGTTTGAAAAGCCTGAGTTCAAGTCTTGGCTTTTGCAAAATTTTTAGTTTTGCTCTTAAATGAATCTGGACACTGGCATATAGGCCTTATTAATAATAATGGTTGTTTTAGGACACAAAAAGAGCTTGTGGTCTAGTGGCAAGGTGGCGTGTTGTGTCACTGTGAGGTCTGAGGTTCAAGTCCTTGGTTGCACAATGGAGTACTTATTTTGCTGCTTGAGCTGTGTAGGTAATGGAGTTGGATTGAAACACCACTAAGGGGAGTTTGAATAGAATTTGAATGGAGTTGTTGGGGGAGTTGAGGAGAAATCGGTGGAGTAATTCAAGAAGAGATAAGGGGAGAGATACTAGGAGAAAATCAAGGAGTTTGATTGAGGGGAAGTGTTTGTGCTGAATTTGGTCACTAGGCACTTAGATAGTCGGATCTGGGGGTTTTTGGGTTTTTTTTATCTCTGTCTGCTTAGGTTTTGGTCAGCATTCTTTTCACTTTTTTGCTTTTGGTGTCGAATTTTGGCTAAGACTTCGAGTACCTCTCGGGTTTGTTCGTTTTCTTTTTTCTGCTCTTTCCTTTAATTCTTTTTTTGGTTTGGCCGAATAGCTCTCTAGTTCTCTCCTCTGCTGAATCCTCTTTTCCCTTCCCCTTTTCTCTTTGATGTTTCTTTTCTCTCCTTATTGATTGCGGGTTAGCCGAATATCACCCTTTTGTTTTATCACTCTCTGTGCTGATCTTTTCTTTGCTGCTTCTTGCTGTTCCAGTGCTGCAAGTGTTTCTAATTATCGGTAAAATGTTTATACTCACTTTTTGATTAAACCTGTTCTCTTCTATTCTTTTCTTAAAATCGAATACCCTCATTTTATCCTTTGATTATCGACTGTTGATTCCTTCCTCACGATGTGTTACTCGTTACGATTCTAGGGTTTTCCTCGAGGAGTGAAAGAGTTCCAAGTGAGATTAAAGTCGTCGAAACCTTTCTCCCATCACTTGATTAAAGGTAAGTATGTAGGTTAACATTCTAAAAGTATAGGCCGAATGCTTTTTGCGGTTCTGTAGGTTATCATGTGTGGATATAAACCACATGAATAAACAATCCTGTTTAATAAAATCTGTTTGTATTACAGATATCCCTCAAAGAGATTGTAGTCAACCTTCGTCAGTGGTATAAGTGGGTTAAGCCACATTTGTCAATCGAGGCAAGTGTTAATTTTAGTTTTAGTTAAGGGTTTAAAATAAGGGGATTAACCCTATTGTTCAGCGACTAATGGAAAGCCTTGTATGAATGTTGGTTTTGGTGCTTGTGGAACTTGGAGCGGTTATGTAAACATGTGTGTATTCACACTGTTTTGACTGTAGAATGGCAAAAGCCGAAAAGCCGGATGATTGGGCTTTGAGATCACATGGGCGTGCAAACGCTCGTGTGGTCAAACTGAGCCCATAAATCACGGGCGTATGACTATAGAGGCCTCCATGAGCATTTTCATGGGCTTAGGCCGTAATGGGCCATGTTGGGCCGAAATGGGTCGTGTGAGCCTAATAGGCTCGTGGGCCCCACACGGATGAAATCTATGATTTGTGGCAAGTACTGGACTGGGCTATGTAGGTCACATAGCCGTGGCAAAATTTGGGCTGAACAGGCCGCACGAGCATGTGGACCCACTTGGGCCGAGTAATGGGTCTTGGGCCCATTTACACTGTTATGACCATTTAGGTTACCAAAGTCGCTCGAGGCGACTACGAACCTTCCGAGAGGTTGATATCTGCATCGAGACCTTAAAGTGGGTAAAATAACCAAAATACCCTTAAAGGGTGAAATGACTATTTTACCCTTAATAGATGGAAATGACCGTTATACCCCTAAGGGTAGGTTGATTGATGTGTTTATGATTTGTAGATGACTTTTACTAAGTATGACATTCTGCATATACGTATGATTTATGACATGACATACTGCATGGGGTTGAGATACTGTTATGGAGGAAGTATACTGTACTGGTGGCTTTGCCACATATACTGTTACTGGCATCTTTACTGCAATATTGTTACTGGCAGCTTTGCTGCGATATTGGTGTGTTGGCTGGGTGGGTCGATTTTATCCCCACATGGTGTGTTGGTGGTACGGAGTGGTGTGTTGGCTGGATTGGGATGGGTTGCATTATTGCACTGTACTGATATGGTATTGGGCTCAGGCCCACACTGTACTGTTACTGCATGTTATATACTGACTGACTGATAGGGGATTACACACTGAGTTTTCGTAAACTCACCTTTTCCTTTTAACTGTATGGGTAATCCTCAGCCATAGGCCATTTGGTGCTGTGAGGGACTCGGAGGTGGCCACACAACTTCTACACTTGCTTTTATTTAAATTTAAAGTTTGTGTTGGGTTTTGTTTATGTAATAAGGACATTTATGTTTGGTTAAACTTTTAATTGGGGCTTTCGTTTACTTATTTTAAACTGCTAGTTTAGGAGATGACGAAATTTAAACATTAGATTTTTCAAAAGCTTTCGCGATTTTAAATCAATCTACTATAACAAGAGCAGATAATAAGGCAAACGTTTTGACTAGATGATTTGTTAAATAATAATAAAGGGGTTTTTAAACTTAGAAATGAATTTTTATCAACAAGTCAAATTTTCGAAAGACACTTCTATGTGACACGCCAGATTCGACCATAACGTTTAGGCCAGGTTTGGGGTGTTACACCTAATGTATAAATTGGACTAAATTGAAGAAATGGATGATTAAATAAGCTAAATTTGATATTATATAGATCAAGAAAAGCAGAATATGGACTTAGATTGAGGAAAGAAAAAGATATCAAATTAGTTGACCGTGTCGTCGTTTTTAAGTCCGAGGTAAGTTTGTGTGTAATAAGCACTGTTATAATTATGCTTTAAATGCTTTGATATTGCATAAATTGTGTATACGAGATTGCAGTCATGTTTGATGACGATTCGGCTATGTATGGCACTTAGTGTACGAGATAAAATATAGCTCCGACTATGTATTGGCACTTATGTGCGAGAATTCAAGTATTCGACATTATTCCGTTTAGGTATGAGTTCGTTACAGATTGGTACAGGTATGTATGATTACGAGCTTTAAATCGAAGAGGTTATGAAGTTTTCATATAAGCATATGATTAAGAATGTGGAAAGTTTATTAGTATTCATGAATTACAAGTTAACAAGTTCAAATTGATGATTTTTGTATTTATGATTAGTTGAGTTTATTTCATACGAGCTTACTAAGCTATAAAGCTAAATTTGTTCATTTTTCCAATGTTTTATAGTGTTATCAATGCTAGCTCAGATTCGAGGATCGTTGGAGATCGCTTCACACTATCCACCTATCACTTGGTACCTATGAACTTCGTATTCTAAGTATATGGCATGTATAGGGACTTTGGTCATGTTGGTTATGTGTTGGTAATGATTTTGGCCATTTGAAATGGTTTGTAAATGTGTATGTCTTGGTTTGTATATATTAGCCATGAGAGTTGGTGATCGTGTCAAAAAGTCTTAAAATTTATATAATGAATGATCGAGCCTAGAAACTAACTATCACCACGATTGAGGCAAGCGCACCTATCGAACAATAGTATAGTTTAGTGGCAAGACCGCAATGTCGAATCCAAGGGAACCAAAAGTACTAAGACTAACTTTCTTTTTATTATTTAGCCTAAGAATTAAGGGAATTGTTGTTTAATCTAAAATTGACTAACTACTAAGCTAAGGATGCTAAGACACAGAGAATGAATTGGGGAAAATACTTTTGGGAAAGACCAATTGATTAGGACAATACCCGAGGAAGAATCCACCTAGACTTCACTTGTTATTTAACTCTGAACCAGATGATTTATTCACTTGACTTGATCCGTAGGATTCCCTAATTTATATTAATACCTCTTTCGAGGCTACTAACATCTAACCCTAGGTTGATTAATTGAAATCTCTTTCTAATTAAAACCCTTAGAATTACATTAACTCGATCTATGGACTCCCATATTAGGTTTGACCCTAATCCGATAGATTCTCGTCATCCTATTTCTAGGGTTGCGATCAACTCTGCTTAACTATGCTAGATCTACTTTTAAACAAGGACTTTTGCTCCACTGCCTAAACACATCAATACTTGAATCAATATCCTAAAATATCAAAGAAAGAATTAAGAACATATAATTAAGAACAAATCAAGTATTTATCATATAGTTCAGAAAACAACAACAAGATCCGTCTTAGGTTTCATCCCTCTCAGGTATTTGAGGGGTTTAGTTCATAATCATAAAAGAATACATCTTAGAAGAAAATATAAAACAAAACATAAGAAAAACCCTAAAACCCACTGAAGGAAATTGAAGGGAAGATCTTCCGTCTTGATATGACTCCGACTTCTTGAGATGAATCAACTGGCTTTCTTCGAGTAAATCCCACAATTCTGACCTCTCTGGCTTGGCTCCTAAGCCTACCTGGACGCGCCCTTGAAGGTTGGCCACTAGGGTGTTTATATAGGCTTTTGGAATGTATTTCTTTACCTCTAAGTACCCTGTTCCAAATAGAATTGAAACAGGTCACGGCAGGGATACGACCGTGTGAATCGAATCCAGGCCGTGGTCGGGTCTGCTAAAGAGGCACGGCCGTGTGTTTTGGGCCCAGGTCGTGTGCATTTCGTGCTTTGGCCCATTTTCTTAGTTTTTGGCCCGTTTCTCATTCTTTTCACCTTTCGATGCTCTCCTAAGTATCAAACATGAAATTAAAGGATTTGGAGCACCAAATTCCACAATTCAGGGAATAAATCATCCAAAAGTATGCTAAATGTGGAATTAAAATATGTATATATTACGGTTTATCAAATACCCCCACACTTAAGCATTTGCTTGTCCTCAAGCAAAATTCTCAACTCACAATTAAAATGAACTTCCTCAAATCATAATATTCATCAATAGTGTTTCATCATAATTCATAGATAAGTTATACATTGATAATTTAAGTAGAAGGGTCCTAAAAATTCAAACAATCAAAGTTATAGTTTTTGTAGCATGAAAATATAGGCGTTTCCCCTTACCTAAATAATCACCTTTGATTTAAAATCGACAAGGGTTGACATCCTCACTAAAGGTTCACTCAAATCACTCAAAACTATTTAAGGTTCAAAATTAAGCACTCAAAAGTCGAACATGAAAAGTTAATCCCATAAGCTTGCATGAAAATCAAATCTCCACCACTGTAAAATGAGATGATACACAAATCAAAAGGTCTTTAAAAAGGGTTGTAATGGGGCTCGGGTTAAAGGTGTGGATAAAGGCTGAATTAAAGGGTTATAATCGAGATTGAGTTGATAATTTACCTAACTAGAAAAATGAACATCAATTGAAAACTTGAAACTAATAATACGAGCTTCTTCTTCAAGATGTGGAATTTAAACGTATAAGCTCACTTAATTTAAGAACTAATAATGAATATACTTCGATTTTTTTAAGAACAAATCAAGTATTTACAATAATAAGAAAGAAATTTAACAATTGAAATAGAACATAGTTAGGCAATTGCTCAAAATAAAATCTCGACAAAAAGGGAGTCAAGAAAAATGGTGATAACAAATACAAGATGGGTTTTGGGGTAATATTAGTGGGTGAGTCAATAAAAGGGTTGTTAGGATCAAAGAGGTTTACTAGAGGTTAATTGTGAGGGTAGGCTTTTAGTGGAGTAAGTGGGTTAAATCCTAAACGCCTTTATCATTTCTGTATATCAATTCAATGATGTGGTCTTGACATGTATAATCGAAGCAAGTTTTAGAATAACAAATCAATGTTGACACACTCATAATCAATAAAGTGAGCAAGAAAAGAATGTATGCTCTAAAAGGCTCAAAATCTCACAAAAATTATGGGTTTTTGATATCAACTTTTTAAATTTCAAACTTCAAGGTAATAATTAGATTCAGGTAGACAACTTAACAAAATTTTAATTTTTGAAAATAGACTCATCATGCTTGATTCTCTAGTCCCCTAAAGTTTAATCATCACTGCACAATTATCAATGATTTAATCCAAAACATATCAATAAAAATCATGAGTCAAATGAAATTTCATTCTAATAGTAATATGAGGAAATTACTTATGGATAAGACATAATTCAAGGATTTGAGAATAATGCAAAAAGTTAGGAACTTTTCAAAATAAAATTCACCCCCCACACTTAAGATGTACATTGCCCTCAATGTACAAAGATGTATATGAAATCATAAGAGATAGGGAGAGGTGAAACTTCCTAAATTTTGGACGGATTCCTTGAGTTGGCAGTGGTCGTGGTGTGGTGGCCGCCGATAATCTCTGCGCTAGATGAAGAAATTGAGAATCTCGTGAAGAATTAGCCAGGAAATTATAAGAATAATTCAAAATATACTAATTATATATTTAAAGATAAGAAAGATAAAGAGAAAGAAAATAAAAAGTAACATACAATTAAAAGACAAGATTAATGGACTGAAAAGTCCTTATCGTTAGATGGTTTGCGAAGTGGGTGTGATTTCTAAGGCCGTGGTGTGGTGATTCCCAAGCAGCCTTTAGAACCTAAATTAAAGAAAACAAAATAAAATAGACTAAATTAAGTATAAGAGAAATAAAGAAAAGGAAAATAAAGGAGAAGAGAAAAGAAAAAGAAGAATAAAATGGACTCAAAGGTCCTTTTCCTATCGAGTTAATAAAGTGGCCAGCATGAACTTATGTAGATCGGTCTTGCAGAGGAAGACTGTGCTAGGATCCTTTCGTTTCTTCGACATGGCTAAGGTGTAGACCAAGAGTTTGGAGAATGAAGAAGGGTGAAAATTAAAAGGGAGGGGAGTGTAAAGGGTATGGAAGAAGGGAAAGAGGTAGTAGGTGAGAAGGGGAGAATGTTTTAAATAGAAATCTCAGATCTGGTACATCTCCACACCCGTGTACCATGGGCGTGTTGTGTCACATGGCCGTATCGCACGACTGTGTTGTGCTTCGTTCGTTTCTCCTACGCCTGTGTGCAGGTCGCCACGCCCGTGTTGATAAAACAGTGTCGACCACGGCTGTATCGCACGGCCATGGTGTTTAGTTGGAGCTCGTGGCTTAAAGATATTTTTCGTCCTGTTTTGTACTATCTCTGCCACATCGGTACGGAAATCTGTGGTGTCCACACGGCCACGGCCGTGTGGTATGGAAATATGCACTTTGGTTAGTTTATAGTTAGGTGCTAAAAAGGAAAAGTAAAAGTAAAAAGAAAAAAGAAAAAATTAATGGGGTTAGTGCTCGGGTTGCCTCCCGAGAAGCGCTCGTTTAAAGTCTTAAGCTAGACTTACCTCTCATTCGCATAATCATGGTGGCTTAAGGAGTTGAAAATCCTTTCTCATGCTATCAGTTTTATTATCAGTATATAGTTCGAGTCGAGTAGCGTTTACTTTAAAAGTGTCGAATTACTTACCTCGACTGTTTCATATGGGAGGACATTAAGTACCTTAAAAGGGATTTCTTCTTTTGTATTAAGGTTGGGAGGAGATATTCGAGGGTCTGTCTTATCTAACAATACTTGATCTCTGATCTTAAATTTATTTGTCCCACGGAATGGCGTTGGGTCTACTTCGTGTATTCCTAATTTGTCCTTGAAATGTGTCTTCCACTCGTCTAGTTCATCGATCTGAAGCCATCGTTCCTCGTGAGTTATTTCTTTGTTGTCATGATGTATAGGATCTGGTTCAGTTGTGTAGTTCCGTGGTGCTTCCTGAAAAGAAGGTTTAACCGAATGGTCATTAATAACATTAATTTTCTCACCTTGAATACTTGATGTCCTAGCTGAGTCGAGAGTCTGAAGAATGATAGATTCGTCACCTACACGAAGTATGAGTTCTCATGTACCAACATCAATTTTAGTTCTAGCAATTGCTAAAAAGGGTCTTCCTAAAATTAAGGGGATACTATTGTCCTCATCCATGTCTAAAACGACAAAGTCTACTGGGAATATGAATTTGTCAATTTTGACTAGTACATCTTCAATTATACCCCTAGGAATTCGAATAGTTTTATCAGCTAATTGAATGCTCATCCTAGTTTGTTTGGGTTTCCCTGGACCTAGCTGTTTAAACATTTTATAAGGCATAACATTTATGCTTACCCCTAAATCAGCTAAAGCATTATCAACAGATAAACTACCAATTAAGCACGAAATTGTAAAACTCCCTGGATCTTTTAATTTTCGTGGTAGTTTATTTTGCAACATTGCTGAGCACATTTCGTTTAGTTCCACATGCGACTCCTCGTCTAACTTCCGCTTGTTTGTCAAAAACTCTTTTAAAAATTTCCTTGAATCTGGCATCTACGAAAGAGCTTCAAGAAACGGTAAGTTAATATGTACTTGCTTTAAAAGTTTAAGAAATTCGCCGAATTGTTCATCTGTGTTGTCTTTCTTCATCGCATTGGGATATGGCACACGAGGTTGGTATTCTTTAATTACCGGTTTTGGCTTATCATGATTTACTTCAACCTTACCTTCCTCTACTTCTCTTGCCTTAATTTGGACTTATCTAACCCTTCACTTTCATGAGCTGTTATGGCTTGAAGTTGCTCCTTTGGGTTGGTTTCAGTGTTGCTTGGCAAGCTGCCTTATGGTCGCTCTGATATGATCTTAGCAAGTTGACCTAATTGGTTCTCGATCCCTTGAATCGACGCTTTTTTATTTTTAAGTGTTGTCTCGGTGTTTTGGAAACGTGTTTCTGACACCGCTATGAATTTTGTCAGCATCTCTTCTTTTCCTGTGGATAAGGCTGTTGTTGGAAGTTTGGAGGGGGTTGTTGTCTCTGATTTCCTTGACCACTCCATGGAAAATTGGGGTGGTTCCTCCAACCTGGATTATAAGTATTACTATAAGGGTTATTTTGAGGTTTAAAATTTTTACCCATATAGTGAACTTGCTCGTTTTCAGTGATCGGGTTGTAAAGTGGATATTCTGTATTGCTCATCCCTCCTCCATTCATATTGTACTGCATAACTGGATGTACCTGCGAAGAACCACATAAACCATCAATATTTTTATTTAACATCTCTACCTGATTTGATAGCATGGTTACTGCGTCGAGGTTGAAAACATTGGCGGCTTTTGTTGGCCTTGTCCTCGTGACTTGCCACTGAAAGTTATTCAGTGACATCTCTTCAATGAATTCATAGGCAGCCTCAGGTGTTTTATTATTCAAGGTTCCGCTGGCGGCTAAATCAATTAATTGCCTAGTTGAAGGGTTCACACCATTGTAAAAGGTTTGGACCTATAGCCACAAGGGTAATCCATGGTGTGGGCACCTTTTCAATAGATCTTTGTATCTCTTCCATGCATCGTGAAGTGTTTCTAAATCCATCTGCACAAAAGAAGAGATATCATTCCTCAACTTAGCCGTTTTAGTCGGCGAAAAATATTTCAATAAAAATATTTTGGTCATTTGTACCTATGTAGTGATTGATCCTCATGGTAACGAGTTCAACCACTGTTTAGCTTTGTTCCTCAACGAAAAGGGAAACAACCGAAGACGAATGGCATCATCTGAAATGCCATTTATTTTGAAAGTGTCGCAAAATTCTAGGAAATTCGCCAAGTGATTATTTGGATCTTCATCCTGCAAACCATCAAATTGAACAAATTGCTATATCATCTGAATTGTGTTAGGTTTCAGTTCAAAATTATTTGTAGCAATAGCAGGTCTAACAATACTTGACTCAGTTCCTGTTAAATTAGGTTTAGCATAACCATACATAGTTTGAGGAGCATGATTTTCGGCCACCTCTGGAGGTAACAGATTATTCTCAGCCATCTCTTCGGTAGTATTAATTTCGTTTTCTTGCTCTTCTTGTATGTATTGTAGGCTTCTCCTTATTTCTCTTCAGTTTCTGCGAACTCTGCTTTCAATGTCACTATTGTAAAGTAGAGGTCCTGACGGGTTTCTTCTAGTCATAAACTAGAATGCCTACCAGAAGCAAAGAAGAAAATTTAGAAAAGTAAAAATAAAATTTAATTGCATAAATAAAATATGGCCAAAGTAATAAAAATTGAGCATTCTTAATATTTCAGTTCCCCAGCAACAGCGCCAAAAACTTGATCGTGTCAGAAAGTCTTAAAATTTATATAATGAATGATCGAGCCTAGAAACTAACTAACACCATGATTGATGCAAGCGCACCTATCGAACAGTAGTATAATTTAGTGGCAAGACCGGAGTCGAACCCAAGGGAACCAAAAATACTAATACTAACTTTCTTTGTATTATTTAGCCTAAGAATTAAGGGAATTGTTGTTTAATCTAAAATTAACTAATTACTAAGCTAAGGATGCTAAGACATAGAGAATGAATTGGGGAAAATACTTTTGGGAAAGACCAATTGATTACGACAATACCTGAGGAAGAATCCACCTAGACTTCACCTGTTATTTAACTCTGAACCAGACGATTTATTCACTTGACTTGATCCGTAGGATTCCCTAATTTATATTAATACCTCTTTTGAGGCTACTAACATCTAACCCTAGGTTGATTAATTGAAATCTCTTTCTAATTAAAACCCCTAGAATTGCATTAACTCGATCTATGGACTCCGATATTAGGTTTGACCCTAATCCGGCATATTTTCGTCATCCTATTTCTAGGGTTGCGATCAACTCCACTTAACTATGCTAGATCTACTCTTAAATAGGGGCTTTTGCTCCACTACCTAAGCACATCAATACTTGAATCAATATCCAGCAAGAATTAAGAACACATAATTAAGAACAAATCAAGTATTTATCATATAGTTTAGAAAACAATAACAAGATCCGTCTTAGGTTTCATCCCCCTCAGGTATTTGAGGGGTTTAGTTCATAATCATAAAAGAATACATCTCAGAAGAAAATATAAAACAAAACATAAGAAAAACCCTAAAACCCTCTGAAAGAAAATTGAAGGGAAGATCTTCCGTCTTGACTATGACTCCGGCTTCTTGAGATGACTCAAATGGCTTTATTTGAGTAAATCCCACAATTCTGACCTCTTTGGCTGGCTCCTAAGCCTACCTAGACGCGCCCTTGAAGGTTGGCCTCTAGGGTGTTTATATAGGCTTTTGGAATGTCTTTCTTTGCCGCTAAGTACCCTATTCTGAATAGAATTGAAACAGGTCATGACAGGGACACGTCTGTGTGGCACGCCCGCGTGAATCGAATCCAGGCCGTGGTTGGGTCTGCTAAAGAGGCAGGGCTGTATGGTTTGGGCCCAGGCCGTGTGCATTTCGTGCTTTGGCCCATTTTCTCCGTTTTTGGCCTGTTTCTTATTCTTTTCACCTTCTGATGCTCTCCTTAGTATAAAACATGAAATTAAAGGATTAGGAGCACCAAATTCCACAATTCAGAGAATAAATCATCCAAAAGCATGCTAAATATGGGATTAAAATATGTATATATTATGGTTTATTAGTTGGCTTATTTTGAGTAAATTTGCTTGTGTATATGTGTATGTGCATTTAGTTCATAATATGTAAATTGGGGTTGGTTTTGATTATGCTTATTAGTAGTTGGGATTTATGAAAGTGAATGTTGATATTTAGGATGTTATTTGTTTGTGGATCAAGGTAAGGAATACATGTTTTGAGTAGTCATATTAATGATTTAAGTTTATCAGATTTTAGGTATAAATGGATTGGTCTATTTTGCAACTTGTGTGTATTAAGAAAATATGGTATTGAATATGCATGAATTAGGTTAGGATTGGCTGGTTTAAATGCCTATTTATGCCATGGAATGGTGCAAATTGATGTGTTGTAGGTACATTCAAATTTGGGTGGCAAATTGGCTTGGTAAATAGCCTATTTTTGTCCACACAGATAGAGACACGGGCGTGTGTCTTTGCCGTGTGTGACACATGGTCATGTTGCACGGCCGTGTGTCCCCTAGTGTTGAAATTGAAATCAAGTCAGAATGCTCCACACGGCCTCACACACATGTGTGTGACTTGGCCGTGTGGCATAAGTCAGTATACCCTACAGGTTTGGCACAGCCTAGCACACGGCCTGACACACAGGCTTGTATGGCCATTTTTAGGGCATATGGGCTAGCCACACGGGCGTGTGTGCTGGCCGTGTCACCTAAGTCAGAGAGTTATACGGGGTCGAACATGGGCTGGGACACGGTTATGTACTCCTATTTCGAATGTCTACACGGCCTGTTACATGGGTGTGCTTGGTCTCACACGGCCTGGCCACACGGGCGTGTGTCCCCTGTTTTGAGAAAAATTTTCAAGGTTCATGAAAGGTTTTTAAGTTATCAGTTTAGTCCCGAACCACTCTTAAAGCATGATTAGTGCCTCATAGGCTCGTACTAGGGACATATTAATTGAGATTGAATGATGACTATTTGAATTGAGAAAATGTATGCTAAAATTATGAATAAATGTGTTGTAAGTCCAGTAATACTCCGTAATCCTAGTTCAACGTTGAATACGGGTGAGGAGTGTTACATTTATTGGTATCAGAGCTACGGTTTAGTCGATTCTAGGACTAACGTAGCGTGTGTAATAGTCTAGCTATACATGCCATATATAAACTGTGATAGTGTGATGACTCCTGACATTTTAAAAATGTGTTTTCATATAGTAATGGATTCCAATCGAGCTATAGCTGATGAGGTTGAAAGTAATGCTCCAGCTCCCGCTCAAGGGACAACACCTTCTGATTCTAGACCCGTATCGGGTAGCCAAGGAGGAGAGGCTAAAGAAGCCTTCTTCCAATTGAAGAATGAGTGGTTCACACAATATATCCGAATGAACCCGGCTGCTGAACAACCTCCACCCTCTCCTAACTCCCAACCAATTCCTGTAGCTCCTCAAGGTGTCAAACTTTTAAGATTGAATAAACCTCCAGTTGATAAGATCCGTAAACATGGGGCTGAAGAGTTCAAAGCTAATGTTGACAATGCTCCTGAGCGAGCTGAGTTTTGGCTTGAAAATATGATTCGAGTGTTTGATGAGCTTTCTTGCATCAACTGAATGTTTAAAATGTGCTGTATCACTTCTGAGGGACATCGCATATTAGTGGTGGAATACGTTGGTATCAGTGGTACCGAGAGAGAGAGAGTCACCTGGGAGTTCTTTCAGATCGAATTTTGGAAGAAATATATAAGCCAACGGTTCCTTGATCAAAAGCATAAAGAGTTTCTAGAGTTGAAATAGGGTCGAATGACTGTGACTGGGTACGAAAGAGAATTTGTACGACTGAGCAAGTACGCTCGGGAGTATGTTTCCACAGAAGAAATCATGTGTAAGCGATTTGTAGATGGGTTGAACGAAGACATTAAACTTCTAGTTGGAATTTTAGAACTAAAGGAATTTGTTGTTTTGGTCGATAGAGCTTGCAAAGCCGAGGAACTTAGCAAAGAAAATAGAGGCTGATTCAGAGGCAAAAGATTCAAAGTAGAGATCGATGAGTAAACCTTATCATTCCTCGTCAAAGAAATCCAAATATTATTTTAATCGATCAACAACTTCAGCCGGATATTCTAATAGAGATCGCGGAAAGCAATACACCAGTCCTAAAGCTCAAGCTACACCAGTATCGAGTGTTGGCAACGTGAAAGACACCAAACCCGAGTGTCAACAGTGTGGAAAACGACATTTTGGAGATTGTTGGGTGAAAAATAATAATAGAGCTTGTTACAGTTATGGTTCACAAGTTCATTTTATTCAAGATTGTCCTGAGTTAAATGAAAAAGATAAATCTCAGAATGCAAGATCACGCAATACAACTACTCGAGGGAGGCTGCCAAGAAATGTGGGAAATGCAAGTGGTAATCATGGTACAACGAGAGATTCTACAGTGAGATCGGAGGCTAGAGTACCTGCCAGGGCCTGCGCTATTCGCGCTCACGAAGATGCATTATCACCAGATGTTATTATTGGTACGTTTTTTCTTTACGACACTAATGTTATTGCATTGATTGATCCTTGATTGACTCATTCATATATATGTATGAATTTGGTGTCTAATAAGATTTTGCCTATTGAGTCTACTGAGTTTGTGATTAAAGTTGATAAAGTTTGCAAGAACTGTCCTTTAATGACTCGGGGTTACTGTTTTCCGACTGATTTGATGCTTTTGCTATTTGATGAGTTCGATGTAATTCTGGGATTGGATTGGTTGAATCTACATAATGACATGGTGAATTGTAGATGAAAGATTATTGAATTGAAATGTCAGAATAGTGAAATCATTCGAATTGAATCAGATGAATTGAGTGAATTGCCTATAGTGATTTCGTCGATGTTGACTCAGAGATATGTGAGAAAAGGTTGCGATGCGAACCTAGCATATGTTTTAGATACCAAAGTGTCTGAAATGAAGATTGAATCATTGCCTGTAGTTTGTGAATATTTGGATGTATTTCTAGAAGAATTTCCTGGGTTACCACCAGTCAGAGAGGTTGAATTTGCTATTGAGTTAATAATGGGAACTTCACCAATATCTATAGCTCCGTATAAAATGGCCCCGACAGAGTTGAAAGAGTCGAAAGCTCAGTTGTAAGAGTTAATAGATAGAGGTTTTGCACAACCGATTTTTTCGCCCTGGGGTGCACCAGTTTTGTTTGTTAAGAAGAAAGACGGGTCCATGAGAATGTGTATTAACTATCGTCATCTCGACAAGGTTATGATAAAGAATAAGTATCCGTTTCTGAGAATAGACAATTTATTTGATCAGTTGAAAGGTGCAACAGTGTTTTCGAAGATTTATTTGAGATCGGGTTATTATCAGTTGCGAGTTAAAGACTTAGATTGCCAAAAATTGCGTTCAGAACGAGGTACGGACATTATGAATTTCTTATTATGCCTTTTAGACTAACTAATGCTCCTGCCATTTTTATGGATTTGATGAATCGGATCTTTAGACCGTTTTTAAACAGATTTTTTGTTGTGTTCATTGATGACATTCTGATCTATTCTCGAGATGAGTCTGAGCATGCCGAGCATTTGAGAATTGTGTTGCAAACCTTGAGAGATAAGCAACCATATGCTAAATTTAATAAGTGTGAGTTTTGGCTCCGGGAAGTCAGAGTTTTGGGACATATTGTCTCGACGGATGGCATTCGAGTTGATCCGAGCAAGATTTCTGTATTTATTGAATGGAAACCGCCTAGAAATGTATCTGAGGTTAGAAGCTTTCTGGGATTGGCTGGTTACTATCGACGTTTTGTAAAAGGATTCTCAATGATTGCTACACCGATGACCAGACTACTGTAGAAAGATGTAAAGTTTGAATGGTCCGAGAAATGGCAACAGAGTTTCGATCAATTGAAAGCATTGTTAACTGAGGCACCAGTGTTGGTTCAACCTGAGTCGGGTAAAGAATTTGTGATTTACAGTGACGCGTCATTGAACGGTTTGGGTTGCGTGTTGATGCAAGAGGGAAAAGTGATAGCTTATGCTTCCAAATAGTTGAAACCGCATGAAAAGAATTATCCGATGCATGAAAATAGTTGGTTCCTATAGTTTTTGCATTGAAAATTTGGCTTCATCATTTGTATAGTGAAAAATGCCACATATTTACCGATCATAAAAGCTTAAAGTATTTAATGACTCAGAAAAATTTAAATTTGCGATAATGGAGATGGCTCGAACTACTAAAAGACTATGAATTAGTAATCGATTATCATCCAAGAAAAGCAAATGTGGTTGCAGATGCTTTGAGTAGAAAATCTCTATCTATTTTGAGAGCGATGAGTACGAGACTGACATTATCTGATGATGGTTCGATTTTAGTGAAGTTAAAAGCTAAACCAGTATTTCTTCAGAAAATTTGCGAAGCTTAGAAATGTGATAGTGAATTGCAAGCTAAAAGAGTGCAATGCAATTGACTAGTGATTCAGAGTACCAAATCAGATTTGATGATTGCTTGATGTTTTGAAATAAAATATGCGTACCGAAAAATCTAGATTTGATTGAGAAAATTTTACACGAGGCACATAGTGGTTGTTTATCTGAAATGTACAATGATTTGAAACAATTGTATTGGTGGTCGGGTATAAAACGATACATTTTTGAATTTGTAGCGAGATGTTTAGTGTGTCAGCAGGTCAAAGCTGAACATCAAGTGCCATCGGGTTTTCTTCAGCCTGTGATGATACCAGAGTGGAAATGGGACAGGGTTACGATGGATTTCGTATCAGGATTCAATTTGTCTCCGAAAAAGAAGATGTTATTTGGGTTGTCATCGATCGATTAACGAAATCAGGACATTTCATTCCGGTACGTACTAACTATTCACTCGATAGATTAGCTGAATTGTACATTGCTGAGATCGTTAGATTGCACGGGGTACCAGTTTCGATTCTTTCGGATAGAGATCTGAGGTTTACGTCGTAATTTTGGAAGCAATTGCAAGAAGCTCTAGGTACGAAGTTGAATTTCAGTACAACTTTTCATCTGCAAATCAACGGTCAGTCTGAGAGAGTAATTCAGATTCTCAAATATATGCTCTGATGTTGTGTTTTAGAGTTCGAAGGCAATTGGGAGAAATATTTACCGCTGGTTGAATTTGCGTATAACAACAGCTTTCCATCGAGTATAAAGATGGCATCGTACGAAGCTTTGTATGGTCACAAATGCCGAACTCCATTGTACTAGATGAGCTTAGTGAAAAACAAATTCACAGAGTTGATTTGGTTAGAGAAACCGAAGAGAAAGTGAAAGTAATTCGCGACTATTTGAAAGCAGATTCAGATCGTCAGAAATCGTACGCGGATTTGAAACGAAAAGACATTGAATTTCAAATCTGTGACAAAGTGTTTTTGAAAGTATCTCCGTGGAAGAAAATAATTTGTTTCGGTCGTAAAGGCAAATTCAGTCCGATATTCATCGGGCCGTATAAGATCATCAAAAGAATAGGTCCAATGGCATATCGGTTAGCTTTACCGACTTAGTTAGAGAATACCCATAATATTTTTCATATGTCGATGTTACGTCAATATCGATCGGATCCCTCACATGTGATTTCTCCGTCAGAGATTGAGATTCAACCTGATATGATGTACAATTGTAACATCCTGAAATGATGGGCCTATGCGTTTAGTGTGTGGATATGTTTAATGTGTTAATTTAACTGTTAGGGGTCCAAATTGGGCTCAAGATGTGGTCAAGGCCTTGGTTAAATTTTTGTTTAGGCACTATAGGGTTTAAAAGGTGGTATCTGTGTTTAAAATATCAAAAT
Organism: Gossypium australe; assembly: GCA_005393395.2. Taxonomy (NCBI): domain Eukaryota; kingdom Viridiplantae; phylum Streptophyta; class Magnoliopsida; order Malvales; family Malvaceae; genus Gossypium; species Gossypium australe. Next base: position 28,619,622 of record CM016625.1, on the reverse strand, counting down.
GAGCTTGTGGCCCAGTGGCTAGTGGCGCCACTTAGGGAGCAAGGAGGTGACGCCACACAAGGGAGTAAGGGGCCCAAATTTAAGTTTCATGGAGCCCAATTCTTTTAATTTAAGTTAGCTAATTTTCGGCATAAGGGTTAGGTGGAGTGGACGGCAACAAGGCTAAAAAATAGGAGGATTTATGTGAATGGGATAATGTAGATATTATAGTTGATAATATGGAAGATAAAAGGAGAAAAGATAGGAGCTATCTGCAAGGCTAGGTATTGGCCGAAATTCCATCACCTAGAGGAGGGAAGAAATCGGTTTCTTTATGGCAAAGGGGTGCCGAAATTTCCCCTACTATTTGATTAATTGTTAGTTATCAGGAAGGGCATTTTCGTTTTTAAGCAGTAGGTGCCGAAATCTTCTTTAAATAGAGGGGATATCTCTTCAATTTCGGCATTTGGAACCCTATTCCTTCCTCTCATTCTCTGTGCCGAAAGCCTTAGCCATTCTCTGCAATATTTTCTTTTGATTTCTTCAAAAGCTGAAACCTCTCACTTCACTTTCTTTTCCATTCTTTTTCTCTTGTTCCAATTTCTCCATAAAAGCTGGAATCTTCTCTCAAGTGCTAGCCGAATCTTCTTTAGTAAGGTAAGTGTCGACTCTTGTTATTCTTTAAGATCTCTTTTGGTTTTTAGGAGACAAGGCCGAATGGCCACTTGGTTTGTTTGAGGCTAATATTTTCTCTCTTCTTGCATTTTGTGCGGCATTCCGGGATTTGACGGAAACCTATTAGATTCGCTATCATACCTGTAATCTTAGCCATAGGTTATGGTTTAACAACCCTATTTTATAATAGTAGTTCTGACAAGGACTTTTGATGGAATCGAATATCGATCAGGCAAAGGAGAGGATTGGGTCTGTAAACCCAATCCCTAAGTTTAAGAAACACGCGGTGTCAGCGGTTCGAGATTAGCCACCAGGTTGTGGATCGGCTTCTGAACAACACCTTAGGCAGATAGCGGTGGTGTTGGTTACGGATAGCGTCGACTTAGAGGGTCTCGTTCTAATGGTAATCAGGTGTGTAGACCTTTAACACACTAGTTAACTGTAATATATATGTGTTATGGGCTAAAAAGCCAGAAAGTGGCTGTGTAGACAGTCGAACAAAACCCTAAAAGGGTTAGGCAAGGATGCCAGGTACGTAATCATAGAAATATCTATGTGTATCGAAATGTATGTAAGTCTGTTTTCTTAAAGATGGTATGATGTTTTCTGTGTGTATGCATGGGGTGGGATTATGATAATGAAGAGGAAGTGCATGATAGGTCACTTGGTGATCGGTGGTTAAACCACAAATTCAAATGTTAGGTCACATAGTGATCGGTGGCTATGCCACGTTTAATGATTCCTGATTAATAGGAATAGGCAGTACGGCTGTCGTTATGGTGTGTAGCGAATGGAGGGTTGATTGTAAAAATCCTCAATGTGTGATGGTTGGTACGGGTTGGTGTGTTGAGGATGGAATTCTAGGATGGGTTGGGCAATTCATCATTCATTATTTTCATGTAATTATGATTGTTGCCTTTATGTATGGGCCAGGGCTCATAATGTGTTTGTGGGCCTTAGGTCAGTGTGTCCGGGGTTTATACACTGAGTCTTGGTGACTCACCCTTTCATTTTCTCTACTCTTTCAGATGAGTAGTAGATCGTGGACATGGGAGCCGAGACGGACTCGAGGGGCCACCAAGTTTTTATCTTTATAGATTATTTTGGTTTTCTTTAAGTTTTTAATTTTGGGAATATTTATGTAATAAGGCCCCATGGTTTATATTTCACTACATAGTTTTTAATATTTGCAACTTATGAAATTTTGTCAAAGGTTTAATTATTCAAAATGATAATAATACAAGGTTTTATTTTCAAATGTCACCTATTAATTCAAATATTGTCTAATTAACTTACGATTTCCGAAACCAACATAGCAAAAGTTTTCAAAGTACAACCCGTAGCATACCAGATCTGGTCGAAACGTATGGCCCGGGTTTGGGGTGTTACATTTTGGTATCAGAGCCCAGTTCAAAACTCGGGTTGTGAAATGGGCCTAGTAATGTTTTGGAAAGTTGATGTGAATTTGAAAAAAAAAAATTCTGGAAGAAGATATGGCCTTCGAGAGTACTGGCACCCGATCCACGCAAGTAAGTATTCGAACTTCTATTGTGATATACATGTTGGGCTTAATGGGCTTGAGGGGCGTAGGCTAGTATATTAGACATTGATGGACTTTAGGCTTAGTTTAAACAACTCTCTAAATTCATAAGATTTAATCCAACTAAATAAACCCGTAAACGAGTCGATGGGTTAGGGTGTGGCAACAGGCATACGCATGTCTAGGATTGGGTTCAGGGAGAGCTTGGTACTTAACCAGTCCTAGTGACTCACCTCCTCTTCGCTGGAATCCTACATGGTGCGTAGTGACTGTTCACCTTAGCCACAAGGATTTGTTGACGGGCCAAAATCTATAATTTAAAACCCGAAAGGGACCAGCCACCCTATTTCACAATAAAAAAATAAAACCCCCAAGTTTTGTAAAATTTCCAAAATACACCTGATTTGTGAAAGTTTCCAGAATTCCCCAGAATTGTAAAACTACTAAAATTTGTGAAATCACCGAAACACTCTGGTTGGCAAAATTTCTAAAATAACCTTAGTTTGTGAAAATTTTCAAAACAACCGTGATTTTATAAAATACCCATGTTTTGCAAATTTACCCAAAAACCCCTAGATTTACAAGAGTAACCTGGTTTGCGAAATTAAATTTTCCAAAGTACCCCTGCTTTAAAAGAAAAGAAAACAACAACAACATCAAAATACCTCTGTTTCGAAAAAAAATAAAAAATCAAGATACCCCATTTTGAGAAAATTACCAAAATACCCTCGTTTTAAAAAAATATGTACCAAAGTACATCTAATTCCAAAGAAAAATCACCAAGATACTTTATTTTGGAAGATACCCTGTAGGGCAAAACTACGGAAAAACCTCTGGGTAGTGAAATGACGAAAACACCCTTATGTGATGAATGTGAGTTCATGGATGTTATATGTATGTTGATATGTGATGATTGAATGTATGTGGTTTCTAGAATTAGGAGATAACTTGAGACTGAAACTGTAGATAGGTTCGGATTCGAAAGAACTACTCGTAAAACTACTATCCATAAGACTGTTCATGGTTAATCAGTGGAAGGAAACTAATAATTCATAAAATTTCTAATCAGATAAACGCGAATCGGTAGAATGAGTACAAGGGGTCGAGGATGTCCGCCGCGTGGTCGTGGTAGGGGTAGAATGACGGTGTCGGAACTAGTGGGATCTAGCCATGGATCTGGGAACGAGATGCCGGTACCACCAGGTGCGGAGGAGGAATTTCAGGATCAGACTGCCGGAGATGATGCTGTATCTCAGGCAATGTTAAGGGTTTTAGAGAGAGTTGCTGAGGCAGGCATGGCACAGGAGCCCGTAAATCTGTGCCGGAGCGGCTTAGAGCCAATGGGGCAAAAGTGTTTAGGGGAATTTCTATTGTAGCCCCGAGTTCAGCTGAGTATTGGTTAGAGGCGGTGGAACGCATAATGGATGATTTGGATTTCACAGAAGAGGAGAAGTTGAAAGGGGTTGTATTTCTCTTGCGAGATGAAGCATATCAATGGTGGCTTACGGTTAAGGATGGTGCAGTGGCTGACCGTATCACCTGGGATCTCTTCAAAACGGCGTTTCAGAATAAGTACATTGGATCGAGTTATGTGGATGCGCAGCGTAGAGCATTTCTAAATCTGGTTCAAGCGAGTAGGTCAGTGGCTGCGTATGAAGCTGAATTCTTACGCCTTAGCCGATATGCCCAAGGAATGGTGGCCACAGAACATGAACGTTGCATCCGGTTCGAAGATAGGTTGAGGGATGATTTGCGTGTTTTGATAGCCCCACAGCGGGAGAGGGAATTTGCTGTGCTTGTGGAAAAGGCTAAGATAGCCGAGGAGGTAAAGCGGACTGAGAAACTGAATCGGGATAGAGATAGGAGTGGGAATAAGAGGAATGTTGGACCGTCAGGGTCAGCAGGGCGTAATCAGAAGAGACTTAGGTCAGATGGGCCGAAACGGGAGGAGAGACTTGCTGCCGCTAGTCAGACATAGAAGTGTGCTCGGTGTGGCAAATTCCATACTGGTGAGTGTTGGGCAGGCACTGGGAAGTGTTTTAGGTGTGGATCTACAGATCACCAAGTTAGGAACTGTCCACAGCAACGGGACAGTGAAGGGCCCGTGGGTCGAGGGAATGCACAGCCTGGCAGAGGAGGTCAGTAACCACAAAGAGGTCGTGGTGCAGCCAGAGGTGGTAATGGTTCCAGTCGGGGCCGTGGAGCACCAGGCCAAGGGGCAGGAAACACTGAGGCGAGACAGCCAGGGTTGGTCTATGCTGTCAGACGTCGAGAGGAGGCTGACGCATCGGATGTCATAACCGGTACATTTTTAATTTCTGGGTTGCCTTATACTGCACTGATTGACATTGGGTCGACGCATTCATATGTTGCTAGTAGGGTGTCTGAAACTTTAAGTGTAGATTCTGAGATTTCCTCTAAGGAAATGACTGTAGTTAGCCCATTAGGACATTTGGTGATAGTGAATAAGCTTTATCGGGAAGTACCTCTAGAAGTTCAGAGGATAGTTTTCCGAACAGATCTAATGGAATTACCGTTCAGGGAGTTTGATTTAATTTTAGGCATGGATTGGCTTGTGAAGTATCAAGCTAATCTAGATTGTGCAGCCAAGCGTATGGTGTTAAAAAACCCCCGAGAGTGATGAAGTGTTGGTGATAGGAGAAAGGGGGAACTGTCTGTTGAATGTGGTGACTGCCCTAAGAGCGGAAAGGATGGTGAGGAAAGGATGCGAGGCAGTATTAATGTTTGTTCGAGCTCTGGAAGCCAAGGAACTGACTGTTGGAGTCGTTAGAACGGTGAAGAAATTTTCTGATGTTTTCCCAGAAGAGCTTCCGGGATTACCCCTGGATCGAGAAGTGGAGTTTGGTATCGATCTTCTTCCGGGAACAGCGCCAGTATCTATAGCTCCATATAGAATGGCTCCGAAGGAGTTGGTGGAATTGAAAGCGCAGATTCAGGAGTTGTTGGATAGAGGGTTTATCCGACCAAGTGTGTCGCCTTGGGGAGCGCCGATGTTATTCGTTAAGAAGAAGGATGGATCAATGCGTATGTGCATTGATTATCGCCAGCTGAATAAGTTGACCATCAAAAACAAATACCCGTTGCCGAGGATCGACGATTTGTTCGATCAGTTGAAGGGGGCCTCAGTCTTTTCGAAGATAGATCTGAGGTCAGGGTACCATCAGCTTAAGGTCAAGGAGGTGGATATTCATAAGACGGCTTTTAGAACTCGATATGGTCACTACGAATTCATGGTGATATCTTTTGGGTTGACCAACGCACCAGCAGCGTTCATGGACATAATGAACTGAGTGTTCCAACCCTACCTAGATCGGTGTGTTGTGGTGTTTATAGATAATATCTTAGTTTATTCAAAGTCGGAGGGAGAAGCAGTTGTATGCCAAATTCAATAAGTGCGAATTTTGGCTAAGTGAAGTTACTTTTCTAGGTCACGTTGTGTCGACAGCGGGGATTAGGGTTGACCCTCAGAAAATTGAAGCGGTGTTGGATTGGAAGCCGCCTAAGTCGGTGGCAGAGATTCGGAGTTTTTTTGGTTTAGCTGGGTACTACAGAAGATTTGTTGAAGGATTTTCTCTGATTGCAGCACCGTTGACTAAGTTGCTACGGAAAGGAGTTCCGTTTGTTTGGTCTGATAAGCAGCAGGAGAGTTTCGAGAAGTTAAAGAGGATTTTGACGGAGGCTCCGGTGTTGATTCAGTCGGAGGCGGGGAATGAGTTCGTAATTTACTGTGATGCTTCACACACGGGATTAGGATGTGTGTTGATGCAAGAAGGAAAGGTTGTCGCATATGCATCTCGGCAATTAAGACCGCACGAGTCAAATTATCCCACCCACGATTTGGAATTGGCGGCGGTAGTGTTTGCCTTGAAAATTTGGAGGCATTATTTGTACGGGGAGAAATCTGTCATTTACATAGATCATAAGCGCTTAAAGTACCTTTTGACTCAGAAGGAGTTGAATCTAAGGCAGAGGAGGTGGATCAAGTTGTTAAAGGATCATGACTGCTCGATCGAGTATCACCCGGGTAAGGCTAATGTGGTGGTGGATGCTTTGAGCCGTAAAGTAGTCTCTGACTTAAGAGTAATGTTTGCTCACCTTAGTCTATACGAGGATGGGAACTTATTAGCCGAACTTCAAGTGAAACCCTCTTGGGTCAGCCAGGTGAAGGAGAGGCAACGGACCGATGAGTTGCTAAAGGGGAAGCTGCAGTTAATCTCAAAGGATGGGCCAACGGAATTCAGTATGAATGAGAAAGGACTGTTATGTTCTCGAGGGAGAATTTGCATGCCAAAAGATCTGGAGTTGAGGCGTAGGATCTTGCATGAAGCGCATGGTGGTGCATACGCTATGCACCCTAGAGGAAGTAAGATGTTTCGGGATTTGCAAGATCAGTTTTGGTGGCCGGTTTTGAAGTAAGAGGTAACTGAATTGGTGGGTAAGTGTTTGACCTGTTAGCAGGTAAAGGTGGCAGTGAAGATTCCCCAATTGAAGTGGGAAAGAATCACCATGGACTTTGTTAGTGGGCTTCCCCTCACGCCCACTAAGAAAGATGCGGTTTGGGTAGTTGTTGATCGCTTGACGAAGTCTGCACACTTCATACCCGTACGTGTCGATTACTCTCTGCAGAAATTGGCTAAGCTGTACATAGCGGAGGTGGTGAGGTTGCATAGAGTACCGGTATCGATCATATCGGATAGGGACCATAGGTTCACCTCACGATTTTGAAAGGCGTTGCATCAAGCGTTGGGTACGAAGTTGGATTTCAGTATAGCGTTTCATCCTCAGATCGATGGACAGTCTGAACGGGTGATCCAGATCTTGGAGGACTTGTTGAGAGGATGTGTCATTGATTTCAAAGGTAGTTGGAAGGAGTTCTTACCGTTAGCAGAGTTTGCTTACAACAACAGCTACCAGTCTAGTATTCAGATGGCGCCCTATGAAGCATTGTATGGGCGGAGGTGTCGTACTCCTACCTGTTGGACGAAATTAGGGGAACGTCGAATTTTGGGTCCGGAGTTGGTGACCGAGACAGAAGAGAAGGTTGAGTTAATTCGGGCTCGACTAAAGGAAGCGTCAGACAGACAGAAGTCCTATGTTGATTTAAAGCGTAAGGACATAGAGTTTGCAGTGGGTGACAAGGTATTTCTGAAGGTGTCACCGTGGAAGAAAGTACTGAGGTTTGGACGGAAGGGTAAATTGAGTCCCAAATTTATCGGACCATACCGGGTGTTGAAGCGAGTGGGACCAGTAGCCTATCAGCTTGAGTTACCTCCGGAGTTAAGGCAAATTCACAATGTATTTCATGTCTCTATGTTGAGACGATATCATTCGGATCCATCTCATGTTGTGCCTGTGGAGGAAATCGAGGTAAGACCTGATCTATCCTTCGAAGAGGAACTGGTGGAAATTCTGGATCGTGATGTCAAAGTATTGCGAAGGAAAACGGTTCCGTTGGTTAAAGTGCTGTGGCGGAATCATGGCTCTGAGGAGGCTACGTGGGAACCAGAGGAAGCGATGTGGTAGCAATACCCCCATCTTTTCTGACCAGGTAATTTCGAGGCCGAAATTTCTTTAAGGGGGGTAGAACTGTAACATCCTGAAATAATGGGCCTATGCGTTTAGTGTGTGGATATGTTTAATGTGTTAATTTAACTGTTAGGGGTCCAAATTGGGCTCAGGATGTGGTCAAGGCCTTGGTTAAATTTTTGTTTAGGCACTATAGGTTTTAAAAGGTGGTATATGTGTTTAAAATATCAAAATGGGCTTGTGGCCCAGTGGTCAGTGGCGCCACTTAGGGAGCAAGGAGGTGACGCCACACAAGGGAATAAGGGGCCCAAATTTAAGTTTCATGGAGCCCAATTCTTTTAATTTAAGTTAGCTAATTTTCGGCATAAGGGTTAGGTGGAGTGGACGGTAACAAGGCTAAAAAATAGGAGGATTTATGTGAATGGGATAATGTAGATATTATAGTTGATAATATGGAAGATAAAAGGAGAAAAGATAGGAGCTATCTGCAAGGCTAGGTGTTGGCCAAAATTCCATCACCTAGAGGAGGGAAGAAATTAGTTTCTTTATGGCAAATGGGTGTCAAAATTTCCCCTACTTTTTTGATTAGTTGTTAGTTATCAGGAAGGGCATTTTCGATTTTAAGTAGTAGGTGCTAAAATCTTCTTTAAATAGAGGGGATATCTCTTCAATTCCGTCATTTGGAACCCTATTCCTTTCTCTCATTCTCTGTGCCGAAACCCTTAGCCATTCTCTGCAATCTTTTCTTTTGATTTCTTCAAAAGCCGAAACCTCTCACTTCACTTTCTTTTCCATTCTTTTTCTCTTGTGCCGATTTCTCCATAAAAACTGGAATTTTCTCTCAAGTGCTAGCCGAATCTTCTCTAGTAAGGTAAGTGTCGACTCTTGTTATTCTTTAAGATCTCTTTCGGTTTTTAGGAGACAAGGCCGAATGGCCACTTGGTTTGTTTGAGGCTAATATTTTCTCTCTTCCTGCGTTTTGTGCGGCATTCTGGGATTTGAAGGAAACCTGTTCGTTTAGACCTAAAAGTCGGAAATCGCTAGTCTCTAATTTCAGGATTTCAAGGTAAGGGAATTCTTTAGATTTCTGTTAGATTCGCTATCATACCTATAATCTTAACCATAGGTTATGGTTTAACAACCCTATTTTATAATAGTAGTTCTGACAAGGACTTTTGATGGAATCGAATATGGATCAGACAAAGGAGAAGATTGGGTCTGTAAACTCAATCCCTAAGTTTAAGAAATGCGCGGTGTCAGCAGTTCGAGATTGGCCACCAGGTTGTGGACCGGCTTCTGAACAACACCTTAGGCAGATAGCGGTGGTGTTGGTTACAGATAGCGTCGACTTAGAGGGTCTCGTTCTAACGGTAATCAGGTGTGTAGATCTCTAACACACTAGTTAACTGTAATATATATGTGTTATGGGCTAAAAAGCCAGAAAGTGGCTGTGTAGACAGTCGAATAAAACCCTAAAAGGGTTAGGCAAGGATTCCAGGTACGTAATCATAGAAATCTTTATGTGTATCGAAATGTATGTAAGTCTGTTTTCTTAAAGATGGTATGATGTTTTCTGTGTGTATGCATGGGGTGGGATTATGATAATGAAGGGGAAGTGCATGATAGGTCACTTGGTGATCGGTGGTTAAACCACAAATTCAAATGTTAGGTCACATAGTGATCGGTGGCTATGCCACGTTTAATGATTCTTGATTAATAGGAATAGGCAGTACGACTGTCGTTATGGTGTGTAGCGGATGGAGGGTTGATTGTAGAAATCCCCAAGGTGTGATGGTTGGTACGGGTTGGTGTGTAGAGGATGGAATTCTAGGATAGGTTGGGCAATTCATCATTCATTATTTTCATGTAATTATGATTGTTGCCTTTATGTATGGGCTAGGGCTCATAATGTGTTTGTGGGCCTTAGGTCAGTGTGTCCGGGATTTATACACTGAGTCTTGGTGACTCACCCTTTCATTTTCTCTACTCTTTCAGATGAGCAATAGATCGTGGACATGGGAGCCGAGACGGACTCGAGGGGCCATCAAGTTTTTATCTTTATAGATTATTTTGGCTTTTCTTTAAGTTTTTAATTTTGGGAATATGTATGTAGTAAGGCCCCATGGTTTATATTTCACTACATAGTTTTTAGTATTTGAAACTTATGAAATTTTGTCAAAGGTTTAATTATTCAAAATAATAATAATACAAGGTTTTATTTTCAAATGTCACCTATTAATTCAAATATTGTCTAATTAACTTACGATTTCCTAAACCAACAAAGCAAAAGTTTTCAATGTACAACCCGTAACATACCAGATCTGGTCGAAACATATGGGCCGGGTTTGGGGTGTTACAACAACAAAGAACCGATCAAAATTCTAGCTCGAGAGATTAAAGAGTTAAGAAATAAAAGCATAGCTTTAGTGAAAGTTTTGTGGCAACGACATGGAGTCAAAGAGGCTACGTGGGAACCTGAGGAAGCTATGAGAAAACAATACCCTAACCTACTCACAGGTAAGATTTTCGGGGACAAAAATCCCTAAGGGGGAAGAGTTGTAACAACCTATGTTTACAACATGATTGAGTGATTGTGTGAAAATTTATTTTATTATTTTAATGTTTACAGCATGATTGAGTGATTGTGTGAAAATTTCGTTAAGAAATTTTATTGTTTGAATGGTCAATTTGATAAAAGGGACTAAATCGCGTAATGTGTAAAAGTGAAGTTCTATTAGCTAAAAGTATCTAATAGCTATAGAACCTTAAAGTAAAGGCCCTTATGTTGTAATTAGACCATTAATAGCATGAGTGGATATATATGGACATATATTAAGGTGTTTTAAATGGTTTTATAATAAGGTTAATATAGTAATTTATAAAATAAAGGTTAATTAATAAAACAAAAACATAAAGATGAGTTTCATCCATCTTTCTTAACCGTGTATAGCAAAGAAGAGAGCCATTTTAGGGATTGGAACATTCAGCTACTTCAAGGTTCAATTGTAAGTCTATTTTTGTCCTGTTTTTGATGATTTCTATGTTTTTGTGATCGTTGCATCTAGTACTAGCTAGCCCAGGGACTATTTTGAAAAAATGTTAAAGATTTTGAAAGTTTCCATTGATGAAAATATGTGTTCTTTGATGTTTGATGATGAAATATGAAATCTTGTTGTTAGATTTACCTATTTTGTAAAGTGATTTTGAGTAAAAATGCAAAATAGGGATTTATTTGTGAAAATGTGTGGTTAAATGTGTGAATAAATGAAAAATATGGAATTCTAGGGGCATAATAGTAATTCGGCCAGCATGGGTTTATTTTGAATTTTATTAATTTGTAATTTTATGAAATAATGACTAAAATGTGACAAATGTGAAAGTTTAAGGGCAAATGTGTAAACTAGCCCTAATTTATAAATTGGACTAAATTAAATAAATGGATGATTAAATGAGCTAAATTTGATATTATATAGATCAAGAAAAGCAGAATACAGACTTAGATCGAGGAAAGAACAAGATATCGGATTAGTTGACCGTGCCGTCGTTTTTACGTCTGAGGTAAGTTTGTATGTAATAAGCACTATTATAATTATACTTTAAATGCTTTGATATTGCAAAAATTGTGTATACGAGATTACAGTCATGTTTGACGATGATTCGACTATGTATGGCTTTTAATGTGCGAAATCGAGATAGCTTCAGCTATGTATGGCACTTAGTGTGCGAAATCGAGATAGCTTCGGCAATGTATGGAACTTAGTGTACGAGATAAAAACTAGCTCCGACTATGTATTGGCACTTTGTGTGCGATAATACAAGTATTCGACATTATTCCGTTTAGGTATGAGTTTGTTACAGATTGATACAGGTATGTATATGAATCATACGAGCTTTAAATCGAAGAGGTTATGAAGTTTGCATATAAGCATATGATTAAGCATGTGGAAAGTTTGATAGTATTCATGAATTACAAGTTAACAAGTTCAAATTGATGAGTTGTGTATTTATGATTAGTTGAGTTTATTTCATACGAGCTTACTAAGCTATAAAGCTTACTTTGTTCATTTTTCCCATGTTTTATAGTGTTACCAATGCTAGCTCAGATTCGAGGATCGTTGGAGAACACTATCCACCTATCAATCGGTACCTATGAATTTGGTATTTTAAGTATATGGTATGTATAGGGACTTTGGTCATGTTAGTTATGTTTTGGTAATGATTTTGGCCATTTGAAATGGTTTTAAATGTATATGTCTTGGTTTGTATGTAATAGCCATGAGAGTTGGCTTAGTTTGAGTAAATTTGCTTATGTATATGTGTACGTGCATTTAGTTCATACTATGTAAATTGGGGTTGGTTTTGATGATGCTTATTAGTAGTTGGGATTTATGGAAGTGAATGTTGATATTTGGGATGTTATTTGTTTGTGAATCAAGGTAAAGAATACATGTTTTGAGTAGTCATATTGATGATCTAAGTTTATAAGATTTTAGGCATAAATGGATTGGTCTATTTTGCAACTTGTGTGCATTGAGAAAATGTGGTATTGAATATGAATGAATTAGGTTAGGATTGGCTGGTTTAAATGCCTATTTATGCCATAGAATGATGCAAATTGATGTGTTGTAGTTACATTCAAATTTGGGTGGCAAATTGGCTTGGTAAATAGCCTATTTTTGTCCACACGGGCGTGTGTCTCAGTCGTGTGTGACACACGGTCATGTTGCACTACTGTGTGTCCCCTTGTGTTGAAATTGAAATCAAGTCAGTATGCTCCACACGGCCTCACACACGGGCGTGTGACTTGGCCGTCTAGCATAAGTCAGTATACCCTACAGGTTTGGCACGGCCTAGCACATGGGCTAGCTACACGGGCGTGTGTGTTGGCCGTGTAACCCAAGTCAGAGAGTTACACGGGGTCGGACATGAGCTGGGTGTTGGAACGCCGGTACCCCATGGCGCAGCAGAATAAAATTAGATCTGGCGATCCAAATCATGGATCCATGTGTGAGGAACGAATCGGGGTGAAATAAAGGTTTCGAAATTACCAAAACTTCAACAAGAGTTTTGATCTACTGTCGAATCAAGCCTCAACCTTTTCCGATGTCGGCCTCTACGTAATCCACCCGGTTTGACTATGAACGGAAGAAATCTCCAAAACTGTTTTGGAGGCTTATTTGCTTGACGGCTGCTAGACCAAACAAGCATTCAATTAGGGTTTTCTTCTTTAGTTTTGTCTCCTTTTAATACCTTTTATAATGGGTGCCTTTCTCATTGGGCCTTTTATAATAGGTATCCTTTTAATTGAGCCTTTTATAATTGGTATGTCTTGAATGTATTACAAGATTAAATAAATACAATAAAGTTTTTAACCGAAAATTATAATTACATTAATTATATCTGAAAATTACAATTACATTAATTATAATAAGGATTCCGGTAAACTATATTTATTTAAATTTATATATGAATCAAATTCATATATTAATAAAATTATGTTATCATTATGTGTACAACATCCTTGTACATATAATATGTTCAATATTTGATTGCCCAATTAAATTAATTCTTTAATTAATTTAATTTATGTGACAACCAAGCACAATACCAACTATATTTTATTCCGTTCATTTCAACCATAGGGTGTGACCCTGTAGGTTCTTGCAACGTTAGCAGTAATACTAGAACGATTCTATTGTCACAGACAATGAGTGGCATCTAGCAATGCATCATTGCTACCTAAGTTACAAGAAGTCATGATTCGACATAACCTTTCGTGATTAACCTTTCATGCATTAATCCTTAAGTCCTTTATCTCTGGAACGGATACAAGTCATGGGATAGTCACACTTGCATAATCCATCCCATGTTTCTTGATATCTTGAGTAGACTATGATATACAAATTAGTATGACATCTCATATCAACTTATTTGAGCATGGCCATGCATTTCTAGTCTCACTCAATCAAGTGGCCTAAGATATTACTCCTATTATGTAGGAGGGACTTATCCTTTATTGATCAACCATATCCCTCTACATAGATTGTGGTATATCCAACATCAGCCTTTATAGAACAACCTGTTACGGTGTACGTTTGACTGTATCAAAATATACAACTCACGATGCTGGGATAATAATGATCTCAAGTCTGAGGATCATATACATATTAATCACTATGAGTAATGTTGTGACAATTACATAATAATCCAAGAAACATACTCATAGCGGGTCAATCCAATATGTTGTTCTCTAACACACATATTCATGCATTGATTTTGACACTCCATATCAATGACAACTCTTTATCATCAATCAACTACATGTTAGTCTTAATGCATTATTATTGTCCTAGTCAACAATAATACTCGACTAAGGATCTTTTAAGAATAATCATATTATTCTCAGGACATTATTATAAAACAGTTTATCTATACACACAGAAAGAAAAACTGAAATAATAATGACAACGCTTTATATTAATAAACATGGTAAATTAAGTATGTTATTACAACCATCTCATGATTGATCTTTGGGCATACTCTTACAATCTCCCACTAGCACTAAGACCAATCACTCATATATCTAATACCAAGTGACTTAGTGTGACGATCATGCTTCTGCTGTGTCAGAGGCTTGGTCAGGGGATTAGCGATGTTATCATCTGAAGGTACTCTGCATATCTCTACATCCCCTCGATCGATAATCTCTCGAATAAGATGGTAGCGTCTAAGTATATGTTTGGATCGCTGGTGAGATCTGGGTTCTTTAGCTTGTGCAATAGCTCCATTGTTATCACATCGGAGTTCTATAGCATCTGATATGCTAGGCACAACCCCTAGTCCAGTAATGAACTTCTTGATCCAAACTGCTTCTTTTGCTGCCTCACTGGCTGCAATATACTCGACCTCTGTTGTAGAATCGGCTACTGTACTTTGCTTTGAACTCTTCCAGCTCACAGCACCACCATTAAGGCAAAACACAAAACCTGATTGTGATCGAGAATCATCCTTGTCGGTTTGGAAGCTGGCATCAGTGTAACCTTTTACACTTAACTCTTCTCACCTCCATATAATAGGAACGTATCCTTAGTTCTTCTTAAGTACTTAAGGATACTCTTGACTGTGGTCCAGTGACCTTCACCGGGATCTACTTGATACCTGCTCGTCATACTTAAGGCATACGAGACATCTGGACGGGTACATAACATAGCATACATGATAGATCCAATAGCGGAAGCATATGGAATTTTACTCATACGTTCTCTTTCTTGTGGAGTTGAAGGACACATTTCCTTCGAGAGTGAAATACCATGTCTCATAGGTAGGAATCCTCTTTTAGATTCTTCCATACTGAACCTTTTCAGTACTTTATCTATGTATGTACTTTGGCTTAGACCTAGTAGTCGTCTTGATCTATCTCTATAGATCTTGACTCCTAAGATATAAGTAGCTTCGCCCAAGTCCTTCATAGAAAAACAACTTCTTAACCAAGTCTTAATAGACTGCAAGGTAGGTATGTCATTTCCCATGATAAGTATGTCATCCACATATAGTACCAAGAATGTGATAGTGCTCCCACTAACTTTCTTGTAAACACATGGTTCATCTTCATTTTTGATAAAACCAAACTCTTTGATTGCATCATTAAAACGAATATTCCAACTTCGAGAAGCTTGCTTTAATCCATAAATGGATCTTTGTAGCTTACATATCTTTCTAGCATCCTTTGGATTTACAAAACCTTCAGGTTGTGTCATATACACATCCTCTTCAAGTTTCCCGTTAAGGAAAGCTGTTTTGACGTCCATCTGCCAGATTTCATAATCATGAAATGCAGCTATGGCGAGCAAGATCCTGATGGATTTAAACATAGCTACAGGAGAAAAGGTTTCATCATAGTCAACACCATGAATTTGGCGAAAACCTTTAGCGACTAATCGCCCTTTGTATGTTTGTACATTACCATCCATGTCTATTTTCTTTTTGAAAACCCATTTGCACCCTATAGGTTTAACCCCTTCGGGTGGGTCAATCAAAGTCCATACTTGATTTTCATACATGGAATCCATCTCAGATCTCATGGCCTCAAGCCATTTCTCAGAGTATGGGCTCGTCACCGCTTCTTGATAAGTCCTAGGCTCATCTTGATCTATAAGAAGAACGTCACCATGCGTTGTAATGAGAAATCCATATCTCTCAGGTGCACGGCGTTCTCTTAAAGATCTGCGCGGTGGTTGTGTTTCTATAGCAGTTGTTTGTTCCTCAATTTCTTGTGGAATTTGGTTTTGTTCAATCTCTGGTTCAGTGGTATCTTGTGATTCTTGAATTTCTTCAAGTTCAATCTTTCTCCCACTTCCTTTTCTAGAAGTAAATTCTTTCTCTAGGAAGACACCAGTCCGAGCAACAAAAATTTTGTTCTCAGTGGGATTAAAAAAATAATATCCTTTGGTTTCTTTTGGATATCCCACAAAAATACACCTTTCAGATTTGGTTTCAAGCTTAGTAGACGTCTGACGTTTAACATAAGCTTCACAACCCCAAATTTTCATAAAGGACATACTAGGACGTTTCCCAGTCCACATCTCATATGGCGTCTTTTGAACCGATTTAGATGGAACACGATTTAGTGTGAAGGCAGCAGTCTCAAGTGCATGTCCCCAAAAGGAAGTCGGTAGATCAGCATGACTCATCATGGATCGAACCATGTCTAACAAAGTTCGATTTCTTCTCTCAGATACTCCATTCCATTGAGGAGTCCCAGGAGGAGTAAGTTGTGAGACAATCCCACATTCTTTCAAAAGATAATCAAACTCTAGGCTCAAATACTCTCCACCTCGATCAGATCGAAGTGACTTGATAGTTTTGCCTAATTGATTTTGTCTTCATTTTTAAATTCCTTGAACTTTTCAAGGGACTCAGACTTATGGCGCATGAGATAAACATACCCATATCTACTGAAATCATCAGTGAAAGTAATGAAGTAGTGAAATCCACCTCTGGCCTGTGTATTTATTGGTCCACATACATCAGAATGTATTAGGCCCAATAAATCACTAGCTCGTTCACCTTTTCCAGAAAAAAGGAGATTTAGTCATTTTTCCCAATAAGCAAGATTCACATACTTCAAATTGTTCAAAAACAAATGAATTCAAGAGACCATCTCTATGGAGTTTGGATAATGCGTTTCTCACTTATGTGGCCCAAACGACAATGCCAAAGATAAGTTTGATTTGAGTCATTTATTTTAGATCTTTTAGTATTTATGTTGTAAATGGGATTCGTTTGATCTAAAATATAGAGGCCATTAATCAATTGCGCCGAACCATAGAAAACATTATTGAGATAAAATGAACAACAATTATTCTTAATAATTATCTCAAAACCAATTTTGTCTAAACAAGAAATTGAAATAATGTTTTTAGTCAAACTGGGCACAAAATAACAATCCTCTAAACATAAATCAAGTCCACTAGGCAAAGATAAAGTATATGTTCCCACAGCTAATGCAGCAACTTTTGCTCCATTTCCAACTCGTAGGTCCACATCTCCTCTAGCCAAAGTCCTTCTCCTTTGTAGTCCCTATACAGAAGTACAAATATGAGAACCACAACCAGTATCTAATACCCAAGAAGTAGTAGTTGATAAATTAATATCAATAACATAAATACCTGAAGCAGACATTCCGCTTGCTTTAGCCTTCTTGACTTCTTCAAGATAGGCAGGGCAGTTCCGTTTCCAATGTCCAGTCACACCACAATGAAAACAGTTTCCTTCCTTAGACACCTCACCTTTAGGTTTCAGTGCAGCCTTTCCTTTTCCAAATTTGGGCTTACCTTTGCCCTTGGGCTTTGTTTGAACTTTGGCCTTTCCCTTGCCCTTGTTATTACGGACCATCAGTATGGGCTTGGGTCCAACCTTTTTCAAGTTGCCTTCAGCAGTTCGTAACATACTGAGCAATTGTTGTAAAGCCTTGTCAATTTCATTCATATTGAAATTGAGGACAAACTGGCTGTAGCTATCCGGCAACGATTGTAAAATAACATCAGTGGCCAACTCTTGGCTCAATGGAAACCCAAGCTTAGACAGGCTTTCAATATAGCCAATCATCTTAAGGACATGAGGTCCTACTGGGCTTCTTTCAGCCAACTTACATTGGAATAAGGCCTTAGAGATATCAAACCTCTCTTGCCGTGCTTGTCCCTGATAAAGTTCTTTCAGGTGCTCGATCATATCATAAGCAACCATGTCCTCATGTTGCTTCTGAAGTTCAGGATTCATAGTGGCAAGCATAAGACATCCAACATCTATCATGTCATCGAGATACTTCTTGTAAGCATCTCTATCAGTCCTCGAGGCATTAGCGGGTGGTTCATTAGGAAGTGGTTGTTCAATGACATATAATTTTTGTTCTTGTTTAAGGACAATCCTCAAGTTACGGAACCAATCAAGAAAATTCAAACCATTCAATTTGTCCTTCTCAAGGACCGATCGCAATGAGAGTGTGCTAGTGTTTGCAGCCATAATATATCTACAACAATTAAATATGCATGTGAATAAATTTACCAATTTTATATCAATCATTAAAAAGACTTTATTAAATGATATTCCCACTATTTTATTTCAAAATTAATAACCCTCGTATATTAATTTCGGAAAAAACTTTCTCAAAAGTATTTCTAGTAGGTTAAGGATCCATATTTCACCACCTCTTAAGTCAGCTTTGGCTTTACTCTTAAGATTATGGTTATTTAGGTAAGCAACATTTGCTAATTACATCATATGTAACTCCTAATATTTGGTGAACAACTCTTGTTCTAATCATCTTATGATTTATCCAATTTACTTGCCTCTAGGTTTCTAATCCTATTAGAGTAACCTAGTTAAGTCATTAACCAATTTTTAACCAGCGAATATCACTTGTTTATTCTTCGCGTTTAACCAAGATAAATACTAGTACTTCGCTTTGGCAGAACCTACATAGTATTGATCGAGGCCTTAACGAGGGCAAAATTGGAAGGCCATGTTGACTTAATATTTTAATAGAGGGATTTTATTAAGGTTGTTGCATCTCACCAATTATGGCCTACTTTAGCCCATTTAGTCTTCTAATCGATCTCATCAATTAATAGGGTTTATTATCAACAAAGTTTATTATCATCCATAGCATCTCATACATGAATAAATAAAGCAATAAATAAATGCAATAGTTATAGCCCATAAACTAAAGTGGTTCAACCCAAGCCAATGGGAAAACCAAAAGGAAACCTAAAGGTGTAAGCCCTTTCACAAGCTATCATTCACAATCATTGTCCCACCTTCCTTCTTGTTTGGCCCACAGCAACTCTTGCAAATTACAATATGCAGAAACTCGTTTTACATACGAGGGAATAAGATGAGAAGAGAAATACAAGAGAATAGTAGCAAGGCACGACACGCAGGCCGTATTTTAAAAAAATACAACCTTTTATCGAATGGGTCATTGGGCTATAACTATGCATTTCAAACACCGTGCATGTCAAAAATAGCATACATAATTCAATGCTTTTTTTTTTTTGCTAAGGTGAATTATAAAATATCCTTTCAACCTTTTGTGGCCCATCAAGTTTATAAATTTCTTTTATTAACAAATTTTTTTGCGAGGGGGCTGAGGATGTCGAAGGAAGCGGGCCGAGCCCCCGCGGTATGGACCAGGGGTGCGGGGGCGGAGCCCCTGCGGCGCGAATCGCATACCCCAGTCAAATGAAGCCTCACGATTTGATAAATTTTTATCAACAGAATCGTGTTTTTAGGATTTTAATCCTTGAGGTTTCATATCGAAACAACCCTTGTTCCACTAGCCAGTTAACACTTACTGGAAACTATAAATACCACCGCCGCTACAGATTTGTTAATAGTTAACAGTAATAACATAAAATCGAATAGGCCACAACACCATGATTAACATTTAATCAATTACCGAAAGGAACAATTATCAGATTATGCTTAAACGATTTAAACAATCGAAAATATAATAAGATCAAAACATGTATCTCATACAATTGCATCACCCCAGTATTTAAACCCGAGTTCGTATCACACAAGTGGCTCTGATACCACTGTTGGAACGCCGGTACCCCATGGCGCAGCAGAATAAAATTAGATCCGGCGATCCAAATCATGGATCCATGTGTGAGGAACGAATCGGGGTGAAATAAAGGTTTCGAAATTACCAAAACTTCAATCTGAGTAGACAGCGACGCCTTGGCAACAAGAGTTTTGATCTACTGTCGAATCAAGCCTCAACCTTTTCCGATGTCGGCCTCTACGTAATCCACCCGGTTTGACTATGAACGGAAGAAATCTCCAAAACTGTTTTGGAGGCTTATTTGCTTGACGGCTGCTAGACCAAACAAGCAATCACTTAGGGTTTTTTTCTTTAGTTTTGTCTCCTTTTAATACCTTTTATAATGGGTGCCTTTCTCATTGGGCCTTTTATAATAGGTATCCTCTTAATTGGGCCTTTTATAATTGGTATGTCTTGAATGTATTACAAGATTAAATAAATACAATAAAGTTTTTAACTGAAAATTATAATTACATTAATTATATCTGAAAATTACAATTACATTAATTATAATAAGGATTCCGGTAAACTATATTTATTTAAATTTATATATGAATCAAATTCATATATTAATAAAATTATGTTATCATTATGTGTACAACATCCTTGTACATATAATATGTTCAATATTTGATTGCCCAATTAAATTAATTCTTTAATTAATTTAATTTATGTGACAACCAAGCACAATACCAACTATATTTTATTCCGTTCATTTCAACCATAGGGTGTGACCCTGTAGGTTCTTGCAACGTTAGCAGTAATACTAGAACGATTCTATTGTCACAGACAATGAGTGGCATCTAGCAATGCATCATTGCTACCTAAGTTACAAGAAGTCATGATTCGACATAACCTTTCATGATTAACCTTTCATGCATTAATCCTTAAGTCCTTTATCTCTGGAACGGATACAAGTCATGGGATAGTCACACTTGCATAATCCATCCCATGTTTCTTGATATCTTGAGTAGACTATGATATACAAATTAGTATGACATCTCATATCAACTTATTTGAGCATGGCCATGCATTTCTAGTCTCACTCAATCAAGTGGCCTAAGATATTACTCCTATTATGTAGGAGGGACTTATCCTTTATTGATCAACCATATCCCTCTACATAGATTGTGGTATATCCAACATCAGCCTTTATAGAACAACCTGTTACGGTGTATGTTTGACTGTATCAAAATATACAACTCACGATGCTGGGATAATAATGATCTCAAGTCTGAGGATCATATACATATTAATCACTATGAGTAATGTTGTGACAATTACATAATAATCCAAGAAACATACTCATAGCGGGTCAATCCAATATGTTGTTCTCTAACACACATATTCATGCATTGATTTTGACACTCCATAGCAATGACAACTCTTTATCATCAATCAACTACATGTTAGTCTTAATGCATTATTATTGTCCTAGTCAACAATAATACTCGACTAAGGATCTTTTAAGAATAATCATATTATTCTCAGGACATTATTATAAAACAGTTTATCTATACACACAGAAAGAAAAACTGAAATAATAATGACAACGCTTTATATTAATAAACATGGTAAATTAAGTATGTTATTACAACCATCTCATGATTGATCTTTGGGCATACTCTTACACTGGGACACGGCTATGTACTCCGATCTTGAATGTCCACACGGCTTGTGACACGGGCGTGTCTGGTCCACACGGGCGTGTGTCCTCTGTTTTGAGAAAATTTTTCAAGGTTCGTGAAAGTTTCTTAAGTTATCGGTTTAGTCCCGAACCACTCCTAAAGCATGATTAGGGCCTCGGAGGCTCGTACTAGGGACATATTGTTTGAGATTGAATGATAAATGTTTGAATTGAGAAAATGTATGCTAAAAGTATGTATAAATGTGTTGTAAGTCTAGTAATACTCCGTAACCCTAGTTCGGCATTGAATACGGGTGAGGAGTGTTACAACAACTAGTCATATATAATAGTCATTGAGATTGTCCCACAATGACTCATATTAGAGTATATATTTATGATGGGTGTTGAGTTGATGGTTATACACTCAAAATTATTCTAGTTACGTAATTTCCCACTAAGCTTTACTTAAATTACAATAATGGCCAAAGGAATTAAGTTCATGTATTAATTGGATGGAGATCCATGTTCTTAGTAGTTGCTTAAGATTACCCCATGGTAACTTAATTCAATGGGTGTAAGAATTATTGTTGTAATGGCTTACAAATGTTTTCAAGGTTTACTGTAAGAAACATGCATCATTTAAATGCATATGTATGTTGCAATTTTTTTTTGGAACATTTGCTTAAACACAAGATAAATAATGGATGGGCGCTCTATTTTTCAGTTAAAAAATGTAACCAACTCCCTTAATTAATATCCTAATTGAGAAAAAATTGAACGGAAACAAATATAAGGACTGGAAAAGGAATCTCAATATTCTCTTAAGCTATGAGAAACATAACTCGGTCCTTGATAATAAATGCCCTCTAGCTAACCAAGTTGAGACAAGAAATCGTTGGAAGGAATTTGATGAGATAGCTTGTTGCTACATAATTAAAAGTGTGACCAGTACCTTACAAAAGCCACTAGAGAACTAGGAAAGGAAGACTAAGTCCTCTAGGCTACAAAAAGTGGAAAGGAAGAGAACTAGAAAGCCTAAAGACTTATCAAAGTCTAAATGTTTCTTTTATAGTAAGAAATGGCACTTCAAGGCCAATTTCAAAGAGTGGAAGGACTACCTAGCCACAAAGGGAAAATTTATGGAACTCTTAATTATTGCAACTTTCTTAGTGGAAGATTCAATAAACCATTGGGTCATTGATTCTGGAGCCACTAACCACATTTGTATTTCTTTACAAAGGTTTAAGGAAATGAAAGATCTTAGAGAAAACAGACTCTTGTTGTAGGCTAAGACAAATGTTTTTGTTAAAGTAGTGGGAGATGTAAATTTTAATTTTTATAGTTTTAAGAAGATTGTTTTAAAAGATGTTTTCTATGTGCCTAGTTGAAAGAGAAACTTAATTTTAGTTGCTTATTTATTTAACGATAGTTTGATTGCAACTTTTAATAATAATATTGCAATATTTAGAAATTGTTGGCTCATATGTAAAGGATGGGTCCAAAATAATCTCTATTTTGTAAAACCAAATATGTAAACACTGCTTGAAACTGAAATCACGAATAAGAAACTTAAAAATTCTCACTCTAACGAGGCATACCTTTGGCACTTGAGACTTGGTCATATTGACCAAGAAAATATAACTAGGCTTGTGAAAGACAACACCTTAAGTACACTTAGGGAAATCAATCTTCCACAATGTTAATCTTGCTTGGAAGGTAAGATGACTATGTTGGAAAAATCCAGTTAAGAAAACAATTTATTTGTAATAGTGGAATTTTAATTTTTTTTCTAAAACGAGTGATCCACCATAATTTATTATGGCAATTTATACTCTTTTCACTACTTAAGGAACTTTTATTCAAGTCATTTTATGGTTTTTATGTTTATTTTTAGAATTATTTAGTTTTGATTTTAGATTGAATAATTTGAGCTTTTGTGTTGTTTTATGACCTTTTAGGACGATTAGAGCCTAAGGAAGAACTAACGAGTTGACTGAGTGTGCAGGATAACAACCTAAGCCGAGGAGTTAGTGGACTGCATTGAATGTCACAACATTCAAGGAGAAAGTTGCGACATTGAAGCAAGCCTCAACACTTAGCCAAATTTCCAACTCAAACCCACGAGGCAAGCTATTGGAGACAAATTCACAACATCGAAGAGGCAAACTCGCGAAATTTGCCCTAAATTCCAAAGGCCAAGCATATTGCCAACAAGGTTGCGACACTGGCACTTAGAAATATTTAATTGGTTTTAGAACTAAAGTGCAGTATCTGCAATCGAACATGTCAAAATGTAATATAGTTTTGCAACAAAATACTTTGGAAGTATTCTGAGGATCGTACCAAGGAAGGTTTGTTTAAACTAAATTAACAGTAAATATGAACACACAAACCTAGGTCTAAATAGCTACTAATGAGTACATCATATTATGAATAACACTAAAATTGAGAATTTGCATAAAAAGGATTAATTTGCATAAATTAACGAAATTCCAAATTAACAATTAGATTAAGCAGGAAAAAGGATGGATAACTTCCACGATCATGATTAACCTAGATTCAGGGATTTTTATGAATTAGTTAAGCGTACCAAGTGGTAAAGTTATACACAATAAGCATAGATGTTTGTTTGAATCATAGGTTGTTGGAATTTTATCACTCAGTTATTAAAATCCAAGGATATTGAAACAATATAGTATAATAAGTACAGAATCCTTACAAGTATGTGCCTAAATGAAAACTAATGAGAGAACAAAAGCATTGTGAGGGCTAAAAGCAAAGTGAGAGTTATAAAAGCATAGAACGGATAAAAGCAATGTGAGTGAAGCATGAACGAAATAAAAACAAATCAAATAAAAAGTTTGAGTACTTAAGAAATTTTTACTCACAATTGCACAAACACTTGTTGAGTTGCTTATACTTGTTAGTACCATACTAGAGTTCAAAACATAGGTGAAAAAACTGAGTATGTGGAATTCAAATTGCTTGTATTCTTCAAACATAGATGTTGTACTCGTGTATATGTTTTGATGGAAGTATATGTTTGACTATCTTTAACTTGCTCGCCTTGTAATTTATTGAACTAACATGGTTGAAGTTAAAAATTATGAATCATTTGTATATCTCATTAGAATTGCCTATTTAGCCAAAATTTCCTATATCAAGTCTCTCGAACTAATTTTGTGCATGAAGCATGATTAAGTACATATTTTTTTAAGTGTTTTGTTTTCTTTCTCTTTGTATTGTTGTTTTGTTTGCTGGAGGACAAGCAACAAGTTAAGTGTGAGGGAGTTAGATTTGCCACAATTCATTGTGGCAAATTAGAGTCCTTTCGGCACTTAATGAGCTTATTTTTGAACCATTTTATTATTATTTCAATTAGTTTTCCAATTTAATAGTTTAGATATAATTTTAGTAAAATAAGCGTTTTTACGCATATTTTGGTATTGTAACGACCCATTGGGCCAATATCGGCTGAGGGTCGGATTAACAAGCCAATGTAGTGTGCAGGACACCATTTTCAGGTTAAAGAACACCAGGGATGACGCCAATGTCATGACACCAACATGCAGTGTCGCAACACCACATTTTGAAGCAAGAAAAGTTCCTCGTGAAGTTTAGTTTCGCAACACCGCTGTAACGGCAACCAAAATATTGCTGAGGGTGTTTTTGTCTGCACAATGTACTTTATTCAATTTAATGGCCTATATTTGACTAATTAGGGTAAAAACAACTGCCTATATATAGTAATGTTTAGGCTTAGATAAATAGGTCATTTTTAGAGTAGATTTTAGATATTTAATTTTAGTTTCAATTTAGTATTAGTTTCTCAACAAAATTTTTATTGGTGTTTTAGGCTTGGATTCGATTTGGCTCCAAGCTTTTATTTCTTCAATAATTTATAATTCCCTTTGGTTTTCACTTGTAATCTACATTATTCGACAACTGTTAAAGGGTTTTCTGCTTCTGATTGTGCTCTAGCGTGCGTGCACCAGAGCTGAGAATCAACACTATAACAATAAAAAATATAGTAGTATCTGCAAGTGTGATAGGTCAGTTATAATAATTATAATGTTCAATAGAACAATCGAGTATTCCAACGATCAAACCTACAAGATTTGGTTGTTAAGCAAATTCCTGAACTAAGGAAATGTGAGGAAAATAAAGAAGTTGCAAAAAAACTAAATCCTAGAGCTATGGAGAAGAAACTACCCTGAGCCCAAATTAAAAGATGAAAGAAACCCTAAACTAAAAAGCTCTCTTTATACTACTCACTTGTTCTCAACCAAAAGTGACTTTTAATATCTGATTACAACATAAAATTTTGGACCAAATTGCCCCTAAATGTATAATTTTGTTCGGGGGACATGGTTGACAAGGACTGCCCCTACAATAAATTTTTGTCTGCCTCTCGTTAGTCTTGACTTCGGAGATGGATATCATTATACCCATGCTTGGATATCATGATATCACTATGAAGGGCCTCAATCCTTTTCAATTCAGCATTGTCCAGGGTATCACAACTTTCAAGATTTAATGCCACGATACCATTCTTTTAGGCAATGTTTTCACTCACATTCGGGCTTCCAATGACTCCATACAACACTCAACCAAACATTAGGTCCTTGATGGCGCGTTTGGCCATTTCGAGTCTCAAAAGTAGCTAAAACAAAACATTTTATTTATTAAAGTCGATGATCGTGTGTCAGAAAGTCTTAAAATTTTATATAATGAATGATCGAGCCTAGAAACTAACTATCACCACGATTGAGGCAAGCGCACCTATTAAACAGTAGTATAGTTTAGTGGCAAGACCGGGATGTCGAACCCAAGGGAACCAAAAGTACTAATACTAACTTTTTTTTATTATTTAGCCTAAGAATTAAGGGAATTGTTGTTTAATCTAAAATTAACTAACTACTAAGCTAAGGATGCTAAGACACAGAGAATGAATTGGGGAAAATACTTTTGGGAAAAACCAATTGATTAGGACAATACTCGAGGAAGAATCCACCTAGACTTCACTTGTTATTTAACTCTGAACCAGACGATTTATTCACTTGACTTGATCCGTAGGATTCCCTAATTTATATTAATACCTCTTTCGAGGCTACTAACGTCTAACCCTAGGTTGATTAATTGAAATCTCTTTCTAATTAAAACCCCTAGAATTGTATTAACTCGATCTATGGACTCCCATATTAGGTTTGACCCTAATCCGGCAGATTTTCGTCATCTTATTTCTAGGATTGCGATCAACTCCGCTTAACTAGGCTAGATCTACTCTTAAACAGGGGCTTTTGCTCCACTGCCTAAGCACATCAATACTTGAATCAATATCTTGAAATATCAAAGCAAGAATTAAGAACACATAATTAAGAACAAATCAAGTATTTATCACATAGTTTAGAAAACAATAACAAGATCCGTCTTAGGTTTCATCCCCCTTAGGTATTTGAGGGGTTTAGTTCATAATCATAAAAGAATACACCTCAGAAGAAAATATAAAACAAAACATAAGAAAAACCCTAAAACCCCCTGAAGGAAATTGAAGGGAAGATCCTCCGTCCTGAGTATGACTCCGGCTTCTTGGGATGAATCAACTGGCGTTCTTCGAGTAAATCCCACAATTCTGACCTCTCTGGCTTGGCTCCTAAGCCTACATGGATGCCCCCTTGAAGGTTTACCTCTAGGGTGTTTATATAGGTTTTTGGAATGTCTTTCTTTGCCTCTAAGTACCCTATTCCAAATAGAATTAAAACAGGTCACGACAGGGACACGCCCGTGTCGCATTGCCGTGTGAATCGAATCCAGGCCGTGGTCGGGTCTGTTAAGGAGGCACGGCCGTGTGGTTTGGGCCCAGGCCGTGTGCATTTCATATTTTGGCCTATTCTCTCCATTTTTGGCCTGTTTCTTGTTCTTTTCATCCTCCGGTGCTTTCCTAAGTATAAAACATAAAATTAAAGGATTAGGAGCACCAAATTCCACAATTCAAGGAATAAATCATCCAAAAGTATGCTAAATGTGGGATTAAAATATGAACATATTACGGTTTATCAGTCGAAAACAAAAACTAAATAAAAACATGACAAAAACATATAAATTGCTTCGAAAAAACCTCATAAAATGTAATGGGAGCCTAATTAAACACATCAAATTATGAAAAATCAAATTCTGAGTGCATCCAATATTTAAATGGATCAAATTTTCTTTTCCTTTTTCTTTAGTTTAATATTTGTTTTGTATGTTTCAATTAAAGTCAGGAAATTTCTTATTTAGATCCATGAGTAGCTAAACCCATAGAGAGATTAACGATTGGAGGTGGAGAATTAAGGTTTTCCTTATAATTAGTTCGCTTGAATTATGTATGCTTAAACCCTAAGATTGACAACTGACTCGTCACAAATTGTAGTTTCAATTTAAGTACTTTTCGACACTTAACGAGCTTGTTTTCTAATTATTTTAATATATTTTATTGCATTTTCACATTTTGTAGCTTAGATTCAAATTATTGAAAAATAAGTGTTTTCATGCATTATTTCGAGTTAGTTGACCTATTGGGCCAATTCCAACCTTAAGGTGGTTTTTACACTTTAATTGAGTGTGCAAGATGCTTAATTTAATGCCCCAAAGCATCACGAACGACAACTGAGTCGTAGCACAAGCTTCCAGTGTCACAACACACCTTAGTCTGTGTGGCGACATCGGTGTGATGTGGAGCAGAAATTAAGCAAGGGTGTTTCTGTTTGCACAACTCATATTTTATGTGATTAAGGCTTGTATTTGACCTAATTAGGGTAGCTAAACTCTTCCTATAAATATTTAAGTTGACGCAAAGCAAGGGAGCTTTTTGGCCAAGCCATTTTTAGGTTTTCATTTAGTAATTTAGGATTTTAATTTATTTTGATTCTCTTTTAAAAAATAGTTTTATTTTCTTGTTCTTCAACTTGGATTAGATTTGAGTCCAAGTCTTCATTATTTAAGATTTCCATAATTTTCTTTCACTTCTCACTTAACAATGACAATATCTCGATCATTATTAAAGGATTTCGCGGATCAGAGCACATCCAGTTCATCAAACGAAGCAATTTCTATTTTCTCTATTTTTTAATTTATTTGTGTATTTTTACATGATTAAGTTAATTCTAGGGGATATGAAAATTGTGACGATGAGTGGTTAAGTCTTTTAGGAAGATTAACGAACGGATGTGGGAGTGATTAACGGTAGAACAATGGTTTTTTCATACGAGTTAGTTGGTATAAATTATTTTGTGTTTAAACCATAAGATTGACAACCCTAAGAAGTAATATAGGTTAAACAGATTTAAAGACTAGTTTGCCAAGTAAATCATAATTTATCCTGATCATGAAAGTGAGATCAAAAGATAAGTGAGTATTGGTCGGTCAATTAATTAGTAGAGGCAGAAAGATAACATTGGTTAATTAATAACTAATTCACTAAAAAAAACTCGAGTTTCGATGTTAATTATAACCCCTGAAGTGAGTTAATTTTCCGCTAGTTAATTGGTATTTTCTTTGTTGATTTATTTCTTTTAGTGATTATTTTAATATTCTTATTTATCGTAATATGATTTTTGGTGATTACTGTTTAAACCTATTATTATAGAATTAATTTTTTAGATTTAATCCAACCTCCCTTGGGTATGATCCTCAGAATACTTCTTGGTATTCCGTTGTAACACAAAACTATATACAATTTGACCTATTCGCTTGCAAATACCACACTTATTTTATATATTTTATTTGCATGATCTTTACTCTAAACGTTTGCACGTTAGGAGGCAGTCAACAACCCTAGGAAGTAATTTAGGTAAATGAGGTTGAGAGAATAATTTACCAAGCAACTCTTAATTTAACT
Source organism: Gossypium australe (assembly GCA_005393395.2). NCBI lineage: Eukaryota > Viridiplantae > Streptophyta > Magnoliopsida > Malvales > Malvaceae > Gossypium > Gossypium australe. Next base: position 28,590,272 of record CM016625.1, on the reverse strand, counting down.
CTGTTTAAACTGCGAGGTCGAGAGGTAAGTGGTTTTTTTTATTTAATTAGTTAGAGGTCGAGAAGTAATAACTAGTTAATTATTAGCTATTTCATTAAAACCTGAATTTTGAAGTTACTTATGAACATTGAAGTGAGTTAGTCTTCTATTTGTCACTTAAGTGAATTTTGATTGTTAATTCTATTTAATTTATGCTATGTTTGTTACTTAATTTTGGTTTGGTTTTTTGTACTATAATTTTAGATTATTATTGTTTAGCCCTGTTAGTGTAGAAAGTAGTTTTTGGTTTGATTCAATCTCCTTTGGTTATGATCCTTGGAATACTTCCCAAAGTGTTTCATTATAAACAAAACTATATTACAATTTGACACATATACTTGTGGACACCACTGTTCTATTTTATATCTTTTTGTTACAGTATTTTCAGTCTAGACGTTCACACGTCTAGCAACAGTCACCTAGTTAATACCTTTCAGCCCATAACTAACTTAATTAATTGGCTCATACCACTTACCTTTCGACATGATGGAACTAAATCGGGCTAGATTAAACTAGTGCTAAGTAGAATACCCTTTCGGTCTTATCTACCTAAATTACTTCCTAGACTCATCAATTCTAGGGTTTGATCACATTCAACGTAATCCAACTAACCAATTTATGAACCCTAAATCCAAGCTAACCACACCCACTTCGATCAATCAACCTTCCAAGGGTTTAGTTACTGGTCATTCTAGTTGCAAACATTCCTACCCAGTTATCACACATTGAAATAAATGCAAAATAAAAGAAAAGGATAAGAGTAACTCAGGAATCCGAAAATACAATAATTGAAAATAAAGTAAACAAATCACTAAACTAAAAATGACAAAAAACTTGAATTTACAATAGAAAAATGTTTGAACAAGTAATGAAATAAATCTAAAAATCTAACCCTAAAACCCTAAAGAATCTTGAAAATAACTAAGAATGAACTAAAAACAGCCTCATTAATCTGTTGCTTTGAGGAGATATATATTTTGTGAATGTATTATGACCTAATTAGGTCAATTACAAGCTGATTAATAGGTTAAATAAAGTTGTGTGGATGAAAACACCCTTGCAGAGTTATTGGGCTAGTCAAATCGATGTCGCGACACCCTATACCCAATTTTGTGACTTTGTTGGTAGTCTACTTGGCCTTTGGAATTCAGGATGAATGTCATGACTCTTCCTCTTCGATGTCGTGACTTTGTCTCTAGTAGCTTGCCTCGTGGGTTTGAGTTGGAAAATTGTCTAAGTGTTGAGGCTTGCTTCAACATCACGACTTTCTTCTTGAATGTTGCGACATTCATGGCAATCCACTGATTCCTCGGCTTAGGTTGTTATCATGCATGCTCAATCAGCTCGTTAGTTCTTCCTTAGGCCCGAATCGGTCTAAAAGATCATAAAACAACATAAAAGCTCAAATTATTCAATCTAAACTCAAAGCTAAATAATTCTAAAAATAAACATAAAAACCATTAGATGACTTGAATACAAGATCCTTAAGTAGTGAAAAGATCTTAATTTTCCATAATAAATTATGGCAAATCAACGAGACTATTTATGATTTTTATATCAATATTTTTTTATCGAAAAGTATATGTGCTTTGTTTGAGACGGATTTGAATCGTTCCTAGCTTTCAACTGAATGATCTTCTCTGTTATCCTCATACCCCAAATTACGTCGAGTGTGGGCTCAAGCAACACGAAGCAACCACAAAACAAGAAAATATTTTATTACTTTTAGTAGGAAAGTAATTCTCTCAATAAAAACCAGTATAAATAATAATTCCTAGAAAATATAATTTATTCTAAGAAAATAAATTCCCACTACTTTTTGGCAAAATAACGATATATGAAACTTGTGTTAATAGCTCTATCAGTGTCATCTATTTATAAGGAGAGATAGGAGAAGCTTGGTTGATTAAGACTTACTCAAAAAATATTTATTTAATAGAAAGCACACTTCAACTCCAACTGGAGTAGGAGTGGATAGCACACATGAGTAAAAACTACTAGGATTGCCACCCCTCTCATATTGTATAAAGGGATTTGGGCCTCTCATGTATTGGGTATTATTATATGTAGTTCCTGAACTTACAAGACCACACTTTATAATTTAATCCAACCCAATACCTATTTTCTATTTTCTAAAATAAATATTATTTAATTTATTAATGTGATTAACAAAATCAATTTTCAATTAAATAATTTTTTCAATCCAATTCTAATTGGATAGATAAGAATGTATGTGACTGAAAGGTTTGTCATTCTTCCTAGAGCTGACTAAGTAGGTTTTAGACCTACCATAAATATGTCTAAGTGGGCACTGATGCGAATTGCCAAAGTCCCCATGTTGAACATTCAAGAGACAAATGTCAATGAAGAACATAGCTTGATCATAATGATTGTGCAATATCAGATGAGGTGTTTCCTTTGGCGAGGTAGCTCCTTGGATCTGAGTTAGGTAAGCTTATCATTCTTCATCAACGTGGTTGGTTTAACGAGGTGATTATATATAACAAATTGATACTTTAAATTTTTTATCATCTGTTTTACCATTACATACTTCTAATGATTTATGAAATTTCTAGAAGGAATTTAGGGGTTTTTGTTGGTTTATACATATTTATGTTTTGACACCAATGATGAACAATTACGACAAATTTTAAAAATTTTAAGTCAACAACAACAACAACAACAACAACAACAACTATAATAGCAACGATAACAACAACAATAGCAATAAAAATAGTAGTAGCAGCAGCAACAACAACAACAGTAGCATTTGTAAAAAAAATTCATCCATTTTTTTTTCCATTTTTTTCTTACAGTGAACTTAAAATATTCTTTTTACAAGCAAAAGAAGTGTACAATGAGCTTCAAATTAACTGAATTGTGAAACCAAGTAACTTGATAAAAACATAAAAAAAAAAAAAAAGGATTAATCTTGTAACGCCATCATTAATTTATCTCTGTTTCAGTAAATATCTGACACAAATATCTGTTTGCTTCAGTGGTTAAGTGTTCTGGGTGTGTGTGTGAGGTTTGGGGTTCAATTCCCACTTTGGCAATTTTTGTTATTTTTGAACCAAGCCTTACCCTTGTTTAGTGGGCTTATATTAAATTGTTTGTTAATCCATATCAGAATGAGTCTGCTGGTTCAAGTGGTAAAAGGGTTAGTGTGTTTGAGGTCCTGTGTTTGAATCCCTACGAGAGTGAACGGGTGCGTTGACGGTAAGTGAGTGCGTTTACTCGATTTAGTTTTGTGGGGTTCATGAATTGATTGCTAAATTCATTGTTGGGTACTCTGTTTTTAGGTTTCGGAAGGCTCGAGATTTTTTTCGCATAAAAAAAGTACCAAGTGTGTACCCGAAACGCAGAAAATGAGGCTTCGGCAAAAGCTGAAAAACTGTTCCGTCGACGCACACGGGTGTGTGGTCCCCCGTGTGGTTGGCCGTGTGATCGACAAAGGCATGGTGGTGCGAGTGTAGCCGTGTGGGCCACACGAGCTAGGCAAAGTTAGGCATGTGGGCCACACCAGCGTGTGGGTTTGGGCCAGACTGTGTGGGCCACACGGGCATGTCGGCCCAAAATTCTGAGATTTTCCCTAGGGTCACACGGGTCGTTCCGATCGACTGTGGGCCTACCATATGGTCAGTAAGGGCTAAACAAACCCTAAAATTATGAAATCTGCTAGTCTGATATTTTGATCTGAACTTAACACTATTATGTATGTCTGATTAATCTGATGTATATTTATATCTGTATTTGTATCTGTATTCTGTATCTGTTTTGTGGCGGGAATTATATTTATGGAGGAAGTGTTCTGGGTGGATGTTTTTAACCCCACATGGTGTGATTGGATGGTCGGAGTTGGTTTGTGGAGGATGGGGGTAGGATTCTGTTTATCTTATCTGCATCACTATATCTGTTATCTGTATCTGAAATGGACTTGAGTCCGAATCTGTATCTAACTGTATATATATATATGTGATTTATGTATAATTTGTATGCTTAATTCTGTTGGATTACACACTGAGTTTACGAAAACTCATATCTATTGTCTGTTTTGTTCAGGTAATCCACAGACTTAGGCGGATCGGTGCGGCGGGGACTCAGCAGTGACCACTCTACCTAGAATTGTTATGCTTAGTAATTTTTATGGTTTTTACTTAAATATTTTTTTGGAGTTGATTGAGAGTTTGTAATTTCTGGGACTCTCTGGACTGGACTGTTTTTAGACTTTTGGTTTCGGTTTGTTGCTTGTTTACTTGCATGGCTTAACAACATGTTTAAGCAAATGACGGTTTTACTCAACAAAAAGGTTTTTTTGAAAATACGAGTTGGATTTCCAAAATATAACGATTATACTAGAATTCCGCTGTAAAATATGTTTTTGGCAAATAAACCAATAAATTACGTTTTCGGCAATGGTTATAAAAGAATATGAGTTAATAAAGATGATTTAACGCAACGACTCTGTTTTCAAAGCTCATTCTTTGTGATATCTCCGGATTAGGCCATAACGTTTAGGTCGGATTTGGGGTGTTACAATCTATTTCTCAAGAGAAAAAAATGCAAAATTGTAATAATAATAAAAACCATCAATGATTTGTGAAACATTTTGTCAAAATCAGCATACCTTTTGTGTTATGAATACATCAGCACATTATGAAAAAGCCTTATTTAAAGGGTACATGTAACTCAATGATTCATTTACTATAATGTAGGATCAAAACCAACACTAGGTTTAAACAGAAAGTTGAGACAAAAAGTGAAATGTGTCACTATAGTTGCACATGTAGGCACAAAACACATCTCTCGGTTTCATTTTCATGGCACCAGTTTAGTTAGCACATCACTGTGGAGCAAGCTTTGCTACAATTATTTCTTCCCCTTCAATAATTGATAGAAAACTTTTTCAATGTGAAAGGTTTCTTAGCAAAACAGACTAAGAACATCATGCAAGAGGTCATCTCCGTCTTATTTTATAAAGATATTTTAGGAGTGTCAAATTTTGTATTCTGAAATATATTTCAATTCTTTAAATAAATAAACAACCTAAGTGAAAGATAAAAAAAAATGTATAGCAAGAGTGTAAATAATTAGAGATGAGCAAAATCAATTATAATTAATTTATGTTAGTTAAGTCGATTTTTTTTAAGCCAATTAAGACCTTAGTTAAAATTGGTAAGTGGGTTGATTATTAATTACTGAATTTCATAATTAAATCAACTGACTTGATCAAGATATATTATTTTTTATTTTAAAAATGTTTATAATATGTAAAAAAATGAATAATATATAATTAAAATTAAAACCAACTCAATTTATAAATCTAACCTATATGGCAAACTCAACCTAAGTTTATTTAAACCCATAAAAGAGGAGAAGAAAAATTTTATTATAGGAAAAAAATCAATTATTTGATTTTACTGATTGATTCGAACAATATTAAATCAATTAATTTATGTTATTATTTCATCAATAATAATTTAATTGATTGTTGATATATTAAGTAGATTATTTATATAAACCGGCCAAACAAATTGATTTCATCGATTGTTGACCTTTACTTTTACTAATAGGAACAACTGGTGTCTTTGAGCATATGAGTCCTTCTAAACCCTTCTTCGATTTTGGGCCTTAACCTAGAAGAATCTTTTAATTAAGCTGCTGTAACATACATTAGAAACAGGATATGTTGTCTACAACATTTCCTGCCTCTTCCAAATCTCAGTAGAGACTCAATGCTATTTTGCTTTCTCTTACTCTACATGTGTATGTTACATATCTGAGATATGACTGAAAATTTTGAAGCATATTTATATCAAACCCATATTATATTTCGCAATTATCCAAATTCGGATAACAGTGAGTAATGCCTTGAAACCTGACTTAAAATCTTTGTCAACATAGCACATTTTGTCTTTTACATGTGAATTGTATCCAAAAGAAGCCTAAGGAAAGGAGTCAAAGAAAAGGATTTAAAGGTTTGAGAACCCATTTTGCTCCATCTTCTTATGAACATGATATGGCCCATCAAGCTGTCATCTCCAAGTCCAAAATTGTTTTGGATGCAATGCACTTGTAGCTGTTTGGTGCCCCTTCAATACTATTTTGTATTCCATAATTTCAATCATTCACCGCATGAATTGCCAACGACTGTGAGATTCTATTTATCAATATAGTTTTGGACCCATTACTTGTAGTCAATTCTAAGATCATTTCAATTTAAAGCAACAGTCAGAATGGGTTTACACAGAGATTTCTAAACATCTTAAAATAAATCAATTTATTGAATAATTTAAATTAACTCAAAGCCATCCCAACTTAAAAATAAGAAGTACATAAAACAATTTGAAAAATTCCAAATTTTAAAAGCAAGTTGAGAGCTTTATGAAAAGCAAGTGATCCTCATCCATAATTGACTTATGACTTAGCAGCCTCTGTTAATGTATCATTATGTGTTTGCCTCAAAATGCTTTTAATGATTTGATTTACAACATTTGGATTCCGTTGAAAGAAAAAACAACTCACTGCCGGAAAAGCTGATGTTCTTTCTACTGTATCTCAGTGATCTGCTTGTCTTATCCTTTTAATATTGATTAGAAGAGATTAAACCAATGATTGATTTACTCAGTTTGTGATGGATAACGTAAGGGTTTATATGTAAATTCACCTTCGAATTATATATTTTATTCATTTGGTATTTATCACCAAAGCTAATCATATCACTGGTTCAATGGTAAACTTGTGTGGTTTCAAGTTGATTAGCGGTCCACGATTTGATCATTGTGTTTGTAATGAATTGTACTATTGTATAAAAAGTACTTATTAACTAAACTACTTCAGCATTTTATGCAACAACGTATGTTGATTAAGGAGGCATTTGAAAAGATACTTATTAATTAGATTTGAGTGTTATTGTTTGTAATTATACAATTGTATTATGTTTGGGAAATAACTGTAACAAGTGGATCTCACTGAATTGGGAGTTGTTGAGGGGGAATCGGTTATCTTATTAGGAGAAGTCTTTGAAGGATGAGAGCAGTTGACCCGAACCTCAAACAATAGAGGTATTGTACCCCAATTACACTTTTCAATTCTTAAGGGAGGATGAGAATTAAAATAATTATGCGGATAATTACAAACAATTACACTAAAATCTAATTATCTTATGGTTTTTTAAACATGTCCATACAAAGTTATTTTTATATAATAAATAATAGTATTTTAATTTTAGAATCTATATTTTTAGATACTATATTTTCTATATCTAATCCATCAAGTCAAGTTCTTCGTAATATCTCAAAAGTGAAAACAACCTAAAAATCTTTCTATATTTCAAATTATCTCCAATACTTTTATTTTGTGAAGAAATATCGTGCAAAACATCTTTTGCAAAATAGCTCATGAAAAAGGTGATTTCCTATATAATCTTGCTTTATATTGAGTTATTCTATAAAGGTGTTTTGTGACAATATTGTTCTCGATAGAATTTGTTCTAAAATATAGATATCTTTGAAGAAAATTATTCTAAAACTATTCTAGACAAGAACTATTATTGAAAGACAGATGTTATTTGCAACACCCCTTATCTGTGTTCAACGCCGGAACAGGGTACGAGGTGTTATCGAACAATAACACTTGCAACTGAAAAAATTCAAGGCATAAGTTTTTGTTTAAAATTTAAAACTTTTATCTTATATCATCAAGTCCCTAAAATGGGCCTACGAGGCCCAAAACAGGCTTTGGGAGCGAGTCGGGACTAAACCGAGAACTTTTAAAACTATTGGAACATTTAGAAATTTTCCTTGTTTTGGAGAGTCACACGCCCATGTGCTAGACCGTGTCCTCCACACGGCTGAGACACACGGTCGTGTCTCTGCCTGTGTGGTCAAGAAGTTGGCTATTTTCCAAGCTAATTTCTACCCTATCATACCCATGCTTGAGTATAACTTGAATGATACATTTCATGACATATTAAAGCTACCAAAACATCCACCACACACATAACAAGTCATAGCATACAATTTACTCAACCATGGAATACATCATCATGAGTTTATAGCATAACCAATTTATTGGCCACATTAAATGGCCTTATACAACAATGAACTCCGAATATCATAGGTCATTATTCTAGGACAACTCATAGTAACATATACACATGACCAAGTTTCCTATACATGCCATAATCTTAAGTATAAAATCATCGATACCTAAATTGTAAGCTTGATAGTGTGATAGGTTCTCCGGCGACTTCCAACCAGAGATAACCTGAGTACATTATAAACACGGAAAACAACGGAGTAAACTATAAAGCTTAGTAAGTATGTATGTAAATAATAAATAATTGATTACCATGATTTTAACAATCCTCATTATAAGCTATCAAGATAATACCATCATTATTGCATAAAATTTCACAATTCATTTATGTTCATCTTGAGCTATTTACTCGAGTTACAGTCGCTAAATTATTTTTATCCAAAGCTACAGAACTCCAAATTAAGATCCGCTAATTTTCCTAAAACTAGACTCACATGTCTTATTACCATAAAATTTCTAGAATTTTTGGTTCAGCCAATCAGTACATTTTATTCTTTAAAATATCCCATGTTTCGCTGCCCGATAGTTCCGACCCCTCTTCACTAAAAATTAATTATCTCGTTGTACAGAACTCAAATGATGTTACCGTTTGTTTCTCTTGAAAATAGACTCATTAATAAATTCAATAATATAAAATTTATCCCATGATTATTTTTTTTACAATTGTTAATGAATTTCCCAAGTCAGAACAGGGGATTCCAAAATCATTCTGACCCTGTCTCACTAAAATCCAAACATCTCACCATATAAAATTCTTTTGCTTATTCTGTTTCTTTTATTTAGAAATAGACTCATTGAGCTTTAATTTCAAGTCTCATTCAACCTCTAATTCAATTTCCACCATTTTTTTTGGTGATTTTTCAAAGTGATACAACTGGTGTTGTCCAAACTGTTTTATTGCTAATTTTACTCTTTCATGTTTCCTTTATATTAATTTTTCATTTGCACACATATAACACCAAAGTATGTCCATGGTTAGCCATTCCAATATCTAGTCATTATCAAATATTTACAAGCCATTCATTGGCCAATTTAACCTATATATCCACAACAAAGACTTGAACATATCATTTCTCAATTTAATTTGGCCTAAAAGCCTCACACATGATCATCAATCACATTTACCACATATTCATACATCATAAGCATGGACTTATAATCACAAGGTCATTCTTATAGGTATAACTTACTCGTTTACATTCTTACCAAAAATTTGATCACATAACGAGCACATTGCTCATGAGCTTATACATACATATACCTGCACTTAATCGTCACATAATCACATTCATTTACACTTTAGTCATTTTCCCGTTGAACACAACGGAATTTTAACAGATACTCGGAACGCTTGCACATACGTGCCACATATATGTAGCCGAAGCTACCTCTTATCACATTTCACATATATGCATTTTCTCGAGCTATTCACATTTACATTCTCGGGTCTACTCACACGAGCTGTCGGTCATACGTAACTACTCAGTGCTGCTCACACAAGCTGTCAGGTATCTGCAACACATGCCGGATTACCTAGCCACTGGTAGAACTTATAAGACCAGCACCAGAATCACTTAACATTCACGGGTCTGCTCACACAAGCAGTCGGTCAGACGTAGCTACACAGTGCTGCTCACACAAGCTGTCAGGTATCCGCAACATATACAGGACTACCTAGCCACTGGTAGACATACAAGACCAGCACCCGGAAATCACATAATCACATAACACACATAGGCTCGTTCTCAAGCTATTCACATTTACATTCTCGAGTCTGCTCACACAAGCTGTCGGTCATACGTAACTACTCAGTGCTGCTCACACAAGCTGTTAGGTATCTGCAATATACCGGAATACCCAGCCACTGGTAGGACGTACTAGACCAGCGCCCGGATTCACTTAGTCACAATTTCACATAGTTTTCATATTGTCACACTATGTCATGGTTTGTCAATGGTCTTTTCCGTCAAATTATCATTTGGCACTGAACAGAATAGTTCAACCCTAAGTTTACTTGTTCAAACATTAGTTTCCAATATTCAACAAATAATACGAGTAATATCATAAATTATTCGTCAATTTAACAAAATTAATGTTTACCATACAAACTTACCTCGACTTAAAATGGCGAAAGGGACCGAGTCGTCCAATATTCGTCTTTCTTCCGTTCTAAGTCCGAAACTCATTTTTCTTTATCTAAAATATCACATTTGACTTATTAAGTTATTATACTATTCAATTATACTATACTATCCAAAAATCATATTATGGAAAATATCATTTTTCCCTAAACTTTGTCATATTTACACTTTTGCCCCTAGGCTCGTAAAATTATTTTTATTCAATTTCCTTGTATTTTAGGCCTAGCCAAACCATTTTCATAACTATAGCAGTCCACAATTTGCATTCATTCACATATTTTCATACATTTTTTAGCTTTTTACAAACTAGTCCTTTTATGCGATTTCATCAAAAATCACTTAGTAAAAGTCGTTTATTACGCACCGAGTATTTATATTCTACCATTAGACATCAAAAAACATGCATTTCATCCATGGGTAAATTTTTAAACACAAACCCTAGCTTAAAATAATGGTAGAAATAGCTAAACCGAGTTACGGGAATATAAAAAATGTAAAGAACATTAAAAATTGGGCTTGGATGAACTTACTATTAAGCTTGAAAGCTTGAAAAACCCTAGCCATGGTTTCCCCTTGTGAATTCGGCCATGGGGTTGAAGATGGACAAAAATTGGCTTTTAATTTTGTTTATTTAATCATTTAATCACTAAATGATGAAAATGTCCCTAACTTAAAAATATTCTATTTCGCCTATTTCATGTACATTTTGGTCCAAAAAATTAACCAATGTTCTAATTACCATTTAAGAACCTCCAATTTAAAATTTCATAACAATTGGGCACCTCTAACATGTAGAACTCAACTTTTGCACCTTTTACAATTTAGTCCTTTTAACTAAATTGAGTGCCCAAACGTCGAAATTTTTTAACGAAATTTTCAAGAAATCATTCCGTGAAGTTTTAAACCATAAAAATATAATAAAAATAAATTTCCTCGTCGGATTTATTGAAAAATTTTGGGTTACACAATGATTTTCTTGCACAATGAAAAAATAATTTTTTTCTAAAGTTAAACCTTTGTGTTATTAATAGCAATAAACATTTACCAAATTAGTATCTGTAACGCCCTGAATAATTTATTTCTATTTCTGTAAATCTTGACACAAATGTGTATCAGTTCAATGGCTAAGTGTTTTGGGTGTGTATGTAAGGCATTGGGTTCAAATTTAACTTTTGGTAAATTCTATTTTTTATCCTAGCCTTATCCCTACTAGGTAGGCTTATGTTATATTGTTTGTAAACTCATATTAGAATGAGCCTACTGGTTCAAGTGGTAAGGAATTAGCTTGCTGGAGGTCTTATGTTCGAATCCCTGTACGAGTGTGGATGTTAATTTTTGTCTCGGTTGTCTGAGAGAGTTTGGATGGGTTTGGAAGTCTGTGTAAGTGGATGAGAGAGTGGGCAGCTGGGATTGGGTTAGTAGGAGATCATGCCTAAATTTGAGGGATAAGGGATATTATTTGATTTTATTTTATTTTTTTCCAAAATTTGTTTCTCTTTAAAAAAAATTGACGTCAGTTTGTTCTCCCATTTTCTCTGCACTTTCGTTTTTTCCTTCTTTTTGCTACCTTCTCCTTTTCTGTTCAAAAACTGTTGTCAATCTCTATGTTTTGGTTCTGTGATCCATGCTAGGATTGTGGTTGGTAAGTGTTCTTGAAGTTTTGTGTGATTGTAGGTCATTTTCAGTTGCGTTAATGTTGTGTATTCTGGTACCAGGTGCTAATCAAGGGGATCAGAATTCATTGTCTATCGTGTAGAGTGTTAGGGCTGTTGTAACTGTTCTGGTAAATGATTGAACTTTTTGTTTGTGTACTACATTCAAGTATGTCGATTGGGGTTTTGATAATTGGTGTTTTGGTACTTAGAATTGATCATAGGAATGTTGTTTTTAGGTTTTGGTGGGCTCGAGATCGTAATAGCACCAAAACCAAACTAGGTGTGTACCTAAAACACGAGAAAATGAGGTTCAGTGAAAGCCAAAAATTGGATTTGTCAACGCCACACTAGCGTGTGGTCGACTGTGTGGCTGGCCGTGTGTTGTGACTATCGAGGGTGAGGCTATGTGCGAGACACGACCATGTGACGACGATTGTGTTTGGGCATGTGGGCTTTGGGCCAGGTCATGTAGGCCATATGGGCAAGGTCAATTTGGGTATATGGGTCACACGGGTATATGGTAGAAAATTTTGAAATTTTCCCTAGAGTCGCACGGGTCATTTTGATTGACTGTGAACCTACCGTAGGGTCGGTAAGGGCTAACTAAACACATTGTATGTGATCAATTAATCTGAGTAAGAAACGGATATACATGTCTACCTGTTTTGCGTAAGTAAGTATAATATCTGTATACAAGCATGTTAATCATCTTATTCTGTATCTGTTATCTGTTATCTACATGTTGTATCTGTATTTGGGGTGGGTTTGTATATGTGGAGGAAGTAATTTGTACGGCGACTTTTTGCCTAATTTCTGGCAGCTTGACTGTACATTATTTTGTTATGTGTCGTATTGATACTATATGGTGTGTAGGAATGGTTGGGTGTTTTAAACCCTACATGGTGTGACAGGATGGACGGAGATGGTGTGTAGAGGATGGGGGTAGGATTCTATATATATGTTTGGATTATCTGATTCTGATATCTATATCTGCTAAGGACTTAGGTTCGTATTTGTATTTGTTCTGCATATATGAATACCGTGTACATTGGCATGTCTATGTCTGTTGGTTACACACTGAGTTTACAAAAACTCACATCTGGTTGTCTATTCTGTATAGGTAACCCTCGGACATAGGCGGGTCGGTGCGACAGAGGCTCAGCGATGACCACTAGTTAAAACTGCCTTTTGAGTTTTTAAAATTCTAGATTTATTTCAGAGTTCGTAACTTTTGGGACTTTTTGGACTGTATGGTTTTAACTGTTGATTTTGGTTTTGATTGTTTTCTATCTTGCGTTGTATGTCGAAACGATTTACGAAAATGACGGCTTTAAGCAAACAAAGGTTTTTCTAGAAACACGAACTAGGTTTCTAAAATATAATGACTTTTAAAATTTTCCACTGCAAATTATGTTTTGGTGAATGAATAAGCTCACGACGGTTTTGATAATAAACAAGTAAATGAATATGTTTTGTAAAATTTGGACACTTTATAACAAGTAACTTTATAAGGTTTTTGTCGAAATAAATACAATTTCAAAACTCTTCTTCGAAACACTCCCAGATTCAGCCATAACGTCTAGGCCGGGTTTGGGGTGTTATATTTAGTGGTATCAAAGCCAAGTTGCAAAACTCGTGCTGTAAATTTTGGGTTCCAAAATTGGGTTTGAAAAAGGACTGGTTTGCAAACAAATTTTTTTTCTTTTGAAGTAAGAATGTGGTACATCGAGTCTCCGGCGTCAATCTTGTGAGTACTTCTGGACTTAGAAAACACTATAGTTAGAACTTTCTGAAATTGTATTGAGTTAGTTAGAGACTAAAACCTCTTAAATACTGCTAAACTTCTGATAAGTGAAGCATAAAACATATGTTAATAAACGCGAAAACTGGTGCATAAAATTTTAAAATGTAGATAAAATTCAAATTACAATGAGCACACGAGGAACATGAGGTCGAGGTTTTTATGGGTGCGGCGGGCAGGCACCGTAGGGGGGCTCAAGTTGAGTCTTCCTCTCTAGGCTGTATGCCGAATTAGGATACGAGTGAGATTCTGGCTACACTTGTTGCTGAGACTAGGTCTCAAAGCCGATCGGCTGGGGATGACACACTGCCCCAAGCCATGTTGATAGTTTTGGAGAGGGTCGCTAGACCCCATTCTGGATCTAGCGGTCGTGGGTCGGTAACTGAGCGACTCCGACCCAATAGAGCTGAGCTGTTTAGGGGCATCACGGGAGTCGCCCCTACCATGGTCAAATATTGGTTAGAGGCCACTAAGAGGATATTGAACGACAATGACTACACTCCTAAGCAGAAACTGAAGGGTGTAGTTTCTTTGCTTTGCGACGAAGCTTATTAGTGGTTGTTATCGGTTGAGGAGGGTACTCAATCGGATCGTTTGAACTGGGACTACTTTAAGACTGCCTTCCAGGGAAAATATGTAGGCGCAAGCTATGTTGATGCTCATAGGTGTGAGTTCATGAATCTCACGCAAGGTGATAAGCCTGTGGCCGAGCATGAGGCCGAATTTCTGAGATTGAGCCACTATGCTGAAGCCATGGTGGCATCCGAGTATAAGAAATGTGTTTGTTTCAAGGACGGCTTGAGGGATAGTTTGAGGGTATTGATTTCTCTGCAGAGGGAGCGAGAGTTTTCTATTTTGGTAGATGAGGCAAAAATTACCAAAGAGGTTAAGCGGGTGGAATGCCAAAATAGAGACCAAGAGAGGCAAAAATAAGAGGGATTCAGAGCCTTCTAGTTCGGTTCAGATGCCTAAGAAACATGCTACACCTGATGAGCCTGCTAGAGTAGGAGTTCTAGTTCTCCTATTAAAATTCAGCCTTGTGATGACTGTGGTAGACGCCATTCCATTCGGGAGAGTGTTGGGGGAGATTAGGGGCTTATTTTAGATATGGGTCATTAGAGCAACGGATTAGAGAGTGTCCACATCATGCTGATCAGATGCAAGCTACAGGACCGAGTTTTGTTCAGCCCCAGAGGGTAGTACAGCAGCCACCTAGGGGCCGTAGACCGGCTAGGGGTGGTAATTGTATGGGCTGAGGACAAAGAGCATCAGGCAGAGGTGTTAATCAAACTGAGGCGATGTAGCCAGCACTGGTTTATGCTGCTCGACGCCGAGAAGATAAAGACGTCCTTGATGTGATCACGAGTACATTTTTTTTATTTTTGATGCTTCATATACTGCTTTAATAGACATAGGATCCACACACTCCTACGTAGCTAGTTCGGTTTCTAAAAACTTGAGGATTACTATTGAGTGTAGTTCTAATGAGATCTCTGTGCTGAGTCTGTTGGGACAATCTATTTGGGTAAATGGACTATATGGGAATGTACCGCTGGAAGTACAAAGGGTTTTGTTTCCAGAAACTCTAATGGAGCTACCGTTTGGGGAGTTCGACTTGATTCTGGGTATGGATTGGTTAGTAGAGCACCGAGTTAGTTTGGACTGTGCAACTAAGAGGTCGTTCTGAGGACCGAGGATGATAAGGAAGTGGTTTTAATCGGTGAGTGTCGAGATTGACTGTCTAATGTGATCTGCACTCTAATGGCTGAGAAATTGGTTCGGAAAGGGTGTGAGGCGTATTTGGCCTACGTCAGTGTTTCAGTTTCTGGGGACTCTTCTATCAGGGATATCATAACAGTGAAGGAATTTTTGGATGTTTTTCCCGAGGATTTATCGGGTTTACCTTCGGATCGAGAAATTAAGTTCGGCATTTAGCTTCTACCGAGTACAGCTCTGGTGCCCATCACTTTATAGCGTATGACACTGAATGAGGTTACAGAGCTTAAGGCTTAACTTTAAGAGCTTCTGGATCGTGGTTTCATCCATCCTAGTGTGTCTCTATGGGGGCATCGGTTTTGTTTGTAAAGAAAAAGGATGAAAAGTAACGAATTTTGTTGCTCGTTGTCTGACGTGCCAACAAGTTAAGGCTGAGCACCAGTTGCCTTCGGGTTTGCTCCAACCCATTAAGATTCCTGTATAGAAATGGGAACATGTGACGATGGTCTTTGTTAGTGGGTTGCCTTTAACACCCACTAAGAAGGATTTTGTTTGGGTTATCGTGGATCGATTGACCAAGTTCACCCATTTTATTCCGATTCAGATAGACTACTCCCTGCTTAGCGAAGCTCTACATTTTCGATATTGTAAGACTGCACGGGGTTCCAATTTCGATAATCTCTGATAGGGATCCTCGCTTCACTTCTCGGTTTCGGAAGAAACTTCATGAAGCTCTAGGTTCAAGATTGGACTTCAGTACTGTGTTCCATCCTCAGACCGATGGTCAATCTGAGAGGGTGATTTAGATGCTAGAAGATACGCTTCAGAGCTGTTTAATTGACTTTCGAGGTAGTTGGGAGGATTTTTTATCGTTAGCTGAGTTCGCCTACAATAATAGTTTCCAGTCTAGCATCTAGATGGCACCTTATGAGGTTCTGTATGGTCGTAAGTGTAGTACTCCGCTAGGTTGGATGAGTTGAGTGAACGATGAGTTTTGGGTCCTGAGTTGGTTTCTGAGATTGAAGATAAGGTTAGACTTATTCGGGATCGTCTGAAGGCTACTTCTAATAGACAGAAGTCTTATGCGGATCTGAAACGGAGAGATATCGATTACTCTGTGGGTGATTTCGTATTTCTTAAGGTATCTCCATGGAAAAAAGTTCTGCGGTTCAATTGTAAGAGTGATAAACCGTAATAGTAACATATTTTAATCCCACATTTAGTATGCTTTTGGATGATTTAAGCTTCGATTTATATAAAAAGGTGCTCTTAATCCTTTCTTTTCATGTCTTATACTCAGGAAAGCACCCGAGGATAAAAAGAACGAGAAACGGGCCCAAAACAGAGCAAATTGGGCCAAGGTGGAAATCGACACGGCCTGGACTTAAGCCCACACGGTCGTGCCTTGTTGATCATCTAGAACACGGCCTGACCCCCGATTTACATGGCCATGCCTCATTAAAGAAATCCGAACACAGTCCAAAGACTAGTCACACGGGCGTATGACATGGCCGTGTCCCTGTCGTGGCAATGAACAATTTCATTTGGATTTGGATACTTTGGGGCAAAGAAACACATTCCAGGAGCCTATATATACGCCCTAAGTTCATCCTTGAAGGGGGCGGTTAGCTAGGCCAAGGAGCCAGGCCGAGAAGGTCAGATTTGTGGGAATCACTCGAAGATAGCCAGTTAATCCATCCCAAGAAGTTGGAATTCTACTCAAGGCGGCGGATTTCTCCTTCAATTCCTTCAGAAAGTTTTAAGGATTTCTTATGTTTTGTTTTATCTTTTCTCTTGAGATGTTTTCTTTATTTATTATGAACTAAATCCTTTAGATACCTGAAGGGGATGAAACCTAGATGAATCTTGTTCTTATTTTCTGAGTTATATGATAAATACTTAGTTTGTTCTTAATTATGCAAGCTTAATCCAAATTTGATGTGCTTAGGTGGAGGAGGAATAGACCCTGTCTAAGAGAAGATCTAGCATAATTAAGCAGAGTTGATCGCACGCCTAGAGATAGGGTGACGAGATTTTGTCGAATTAGGGTGAAACCTAATATGGGAGTCCATAGATTGATTTACTGCTATTCTAGGGGTTATTAAGTGAGAAAGAGATTTTCGTTAATTAACCTAGGGTTAGACGTTATTCGCCTCGAGAGAGGGTTTAATATACGTTAGGGAGTCTTATGGATCAAACTAAGTAAATAAATCGTATGGTTCAGGGTTAAATAACAAGTGAAGTCTAGGTGGATTCTTTCTGAGGGTATCGTCTTAATCAACTGAGTTTTTCCTAAAGTTATTTTCCTAATTCATCCTTTTTGTCTTTGTGTCTTTGGCTTAGTAAATAGTTTAGATTATAGCAACTTCACTGATTTTAAGCTAAATAATAAAAAGAAAGTTAGTATTAGTACTTTTAGTTCCTTTGTGTTCGATAATTCGGTCTTGCCTAAGCTATACTACTGTTTGATAGGTACACTTGCCTTCAATCATTGTCAGAGTTAGTTTCCAGGTTTGATCATTCTCTTTATAAATTTTAAAACTCGACAGACATACGATCAAAGAGCAAGTTAAGCCCTAGGTTCATTAGGTCGTATCGGATTCTGAAGCTTGTAGGACTGGTTACATATCAATTAGAGCTACCTCCAGAGTTAGACTGTATCCATGATGTGTTTTATGTTTCGATGTTGAGACGGTATCGGTCTGATTTATCTCATGTTGTTTTTATTGACGATATCGAGGTTAGCCTAGATTTGACTTTAGAGGAGAAGCCGGTTCAAATTTTGGATCCAGATGTTAAAGTTCTAAGGAGGAAATTCATTCTGTTAGTTAAGGTTCTGAATCATGGCACTGAAGAAGCCACGTGGGAACCTAAAGACTCGATGCGTTAAAAGTGTCCTCATCTATTCGGGTCAGGTAAATTTCGAAGCCAAAATTTCTTTTAGGGGGTAGAGTTGTAACGCCTTGAAGAATTTATTTTTGTTTCTGTAAATCCTTACACAAATGTGTATCGTTTCAGTGGCTAAGTGTTCTGGGTGTGTATGCCAGGTCTTGGGTTCAAGTCCCACTTTTGGCAAATTATGTTATTTTTTTATCCTAGCCTTATCCTGGCTGGGTAGGCTTATGTTATATCGTTTGTAAACTCATATTAGAATGAGCCTGCTGGTTTGAGTAGTAAGGAGTTTGATAAACTATAAAAGTAAAATATTTTAATCTCATTCTTCATGCATTTTTGGATGATTAATTATGTAAATAGGTGAATTTGATGCTCCTAATTCTTTAAATTCATGTTTCTATACTTAGGAAAGCCTTTGGGAGTGAAAGGAGCGAAGAACGAGCCAAAATCAGACAAATAGAGTTGTTTCCAACATCCACGTGGCCTAGGCATTTCCACACAAGCTAGCCACATGGGCTGGCCACACGCCCATGTGCCAGCCCGTGTCTATTTCACAACCAGCTTCCCAGATACACAGAAAAACCCAATTTTTAGGCTTTCGGAGCATTCTAAATTCTATAAATACCAATTAGAAAAAGACCTAATGGGGCACTCAGAGAAGATCGAAGAAAACACTCGAAGAACACCATCGGAATCAACTCAGAAACGGATCTCCCTCAAGATCGAAGATCTCCATTTAATCTCTTTTGAAGTTTTATTGAGTTTTTTTATGTCTTGTGGTTATCCTAACTTTGAGATGTTTCTATTTAGGATTATAAACTAAATTCCCTAGATACCTAGGGAGTATGAAACCTATAATGAATCTTATTATTTAATTTCTGTTTTTATGCGATAAATACTTGATTCTTGTTCTCAATTATGTATGTTTATTTTTTGTTTTAATATTTTTGGGATATTAATTCATGTTTAATGTGCTTATTTCAATGGAGCAAAAGTCATTGTTTGAGAGTAGACCTAGCATAATTGAGTGGAGTTGCATGCAATCCTAGAAATAGGACGGCATAAATCTACTGGATTAGTGTCAAATCTAATAGGGGAATCCATAGATCGAGTTAATGCGATGATAGGGGTTTTAATTAGAAAGAGATTTCAATTAATCAACCTAGAGTCAGTTATTCGTACTCTCAAAAGAGATATTAACATAATTTAGGGATTTCTATGGATCAAGACACAAGTGAATAAATCGTTTATTTCAGATTCAAAATAATAGGTGAAGTTTAGGTGGATTCTTTCCTGGGTATTGTCTATATCATTGGTTATCTTTGATTATTTTTCCTATTTCATTCTCTGTTGCGTTCTGTAACACCCCAGACCCGGCCTAAACGTTACGAACGGATCTAGTGTGCTACATCAGGTGATGATTCAAACCACGTGGATGTTTGGAAAACATATTGTTCAAAAACACGTTTATAAGTTCGAAATTTCATTTCTCCTCACTTAAGCCTAAAGAGGGATTTGCTCATTTTATTATTCTTTCAAAATGCGCGTGTTGTCCTGTTTGTTAAAACTGAGTTGATTGCAAGGAATTTAATCTTATCATTTACGAAAACGAGTTATTTGAAAAAAAAATGTTTATTGTTTTGAAAAATTCGTGTTTGAGTAAATTTGCAGTATTTAAAGCAAACCCGAATAAAAGTTAAAATAGTTCCAATGGCCTTATTACAACAATTATAAAACTCAATAATTAAAGTAAAGCAATCCAAATTTAAAATACTTAGTTCACCCTTAAAACGTGCGGAACAAGTGGCCACCTCCGAGTCCCTCGCAGCTCCAAACCCTCTACAGCTGGGGATTACCTGTATAGTTAAAGTAAAGGGGGTAAGTTACAAGAACTCAGTGTGTAATCACAGTCTGGGCCCAAGCCCATACAGTATCAGTGCAGGCCTAAGACCCACAATCATGGTAATGCAACAACAATGCAGCCCAACCCAATCCAACCATCACACCACCCGTACCAGCCATACACTCCTGTGGGGACCACGTCAACCCACCCAGCCCTACACACCAAGCACGCAGCCGAGCTGCCAGAATATAAGCGGCTTAAAGTCGTCGGTAGGTCCACAGTCGTCTCGGGCGACCCGTGTGACCCTAATAATCAATTCGGTGGTTCTACAGTCGTCTCGGGTGACACGTGTGACCCTAACAGATCAATCACTTCCCCCAACTACAAAATCCCAATCCCATGCAAGATGTCGTGACATAATAATTCAGTGTATGCAATAACGGACCATCATAGCAATCAAACAATTTATACACAAACATACTAAGTCTGCCCCTAAGGATATAACAATAATTTTTACCCACCAAGGGTATTTCAGTAATTTACCCTCTAGGGGTATTTCAGTAATTTAGTCGCCTAATTGCCTTTCTGGAGGTCTATTGTCACCTCGAGTGACATGGGACCCCATTTTGGGTCTCTGTACTACAATTGGGCCTGAAATCCGTTTTAGGCCCAAACGGGCCCACACGCTCATGTGGCCTATTACGCATGGCTTTGGTATCAGGTTTGCAGTTTTCGCAATCGCATCTATCATTCGGTCATTTTCTATCAATTTTTGCCCAAGTGGGCCCGTTAGCCCGTTGGGCCCATTTAGCCTGTTTCAGTTCGATCAGACCCGTTACAGCCTCATTTTCGCGAGAGTGCTCATGACACTCTCAACAATCTATCGTCATTATTCATACTTGGTTTACCACCACGAGCATTCCCATGCTCGAGTGGTCACAATTGCCAGTTTTCCGGCTTTTCAGCTCTCAGTCGTTTCACATAGCAACGCATGCATTCATCAAATTGGTGTGAGATTACACACCTGTTACGAGCGTAGATTGCACTCTCGAAATTTCGCCCCTAGAAAACCATCACGTTCCAATCAATTAGTATCCACTCTGATAACA
Source organism: Gossypium australe (assembly GCA_005393395.2). Lineage (NCBI taxonomy): Eukaryota > Viridiplantae > Streptophyta > Magnoliopsida > Malvales > Malvaceae > Gossypium > Gossypium australe. The sequence continues at coordinate 28,568,973 of CM016625.1, read as the reverse complement.
CAATTCAAACCATGAAACCGAATAGTCACTAACATCACTTACCACAAGATGACCCCCTCCCACAAAGTGACAATATTCGGCTTTGCTTCTTTCTTGGCTAGAGCAACCAATCTCCTAAACTGATTGATGCACAAGAGGGTTAGCATCCTCCACTATTTGGCAATATGGACAATTCCAGCAATGAATAGTACTACTTACCCTTATATTCAGTAAAGATAGGCCCCTTGAATAAAAGGAGTTTAAGCTCCCACTGCCCTCAGAGATGACGATTCACTAAGGAGAAAAGAAAAGATTATAAACGCACAAGAAACCCAAAGAAATAGATTTGGCCCAGGCAAAGAGATGAGAGTTTTGGCTTAAGTAAAAAGAAGAGAGGGAGAGAAGAAGAAAAGAAATAAAGGGAAAAGAAACATTATCTTGTGATCACAGAAGAACCGAATAAACAAGGTGGATTCGGCAGACAAAAGAACACCAAGCTTCAGGCTACTAGGTGTTCGGCTATTAGCAAAATAAAAGAGGAACCGATTCAAAATGGAGAAGAGAGGAGATTCGGTTGATGGAGAAAAGAGTAGAAAAGAAATGAAGAAGAAGAGAGGGAGAAAAAGAATTCGGTAAACAGAAAATCGCCAGAAAGAAAATTGACCCGAAATGACTAAAGAGAAATGCCCAAAATGCAAAAAGTGTTCAGAGAGACTAGAGAAATTCGGAACTTACTCTACAATAGCCAAAAATGCCTAAACAACACCCCTTAATCGAATTTCTCCTCCCCCCAACACTCCCACATTCGGCCACTACCACCTCTCACCCCAATCCCTTGATTTTCTCCTTATTTTCCTCTACACATTGCTCTCCACTTCCCATTCAATTGTTTGACACATTCTCCAACCTCCATGGCAGAATTTGAACCCAACTCTACTTCCTCCTCTTCCAAGGCACAAAATAAAAGCCATCCATTGCAATTGGTGAGATTCGAACTCCTCCCCTCCTTGCACTCCCCTTGATGTCACACCACCTTGCCACATGCTCTTCTTGTGTTAATAAAACACACATATATATGCATAAGCCCTGCCTCCTCCAACTCTCCCCACTAAAGAGCCCAAAAACCAACATTTTTCCAAAGCTTGGCCTCGACCCCAAGCCTCCCCAGAGCCCCTAAACACCCTCAAATAACCCACAAAGCAAGTATCACATGCAATTATACAGATATAACAAACCCCTAATTTTTGGGATGTTACACGTTCTTAGTTAGATTAGTTTAGTAATATTAGATTAAAAATCATCACTCCAATTTGTCGGGTTAATAATAAAAAAATAGTAATTACTAATACTTTTAGTCCTCGTGGATATGATATTCTCTACTCACCATAACTATACTATTGTTCGATAGGTGCGCTTGTCTTAGTCGTATTTATAGTTAGTTTACTGACCATCAGAGTTAGCTTGCTAGAGGTTTTGTGTTTGAATCCTCGTGCAAATGTGGATGTTAATTTTTGTCTCGGTTGTCTGAGAGAGTTTGGATGGGTTTGAAAGTCTGTGTAAGTGGATGAGAGAGTGGGTAGTTGGGATTGGGTTTGTAGGAGATCATGCCTAAATTTGAGGAATAAGGGATTTTATTTATTTTATTTTATTCAAAATATGTTTCTCTTTTTCAAAACAAAACTGACATCAGTTTGTTCTCCCCTTTTCTCTGCACTTTCATTTTTTCCTTCTTTTTGCTACCTTTTTCTTTTTTGTTCAAAAACTGTTGTTAATCTCTGCGTTTTGGTTCTGTGATCCTTGATGGCCTCGAAAATAACTATTATTTCGACAAAGGCAAGCGCACCTATCGAACAGTAGTATAGTTATGGTGAGTCCGGAATATCGTATCCTCAAGGACCAATAGTACTAGTATTAACTATCTTTTTATTATCTAGCCTAATAATTAAGGGAATTTATTTTTAATCTAAATTTAACTAACTAACTTAACTAACTAAATGATTATGAACGCGACAGAGAGTGAATTGAGAAAATACTTTTGGACAACTTATATGAGATAGGCAATACCTAGGAAGATTCCACCTAGACTTCACTTATTACTTTTGATTCATACAATTTATTCACTTGACTTATTCCATAGAAATCCCTGATTTATGTTAATATCTCTTTCAAGACTAAAAACAATTGACTCTAGGTTGATTAATTGAAATCTCTTTCTAATTAAAACCCCTATTGTCGCATTAACTCGATCTATGGATCCCCTTATTAGATTTGACTCTAATCCGACAGATTTTCGTCGCCCTATTTCTAGGGTTGAAATCAACTCCCCTTAATTGTGTTGATCTACTCTTAAACAGGGACTTTTGCTCCACTGAATAAGCACATTCAACTTTGAATCAATAACCTGAATTATCAAAACAAGAATAAGAACCTACAATTAAGAATAAGAACAAGTATTTATCTTATAAATCAAATAATAATAAGATTCGTCTTAGGTTCTATCCCCTTAGGTATTTAGGGGGTTTAGTTCATACTAATAGAGGGAAACATATTAAGATAGGGAAAACAACAAAATATAAGAAAACCCAAAAACTTCAAGAGAAATTGATAGGAGATCCTCAGTCTTGATGGAGACCCTTCTCCTAAGCTGTTCCCGACGGCTGTCTTGGAGTATTTTCTGCCTTCTACTCAGCGTCTATTCGACGTCCTGTCGACCCCCCTTTTAGGTTGCCCCCTAGGGTATTTATATAGGCTTTTGGAACGCCTTTCTTGGCCCACAAGTAGCCTTTTCCGAATAGAATTAAACCTAGGGTCGGCAGGGACACGCCCGTGGTCGATAGTCCAGGCCGTGTTCGATTCTGCTTGTCACACACTACCGTATGGTCCGCCCGTGTGTAATGGTTCAGGCTGTGTAGGCCCATTTTGTCCCTTTTTGGCCCATTTCTCGTTCTTTTCGACTCCCTAAGCTCTCCTGAGTATAAAACATGAAATTAAGAGATTAGGAGCATCGAATTTATCAAATTTAATGGAAAATCATCCAAAATTAAGCCAAGCATGGGGTTAAAATATGTGTAAATTATGGTTTATAAAATATCCCCACACTTAAGTCTTTGTTTGTCCTCAAGCAAAATTTTCAACTCACAATTAAAATTAACTTCCTCAATTTACAATTCTTATCAATAATGTTTCATCATAATTCATACATTGATAATTTAACTAAAAGAGTCCTAAAGATTCAAACAATCTAAGTCATCAATTTTATTTTATTTTTTATAGCACGAAAACATAGGTATTTCCCTTTACCGCAATAATTACCTTTGACTCAAAACCGACAAGAATTGACATCCTCATTAAGGATTCACTCAAATCACTCAAAAGTGTTTAAGGTTCAAATTAAGCACTCAAAAGTCAAACACGAAAAGTTAATCCCATAAGCTTGCATGAAAATCAAATCTCCACCACTGTAAAATGAGATGATACACAAATCAAAAGGTCTTAAAAGGGTTGTAATGGGGCTTAGATTAAAGGTGTGGATACAGGCTGAATTAGAGGGTTAGAATCGAGATTGAATTGACAATTTACCTAACTAGAAACAATGAACTAATAATTAATAATTACATCAATTTAACTTATCACTAATAAAATGAGCTTCTTCTAAAGATGTGAACTTAACTGTTTAAGCTCATACTCACTAATAATGAATAAATCTTCAACTTTTTTTTAAGAATAAGTGATTAAATAATAAGATAGAAATTAACAACTGAAATACCAAAAATAGTTAGGTAACTGCTCAAATCAAATCTCGACAAAAAGGACGTCAAAAGATTAGGAGAATTAAAAATTTGGTTTTTAGGTTAATATTAATGGGTGAGTCAAGAAATGGTTTATTAGGCTAAAAAGGGTTCACTAAGGGTTAATTATGAGGGTAGGCTTTTTATGGAGTAAGTGGGTTAAAACCTAGGTGCCTTTATCATCTCAGTATATCAAATCAAAAGTGTGGTCTCGACATGTATAATCGAAGCAAGTTCTAGAATAACAAATTAATGTTGACACACTCATAATCAATAAAGTGAGCAAGAAAAATATATGCTTTTAAAGGCTCAAAAATCTCACAGAAATTATGGTTTTTGATGTCATCTGATAAACCGTAATATAAACATATTTTAATCCCACATTTAGCATACTTTTGGATGATTTAAGCCTTGAATTGTGAAATTTGGTGCTCTTAATCCTTTGTTTTCATGTTTTATACTTAGGAAAGCACCGGAGGATGAAAAGAACAAGAAACGGGCCTAAAACGGAGTAAATGAGCCATATCACGAAATCAACACGGCCTGGGCCCAAGACCATACGGCCGTGCCTCATTAACTGACCCGAAAACGGCCTGGCCACGATTCACACAGGCGTGTGCCATGGGCATGTCCCTGTCGTGAAAAAGAAGAGTTTCATTCGGATTAGGGTACTTAGAGGCAAAGAAAGCCATTCCAAAAGCCTATATAAACACCCTAGAGGCCAACCTTCAAGGCAAGAGTCCAGTTAGGCCAAAAAGCCGAGCCAAAAAGGCTAGAATTGTGGAATTTACTCGAAGAAAGCCAGTTGATTCATCTCAAGAAGCCGGAGTTACACTCAAGACGAAAGATCTTCTCTTCAATTCCTTCAGGGGGTTTTAGGGTTTTTCTTATGTTTTTGTTTTATATTTTCTTCTGAGATGTACTCTTTTATTATTATGAACTAAACCTCTCAAATACCTGAGGGGGATGAAACCTAAGATGGATCTTGTTATTGTTTTCTAAACTATATGAAAAATACTTGATTTGTTCTTAATTATGTGTTCTTAATTCTTACTTTGATATTTCATGATATTGATTCAAGTATTGATGTCCTTAGGCAGTCGAGCAAAAGTCCCTGTTTAAGAGTAGATCTAGCATAATTAAGCGGAGTTGATCGCAACCCTAGAAATAGGATGACGAAAATTTGCCGGATTAGGGTCAAACCTAATATGGGAGTCCATAGATCGAGTTAATGCAATTCTAGGGGTTTTAATTAGAAAGAGATTTCAATTAATCAACCTAGGGTTAGACGTTAGTAGCCTCGAAAGAGGTATTAATATAAATTAGGGAATCCTACGGATCAAGTCAAGTGAATAAATCGTCTGGTTCAGAGTTAAATAACAAGTGAAGTCTAGGTGAATTCTTCCTCGAGTATTGTCCTAATCAATTGGTTTTTCCCAAAAGTATTTTCCCCAATTCATTCTCTGTGTCTTAGCATCCTTAGCTTAGTAGTTAGTTAATTTTGGATTAAATAATAATTCCTTTAATTCTTAGGCGAAATAATAAAAAGAAATTTAGTATTAGTACTTTTGGTTCCTTTGGGTTCGACAATCCGGTCTTGCCACTAAGCTATATTACTGTTCGATAGGTGCACTTGCCTCAATCGTTGTCATAGTTAGTTTCTAGGCTCGACCATTCTTTATATAAATTTTTAAGACTCTGACATAACGATCATCATCCTTGTAAATTTCAAACTTCAAAGTAATATTTAAGATTAGGGAAACAACCTAATAAATTTTTAATTCTGAAAATAGACTTATCATGCTTGATTCTCTAATGTCTTAAAGTTTAAACTATCAATGCACAATTATCTATGACTTAATCCGAAACATATCAATGAAAATTATAAATCAATACAAGTTTCATTCTAATAGTAAATATGAGAAAATTACTAAAGAACAAGATATAATTCAGGGATTTTCAAATAGTATTATAGTTAACCTCCCCACACTTAAGATGTACATTGTCCTTAATATACAAAGATAGATAATATATTAAGAAAATCATAAGAGAGGGAGAGGAGTGAAACTTCCTAAATCATGGATGAAATTCGTGAAAATGAAACTTGTAGAAATGGAACCAATGAAACGCATGATGAACTAGGCAGAGGTGAAGGTGGGAGAGAATATTCCAGTTCCTTAGTAGCACCTTGAACCTTTTGAACTGCGGAGTCATCAGTAAAGTTTTAGGGGGTTGTATTAAATGAATGTCGTTATGATTACTCGATAATAAATAGCCAAAGAAAAAGAAAATCGACATAATTAATATAATTTAAAGACAACAAAAGGAAATAGTTTAATAGTTCAAAACTTTAAATAAAATAAAGAAAATGAAAAGAAAAATGAAAATGAATGGACTCAAAGGTCCTCGTCCCCAGATGGATCGTGAGGTGGGGGTGGCGGCGATATGTGGAAGTGCTGACAAATCTGTTGAAGAGTGGCCTCGATGCCGTCGAATCATCGAGTGTTGTCATTAAATTACCACGTACAATACTGCTCGAACCTAGTGAAACGCTCAGAAATGTCAGTCAGTGAAGCTGCCACATGAGCTGGTCGGCGTGGCGGTGGTAGCCCAGACGGTGGCTCCTCGTGCTGTAGGAGGACATCATCAATAATGTCCTCCAGGTCGTCCTACTCGGTAGGTTGCGAGAGTCGATACTGGGGGATCAAACCCACGTCGATGCTCAATCATCCTCATATGAAGCATAGTCTGAATGCCCTGTGGGGACATCTGCCCGATAAGGGTGAACGAGGAGGCTTGAGCTGCGATGTTGAGGAGCCCAAAATATCGAGCCAAGCTCGTGATGTATGGGCCCATAGAGATGACCCCTCTCCTATGCCGCTCCGTCTGATGCTGAATGGAGCGGGCGATGAAGTAAGCTAAGTCGAAGACGCGTCTATTCGCCATGCACCATAAAAAGTAGGCGTCGTGAGTGTTGACGACGCCAGTGCTCTCTCGCTTACCCATCAAAGTATGAGCTTGGATAGTGTGTACATACCTCAATGAGGAGGCGAGAACTGACACCTTGGAGCGGTTGGGGTCATAAGTAGCCGAGTCGGAGGCTAAGTCATTCCAACATTTAGAAGGGGAGTGTTGGATGTGGCATAGAGGTCCTTGAATTCGTCCTTCTCCATGAACTCCTCGGTGTAAAGTCCTAAAGCAGCTCCGAACTGTGGGACACTCAGTTCACGTATGAGGCCTCTGAGACAGAATTGAATTGTGCTGGAGTCGTCAAAGTTTGTCATGACCGTCTGGAGGTGAAAAGTGGAACAGAACTCTAGAGTGAGCTCTAGGTATGTAGGCTCGACGATATCAAAGAAGTGCCCCCACGGGTCGATGGATAATAGGGCTCGAACCACATCGGCTAGATGGACCTGCTCTAGGGCGGCCCAATCAATACACCTCCCCACATCGAGGGGTCGTGCGCTAAGTAGCCGAAAGAGTTCCTGTTGGGGTTCCGAGGGGAACTGTAGGAATGGGTGGCGTACTCCGGCAGAAGCGCTTGAGGAGGTTGCACCGGCACTTTTCTATTTTTTTGAAGGGGGAACGGCGATCCTCTTCCCTCATGGTGAAGTCATTACGTACCTGAAAAAGAATAAAAAATTTTCTATGAATAAAGTATCGTTGCCAGCAAAAAACGTACTATCCTAGTATTCCTAAATAACCTATAATAGTGAGATCATATTATCAAATGATTCTAATATTAGTACGAGTTAACAAGATTAAGCATTATTATCAAACTAATATATTCAAACTAACTAACTATCAAAAATCTAAGGGAATAGTACAAAAAATGAAGATAATAATATGAACAATGAATAATATCAAATAAATAATTAAAGATGAAAGAAATAAGTAACGATGGTGTAGAAAGGTGAACCGATGGAGGTGGTGAAGTTATGGCTCGGTCGTGGCGGTGGGTACGGGCGTGGTGGATCATGCACGGGCGTGGTCTGCGGGCTGGTGTGTGTGGAGAAGAAAGGGGAAAGAGGAAAAAGGAAAGGAAAATGAGGCAAAAGAGAGAAGGGGGGAAAGGGCAGAGGGGAAGTTGACGGTGGTGGCCAGAATGGGGTAGGTGAGTAGAGGGGGTAGAGAGTAGCTAGGGTTTTTGGGAGGGGGATTTGGGGGGAAGATGAACAGAGGGTCGATTTAAATAGAAATAGGGGCACACAGTTAGGAGACACAGCCGTGTGCCTACTGTTTAGCCCGTGTGTTTCGTAAATTTTGAATCAGGGCACGCCTGATCCTTGTCCCACGCCCGTGTCCTCTGGGTGTGTTGGGTCACACGGCCTCCTCGCACGGTCGTATGATGGTTTATTCATTTCTCCCACGCCCGTGTTTAGAGTCAGACGCCCGTGGTAAGTAGTTAGTATCGACCACCACCTAAAGGCACGGGCGTGTTCTACGCCCGTGTGATTCTTTCAGTTTCAACCACAGCTTTTGGGCACAGGTGTGTCGCACGCCCGTGTCATTTACTCAATATCGACCATGGCTGCACCACACAGCCGTGGCCCTTTTATCGCAGCATGTTTTCGAGTCAGTTTCGACCATAGCCTCATCGCACGGCTGTGGTGTTTTATCGTAGCCCGTGTTGGGGAAAAGTTTTTCTTCCTTGGCTTGCACGGTCTCCTCCATGCCTATGTCTCTTCCCGTGGTGTCCACACAGCCACGGCCACGCCCGTGTGCTATGCCGTGTAGTTAGGAAATCTTGTGCCTGTTAAATTGGTTAGTTTTTAGTTAGATGCTAAAATCAAAAAAATATGGATGTTAGTGAGGTTAGTGCTCGGGTTGCCTCCCGAGAAGTGCTCGTTTAAAGTCTTAAGCTAGACTTACCCTATTTTCATTTCTATATGAAGGTTCACGGAGTTGAAGCTCCCCTCTTATATCTATAAAATCTTTACCATTATATATTTTAAGTCGCTGACCGTTTACCTTGAATGTGCCATAAGTCGGGTGAGTTACCTCAATTGTTCCATAGCGAAAAATAGTTTTGATTACGAACGGACCTGACCATCTTGATTTTAGCTTTCCAGGAAACAATTTGAGCCTTGAATTTATAGTAGAACAAGATCTCCCACTTTGAATTGCTTTAGTTGCTTCAAACGGGCATCATGGCATTGCTTGGTTGCCTCCTTATATAGACATGAGTTCTCGTAGGCATTAGCTCACCACTCATCTAGCTCGTTCAACTACATCATTCTTTTCTTACCTACAAGTTTAAGATCATAATTTAAGAATTTTATAGCCCAAAATGCTTTGTGCTCTAATTCGAATGGTAGATGACAACTTTTTCCGTAGACAAGTCTATATGGTGATGTTCCTATGGGAGTTTTAAAAGCGGTTCTATAGGCCTATAAAGCATCATCTACTTTCAATGCCCAATCTTTTCTACTTTGTTCTACTATTTTCTCTAGAATACGTTTAAGCTCTCGATTTGCTACTTTTACTTGTCCACTGGTTTGAGGGTGATAAGGGGTAGCTGTTTTGTGGCGTACTCCATATTTCTTTAGGACTTTATCAAATTAAGTATTACAAAAATGAGTACCCCTATCATTGATAATTGCTCTGAGTGTTCCAAATCGAGAGAAGAGCTTCTTAAGAAATCTCACTACCACTCTAGCATCATTAGTAGGTAAGGCTTGAGCTTCCACCCATTTGGACATATAATCCACTCCTACTAAGATGTATTTATTCCCAAATGAACAAGGGAATGGACCCATAAAATCAATACCCTATACATCAAATATTTCACATGATAGGATATACGTTTGAGGCATTTCACTGCGTTTGGAGATATTACCTGTTCTCTGACATCTATCACACGAAGCAACATACATGTTAGCATCTTTGAACAGAGTGGGCCAATAATAACCTAAATCGAGCATTTTATGTGTTGTCCTAATCCCACTGTAGTGTCCTCCTGATGGTCCTGAATGGCAATGTTCTAGGATTTTGCTTGCTTCTGCCTTTGTAACACATCTCTGAATCACTTGATCTGCACATATACGGAAAAGAAAAGGGTCCTCACAAAAATAGTTTTTCGCATCAGCAAAGAATCGCTTCCTTTGATGATGTGTTAAACTTTTTGGTAGGATGTTAGTAGCTAAGTAATTTGCAATGTCTGCAAACCAAGGTAACTCGGAGTCAGATATAGCAAATAGTTGTTTTTCAGGAAACGAGTCATTTATCTCACTCTCATCGAGTTCTTTGATATATAGATTTTCAAGCCTAGAAAGATGGTCTGCTGCAAGATTTTCAGCTCCTTTCTTATCTTGAATTTTCAAATCAAATTTTTGTAAGAGTAAAATTTATCTTATGAGTCGAGGTTTTGCATCCGATTTAGTTAAAAGATAACGAAGAGCTGAATGGTCAGTGTAAACGAAAACTTTAGATAATATCAAATACTGTCTAAATTTATCAAATGCAAAAACCACAGCTAGCAATTCTTTTTCTGTGGTGGTGTAATTTTCTTGTGCGGCCGTCAATGTTTTGATAGCATAATAGATTGGCTGAAAATGCTTGTCTCTTCGCTGTCCCAAAACTGCACCTACTGCAAAGTCATTCGCATTACATATTAGTTCAAAGGGTAAATTCCAATTAGGTGCGATTATAATTGGAGCATTTATTAATTTATTTTTGAGGGTATTAAATGCTTCTAAACATTCCTGATTAAAATTCAAAGGCACATCTTTCTCTAGTAGTTTTGTTAAAGGTTTAGCTATTTTAGAAAAATCCTTAATAAATCTTCTATAGAATCCAGCATGTCGTAAAATGCTTCTAATAGCCTTAACTGAACTAGGAGGAGGTAATTTTTCTATGGTTTCAATTTTTGCTTTATCAACCTCAATCCCTTTACTAGAAATTTTGTGACCTGACACAATCCCTTCTCGAACCATAAAGTGACACTTTTCCCAATTAAGCACGAGGTTCGTTTCCTCACATCTCATTAGAACTCTTTTTAAATTTTTAAGGCAAAGATGGAAAGAATTACCAAATACCGAAAAGTCATCCATAAATACCTCCATAATATCTTCCACTAGTTCATCAAAGATGGCTAGCATGCAGTATTGAAAAGTAGCAGGAGCATTACATAATCCAAAAGGCATTCTGCGATAAGCAAACGTACCGTATGGACACGTAAATGTTGTCTTGATCCTCGGGAGCTATTGGGATTTGGAACTAGCCAGAGAGTCCGTCTAGGAAGCAATAGTACATATGCCCAGATAATCTTTCTAACTTCTGATCAATGAAGGGTAAAGGAAAGTGATCTTTTCTCGTGGCATCGTTCAACTTCCTATAGTCAATGCAGACTCTCCAACCTGTGACTGTTCTTGTTGGAATCAATTCATTCCTTTCGTTAGCTACAACAGTCATGCCTCCTTTCTTTGGAACAACCTGCACAGGACTTACCCAAGTGCTATCAGAAATAGGATAAATCACTCCAGCATCTAGAAGTTTAATTACCTCAGCTTTAACAACTTCCTTCATGTTGGGATTCAATCATCTTTGAGGTTGCACACATGGTTTATATTCACCTTCCATTAAAATTTTGTGAGTGCAAAATGATGGACATATCCTTTTAATGTCAGAAATCTTCCAAGCTATGGCTCTTTTATGCTCCTTTAGTACCTGTAGCAACTCGTCTTTCTCATTGGGTTCTAGTTTTGAAGAGATGATTACTGGTAGCGTAGAATTATCTCCGAGGAATGCATACTCTAAGTGATTTGGTAACTGTTTCAATTCCAATTTGGGCGGTTCTTCAATAGAGGGTTTTTTTATAGTTTGTCGTTTATTTCAATACCCTTGTCTTTCTTTTGTCTTAGGGAATAAGTATTAGAATTTAACTCACTTTTTATCTCCCCCAACTCATTAGTATCGTCATCTGCCCCCTCACTTTGGGTAAGACATAGTTCCAATATGTTGTCATGTATGATTCCTGAAAAGAATCTTGAATAAAATGATCAATGGCATCAATAAAATAACAGGAATCATCTTGCCCTCTAGAATATCGCATAGGGTCATAAATTTTAAAAATAATTTCCTCGTCGCCTACCCTTAGCGCAACTTTAACATCACCTACATCAATAGCAGCCCTAGTAGTAGCTAAAAAGGGGCGTCCTAAAATTAGAGGCACCTCAACGTCCTCATCCATGTCAAGCACAACAAAATCCACAGGGAATATAAATTTATCAACTTTTACCAAAATATCTTCAATAATTCCCCTAGGATATTTAATAGATCTTTCAACTAATTGAATACTCATCCTAGTGGGTTTTGGTTCCCTAAGATGACCAAGCAGCTTGAACATTTTATAAGGCATTAAATTAATATTGGCACCTAAATTAACTAGTGCTTTCTCAATATTTAAATTACCAACTAAACAGGGAATAGTGTAACTTTCTGGATCTTTCAATTTGGTTGGTAGCTTATTTTGGAGAATAGCTAAGCATTCCTCGTTAAGTTCCACGGTTGATAGCTCTTCAAACTTCCTTTTAGTTGTTAGAAGCTCTTTTAGGAATTTTACGTATGTTGGCATTTGCGAAATAGCTTCAACAAAAGGTAAGTTAATATGTAATTGTTTAAAAAGTTCAAGAAATTTACTATATTGTGCGTCTAAACATTCTTTCTTCATCTTTTCCGGATATGGGATTGGTGGTTTATTTTCTTTAAGTACCGGTGTTACATTCTCGTTTACTTCCTCATTTTTCTTATCAGTTTCTTGTAGCATCTTCTTTTCCGCTTCAACCAATACCTTTCCATTCCTTAGTGTTACTGCCTTCACTTGCTCTTTTGGTTTAGATTCGGTATTACTAGGTAAAATTCCTGGTTGCCTTTCGGAAGCTAACTTGGTCAGCTGTCCTATTTGATTTTTAAGCCCTTAAATTAACGGTTGCTAATTTTTCAATGCCGTTTCGGTATTTTGAAAATGAGTTTCTGACACCGTGATGAATTTTGTTAGCATCTCCTCAAGGTTCGGCTTTTTCTCTTGTGGGTAGGGTTGTTGTTGAAAGCCTGGAGGGGGTTGTTGTCTCTGATTTTCTTGACCACCCCATGAGAAGTTTGGGTGGTTCCTCCAACCTGGATTGTAAGTGTTACTATAAGGGTTATTTTGAGGTCTAGAATTATTACCCATATAGTTCATCTGTTCGCTTTCTATGCCAGGGTTGTAGGACGGATATTCTGTGTTGTTCATCCCTCCTCCATTTGTATCGCACTGCATTACTGGATGTACCTGCGAAGAACCACACAAACCATCAATTTTCTTACTTAAAAGTTCTACCTGATTTGATAGCATGGTTACTGCGTCGAGGTTGAAAACACTGGCGGCTTTTGTTGGCCTTGTCCTTGTAACTTGCCACTGATAGTTATTCAGTGACATCTCCTTTATAAACTCATAAGCCACTTCAGGGGTTTTGTTATTTAGGGTTCCACCGATGGCTGAATCAATCAACTGCCTAGTTGAAGGGTTCACACCATTGTAAAAGGTTTAAACCTGTAACCACAAAGGTAACCCATGGTGAGGGCATCTCTTTAGTAGATCCTTATATCTCTCCCATGCATCGTAGAGTGTTTCTAGATCTATCTGCACAAAAGAAGAAATATCATTCCTCAACTTAGTTGTTTTAGCCGGCGGAAAATATTTTAACAACGATCATTTGATCCCATGTAGTGATTGATCCTCATGGTAACGAGTTCAACCACTGTTTAGCTTTGTTCCTTAATGAAAAGGGAAACAACCGAAAGCAAATGGCATCATAAAAAACGCCATTAATTTTGAACGTATCGCATAATTCCAGAAAATTTGCCAAGTGATTGTTTGGATCCTCATCCTGCAAACCATCAAACTGAACAAACTGTCGAATCATCTGTATAGTATTAGGTTTCAGTTTAAAATTATTTGCAGCAATAGCAGGTCTAACAATACCTGATTCAGTTCCTGTTAAATTAGGTTTAGCATAATCATACATAGTACGAGGAGCAGGGTTTTGATTCACCGAGTTCGCAACAACTACAGGAGGTAGCAGATTATTATCAGCCATATCTTCAATAGTATTGATTTCGTCTTCTTGTTCTTCTTTTACGTATTGTAGGCTTCGCCTTATTTCTCTTCGGTTTCTGCGAATGGTATGTTCAATCTCACTGTCAAAAATCAAGGGTCCTGACGGGTTTCTTCTAGTCATAAACTAAAATTCCTTGCCAGAAGCAAATAAAAGAAAAACTAGCAAAGTTAAAATAAAATAAAAAAAATTGCAAAAAAAATAAAATGGCTAAAGTAATAAAAATTTAGTGTTCCTAATATCTTAGTCCCTAGCGATGGCACCAAAAACTTGATGGGCTCGAAACTAACTATTATTTCGACAAAGTCAAGCGCACCTATCGAACAGTAGTATAGTTATTATGAGTTCGGAATATCGTATCCTCAAGGACCAAGAGTACTAGTATTAACTATCTTTTTATTATCTAGCCTAATAATTAAGGGAATTTATTTTTAATCTAAATTTAACTAACTAACTAAATGATTATAACGCGACAAAGAGTGAATTGGGAAAATACTTTTGGACAACTTATATGAGATAGGCAATACCTAGGAGGAATCCACCTAGACTTCACTTATTACTTTTTATTCATACGATTTATTTACTTGACTTATTTCATAGAAATCCCTGATTTATGTTAATATCTCTTTCAAGACTAAAAACAACTGACTCTAGGTTGATTAATTGAAATCTCTTTCTAATTAAAACCCCTATTGTCGTATTAACAAGATCTATGGATCCCCTTATTAGATTTGACTCTAATCTGGCAGATTTTCGTTGCCCTATTTCTAGGGTTGCAATCAACTCCACTTAATTGTGTTGATCTACTATTAAACAAGGACTTTTTCTCCACTGAATAAGCACATTCGACTTTGAATCAATAACCTGAATTATCAAAATAAGAATAAGAACTCACAATTAAGAATAAGAACAAGTATTTATCTTATAAATCAAATAATAATAAGATTTGTCTTAGGTTTCATCCCCTTAGGTATTTAGGGGGTTTAGTTCATACTAATAGAGGGAAACATATTAGAATAGGGAAAACAACAAAACATAAGAAAACCCAAAAACTTCAAGAGAATTTGATAGGAGATCCTCAGTCTTGATGGAGATCCTTCTCCTAAGCTATTCTCGACGGCTGTCTTGGAGTATTTTTTGCCTTCTACTCGACGTCTATTCGACGTCCTGTCGACCCCCCTTTTAGGTTGCCCCCTAGGGTGTTTATATAGGCTTTTGGAACACCTTTCTTGGCCCACAAGTAGCCTTTTCCGAATAGAATTAAACCTAGGGTTGGCAGAACACGCTCGTGGTCGATAGTCCAGGCTGTGTTCGATCCTGCTTGTCACGTCCACCCACATGCAGTGGTCCAGGCCGTGTAGGCCCATTTTGTCCCTTTTTGGGCCGCTTCTCGTTCTTTTCGACTCCCTAAGCTCTCCTGAGTATAAAACATGAAATTAAGAGACTAGGAGCATCAAATTCATCAAATCCAATGAAAAATCATCCAAAATTAAGCCAAGTATGGGGTTAAAATATGTGTAAATTAGGGTTTATCAATCCCTACTCGGATTTTGGTTGGTAAGTGTTCTTGAAGTTTTTTACAATTGTAGGTCGTTTTTTGTTGCGTTAATGTTGTGTATTCTGGTGTTAGGTGCTAATCAAAGGTATAAAAATTCATCGTCTGTCGTGTAGAATGTTAGGGATGTTGTAACTGTTCTAGTAAGTGATCGAACTTTTCGTTTGTGTACTACGCTCAAGTATGTCGGTTGGGGTTTTGATAATTGGTGTTTTGATACTTAAGATTGATCGTAGGAATGTTGTTTTTATGTTCTGGTGGGCTCGGGATCGCAATAGCATCAAAACCAAATCAGGTGAGTACCTAAAACTCGAGAAAACTGATAAATCATAAAAGTAACATGTTTTAATCACATGCTTGGCATGTGGATGATTTATTATATAATTTAGTGAATTTGATTCTCCTAATCCTTTAATTTCATGTTTCTATACTTAAGAGAGCATAGGAAAGCAAAAGGAGTAGAAAACGGGCCAAAATTGGACAAAACGAGCTACTTTCAAGATCCACATGGCCTGGGTACTCCCACACGGGCTAGCCACACTCCCATGTGCCAGCCTGTATCGATTTCGAACCCTGTTTCCCTAACACTCAAAAAAAAGCCAATTTTAGGGTTCCTGAGCATTCTAAAGTTTATAAATACACCCTAGAAGAAGATCTAAGGGGGAACGTAGAGTAGAGCAAAGAAACTACTTAAATAACACCGTTGGAATCATCTCAGAAGCAGGATCTCCTTCAAGATTGAAGATCTCCTTCAAGATTGAAGATCTCCTTTCAATTTCTCTAGAAGTTTTTGGGTTCTTTATGTCTTGTTGTTTTCCTAATTTTGAGATGTTTTCTTCCCAAATTATGAACTAAATTCCCTAGATACCTAGGGAAGATGAAACCTATGATGAATATTATTATTTTATTTTTCTGAGTTACATGATAAATATTTGTTCTTGATCTCAATTATGTGTACTTGCTTCATGTGTTAATTTTTTCAGGATATTAATTCATGATTGATGTGCTTATTTCAGTGGAGTAAAAGCCCTTGTTTAAGAGTAGATCTGGCATAACTGAGTGGAGTTGCATGCAATCCTAGAAATAGGACGACATAAATCTACCAGATTAGAGTCAAATCTAATAGGGGAATCCATAGATCGAGTTAATGCGACAATAGGGGTTTAATTAGAAAGAGATTTCAATTAATCAACCTAGAGTTAGTTATTTTTACTCTCGAAAGAGATATTAATATAATTTAGGAATTTCTACGAATCAAGGCAAGTGAATAAATCATTTAACTCAGATTCAGAATAATAAGTGAAGTCTAGGTGGATTCTTTCCTGGGTATCGTCTTTATCATTGGTTTTCTTCAAATATTTTCCCAATTCATTCTTTGTCGAGTCTTTAGTAATTAGTTTAATTTTAGATTAAAAAAACCCTTCAAATTATAGGCTAGATAATAGAAAGATAGTAAGTACTAGTACTTTTAGTCCTCATGGATACAATATTCCCGACTCACTAGCTATACTATTCTTCGATAGGTGTGCTTGCTTTTGTCGTGATTTTAGTTAGTTAAGTGAATCACATCATCAAAAACGAGGTCCGGCGAAAGCCAAAATTTTCATCTACCGACGTCATACGAGCGTGTGGACGACTGTGTGGCTAGCCGTGTGCGACACACAGCTGTGTGACTATCGAGGGTGAGGCCGTATACGAGACACAGTCGTGTGACAGCGATTATGTGGCCGTGTGGATCACACAGGCTAGGTCGGATTAGGCGTGTGGGCTTTGGGCCAGGTCATGTGGGCCACACGGGCAAGGCCAATTTGGGTGTGTGGGCCACACGGGCATGTAGGCCCAAAATTCTGAAATTTTCCCTAGGGTCTCATGGGTCATTCTGATCGACTGTGGACCTACCGTAGGGTCGGTAAGGGCTAACTAAACTCATTGTATGTGATCTGTTAATCTAATAGTCTGACCTGAGTAGGAAACGGAAATGCATGTCTATCTTTTTTGCTTAAATAAGAATAACATATGTATACATATGAGCATGTTAATCATGTGATTTTGCATCTGTTATCTGTTATCTGGATGTTGTATCTGTATTTAGGGTGGGATTGGTATATGTGAAGGAAGTATTATGTACGGCGACTTTTCGCCTATTTTCTTGCAACTTGACTGCACAATATTCTGTTATGTGTCGCATCGACCCTATATGGTGTGTAGGGATGGTTGGGTGTTTTTAATCCCACATGGTGTGATGGGATGGACGGAGATGGTGTGTAGAGGATGGGGGTATGATTCTGTATATCTGTCTGGATTATCTGATTCTGATATTTGTATCTATTAAGGACTTAGGTCCGTATTGGTATATGTTTTGCATATAAGAATATCGTGTACATTTGCATGACTATCTCTGTTAGTTACACACTAAGTTTATGAAAACTCACATCTGTTTGTCTATTCTGTACAGGTAACCCCCAGACATAGGTGGGTCGGTGCGACGGAGGCTTAGCGGTGACCACTAGTTAAACTGCCTTTGAGTTTTCGGTAGTTTTTTAAAATTCTGGATTTATTTAAGAGTTTATAATTTTTGGAACTCTTTGGACTGTATAGTTTTAATTGTTGGTTTTGGTTTTGATTGTTTTCTATCCTGCGTTGTATGTTGAAACAATTTACGAAAACGACTGCTTTACGCAAACAAAGGTTTTTCTGGAAACACGAACTAGGTTTCTAGAATATAATGACTTTTAAAGTTTTCCACTGCAAATTATGTTTTGGCGAATGAATAAACTCACGACGGTTTCGGTAATAAACAAGTAAATGGATATGTTTTGTAAAATTTGGACACTTTATAACAAGAAACTTTTTAAGGTTTTTGTCGAAATAAAAATAGTTTCAATACGCTTCTTCGTAACACTCCCGGATTTGGCCATAACGTCTAGGCCTAGTTTGGGGTGCTACAGTATCTTTGTTTCAGGCTAGGTGGACTTAGTCGTTTCTTGGCTTTCTACCGACATGATCTTCCCCGCTATTCTCGAACCCTAGTTCTACTTATAGTATAGGCTCTAAATTCACGAATTGCTTAACATAATGAAAATTTTATTGATATTCTAGTGTGGAAGATCAATTTCTCTCGGTGGGCTAGAAACCAAAGTTAAGATCCCTTGGAAAATAGAATTCAGTGTAAAATAAATCTCATTATAAAATAACATAGTAACAATGCTTATTGTGGTATAGTTTGGTTTAGCCCGTAACCTTTATTTCGAGAGTAAAATATAAGATTTCTAGTCAAATAAGAATAAGCAAAATAATAATATTTAAGAAAATACACATACAACTACTCTCTGAACCAGGGCTTGACACCCATCATGTGTCAGATGGGCCATTGGGTATGTCACATGTATTAGGTTCAATTATATGTGTTATCTGGACCTTTAATCAACTCATATAATTTAATCTAATCAATTATCAACTTTTTATTCCCTATTTAATTAATTAAAAATAAATTTATTTAATTTACTCAATTTAATTGTTTTCTCAACTCAATTCTAATTCCGTTAAATTCTAATTACGTTAAAGTTGTGACAATTTTACCATACCAAAATCTTTAAGTAAACAATTTTGATTATCTAGCTCAACAAAACCGCAATAAATAATTTATATAATTTCCACTTCAAACTTCAATTATTTAATTACAATCAATTAAATAATAAATAAATTAAATAATAATTTGAAAAAATAATTTAATCTCTAAGTCATCTTTTGCTTATACCGAGAAAAAACATTCATTGCGGATAGTGGATTATGCGGTCTATTTTTTAATTCATTTTTTTCATATATTCATCATATCGGTTCAAATGCAAACTATTAAGAGTTGTGTTAAGCTAGTTGAGAGACCGATTGAACATATATTAAAAGTCACATCAAATCTTATGTTGCATCTCACATCATACTAAGGTCAACACTTAGTTTTCATGTTCTTATCACATCCTTATTAAACCTCAAAAATGCATAATTCAATCTTTACATGTATACTACTTCCAAAGTCTCAGAAAAGTAATTTCATTTTTCAAATTGATTGTGTCTCATAATTCACAAACTTCCTATTATCAAATCACTTATTCCCATGATAATTGATTCACATTCCTGATTCCTTACTCATTGCCAAATCTTATTTTAATTTCTCATTCTCAACTTAGGTCAATAATATAATGCAGAACTTACCAAAGTTGCTAACTTTAGTCACTTTCACGTTTCTTACTTCTACCTCCAAGATCTTTCCTGGAGACAGCATCATTGACTACCCGAAGGTGTCTGGCATGGTGAATGTTTTAGAAGAATTCTCATACCCCTAATTTGTTCTGGATTGGAGTAAAGCATCTCGATCCTACCTTCCAAGTCATACTGACCTACACCACCAAAGGAGCCTGAAGGTAATTGTTAGTGATCAAAGTTCATCTCCTTTTAAACATTCACGACCCTAACTCAATTCAACCTTAAAGCAAAAATGCTAGGTTGTTCACTTTACATATCCTCTGTAACACCTCTTACCCAGCCCGACCAACGGGCCCCAGGTACCAGAGGTTACAACAACCCGATTTAACACAACAAATTATTTTGAGCTATTATCTCAAATGTTTTAACACTGTCAATTTACAATTTGATACGTTAGCTATAATCTATGCCATTAAAGATTTAGACCCTACTGATTTGCTATTTTAGCTAATCTAGAAATATTTACAACTCAAACAAAACTTTACACAAAATCTTCCAAATCAATCCCTAAGGCGACCTTCTATATTCATGAACGATATCCATACGTCCACATATCTGGTGTTATCTGGCTTGGTCCCTCCATTCGATTACAGGTTAAAGTTTTTATCTTGCAATAAGCAGACCATTTATAAGTTCAAATTAACTTAGTGAGATTCTGCAATACAACGTAAAATAAAATACAAAAATTCAAAAATGAAGTTTTAAGGAGAGATTTAAACTCCCTAATCATCTTTGGCCGTTCGCGGATTTTAATGATGTGGTTGGAACTTTTCCCCCCTTTCATAGCTTATCGTTGGCAAACTTACTCTTTATCTAGGACATACGTATGTACTTTACAGTAATGACTCTCTATGGTATGGACCAAATTTTCGCCATATTCCAAATTTCCTTTTTTCCCCCAACTTGTTCAATATTTCACAATACTAGCTACATGGCCAAACCATTTACGAGGATGCCTTACCGTCAAGGTGGCTTCGCACTTTTCTATTTTTTCCAGCCAATCGCTCTTCTCTTTCCCAGTCATCATACGACTGATAGTAACATTTAAATCCCTACTGATCCATATTCTCTATTTCCTTTCGGCAACATTCCGTCCTTATAGTCTTTGGCAGACTTCCATGTGGTCTATTTTGTGTTACTTACTCCTAATTAAGTTGTTCACCTCTTGATAAATGATTGAGCATCTTCCTCTACTTGACCTTTTGGCAACCAATACCTCTTAGTGGTCCTTAACGGACCTACCAAGCACTAGATGTCTCTTATTACTTGCAAACCCTTGATATTAGGCTCCGCTCGAACCCTAATACCATGGACTAACCATGATCTTTCATATTTACTCTTCTCATTGCACTCCATCCATTCCTCTATTTCACCATTCCTAACCTTGATACTCAAACACCGCAAAGTCTCATCCGCAATGCTCAGAGCATTGCTCATCACGGTTGCACACAACACTACTATATAGCGGTATCTAACAGAATCATTCTATTTTCCCTTCCTAAATTCACCTAAACTCGGTAATGTTTCCCTTACATGCATTTCATGGATGCAATACCATGGAATCATAGCTAATTCATGCACATTGAACTAGAATGTTGGATACTCATAAACTCAACCAATCATACAACATGCTTGGCTTTCCAAGGGTTGAGTGCAGAAACTCACATCGCTTCCTTATTCTCAACAACTTTGTTTGGCCTAAACACCAGGGCCTGCTTTGTCATGACAACCTAACATAACAACCATCTATCGATTATTTTGATTGCATTTAGACATCGAAAACCTAGAATTGATTGTTGTAGGAAGCGTTTAACAGTTCTTACCGTAAATCCTCAGTCCATAAGTACGAAGGGGTAAGAAAATTTACCAATTACTAAATTTCTCCACTTCTATACTTCAACTCACACAACAACCGTCGCTTGTAAAGCTTTCTTCAATTGAATTCTCTTCCTCTCAGGGTAGCTGGAGAAGGTGATGCTACTGGAAGGAGAATATATAAAACCAATTTTAGGAATCATGTCTTCATACTCGCCTACCTATTTATATAATCATTTGGCATGATTTCCACCGATTTCCACCACTGTACCTTCTTAATCATTTTGTCTCCCCCTACGGAACTAATCAATTCCATCCTAGCCGAACCAAAATTGAGATCTAACGCATTTCAGCTGTAATAGGCCAATTTAGCCCGGGCCCATACAAAAAAATAATAAATCGAAAATAGTAAAACAAAGTCCAAGTCCAGTCCAAAATATATCATTTGGCCTGATAGGAATGACCCATTACTTGAAAAGATTGAAAGTCCATCTACAAGCTTGACGTATATGGAAACATAATCTTCAAGGATATGCAATCTTAGATATGATATGCAATCCTAGAAGATATGATATGCAATCTTAGAATATATGATTTTGTAATCTTAGAGATTTAATTTGTAGATACCTTTTAATCTTAGCCATTGATGTAATTGATTTGTACCGTTGGATTTGGGGAGGCTCAACTATAAATAGAGGCCTCTCCCTTCATTGTAGAGGGACTTGAGTTTGGAGCAATAATAATTCTTAAGAGCATTCACTCAAATTTCTCCCTCTCTTGCGTTCTTATTTTCTGTGGCTTGTTCTTATTTTGTTCTTCGTTCATCTTCGTTTCTTTTTAAGTTGCTTTCATTTGAGTTGGTTTGGTGGAGGAATTTTGTTGAATCTTCATATTGTGAGAGTTAGGCTGACTTAAGTATTTTTTTTAACCTTTTTATTTATCCATTTAATTTTTTAATCATTAATTATTCTTTTACTTTTATTCGTTTATTTATGCATCAACTTTCTTATTTACATATTGTTCATTCATTTAACCATTCTTATCATTCTTTTATTTTCTTCCATTAATTATATACTTTATTTGTTTTTAATATTATGTCACACATGTTGTTTATTTTTTTTAAAAACTTGTGTTATAAATCATCCATTTTAAATTGTTTGATTATTTGCTTTAAATTTTTTTTTATATATTATCAATTGCATATTTTTTTATACTATCTATTTTATATACCATTTATTTTTAAGATGTTTTGTGTATAACTTACTTTAAATTCCTTATTACACAATATTTATTTTTAAACTCATTTATATATTATTACTTTATATTTACCTATTTTCATTTTTTATATATTATTTATTCCAAACTTATACATATATTACCTTCTTTTATATATATAATTTATTTATTGATTTGTATATTGTTGATTTCAAATTTCTTTTTCCCTTATTATTCATTTTCAAATTCATTATTTTTAAATTTGTTTACATTTTATTTTGCCTTATATTTTTTTTATTTTATACTCTTCGTTTTAAATTCATTGGTCTTTGATTATTGATGCTAGTATTTAAATATTGCCATTATGTGTTTTATAAATTGTTTATTTGTATTTTCATATTGTCGTTTTTTATTAAAGTTTTTACGCATCGTTTTAATATTGCGTCAATTTTCCCCAATTTTAAAAAAGAAAACTTTTAAAAATAAGGCAATATTCAGTACTTTGGAGCTTTGAGAAAATCGTGCCCTAACTTACTGGGTTTCGATTTTTTTATCCAAATAACCGAATACCTTTTTAAACTTTAATGCATGACACAAGCTTAGTTTCGAGGGTTAAAATGTCGTATCCTAACTTACTGGATGTGACATCTTATTACTTCGGGACAAGGAGGTCTTAACATCAAATTCGATTTATTTAGGTTTTTAAAGAGGATCGTATTTTAAAATCTTTTTAAATTTTCGACATTAGGACGTTAATTAATCAATTAGGTACCAATTTTTGGTCGTTACGAAGGTGCTAATCCTTCCTCGTGCGTAACCGACTCTCGAGCCCGTTTTCTCGAATTTTGTAGACCAAAATCATTATTTTAATAAATCAAAATGTTTTATTAAAATGATTAATCTCAAGGTGAACCAATCACACCTCGAAAAAAGATTGGTGGCAACTTCATTTTCGTTTTAAAAGTCGACCTCGTTTTTCAAAATAAAAATGGTTTCGACATCAGTCACTAAATTTTCTAATCTCCCTCTGGAGCTCGACAATTTTTGAGCTCGTTCAATTAAATCCTAGTTTCCAAAATCCCGAGTCAATTTGGGTAACCGAGCATTACAACTCCCCCACCCTTAAAGAAAATTCGTCCTCGAAATTTCCTTTATAGCCTAATCTTTTCAAACCGGTGTCCACTTTAATTTCCTTTTGTCGTAACCATTTTTTTTGTAAAACGGAGGTCGACTTGGATTTTAAAAATGAAAACGAAAAACGGGAGTCGCCACCAATCCTTTGTTTGCTGAGGTGTGATCGGGTCACCTCGAAAAGTGGTTGTTTTAAATAAATAGTTTGGTTTATCAAAACAATTACTTTGGTCTGCGAAAATCAGAAAATGGGTGCAGGAGTCGGTTACGCATGAGGAAGGGTTAGCACCCTCGATACACCAAAAATCAGTACCTGATTGATTATTTAATGTCTTTAATGTCGAAAATTCAAAAAGATTCGAAAACACGATCCTCTTTTATTTTTAAAAACTTGAGCAAATCGAAAATGGATGATAAGACCCTCTGATTTCGAAGAGATAATTGTCATACTCAGTAAGTTAGGGCACGACATTTTGGACTCCCGAAACTGAGCTTGTCTCTTGACTTTAAAATTCGGATTTAAGTTTGAGGAGGATATCCAGTTATTTGTCAAATGAGAAACCGGAACTCAGTAAGTTAGGGCTCAATTTCTTGAAATTCCAAATACGGGACATTGCCTTCGTTTTAAAACAAACTTATTTCAGAGTATCTAGATGTCATGGCCAGTAAGTTAGGGCACAACACCTCGAGTTTCCGAGAACAAGTATTTTATTCAAAACTTGTTTTGCGATTTAAAAGGGATATTCTGTTATTCAGATTGAATGAGAAAAACCGGAATCCAGTAAGTTAGGGCTCGATTTCCTCGAATCTTTAATACGAAATATCGGTTATTTGAAAACTTGATGCGCTGGGTAGAGGTTAATGTGACAAATAATAATATGAAAATGCGACGTTACGTGTGAAAAGGATAATAATGAATAATATACTAATACGAGCCATACTAATTAGTTAATAATAAATAAACATAATAATATAGATAATAATGATAATAGTAGTATATTAGTAACAATAAAGAAAATAATAGAATGATGATGATAGGAAATATAAGACACAATAAATATAATATAATGTAAACAAAAAACGAATACAATGTAGTAATAATATTAAAATAAATAATAGTGAGTAAAATAATAATAATAACAATATAAATACGATAATTAATAGTTTAGCAAGAAATAATATTAAGAATAGCATTTAAAACAATTATTAAATAATAATAATCATTAAAATAATAATACAAATTAGTATTAACATCAACAATATAATAGTAATAATATAAATAATAATGCATATAATAATAATAATAATAATAGAAGGAATAATAATAGAAATAGAAGTAATTGTAATAATAATAATAATGATAGAATAGTAATAGAAATACTAATAAGGTAATAATAACAATGATGCTAAAAATAATAATATGATAATAGTAACAACAAAGGCCATTAATAAAACGAAATAACAATGAAATATATATATATATGAAAATAATAATGTAATAATAGTAATAATAACCATAATATAAGGATAAAAATAAAAATTAGAAAATGATAAAAAATGGGACGAAATTGAGTTCAAAACGGAAGTTTGGGGCTGATTTAAAATAAAATAAAAAGAGAAAGGACCTATTCTAAGCGCGCGAATAACATGGGGGACTAAAACGAGCAATAGCCCTTTTCCTCCCAAAATGCGCCGCATAGGCAAGGATCCAATCGCAAACCAAATAGACTTTCGGGGCAAAATTAAAAAAATAAAAACTTGATTGCAAAATCCTGAAAAAGCGGAAGGGTTGCGCGCATAAATTCCCCATTTTTGAAAAACACGAGGATCCTGAGGTTGGAGCGGGTCGGGTCGTGCGGGTTGGCACGAAACGACGTTGTTTTGGGGCTTATTTACGTCGACCAAAACGGCGTCGTTTTGTGTTGCGTATAAAAGTAAAAAAACCCAAAGAGATTTCATTTCAGCTGCTTGCTTTTTTTTTCAAAAACCTGACCCTTTTCTTTTCTCTCTGCAGGGTCGTCCTCCGGTGCCGCTCCGACCAGTCTTTGCCGCGGGCTCCGTCGCCGGCGCTGCCGCACACGGCGGTCGGAGCCCCAAAAAAGGTGAGATTTTTTTTATTTCTTTTTATGTATATTTTTTATATATGTATATATGCATGCTGAAAGGGACGAAAGAAAAAAAAAAGGGAAAATAGCATTCGAAAATAAATAAAAGGTCACCTCTTTTTAGTCTCTGTTTTGGATTTCAGTGGCTTATTAGTGTTTTCTGTGTTTGAATCTGCCTTTGATGTTTGAATCCTTTTTTGCTTGTATTGATCGAAAAAAAGAAGAAAGAAGAAGTCCTTTTTAAAGAAATACAATCGGCTTTTATAGCCTAAAATTTACATTCATTTGCTTTTTGTCTTGTCTCGTTTATTGCTCGCAGGTGAGGGCGGTGCGAGTGGAGGCGATGGCAGGCTTTGACAGTGGCAGAGGGCGGTGGCCAGAAGGCAGAAGGCCCTAGGTGCGGCGCACCTAGGGTTTTGTTTTTTTCTTTTTGGGGGGGTTGGGATGTAATTGGGCTTGATTGGGCTTATTTTTCTTGGGTTAATCTGTTTGGGTAAGGTGGGTGTGGATTTTGGGCCTTAGTGGGCCGAGCAAAATGGGCTTGTACACCCTTGTCTTAGGGAATTCGCTGCATATTTAAGGGCAGTTGCTCCAACACTCCTCAGGGTCACGTTGTCGCGCTAACACATTAAATCTCAACCGATTCTTACCTCGCCCGCCGGGGTTCTACCTTGACCCTCTATAGAAAATTTTGTGCCACAAAGACCATTTGTGTTCATTCTGGCGAACTCTCACTTACACTATCAACCAATGGTGTCTTAGCGTATCACTATCAGGCACTTCTGGAGTGATCATGAGTCGTATGGCGGACACTCGATTAACTACTACCTTTGGTGGGCATTTTCGTGGAATTTATTACTTTGTAAAAGTAAGTGTTGGGTCGAACCCGAATTATGCAACGAACACAAACGAAAATCGAGAAAATTGAACACAAATAATTATGTGGAAAAATCCCTCTGAAGAGGATAAAAAAAACCACGAACAAAGAAAACTTCACTAAAACAGAAAAAACCAATGGGGTACAAGATGGAAAAAAAAATAAACCCTGAACCCGAAATACAAAGATTTCCTGAAATACCCACAAACGCTCTTTATTTTGTTGTTATTCTAAACTATCTAGGGTTGCTATGGGGCCTATTTATAGGTTGAATTTCATGTTTAAATATTACTAAAACATCCCTAGAATAATCAGAGTTAGACTGGAAAATATAATAGAGTTTAACTAGGAGAAGAAACATGGTTGAGTGGGGAACACGTCGTGGCTTCGCTATCGGCTTGTCGGAACATCCATCTTTGCATCGTCGAGACGTGGCATTACTTCTCGTCGGGACGTCGTAGTCGCATCGTCGGGAGGACGGCTCTTCCTCATCACGATGTCAACTATGTTTCGTCTGAAATATGAGGTACACTCCACAGCAAGAGAGTTTTGGTAACTTTACAACTGAATTGAGATCCGATTGATGAATAACACCATCTCAATCAAAATCTTAAATATAATTTAAATATATACTGCATACAACAATACGGTCCATTATGGACGAACCTGATCCCGACAACAAAAGAATGTATTAGATCTGTGATTCTTATGTTGTGGAAAAGACATACTAGTTTTGGATACCCATACCTGAATTATTCGGTTTGATACGATACACCCCTTCTGGACAATCGGTTTGATCTTTTTGTACAAGAATTGTTGAGTTGTTGGTTATCTCCATTAATGTCGACAGGTTGAAGAAGAAATAACCTGAATTCAATGCTTTTGTAATCATGATAACTTTCTCATGCCAAAAAGAAACATGATAATGGGACCATGCAGGCATCGGACTAGGCCACTATGAGCTCAAAATCAAATAATGGGATGGAAGAATAAGGAAAGGAACATGAATTTCAACTTTCTTAGTTTATGCAGCCATTCAATAGATTTTAATTCTATCAGATTGGTATCCTTTATATCAACCAAAGAAAAAATAGAGAATTTAAACGATAAAAGTATTATGAATGTATTTATAATAGAAGTCACATTGTATTTTATTTTTTTATTAAAAAAATAGACAAATTAATATATCTTAGATCAAAGAGTAAACTAGTCGTTTCTATTAAAAATTTTATCAATTTCTACTATTAAAAACTAGTGTAGCTAACAAAATAATCAGACAATTACACATGGCATGTTTTGTGTACCTCATGCTGACGTACAAGGACCAACTTTTAACAATAAAATTTGATGTAACTTTTAACAGAAGAGTCAATTTGCTCTTTCATCTAATATACAAAAACTAATTTACTCATTTTTTTTAATAGAAAGAGCAAAATATAATCTAACTCTTACTACAAAAACCTTCATAATACTTTTATCAAATTTAAACTTATTTCAGTTTTTAATTTATAGGACCGTTTTTGAAAGATAATCTAACATATTTTAATTCAAATTTTAATATCTAGTATAACCTTGTTCGTATAGTGACATCCTTCGTATAAAAAAAGAAAAAGAATATTATCTTCTATCGGTACCACTTTCATTTCTTCCACTTTACCATATTTTTCAATGGAAAAATGGAACTTTAAACCATATACAGTCCAATGTTTGAACTCCGCTTTAAGCATTACAATGACCCATTCCATTGGACATATTTAATGTGTTGGTGTGTGATTTTCTTAGAAGAGCCTACCAAAAGGAAATTGAGGATTAGAAAATGAAATCTCATAGAACTCCCATGTGTTTTCAGCTTACTAGATTGAAAAGCAAATTTAAATTTAGTGAGATAGCCTACAGGATTATGATTTGGACATCTTAATATTTTATTATTAGATAAAAATATCATAGTACTTATATTAAAAGTCAGATTGTATTTTGTTATTTTTATTCAAAAATAAATAAATTAATCCATATATATTAAATGAAAGAGTAAATTAATCTTTTCTGTTAAAGATTTCATCAATTTGTACTATTGAAAACTAACATAACCATAGGAATAGTCAAAAGTGACAAATGACACGTCACATATATACCTCATGTTGATACATAGGATCAGTTTTTGACAATAAAAATGAATAAAATTTTTAACAAAAAAATTAATTTACTCTTTAATCTAACAAATAAACACTAATTTATCTATTTTTTAAATAAAGAAAACAAAATATCATTTAACTTTGCTCTTACTCTCACTATTAATGCATATCTACAGTCTCAAACTGCTTATAAAACATTACATAAATTGAGGTCTTTTAGAACATCCTTCTTCCAATATGGGTGAGTTTAGACAACATGTGCTGCCAATGTCAGAAATGGAAATGACAAAGCAGCAGTGTTCAGAGTTGAATCCAACTCCAATGGAGAATTTCACCATTGCAGACTTCTCTCTCCAAACCTTACTGGCCCACCAACTTCCTGAATTCCCACCAATCCTCTCCTTCACTGTGCTTGCCGGCGGCAGCCCTACTGCCACCGCGGATGAACATGTTTCTCTCCAAACCAACAAGAGAAAAGCAACGGAACAATCCACCTGCAAATCCCAAATCATTTCTCCAGCAGCTTCGACCACTGAATTTGAAGGAAACACCAATACGAGGAAAAAGAATATTGTATGGTGTCCCATCACTCGGTTTTACAAATTTCAATCCTCATGTCAATTTCATCCTTTTTGACATATTTGGCGTTTGCAGAGACTAGGCAAAGGGAAGAAAGCAAAAGAAGCAGAGGAAATCATTCATGTTAGAGCAAGAAGAGGCCAAGCTACTGATAGTCACAGTTTAGCAGAAAGGGTATCTATTTTTTTCCTTGCTTTGGTTCAGTACCGATGGAGATGAGTGAACAATAGTATTGATCTTCTTTTGTTTTCCAGGTTAGAAGAGAGAAAATAAATGAGAAAATGAGATGCTTACAAGACCTTGTTCCTGGATGCCACAAGGTAAAACCTTGTTCGATACATTATGCTTCTACATTCATCAGCATAGATTTTAACAGAGTTTGAGTGGATGCAACAGACAATGGGAATGGCAGTTATGCTGGAGGAGATAATAAATTACGTTCATTCATTACAGAATCAAGTAGAGGTAAATTTCAATGTCAAGATATTCTACTACACCAACAACACATCCTGTACTAATTTTGCTGCTTCTTAATCAGTTTCTTTCAATGGAGCTTGCGGCTGCCAGTTCTTACGTTGAAACACTAGGCAACAAAATGGCACAGGTTCTGAATTTCAAAGCTACTTTGATGGGTTTTTTTCTTTATTATAATTAACTAAAAATTACAATCAATTTATTACGTACAAATAATTCATTCTTCTTCCATAAACGAAAATAATTGAATCTCGTACAAACCATTTTAAAAAATCATTAGCCATAGCATTTGAGAATTTAAATTTTTAAATGTAGATTTTGATTTTAAAAATAGTTTAAGTTTGTAATAAAATATTATCTTTCAAGTTTATAGATATGTTTAATGCATCTGTCTATTTGTTTAAGTTGGTGTCACAAATTAATTAGGTATCAATTCAGTTGAAAAATGATTAAAATACGTAAGTTATAATTTTATAAATAAATAAAAATTTACTCACAATAAGAAACATTTAACTTTACCATCACAACTAAAGTATCATTTAATTTTTATATGAAATTTTAATAAATATATTTGTTACCGCATTAAAGATATACCAACTTTCTAAACATTGAATGAAGTAAACATTGAATGAAGTACAAATGATTTGATTAAGATTTAGAAATTATTTTTATACTTCAATTGTTAAATAAGCTAACAATTCAAATAATAAATTAAAAAGAAATTATTTAAAAAATTAATTAAAAATTAACCTAATAAAATCACATATAAATATTTTTTACTTTTTCTATAAGAAGGGGATTTGATTGTCAAAATTCAAACATAAAATATGTTGTCAACTAAAACTTGAAATCAACCAAGTCTTTTATCACTAAAGTATTTAAATTTGAAATTGATGATTTTAAACCTTTCGTATTAAAGTAAGAGAAATGGTTAACAATGAGTGATTGTGGACGCAGGAGGGGACAAATTCACATGTGGCACGACAACAACAAGAGAAGGAGAAATGGGCAATGGATAGATATGGAGAGCAGCATTGGTTCCATTCGACATGGCCACTTTGACTGCACTTTTGGCCCTTTTCTTTTCCTTCTTCTTGTTTTTGTTATATATATAAAAGCACATGAATTATGGTAATGCAAATCAAAATCACATCTTGTTTCCAGATACCATGGCCAATGTTTCATCTGCTTTCTTGCACGTCACATCTATTTCTACTTGGACCTCATTTTTCCTTATTATTTTACTTTTTTCACCATTTCAAATCAGATATGACTGTCCTTCTCTTTTGTCCAAAATCAATGTCTTCTTTCTTACTTCCCTTTGAGATAAACTTCAAATTATTCGTCAAGTTTAAAAATTAAATTCAAAAGGAGGTTGAGTAAAAAGAAAAGTCATTTTTAATTTATTATCGAGACATTTTCATTTTGTTCTCGTAACAAGCATTTACATATTATCTTCAAGTATCCTATAATTCAACTTATGAAATTAGTTGCTTGCATCCTATGCATTGAAGCTTAACATGTTCTGAGTTTAGAGCATCATTGACGTCTTGTCTCAATAATATGATTCTCAGGAACAACTTGGGAATCACAACTTTAATGCATAGAGATCTTATAACTATAACTCCTTATAATTCACTTACATAGCCTAATGTGTTCCATGAGCTTTATCTACATAAGTGTTAAAGAAATATCTCAATTTATTATTACAAAAACTATAATAATATAAATACAATTAAATATTATTAAGTGCTTACAAGCGAATCACGATTAGCTAGCAAGGCTTTCACTAAGAATCTCTCACTGGCACTAAAGCCAATTACCCATATGTCTAAGCCCTAGATCATCCATGTGACGATGGTGTTTTCTTGTGTTAAAACCTTAGTGAATGGATTAACTAGATTATCATTC
Organism: Gossypium australe; assembly: GCA_005393395.2. NCBI lineage: Eukaryota > Viridiplantae > Streptophyta > Magnoliopsida > Malvales > Malvaceae > Gossypium > Gossypium australe. Next base: position 28,537,055 of record CM016625.1, on the reverse strand, counting down.
GTGGGTATCTTCTTTGTACTTATATCATGCCTATCAATGATCTCTCGGATCAAGTGATATTGACATAATACATTTTTGGATTTGTGATGAACCATTGGTTCCTTAGCTTGTGATGTGACTCCATTGTTATTACATTACAAATGTACTAGATTAACAATGCTCGGAACTGCATCTAGTTTAGTGATGAACTTTATAATCCAAATAACCTTCTTTGCAGCCTCACACATGGAGATGTATTCAACTTTAATTTATTGAGTCTGTTGTCGTCACTTGTTTGGAACTTTTCCAACTAACAGCTTCATCATTAAATATAAACACAAATTCATCCTGCAATTTGTTGTCATCCTTATCTGATTGGAATGCAGCCTCTGTATGACCCCTAACTTGGAGTTTAGTCCCTCCATATACAAAAAAAAAATGTCCTTAGTTCGTCATAAGTGCTTTAGGATATTTTTCACAACAATCCAATGACCACCACTTAGATTACTTTGGTTTCGGCTTATGATACTTAGAGCATAAGATACATCTAGTATTGTGATATGTCGTAACTTGATATGTCAAATTAAGCTCTCCATTACACATAAAGAGATTATTCTCAAACAAATTAGTGTCTTTTTGTTGTATTTATTGAGTTTTCGTTCTTGTCATTAATAAAGTGTTTTTGTTAGTTTTATGCCATTTTTTAGACCCAATTTGGTCAAGCGTGCTATTGGGAACTAACGATATGGTTGAGTGGTGTAGGAAGTGGATGATGGCCTAAAATCGAAGAAATTACCTCCCGAATGGGGGGCATTGTAACACCCCTAATCCAGTCAGGGTGGTCCAACCCGAACTTGGAATGTTACATCAGCCACCAAAGTGACTCTCCGTTTTATTTCCAACTGAACCTCTAGCACACCATCAAACCAAGTGAATAAATTAAGGAACATGCGAGCTCTAAGACTTTAACTCACAATACTTAGCTTTCATTGGCAAAGGGGTTCACATATCACAGCAGTAAGACATGTAAACACAAGAAGAACTCATGCACTCACATAAATATGTGGAATACTTTTAACACACATAGTAACCTACTTTTAAGACTCACAATATAACACCCCTAACCCATTTCCGTTGTCAGCATAGGGTTACTGAGTATTACTGTAAAAATTAAAATAGTTAACATCAAAACAGTTTAATAATGCTATTTAATATTAATTAATTAAAACTCTTTATAAACCCAACAAAAATACAAATTTCGAAGCCTTAAACATAGTTCAGGATCAAATCGAGACTAATTTAAAACAATTTAGAAAGTCTGAGGAAAAGTTGAAAATTTAGAAAATAGGGGTCACACAACCGCGTGACATAGCCTAGACCGTGTAATATTTGAACAATGGGACACACAGTCGTGTCCCAGCCCGTGTCTTAAACCATGTAACTCACTGATTTAGGTCACACGGCCATGTCGTAGGTCGTGTAACTCTCTGACTTGATACACACGGCCGTGTCTCAAACCATGTGATAATTATACCTAAAATAAAAAAGTGACACACGGCCGTGTAATCAAACCGTGTGTGTGTCACCCGTCCATTTGACAGCCTGTGTCCCAGGCCGTGTGTTCCATAATTTAACCTTAAAAAGGGCCACTTTAAATCCAAACCTTGCCCAACAATCTACTCCATTAGTGCATACATTCAATAAACCTAAACATACTTCAAACACATATAAACATACTAATTCAATTAACCTATTTCTCCTAACCAATATGCCATTCAAAGGCACCACATTTTTACCAAAACAACTTCAATCAAAACAAGGCTATAATGTCACATCTCAATCACAAAATATAGTCAATTTAGTTACCCAATGACATCAATTGCCAGACCATTCACCTTTCAAATGACATCAATTGCCAGACCATTCACCTTTCAAAATAAACATAGAACAATTCATATAATTATCATATGCTCAAAAGAGACTAAAATATACACACTTGTTAAACATTATAAGTTCAAACAATTATATTCACAAAAGCATAACCATACCATAATACTCAATCAGCATAAACAACAAGTATCATTACACCAAAGCCCTATACATTCCATTTATAACCTTAGCCAAAATAACTCAAAACTACCAAAGTGATTGCTGGATAGTATAATAAAGCTCTGACAAGCTTCCAACTGATTGAACTTCCGACGATCTATGAAACAGAAGAAAAATAACTACGTAAGCAACTAATGCTTAGTAAGCTCGTATAAATTCAAACGTAAACTTACCCTTCTTAAACTCATTTTATGAAATATGCTTAACATCATTACCATATTCATAAGCTTAATAAAATCCTATATACACCACCAAACTCACAAGTTAAAAAGCTCAAGCATAATACATATAGAAAATCAATCATATCATAAGTGAATCTCCATGTACATATCATTCATCACATACTTATTTTGTTCCATTCAAATCATTTGCATTCATCAAATTTATCTTTTCTTAAGGATTCTTAAGGATTAAACGGGATTACTGAACCTTAACTTACCCGTTGAACCATCTAGAATCACATTGGATACTCGGGGATGTTCACACATAGTGTGCCTTTCCATATAACCGTAACATTTCCTTTTTAATAGCGTTCACACGAATTGTGAAATAGGTATGCTCACACGAGCTACGGAGAATCTGCAACAAATGCAGGACCTCATCCATCGGTAGGACATTTAAGACCAGCACCCGAAACATGAAATCCCTAATGACATGTCATTCATATCCTAATAATTCTTAAGGTCTAAACGAGATTACTAAACTTTCAATTATTCAAAACATCGATATATATATTTTCAAGTCAGTTTATAACTAACAAAATATAACAGATAATCAATTAAACTACCATTAACAAGATTATAATTTATACGAACTTACATCGATAACTAATCCAAAGCTTTTGTTTTTCCACGATTTAAGTCCGGTTGTTGCTTATCACGATCTAAATAAATAATTTCATTCAATTAAGTACTTCAAATAACCTCAAGTACTCAATTCAATCTACAATTCATATTTTCATGAAATTACAAAATTACCCCTTGATCACTGTAAAATCAGAGTTTTAAATATTTATAAAAGAATGATCAAACCTGGAGACTAACTCTGACAACGATATTAAGGCAAGTGTACCTATCGAACAGTATTATAGCTTAGGCAAGACCGGTTATCGAACCCAAAAGAACTAAAAGTATTAATACTTACTTTCTTCTTATTAATTAGTCTTAAAGTTAGAGTGAAGATTACTTTTTAACTAAATTGACGACAGCTAAACTAAGGACACAAAGACAAGAAGACGAATAGGAAAATAACTTTGAGGAAAAACTCAGTTGATTACGACGATACCCTTAGGAAGAATCCACCTAGACTTCACTTATTAATTAACCCTAAATTATATGATTTCTTTTACTTAGCTTGATCCGTGAGACTCCCTAACCTATATTAAACCCTCTCTCGAGGTGAATAACGTCTAACCCTAGGTTAATTAGTGGAACTCTCGTTCGCTTATAATAACCCCCTAGGATGGTAGTAAATCGATCAATGGACTCTTATATTAGGTTTCACCCTAATCCGGCAAAATCTAGTAACCCTATCTCTAGGCGTTCGATCAACTCCGCTTAATTATGTTAGATCTTCTCTTAGGCAGGGTCTATTCCTCCTCCACTGTAACATCCCCAAACCCGGCCCATTCACTATGACCGAATTTGGTTATGTTAGTGAAAATATTTTTCTTTATTTAGAATTTAAATAGGAAAATTTACTATCTTTTTTAAACCAAGTTCTTTTGAAAACACAACCAAAACTTACATGTTATAAAACGTCTGAATCAACCTTAGTGAATATATAAAGCCCATTTGGATAATCAAGTTGTTGAAATAAATTTGCCTTCACTTAGCAATTCAATAAAAATCCAACCATATCTTAAAATAATAATAAAATAGTTTCCAAAATACATGAAGATCTAAAGGCCCTTATTACATATTTTATTTAAAACCAAATACTTAAAGTAAACCTAAAACGTTTAAACTCTTCTTTCTGCATGGGCCACCATATGTCCTCTCCGAACCCGATCCAACTACGCGTCACCTGAAATGGTTAATGAAAAGAGTGAGTCCACTGACTCAGTGCATAACCATAACACATATTTCCATCCATATGGGCTTGGCCCATACCCACACAGCCATCGAAACAAATCATGCAAGAATGCATCTCAGCCCAACATACTATCCAACCGTGACACCAACCTTAGCAGACTCCCTGCCTAAGGCCGTGGCTAACCCACCACTGATCACATCGTGATCCATAAATCTTACCTCGGCAATCTCGCTGCTCGAGGCCGTTGCTGAGCCACCGATCAACCAAAGTGATCCAAATATCGTAATCTGTCTACGGTGATGCACATAGCAATCAACCGCCGAGATGGGCACCGAGCCAACACCTCCCTTGAGGTAGCACACAGCTAATCCCCAAGTGCTAATGTAGCCGGAGCTATCATTAGACCACATACACCTTGTGTACACCTCCTTCTTCATCGAATCAAGCCCAAATCCCATGCAACTATATATATGCAACACGTTAAGTCATCATATCACATAAATATATAAATATTTATACATACATAAATATATCACAATTAATCTTACCATCACCGGTTCTCATCACTTATGCCATTATAAACGGCTTCCACACATAATACACATATAAACATGTTAGCAAACCAAAACCACAGAAATAGTGCGATGATTACGCACCTACATGGTACCAAAACCTGAAACGCTACTTCTGCTTCTGTAACCGTTGACTAATCGCCTCTCGAAAGGTCTCCTACGCTAGGCTCTTCTCCCCTACAATCGGCCTTGGCATAAAACAATGAACACTTAGGGCCATTCGGCCAAGACAAGAAACTATAGCACAAGGAAAACTAACACATCCTTACCTTGCTAACCACTACCCTTTGCTCAAACTAGAATCGGTCACCACAAGAAGTATGGTTCGGCTTCGGGGACTTAAAACCAATCATAGCGAAAATAGGAGAACAAAAGATTCGGCAAGGCCCCTTAGATGGTGCTGAGATATTCGGCAATGGCAGGCTTTTAAGGGTGATTTCGGTTTGAAGCAAGGACAAAGAAAAAGGTGAGAAGGGAGAGGGATATAGGTTCATAAAAGGTTAAGCCCTCTTCTACTTTCGGCTACAAAGAAATAAGATGAAAAAGGGGTTTGCTTGGACTAACTTTCGGCAATGGACAAGGGAAAATAAATAAAAACAAAGGGAAGAACTTGTTGGCAAGGGAGAAAGCAAATGGTGAAAGAAAATGAGCACCTCCCCCCCTATTTATACTATTCGGCCAAGCACTCAACTCCCCTTCAAATCCCATTATTTCCTCCTACAAATCCTCCCTAACATCCATTCAAAAAGTTTGAATGAGTCAAACTTTTACCTAGCCAAATTTAAAAAAAGATGACCAAGTCTTCTCCACCTTTCAAGCATCCAAAAACCGCCCAGCTTCTATCCTCTTTGACGCAAAAACAAGGCCCCAAATGCTGCCCTTGCGAATCGAACCTGAGCCCCTTCCCCCTGCAAATGGCGTCACTTCTCCATGCTCTAAGTGGCGCCTCCTTGCCACTCTGCCAAGCCACTCTTTATGCCAAAACTCCACCAAAAATTCTCTTAAGGCCCCCTCTATCCAAGCTCCCCTTTTAACCCCTAAAACTAAAAAAATTTCCAAATCATTCCACCACTACCTAGGGTTCTCAGGACCCCTAAAACTTACCCAACCACACCCTAGAGTGTGCCAACACCCGAGCTAAGCATCAAACGCCTAACCCCTAAAACCAGGGTGTTACAATTCTACCCTCCTTAAAATAATTTCGTCCTCGAAATTACTTGTCTAAACTAACACCAAGCTTCCGCTGCGCAACTCTGATCTTAAAGAGCTAACATACTTAAGGTTCCAATACTGACATCCTGCCTCTACCACGTCCACGAGTATTGCGACCACGCCCACTAGAACTCATCTCTATCGCCATGATTTAATCTAATTAAGAGTTTTATGCATTAGAAATTCTTGTTTCACTGTTTAACCACGAGCAAATTTTATGCAATGAAGTTTCTGAGAGTAGTTCTTTCGATCAACCAAAGTTTCCTTCCTACCCAGGGGTAATTTCGTCATTTTTCCTAAAGAGGGGTATATCGGTAATAATTCAGGGTCAACTTTGAAAATAGTTTTCCAACTTAAAGATATTTCAAAATTTACAAAATCTCAAGGGTCATCTTGAAAATTTTGTTTTTCAAACAAAGTGTGTTGCAAAATTTCAGAAAGTAGGGTTATTTTTGTAATTTTGGAAATCATGGGCATTTTCGTAAATTTTCCCAAATTGGAATATCGTAATATTTCACAAAATAAGATTTTCTGATACTTGATAAAATAGGAATATTTCCATAAGAGTCGAAAGAAATTTGAAAATTTAGAAACCAAGGGCGTTTTGGTAATTTTATCAACCAGGGGTATTTTCGTAATTTTTCACAAACCAGGGTATCTGAATATTTCGAAACCGCAAAATTTTGGTATTTTGTAAAGAAAAAATCATTTTAACAAAAGTTGAGGGTAGTATGGTAATTTTATAACACAAGGGCATTTTTGTAATTTTGCCACTAGGGCACTTTGGTAATTTTGTAAACCGAGAAAACATCTTTCAAAATCTGATTTAAGGTTTATGAACCAAAGGGGTAAAGTTGAAAATTTTAAAACAGGGGATTTTAAAACAACAAGGCTACTTCTCTTTCGGGTTTTAATAACCGGTTTAGCCTATGAACAAGTCCTCTTGGTTAAGGTGAACCGTAGCTACGCACCAGGTAGGATTCCTGCGAAGAGGAGGTGAGTCACGAGGACTGCTTAAGTACCAGGCTCTTCCGGATCCAATCCTAGACATGCGTACCAAGGTTACCACACCTTAACTCGGCGACTTACTTCACAGGTTTGTTTAAGAATTTTAAGTTTTATGCAAATGTTTGAGTAGTCTAATCCTAGGGTCCAACAGATCCTAGTATTCTATTCTACGAGCCCAAACTAAGCCCAAATCAATTCATATAAACAAATTACTTCAAGAAAGTTCGAAGTACTTACCTGGTGGACTTCGGGTCGGAGGTACAGGTGCTATGCCAGAATACCTGAAAAACTTTTTTTTTATAAAAGCCCACATTTCGAAAAGCCCATTTTGAAAATGTTTTCGGGCCCAACACCCTCAAAGCCGAGTTTTGAACCGGGCTCTGATACCAAACTGTAACATCCCCAAACCCGGCCCATTCACTACGACCAAATTTGGTTATGTTAGTGAAAATATTTTTCTTTACTTAGAATTTAAATAGGAAAATTTACTATCTTTTTTAAACCAAGTTCTTTTGAAAACACAACCAAAACTTACATGTTATAAAACGTCTGAATCAACCTTAGTGAATATATAAAGCCCATTTGGATAATCAAGTTGTTGAAATAAATTTGCCTTCACTTAGCAATTCAATAAAAATCCAACCATATCTTAAAATAATAATAAAATAGTTTCCAAAATACATGAAGATCTAAAGGCCCTTATTACATATTTTATTTAAAACCAAATACTTAAAGTAAACCTAAAATGTTTAAACTCTTCTTTCTGCATGGGCCACCATGTGTCCTCTCCGAACCCGATCCAACTACGCGTCACCTGAAATGGTTAATGAAAAGAGTGAGTCCACTGACTCAGTGCATAACCATAACACATATTTCCATCCGTATGGGCTTGGCCCATACCCACACAGCCATCGAAACAAATCATGCAAGAATGCATCTCAGCCCAACATACTATCCAACCGTGACACCAACCTTAGCAGACTCCCTGCCTAAGGCCGTGGCTAACCCACCACTGATCACATCGTGATCCATAAATCTTACCTCGGCAATCTTGCTGCTCGAGGCCGTGGCTGAGCCACCGATCAACCAAAGTGATCCAAATATCGTAATCTGTCTACGGTGATGCACATAGCAATCAACCGCCGAGATGGGCACTGAGCCAACACCTCCCTTGAGGTAGCACACAGCTAATCCCCAAGCGCTAATGTAGCCGGAGCTATCATTAGACCACGTACACCTTGTGTACACCTCCTTCTTCATCGAATCAAGCCCAAATCCCATGCAACTATATATATGCAACACGTTAAGTCATCATATCACATAAATATATAAATATTTATACATACATAAATATATCACAATTAATCTTACCATCACCGGTTCTCATCACTTATGCCATTATAAACGGCTTCCACACATAATACACATATAAACATGTTAGCAAACCAAAACCACAGAAATAGTGCGATGATTACGCACCTACATGGTACCAAAACCTGAAACGCTACTTCTACTTCTGTAACCGTTGACTAATCGCCTCTCGAAAGGTCTCCTACGCTAGGCTCTTCTCCCCTACAATCGGCCTTTGCATAAAACAATGAACACTTAGGGCCATTCGGCCAAGACAAGAAACTATAGCACAAGGAAAACTAACACATCCTTACCTTGCTAACCACTACCCTTTGCTCAAACTAGAATCGGTCACCACAAGAAGTATGGTTCGGCTTCGGGGACTTAAAACCAATCATAGAGAAAATAGGAGAACAAAAGATTCGGCAAGGCCCCTTAGATGGTGCTGAGATATTCGGCAATGGCAGGCTTTTAAGGGTGATTTTAGTTTGAAGCAAGGACAAAGAAAAAGGTGAGAAGGGAGAGGGATATAGGTTCATAAAAGGTTAAGCCCTCTTCTACTTTCGGCTACAAAGAAATAAGATGAAAAAGGGGTTTGCTTGGACTTACTTTCAGCAATGGACAAGGGAAAATAAATAAAAACAAAGGGAAGAACTTGTTGGCAAGGGAGAAAGCAAATGGTGAAAGAAAATGAGCACCTCCCCCCCTATTTATACTATTCGGCCAAGCACTCAACTCCCCTTCAAATCCCATTATTTCCTCCTACAAATCCTCCCTAATATCCATTCAAAAAGTTTGAATGAGTCAAACTTTTACCTAGCCAAATTTAAAAAAAGATGACCAAGTCTTCTCCACCTTTCAAGCATCCAAAAACCGCCCAGCTTCTATCCTCTTTGACGCAAAAACAAGGCCCCAAATGCTGCCCTTGCGAATCGAACCTGAGCCCCTTCCCCCTGCAAATAGCGTCACTTCTCCATGCTCTAAGTGGCGCCTCCTTGCCACTCTGCCAAGCCACTCTTTATGCCAAAACTCCACCAAAAATTCTCTTAAGGCCCCCTCTATCCAAGCTCCCCTTTTAACCCCTAAAACTAAAAAAAATTTCCAAATCATTCCACCACTACCTAGGGTTCTCAGGACCCCTAAAACTTACCCAACCACACCCTAGAGTGTGCCAACACCCGAGCTAAGCATCAAACGCCTAACCCCTAAAACCAGGGTGTTACATCCACCTAAGCACATTAGATTTGAGTTAAGCAACATAATTAAGAATAAACTAAGTAATTTTATCATATAACTTAAAAATCAAATAATAAAATCCATCTAGGTTTCATCCCCTTCAGGTATCAGAGGGGTTTAGTTCATAATGAATAAACAAAACATCGCAAGAGAAAAGATAAAACAAAACATAGAAACAATCCTAAAACCCCCTGAAGGAATCAAAGGAGAATTCCGTCGTTTTGAGTATAATTCCGGCTTCTTGGGATGGATCAACTGGCTATCCTTGCGTTATCCTCTAACTCTGATCTTCTCGGCTTGGCTCCTTGGCCTCGCTTTCACTCATTTGATAGGTGATACTTGGGACTTATTTATATGCTCTTGGAACGCGATTCTTTCTCCCTAAGTATCCTTTTTCGACTAAAATTGCTCTTTCTAGCGTCAGAGGCACGGCCATGCCACACGCCCGTGTGAATCGAGACCTGACCGTGTTCGAATTTCTCTTGAGGCACGGCCGTGTGTGACTGAGTTGAGGCCGTGCTCTAGGTGTTCGTCGAGGCACGGCCGTGTGTGCTTTGGGCCAGGCCGTGTCGATTTCGTGTAAAGGCCCATTTACTCCGTTTTAGGCCTGTTTTGTGTTCTTTTCATCCTCGGGTGCTTTTCTGGGTATAAGACATGAAAAGAAAGGATTAAAAGCACCTTTTTTTTATATAAAATAAGGGATAAATCATCCAAAAGCATACTAAATGTGGGTCTAAAATATGTTACTTTTACGGTTTATCAAATACCCTCACACTTAAGCTTTTGATTGTCCTCAAGCAAAATTCTCAAGTTACAATTAAAACGAACTTTCCATGATCTGTAATTCTTTATCAACAATGTCTTACCCTAATTCATAGAGAATTCATACATGGATGATTTGATTCAAAGCGTCCTAAAGATTCAAACGAGATAAGTCATAATTTTGTACCTCTGAAAACATAGGTGTCTCCCCTCTTTCAAATAACTACCTTTTCAGTTCAAAATTGATAAGGATCGACATCTTCACTTAGGATTCACTCAAATCACTCTAAAGTGTTTAAGGTTCAGAAGAAGATCGCTCATAAGTCCAACCTGAAAAGTTAATCCCATAGGCTTGCCTGAAAATCAAATCTCCACCACTGTAATATGAGATGACAAACAGATCAAAAGGTCTTTGTTTAGGGTTGTAACGGAGTTAGGGTACAAGGTGTGGTTACAGGCTGAAATTAGAAGGTTCAATCGAGATTGACTTGATACATTTCCTAACTAGAAAAATGAGCTTAATCTTACATTAAAAACTAATAAAACGAGTTTTTTCCTTGAGAGTTGGAATTTGAACATGCAAGCTCACTTAATCATAGAACTAATAATAAAAGTACTTCGTGTTTTTTTTTTAAAAAAAACAAACTAACATAATAATAAGGAAGAATTTTTACAACTGAAATACAGAACATAGTTAGGAAACTTGTTCAAAATCAAATCTCGACAAAAAGGGAAATTAAAAAGAAATTGGTGATAACAAATACAAATGGGTTTTTTGATTAAAGTTAGTAGGTGAGTCAATAAAAAGGGTTGTTAGGCTCAACGGGGGTTCACTAGGGATTAATTTATAAAGGTAGGCTTTTTAGTGGAATTAGTGGGTTAAAACCCAAGTGACTTTATCATCTCGGTATATCAAATCATAACTGTGGTCTCGACATGTATAAACAAGGCAAGTTCTAGAATAACAGTTCATAGTTGACACACTCATAATCAAAAAATGAGCATGAAAAATAATGTATGCTCTATAAGGTTCAAATACTCACAAAAATTATGGGTGTTTTGACATTATCCTTATGAATTTTTAAATTTCAAGGTAGCATTCAAAATTGGATCAACAACCTAGCAAAAAATTTTAATTCCTAAAAAATAGACTTATCGTGCTTGATTCTATAGTATTCTTTAAATTTAGTCACCAATGTTCAATTAACTATGACTTATTCTAAAACATGTTAATAGTCATCACAAGTCATCAGAAATTTCATCTTAATTAGTAATATGACAATTTTGCATAAAAACAAGGCTAATCAAGGATTTGAGAATAATTAAAAAAGTCAGGTTCTTTTATTCCACTTTTAACCTCAGGGATTTGAGAATAATGAAAATGGTTAGGTCTTTTTACCCCTCACACTTAATATGTACATTGTCTTCAATGTACAAAGATAGATAATGCATTTATATTCAAAATCAAAAGGGAAGGGATAGAATACTCCCTGAGGTGTGGACTGTTTCCTTGGAGGAGGACAGGGGTCGTGGAGGTTATGGTGGAGGATATGGCAAATACGACGAAGGTGTCGGTATGGTGGTGGTGTTGGTTCCCAAGCTCTGTGCTAGATGAAGAAATTGGGGAACTCGTAAAGGATTAGCCAGGGTTTATTAAGACATAATAAAAATAAACTAAATACAAAATTAAAGAAAAGCAAGCTAAAGTGAAGGAGACTAAGAAGAAAACTGAAAAGAAAAGAAAATCCTAATGGACTATAAGGTCCTTATTAAGGGATGGTTCGCAAGGTGGGAATCAATGCTAAGATTGGGGATGTGGTGGCGGTGGTGAGAGTGTTGAGGGTGTCGTGGTGGTTGGCGTGATTCCCTAGCAGCCTAGCGAACCTGACATTAAAAAAACTAAAAGAAAATTAAACGAAAATAGCAGTAGAGAAGCTTAGATGAGGAAAATAAAGGAGAAGAACAGGAAATTGAAGCAAAAGAGAAAGAAAACATAAAAACTAATTGGTCTCAAAGACCCTTGGCTTGGTGTTGAGGCGAAGCTGCCGGCATGAACTCATGTTGATCATTCTTTGTTAAGGAGTCTATGAGTAGCTTCTTCTGCTTCTTCTGCATGGGGTTGATTTGCTCAAGGATCTAGAGTTCTGAGATGAAGAGTTTGAGGTGAATGAGAGAAAATAAAGAAGAAGTCAGATGGAGGGAAGGGGAAGGGGTGAGGGGTTTCAAATAGAATTTTAAATTTTATGCTCCCCCACGGCCGTGGTCACAGGGTGTGTCAATTTACACGGCCACCTCACACGGCCGTGTTCTAGAGGGTGGTGTCCCCCTATGCCCGTGCTTGCTTTTCCCATGCCCGTGCTTATGAAGTCTTTCTTTTGGCACGGTCGTGCTAAATGGGCGTGTCTTCCCCGTGTTCGATAAGTCAGTGGCTTCACATGGTTTCCAGCACAGGCGTGTTTTGTCCGTGGTGTGCAAGTCAGTAGCTTCACACGGTTTCCAGCACGGCCGTACCCTATCTGTTGGTGCCCGTGTGTAGACGTTGTTGGATCCGTGACGTTGGGGAGGGTGGTTGGGATGACAGCACGGCCTGTGCCCTGTCAGTGTGGTGGTTTAGGTGGTCCACACGGCCACGGTCACGGCCGTGTGTAAGGCCGTGTGGTCTGGAAAACCTGCTTATTTTTGTTAGTTGAAAAAGGGAAAAGAGAAGAAAAAGGAAAAGATAGATAAAAGTAATGGAAAAATAAGGTTAGTGCTCGGGTTGCCTCCCGAGAAGCGCTTGTTTATAGTCTTAAGCTAGACTTCCTCGTGTTTTGAAAGTTTTTAGGGAGGTTTAAAGGTTTGAATATCTTCCCTCATGCTTATAGTTCTGTTTTCTCAACAATGTTGAAGTCGAGAAATGTTTTCTTTGGAAGTGCCGAGTATTGTATTGCTTACCTCGAAGATGCCATTTGGGAAGGTATCATGTACCTTGAAAAGGATCTCTCCCTTTACTTTCAGGTCTGTTGTGAGGATGTGAGACTCAGCTTTATCTAACAGATCCCGGTTTCCTATTTTAAAGCGATTTGATGTCCCCACAAGCTCTTTTAGTGGTTCCTCCGGTTTTACTTTGTGTGATTTCGGTTCTTCCTCGTGTACTTCTTCATCGACTGTTGTCCTGGCCAATTCGAGGGCTTAAAGATTGATCGATTCATCTCCTACACGAAGTATGAGCTCACCTGCAGCAACATCAATTTTAGTCCTAGCAGTTGCTAGGAATGGTCTTCCTAAAATTAAGGGGATTGATTTATCCTCGTCCATGTCTAAGACAACAAAGTCTACTGGGAAAACAAATTTATCGATTTTGACGAGAACATCTTCGATAATGCCCCTAGGATCAGCTAGTTGAATACTCATCCTAGTTTGTTTGGGCTTCCCTAGACCTAGCCGTTTAAACAATGTATAAGGCATGACATTTATGCTTGCCCCTAAATCAGCTAACGCATTATCAATATTTAAACTACCAATTAAACATGTAATTGTAAAACTCCCTGGATCTTTTAGTTTCTGGGGTAGTCTATTTTGTAACATTGCTGAGCACGTTGCGTTCAGTTCCACGTGATGCTCTTCATCTATTTTTTGTTTGTTGGTCAAGAGCTGTCTTAAAAATTTTCTCGAGTCTAGCATCCGAGAAAGAGCTTCAAGAAGGGGTAAGTTAATATGTAATTTCTTTAAAAGTTTAAGAAACTTACCGAACTGTTCCTCTGAATTGTCTCTTTTTAAGGCTTCAGGATAAGGTATGTGGGGTTGATATTCCTTAATTACCAGATTTGGCTTCTCTTGTGATACCTCTTTTACACATTTGTCTACCTTCTTTTCCTGTATTGGATTCGGTTTAGTTAATCCATTACTGTCCTAAGTTGTGATTGTTTGAATTTGCTCCTTAGGATTAACTTCAATGTTACTTGGTAGATGTCCTTGCGGTCGTTCTGACATTAGCTTTGCGAGTTGTTCAACTGCATTACTAACTTCCTTGACTGACTTAGCAATTTCATCGAGTCGTCTCTCGTTACTTTTGACTGCTCTATCAGTTTCTTGAAGATGTTCCTCGAAGGATGGTTTCTTTTCTTGTGGATAGGGCTGATTTCGGAAGTTTTGATAAAGTTGTTGCCTTTGATTTCCTTGGTTTCCTTGTCCTCCCCACGAAAAATTTGGGTGGTTTCTCCAACCTGGATTGTAAGTATTACTATAAGGATTATTATTAGATCAGAAATTATTACCTATATAGTTCATTTGTTCATCTTCTGCTCCTGGTTGGTAGGGTGAGTACTTAGGATTAGCCACAGTTCCACTTGCATCGCACTGCATGACTGGATATACCTGTGATGAACACAAATTATCAAGCTTTTTATTCATCATCTCTAGTTGTGTTGATAGCATGGTCATGGCATCGATGTTGAAAACTCCTACCAATTTTGTCGGTTTGGTCCTTGAAGCTTGCCACTGATAATTGTTTAATGACATCTCCTCAATGAACTCATAGGCTACTTCTGGAGTTTTGTTGTTCAGTGTTCCACCGGCGGCTGAATCTATAAGTTGTCTCGTTGAGGGGTTTACACCATTGTAAAAGGTTTGGACTTGTAGCCACAAGGGTAGACCATGGTGTGGGCACCTTTTCAAGAGATCTTTGAATCTCTCCCATGCGTCGTATAGCGTCAATACATCCATCTGCACAAAAGAAGAGATATCATTCTGTAATTTGGCCATTTTGGCCGGCGGGAAATATTTCATCAAAAACTTTTCGATCATCTGATCCCATGTAGTGATTGACCCTCGTTGTAACGAGTTTAACCATTGTTTAGCTTTATTTCTTAATGAAAAAGGGAATAACCGAAGACGTATGGCATCATCAGAAATGCCATTTATTTTGAAGGTGTCACAGAACTCTAGAAAGTTAGCTATGTGCGTGTTTGGATCTTCGTCCTGTAAACCATCAAATTGGACAAACTGTTGAATCATTTGTATCGTGTTAGGCTTTAATTCAAAGTTGTTAGCAGATATAGCAGGCCTAACAATACTAGATTCTGCTCCTATTAAATGCGGTTTCGCATAATCGAACATTGTGCGTGGAGCATTGTTCTCCCCCACATCACGTGGTGGTGGGTTGGTTTCGTCCATCCCTTCAGTAGGATTGGATCTATCTTCTTCCTCTCTCTCTGTGTAATCTAGGGCTCACCTGGTTTCCCGATGATTCCTACGAGCGGTAGCTTCGATTTCGTTGTCGAATACCAAAGGTCCCCTCGGGTTCCTTCTAGTTATAAACTAGAGGTACCTGTTGGAAAAGAAAGAGAGAAAAATTGCAGCAAAAAGAGAAAAGAAAAAATATATAGAAATAAATTGCGAAAAATAAAGAAAAATTAGGACTAAAGTAATAAAAATAGAGCTTTCTTAATATTTCAGTTCCCCGGCAGCGACGCCAAAAACTTGATTGCTGTAAAATTAGAGTGTTAAATATTTATAAAAGAATGAACAAACCTGGAGACTATCTCTGACAACGATATTAAGGCAAGTGTACCTATCGAACAGTAGTATAGCTTAGGCAAGACCGGTTATCGAACCCAAAGGAACTAAAAGTATTAATATTCACTTTCTTCTTATTAATTAGTCTTAAAGTTAGAGTGAAGATTACTTTTTAACTAAATTGACGACAGCTAAACTAAGGACACAAAGACAAGAAGACGAATAGGAAAATAACTTTGAGGAAAAACTCAGTTGATTACGACGATACCCTTAGGAAGAATCCACCTAGACTTCACTTATTAATTAACCCTAAATTATATGATTTCTTTTACTTAGCTTGATCCGTGAGACTCCCTAACCTATATTAAACCCTCTCTCGAGGCGAATAACGTCTAACCCTAGGTTAATTAGTGGAACTCTCGTTCGCTTATAATAACCCCCTAGGATAGTAGTAAATCGATCAATGGACTCCCATATTAGGTTTCACCCTAATCCGGCAAAATCTCGTAACCCTATCTCTAGGCGTTCGATCAACTCCGCTTAATTATGTTAGATCTTCTCTTAGGCAGGGTCTATTCCTCCTCCACCTAAGCACATTAGATTTGAGTTAAGCAACATAATTAAGAACAAACTAAGTAATTTTATCATATAACTTAAAAATCAGATAATAAAATCCATCTAGGTTTCATCCCCTTCAGGTATCTGAGGGGTTTAGTTCATAATGAATAAACAAAACATTGCAAGAGAAAAGATAAAACAAAACATAGAAACAATCCTAAAACCCCCTGAAGGAATCGAATGAGAATTTCGTCGTTTTGAGTATAATTCCGGCTTCTTGGGATGGATCAACTGGCTATCTTTGCGTTATCCTCTAACTCTGATCTTCTCAGCTTGGCTCATTGGCCTCGCTTTCGCTCCTTTGATAGGTGATACTTGGGACTTATTTATAGGCTCTTGGAATGCGATTCTTTCTCCCTAAGTATCCTTTTTCGACTAAAATTGCTCTTTCCAGCATCAGAGGCACGGCCATTCCACACGTCCGTGTGAATCGAGACTTGACCGTGTTCGGATTTCTCTTGAGGCACGGCCGTGTGTGACTGAGTTGAGGTCGTGCTCTAGGTTTCATCGAGGCACGGCCGTGTGTGCTTTGGGCCAGGCCGTGTCAATTTCGTGTAAAGGCACATTTACTCCGTTTTAGGCCCGTTTTGTGTTCTTTTCATCCTCGGGTGCTTTCCTGGGTATAAGACATGAAAAGAAAGGATTAAAAACACCTTTTTTATATAAAACAAGGGATAAATCATCCAAAAGCATACTAAATGTGGGTCTAAAATATGTTACTTTTACGGTTTATCACCCCTCTTATTTTAACATTTTCATAACTTAGTTCTTAAGCTCGTAACTTAAAATGTAACCATTTTAACTTATACCCATGATAACCGATTCTTCCCTAAGTTTAAAGAATCTACATTTTTCCATTATTTCATACAATATTGATGAAAATCTTCTAGTAACTGTAATATATACATATTTTAATCCCACATTTAGCATACTTTTGGATGATTTATTCCTTGCATTGTAGAATTTGGTGCTTTTAATCCTTTAATTTAATGTTTTATACTTAGGAGAGCACCGGAGGATGAAAAGAATGAGAAAAGGGCCAAAAACAGAGAAAATGGGCCAAAGCACGAAATTCACACTGCCTGGGCCTAAGCCACACAGCCGTGCCTCCTTAACAGACCTGACCACAGCCTGGATACGATTCACACAGCTGTGCCACATGGGCGTGTCCCTGCCGTGACTTGTTTTACTTTTATTCGGAATAGGGTACTTAGAGGCAAAGAAAGACATTCCAAAAGCCTATATAAACACCCAAGAGGCCAACCCTCAGGGGGCGTCCAGTTAGGCCGGAGAGCCAAGCCAGAGAGGCCAAAATTGTGGGATTTACTGAAGAAAGTCAATTGATTCATCTCAAGAAGCCAGATTCATACTCAAGACGAAGGATCTTCTCTTCAATTTCCTTCAGGGTGTTTTAGGGTTTTTCTTATGTTTTGTTTCATATTTTCTTCTGAGATGTATTCTTTTATTATTATGAACTAAACTCCTCAAATACCTGAGGGGGATGAAACCTAAGACGGATCTTGTTATTGTTTTCTGAACTATATGACAAATACTTGATTTGTTCTTAATTATGTGTTCTTAATTCTTGCTTTGATATTTCAGGATATTGATTCAAGTATTGATGTGTTTGGGCAGAGGAGCAAAAGTCCCTGTTTAAGTGTAGATCTAGCATAATTAAGCGGAGTTGATCACAAACCTAGAGATAGGACGATGAAAATCTGCCAGATTAGGGTCAAACCTAATATGGGAGTCCATAGATCGAGTTAATGCAATCCTAGGGGTTTTAATTAGAAAGAGATTTCAATTAATCAACCTAGGGTTAGACGTTAGTAGCCTCGAGAGAGGTACTAATATAAATTAGGGAATCCTACGAATTAAGTCAAATGAATAAATCGTCTGATTCAGAGTTAGATAACAAGTGAAGTCTAGGTGGATTCTTCCTCGGGTATTGTCTTAAGCAATTGGTTTTTCCCACAAGTATTTTCCCAAATTCATTCTCTTTGTTTTAACATCTTTAGCTTAATAGTTAGTTAATTTTAGATTAATTAATAATTCCCTTAATTCTTAGGTTAAATTATAAAAAGAAAATTAGTATTAGTACTTTTGGTTCCTTTGAGTCCGATAATCCGGTCTTGCCACTAAACTATACTACTATTCGATAGGTGCGCTTGCCTCCAACCATTGTCATAGTTAGTTTCTAGGCTCGATCATTCATATTATAAATTTTAAGACTTTCAGACACGATCATCTTCAATTAAGTTATTTAATCCCTAAACCTTACATTCATAAAAATCCACTTGACAAATCATGGTCATTTAACAATCAAAATTAATAAACTATCAATTAACATCACAAACCAATCAATTTCATTCATGGCATATCCATCAATCTTAAACAATTTTGCAATTTAACCCCCAGGCTAAATATTTTAAGCTAAAAAGAGCTCAAAAACATAAGAATCATTAAAAAGGGGGGGGGGACTTAAACACATACCATGCAATGAAATAATTCTAGTCGAAACTCCAACTCCTTCTTCCATGGTATTTTCAATTGAAAAAAAAAAAAGATAATAGCCTTTGTTTTATTTATTTCATGCTTATTTAATTATTTACTCTTTTGCCCTTATATTATAACTTAAATACTAATATAAACTTGTCCATATTTGTCCACTATCAACTTATATGGTATAATTACCATCTAATTTCATTAGTTTCCCTTTTCATAGCCAAATAACTCATTAAACTAATAGAATTCAATTTTTGCTTCTATTGTGATTTAGTCCTTTTTACCTAATTAACTATTTAAACTTCAAATTTTCTTAAAGAAACTTCAATGTGACTCTAATATAACCCCATAGAATTTAAATAAATAATAAAATATTTACTCCCTCATTGGAATCGTGGTCCCGAAACCACTGTTTTAACACCAAAAAATTGGGTTGTTACACGCAACCTACACAGCTTACAGATTCTAGTTTTCATAGAATAAGTCTCTTTAAACAGGGTAGGTCTCATGAACGAACCCTTTGCATTGATATTTTGTGAACTCATATTTTAGATACTCTCTTATTCCACGTGTCGTAAATTATTAAGGGTTCGCGGGTGGCAGTTCGTTAAATGTTAGGGTTCGCACCTTACACAGTTCGACAACTTTGTCACTTAGCAGCGACTTTGACAAACTCTATAAAAATTAGTCAGATTTGGTTATTTCGTACTCTAATTTATGACGAACACTCTAATTAGAAAATAAATCCATAGACATGAACTCGTAAATTAAGAAAACATCAATATGGTTTTGAATTATATTCATACTGATAAGAAGTTGAAATACTTCACATTTAGGAATATATATAGTTTTATCGATTCGCTAGCTTGTAGAAATAAATTTAAAAAAAAAAACCCTAAGTCTTAGAACAAAAATCAAAGTATAGAGAGAAAGGTATTTCTATGCCCAAGTGAAGTCCCAAGCGGGTCACTCACTTTGCCGCTACACACCATGCGATTTAGTTGTCTGCAATGTTTAGAAAAGTGTGTATGAGCTCTTGCAAACTCGATGAATGTACAGGGAAACCACATAGCACATACAAAAACATAAGTTAAATAATAACGTTATCAGGGTTATTGTTCTACGAACTGGGTTCGCCATATTTACGTGAAGCCTGGTTCGCGATTACCTACTATCAGTTAACCTAAAATAGTAAAACATAATGTTTTGGAAAACATAATCTTATTTACATGTGCTTTTCCGTTAGATAAATGAATATCCTTATGACTCTTCAATTTGACTCAAAGAGCCCAACATATCCCATAAGTGTAGCATTAAGCTAACACTTTCCATCACACCAGCATATCCCATTAAATGGAGCTTGGCTCGATATTCCCTTATTTCTCCTAACCTGTCCCAGGGCCTCTTGTCCAAATCATGAAACACAAGGGTGAATACTCAAAATCCTATGGCATGCCATTATATCCAATGATTACCAAAGATTATAGTGTTAACATTTACTTAAAACTTGTGATTCATGGCAAGCTCAAGAGACACTGTTCATGACTAGCTTGCATATCAATGTTCATAAAAACACACATTTAAACACATTCATAAAATAGAATTTTTAGAGAAGGCTTACTCGGAACTTTGGATAAAGCCCTAAGCTCCTAATTAACTTTATGGATTGCACACACAAATGATGATCCCTGAACTCTCACCGATTTTTCAAAAGCTTTAAACAAGCTTCGCTTTTCCCTTGTCTTTGCTTGTAGACGGCTCTATCAGGTTTGCAACGTCATAAACATCCATAAGTCACTAACAATCGAAGAACAATAAAACTCATACATAAACACAAGCGAGCCTAGGTTCACACATACTAATCTTTTGGCGAACCTAGTCTCTTTTGTTGCAAACCTTCTTAAAAGCTCTAAAGAAGCAGAGTATTACCTTAACTTTTAAGAGCTAAGTTTTAGGTTCATGATTTCGTAAAAACTTGACAACAAGAGAAAGAAGGAATCGATGAAGAAGTTTGAAAGAGTTTTTTCATTCAAAT
The DNA here is from genome assembly GCA_005393395.2 of Gossypium australe. Taxonomy (NCBI): domain Eukaryota; kingdom Viridiplantae; phylum Streptophyta; class Magnoliopsida; order Malvales; family Malvaceae; genus Gossypium; species Gossypium australe. The sequence goes on along the minus strand of CM016625.1, from coordinate 28,516,139 downwards.
GAATATGGAATTTTTAATGAAAAGAACTTAATTTATAGGCACTAGGTGTTTTGTTGTTCTTAGGATGCCCTAGTAGATGTAGGAAAGGGTTAAGTGCATGGGTGGTGTTGTGAAGAGAAAAATAAGTTGACTTTCCAACTTGCGTATAATTTCCATTTGGCTATTCCTAACTCTTTTTACAATCGAGATCATACTTTCACTCTCGACCCAAACCGATGATCATAGCTTACCAGGCTCACTAGCGACCCCCGCTCACCAGGCTCCAAACTTCAAGGCCCTATTCTAGGATGTTACAGGTATTGCAACATCGAACCTTGGAATTTCATGGTGTGCTAAAGTGAAGAAAATTTAGGTCAACTCCAGTGATATCGGGATACCAAGGATTGGTATCGCGATATTGAGACCCCCAAGGCTCCCAATTTCAATACTGACTTCGGTATCGCGATATCAAAAATCAAGTATAATGATATCACTAGATATCATCTATTTAAAGCCACTTGGGTATCGCGATCGCGATATCGAGTATAGTGATATCACGTAGAAGAAAATGACTATAAAGGTAGTTTTTTTCGAACAACTACACCAATCACAATTAGGAACTTAGGGGCATTTTGGTCTAAAATTTTGGTTTGAAATTAGCTATTTAAAGCCACTTTTGGCTGAATGAAAAGTCGAGACTCTTTTGGTTAGGTTTTCTATCATCTTTTTTCTTAGTTTTAGTTTAGGTTTAGGGTTAGGGTTCTTTTCTTTTCTTTTTCTTTTTATTTTCATTTTCATTTTTAGTTTAGGTTTTTTCATTTTTAGTTTAGATTTTCTCTTTTATTTTTTAGGTTAGATTTTAAATTTTTTGTGTACTTTCTTTCTTATTGTTAAAAGATTTTGTAATCAAAGATGGAAAAACTCTTGTGCTTCAATGAAATTTCATCAATTGAATGACCATTTTCTTAAACCCTACGCTTTCATTTTATGCTCACAATATGTTTCATAAAATACTTGTTTGGAATTTGAGTTTGAGTATGTGCTAAACTTTTTGGATGGTTGATTGTTTAGTTTTTTGTTAGCTTAAGTTGATGTCTATTCTTGATTGATTGGTTGTTCGATTATATCGATGCTGAATACGTTAGAATTGACACTTTAGCTGTAACACCCTTTGCTCGTTGCCAGGTTCGAGTTATGGAATGCTACAATACGAAATGGAACAATTATTATGTTAATGCCTAAATGGCCAAGTTTTGGTAAGTGTAAAGGTGAGAATTGGCAAGTCTATTTTGACAATATGTGAATTGGTAATAAAGGTTTATATTCATGTTTGAATTGGATGAATGACTTGAAAGTTTCTTAGATCTTGTTTGTGATGGTGCCATTGAGGCATGTTGGTTAGATAATTTGGAGTTGATATGGTATGTTTATGAAATGTTTTGGATTGTTTTGAATAGGTTTTTCATATGTCATTTGTGTTATGAAGTTATCTTTTGGGGTTACAAATTTAACCAAGTGCTCTAAAACATAATTTGTACTACACGGCCATGTGTTACACACGAACTGGTGACACGGTCGTGTGTCTATTGGATAATAGGGAGAATTAGAAGCACACGGTTCCCAATTGTTACATGAGCTAGCCACACGTCCGTGTGAGTATTGTAGATTTGATCATTTTGTTTTCACATGATCTCAGTTTATTAGACAACTCAGCCACACAGCCATGTGACTTTTGATGAATTTTTCTAATTTTGACCCACAAGGCTTCAATGAGTCACACAATTGTGTGACTACTGTTTTGACGACTATTGTAGCATCCTATAGCTTGAGCCTGGTGACTAGACTAAGTGAGGGGTGTTACATTCCATGAAAGTCATAGAAGTGTTGTCAGTCCGAAAGGCATCACTAAGAATTCGTAGTGACCGTATCGTATACAGAACATTATTTTCGACATATCATTATCATTTACCTTCAATTGATAATATCTCTCTCTAGGTCAATTTTAGAAAATACTGAAGCTCATTTCAACTGATCGAGTAAATCATTGATACGAGGTAAAGGGTACCGATTCTTGATCGTCAACTTATTTAGTTGCTAGTAATATATACAGAGCCGCATGGAACCATCTTTATTTTTTTCAAACAAAACTGGAGCTCCACAAAGTGATATACTAGGGCGTATAAAGTCACGATCTAGTAAATCTTGCAATTGAATTTTCAATTCCTTCAACTCAGTTGGAGCCATTCAATAGGGGTAATAGATTCCGAAGCTATACCAGGAAATACTTCGAATGTGAACTCAACTACTCGATCTAGTGGTAATCTCGGCAATTTCACGAGAAACACATCAGGAATTCACACATAGTTTGAATATTTTTATCTGATTATCATCTGTGCTCAAGTTAATAACATAGGCTAGAAAAGCTTCACAACCGTGATTTAAGAGCTCATCAGCTCGAACTAACGAAATGATCTGAGTCGAACCATTCGTTCTGACACCATTCACTTCCACGATATCGCCATTTGGTTCTTGAACGTAAAACTTCTTTTTATGGCAATCCAAAATCGCTCAATGCTCGATCATCCAATCCATTCCCAAAATCAAATCAAAATCGCCAAATGGCATAATCAGTAGGTCCACAAAAAATAATATATTATGGATTTCTAATAGGCACCTTTTGCACACTTGACCAACTAACACCGTCTATCTTAAAGGATTCGATACATACATAGCTAACTTCAATGTTTCAGGTTTCAGACTCTCATATTTAACCAGTTCAACATTTATATATGAATAAGAAGAACCAAGGTCTATTAAGGCGTAAATCAGCTCAAAAAATAAAAGAAATATACCTACTACAACATTAGTAGCATCGCCCTCCTCATAGGCCCAAACAACATAAGCTCGTGTCAGGGTTCTGATCTATGACTGATGAACTGTGATCGTGTGTTAGATTCTTAAAAATTTATATAAAGAATAATCGAGCCTAAAAACTAATTGTGACAACGATTGAGGCAAGTGCACCTATCGAACAGTAGTATAGTTTAGTGGCAAGACCGGATTGTCGAACCCAAAGGAACCAAAAGTACTAATACTAACTTCCTTTTTATTATTTAACCTAAGAATTAAGGGAATTATTAATTAATCTTAAATTAACTAACTATTAAGCTAAAGATGCTAAAACAAAGAGAATGAATTTGGGAAAATACTTGTGGGAAAAACCAATTGATTAAGACAATACCCGAGGAAGAATCCACCTAGACTTCACTTGTTATCTAACTCTGAACCAGACGATTTATTCACTTGACTTGATCCGTAGGATTCCCTAATTTATATTAATACCTCTCTCGAGGCTACTAACGTCTAACCCTAGGTTGATTAATTGAAATCTCTTTCTAATTAAAACCCCTAGGATTGCATTAACTCGATCTATGGACTCCCATATTAGGTTTGACTCTAATCCGGCAGATTTTCGTCATCCTATCTCTAGGGTTGCGATCAACTCTGCTTAATTATGCTAGATCTACTCTTAGACAGGGTCTATTCCTCCTCTGCCTAAGCACATCAATACTTGAATCAATATCCTGAAATATCAAAGCAAGAATTAAGAACACATAATTAAGAACAAATCAAGTATTTATCATATTGTTCAGAAAAAAATAACAAGATCCGTCTTAAGTTTCATCCCCCTCAGGTATTTGACGGGTTTAGTTCATAATAATAAAAGAAAACATCTCAGAAGAAAATATAAAACAAAACATAAGAAAAACCCTAAAACCCCCTGAAGGAATTTGAAGGGAATATCCTCCGTCTTGAGTATAACTTCGGCTTCTTGAGATGAATCAACTGGTTTTCTTCGAGTAAATTCCACAATTCTGGCCTCTCTAGCTTCGCTTTTCGGCCTAACTGGACGCCCCCTTGAAGGTTGGCCTTTAAGGTGTTTATATAGGCTTTTGGAATGTTTTTCTTTGCCTCTAAGTACCCTATTCTGAATAGAATTGAAATAGGTCACGCCAGGGACACGCGCGTGGCACACGCCCGTGTAAGTCGAGGCCAGGCTGTGTTCGGGTCTGTTAAATAGGCACGGCCGTGTGACTTAGGCCCAGGCCGTGCGTATTTCTCAGTTTGGCCCATTTTCTTCGTTTTTGGCCCGTTTCTCGTTCTTTTCATCCTCCGGTGTTCTCCTAATTATAAAACATGAAATTAAAGGATTAGGAGCACCAGATTCCACAATTCAGGGAATAAATCATCCAAAAGTATGCTAAATACAGGATTAAAATATGTATATTATGATTTATCAAACTGATGTCCCATTCTCCTTTCTAGAGTCACCTCTCAATGCAGAGCGACCATGATTACTCCCTCGACTCCTAATAGTTGCAGTAGATCTCTAGGTAGAAGCAGGTGGATCAATATCATTCCTCGGGAAATCACATGAAAAATGATCCAGTGACCCACATCGAAAACAAGCTCCAATTTTCTTCCAACATTTGCCCTTGTGTCTCTTCCCACACAACGTACAACCCAAAATATCATCATATCTGCTAAGGCCTCTCACACTTCCATGGATACTATTGGATGTCCATCTCAGCTCCTCTCTGACTTGAAAATTACCGAAGCTGGTCTCCAACATTCCCAATTCTCTCTAGCCCCTGTAGGCAATGGATGAGAGCTAGAGGTCCCGACACACTTCTCAAAGACTCGGGGGTTTCAGGTTTCTTATTAAGTCCCATTGCCTATTCAACCGTCTTTGCTCGATCAGTCAAGTTCGTAAATTCTTTTATCTTGTGCGAGACCAACTGAACCCTAAGCTCATCACATAGTCCTCGAAGAAATCATTCACAACTTTTTTCTACCGTCAGTAATAATTCCAAGGCATATTTACTAAGTCTCATTCTCGTTCACAATTAACTACAGTCAACTCATATTGTTTTAACAACAGAAATTCTTGCTTTCGGTCTTTTAAATACAATTCACCAACATATTTTTTCTTGAATTCTGACTGGAAGAAATCTCTATTACATGTCAAGTAATAGTCTGCGACCATGTATATGCCACTCCTTGCAAAAGACAAATGATGAATGTGACACATTCTGAGGAAGTGCATTCAAGTTGTTGTAGGACTCGGTTCATTGCCTATAACCACATTTTGGCTGTCAAGGATCAACTCTTTTTACTCCTATGAATTCAATGGCACTGTACTTTCATAATTCTTTTATAGAAGCTTGTCAGATCATCGAAGTTGGAGCAATCGAAGGGGTAGTCCCCGCCAATCATTGAAGAGCTTTTACAATAGAACGGAGTAAATTTTCATCCCCTAGACCCTTAGGTCTATATCTAACAACACTAGGCTGATGGGTACTAGCTGAGTCCACACTCAGTCTCTCGATTTCGAATCTATTTTCATTCTAGACGGACCGACTGCTACTATTAATATCATACTCAATCTCTCGATTTCGAATCTATTTTCATTCTAGATGGACCGACTACTACTATTAATACCATACTCAGCATCATTTTTGGATTCACCTAACATATTTAACTACAAATAAGAACATTTTATAATTAGCATCCAATTTTCGGCCCAGACTCTACTCGACCTTAGCATGTACCTTCTAGACTCATTTTCAAGCCGAATTTAGTCTAAAAATCAGCTAAACCTATAGCATTGATACCGCAAAATGCAACACTCATTGCACGTCCCCGTCATCGGGTTCAAGTTACAAAATGCTACAATACAAAACAAAACAGTTACAAACAATTAACAATCACAATTCAATAACTTTAATCATTTCAATCATGTAATTCCATTTAAAAATTTTCTCAAATCTTATATGAGCTTACTTAAGCTTTAGAGTTGACCTATGAACAAACAATGATTAAATTGTAACATTTTCAAAAGAAAAAAGAAAACATGTAAAAAAACGATCACACGGTCGTGTGTCCAGGCCTTGTAACTCTCTAAAGCCGTATGGATCAAATTGAAAAATTCCATCAAATGTCGCACGACCGTGTGGCTGGGTTGTGTAACAAACTAAGACCGTGTGAAATCTAAATGAGCAAATCTATAATATCCACACGAGCGTGTAGCCAGCCCATGTAACAATCGAGAATAGTGTGCTTCTAATGCACTTTATATTTCAGCAGCACACGGCCGTGTCACAAACCCATGTGTGACACACAGTCACGTGACCAAACCATGTGGCACAAAATATGTCATTTAGGGCCTACTTCATGCCAAATTATATCCAAAGCATAACCTATGTTCAATTGCACAATTATACCTACTCAAAACCTCCATAAAATCAATAAAACACATACCAATTTGTCACATTTATACCACATGCAAAGAATATACAAATATGCTACAAATTAGCACCATTTCTCAAACAAAACATGACATATGCCATTTCTCAACATCTATTCATTCAATCTCCTAACTTACCATAACATTATACAATCATCATACCATTTACAACTTTCAATTAAACTCAATACCATATATAATCAACATCTTTCCAATCTCACACTATCATAAAGTGCAAATTGTCCATAACTACATAAACAAGATATTAATCATTCAATAGAGCACATATTAACAATTTCAAATATACATAAACCACCTAAAATTCAAAATGACAACCCTAGGTACATGCCAAATTGTATAGTCAAAAAGAGCACAAACTTTAAGGAGTTTGAGGTCTCGGTTGGATGCTAAAGTGAAACTCAAAACGTAGCTATAAACCTAACTTGCGTAAAAAAAGAAAATTTCATGATGAGTAGATAATTTAACGTATTTCTCTAAATTGAGATGGTATAGCGAAATCAACTTAGTCCATATTCATTTGAATTAATGTTTAAAATTCATGCCATTAAGTTTCAATATGAATCTTTTGTCATTGATTATCCACTTCCATATTTAAGAACATCATTCCATATTATGCTACCATTGGAATTTCGGACTCGTGGACTCATTTTAACTCATTTCAATTTTTTTCATCCCAGATTGCCCGTCTATGATGACATGCTACCCCAAGTTACCCCGGAAATAATGGCTCACCATCCCAAATTGCCCGGAAATGATGGTTCTTTAATTCATTTATGTCATCCCGGGTTTCCTGCCAACGATAACCTGCCAATCCGGATTGCCTGGCAACAATGGCTTACCACCCTACATTGCCCAACAATAATGGTTTGTCGAATCTAGCCCACTGGCACATCAATCACCTCCGCCTATTATCATATGGCCAAAAGTCAATACATCTTCAAATTTCGACTAATATACTCGAAATGCTTCTGTACAATTTCATACCCAATGACAGATATAATTCAATAATATACTAGAAATGCTTCTGTACAATTTCATACCTAATGACAGATATAATTCAATCTCATAATTATAATTCTATTCATTTTGGTACTTATCTTGGTATTCAAGTTCAAATATTCCACATCATTTCAATTCACCACAAAAATTTACTTTAGCAATGTACAATGTATAATATCATGAAAATATAGAAATTAAATAAGTGTAAAATCGTAGAAATAGTTACGGAAAGCTCGAACTACTCTTCATCGATTTTCACCCTGTTCCTTTTGATGCTATTGCATGGTCTTTAGCTACAATTAATAATTCGAAAATGTATAACATTAATTTCCAACTAAATTCAAAATTAATTATAAGTTCACACATATTTTACAATTTATTTAATTTAGTCCCTAAAACTGTGACTCACATAACTTTCAATTTAGAACTCAATTTTTTAATTAAATTTCACTATAGTCCTTTTAAGACATCCTATTTCTCATTTATGCTACTAATTTCAAATTTTATACATTTTAGTCCTTATTAAACAAAACTATAAATTGACTTTATAATTTAATCATTTTTCACTTCTAAGCTTAAAATCTATCAATTTAGTACCCTAAACTTCAAGGATTCATCAATAGCATCATTCGAAAACTTTAACAGTTATGAAAAATAACACATGGGTCAGCTAGATTAAGCTCCCATGATTTAAAAAATATAAAAATTGCAAGAAAAAGACCTAATTGAACTAACCAGTTTTGTGATTGAAAATTAAACCCTTTAAGGCCGACGACCTTTCTTATTCTCCTTCTTCCTACAGCTTGAATGAAGAAAAGAAAGAAAATACATTTTTCTCTCTTTTCATTAAACCAAATATAGTTGTAATGTTATGTTTTTATTTTAATTATTATTTCTATTAACATTTTATAACATATATAGATAAAAAATTTCGCTTGTTGTCCATTATGTTTACATTGTAGTATAATTACCACTTTGGTCTTAAAGCTAAGTTTTTTTTTAATTAAGAAACCTATCGTAATTAAACTTTTACCACTTTTACAATTTAGTCATTGTACCTTAATTTATCACTAATTGGATAAGATTACATATCCAAAATTCAATTAACATATATTATAACTTCGTAAATATTTTTATTACGGGTCTGGTTTATGGAAATGGGGTCCCGAAATCACATTTTCCAATACCACTAACTTCCGGGTCATTACACTAGCTAGAAAACCTAAATAAACGAGACCGAGAGGAGAGTTTATCCTTAGATAGTTTGAAATAATTGTGCTGAGTAGTGAGACTGAGAGGTAATCTATATGCCTAGGTGAGACCGAGAGGAAATCTTAGGTGGTATCTTTTAGTCTAGGATGAGATCGAGAGGAGATTCAAAACTAAGAGTGGCAAGCAATATAATCGGTATAGGTTCATTAGTTTAATTAGCACTCAACTATCAATCAACCATCGTTCAATCATTTAAATTATCTAAAAAATTAGGAAGAAAGTTTAGCTTAGTTAGTTTAATTAATTGTTTAATTATAGTTTATAAACAATTTTAATTGGACTTGCACTAATAATTTTCGACTTGACTAGATTAGTAATTGTTTAACTTGTAATTAACTTGATAAACACATTTACCCACTTGGCAATCCTTTGGGTTCAGTCCTTGGGATACTCAAGTGTCCTATTGACACTACAAATATTATAACTGGCACTATATAGTTGCAGTTAAAACTTGCTCTTTAAATTGTTCCATAAAATTGTTTGTTTTTCTGCGCACAAGCACATGCGAGTCATATTGTGCTTAACATGATGTACATGATCGATCCTACCACTAAATCATATGGAAACTTATTCATTCTTTCCATATCTTCCAAAGTTTTAGGATTCATCTCTTTAAATAGATGTACAACATGCACCATATGTAAGTTTCCTCTTTTGGAAAAAGCCATGCTAAACCCTTTTAGCATTTTGTCTATGTAAATAGATTGAGAAAGTCCAAGAAACATTATTTATCTATCCCTATATATAGTAATTCCTAGAATATACACTTCATCTCCCAAACCCTTCATGGAAAACTGCTTGAAATGTCAAATCTTAATAGCCTATAGCATTGGTATGTCATTTCTCATAATTATTATGTCATCAACATATAATAATATAAAAAAATTCATCACCATATTTCTTCTGGTAAACAAATGAGTCGTCAAGAATTTTAATCAAACAAAAATCTTAATTGTTTCATTAAATTAGATATTCCAACTCCGAGATGTTTGCTTTAATCCATAAATGAATTTTTGTAGATTGCATACTTGATTAGGATTTGAAGTGGATCTAAAGTCTTTAGGTTGTATAATATATGCTAATTCTTGTATATTCTTGTAAAGGAAAGAAATATTTACATCCATATATCAAATCTCATTATCATAGAATGTCACAATAACAAGCATAATGTAATGACCCTATAGTCAGAGTGTCGGAAAGTGCATTTTCAGACCTCCGTTCCTGTAAATCGGACTAGTAAGTATTTATTAAAAATATTTACGAAGCTAGTTGTGTAGTTAATTAGGTTTTGGTTAAGTGAGTTTATATGAATTAAAAGTAATTAGGTATAAAGACTAAATTGCAAATAGGGTGAAAGTTGAATTATAGATTAAAGAATAATTAAGGGACTAAAGAAGAAATTTTACCATTGTTTCTTTAGTGGGACGGCATTAGTAAATTACATATAAATTATGTGTAACTTTATTATATATATTATAATAATTAAAGTTAAAATAACATATTATAATTGATTGATATTTTCATAATTGATTGAAATGGATTTTATTGGTAGATACATATTGAATGTATTGATTATTGAACTGAAATGAATATATGTGTTAATGTGAAAGTTGGATATTGATTATTATAGATTGAATTTAATCCATGTGTATATATGTGATTATATGAAAAATTAGTATTGGATATTGGTTATATCTGAAATGTGAAATTAACCCCTATTAACTGTATCGGGCTGAGTTGGATATATATGGCATGCCATTGGATAGGAAGAGTTCGGGGATTTCTTTGACTTCGAGTCGATGAGGCACTAGGTGCCAATTTACTTCGGTTTAACCGATGAGACATTGGGTGTCAAATTTATATAGCGTTAGGCACAGTTACTACTTCAAATTTTTATCCGATGAGGCACTAAGTGCCAAACTAGTGTGTTGGTTAGATCCGTGTATCTGTCCGAGTCCAAGTCATGTTAATAGGGGTAATTAAATAAAAGGGTATTATGATTGATATTGGATGACATTGTATGTGAATTGAAAATGGGATAGTGACTTGAAAAATGAAAATGAGATACATGACTTATGTACTCATGAATTGGATATAGAATGGATAATGTTATTGTTTAAATGATATGCGGATCAAATTGTGAAAAGCTATTATATAGCAAGTGATGAGAATTGAGTATGGTATGAAATGATTTATTTATGAGTTGAGTATTGAATGGCTAATGCCATTGTACAAATAAATGAGGTTTGATATGTGAATAATTATATCTATAGTAATTGTGTGAAATAGGGACATTGTTTAACAAATGAAATATGATAGCATATGATAGTTGTAATACTAGACATTAATATGTGCTTAAAATTCAATTGTGTATATTATATTGTTTTGTCTTTAAATATTCAGATTATAGAAATACCACTGAGTTCTACCTAGCGTACAGTTTTGTTTTTCCGTGTGCAGATTACATACTTCACTTTTGATCGCCGATTCAACATCCAACAACGATCCCGAACTAAAATATAGTGATGTTTATCTTTTGTGTCAGCATGTACCTAGGACGTCTAAATGATAGTTATTTTCTGGATAGATTATAAATGTAATGTTGGTTTGGTATATACATATAAACATGTGTTTGTGTTTGAAGCCATATTATGGCATGGTAAATTGAACCAAATCTAGATATGTGCATGTGAATTTAAGTTAATGTTTTAAGTAGTTTTGAGTTAGGCCAAATTGATGAATTTTGACATGTTTATAATTTTAATTTGGATGATGTTTTGATGATATAAATGTGGTACCAATGAGGGTACATTGTTAGGCGCCTAGGATGATTATTTTAGCATGTTTTGTATGCGTTTGATAGGTTAAACGAATGGTTTTTGAGTTGTTTAATGTCCAAGCATATAGGAATTGGTAAATTTGTTGTTTAAGGCACATTTTAAGTCTACATGGCAAGACACACGGGTGTGTGACTTGGCCGTATGAGACACACGAGTAGCACACGGGCATGCGAGGCCATTTCAAATGGTATACGGCCTGGCACACGAGTGTGTGGCTTGGCCGTGTAACCCAAGTCAGAGAGTTACAAGGGTGCAAATACGGGCAAGGACACGACCGTGTGTCCCTACTTCGAATGCCCACACAGCCAGACACATAAGCGCGTGACTTGGCCGTGTGAGTCACACGGCCTGACCACACGACCATGTCTTGTAGCTAAAAATTTCTAACTTTTTCCAAAAATTTTAAAATGTTCCCGATTTAGTCTCAAATTGTTTCTAAAGTGTTTTCAAACTTTCAAAGGCTTGTTAAGGGACTCTATACATGTTAATGTTGAATCATTTTATGATTTTTGAAATGTTTGAAATGAATAATTAGATTACGATTACTCGGTAATACTCTGAAACCCTATTCCAGCGATGAATACAGGTTAGGGGTGTTACACATAATCTAAATAGATTTAACCATAGCGATAATGAAAAGGTGTAACATCCCAAAAATTTTAATGTCAAAATTTGTCTCGAACCAGTGATCAAGAAATAGAATTTTGAGTATGAGTGTCGAATAAATGTGGGTTATTTATTAATTAAATACAAGATCGGGAAAGTCATCAAAATTTAAATCGAAATATCAATAGTAAAACAATTTATGGACTAAGTTGCAAGAGAAAGATAATTGACATGCTCAATATAAAAAAACGATGGAACTAGTGGAGAAGGGCTTGATGAATATTAAATTGTGGCCTTCAAGAGAAATTTAACCATGATGTGAGATATTAGTATTGGTACATAAGTACTTAAATGTAAAAGGAGACAAGCTTAAGGAATTTAAGAAGTGATTAACCAAGGCCCTTAAAGGCTATTAGACAATGATTTAACTTAAGATATTGGTTGTACACTATTTAAGCTATAGATCTCCACCAATTGATTTGAGAAACAACCATTGTCATTGGATTCATTTTATTAATTATGACTAAGTAATATATATATATATATATAAAGAGATAAGAAGAAAGTGAAGAAAGCATATCATGTTTTCCATCAAGCCGTTTATCAAGCAAAATAAGGAAAAGAAAACTTTCATAAGCTCTCATGGTGTCGTAGGTCATCCTCCAAAAATTGGTGAGTCTCCTTTCAATTTTGGTTTAATTGATAACATAAGATGATAGTTAAAATTGAAACCATTCAAGTGATTGTAGAAATTGAAGAGAAAATTGCTCAGAATATTAGAGAGATAAAGCTTGATAATGTTATGTTTAATGGCATTTAGACTTGATTCTTGATATAAATGAGTTTAGAATTATGTAATTAAGTTAAGGATGAAATTGGAATAAGTTTTTTGAGAAATGTTTTGAGTCCTTATGAAGCTTATGAGAAAATAAAAACAACTTTGGAGTTTAAACATGTTTTTGGATAGCTTAAGGTTCTTAGAGAATAATTCTAAAGTCATAACTGAATTTGAATGGGAGGATTACAAGTTATGTGTAATTTGAATGTTAAGGACCAAATGTTAAATAAGTTAGGTATTCATGGTTATTCATTTAGTTGATTAGCCATTTGATTTAAAGTTAAGCATACATTTTGATTGTATGTTTATATGTGTATGTATGTTTGAGTAGAGAAAGAGTGAATCAATAAAGCTTAACAAAGGAAAAGGAAGATATTTTAAAGTTAAAACATTAAAAAGAACATTCATCATTTTGCTTACCATTAGAGAGTAAGTTCACTTGGAACTTACTATACTTAATTTATGTCTTTAGTGCATTGTCCATGTATATGAAATGGCTCAACAAAATGAGAAAATTTATGCATAATAAACTTGATGTGTTAAGACTATAATAGAATGAATGGTTAAAGGACATTTTTTAAAATAGGACAACGATAATGGCAGTGTATCGCAAAGAAAAGAGAGAAAATTTAACACACAGAATTTTACGTGGAAACCCTTTCAGGAAAAAAAAATAAGAGAAAAGGAGAAGAAAATTTACTACGAAAAATTCGAATGATACAAGAGGAGAGATGATTACGTCTGTTTATAGGTTTAAAACCTTATTCTAATTAAAGTCAAATAGAAGTAATGCAGTAAGGTTAAAACACCTTATTCTAATCAACATCAAATAGAGGAAGTAAACTTCTTTACGAATTCCACTTGTGTAGCCTATACAGTATCGCGGGGGCCTTCAATCCCCACACCCCCAGTTACGACCCCAATCCAATATTTTGCTTATTGGAGATCTACGATAGGCTGTGACCTTCGCCCTCATAAATCCCCCTATCTTGCCACTTGTATTTATTTTAACAAGAATTTGAGTCACACAACTTCTAACAATATTCTTATTGAACATTGATAATATATGTTAATTAATGTGTTAAGTGGCTATGTAATGTTATGTTAGAATTGAATATGAAAAAAATGTGTTAAAAATTGTAAATGACCATATTAAGTTATATGAAAATGTGATTATGAGACAAATTGTCAAAGTAGTGAGAATGAATCATGATTTAAATTCAAGTGGTCTAAGGACCTTAGTTGAGAATCTCAACTCATGTGGGCGAAGTGATATATGATATGGAAATGTAATGATACATGTACAAGGTTTCCTTGATGGCACCTAATGTAAAATCATGATGTGTTAATGCTAGCCTATATAAACTTGGTAAAAAGGTTAGGATACGGTTGGCATGTCAATTAGGGTCTTATGTATATGTTTCTCTGGAGTTTTGTGGGGGTTCAAAGTTTGTATGATATGTTATTTCTGGAGCTTTGATATGTTAGCCTTGGTCGAGCATTTGTTGTTGACCATTGGGCTCATGTTACCTCTTTAGAGGTTTATCTATCATATTAGAGTTCTTCTGGCATAGCACCTCAGTGCTCTCTAGCATATGTGGATTACCCATAACGTCGATGTCTTATTTTACTAAGATTACATGGGACACAAATCTGAAACCAGACAAGAAATGGTTAATGAAAATAATTCAAATTGGGAAATGCATGAACTTGTTGATCATAATTAACTTGAGAATTGGAAATGAAAGGTTGTAACCAATTAAACCAAGTGCACATAAGAGCAAAAGGGAATATAGTGAACACTTATTGAACATGTTATACAATGCTTATGTGGCCATAAATTCACATGGTTATTTATGTATTTGCCTTTTCTATATGCCATTTAACTAACAAGATATGTGAAGTTTTTTGAGCCACGTATTTGTAGGTCCTTCCTAGAAAGGTCAATATAGTACTTACCAATTGAGCTTACTAAGCATTATATGCTTAAGCATCATTGCTCATGCGCGCAAATTTTCATTTTCAGATCCTTCAAGCCCAAGCCAACCTTAAAGTAGCACACACTATCAACAAGGCCATAAGAGTGAACTTTGTATATCTTTTACTTGTGGCATGTACTTAAGATCTCAATTTGTGTAAATAAGTTAGTTCATTACCTATTTGGAATTTGAAGTGGTGATGTTAAGTAATGGTTCTAATGGTTTTTGTCTAGTTATGCTAAGTTAGAAATTCTAGCCAAGTATGATATCTTAGTCCCATGATTTCATCAAGATAACAAGTAAAATGGTTTTAAACTTGGTTACATGATTCTTGAAGTGTAGTTGATCATGATTTGTGATGGATTTGGTTTGTGTTTGGATTGTTATAGAATGAATTTTACATAATCTATATGTGGGAGGAGTGTTTGTACATCTTGTGACAATTTGAGGTTGCTCAGTAGGCGACATCGTGACATTCACCCACGACGTTACGACGAGACCTTGCATTTTCACATCACGACATCACCAAATATGTAACATCCCAAAATTGGGCCTAGTAGGATTGGGCCGACTGGGAATTGAGCTTTAGGAAATTTGAGTATTATTTTTTTTGTGTTGGCTCGGGTAGGAATTTTGTGTGTTAGAATAGTCTGGTGAAGGCTTGTTTTTATTTAGGAAGTTAGAATAATTTTTTTAGTTTGGGATATTTAATGAAGTGGATTATGTGAGCTTAGCACTTAAGTTAATTTAAGTGTCAATAAGTGACACAAGATGAGTGCATGGCAAGTTGGTAATGGCGCATGGATATTAGCTTGAGGGGAGTGGTTCGAATCCCTTAGTTAGCATTTAGAGAACTTTTATTTTTGTACTTGTATGGCAAGTTTCGGCCAAGCATAGTTATGGTAAGGATTGACCATGTTATTTTTGGATAGTAGACTAAAGGAATAAGGAAAGTATGAGAATATTATTTGACTTTAAATGATTTTATTTGAAAAGTTGGCAAGAGAGAGAAAGAGATGATAAAATTTTAATGTGTGGATTATGAGGATATTATTAAGGATTCTAATTGAATTATTATTAGAAATATTTTATAGTATTTTGATAGAGGAAAATTAAGGACATGATTTATTCAAATTAAATTTGAATATATATCATAAGAATGGCTTAGAGTGAATTGGGGGAGTTGCCAAAATTGTAAACCCCTTGATGATAGGAGTGGACGGTCAACCATTGTTTATGATAAGCTTGGACTTTCAATATTTGGTAAGTTGAATGTTAGATTAGGAAAGTATGTATTTTGGGATAAGATAAGCTTGAACTTGGGGAAAGGAAATCCTAAGTTATGGTATTAAGAGGGGACAAAGGCATGGAAGGTGGAGAATGTTTTGGAAAGAAATCCTATGCCTTAATGCATGAATGTGGACGGCATGTAAGGCTAGGGGGAGTGGCCGAATTTTTGGTAGGTAGCTTGGGGGGGATATTGGCCAATCTTTTGTTTTGTGCATCATTTTGTATTTGTTTTTCCTCTCCAAAAAGCTCTCATTGTTGGCCGAATGTTTTAGGTACTTTTGGTGCAAAATTCTTTTGATGACAACTTTATTTTTGTTTGAAACAAAATACCACTTTCTTTCTCTCTCAATTGTCCCTTTTAGCCAAACTACATTTTGTATTTTGTGCATTTTCTTCTTTGGTTAAAATTGTGTTGACCGAATTCCATTTCTTCCATCTCTCTTTTTCTTCCTTTGGTTAATTCTTTTTCACTCTCTTTTCAACTTTTAATCAAAACCAAAAACCATTCTTTTATTTTCTAAACTTTGGCCGAATCTCTTACACCATCATCTTCCATTTATTTCTTTTATTTTCTTCTCAAAACCGAAGCCCCTAATTTCCCTTTCTTCTTAATAATTTCTTTATTAGCCGAATATACTCCTTTGGGTGTGCCGAAACTCTCTTCCATTTAGAAGTATCTTGGCCGAATTTTAAAGGTGGTAAGGATTTATTTTAAGGATTTATTCTTTCGATTATTCCAAAGCCGAAGGCTATTATATTAATGGTTACCGATTGTAGGAAAGTGAAGCAAATTCGCGTACCGGTTGCCGTAGTTAGTACTCAAAGGCATTAGGGTCAAGATCTAGCATCGTAGATCAGCTTTTTGGGATCTAGGAATTACGATAGTAACAGGTGTGTAAGAACTCACTACACACTTTATTAATTTACATGGTTATTGTTGTTGTTATTCACCTATGTGGTAGTGATTTGCTTATGGCTAAGCATGGTTTCCGGGTAAGTCCCCTAACTTGTGATTTTTGATATATGATTTGCATGCCATCACATGAAGAATAAATGCTACGGTATGATTTATAAAAATTGTTATAAAAGCATGTGATGGTGGGATTGATGAGAGGAGGGGAATGATATTATGGACTGTCGTCAGTGGTTTTGACCACAAGATGGGTTGGCCCCATCAGATTATTGTGACCTATGGTCATCAGTGGTTTTGACCACAACGATTGATTATTTGCGACTAAGTCCCAGTGGTTTGGTACCACCAGTGGTTTTGACCACATTTGATAAATTGTGACTCATGGTCATCAGTGGTTTTGACCACACGATGGGTTGGCCCCATCATCTGATTTGTGACTCTAAGTCATCAGTGGTTTTGACCACCAGTGGTTTTGACCACACGGGGTAGAAAAGGAGTATGGATGGTTAGGTTGGGTTGCATGTGCATGTTTATTAATGACTTGTGTATGAGTTACTTTACCGGGTGGGGGATTACACACTGAGTCTTAGTGACTCACCCCTTTCCCTTAACATTTTGCAGATGAGTAGATCGCGGTGATGGAGCTGGATGGACTCGAGGTGGCCATGCAGTGAAAATTATAATTAGATGAACTTGGATTTTGTTTTATTTAAATGTTGGTTTTATTTTAATTAAGTTGTAATAAGGCCTCCTAGATATATTTTTATTATTCTATGTTTTGGATTAATTTGTTTAGAACTATTTCTTAACATTTGAAATCTATAAACAACTCGACTTAATAAATATTTTTAAACAACACTAAGTATGGTTTTTTTTAACAAGAGACTTGAAAATGAAAGATTTTCGACAAAACTTAAATCGGTTTTAAAACGGGTTTCAAAATGTTTTCTCTGTAGCAAACCAAATCCGGTCGTAATGTTTGGGCCGGGTTTGGGGTGTTACAAAATAGCAAGTAGCGTCGCAACCTCACATGTTTCGACATCACAACCTTGCATTTCCTTTCAGCATAAACTCCGAAACTGACGCGAAAGTTCATGGCCTCTTTCATGGGTACGACTTGAGCAGGGACATGTCATAAAAATGTTTTTAAATCCTTCAATTAGTCTAAAACTTGTTTCAATGATTTTATAAAAATTGTTTTAAGCTTAAACTCTTTAATAATTTTAAGGTTTCTTACTTATACATGTTTTGTTGGAATCTCTCATTTGTATCAGTCGATAGGTTGGGTGAAGGGTGTTACAAAAGGTTTCCTCATAATCAATGCCTTCAACTTGATTATAACTTTTTGCTACTAGTCTAGCATTATATGTTTGCATATTGTCATTCATATCGATCTTGATCTTAAAGACCCATATACACCTAATAGGTTTTATCCCTTCAAGTGGATCAACCAAAGTTCATACTTGGTTGATCTCCATGACCTCCATCTTGGATTTCATAGCTTCAAGCCATTTGTTAGAATCAATGTCACAAGTTGCTTCCTTATAGGTAGTCAATTTAGAATCCAAAGATGATTCATTTTGATCTAAAAGGAATTTATATCTCTCCAATTCCTAAGGCATCCTACTTGACCTTCAGAGTGGTGGTGCTTCTTAAACTTTTTGTTGGACATCACATGCTTCAGGTTTAGGTTCTAGTTGAAAGTTAGGTTTAGGTTTAGGTTCTAATTTAGGTTCTAGTTAAAAGTTCTAACTTCCGACACTTGAGTATTCAACACAAACGCGAGATAAGACTCATACCCTTTTCTTATACATTTCTCAACCACCAAAGAAGAAATCACAACAGGCAAGCTATCTGATTCACCTGATTCAACCCGAAGGATATCCCCATTTTCACATGTCAGTTCAATAAATTTTCTCCCACAATTTACTATCACATCATGAGCTGCTAACCAGTCCATACCAAGAATCACGTCAAATTCATCAAACGGTAGCAGCATAAGATTAGCCAGAAAACAATGACCTCTAATTGTCAATGGAAAATTTCTACACACTTGGTCAACTAGCACATGCTTGCCTAAAGGGTTTGACACTTTTACCACAAATTTGGTAGACTCAACAAGCATATTCATACTAAACACCAATTTTATACAAGCATACGAATGGGTAGACCTCGGATCAATCAAAGCAACAACAGAGATATCATGAAGAGAAAAAGTACCCGTAATCACAACTGGGGATGAAGCCTCTTCGCGAGCACCAATGGCATAAGTCCTTGCAGGAGCATTACCCTCTAATCTCACAGTGGAATCTCTAGGCGCACCTCTACTGCTAGCCCCACTTCCCGGGTTCTTCTGTGGTCTACCTCTAGAAGGAGCATTACTCGCTCGCACATCTTGCTTTCTGTCTTTCCCATCCATCTCAGGACAGTTTCGAATGAAGTGGCCTAGAGAACCGCACTTGAAACAGCCTCTATCATTTCCTCGACACTCACAGAAATGTCGTCTACCACACTACGAACACTCTGGTTTATTTGGTCGAGCACTACCAACACTCGCAATAGAAGAGGTTTGAGCTTTAGACGCCATGTACTGCTTATTCTTATTTCTACTCGAGAATCTCGCTGAATCATTTGATCGAGTAGTGAAATCTTTCGATTTCTTGGAGGAGGACTGAAATGATTTCCCCAACTGTCTTTTCTTCGAGTCACGAGACTTGATTTCAGCTTTTCTTTTCTCTTCGGCCAACTCTTCGGCCTTGCAGGCTCTCTCAACAAGCACCACAAACTCCTTTAATTCCAGGATGCCAACTAATAGTAGGATGTCTTCATTTAATCCATCCTCAAACCTCTTACACATGATGGCTTCAGTGGATACGCACTCCCGAGCGTATTTGCTGAGCCTCACAAACTCACGCTCATACTCAGTTACTGTCATTCGGCCTTGCTTCAATTCTAGAAATTCCTTCCTCTTCTGGTCTATAAACCTCTGACTAATATACTTCTTTCGGAATTCCTCTTGGAAAATCTCTGATGTAATACTTTCCTTTGATACAACCGACACAAGGGTGTTTCACCATTGGTAGGCTGAGTCTCGCAAGAGTGACACAACACACTTCATGCACTCCTCAGGTGTGCAATATAATTTATCGAATACCCTAATGGTATTTTCTAGCCAGAACTCTCCCCTCTCTGGGTCATCATCTATATTCGCTCTAAATTCCTCAGCCCCTTGCTTCTGAATTCTGTCAACTGGAGGTTTTTCCGTTCTAATCATTTCCACTACTTAGGGAGCTGTAGGGGCAGGCTGAGGGATTGAAGGGGGTGGAGCGTTCGGGTTTGCACGAACAAACTCCGAATACCAAGCGTTCATCATATGGAGGAAGGCTTCTCTAGCCCCTCCACCCTGACTTAGTGTCACGGGCCCACTCTCAACTGGCGCGGTCCCCTCAATGAGAACTGGCGCATTACTCTTGACATCATCCGCCACTACTCCGTCGGGATCCGTTTACTATATAAAAACACATTTTACATTATCAAGAGTCGTCACACTATCATAATTCATATATGGCATGTATAGCTAGACTCGTACACATGCTGGGTTAGTCCGAGAATCGACTAAACCATAGCTCTGGTACCACTAAATGTAACACCTTTTACTCGTATCCTATGCCGGAACAAGGAACGAGGCGTTACCTAACTTAATAACATGCATATAAACATTTTCGGGTTATGAAATTTCGTCAAATTTAAAACTTTTCAAACTTCATCTTAAAGTCCCTAATATGGGTTCGGTACTAAACCAGGCACTTTAGAAAACTTTGGAAAATTTCACTAAAAATAAGTCCACACGCCCGTGTGGCAAGGGACACGCCCATGTGGGCAGACCGTGTGGTCACACACGCCCATGTCCCTAGCCGTGTGGATTTATTTCTCAATTCGAACCTACAGGGGTTTTCACACAGCCTGGCACTCGCCCATGTCTCAACCCGTGTGTTAAAGCCTTGACATTCTGTTTCTGACGTTAGCAACATTGTAAGGTCACACGGCCATGGTACACGCCCTTGTGCTAGGCCGTATGGCGAATTTAATTTTGCATTTAAGGTGTAGACTTCACACGATCTGGGCACATGCCCATGTATTATGGTCGTGTTATCCACATAATTGAGACACACGGCCGTGCCTCAGCCCATGTGGTTACTACTAGGCATTCTATTTTACCAAATTAAGGTGCAGGGGACACACGACCAGACTACACACCCATGGGGCAGACTGTGTGTCACACACGGCCTAGACACACGCCTGTGTGTCTACCCGTGTGGACAAAAACAAGGATATTTACCAAGCCCTTTTGCCACCCTTACTTGCACCAACATAAGCCACATCAAGTAACACTAATCCACACATACACATCTGACCAAATCAGCCACAACCAAGACATACACACATCAAGGCCACTACACTCCATTCACATGCAAAACTTATCACATACTTTATCAATCCAATCATGTAACCTACTCATTCATGCATTAATATACCAAATACTCAACCATGCAATTTGTTCAATCATGAAAAACATCATCATTTGCATAAATCAACAACAAAAATTAGCCATTATCCATGGCCTTATACAAAATGGATCAACTTCATGACAAGCCAAAACATATGGCCAAAACAATATGACACTTAACAAAAAGACACAGTCCCTATACATGCCATACTTAAAATAATAAGGCTAACTATACCAAATGCTTCAATTGATAGTGTGATCGATGCCTCCGACATCTGTTGATCCCCGAGCTAGCTTGGCGACACTATAAGTAAATGAAAAAAAAGAGGGAGTAAGCATAAAGCTTAGTAAATCGCATGTAAATAATTAATAACAATTACCATATTATCATACTCATAACATATTATAAACTTGCACATAATTCTCAAATGATCAAAGGCATAACTTACTCATTTTCATCCTTACTAATCATACAACATAAATCGAGCTCATTTCTCATGAATTTCGTGTAGGTACCTGTATCACTTACAACATAGTCGTAACTTTTCTCACTTTAGACACAAGCTTTAAATTACCCATTGAACCAGTTGGAATACCAAAAGATACCCGACAAGCCTCACACAAGAGGGTAAGATGTCGATGCCATGTCCCAGACATGGTCTTACACTGGCTCACATATCGAGGCCGATGTCATGTCCCAGACATGGTCTTACACTAGCTCTCATATCAATGTCGATGCCATGTCCCAGACATGGTCTTACACTGGCTCACATATCGAGGCCGATGCCATGTCCCAGACATGGTCTTACACTGGCTCTCATATATCCCTAATGTCATGGCATGGATATCCGATCTATTCCTAAGGTTCAATTGGGAGTATACCACATCAAATTTCGTCAAGCATATTCATAACAATAATCAAAAATTTTATGTAATATCAATTGTTTAATGCATAATAACAATAGAGTTGTATTATTTACGTACAACTTACCTCGGTATACAAAATATGGGCGACTAGTCCAAATTTAGTCCGAAAGCTTGGTTTTTCCCCGGTCTAGGTCCGAATTCCGTTTTTCTTGATCTATAATGATAAAATTTACTTATTTAATCACCACATTAATCAAGACATTCCAAAATTCCTACTTTGGCAAAATTACCGTTTTGCCCTTAGACTTTCACATAATTACCATTTTGCCCCTAGGCTCGTAAAACGATTTTAATCAAATTTCCTCCTTTAACAAGCCCAGCCAAACCTTTATTACTCTTATAACAACTCACAAATCCAATTATTTCACATATTTACTACACAGTTTATAACTTTTACAAAAAGGTCCATTTTAGGTGTTTTCATGAAAAATCCTTTCACAAAAGTTGTTTATTAAACAACCAAGTTTCATTTTCTTTCATAAAATTTCAACAAACAATATAAACACTCTCATGGCAAGACCCTAGACTCTCAACCATTTTGCAAAATAGACCCTAGACCCTAGACGTAACCAAGTTGTTTATTAAAGCTACGATGTGCTTAAATTTTTTAAATGTGCCTCGCCATTGGTGTTTTAAACACTAAAAAAATTCAAATGATAAAACATTATACAGTTACAGCATTTTGTTATAATCATCAAGTTTCTAGTAAAATCAATTTTTTATATTTTATTTTAATCCTCTATAACAATTTTTCACTTATAAAAACAACCACCATAGTTATAAAGTACATTTTTTATTAAATCGGTTATCTATATCAGCATATTGTCTAAAATATTAAGTAAAATTATAGCTATTTCATATAAGCAAGCATATCAATTATAATTTATTACATAAGAATTATCATAATCAAAATATAATTTCAACAAAATGTTTAAATTTCACGTGAAAAATATGGGATAAATCTCAAAACTATACATTAATTTTGGTATAATGTGCAAATTTATACATGAATTTTGTACATGAAATTTTGATTTAATCCAATTCTCAAATATTATTAACACAATTATTGAAGTATCATCATTTTATGTTTATATATTGCATATAGAAATAATTATTTTTATCTAATAAACTATTAAGTTCCATAATTAAATATTTTACCATGAATTTAAAACATCGTAAACTTATAAATTGATTATTTGAATTTAATAACTCGTGATAAATTAATTAATTGAATTTAATAACTTATATTGATTTATAATTAGTCATATGAAATAAAGTAAAATAAAAGACGTATTACAACAATAATGCATGCACCTGTTATACTTCTTCTAATTTTGTTAATTTGATTCCCACTTTCTTTTTTAAACATAATTTTTACTTTCTCTTTTTTGTATAATATGAATTCTATAGTAAGTTTATAACAATTATCTTTCTATAACAGCATGTTCTTGTAGCTTACATAGATGTACAACAACCACCTCTCTATAATAGGCAAAATCTTGATTTTGAGACTATTATAGAGAGAGTTGACAATAGCTCAAGTTTCCATCCGACTAGGGGTAATACAAAAAGAGCCTTAGTTAAAGGTTAAGATGTT
Source organism: Gossypium australe (assembly GCA_005393395.2). Classification (NCBI taxonomy): domain Eukaryota; kingdom Viridiplantae; phylum Streptophyta; class Magnoliopsida; order Malvales; family Malvaceae; genus Gossypium; species Gossypium australe. The sequence goes on along the minus strand of CM016625.1, from coordinate 28,492,064 downwards.
ATTTGAATACAAGAGAAACGGTCAAGGCCTTATTCAAGTATATAAAAAGTACAGAGTTTTTTCAAAGTACTAAAGTTCAGGGTCCGTTTTATTAGTTTAGCCAAAAATTGCAACTCATAAGATTTGCATAAACCATGATTTCAGGGGGAATCAAATTTCATGAACAGATAAATAGAGAAAGCAGCTTGTAATAGGAAATGAATTCAATTTATTTATATATTCTGATAGACATGAATGGTATTAAATTTTACCGTATTACATTATATGCAAGTCCTAAACTACATTATAATGCAGGAATGGAGAACTATAAATGGCAGGAAAAAAGAAAAATATATATAGCATAAATACATGCAAAAATAATTAATTAATAAACTATTTACTCCCTATGTCTGACGATGGCTGAGGTTCTATTCTAAACTCACAAGGCAGTATGAAAGAACCTGCTGTTGACCCCTGCCCTGTATAGCTGCAATTCAGATGATGTACTAATGGTAATCTCCATGTTGGATGGTGCGAATAGCACATCTCCTTCAGTCACTATGTCCTCCCGTGATCCAATGTGAAATGTTCCCTTCCCGAGAAATACAAGGAAAATAGAAGGGCCTGGAATGGATGGAAAGATCGTTGATGCCCCTTTTGGAAGAATGCAACGATCAACCTCAAACTCCTCAAAGGGTGGGAGATACCTTGTGATGTATGGACTCAATGGAAATCCTTTCAGGATGTCGGGGTAGCCCTGGAATGGAACCAACAAGAATCAAAATTTGAAGTTGCAGAACTTCGATATGAAGTCAATAAGACTAAAACTAATATTGTCATGAAGTAGGTAAGCCGAGGTTCAGTGTCAACCACAAATAGCAACCTCTGCTGAAGTCATAATTCTACAGCTCAAAGAAATTTTCATCTTATAAGTGTCCCAGACAGAAGCATTCAAAGTTAACAAGATTTCTGGGGAACTTTAATCTCGTATATGAAGCTGAATGTGAAGAAAAATAGGTGACGCGAGAGACCAAAGCATTTTTTTTATTAGTAAAAGTAAATAAATACACGAGAACAAGCCTCGGGGTAACCTTTTGTCAATAATGAGATTCCTTTCTCTAACTCCAAGCAAAAATGGGCATAATATTTCACCTTATGTTATCAAGGAAACTGCCCCGTTGGGAAAAGGCAGAAATATACCAAATCAAGTCACATAGAAATAAAGTATTAGTGCTTAACAAAATAAATAAATAGAGCAAACGTTCAGCTAAAACAGAAAAAGAAAAGCCTATATGTGGCATCACTCTGAACAAATTATTTTACTCGCAAATAGAAAATTATCAAACCCTTGATCAAATAATTGTACCTGCTTATATGTTAGCATGGAGCAAAGAGTTTGGATATCACGGTGCTTGGGAGTAAGACCCGCCCGGACAACATTGTCTGACGTTGCCATGCATTCGATGCATTCTCCACTCAAGTATGCATGGGGCTCATTTGCCCCAAGATACAATGCTTCACCCGGATTAAGTTCCACGTAGTTGAAAAAGAAGGCTGATATAACACCTATGTCACCCGGGTATTGCTTTTCCAAGTGTAACACCAACTGTTCCTTCTCAGTTAGACACCTCAACTGATGCCAAAAAACAAAAAGGAAATGAAGGGTAAAGGTCAATAATAAAGCTAGAATAGAAAGAATGGAGGAAAAACTATAAAAAAACAGCTACTATTTAACAGCTTTACAAGCTGGAAAGAAAAGAGAACCTGATATATTAAATATATTAGTACTATAATAGTAAACAAGTTTTTCACTAGAAAAATCTGAAATCCAGGCTAACAGTGGAATAGAGAAAACCAATGTCTACCATGCACTCTTAGAAGCCAAATTTATAACGGAATATGCAAAATGAACTACATTTAGGCCCATAAAATAGCTGCCTGAAGAATCAGAATAGATATTTTGCCACATGACAACATAATTAGATCAACTTTTTCATGTCAATGCATTGAGGTATTGAAGTGACATTATATGCCTTGAAGAAGTACTGAACAGAAGATCTCAAAAATTAAAGCCTAGAAGGAAAATTAGTATGTTACTGTCAGCATAAGACTAAAGGTTTTGCTTTAAATAAATAAAAACTTGGGTAGGAGCCATTTTTTCATATGCTGACAGAAGTCTAACCAGACAAATACATAGCATATTTCCGTATCTTCAGAGCAGCCATTTTATGAACTCTACATGGAAGGACCACATCAGTTTTCCTGTATAGTCATGTTTCTAAGGAATAAAATAAGGGGATGACCCTTGACCCTTTCTCCATTTTATGCCTCTACGCAGTAAAGAAAAAAAATTCTATAAACCTGACTTTCTACATGCAGCCGACTTTTCAGTTTTGCTATTGATTTGGTTGCCATCTCCTTGCTAGCTGACATGAGTTGGGTAAAAACCGACCGCAGAGCATATTTTACTTTCTCTGCCCCATCTTGCTTGTCAATATCTAGGACTTGCTTTGCCGATGCATTGCCAACCAATTCTACAATCTCTGGAATATCTACAAGCACACCCTTAAGCTCCTGCAAAGAAGATAGATGCTTGCTTCAAATATATGACTAATGTAGCCAGTATCACCAGAAAATGTTAAGTACACAAACAAGAAGCATCCTTCACCTAAAACCAAATAACATGCATGTTTAGGAAAAACCACATAAAGACAACCCTGCAATCCTCAATATATTGCAGACATGATTTGGAAATATCAAAAATAAGCAGTAGAAAAAAAAGGGGGCTTAACACTTGAACATTCATCTTCTTTGACATTAAAGAATTATATTCCCAACATGCAGAAGCTCCATGAAAATGCTAGACTAGGTATTAAACTTCTCGAAATGTGATCTTTCCTGTCCTGGAGCATTACAATATATACCAAAAAAAGTTTTAAAATATCAATAACCCCTCTAATATCAACAGACATGAAAAAGGTTCTGGCACATTAAATTTTACCCAACTATTTAGACCAAAACAAGACTGACCAGAAACAGTGGCAGTGAATTCTAGGAAAGTCAAGATAGATTATCTTCTGCCTCTAACTCAGATGTGATTCGGCCTCAAAGTTTTGTCATGCATATCATTTCCAGAATCTTTATTCAGCACAACCACAACTGACAGCATAATTACAAATTTAAGTGCAAAACGTGATTACCAGAATTTTATCAAACATAAATGCAAGATTTATTCACTCAAAAAGAACAACCAGCAAAAGGAAAGTTCCACCAAAAACCAAGCATGATTCATGTATTACCTCGAGAGTAATGAATCCACAAAGGGCCCTGAACTCTGTAATTGCCAAAGCCATCTCAGGTTTGTGATTCCCATCCTTATAGAGATTTGGCTTCAACTTAAGCAATTCTTTGGCCAATTCTTTATCTGGATGAGCCTGTATTGAAAGGGCTTTTGCCACTGAAAGTACCTATTTTACAGCAAATGAACCACAGAATCAATTAGACGATTCACAGAAGATAAAAAGAAAAGCTCATATTGTAGTTAAAGTTAAGCTGATTTCCACTTTAAACTCTCAAGCTTAATTCTTTGCCATTAACTATTCAAGATCCACTCCAATTTCCCAATTGCTATATTGATAGCTTTGATCTAAATTAAAATTGAGATCAAAACAGCCAAAAAAAAAAAAAACAAATCTTTACAATTGTAAATACCCCCGAGAAAGGGAGAAAAGAAAAACAATGGACACCACATCAAAGCAAAATTCAGTCATATTCAACTTAATAAAAAAATATAATGGTAAAAAATGGAAATTTAAGATGAATGGTGAGACTTCAACTTCCATTAATAGTGAAGCAAAAGTTGCAGTAATTCCTATTAAAATGCAAAAGAAAACCCACTAACCCAGTTAAAAATAGAAAAAAAAAAAACAGAAAAACAGAAATCAAAATTCAATTTCCCACCAATCAAAAGGAGAGGAAAACGAAAACCAGAAAGGAAGCAGATAAATCGTGTAAAAGAAAAGAACAAACCTTGAAGAGAAAAGGAAGATCGGGCCCCCACTTTTCCAAAACCTTATGACCAAGCACATTCGGATTCTTCCGAATCCACTCTTTTAAACCCACATTTTGACCTTCTCCATAGCCATCAGCCAAAAAACTTGGCCCCGAGTCATGAGTTCCCATCCAAAACTCAGCATAAGGCCTATCGGGCTTAACCTCAGCCCCGGAATTCAAAGCCAATAGCCTTGCCACCTGTGCCTCCGCCCCACATCTTCCCCAATCGTAGTTTTGCACCCAACCTCTTAACCGCTTCACCTTGTCAACATTAGCAGCCTTCGCCATTGTTGAAATACCCTCCCAGAAAAGAAAAAGGAAAGAAAAGAAGGCTAGAAGAGAAGGATAATGCAGAAGGGAATGGGCATCGTTTGCTGGTATTTGAAGAGTTTGAAAGGGTAAGAAGAGAGAGGGAAACAAGTTGGGAAAAGAGAGTGAAAGAAAAATTGAAAATGAAGATATCACATAGAGAAAGCTTGGAAGAACCACGATTTGTAATTGTGGGGTCTCTTCAACTATGACTCTGCTTTGCTTCCCTTTTGCAGTTTCTTACGATCTTATCTTCCCACTTCTGCACGAAATTTCCATGCCCCTTTTCTCTTATTTTTCTTTTTCATATTAAAATCTCTAGAAAATTTTGTTTGGCAAAATAGCAATTATATGCTCACATTTTACCTGTTTTTACAAAAATAGAAGTCAGTATATTTGAGATTCTCGAAAATTCATATTCTACCTCACAAAATTAAAAATTAAAAAATAATATCTTTATTATTTATGCTATTTATCAAGTCTTTTTACTATATCATTCATCAGTTACATCTCCAATTCAGTTAGAAAATTATAAAAAATATTTTTTTTTATTTACAAAGTTACACGAGTATTTTCATTTTTTATAGTTTTATAATTCGATAAAAAATTTAAAATTTTTCATTTACGGTTTTATTTAAAATTTTAGTATGTAAATTTATGTTTTATTGTGTTATTATTAATTAATTTTAAATCATATATTACATTATATATTATGTGTTTATTCTAAATATATAACTTCTACACATATACACTTACGGTTATGGTAGATTTTTAGTAACTGGATTTTTTCATATCTATACTAGATGCATAATGTAAAATTAAATTATACTGCCATTTATATAACAAAGGGTGAAAATGGTATTTACTATGAAATTTAAATATTTGTAATTAATTTTAATTGTTAAAAATGTTAGTTATTACTTTTTTATGATTTTAAATTTTGTTTCACTCACTAGTGTCACGGGCCGCAATTATCTAGCCCCGTGACACTAGTAGGTGTGCTAAATTTTAGTGTTTTTTTTTTTTGCGTCTATTTTATTTGCCATACAAAATTCAGTCAAAAGACATTATTTATCTAGTTTTTTTAGATTTATTTATAACAAAGTAGCTATTTTGATGTCATTAGCGTAAGTGACACTAATTATATTAAATTTTATAACAAAGTAGCTATTTTATTATTTATTTATGTTTTTTTAACACACCTCTATATTTTAAATATGGAATTTTTACACGCATATGCGTATGATAGAATTTTTAATTATTATGAGTATGACACAACTTGAGTACAACTTAGTTATATTGACTATTCCACCTCACCCATCTCGAGTATATCTATAATTATATACTAAAGTTGCGTCTAAAGCATGCCTCTAGACCTATAAATAACAATCAAACCTTTTTTTTTTTTAAGATTTTAAAATCGTGAGATAACTTCGATCCTTAAAATATGCTAAAATTTTAAATATATAACTATCTATATACCTCATGTGACATGTGGCTCACCCACAATGCTTCTTATTTTTTTCATTTTATAACAATGGTAAATTTTTAATTTTGGTCCTTCTAATATACTTTAAATTAAGATTTAATCCTTATACTTTAATTTTTAACATATTTCAATCTTTATATATTTGTAATGTTATTGATTAATTCAAATAGTTAATATAGTTATCTTTTCAATTAAAATGTCACGTGGTTATAGATAATTTGAAAGTTGATTTTAAATTCAAAAGGTAGACGAATTAAACTTTGAAAATAAAAGTAGGAGGACTAAATTCTAAATGTATAAAGTGTAGAGACTTAGAGTCATGGTTGTTTGAACTAAACCGGATTGGCCGGGGTATCTGCCCAGAGAGAGGCATCAGATCAATTGAGTTGTGAACTGGTACAAACCGATTGAACTAGGCTAAAAATGGATTGAGTGGGAGTTTTTTATGATTTATTTAATCAAATCGTACAAACCAGTGACATGATCAATTCGACCACTAGTTCGGTTCTGAAAACCTTGCTTAAATTATATTTTAATATTCGAATTTTAACTCTATAATTTGTCACAAATAAATAATCAACTCAACGCGAAGCGTGCATAAACCATACTAGTATATATATAAAAAAAAAGGTTAAAATGTTCGGTTTTTAAAGATTTTATAGGTTTTGGTTTATAAATAGTAAAATATAATAATATTTTTATTTCTCATGTAATAAATCAATGGTAAGTAAAAAAAAGTCATAGAGAAAGAAATTAGTAGTGTTCAATAAAACAAACTTCCATTTTAAAAAACACACAAGATTTGCTTTTTGCTTCTATCAATTTTATCAAGTGTATTTTCTTTAAAATTTTACATAAAATATAAATAATAAAAATATATTTATAGTAATGTTTGTTATTTATAAAAATAAATTTTAATAATTTCACAATTAAATTAAAATATGATTTATAAGTAACATCAAACTAATTAACTCTTTAAATAATAGTGTAGATAATTGATTCATTTTATAATTAACTCTTTAAATAATAGTATAGATTTATACATTTAAATATAAATCTTTTATATCTTTATTATGAAACTTGTGCATGAGCCAAATGGCCTATGAGGCTATGGTCGAGCTTGAACAAAAAAAAATTATTTTAATTTGGTTCAAATTTTATTTAAATAATAAATTGATCTAAATTTAATTATAAATATATAAATATAATTTTTTTAATATTTTTTTGATAAGAACAATAAAAATGGCCAACCAATTGAGCCAAGTTCAAGCTTAATTTTTTATTTGGGATCGGTGTGGCTTAAGCCAAGAATTTAGTTTTTTTTAATTTAAAATTGTTAACCTACTACATTTATTTTTTTTGTATTCAAGCTTATTATAATGTCATTTTTGGTTGCATGACTTTTAAATTAATTTTTTATCAATTTAAGATATCACATCAAAAAAATTTTAAAAAAATTAATACCAAAAATTAAAATTAAAATTCTAAAAAAAATAATACTAAATGTCTAATGTCGTAACCATTTTTTGACAAAACGGGAATCGACTTGGTTTTGAAAACGAAAATAAAACGGGAGTCGCCATCGACCTTTATTTGGTGTGATCGGATCACCTTTGTTCTAATAAAACGTTTTAATTTACTAAAACAGTGTTTTTGGTCTACGAAATTTGAAAAAAACGGGTTCGGGAGTCGGTTACGTGCGAGGAAGGGTTAGCACCCTCGTCATGCCCAAAATTGGTACCAAATTGATTAATTAGTGTCCCGATGTCGAAAGTTTGAAAATTTAAAATAAAGAGAAAATCGATCTTGTTTGGAAATATTTTAGTTTTCTCGAATTGAATATCAAGATTTTCTTGTTCCGAAGGAATAAAATACCACATCCAGTACGTAGGACACGATGATTTTAATCCTCGAATCCAGGATCATCTCTTAATTCCCAAGACTCATGCATTAAAATATCAAAAGGATATTCGGTTGTTTGGCCAAGCGTGAGAACCGAAACCCAACACATAGGGCACGATCTCTCGAATTTCCAAACATGGAATATTGCCTTATTTGGAAACTTTTAATTTCGGATGAAATTTATAAAAGATTTTAGGTTAGGTTTTAAAGAAACACGTTTCAAAACGCGAATGGGATTATGCGACGAAGAGAACGATAATGTAACACGAATTTGGCGCCATACATGTAATACATAACATTGGAATTTTTAATCTAAAATATTGACATGCATGAATAACAATAACGATAATAGAACAATAATACGCGAGCACGAAATTACATATAATGAACTATCATAACATGGCAATACAAATAAATGAATTATGGCACATGCAGAAGCGATAATTAAATAATATACATCATCTAAGAAATAACATTAATAAACAAAGACCAAAAACAATTTAAAGAGAGATAATATGCAACGATAATTAGTAAAACGATTTAAGTAAATCATTTGTAAATGAAGTTTAAAATAATAGGTAAAGCTATTTAGGAATCATATAAAAGGTTTAAAATAAATAATATATATAAAGAAATTTAAATACCTAATATGATAAATAAAACAGTTTAAAATAACGAATATATAAAATATTAAAGTTAATAAATAAATAATAAATAAAAAAAAGAGCTAAAAAAAACAAGCCAAGGACTGAATTAAAAGGGAAACGAAATTACGAGCATAAATTAGAGAACATGCTAAAACAGGGGGATCGATCGGGGCAATATCCCCAGCCTTCTCATGCGCACTTATGGCCAAGGACCTAATTGGAAGCTGAATGAAGTGATAGGGTAAGATTTATGAAGAATAAAATAATGTAAAGGGGCCGATTCAACGTCAAAATAGAAGCGGGGGACTAGAAACACAAATAGCCCTTTTGGGCTTTAAAACACACGGATCCTGCTAAGTCTGGTCGGGTCGGGTCGCCTCAATGGCTTGATACGGCGCCGTTTGGTATTTTATTTAAATAATAAAAGAAGTTTTAAGATTATTTTTTTTAACACTTCAGAAAAATTCAAAGTCCCCCTTTTGAAATTCGAATACCCCAGCCCTTCTGTTTCTTTGTTTTGAAACCCTAACCTCCTCTTCTATTTCTTTCTCGGCCGCAACCAGCCCCGATCCCTCAGCCAAATCTTAGAGGAGATCCAGCCACCGAAATGCCATGGTAGGCGGCGAGTGGTGGTGAATGAAGATCCTATCTGTTTAGGGTCTTCGTCTACCCCGATTGCAACGGAGATAGCGAAGACCCCATCGTCTCGAGGTAATCCTTCTTTCTTTTATTCCGTATATATATATATATATATATATATATATATATATACTTAAAGCGACGAAACAGAAGCCTTACTCGGAGAGAAGAGAAAGTGAAAATGGCCTTTTAATCCTTTTTGATTTTTTGTTTATACAGATTCGATAATGGCGAGAATAAGAACAAGTAAAACGACCGAAAACGACAATGGAAAGCGAAATGAAATCAACCTTTAATGCCTTTTTTTTATTGATTTCTGATAATGCGTAAGAGCCGAAGAGTCGATCTTAAATGTTTTTTTTATTTCTGATTGTTTTGTTTTTGAAGTGCTCTCCTCTCAATCTCTGACTATGCCGAAAAAAAGAGAGAAGAAACCCCCGTACAGTGGTTTCACTTCAGTTTTTATAACCGATTTTTTTACCATTTTAATTCTTGTTGTTTTCCTTTTTATTCTTCTCGTTTTCTCTATCGTTTGTCGTCTTTCTCTGTCTGCAGGGTATGGGCAAAAGGAGGCAGTGACCATGCGAAACCAGAGGCGCATGGTGGACGGTGGCCAAGACAGTGGAGTCAGAGGCATGCGAAGGGTCGACGCTTGGGGACTGCTGCCGCTGCTGATTGGCGCGCATGGTAGACGACGCACGTGGTGTCCACGGAGGGAGGCCAAAGGCTGGCGGCGCACTAGGGCACTAGGGTTTTTTCTTATTGTTGTTTTTCTTTTCTGTTAATGGGTTAGGGCAGATTGGGCTATTCGGGTTTGGGCTGGTCTAATTTGGTTTTTAATTGGATTGTAATTTTGGACTTTTAATGGTTTTTGTTTTGTTTGTTTGGTTTTTTATTTTGGTGTTTATTTCACCTTGGGCCATTTTCTGTTGTAATTGGACATTTATTTTGGACCATTTATTGTTTATTTATTTTGGTTTTGGATTTGGCTCTTTATATTGGTATTGGTTTCTTAATGGGCCTCGGGCAAATTTGGGCTCTTACAGCTGCCCCTCTTTGCTTATTGTCGTGTAACGAGAATAGAGCAAAGACAATAGGAGAACCAATTTTGCCCGGTCTTGGCCAAGCCTTGACTTATTGGTCCTCGTCCCCTTTAAACATCTTAAACTCTACTGTAGCCTGTTACTTTGATCCATTCTACCGCTGCTTTTGCGAGACATGACCCGTAGCTTCAATTCACTTTTCCTCGATCTTGTTCATTCTTTAACTTGCTTCACCAGAGAATTGTAGCTTCTATCTACTAACTGCTCTATTGGGACTTCGATGGAATCTGAACTTTTCAAACTACTTCCTTATTCTCGCAATATGAGTTGATTTTAACAGAATTAAAAATACCCCAGCGTGCGTAACCCGAGGCTCAACTCACTTCTCGCATTATGAGTTGATTTTAACAGAAATTAAAAATACCTCAGCGTGTGGCCTGAGGCTCAACTCACCTCTCGTATTATGAGTTGATATTTGAATGGAAATTGAAAACAGCAAAAAAAACACCTCAGTGTGTGACCTGAGGCTCAACTCACCTCTCGTATTATGAGTTGATATTTAAACGAAAATTGAGAACAGAAATTAAAAACACCTCAGTGTGTGACCTGAGGCTCAACTCACCTCTCGTATTATGAGTTGATATTTAAACGGAAATTGAGAAACAGAAATTAAAAATACCTCAGCGTGTGGCCTGAGGCTCAACTCACCTCTCGTATTATGAGTTGATATTTGAACGGAAATTGAAAACAGCAAAAAAAACACCTCAGTGTGTGACCTGAGACTCAACTCACCTCTCGTATTATGAGTTGATATTTAAACGGAAATTGAGAACAGAAATTAAAAACACCTCAGTGTGTGACCTGAGGCTCAACTCACCTCTCGTATTATGAGTTGATATTTAAACAGAAATTGAGAACAGAAATTAAAAACACCTCAGCGTGTGGCCTGAGGCTCAACTCACCTCTCGTATTATGAGTTGATATTTGAACGGAAATTGAAAACAATAATTAAAATACCTCAGCGTGCGTAACCCGAGGCCCAACTCACCTCTCGTATTATGAGTTGATATTTGAACGGAAATTGAGAACATAAATTAAAAACTTAGCGTGTGGCCTGAGGCTCAACTCACCTCTCGTATTATGAGTTGATATTTGAAAAATAAAAATTGAAAAACACCTCGGCACGTGGCCTTAGGCTCAACTCATCTCTCGTATTATGAGTTGATATTTTGAAAACAGTAATGGAAAAAGTATCATCTGGTGGGACTCGGATGTCCTCTTTCTCCATGGTTCGGTGCAACTATCGTCAAAACTTCCTGCTTTACTGGTGTACCTATATGTGTCATGTGTGATGTTATCATGATATGCACGTGTTTGTCTAAAATGCTTTTATGCCTACATGATTATGCCATGCGCCCTAGGTTGGTTTGTCATGTATCCCTTTTTCGTCACGACTTTCATGATGACCTGTATTCATTGCTTCGGTTCCTGACTCTCCTTTCATGTTTCGTACCCGTCCTCGAGTTCCATGAGTGATTTGCGTTTCGCGTATGTCACCCTTTTGCCCCCTGTTGAACTTTGTCCTTACCTTGAGGCTCTTGTATTTATCAAATTTTCGTCCAGGTAATGCTCAACATTCCTTTTGTTTAGAGTATGTAATTTCACTATTTATCATTTAAATGAACCAAACAGGGGATGTCTGAAAATGGGAAAGTAAGTATGAAAGGGGTACCTCACACCCATATTTATTTCGAAAGTGTCAAGCAAAGAAAATTGACAAGGAATAATTCAATAAAGGAAATGTTATAAAAAGGAAAGTAGACTCAATTGTCGCAAATGCTCTGGATATCTAACGCATGAACTTTTCGCGTTTCTTCATCCTGGATCTTTCAGAGCAAAGCTTCTTGTGTAGAGGATTTTGAGCTTTCGAGTCCGCTTCAAATATTAATATCTCGCCCTTTGACTCCCTGTTCAAATCGCCCTAGCCCTTTATGCCCGAATCCACTTCATTAGGACGCCATTTCAGGTTTTCGTCCCAATTTTGTTTATCAAGATGCCCTTTTCGAGTTTTCATCCTGATTTTTTTTCGATCTTAAATGTTTTTTTAGGCGTAGTACTTCTTCACGGCATCAGAGTTTACCAGATTTGGTAACTCCTTCCCATCCATTTCAGTGAGAATCAAAGCTCCGCCTGAGAACGCTCTCTTCACGACGTATGGCCCCTCCCAATTTGGTGCCCATTTTCCTCGAAAGTCTTTTTGTATTGGGAGAATCTTCCTCAGTACGAGTTCTCCCTCGCGAAATTCTCTTGGCCGCACCTTCTTGTCATGGGCGTTGATCATTCTCTTCTGGTACATTTGTCCATGACAAATTGCCTTCAAGCGTTTTTCCTCGATAAGATTTAGCTGGTCATATCTAGCTCGAACCCATTCCGATTCTTCTAGTTTTGACTCCATTAGGACTCGCAGGGAGGGGATCTCAACTTCAACGGGCAGCACAGCTTCCATTCCATAGACCAGAGAGAAAGGAGTTGCCCCCGTAAAGGTCCGCACACACGTGCGATATGCATATAAAGTAAATGGTAGCTTCTCGTGCCAGTCTTTATACGTCTCGGTCATTTTACCAATAATCTTCTTAATATTTTTGTTAGCAGCCTCTACCGCTCCGTTCATCTTTGGACGATAGGGTGATGAATTATGATGCTTTATTTGAAATTGTTCACACACTTCTTTCATCATCTTGTTGTTCAGATTTAAAGCATTATCTAAAATAATTCTCTCGGGCAATCCGTATCGGCATATGATCTCCTTTTTTATGAATTTGCAAACTGCGGTCCTTGTCACATTAGCAAATGAAGCGGCTTCTACCCATTTCGTGAAATAATCTATGACCACAAAAATGAACCGATGTCCATTAGAAGCCTTTGGGGAAATTGGCCCTATAACATCCATGCCCCACATAGAAAAAGGCCACGGAGAAGTCATGACGTGAAGGGGCGAAGGTGCTGCATGAATTTTATCGCCGTAAACTTGACATTTGTGGCATTTTCGCGCGTAACTAATGCAATCGCTTTCCATTGTCAGCCAGTAATAACCGAGCCTCATAATCTGCCTAGCCATAGTGAAACCGTTGGCATGCGTTTCGCAAATTCCTTCATGGACATCTTCAAGTATCTTTCTGGCTTCAATAGTATCCACGCATCTCAGGAGCACTTGATCTTTTCCCTTTTTGTATAGGATGTCCCCATCAAGAACAAATCCCGCTGCTATTCTTCTGATTGTTCTTTTGTCATGCTCATTTGCTTTCTCAGGATATCTTTGATTCTTGACATATTCTAAGATGTCGTGGAACCATGGCTGTCCATCCGCCTCTTTTTCAATGCTAAAACAATGCGCAGGGGCCTCATATATGCTCATCTGGAGAGGCATTATTTCTGTTTCTCGGTTTGCTTTGAACATTGAAGCCATGGTGGCCAAGGCATCAGCCAATTGGTTCTCTTCTCGTGGGAAGTAATTAAAGGTTACTTCTTCAAATTCTTTGATCAGCTCTGTCACGAGATCGCGATATTTGACTAACTTCGAGTCTCTCACTTCCCAATCTCCACGGATTTGGTAAATCACCAATGCCGAATCCCCAGATACCTTTAAGATTTTGATGTCTCGTTCAATAGCTGCACGAAGTCCCATGATGCAAGCCTCATATTCCGCTATGTTGTTGGTACAAAAGAAATTTAATCTGGCAGTGAATGGGTAATGATTCCCTTCTGGTGACACTAAGACTGCTCCAATCCCATGCCCCAATGCATTTGATGCCCCGTCAAAGCTCATTTTCCATGATTTCTCTTTGGACGACTCACATTCTTTTTCTGTAATGCACATCAAGTCTTCATCCGGGAAATCAAATCTTAATGGCTCGTATTCCTCTGTAGTTCGAGCTGCTAGGAAGTCAGCTATCACGCTTCCTTTTATCTACTTTTGGTTAACGTAGATGATGTCGTACTCCGATAGTAGGATTTGCCATCGTACCATTCTTCCTGAGAGTGCAGGTGATTCCATCATGTACTTTATTGGGTCCAGTTTTGAAATCAACCACGTCGTATGATACAGCATATATTGTCTGAGCCTTCGAACCACCCAGACCAAAGCACAACAGAATTTTTCAATTGACGGATACTTCACTTCACACCCCGTGAATTTCTTGCTGAGGTAGTAAATCGCCTTTTCTCTTTTCCCTGACTCATCATGTTGCCCCAGTACACAACCCATGGAATTTTCGAACACAGTCAGATACAATATTAACGGTCTCCCGGGAGTTGGCAGTACTAGCACCGGGGGGCTGGACAAATATTGTTTTATCTTGTCAAAAGCCACTTGGCACTCATCGTCCCATTCTCCAAGATTGTGCTTTCGAAGAAGTCGGAAAATTGGGTCACACTGGTTGGTAAGTTGAGCGATAAATTGAGCGATGTAGTTCAACCTCCCTAAGAACCCTCTGACTTCTTTTTGTGTGCGTGGAGGCGGTAGTTCCTATATGGCTTTTATCTTGTCTGGGTCAACCTCGATACCTCTCTCGCTGACAATGAAGCCCAGTAATTTTCCAGAGGTAGCCCCGAAGGTACACTTGGCTGGGTTAAGCTTCAGCTGGAATTTTCTCAGTCTTTCAAACAACTTCCTGAGGTTTCCGACATGCTCTTTTTCCCCTCGAGATTTGGCAATCATATCGTTGACATAGACTTCTATTTCTTTGTGCATCATGTCATGGAACAGCATCACCATTGCCCTCTGATATGTTGCCCCGGCATTCTTTAACCCGAATGGCATCACCTTGTAGCAGAATGTCCCCCACATCGTCACGAAGGTGGTTTTCTCCATATCCTCGGGAGCCATCTTTATCTGATTATAACCCGAGAATCCATCCATGAAAGAAAATAATGAATGTCTTGCTGTGTTATCTACCAATGTATCGATGTGTGGCAAGGGAAAATTATCTTTTGGGCTTGCTCGATTCAGGTCGCGATAATCTACGCACATTCTCACCTTATCGTCTTTCTTCGGTACTGGGACTATATTAGCCACCCATTCTGGATATTAGAGACTTGTAAGAAGCCAGCATCAAATTGTTTTCTTACTTCTTCTTATATCTTTAGCAACATTTCAGGTCTCATTCGTCTTAGCTTTTGCTGAATGGGTTTGCATTCTGGCTTCAGTGGGAGTCTATGGACCACTACATAATCGTTCAAACCTGGCATGTCCTGATATGACCATGCAAACACATCTCTGTACTCATGAAGCAAGACGATCAAATCATGTTTGGTGTGCTCTGAAATGGAGGTCCCAATTTTCACTTCTTGCCTCTTTTCTTCGTTTCCCAAGTTCACTGCCTCAACAGATTCTTCATGGGGCAGAATCTGTTTATCTTCTTGTTCTATCATTCTCAGTAAGTCAGGGGTTGAGACATAATCTTCAGCATTTTCCTCAGCTTCAGATTCTCCTAAACAAATAGCTTGCTTGAAATCGATCTTAGGACTTGTAACGGGATTGTTCACGTCGTCGATATCTGAGCACCTGAAAGGTAAATGGAAAAGAAACTATAGAGGAGCATCGAGGTACTGGAACCTATAAACGCGATACTATGGCATGATATGAGATATATATAAAGACAAGCTATGAGAGGAGGGAATAAATATGAAGCCAATGAGAATGAGAGACCATGACAAAATGTATTTTCATTAATGTTCATTTAAAAGCTAAATAGCCAACATAAACTCTTATAACAGATTCCCCCACAACTTAGGGGAAAACAAGAAGTGATCTTTGAGCATTACTTTGGGGAAGACTTAGAAACTACGAGAAGGTCTACGGCAGTCCAGTTATTCAAAACAAATCCAGGGGGGCTAGGGCGTATCATTGAAATGCCTTTCTCTGCATCATCCACTTTGTCAATGACGTTTATACTGAAGTTTTGAAGGCCCTTTTCAATTGATAGCAGCGTGTTTTGTGAATTATCCCTCCCTGGGTATATCATCCCTGCAGATGTAAATGTTTTCGACAAGGATGGATACATTATGGGCTCCCATTCCACTTCCCGACCTGAGGCTCTTGCAATCCTCCTTTCTTGCTCTTTCTGTAACTGCTTCCTTCTTTGTCGCACGTCAGGCTTGAATCCTAAACCGCATTGAGCCTTGTGGTGTACTGGCTTTAGTGCTCTGACCATTCCTTGGTGGTATTTTCCCAACCCTTTCTTCGCTCGGGCTCCTTTTCCCACAGTCAGCTTAATTCCCATCTTGGTATTCCTCGATAATTTGGGTGCAGGGATTTTATTTCCTTCAACAACAAATGTAGCATTGATAAATTCGAAGGAGCGGAAGGAACATTCTACTGCATCTTTATTTGCTTCAATGTAGGGCGTGTCAGTAGCGACAGACGCAATAATGTCTTCTTCACCAGTGACCGTGATCAAACGGTCATCCATGACAAACTTGACCTTTTGATGGAGAGACGAAGGAACTGCCCCGGCGGAATGGATCCAAGGCCTCCCTAAGAGGCAGTTATACGAAGGTACGATGTCCATGACCTGGAACTCAATATCGTATGTACATTGGCCCACTTCTAGAGGAATCTCGATCTTTCCCATGACCTCTCGTCATGTCCCATCAAACGCCCTTACCGCGGAATGACAAGGCCTTAGGTAAGACATTGAGTGCAGACCCGTTATCAATGAGCACGTTCGGTATTATATAGCCTTTGCAACCGGTTGTGATGTGCAATGCTTTTACAGAACCCCTACCATTTGGTGGTATTTTATCATCACTGAAAGAGATGAAATTATCCACATTCAAGTTGTTCACCCACCTATCAAGCTTTTCAACGGGTACGTTGCTCGGCACATACGCTTGGTTTAACACTCTTAATAAAGCGTTTCGATGTGGTTCTGAGTTTAACAGTAGAGATAACACTGAGATCTTTTCCGGTTGCTTGTTCAATTGCTCCATGATGTTATACTCACTGTGCTTGATAAACCTTAAAAATTCATGTGCTTCATCCTCATTCACGGGTCTTTTAATTTCCTGTTCGGATAGAGTTTCAGTCTCGACCACCGCCTCATGCGTTGGTGCCTTTCCTTTTTGATTCGAACCAATGGTCTTCTTACTTGGTTCAACCACCTCGGGAGAATAACATCTCCCGCTGCGGGTAAAATGCCCTACCTCGCTAACACTTCCATTCGTAGCTTCGGGCATGGTAATGTTGACATCATATTTCCAAGGCACTGCCTTGTCATCCTTGTAAGGGAACGGAGCTGGTACTTTGATTATCATCTTTGGTTCGACTTCCTTCTTCTTAACCTCATAATAAATCACCAGAGGTCGATCAACACTATAAGGGATGGCTGGTGGTTGATCATCGGAGGCGCATATTTCCCCTTCCTCGGCCTCGTTCGTTTTATCAAAGATCTTGACCTCCTTGTTGTCCATCCTGTCTTGAAGTAACTCTTTGAATTTCCCGCAAGACTGGATGTGATACCCTTCTGTGCCTTGAAAGACACAAAAATTTTGACCCCTTGTACTTTCCTCCTTGGAACTTTTCTTGAACAAGCAATTCTCAGTCATTATTTCCCATACTTTGCTCAAAGGTGTCTTTATTTCAGATACGCAATTTTTAACTCGCCACCTGTCCTCCTTCGTCACCATGCTCACGTTCTCTTCAGCATGGTTAGGGAGCGGATTTCCAGCCATATTATTAATACCATCAAATCGTAAAATGCCCGCATCAATAAGACCTTGAACCCGTTTTTTGAAAGCTAGGCAATTTTCTGTCGAATGCCCCCGGTTTCCAGCATGGTACATGCAACTGGTGTTAGGATCGTACCATTTTGGGTATGGAGGTTTCAGGAGGGCCATATAATATGAGGATATTACACAGGGATGGGGGTGAATTGAAGTTTCTCAGGGTTGGGTTTTGCTGGTCCTTGTTCATTTTTAGGCTGGCTTTGAGCAGGTGTAATACTTGGCGAGAATATGGTGAATGGTCTTTGGTTATCAGTGGCATAGACGGGGTAAGGAGGAGGTGTTTGATAGTAAGGGTTTTGAGGAGGAAAATAGAAGTTCGGAGATGGGCGAAATTGAGGTCGTGGTTGGGTTGGGTATGGATTGGAAACATAGCGGCTTCTGGTCCCCACCATGTGAGTTTTAGGCTCTTTTTTCTTCATGGGTACTGGCCTTTTCGAACTCTCAGGATTCCATCCTTCCACTCTTGATGCCATTTTCAATGAGCTCCCCAGATATTACGATATCGGCGAAGTCTTTTGTAGCGTTTCCCACCAGTTTGTCATAAAATGGTGCTTTCAAAGTATTGATAAAGAGGACCGTTATCTCACTTTTAGTCAGTGGGGGTTCTACTTGGGCTGAGACGTCCCTCCACCTTTGAGCGTATTGTCTAAACGTCTCTGCTGGCTTCTTTTCCATCATCTAGAGCGTTAGTCGATCAGGTGCCATATCGGAGATATGCTTGTATTGTTCATAAAATGCCGATGCTAAGTCCTTCCATGATTGGATCCTCTCTCTGCTGAGTTGGTTATACCATCAGAGGGCTGATCCGATCAAGCTATCCTGAAAGCAATGTATTAACAATTTGTCTTCATTCACATAACCAGCCATCTTCCGACAAAACATGATAAGATGCGCCTTGGGACATCTCGTTCCATCGTATTTTTCAAAATCTGGCGCTTTGAATTTCAGAGGTAGGACCAGATCAGGCACTAAACTAAGCTCTTTGGCGCTCAGTGCAGAGAAGACTCCAGTACCTTCTGCCGCTTTGAGTCTTTCTTCTAGGCTCCTATACTTGTCCTCAGCATCATGATCTTTCACTCTCAACTTGGCTATTTCTACAGGATCATCCAAATCTGGAACTATTGGATTAGCGGAGTTATCTCCGGAGTTTGATGCAAACATACCTTGCCCTGGATGAGCAAGTGGTGTAGGTCGTTGCTCTAGGCCTACCGGTTCCCCCTGAGGATATCCTCTTTGCGTTGCATGGGCGTGGGGTGGAGTGAATCCTGGGAGATAGAGCGGATCCTGATTAACTCTTGAATGGGGTTCTGTAACATTAAGACTTTGTGCGGGTCCTTTTCCTTTGACCAGAGTTGCCATCATCTCCATCATTTTGGCCATTTGATCCTTCTGCTCGAGCGATTCCTCTCGGGATCTTGCCATCAGATCCCTTGCTTCTTGCTGCAACTTGGCCAACTGCTCTTGCAACTCTCTCTGGATTCTTTCCATTCTTTCAATTCTTTCATTAAGTTCGGCATCCATAGCTCTAGTTCTTAGACGTGTCCTATAGGGATGACGTGATTCCAGGTTCGTAGTGTCGCAACTGTGGATTATACGATTTTAGCCTTAGCGAATGATTAAGGTGATATGATTGCTATTGCATGCAATGTACTGTAGATGCATGATATGAATGCACAAAGGTGTTGATTTGATTCAATTCCATTAGATAAACTTTACTAGAAAACAAATTTCCTTTCATAGAACGGACGATTACATGTACAACCTCGCCCTAATGCCTAAATCCTTAACTTTCCTAAGAAGCCAAGCTAATTTTTGGCCTCGATCCGACGCTGACTCATATTGTATACTCAGTACATCAGCTTGAGTAGCCAAAGTTTGTAAATGATCGGCCACCTCTCGGACTTGAACCACAGCTTTACCCATCGCATAGTCTCTATCTCTGATTTGTCCTTGAGAATGGTGGAGCTACTCTTTCCAATGTTCATTGTTCGCCTCAAGGAGCTCAACTCGAATTTTACTATCTTGTAATGCAGTCTCGAGCTCTCCTATTCTCCCTTTCATCTCCTCAATCTTGTTTTGGCTAGCTCTTAATTCGATTACCGAATTGCGGCTACGGTGCAGATGCAACGACTTTTCTAATTCTGCTAGTCGGGCGCGTAACCTCTCCTTTTCGCTTTGGCTTTCCAACAGGCTCTTTTTCAAAGCGTCCTCCCGTACTCGAGCATCTCGGAACTTCTTTTCCCACTGATTGGCTCTGGATTTTTCTCCTTCAATTTCCTGCCGCCATTGCTCTGATGTCTTAGCTAGACCAGCGGTTCTGATGGACATGCGCAGCTTCTTGTAGTCTGTCTTTAAGCTATACAAGTCCTCTTCGGCTTTATTTTTTCCTTTTTTCAATTTTTTGGCTTCGAGCTTGTGGATGTCGACATCTAACCCTAACTGCATCTTTTCCTCCTCTAGCTGCTCTATCCTCTTTCCCAATTCCCGACTCCTTCTCTCGAAATCTTGCTTGATAATCTCTAATTCGGATGGGATTATTTGTAATTGCTCCTTTGTTGGCCGAACGTCTCCTTGGCTTGGCCTTGGGATATTTTCATTGATTCTTTTGCCCCACCACAGATCATACTCGGGGGTCGTCATTGGCCCTATGGCGAATCTCTTCATTTTCCGGGTTTGAGTCCACGCATCTGATATTTCGCGAACTCTTTTCTTATAATTATCGTCCTTGTACGAAAACTCACACTGGGCTAATCCATGTGCCGCTGGTATGAACTGCCTTGATCGATACTGCCTCATCACTAGTAATGGGGCATACCCAACAGCTCCCCATATCCCGAGTAAAAGGACCCAGTCAAACTCTCCGCACCGATACAAGATCTCGTCAGGGATCATCCACGGAGTCTTCCATTCTACATCTTCCACTTGCAAATTTTGGAGAATCGCTATCCATTTCTCTCCCGATAGGTCGTTCCACCTTGGTGTATCCACTAATTCCTTTAGAGAAGAATAGCTTTTGAAAAAGACTTTGCATGGGACCTTTTCTATCTTCCAAAAATGGCAATGGAACCATGATAGCAAAAGTTGTGCACATCCCATGAACCTCCCTTCGCCCGCTCTTCGGCAAGCATTCAAGGATCTGAAAGTTTCGGCTAAGATTGCAGGGACGGGTGTGACTCCCTTGTCAAGTTTATCAAATAAGTCGGAGACCGCTTCCTCTACATGCCCCAACGCCTTGGGGAAGATGACCAAACCATAAATGCTTAAAGCGAAGACATCGACCCTCTTTTTCTTATCAGGATGCGCCAAGATCAGATCCTTCAGATGTTTCCAAGGGATGCACTTATAATCTCCTTTTTGCTTGATCCGGGCTGTAATCCATTGCTCGCTCATCCCTGTAATGTTTATTAGCCTTTTTGAGAAGGTTGGCACATTAGCAAACCTTGAATAAGCCTTATCAGTTTGAAATCTCGGGCATCGAAACAAAGTTGTGTACTCCTCTATGGTAGGCACCAAATCCATCTTTCCAAAAGTGAAGCAACTGTAAGCAGGGTTCCAAAACTGGGTAATAGCTCGAAGTAGGTACTCATCTACCTTGATATCCAACAGATAGTGAAAATCACCGTAATTATAGTAGAATAGTTGTTTGACCTCGTTGCCCCATGAATCCCATATTTCCTTCAATTCTCGCAGGTCGTTTTGAGTCACGCTGATGCGAGTGAAATCCCACAACTCTGATTCATATCCCGCTGTCAGGCTGTCTCCTTTTTCTTGTTGTATCCTTTCAGACCATGTTTGAACAGCCGCATTATCCTTCACTCTATCGAGAAACCCCTTTTCCATGTTCAGCTTATCTATCTAGAAACCGAGTGCGAATCAACACCTTTTATGATGAAATGCTATGCAATAACAACAAAACACAACCAGTCAGTATCATATACAAAAACTTAAAGCGAACAAGGAACAATCAAACTCCTATTTAAGGCAACACCTAGGGTTTACGCGGCTCTACCTACAGTGGGCTCTCAGGGTTCACTATATGCGTTTTGGTTCTAAAGAGGGGTATCCGAACTAGCAGATTCCTCGATCTTCACCCATTATAGGCTCATATAGACCGAGTTCAGTTCAGGGGAATACATTTCCCTATGGCTGCACGGAGATAAAAATCTCACGAAGACATAGGTACGGATGTATCCCGGAAGCGATCCACTATCTTGTACGGAGGTAAAAACCTCACGAAAGAGTAGCTTCTCACTCCCACTTAAGAGGGTATGACCACAACGGTCATGCAGTGCAATGCCAAAGTATTTTATAAGACTCAACATTATTGGAACCATAATATAAGCAAATGCATCGAAAGAAACAAGATTTTTCAAAATAAATTTCCAACTTTTCGACAAAAGGAAAAAGAATAATCAATTTTACGGCCTGACTCTCACCATCCCCAGTGGAGTCGCCAAGCTGTCGTAACCATCTTTTGACAAAACGGGAATCGACTTGGTTTTGAAAACGAAAATAAAACGGGAGTCAGCACCGACCTTTATTTAGTGTGATCGGATCACCTTTGTTCTAATAAAACGTTTTAATTTACAAAAACAGTGTTTTTGGTCTACGAAATTTGAAAAAACGGGTTCGGGAGTCGGTTACGTGCGAGGAAGGGTTAGCACCCTCGTCATGCCCAAAATTGGTACCAAATTGATTAATTAGTGTCCCGATGTCGAAAGTTTAAAAATTTAAAATAAAGAGAAAATCGATCTCGTTTGGAAATATTTTAGTTTTCTCAAATTGAATATCAAGATTTTCTTGTTCCGAAGGAATAAAATACCACATCTAGTACGTAGGACACGATGATTTTAATCCTCGAATCCAGGATCATCTCTTAATTCCCGAGACTCATGCGTTAAAATATCAAAAGGATATTCGGTTGTTTGGCCAAGCGTGAGAACCGAAACCCAACACATAGGGCACGATCTCTCAAATTTCTAAACATGGAATATTGCGTTATTTGGAAACTTTTAATTTCGGATGAAATTTATAAAAGATTTTAGGTTAGGTTTTAAAGAAACACGTTTCAAAACGCGAATGGGATTATGCGACGAAGAGAACGATAATGTAACACGAATTTGGCGCCATACATGTAATACATAACATTGGAATTTTTAATCTAAAATATTGACAGGCATGAATAACAATAACGATAATAGAACAATAATACGTGAGCACGAAATTACATATAATGAACTATCATAACATGGCAATACAAATAAATGAATTATGGCACATGCAGAAGCGATAATTAAATAATATACATCATCTAAGAAATAACATTAATAAACAAAGACCAAAAACAATTTAAAGAGAGATAATATGCAACGATAATTAGTAAAACGATTTAAGTAAATCATTTGTAAATGAAGTTTAAAATAATAGGTAAAGCTATTTAGGAATCATATAAGAGGTTTAAAATAAATAATATATATAAAGAAATTTAAATACCTAATATGATAAATAAAACAGTTTAAAATAACGAATATATAAAATATTAAAGTTAATAAATAAATAATAAATAAAAAAAGAACTAAAAAAACAAGCCAAGGACTGAATTAAAAGGGAAACGAAATTACGAGCATAAATTAGAGAACATGCTAAAACAGGGGATCGATCGGGGCAATATCCCCAACCTTCTCATGCGCACTTATGGCCAAGGACCTAATTGGAAGCTGAATGAAGTGATAGGGTAAGATTTATGAAGAATAAAATAATGTAAAGGGGCCGATTCAACGTCAAAATAGAAGCGGGGGACTAGAAACACAAATAGCCCTTTTGGGCTTTAAAACACGCGGATCCTGCTAAGTCTGGTCGGGTCGGGTCGCCTCAATGGCTTGATACGGTGCCGTTTGGTATTTTATTTAAATAATAAAAGATAGTTTTAAGATTATTTTTTTTAACACTTCAGAAAAATTCAAAGTCCCCCTTTTGAAATTCGAATACCCCGGCCCTTCTGTTTCTTTGTTTTGAAACCCTAACCTCCTCTTCTATTTCTTTCTCGGCCACAACCAGCCCCGATCCCTCAGCCAAATCTAAGAGGAGATCCAGCCACCGAAATGCCATGGTAGGCGGCGAGTGGTGGTGAATGAAGATCCTATCTGTTTAGGGTCTTCGTCTACCCCGATTGCGACGGAGAGAGCGAAGACCCCATCGTCTCGAGGTAATCCTTCTTTCTTTTATTCCGTATATATATATACTTAAAGCGACGAAACAGAAGCCTTACTCGGAGAGAAGAGAAAGTGAAAATGGCCTTTTAATCCTTTTTGATTTTTTGTTTATACAAATTCGATAATGGCGAGAATAAGAACAAGTAAAACGACCGAAAACGACAATGGAAAGCGAAATGAAATCAACCTTTAATACCTTTTTTTATTGATTTCTGATAATGCGTAAGAGCCGAAGAGTCGATCTTAAATGTTTTTTTTTTATTTCTGATTGTTTTGTTTTTGAAGTGCTCTCCTCTCAATCTCTGACTATGCCGAAAAAAAGAGAGAAAAAACCCCCGTACAGTGGTTTCACTTCGGTTTTTATAACCGATTTTTTTACCATTTTAATTCTTGTTGTTTTCCTTTTTATTCTTCTCGTTTTCTCTATCGTTTGTCGTCTTTCTCTGTCTACAGGGTATGGGCAAAAGGAGGCAGTGACCATGCGAAACCAGAGGCGCATGGTGGACGATGGCCAAGACAGTGGAGTCAAAGGCATGCGAAGGGTCGACGCCTGGGGACTGCTGCCGCTGCTGATTGGCGCGCATGGTAGACGACGCGCGTGGTGTCCACGGAGGGAGGCCAAAGGCTGGCGACGCACTAGGGCACTAGGGTTTTTTCTTATTGTTGTTTTTCTTTTCTGTTAATGGGTTAGGGCAGATTGGGCTATTCGGGTTTGGGCTGGTCTAATTTGGTTTTTAACTGGACTGTAATTTTGGACTTTTAATGGTTTTTGTTTTGTTTGTTTGGTTTTTTATTTTGGTGTTTATTTCACCTTGGGCCATTTTCTGTTGTAATTGGACATTTATTTTGGACCATTTATTGTTTGTTTATTTTGGTTTTGGATTTGGCTCTTTATATTGGTATTGGTTTCTTAATGGGCCCTGGGCAAATTTGGGCTCTTACATCTAAAACTAAAAAATATATAAACTAAATTTTAACCTTTGTTGTTGCAAGCTAACTAATCTCTTCCATTATGGCATTATTTATTACAGGAGAAGTACACAACAAAATTAATTAATAACTCAAATATATATGTATTAGATTATTAATATAATTTTATTTAAAGTTATATATTATTTATTTATATAACAATATATTTTACTTATCTTTTTATGAATATATATATTATTTTGATTACTCCACATCATTTTTGCATATTAAATCATTTTTTTATATAATTCATATTTTTTATTATTTCACATCATTTTATTTAAAACCATATGTTTCTTAATTTACAATATTCATTATAATTCATTCCATGTTGTTATTTTATCTTACATGCATGTAAATTTTTTTTTTTATCTTTGGTTGTTTACTGCATTATATCTTATATTTGTTTATCCTTTTTTCATTCATTTTTCATTTGTATGTTTTTGTAACACCCCAAACCCGACCCAAACACTACAACCAGATCTGGTATATCACTTGAGTGATTTTATAAA
This sequence comes from Gossypium australe, assembly GCA_005393395.2. Classification (NCBI taxonomy): domain Eukaryota; kingdom Viridiplantae; phylum Streptophyta; class Magnoliopsida; order Malvales; family Malvaceae; genus Gossypium; species Gossypium australe. Next base: position 28,466,525 of record CM016625.1, on the reverse strand, counting down.
AATTGTAGCACTTAGGAAAGCAATTGTCAGGTTATAATACTAAAATCAAAAACTCAGTGATTTATTAGTAAGTATAAAATATAAAGTTATAAAAATGCATTGGTGGACTTTAAAATAATAGCCCAAAAATTATCCATGTCTTAATGTATTTTAAACATAAAACCTTAATTTCATACATGTCTTAACTTAATTTAAAACATAAAACTTAAAAACCCAGTAATAAAAGCCCAACATAAAACCAAAACATAAATAATAGTCTAGTGGCTCATGGCCTTATTACAATAAAATTTAAAACCCATTAAATAAAAATATAAAATAATAAACTGGAGTCTTCTTGTTAAATCCAAGAGTTCTTTTTCATGGCCACCTTGCGCTCCTCTCCAGCCCGGTTCGATGCACTAGGTGCTACCTAAAAATGTTAAGAAATTGGTTGAGTCGCGAGACTCAGTGTGCAACCCTTGTGAACCATTAGATTTGGGCCTTAGCCCCACAGAACAGAATAGCAGTTTAATATATATATATATATATATATATATATATATATATATAACAAAAAAAATTATGCAAGCCCAACCCAAATCCTAAGTTTCCATCCGCTACACGCCTCCCGTACCAGCCGTTCACACCATAGGGGATTTCTACAATCAACCCGCACCGCTACACGCCGTTGATGGCAGTCGTGCTGCTCATCGTCAGAGTTGTGACAGAGTCACCAGGCTGAAATGGCAAAAAGCCACCAGAAACAGAGTTTGTGACAGAGTCACCAGGCTGAAATGGCAAAAGCCACCAGAACAGATCACTTCCCTTTTCATCAATTTCCCAACCCCAAGCATACAATGAAATCGTCATACAAAGCATATCGTTTTAACATGAATAATCACTGAAATAGGACAGAAGTCACTAACCTATTGATCAGCCTTTACCCTTCAAGGGTTTTCACTTGTTATGCCGGGATTTTGGCATTTAGCAGAGTATAGCAGATTTATACATATGAATATTTATTAGCAAACAGTCTAACAGTGAGAAGGTTACACACCTGATTAATGTCGATACCCTTGCTAGACCGATCTACAACTTTGCTCAAAAATTTAGAAAGATGTGAAAATAGGGCCTCTCCTATATTCGGCCAAGGGTTAATAAATCTTGAATTTACACATTGAAACTAATAGATCTTCTTACTTTGAAATCTCGAAAGTAACACGATTCGAGTGCTACCGATCTATAACTCAGAGATCTATGTGATTGACTCCACTAAAGTTCCCTTCAGATTTCGGCACAAGTAGGCACCACAGAAGTAATTCGGCAATCACAGGAGATGAGATCTAGGGATTTCGGCTTTTCGGAAAATCCCGGAAAAAGTATGAACAAGAGAAGGCTGATGTGTCTTTGGCTTTTAAAATACTTGAGTGAAGAGTTTCGATTTCTGACAGGAAAAGAGAAGAAGAAAAGAAAACAAGGAAGAGACTTGAAGATTTCGGCTAGGAAGAAAAAGAATGGAAAGAGTTTCGGCTTTTGAATCAAAGTGAAGATGAGGGAATTGGCTTAGAGATTTCGACTTTTGCAGAGAATGAAGAGGAAGATGGAACTTTAGGAGTTTTCGGCTTTTACTCAGAGAAGAAGAGAAAAGAATGAGAGAAAAACTCAAATGCCGAAATTGAAGAAATATTCCCCCTATTTATAGAAATTTCGGCACTTACCTAACATTGCAGATAAATCCTATCTTTTCTCCTTTATCTTAATCCACTAGCTCATCTAAAAGAGACTTAATTATCTCTAACTCCTCCCTCCTTTATCAGCATATTATCCACATATTTTAATCATTAAAATCCCTAAATTTTAGCCTTTATCTGCTTATTATCCACATAAAATAAATTCCTAAATAATAGCCTTTATCTGCTTATTATCCACAAATTTTAAACATTAAAACCCCTAAATTTTAGCCTTGTTGCCATCCATTCCACCTAATCCTAATGCCCAAAATTTAGCTAACTTAAATTAAAAGAATTGGGCTCCATGAAACTTAAATTTGGGCCCCTTACTCCCTTGTGTGGCGTCACCTCCTAAGATTGGGCCACAAGCCCACTTTGGTATTTTAAACATAGATACTACCTTTTAAACCCTATAATGCCCAAACAGATAATTTTAATCAAGGCCTCTGCCTAAGCCTGAGCCCAATTTGGACCCCTAACACTTAAATTAACACATTAAACATATCCACCCATTAAACGCATAGGCCCAAAAATTCAGGATGTTACAGTTTTGCTTTAGTATAATTATTCTATTATTTGTATCACTTGTTGTTTCATATTATTCTTTCTTTAATTTATCTATTAGTAGTAATGTTAATATAATTTATAGTTATGATAAATTGCTATTTGGTATGTATGTTGTAACGTATTAATGCAATATCTTACTCGAACTTTCTGTTATAAAAAAAAGCAAGCATGCCTTGTAAAATTGTCGCATTTTATTTAAAAGTTTTAATGTAGCGGTACGTGGTATTTTGGGGACTTCGAGAAAATTATACCCTAACTTACTGGGCTTTAATTTTTCTTGTGGAACTTCAGGTATCAAGTATCCTTTTTTTAACCTATAAATTTCAAAACAAAACTTATTATCGAAAATTCAAAATGTCGTATCTTAACTTATTAGATATGATGTTTAAGATCTCGAGGTAAGAATTTTCTACAAATAAAGGTAAACTTAGTTCGAAGCTTTGAAATGCTACATCCTAACTTATTGGGTGTAGTATTTTATTTCTTTGAGATAAGCAAGTCTTGGTTTTTCTTTCGAATAAAAGGACCGTATTTTAAATTTTTTCAAAATTTCGACATTAGGACATGAAATTATCAATTAGGTTCCAAATTTTAGGCGTTACGAGGGTGCTAACCCTTCGTCGTACGTAATCGACTCCAGAACCAGTTTTCTTGTATCTCGTGGACCAAAATCAATGTTTTGAAATAAAATGTTTTATAAGGTGATCCAATCACACCTAAGTAAAAAGAGATTGGTGGCGACTCCCATTTTCATTTTTTAAAAAAGTCGACCCCCGTTTTCCAAATTAAAAAATGGTTTCGACAGCTTGGCGACTCCGCTGGGGATATAATAAGAGAGTCAAGCCGTAAAATTGATTATTTCCTGTCCTTTTGTCCAAATTTAAAAATGTAATTTGAAAAACTATGATCTTTTTATTGCATGTGGTTCTATTTTTATAAAATATCTCTGCATTGCATTGCATGACCGTTGTGGTCACACCCTTTATGTGGGAGTGAGAAGCTACTCATTCTTGAGGTTTTCACCTCTGTGCAGGATAATAAATCGCTTTCGGGATACATCTGTACCTATGTCTTCGTGAGATTTTCATCTCCGTGCAGCCATAGGGAAATGTATTCCCCTGAACTGAACTCGGTCCATATGAGCCTATAATGGGTGAGGATCGAGGAATCTGCTGGTTCAGGTACCTCAACTTTAGAGCTAAACCACACATAGAAAACATAAGAACCTACCTTAATTAGAACTATGTCAAACCTTAGTAGCTACCCAGATAGGTGTTTGTTTATTTTATTTACTTTATTTTGCGGTATTAACTTGCTATGTTTTATTTTTTGTGCATGTCATTTCATATTTTAAGAGGTATCGATTCACGGTCAGTTTCTAAGTTAGAAATCTGGTTATGGAGAACGAATTCCTTGATAAAATGAAAGACAATGCAGCCGTCCGCATGTGGTCAGAGGAAACGCAATTGGAGAAAGAGGATAGTCTAGCTGAAGGGTACACATCAGAATTATGGGACTACACTCGCATCAGTGTGACGCAGAACAATCTCTAGGAACTAAGAGAAATATGGGATCGATGGAGTGACGAGACCGAACAGTTGTTTTACTGCAGCTATGGGGATTTACCGTACTTGTTGGACGTCAAGGTAGATGAACATCTGTTTCGAGCCATCACCCAATATTGGAATCCTGCGTATAGTTATTTTACTTTCGGAAGGGTTGATTTGGTACCCACGATAGAAGAATATATAGTTCTATTGCATTGTCCCAAGATTCAAGTTGACAAAGCTTACTCAAGGGCCGCTAGTGTTCCGACCTTTTTGAGGAAATTAATGAGTATTACGGGGATGAGTGAATAGTGGGTCACAGCCAGAATCAAGCAAAAAGGTGAGTGTAAGTGCATCCATTGGAAAGTTTTGAAAGATTTGATTTTAGTACATCCTGATATGAAAAAGAGGGTAGATGTTTTTGCTTTGAGTATGTATGGATTAGTGATCTTCCCTAGGGCATTGGGTTATGTGGATGAAGCATTCTCAGATATTTTTAATCAACTTGATAAACAAATCACGCCTGTTCCTGCAATCTTCGCTGAGACGTTTCGATCGCTGAATGCATGTAGGAGAGCTGATGAAGGCAGATTTATAGGATGTGCGTAGTTGTTGTTGGCTTGGCTCCACAGTCATTTCTGGAAGGTGGATAAGGTTTCCTATCGGGTCTTCTCAGAAAATTATTCCCCATTAAAAGAGATAGTGGCTAACCCAAGGAGAGATGACATATCAAAAGAAAATTGGATAGTGCTTCTACGAAATCTTCAAGACAAAGATGTTGAGTGGAGAGCTCCCTGGATGGTTCCTGATGAGGTGCTGTACCAGTGTGGGAATTTTGATTGGGTCCCTCGACTTGGAATTTGGGGAGCCATTAGATATGCACCCTTGCTCGTACTGAGACAATACAAATCAAGGCAGTTCATACCAACTACACATGGGTTGGCTCAATGTGAGTTTTCGTATAAAGGAGATAGCTATAAGAAAAGGGTTAAGGAGATCTCTAATGCTTGGAACCATACCCGTCGCATGAAGAGAGTGGACGTAAGCCCAATGACGACCCCAGAATATAGCGGATGGTGGAGTAGAAGAGTCAATGACAATATCCTTGTGCCAAGTCTAGAAGGCGAGCGATTGATCGAAGAGTACTTCCGAATGGTCCCATCAAAATTGGAGATTATGAAACAGGATTTTGAAAGGAAGAATTCAGAGCTTGGAAATAGGATGGAGAAATTAGAAGAAAAAAAGATGTACTTGAGGTAAGATATGGATGTTCACAAATCAGAGGCCAAAAAGTTAAGAAAATGGAAGAAAATGGTCGAGGAAGATATGAATGACCTAAAGATGGAGTATAAGAAGCTGCGTCTATCAATGAAAAATGCTAGATTGGGAAAGACTTCAGAACAGTGGCAACAGGAGGTTCAAGAGGAAAAGACCAAAGCTTACCATTGGAAGAGAAAGTTCCTAGAGATGCAGATGCAAAACAAGGCCCTAGAAAAGAGGTTAGCAGAAAACCAAAAGGAAAAGAGTGGATTAAAAGCTAGAGTGGCTGAATTGGGACGGTCTCTTCACCACTATCGAAGCCGTAATTCTACAAACGAGCTGAAGTCGAGTCTGAACAAGATTGAGGAAATGAAGGGTAGGATTGAAATATTAGAATCGGCATTGCAAAATTGTGAACTCCGGATCAAGCAACTCGAAGCAAGAGAAGGGCATTGGAAGGAAGAACTCCACCATTCCCATGACCAAGTTAGAAATCGGGATTATCTCATGGGTGAAGCAATAGTTCAGATTCGAGAGGTAACTGATCACCTACAGACTTTGGCAGTACAGGTTGATACATTGAGCACGAAGTATGAGCTACAGTCAGATCGTGGTCAAGAGTTAGCCTTGTTATTTAGGAAAATCAGAACTTTGGGCTTTAGGGCGAAAGCATATTTGTAGTCCGTTTTATGTAAAGGATTTTGTTTTCTAATAAAGTTTTCTAAAATGAAGTTAAATCTAAATCGATGCCTCCTTGCATTCATGCATTTGCATTACATCATATCATATGCATTTAAGTTCATAGAGAGAGCCTAATTAGTTGAAATTATTACAGAGAGAGAGAGAGAAGGAAAATCTAGAAACTGAACACCATTACGGTACACGTGCCAAAACAAAGAAAATGGATTTATGGGTTGGAATGAATTATGGGTAGTATTAAGCATTGTATCAACTTAGAAATTTTCATATATTTTCACAATTGAATTAATTTTTCAAAAAAAAAAATACTCATGATCCCTCCCAAACCCTTAAATGCCAACTGAGTTAAGACTCAATCAACATAATTTTCATATAATTGATTCATATGGTAGAATTCTATGTTGATTCTTGTTTTAGGTTCTCCGCATAGGATTATTTTCTTTTTTTTGTAAAGGCTTCGGCTTTGAAATTATATATATGATATGTTATAAGGCATAGGCTCAAACTCTAAATTTCATAGGCATGGGTTCAAACCATACCTAGTGCAAATTTTCATATTTCCTTGATGGGTGGTTGTGTGCTAAGCACTTTTTATCCTAACAAGACACTTTCATTCTATTGAATTTGGTGTCTCTTCAGACACCTTCAAGTACTTGGACTCTCTTCAAAGTTGAGAGACAAAACCCTAACTGGGAAGAAAATTGATGTGTGGCAAGCTTATCTAATTAGTACAAATGATTTTTCAAAGACCTCTCTTTAAAGAGTCGACATCCCTTTAACAATGTGACATCAATTCAATTAATAATAATAATAATAATTAAGGGATATTAATTCAATTAACGAAATAACATAAATTTGAATTTAATTAGAATTGGATACACCACTATATGTGTACAATAAATATTTTAATTTTTGAAAAAAAAATTACTAGCACTTTTAAGTGAAAAAATAGTATTTTTTTAAAAAAATTGTTATAAAAAGGGATAATTTTATGATATTTTAAATAATAGTTTAAAGGGTTTATTTTTAGTATTTTTCATATCTATTTTAACCAATATTATGAATCAATCGTATATCAATTTAGTTGATAAATGAATAAAAAGTTAATTTCTTATATAAAATCAATAAAAATTCATTCATAATGGAATTTGAACTTTAAATACCATGATTTTTCGACCATCAACTTTATCATTTCACCTCAAGTTTCATTTGGTTTAATTTAGTAGTTAATTAGATACCATAGTAACACTGTTTGGATATAGATTTATACATTTAAATATAAATCTTTTATATCTTTATTATTAAACTTGTGCATGAGCCAAATGGCCTGCGAGGCCAAGATCGAGCTTGAGCAAATTTTTTTTATTTTAATTTGGTTCAAATTTTATTTAAATAATAAATTAATCTAAATTTAATTATAAATATATAAATATAATTTTTTAATATTTTATTGATAAGAACAATAAAAATGGCCAACCAATTGAGCCAAGTTCAAGCTTAAATTTTAATTTGGGATCGGTGTGGCTTAACCCACCTAATGCTATATTTATTAAAAATGAAGTATTTTTAGTTTTTATATAAGAATTTAGTTTTTTTAATTTAAAATTGTTAACCTACTACATTTTTTTTTGTATTCAAGTTTATTATAATGTCATTTTTTGTTGCATGACTTTTAAATTAATTTTTTATTAATTTAAGATATCACATAAAAAAATTTAAAAAAATTAATACCAGAAATTAAAATTAAAATTCTAAAAATAATAATACTAAATGTCTAAAAATAAAAAATATATAAACTAAATTTTAACCTTTGTTGTTGCAGGCTAACTGATCTCTTCCATTATGGCATTTGCCGAAACCATTTTTTGTTCGAAAAACGGGCCGACTTTAAAAACATGGAGTCGCCACCAATCTTTTTTGAAGTGAGAGTGGGTCACTTGAGAAAACATTTTGGTCTACGAATTTTAAAAAAATGGGCTCGGGACTCAGTTACGCACGAGGAAGGATTAGCACCCTCGCAACGCCCAAAATTGGTACCTTATTGATTGATTAATGTCCTTAATGTCGAAAATTAGAAAAGATTTTAAAATATGAATCTTTAAAAAATGTTTGGATAACTCGATTTGGATATCGAAACTCTCTTGTTCTGAATAGATGAAATACCACATCCAGCACGATAGGACACGATGTTTCAAACCCTCGATACCAAGATCATTTCATGATTTCCAAAATTCATGTATTGCAATTTGAAAAGGGTATTTCACTATTTGGCCAAACTAAAAACCGAAACCCAGCACGACTGGGCACAATTCCTTGAATTTCCAATCATGAAATATTGCCTTTATTTCAGAAAATCCGGTCAAAATCTCTGAAGGATGTTTGGTCATTTGGACGAATAGAAAATCAAGACCCAGCACGATTGGGCACGATCTCTCGAACTTCCAAACACGAAACATTGCTGTAGGGCCCAAATTTATGCCTAGGCCCAAGAACAAATAGTCCAAAAAAAAATACAGTCCACAAAGCCCAAACAACTTAGAAAACAAGGCAGAAATCAGAAGCCCTTGCCGCAACCACCCCTCACGCACCAGCAGCCCCCTCGCGCGCCAGACGCCACCACCCCGCGACGTGCGCTACTACACCATGCCACGTCAGAGATGTCGCCCACGTACCTACGAAATAGAAAAAAACCGTTTGTAAAAGAGGCTTTAAAAGCCGAAATCAAACATGTAAAATGGGGGATTTTCTTGATAGATACGAGAAATATACACATTTTTTTTACGGAATCAATAGAAGAAAACCAAAAGAAACAGCAAAAACAAAAGGTTTTAGTTTTTTTTTTAGTTTTTATTTTTCTTTTTTCTTTTTTTTATTTTAGATTCGGTTTTGGTTGTTTTTCCCTTCTCTTTTTTTTCATATACTAAGAGTTTTAAACCTTTTTTTAAAAAAAAAAGAAAAATCTTACCTTTTTGGAGTTTCGGCCACCGCTCACGGTGGCCGGCGACGACGAAGGACGGTGGTCGGCACGGCGGTCCTGCGACTGGACCACGCCAGAAATCTCCCAAGGGGAGAGCATTTGGAAGGCTCCCAATTGTTTTTCTCTGCTGGAATGAAAGAATGAAATTTTTTTAAAAAAATTCAACTTATATACCCCTATGAAACGATGTCGTTTGAGCATTGGGTTCAGAGGCCAAAACGACGTCGTTTTGGGCCTCTGACCCGTGACCCGATCCGTGCAGAAGGAGGATCCGCGTGTTTTTTAGGGAGGGGCTAATTGCGTATTAGGCCCCTCCACTTTTTCATGATTATACACTCGGTTTTTTATTTCCTAATTTGACCCGATAATTTTCCCATTGTTTCGATTTGAGTCCTCATTCCAGCGCACTGTTTCAGAGGGAGGGTTTATTGCTCTTTCGGTCCCTCCAGGTTGCGCGCGAGTTGCAATTTAGCCTCCTATTCGTCTTTTATTTTAAATGTGGCCCAAATCTTTTGATTTTGATCCCAATTTAGTCCATTTTTTTTATTATCACTGAATTAGTTTTTTATATTTTATTACTACCATTATATATATATTATTGTTACGATATTTATATTTATTATTATTATATGTTGTTGTTATCATATTTTATATTTACTACTATTATTATATTTATTATTATATTTGTGATTATTCTTATATTTATTACTTTTATTATTATACATTTTTACTATTATGTTTTATTAATACTATTATTTTAAGATTATTATTATTTTTATTATTAATATATTTTTTATTTTAAACTTTATTACTATTTTTGTTATCAATATTTTGCAAACTTATTATTATTTTACCTTTTACTATTATTATTATATTATTATTATTTTTTATTAGCATATAGTATTTATTTATTTATTGATTTACCACATACTTTTATTATTTTCTTTTATTTATTTGTCCTTTTTCCAATTATTTCGTATAGATTGTTGATTCTAAATGTTATTGTATTGTATTATTTCTGCTTTTATTTTTGTTGTTTACGTTATTACCCTTGTTTCTATCCTATTATGTATTTGTGTTATACCCTATATTCCATTTTACTACAATCAAATCACATATTACTTGATGCATTAAAATTTTCTGTTTTGAACTAAGCAAACATTCTGCGTTCTAAGGTTCGAATGAATAGTACCCTAACTTACTGGGCTTCGTTTTTTCTCTTCGAGTCTAAAGAACCTATTACTTTCTTTTAAAAAGTTATATAAAAGCTTATTCTCAAGAATTCAAAATTGTCGTGCCCTAACTCACTGGGTATGGCATTTCGTTATCTCAAGATAAGGATTTTGAGAAATAAGGCAATGTTTCATGTTTGGAAATTCGAGGAATCGTGCCCTAACGTGCTGGGTTTCGGTTTTTTTTGTTTGGCCAAATGATGGAATACCCTTTTTTAAAACGACAATACATGAACTTTGGAAGTCATGAAATGATCTTGGTGTCAAAGGTTTGAAACATCGTATCCTAACGTGCTGGATGTCATATTTCATCCCTTCGGAACAAGATGATTTTAATATCCAATTCAAATTACCCAAACATTTTCCAAAGGATCCGTATTTTAAAATCTCCTCTAATTTTTGATATTAGGACATCAATCAATCAATACGGTACCAATTTTGGGCGTTGCGAGGGTGCTAATCCTTCCTCGTGCGTAACCGACTCCCGAGCCCATTTTCTTAAAATTCGTAGACCAAAATATTTTCAAAGTGACCCAATCACACTTCAAAAGATTGGTGGCGACTCCGTTTTTCTTTTTAAAAGTCGACCCGTTTTCAAACATAAAAATGGTTTCGACAGCTTGGCGACTCCGCTGGGGACCAATAAGAGAGTCAAGCGGTAGAATTGATCGATTAATGTCCTTTTATCGAAAATAAGTTTTTTTATTTCGTTTCTTCCATCGCATTTGTTTGAGTCGTGTCATATGCTTGTTACGATCTAAGTGTCTAGGATACATTTGCAGCATATTGCATGACCGTAGTGGTCACACCTTTAAGTGAGAGTGGGAAGTTACTCCTTCGTGAGGTTTTCACCTCCGTGCAGGATAGTGGATTGCTCTCGGGATACATCCGTACCTATGTCTTCGTGAGGTTTTCACCTCCGTGCAGCCATAGGGAAATGTATTCCCCTGAACTGAACTCAGTCTGTATGAACCTATAATGGGTGAAGATCGAGGAATCTGCTGGTTCAGGTACCCTTTTCCCTTAGAACCAAACCACATATAGTGAACCCTAAGACCCCACTTTAGGTAGAACTATGCTGAACCTTAGCAGTCACCTAGATAGGTGTTTGACTTTTACCATCTGTATATGATATTAACATGTTTCTTTTGTTTATCAGTGCATTGCATTTCATCATCATATAAAGGAGGTGTCGATTCATATTCGATTGCTAAATAGAAGAGTTTGTCATAAGGAAATGGATTACTTGATAAAGTGGGTTATAATACGGTCGTTCGAATATAGTCCAGGTAAACAACGAGAGAAGGCTGATAGTCTGCAGAAATATACAAGACTTTGCCCGAGGATTCAAGCTGACAAAGACTATTCAAGAGCCGTCACGTCTCAACTTTTTCAAAGAAGCTTATAAGTGTCGCGGAGAATAAGTGAGTGAGGAGTCACGGCCTCGATCAATCAACAAGGAGCCGGAAGAGGCGTGTATTGAGAAGGTTCATGGGACACGACCGTAACATCCAGATACGAAGAAGGAGTTTGGTGTATTCACCTGGACTATAAGGACGAAGCCGCATATGTAATCCGTTTTATGTAAAGAAATTTATTTTCTAGAAAAGTTCTTCTGATGGAATTGAATTCAGAATCAATGCCTCTCTTTCTTTTTGCATTCATTCCATGCATTTTCATTGCATTTCATCCATTTGCATCACATCACATCATATGCATTTAATGTCATAAAAGAGCCCTATTAACTAGAGATCATGTTATAGTTATCCTGGAACACTGCTACTACACTCGGAAAAGGACGAAAGCCATGGATCAAAGGTTAGAGAGGTTAGAACAGATGCAGAAAGAGATGCAAGACCAACTGTAAACTCAGATGCAAGAACAATTGGCTAAGATCCAACAGGATATGATGGATCAAATGCTAGAATCCCAGAGAAGCATGATGAGCCAGTTAACACCGCTGTTGACTGGAGGGTCTGGTAAAGGAAAGAGCCCTATGGTTGATACCAGAGGTAACAATAGAGATTCTACTTATTCTCCAGGCTTGGCCCCGGTAAATTCCCAGATTCAACCACCAAGAGTGTCAATCAACATCAAACCCCAGTACCAATCCGGTATCCCAACACCGGCAAACTTCCCTGCAGGCTCGAGCTCCAACCCAGGAGATAATTTGGCAAATCCAATAGTCCCTGACTTCGATGATGCAGCAGAAAGAGAAAAAACAAAGGTGGAGCTCCCAAAGGAGTTTGAGGATCGATACAAGTGGTTGAAGGAGAAGTTCCGAGCATTGGAAAGTGCTGATTACCAATGCGAGGTAGATGCTAAGAAGTTGAGTTTGGTCCCAGATCTGGTACTCCCACCAAAGTTCAAGATGCCAGAATTTGAAAAGTACAACGGGACCAACTGCCCTAAGGCCCATATTACAATGTTCTGTCGGAGAATGACGGGATATGTCAACAACGACCAGTTGTTGATCCACTGTTTCTAGGATAGTCTGACTGGTGCCGCAGCTAAATGGTACAACTAGCTAAGTCGTACTCAAGTCAAATCATGAAAAGATTTGGCACAAACCTTCATGAAGCACTACGGCCATGTGGCTGATATAGCACCTGATAGAATCACGTTGCAAAACATGGAGAAGAAATCAAATGAAAGCTTCAGGCAGTATGCACAAAGATGGAGAGAGGTCGCCATGCAAGTTCAGCCACCACTCCTAGAAAAGGAGACTACAATGCTCTTCATCAACACCTTGAAGGCTCCATTCATCACTCATATGATAGGAAATACTACTAAGAGGTTTGCAGATATAGTGATGGCAGGAGAGATGATTGAAAATGCCGTAAGGGGTGGCAAGATTGAAGTAGGGGAAACTACTAAAAGGTCTATTCTTAAAAAAAGGGATGACGAAGTGAATAATATGAGTACATACAACAAAGGGTACTCAAAAACAATTACTGTTAACCAGCCAAAGGTTATCACTGCTGGGCAACAAGGGTCAATGAGACAAGAGTCGGGCACAAGGCAAAACTCCGAAAAGTTCCAATTTACGCCAATCCCAATGACGTATAAGGAGCTATATCAAAGTTTGTTGAACGCACACGTGGTGTCCCCATTTTATTCTAAATCGTTGCAACCTCCATTCCCAAAATGGTATAACGAGAATGCCCAGTGCGAGTACACGCTGGAATAAAGGGTCATTCAATTGAAAACTGCACTACGTTCAAAAAGTTGGTTGAAAAGTTCATTAAAATAGGAGTTGTGAAGATCGACGATTCATCAAAACCTGGTCACTTTGATGAGGTAGTAAATGTGATAATTGAAGGAGGAGAGAAGAAAGTTGCGACTCCTTAAAGAGAATGAAGTTTCCAAGCCCTTGGGCACTTGGAAGTGTTTTGAATAATGGGATTGTGAAAAAGATCCCTGTATTTTTTAGAACTGATCTATAGTAATGTGCAAAACATGTTTTTTGCCTTAGGCCTAGAGGCTATAAGAACTCTTTTGTGAAATAGGCTTATGTCCAGAATTATCATTTCAGTAAAATGCAACTTTTTTAATACATATTCTTTTATTCTTTACATTTCATACTGTACATTCTTTTGTTTTTTTAGTATTCTTTCATGACCTTACCAATAATCATCCTTAGAATCATTCATTCTTTGGATTTCTTACCTTCGTACCTAGGTACCCAGATATCAACGACATGAGCGACGTTGTTACGGACTCCCTTTTTGAACGAGATATGGGTATAGGGGATCTAAGGACTGTGAAGATGACAGAGATCGTAACATATCTTCTGATTTGTTAAGAATGGTAAAACAAGATGAAAAACAAACCTTACTAACAAAGGATCAGCAGATGTTATGAGTCTAGAGAAGGGGTGAAGATTGAAGCCCAGCTCACCATAGAAATAATGCAAGACGTTATGGGTTTATTCAAAGATGTTTTTGGCACAATAATATCAGAACATGCCTGGGCTACTAAGACGCGGGCTTAACATAAGGATCAAGTACTGCTGATCTACATAAAAAGGGATGTCAGCTATGTCGTATTTAAGGAGACAAGATTCATGTACTTTCTCCAATTCTGCACAAATTTTCCATATGTGGGGCATAGATGTGATGGGGCCAATCTTGTCAAAAGCTTCTAGTCGATATCGATTTATTGTCGTGGTCATCGTTTACTTCACTAAGAGGGTGGAAGTAGCTTCATATGCTAATGTTACAAAGTCGATAGTCGTCAAATTGTCAAAAAAAAGAAAAGAAAAAAAGAGGAGAAATGCCATAAAGGATCACTATACAAAGTCAAAGTTTATAGTTTGTCTAAAGATTAGGCAGTATATCACAGTGCAACAAAAGTTGCCAAAAAAAAATGAAAGGTGGCTAAGACTTGTAAAGATTGGCATAAAGAAGCTATCATTTACCCTCTGTCTTATTGAACGTCGGCCAGAACCTTCGCTGGGGCAACATCTCACCCATTATGGAACTGAAGCGTTTTGCCAATTGAATAATTGAAACAAGGTTAAAAGCTATTCGTCATGGCCAAATGATGCGAGCTTACGTTAAAGAAGTTCATTTTAGGGAATTCCACGAATAAACCTGAGGTTGAAAAAGATTTTTCCTCTACAAAACGATTTTAGAGGAAAACATATGCCAAACTCAGAAGGACTTATATAGGGCCTATTCTAGAGGAGCATTAATATTGACCGAGACGAATGGTGAAGACTTGCCCAATCCAGTGAATTCAGGTTTAGTCAAGAGATATTTTACCTGAAAAAGGAAAGACCAAGGTGAAAACCCGTAAAGGGCGCCTGAAAAAAAAAAGAAAAGGAAAAAAGAAAAAAGAAAAAAGAGAGGCCAAGGCGAAAACTTGCAAAGGGCATTTTGAGACCAAAGGGGATTTGAGTTGAAAACCCGAAAAGGGCGGCTCAAATTTTGACCAAAAAGTGGGGCATACCGTAGTCTTGCTACATTTGAATTAATAATGAGGAAATATTTCACGTCTTAGGGCATCGACAAAGTACTCCGGATCCCTTAAACACATATTGAGCTTAAAATGGTTCTGAAGAAGTTTGGACAGAGAAGCTTAGATTGCGATATCTGGGGAACCTAGCTTCATTCTTACCCATTTTTGAAATTCGTTATCTTTGATTGCTTTATTCTTTTTTGAGATACACCCAAATCAATTTTCTTTTATTGCCTGGGTTATCTTTGATAAAATTATTTCTCGGAACTATGCTCCTGACTAATTTCTTTCTTATCCATTGATCTTTTTCAAGCATTTTATATTGAAATAATGATTATTAGACTAAAACTTTCATAAAAGGAGTTTCGCATATTACTCTGGAAGCTTCTAAATAATATGGAAATCTGAAACAGGACTATTGTTCAGAACTCACCCAGCCTAAGGGGATTGGAAACATTGAAAAATGATTATCTTTTCAAATTCTTATTGGATAAGAAAAATTCATTGGTAACACCATATCGGCAAATGACGAACAAGATCAATCCATGTATAAAAGGGGTTTATTGTCGGAATACCCTTCATGCATACATCTGGTTATTATACTCAGGGGATGATATAATAGACCAAGTTGATTGAAAATTCCGTACCTTTAAGTGATAACCGAATGGATGGAAAAACCAAATGTTATTCCCCAGAAGTTGCAGTGGGAGGTATAAATTTTTATGTCCTAAGGTTTAAGGAAGGGTACTCTGGAATTACAGCGGGGCAAGCTTGCTGAACAGAATGATTGTTCTTTTGGGTTTTTGTCCAAGATACCAGCTGAACGAGAAAGCATGGTAGCGCATCAGTGATAGAACCTTGATGAACTATGAGCAATGACAACCCATAGGGACCATTCTCTCATTTCCAATTAGGAGCATTTGATTTATGCCGATCATTGTGTCCTAATCGTTTAAAAAAATCATTTTCATGACATTCTGCATTCATACAAATGTCATCCCTAAGATCATTTAGTTAGGAGCATTAGATTCATTCCGATCATGCGTCCAAATCATCATTCTCATGGCATTCTGCATTCATGCAAAAAGTCATCCATAAAACATTTGAGTATACAGGACATGTCCTTCAAATGACGGTGTAGCAAAACGGAAAATTTCAGATTTTGTTCCATAGTGAAGCAAATTGAAGAATTGAAAATTTCAGATTTTGTTCCCAAGTGGATCAAATTGAAGAATGAAGTCTTCCTGAAGGTAGTAAGGAAGCAAATTGAAAATTTCAGATTTTGTTCCCTAGAAATGCTAGTGGAGCAAACTGAAGAATTGAAAATTTCAGATTTTGTTCCCAAGTAGATCAAACTGAAGAATTGAAAATTTCAGATTTTGTTCCCAAGTGGATCAAACTGAAGAATGAAGTCTTCCTGAAGATAGTAAGGAAGAAAATTGAAAATTTCAGATTTTGTTCCCTAGAAATGCTAGTGGATCAAACTGAAGAATTAAAAATTTTAGATTTTGTTCCCTAGTGGAGCAAACTGAAGAATTGAAAATTTTAGATTTTGTTCCTTAGTGGAGCAAATTGAAGAATTGAAAATTTCAGATTTTGTTCCCAAGTGGATCAAACTGAAGAATGAAGTCTTCCTGAAGGTAGTAAAGAAGCAAATTGAAAATTTCAGATTTTGTTCCCTAGAAATGCTAGTGGAGCAAACTGAAGAATTGAAAATTTCAAATTTTGTTCCCAAGTGGATCAAACTGAAGAATTGAAAATTTCAGATTTTGTCCCTAAGTGGATCAAACTAAAGAATGAAGTCTTCCTGAAGATAGTAAGGAGCAAATTGAAAATTTCAGATTTTGTTCCTTAGAAATACTAGTGGATCAAACTGAAGAATTAAAAATTTCAGATTTTGTTCCCTAGTGGAGCAAACTGAAGAATTGAAAATTTCAAATTTTGTTCCTTAGTGGAGCAAATTGAAGAATTGAAAATTTTAGATTTTGTTCCCAAGTGGATCAAACTGAAGAATGAAGTCTTCCTGAAGGTAGTAAGGAAGCAAATTGCAAATTTCAGATTTTGTTCCCTAGAAATGCTAGTGGAGCAAACTGAAGAATTGAAAATTTCAGATTTTGTTCCCAAGTGGATCAAACTGAAGAATTAAAATTTCAGATTTTGTTCCCAAGTGGATCAAACTGAAGAATGAAGTCTTCCTGAAGATAGTAAGGAAGCAAATTGAAAATTTCAGATTTTGTTCCCTAGAAATGCTAGTGGAGCAAACTGAAGAATTGAAAATTTCAGATTTTGTTCTTTAGTGGAGCAAACTGAAGAATTGAAAATTTCAGATTTTGTTCCTTAGTGGAGCAAACTGAAGAATTGAAAATTTCAGATTTTATTCCCTAGAAATGCTAGTGGAGCAAACTGAAGAATTGAAAATTTCAGATTTTGTTCCCTAGTGGAGCAAACTGAAGAATTGAAAATTTCAGATTTTGTTCCCAAGTGGATCAAACTGAAGAATAAAGTCTTCCTAAAGATAGTAAGGAAGCAAATTGAAAATTTCAGATTTTGTTCCCTAGTGGAGCAAACTGAAGAATTGAAAATTTCTGATTTTGTTCCTTAGTGGAGCAAACTGAAGAATTGAAAATTTCAGATTTTGTTCCCTAGAAATGCTAGTGGAGTAAACTGAAGAATTGAAAATTTCAGATTTTGTTCCCAAGTGGATCAAACTGAAGAATGAAGTCTTCTTGAAGATTGTAAGGAAGCAAATTGAAAATTTCATGTTTTGTTCCCAAGTGGATCAAACGGAAGAATTGAAAATTTTAGATTTTGTTCCCAAGTAGATCAAACTGAAGAATGAAGTCTTCTTGAAGATAGTAAGGAAGCAAATTGAAAATTTCAAATTTTGTTCCCAAGTGGATCAAACTGAAGAATTGAAAATTTCAGATTTTGTTCCCTAGTGGAGCAAACTGAAGAATTGAAAATTTCAGATTTTGTTCCCAAGTGGATCAAACTGAAGAATAAAGTCTTCCTGAAGATAGTAAGGAAGCAAATTGGAAATTTCATGTTTTGTTCCCTAGAAATGGTAGTGGAGCAAACTGAAGAATGAAGTCTTCCTGAAGATAGTAAGGAAGCAAATTGAAATTTCAAGTTTTGTTCTAAGTGGAGCAGTCTGAAGAATGAAGTTTTCCTGAAGATATTGCAGGAAACAAATCAATGACATATCACCTTATCTCCCTAAGCAGTAGGGAACATGTAATATCCGGGATTTAGGGCCTATGCATATTGCTTAAATGTATGAAGTAGCATGCCTATGTGTGTTTTGAATGTGTTTTATTAATTTTTGTGAACATTAATTTTTGTGAACCTTAGTGTGTAGGTGAATGCTTTAAAAATTATTTGATTTTAAAATTCTAAGAGGGAGCTAAGCCTGATAGGCCTTAAGAGAAATAGTAGGGGAGATTTGACAGAAAAATCAGCTTGGTAAAGTGGCTGCAAGGCGCCACTTAAGGCCTTGGTATGTGACGCCTCAAGCAATGGAGAAAGGGCTTGGGTTCGAGCCACAAGGGAAGCAAAAAGGGAGCTTTTATTTTGGCGGCATTGGGGAGCAGAGGTGGACGGAAATTGGACACTAAGAGGATGAGCATAGGATAAGGCTAAATTCCTTTTAACATTTCGGGTAAGGTAGGGGATAATTGTTGATTTAATTAGATTATTTTGTATGGGTAAATAAGAGAGAAAATAGGAGAAAAAGGAGGAAGCTGATAAGGGAAGGAGAGTTGGCCGGCCAAGGGACACTTTGGGTGTCAATATTCGGTCATAAGAAAGGGGGGAAAACCGAATGTGCATAGTAGAGCTCAGGCATTTTTCTTGTGCACTTTTTCTCCCTAATTATCTTCTTCTCCTCTCTTTTGTTTTGCTATATCCGAAACTTCTTCACCCTTATCAGTGCCGCAACCTCTTCAAACAGAAGACCACCATTGCCGAATTCTTCTGAGCATCCCTTCTTTTCTCTTTTAAGTTGGTCGAACCTTCTTCTTCTCATCTAGACTAAATCGCGGCTAGTTCAACCCTTTTCTCTTCTTCTTATACGAATTCAATCAAAAGCCGGAAGTAAGTTTTCTTAGCCATAACCGATTGTCCACCAATTGCCTAAGTCGAATCCTCTATTTTGTGGACATAGCCGAATGCTCCTCTACCCCCCTTTTTGGTGTCGACTTGATCATCTAAGCAAGAGCCGAATCTCTCTGCTTCAGGCTAGGATATTCGACTGAGTTGGTTTCGGGATTTGGGTGTTGTCGACTACAAGGAGGAGACTATTCGGGATTTAGATCTACAAGTGTTTGGCCGATTGCAAGGGGGAACATCACGAAATTTTGGGATTTGATTAGTAGCTAAATCAGCAGCAAGGAACTAAGGATCTAAAGCATTAGACCGGGATTTTCGGGATTTCAGTGAACTCGTTAAGTAAACCAGTGTGTAACCCCACACTAACTCTTAAATGATTTATGGTATAATTTTAATGCATGTGTTAACAAGAATGTGAACAATATGGCCAAAGGTACCATGCAATGGTACAAAGTACTCAGGTACGTAACCTTAACGTTATGTTAATAAATGTTATGAACATGTGAAATATGGCACATCTGTGAATATTGATAAGAATGTGAAGTAAGGCATAAGGCATGATTTATGCATGTTTTGTATGACATGGGGCATATGGGTGATATGGAAAGGGGAAGTGATCTGGTGGTTTTTACCACAATATCTGGTGACACATGTCACATAATCTGAATGTGGTGACTTTTGTCACAAAATGTTATCTGGTGACCAAGGTCACAAATTATTATTATCTGGTGGCTATGCCACGAATTTATAAGGGCGATGTGCTAGTCGACTGCAGCGACTGCCTTCGATGGTGTGTAGTGGATGGAGGGTCGATTTAGTAATCCCCACGGTGTGATTGGTTGGTACGGGTGATGTGTAGTGGATGGTTATCTAGGTTTGGGTTTGGGAATGCATCATTGATTATATTTGTTTATATATGATTGTATGCCTGAATCGTTTGGGACTTTGTGTTGGCTGTTACACATTGAGTCTGTTTGACTCACCCCGTTGTGGGATATCTTTTCAGGTGATGCTCAGTGATGGACCGGGTTGGCAGGAGCTTAGTGGTGGCCATGCTCAGCTTAAAGTTATTTTATTTGAGACTTTATTTTCTTTAATTTGGATTTTATTTCGGGTTTTCTTTGATGTAATAAGGCCATTAGTATTGAACTGTTTTATGCATGCATTTTAATTGTTTTATTACGGTACGATCATTATCAATTCAAAGGTTAAATAAGATTTTCCTTAAAATAAATTCTAAGTGTTTTGACACCTAATCACAAACGATTTTCAAATTAAAGGTAAACTATAAAACAACTCGACATTTCTTGTAACTCATGGTTTGCAATATAATAATAATGTTTTAATAAAATTTTAGACTTCAAAATTACATCATTTTCAATTCAACCACAACACAAATCAATTCCTTTTCGAAACCACCCAAATTTTTCCAAAGTTATAAATAAGTTTTGAAATGTTTCTCTCAAGGAACATACCAGATCTGGTCGAGGCTCGTGGGATGGGTTTGAGGTGTTTCAATTTGGTATCAGAGCCCAGTTTTAAACTCTCGGCCTTGGGTTTAAAGCCCACAACGTTTTCAAAATAAAGCCTAATACGATTTTATGAAAATTTTTGGAATTAAGCAGGTTTTTATGGCATGGCACCTAAGTCTCCGACTCGAAGTCCACCAGGTAAGTACCCCTAACTGTTGTGTGATTTACTATATGATTTGTATGTGGGAATAAAGGGAACGTAGATTAGTATACTAAGTTATTGAACCCTAGGATTATCTTACTCCAATACAAAATAACATAAAAATCTAAAGCCTAATTAAACAAACTGGTGTTTAAGTCGCCGAGTTAGGGTGTGGCAACCATTAGGCGCATGTCTAGGATTGGTTTCGGTGAGAGCTTGGTATTTAAGCAGTCCTAGTGACTCACCTCCTCTCCACTCGATTCCTACCTGGTGTGTAGTGACGGTTCACCCTAACCAAGAGGACTTATTCACGGGCTAAATTCAATAGTTAAAACCCGAAAGGGATTAGCCATATTTTTATAAAAACCTTAGTTTTAAAATCACCAAATTACCCTTTGATTTGTAGGAAAATTCTTTTTGAAAATTTTTCCAAAATACTCCCGATTTACAAAATTACCCAAATACCCCTGGTTTGTAAATTGCTAAAATACCCTTGGATTATAAAATTACCATACTAACCTCAATTTTTATTAAAATATTCTTACTTTACAAAAATACCAAAAACTTCTATTTTACAAAATACCAAGATACCCTGATTTAGAAATTTACCAAAATACCCATGTAGGACAAATTACAAAAATACCCCTGGGGTAGGAACAGACAGAAATGTTTGAATGGTGAATGTGTGTGGTAGGTACTACTGAATGAATGTCTTTCTCTGAATTAGGATAGAAGACTTGGAACTAAAACCTTGATTGATCGAAAGAACTACTACTAAACTTCTTTTCATAAAACTTCTTCGCGGATAATCAGTGGAACAAGGACTAATGCATAAAATTTCTTAAACCAGATTAAATCGCGATCGTAGACATGAGTTCTAGGGGACGTGGTCGTAATGTGCGAGGACGTGGTAGAGGCAGAATGGCCATATCGGAACCCGCTAGGTCTGGTCAAGGGTCCGAGAATGAGGTACCACCACCCCCACCACCAACTGTTGGAGTTGAGCATCAGGATCAGACGGGGGATGACGCAGTATCGCAGGCTGCTACGGGAGGACAGTACCGTACTTGTACTCAGTGTGGTAAGATGTATCTAGGGGAGTGTTGGAAGAAGACAGGGGGCTGTTTTAAGTGTGGATCTAAGGAGCACATGATTAAGGACTGTCCTATGAAACCAGATGGGAATCGACCAGCAGCTCAGGGTTTTAATCAGGCTGGAAGAGGTGGACAGCAGCCTCAGCGAAGTCGTGGTCCGAATGGTAGAGGTAATGGTGCTGGAAGAGGATGAGGAACACCGGGCAAAAGTGTTGGTAATACAGAGGCAAGACAGCTGAGCCTGGTGTATGCAGTTCGCCGCAGGGAGGATGGAGACGCCTTGGATGTCATAACCGGTACGTTCTTTATAGCTGGCAAGCCTTACTTTGCTTTAATTGATGTAGGCTCTACCCATTCTTATGTTGCATGTAGAGTAGTTGAAACTCTAGGCATAGCCTCTGAATTGTCTAGTAGGGAGATGACTGTAGTGAGCCCACTAGGTCAAACTGTAGTGGTGAATAAGATATTTTGGAAAGTACCTCTAGAGATTCAAGGAGTAATATTCTCTGCTGACTTAATGGAACTACCTTTTGGAGAATTCGATCTCATACTTGGCATGGACTGGCTGGTGGAACATCGAGCTATATTGGATTGTGCCGCTAAGCGAATGGAGTTAAGGACCCTGGAGGATGAGGAAATTATTATAATAGGAGAAAGGAGGAACTATTTGTCTAACGTAGTCTCCGCGCTAAAGGCTGATAAGATGGTTCGGAAAGGATGCAAGGCATTCTTGGCTTTCGTTAGTGCGTTGGATGCGAAAGAAGGGGGCGTTAGTAGAGTTCGAACAGTAAGGGACTTTGTGGATGTATTTCCGGAGGAATTACCTGGAATACCCCCGGACAGGGAGGTGGAGTTTGGAATTGACTTGCTACTTGGTACAGCTCCTGTGTCAATTGCTCTGTACAGAATGGCACCAAAGGAGTTGGTGGAGCTCAAAGCTCAAATCCAAGAGTTGCTTGATCGTGGGTTTATCCGACCCAGTGTGTCTCCATGGGGAGCACCGGTCTTGTTCGTGAAGAAGAAGGACGGAACTATGCGTATGTGCATAGATTATCGTCAGTTGAATAAGCTGACCATCAAGAACAAGTATCCTTTGCCGAGGATAGACGACTTGTTCGATCAGCTTAAGGGGGCTGCGGTATTCTCGAAGATAGATCTAAGGTCTGGATATCATCAGCTTAAGGTGAAGGAAGTAGATATCCATAAGACAGCTTTCCGGACAAGATACGGGTATTATGAGTTCTTAGTAATGCCGTTTGGATTGACGAACGCCCCAGCTGCATTCATGGATATGATGAACTGGGTTTTTCAACCTTACCTGGATCGGTTCGTCGTGGTGTTCATAGACGACATCCTAGTGTATTCCAAGTCGGAGGAAGAACATGACGAGCATCTCCGGATAGTGTTGCAAGTATTAAGGGAGAAAAAGTTCTATGCCAAATTCAGCAAGTGTGAATTTTGGCTGAAGGAGGTGACGTTTTTAGGGCATGTGGTGTCTGCAGAAGGGATAAGGGTGGATCCTTGGAAGATTAAAGTAGTGTTAGATTGGAAACCACCTAAGTCTATGGCTGAGGTTCATAGTTTCTTGGGGTTAGCAGGCTACTATAGAAGGTTCGTAGAAGGGTTTTCGTTGTTAGCCGCACCTTTGACAAAGTTGTTGAGAAAGGAAGTACCTTTCGTGTGGACAGATAAGCAACAGGAGAGCTTTGAGAAGCTTAAGACGGTTTTGACTGAAGCTCCGGTTTTGATTCAACCTGAGGCAGGAAATGATTTTGTTGTGTACTGTGATGCTTCTCACACAGGGTTAGGATGTGTTCTGATGCAAGACGGGAAGGTAGTCACTTATGTGTCTCGACAATTAAGGCCACATGAGGTTAATTATCCGACGCATGACTTGGAGTTGGCAGCAGTGGTTTTTGCTCTTAAAGTATGGAGGAATTATCTATATGGAGAAAAGTCAGTGATCTACACAGACCACAAGAGCCTTAAGTACCTATTGACTCAGAGGGAGTTGAACCGGAGACAGCGTAGGTGGGTGGAGTTACTGAAGGATTATGATTGTTCGATAGAGTATCACCCGGGCAAGGCGAATGTAGTGGCGGATGCCTTAAGTCGGAAGGTGGTGTCAGATCTGAGGGCGATGTTTGCACATCTTAGCCTGTATAACGACGGAAGTTTGTTGGCGGAGTTGCAAGTCAAGCCGACATGGTTGAATGAGGTGAAGGAAGGACAGTTAGCAGACGATGATTTAAGTGCTAAGCTACGGCAAGTACAGAATGAGGAGTTAGAGGATTATGGTGTTGACAGTAATGGAGTATTGTGTTTCAAGGGTAAAGTCTGTATGCCTAAGGATACGGAGTTAAGGCAGAGAATTCTTCAGGAATCGCATGGTAGCCGTTATGCTATGCATCCTGGAGGTAGTAAGTTGTATAGGGATCTAAGGGAACAGTTTTGGTGGCCTGGTCTTAAGCGGGAAGTTACAGAGTTCGTAGGGAAATGCTTAACGTGTCAGCAAGTCAAGGCTGAACACCAAGTTCCGTCAGGATTGCTTCAGCCGATAAAGATTCCACAGTGGAAGTGGGAGAGAATCACCATGGACTTCGTTAGTGGGCTTCCCCTTACGCCTACTAAAAAGGACTCGGTATGGGTGATAGTGGATCGATTGACAAACTCCGCGCATTTCATACCAGTGCGGGTTGACTATTCTTTGCAGAAGTTGGCAAAGTTGTATGTGGCAGAAATTGTGAGGTTGCATGGAGTGCCGGTGTCGATTATCTCGGATAGGGATCTGAGGTTTACATCTCGGTTTTGGAAAGCACTACATCAAGCGCTGGGTACCAGATTAGACTTCAGTACGGCATTTCATCCACAGTCGGACGGTCAGTCGGAACGAGTAATTCAAGTGTTGGAGGATATGTTGAGGGGTTGTGTTATAGACTTCAGAGGAAGTTGGGAAGAATATTTTCCCTTAGCGGAATTTGCTTATAATAACAGCTATCAAGCTAGTATTCAGATGGCACCATATGAGGCGCTGTATGGACGGAAGTGTCGCACTCCTACGTGTTGGACGGAATTGGGGGAAAGAAAAGTTTTGGGTCCAGAGATAGTGGTAGAATCGAAAGAGAAAGTTAAGGTAATTCGGGCACGGTTGAAGGAGGCATCTGATAGGCAGAAGTCGTATGCGGATCTTAAACGGAAGGAAATAGAATTTACCGTGGGAGATCAGGTATTTCTTAAAGTCTCGCCTTGGAAGAAGGTGATGAGATTTGGTCGAAAAGGGAAGTTAAGTCCAAGGTTTATAGGACCTTATTGGGTATTGAAGCGAGTTGGACCAGTGGCATACCAGTTAGAGTTGTCTTCGGAATTGCAGCAGATGCACAATGTATTCCATGTTTCGATGTTACGTCGTTATCGATCGGATCCATCTCATGTAGTTCTGGTTGAAGAGGTGGAGCTAAGGCCAGATTTGTCCTACGAGGAAGAGCCGATTCAGATCTTGGAATGAGATGTGAAAGTGTTACGGAGGAAATTAGTTCCTCTGGTCAAAGTGTTATGGCGTAACCATGGATCGGAAGAAGCTTCGTGGGAGCCGGAAGAGGCAATGCGACAGCAATACCCTCACTTATTTCAGCCAGGTAATTTCGAGGACGAAATTATTTTAAGGGGGTAGAACTGTAATATCCGGGATATAGGGCCTATGCATATGGCTTAAATGTATGAAGTAGCATGCCTATGTGTGTTTTGAATATGTTTTATGAATTTTTGTGAACCTTAGTGTGTAGGCGAACGCCTTAAAAATTATTTGATTTTAAAATTCTAAGAGGGAGCTAAGCCTGATAGGCCTTAAGAGAAATAGTAGGGGAGATTTGACAGAAAAATCAGCTTGGTAAAGTGGCTGCAAGGCGCCACTTAAGGCCTTGGTATGTGACGCCTCAAGCAATGGAGAAGGGCTTGGGTTCGAGCCACAAGGGAAGCAAAAAGGGAGCTTTTATTTTGGCGGCATTGGGGAGCAGAGGTGGACGGCAATTGGACACTGAGAGGATGAGCATAGGATGAGGCTAAATTCCTTTTAAAATTTCGGCTAAGGTAGGGGATAATTGTTGATTTAATTAGATTATTTTGTATCGGTAAATAAGAGAGAAAATAGGAGAAAAAGGAGGAAGCTGATAAGGGAAGGAGAGTTGGCCGGCCAAGGGACACTTTGGGTGTCAATATTCGGTCATAAGAAAGGGGGGAAAACCGAATGTGCATAGTAGAGTTCAGACATTTTTCTTGTGCAGTTTTTCTCCCTAGTTATCTTTTTCTCCTCTCTTTTGTTTTGCTATAGCTGAAACTTCTTCACCCTCATCAGTGCCGCAACCTCTTCAAACAGAAGACCACCATTGTCGAATTCTTCTGAGCATCCCTTCTTTTCTCTTTTAAGTTGGCCGAACCTTCTTCTTCTCATCTAGACTAAATCGCGGCTAGTTCAACCCTTTTCTCTTCTTCTTATACGAATTCAATCAAAAGCCAGAAGTAAGTTTTCTTAGCCATAACCGATTGTCCACCAATTGCCTAAGTCGAATCCTTTATTTTGTGGACATAGCCGAATGCTCCTCTACCCCATTTTTGGTGTCGACTTGATCATCTAAGCAAGAGCCGAATCTCTCTGCTTCAGGCTAGGATATTCAACTGAGTTGGTTTCGGGATTTGGGTGTTGTCGACTACAAGGAGGAGACTATTCGGGATTTAGATCCACAAGTGTTTGGCCGATTGCAAGGGGGAACATCACGAAATTTCGGGATTTGATTAGTAGCTAAATCGGCAGCAAGGAACTAAGGATCTAAAGCATTAGACCGGGATTTTCGGGATTTCAGTGAACTCGTTAAGTAAACCAGGTGTGTAACCCCACACTAACTCTTAAATGATTTATGGTATAATTTTAATGAATGTGTTAATAAGAATGTGAACAATATGGCTAAAGGTACCATGCAATGGTACAAAGTACTCAGGTACTTAACCTTAACGTTATGTTAATAAATGTTATGAACATGTGAAATATGGCACATATGTGAATATTGATAAGAATGTGAAGTAAGGCATAAGGCATGATTTATGCATGTTTTGTATGACATGGGGCATATGGGTGATATGGAAAGGGGAAGTGATCTGGTGGTTTTTACCACCATATCTGGTGACACATGTCACATAATCTGAATGTGGTGACTTTTGTCACAAAATGTTATCTGGTGACCAAGGTCACAAATTATTATTATCTGGTGGCTATGCCACGAATTTATAAGGGCGATGTGCCAGTCGACTGCAGCGACTGCCTTCGATGGTGTATAGCGGATGGAGGATCGATTTAGTAATCCCCACGGTGTGATTGGTTGGTACGGGTGATGTGTAGTGGATGGTTATCTAGGTTTGGGTTCGGGAATGCATCATTGATTATATTTGTTTATATATGATTGTACGCCTGAATCGTTTGGGACTTTGTGTTGGCTGTTACACATTGAGTCTGTTTGACTCACCCCGTTGTGGGATATCTTTTCAGGTGATGCTCAGTGATGGACCGGGTCGGCAGGAGCTTAGTGGTGGCTATGCTCAGCTTAAAGTTATTTTATTTGAGACTTTATTTTCTTTAATTTGGATTTTATTTCGGGTTTTCTTTGATGTAATAAGGCCATTAGTATTGAACTGTTTTATGCATGCATTTTAATTGTTTTATTACGGTACGATCATTATCAATTCAAAGGTTAAATAAGATTTTCCTTAAAATAAATTCTAAGTGTTTTGACACCTAATCACAAACGATTTTCAAATTAAAGGTAAACTATAAAACAACTCGACATTTCTTGTAACTCATGGTTTGCAATATAATAATAATGTTTTAATAAAATTTTAGACTTCAAAATTACATCATTTTCAATTCAACCACAACACAAATCAATTCCTTTTCGAAACCACCCAAATTTTTCCAAAGTTATAAATAAGTTTTGAAATGTTTCTCTCAAGGAATATACCAGATCTGGTCGAGGCTCGTGGGCCGGGTTTGGGGTGTTTCAGTTTGGTATCAGAGCCCAGTTTTAAACTCTCGACCTAAGAAGTAGTGGAGCAGATCGAAACAAAATTCCAATACCCCGGAAGATGCAGTGGATGGAATGAAGCTACCTGAAGAAGGGAAGCATCAAGAGGTCAAGATTCAACAAGATGGGGAAAATTTGGCCCTTTTAAAATCTTTGCTTCATTTCCGTTACACGACAACAAGCAAAGAGGGGCAGTTGTAGGGCCCAAATTTATGCCCAGGCCCAAGAACAAATCGTCCAAAAAAAATACAGTCCACAAAGCCCAAACAACTTAGAAAACAAGGCAGAAATCAGAAACCCTAGCCGCAACCACCCCTCACGCACCAGCAGCCCCCTCGCGCGCCAGACGCCACCACCTCGCGACGTGCGCTACTACACCACGCCATGTCAGAGATGTCGCCCACGTACCTACGAAATAGAAAAAAAAAATCGTTTGTACAAGAGGCTTTAAAAGCCAAAATCAAACATGTAAAATGGGGGATTTTCTTGATAGATACGAGAAATATACACATTTTTTTACGGAATCAATAGAAGAAAACCAAAAGAAACAACAAAAACAAAAGGTTTTAGTTTTTTTAGTTTTTATTTTTCTTTTTTCTTTTTTTTTATTTTAGATTCGGTTTTGGTTGTTTTTCCCTTCTCTTTTTTTCATATACTAAGAGTTTTAAACATTTTTTAAAAAAAAACAAAAGCAAAATCTTACCTTTTTGGAGTTCCGGCCACCATGGGCGGTGGCCGGCGACGACAAAGGACGGTGGTCGGCACGGCGGTCCTGCGACTGGACCACGCCAGAAATCTCCCAAGGGGAGAGCATTTGGAAGTCTCCCAATTTTTTTTCTCTGCTGGAATGAAAGAATGAAATTTTTAAAAAAAAAATCAACTTATATACCCCTATGAAACGGCGCTGTTTTGAGCATTGGGTTCAGAGACCAAAACGACGTCGTTTTGGGCCTCTGACCCGTGACCCGATCCGTGCAGAAGGAGAATCCGTGTGTTTTTTAGGGAGGGGCTAATTGCGCATTAGGCCCCTCCGCTTTTTCATGATTATACAATCGGTTTTTTTATTTCCTAATTTGACCCGATAATTTTCCCATTGTTTTGATTTGAGTCCTCATTCCAGCGCACTGTTTCAGAGGGAGGGTTTATTGCTCTTTCGGTCCCTCCAGGTTGCGCGCGAGTTGCAATTTAGCCTCATATTCGTCTTTTATTTTAAATGTGGCCCAAATCTTTTGATTTTGATCCCAATTTAGTCCATTTTTTATTATTTGGCTATTTTATCACTGAATTAGTTTTTTATATTTTATTACTACCATTATATATATATATATATATTGTTACAATATTTATATTTATTATTATTATATATTGTTGTTATCATATTTTATATTTACTACTATTATTATATTTATTATTATATTTGTGATTATTCTTATATTTATTACTTTTATTATTATATACATTTTTACTATTATGTTTTATTAATACTATTATTTTAAGATTATTATTATTTTTATTATTAATATATTTTTTTATTTTAAACTTTATTACAATTTTTGTTATCAATATTTTGCAAACTTATTATTATTTTACTTTTTACTATTATTATTATTTTATTATTATTTTTTATTAGCATATAGTATTTATTTATTTATTGATTTACCACATACTTTTATTATTTTCTTTTATTTATTTGTCCTTTTTCCAATTATTTCGTATAGATTGTTAATTCTAAATGTTATTGTATTGTATTATTTCTGCTTTTATTTTTGTTGTTTACGTTATTACCCTTGTTTCTATCCTATTATGTATTTGTGTTATACCCCATATTCCATTTTACTACAATCAAATCACATATTACTTGATGCATTAAAATTTTTCGTTTTGAACTAAGCAAACATTCCGCGTTCTAAGGTTCGAAAGAATCGTACCCTAACTTACTGGGTTTCGATTTTTCTCTTCGAGTCTAAAGAACCTATCACTTTCTTTTAAAAAGTTATATAAAAGCTTATTCTCAAGAATTCAAAATTGTCGTGCCCTAACTCACTGGGTATGGCATTTCGTTATCTCAAGATAAGGATTTTGAGAAATAAGGCAATGTTTCATGTTTGGAAATTCGAGGAATCGTGCCCTAACGTGCTGGGTTTCGGTTTTTTTGTTTGGCCAAATGATGGAATACCCTTTTTTAAAACGAAAATACATGAATTTTGGAAGTCATGAAATGATCTTGGTGTCAAAGGTTTGAAACATCGTATCCTAACGTGCTGGATGTGATATTTCATCCCTTCGGAACAAGATAATTTTAATATCCAATTCAAATTACCCAAACATTTTCCAAAGGATCCGTATTTTAAAATCTCCTCTAATTTTCGATATTAGGACATCAATCAATCAATACGGTACCAATTTTGGGCGTTGCAAGGGTGCTAATCCTTCCTCGTGCGTAACGGACTCCCGAGCCCATTTTCTTAAAATTCGTAGACCAAAATATTTTCAAAGTGACCCAATCGCACTTCAAAAGATTGGTGGCGACTCCGTTTTTCTTTTTAAAGTCGGCCCGTTTTCAAACATAAAAATTGTTTCGACAATTGCCTTATTTTCAGAAAACACGATCAAAATCTTTAAAGGATATTTAGTGATCTAGACGAACGAAAAAATCGAAAGCCAACACGATTGGGCACGATCTCTCAAACTTCCAAACATGAAATATTACCTTTGTGAAAACCTTTTTATAAATCTTGGAAAAAATGAAAAAAAAAAACGATGAAATGCAATTCAAGATCATTGACTATATGAAGTGATAGGGACGAGAATAAACAAAACATAATAATAAAAAACGGTAGTAAAAATAATAACAGGAATGATAAATATAAGTATAACAATAATATGTAAAAAAGGTGACAAGGGAAAAAATGGTAATAGTAAATAATACTAACAAAACTAATGAATATAGTTATAAAAAGAAGGGTAAATATAGTGCTAAAATAAAAAATATAATAATAGAATGATAACAACAATAAGTAAAGATAAAAAATATTAATAAGAAAACAATAGGAATGGCAGGTTTAAAAAAAAAAAAAAAAGACTCATAACAAAGATAGTAATATAATACTAAATTTAATAGTAATAACAAAAAAATAATAGCTGTAAAATAAAAGTAAGGTTGATAATGAAAATAATAGAAATAACAATAGAAAAAATGATAGTAGTACTACTAATAATAATAATAAACGTAATAGTAAGACATAGTGTTACAAATAAAATAATAGTAGTAATATTGGAAAAAGGGAAGGGAAAATAATAATAATAATAATAATAAACAGTAATATGTAAAAAAACGATAATAATAACAAAAAATAAGGAATGTAAAATATGATTAGCAACAATAATATTATATATATAAAAACGGTGGTAACAATAAAACAATAAGTAATAATATATATTAAAGATAACTAATTTGAAAATAAAGCAAAATAGGTAAAAAAAAGGACTGAATCAAACTTAAAACAGGAGTTTGGTGCAAATTAAAAACAAATAGAGGCAAAAGGGACCAAATTTAATTGCGCGCAATCTGGAAGGACTAGAAACCAAATTACTCCAAGTTTCTGAACAATGCGCCTGAACGCAGACCAAATCGAAACTGCGCATCAAATTCAGGGGCAAATTTAAAAAAAAAGTTGAAGAGGGATGCAATCAAAACAGGGGCGCAACAGGGGGGACTTATCGCACAAATTTCCCATTTAAAGGAAAATTGTACAAATCCATCTGTGAAACAGGTGATTGCGCATGGCCCCATGCTTTTAAAGCTAAAAAAAAAGTTTCCTTTCATATCCCTTTTCTGTTTCAAAAATAGAATTTCAGAACTCTCCCCTTCTTTTACTTCGTTTCAGCCTTTTCGAAAACCACAAAAATTTAAACAGGATCCCATCTCCTCCTTCGCTAGGGCAAGCCCACACCTGCAGCAGGGCCGCCGCATAAACGCCGGTAACGGCGGTCGGAGGGGTCAAGGTATTTTTTTTATCTTACTGTTATTTTTACATGCATATATAGTTTCTACAAAAAAACAACTTTAAAAAATCAAAAAGATGAAAAAACAGAAGTATATATGTATCCGAAACAGAGTAAAATAACAAAAGGCTAAACCTTACAACTCCCGCTTTCTGAATCTCTGTTTTTTGTGTATAAACTCCCTATATTGCCTTTTTTATCTCCCAAAAAAAAACCCTGTTACATTCGAATACTAGGCTTTTATAGCCTAAAAAAAACCCCTACAAAAATAGAATCATCAAATCCCGAATATCCCCTTTGATGTGCTGGGTTTTCCTTTTTTGTAGGTACAACACGAAGACGTGGGGGCGCATGTTGCGGGCGCGGAGGATTCGGAGGCAACATGGCCGAGCACTAGCGTGGGGGTCATTTTGGAGGCTGCGGCGCGCCAAGGTTGCTAGGGTTTCCTGAGAAAAAAATTGTGGGTTGTGTTTGCCATTGGGCTTGGGCCTTTAATCTTGGGCCTGCTGTAATTTGTTTTATATTTTTGGTTTCCAATTTGGGCTCTAGTTGGGGTGAAAATTGGGTCATACAGCTGCCTCTCTTTGCTTGTTGTCGTGTAACAGGAACAAAGCAAAGATTCTAAAAGAGCCAATTTTGCCCCATTTTGCTGAGTCTTGATTTCTTGGCGCTTATTCTCTTCAAGTAGCCTCACTTTAACCCACTGCATCTTCTCTTCAGATCTTATGATTTGTAATCTTTAGCCTGTTACCCTACTGCCTAGGGGGTTAAGGCTCAAGGTCTTTAATCTGCTCCACTCCTGCTCAGTGGAGATAAGATCTGATGTCTTCGATCTGCTCCACTCCTGCTCAGTGGAGATAGGATCTGCTATCTTCAGCCTGTTACCCTACTGCTTAGGAAATTAAGGCTCATCATCTTCGATCTGTTCCACTCCTGTTCAGTGGGATAAGATCTGCTATCTTCAGCCTGTTACCCTACTGCTTAGGGAATTAAGGCTCATCCTCTTCGATCTGTTCCACTCCTGCTCAGTGGGATAAGATCTGTAATCTTCAGCCTGTTACCCTACTGCTTAGGGAATTAAGGCTCATCGTCTTCGATCTATTCCGCTCATGTTCAGTGGGATAAGATCTGCTATCTTCAGCCTGTTACCCTACTGCTTAGGGGATTAAGGCTCATCATTTTCGATCTGTTCCACTCCTGCTCAGTGGGATAAGATCTGTAATCTTCAGCCTGTTACCCTATTGCTTAGGGAATTAAGGCTCATCATCTTTAATCTATTCGACTCCTGCTCAGTGGGATAAGATCTGTAATCTTCAGTCTGTTACCCTACTGCTTAGGGGATTAAGGCTCATCATTTTCGATCTGTTCCACTCCTACTCAGTGGGATAAGATCTGTAATCTTCAGCCTGTTACCCTACTGTTTAGAGAATTAAGGCTCATCGTCTTCGATCTGTTCCACTCCTGCTCAGTGGGATAATATCTGCTTCTTCAGCCTGTTACCCTACAAGCTTTCCAATCTGTTCCTTGTAAGCTCAGGGATTACCAGGCTGATGTCTTAGATCTGCTTCCTACAAAATCAGGAATTGCTAGACTTGATGTCTTTGATTTGCTCCCTACTCAGGGATTGCCAAATTTGATATCTCCAATCTGCTCCCTGCAAGATCAGGGATTGCCAGACAGATGTCTTTGATCTGCTTCCTGCAAACTCAGGAATTGTCAGACCTGATATCTTTGATTTGCTCCCTACTAATTCAGGGATTGCCAAATCTGCTATGTGCTCCCTGCAAGCTCAGAGATTGCCAGGCAGATGTCTTTAATCTGCTTCCTGCAAGCTCAGGAATTGTCAGACCTGATGTCTTTGATTTGCTCCCTACAAACTCAGGGATTGCCAAATCTACTATCTCTAATCTGCTCCCTACAAGCTCAGGGATTGTCAGACCTGATTGCTACATAACCAGTAGAATGGGTATATGCTTATGTCTAATAATTAGGATGCTTTGATTGAAATGCATCAGATGCCCCTAATTAGACATGTTATGATATATGAACGTGAAAATGTTTTGAAAATAACTCATATTTCAAGGATTAGGATGCAATGACCGGGATGAATCAAATGTTCCTAATGAGATTTGCTATGATACAAGAATGTTATGAGTATGATTCCTATTGTA
This sequence comes from Gossypium australe, assembly GCA_005393395.2. Classification (NCBI taxonomy): domain Eukaryota; kingdom Viridiplantae; phylum Streptophyta; class Magnoliopsida; order Malvales; family Malvaceae; genus Gossypium; species Gossypium australe. The sequence goes on along the minus strand of CM016625.1, from coordinate 28,432,453 downwards.
GGGGTTATCACTCATTTGTTTTTCCATTCTTGTTCATCAATCATGTTCTGTTCGACCAGCTTGCCCCAATGTAATTTCTGAGTCAGCCCCGCTTGAACCTTGGGACATGAAGTTGGTATCTCCCACTGCAACTTTAGGGGAATGACATTTGGTTTCTTCCATATTTCTATTACCACTCAGAGGTACAGAACTTGTATCACTTTCAATCTGTTACACCATTCCCTGGGTGTAATGACCAGATGTATGTGTCTGAATGGATGCAGGGTATCCTGACAATGATCCCCTTTTACACTTGGATTGACCTTGTTCGTCATTTGCCGATATGGTGTCACCAACGAAATTATCTTATCCAATAAGAATTTGAAAAGATAATCATTTTTCAATGTTTCCAACCCTTAGGCCTGGTGAGTTCTGAACAATAGTCATGTTTCAGATTCCTCATATTATTTAGAAGCTTCTAGAGTAATATGTGAAACTCCTTTTATGAAAGTGTTATTAGTCCATAGATCGTTATTTCAATATAAAATGCTTTAAAAAAGGTCACAAGAATGGACGAGAAAGAAATTAATCAGGAGCATAGCTCCGAAAAATAATTTAATCAAGGATAACCTAGGTAATAGAAAATTGATTTGGGTGTATTTCAAAAAGAACAAAGCAATCAAAGATAACAAATTCGAAAATGGGTAAGATAGAAGCTAGGTGCCCTAGATATCGCAGCCTGAGCTTCTTTATTCCAACTTCTTGAGGACCATTTTAAGCTCAATATGTGTTTAGGGGATCCGGAGTACTTGGTCAATGCCTCAAGACGTAACATACTTCCTTACTGTTAATTCAGAGTAGCAAGACTACCGTATGCCCCACTTTTGGTCAAAATTTGAGCCGCCCTTTTCGGGTTTTCAACTCAAAGCCCCTTTGGTCTTAAAGCGCCCTTTGCGAGTTTTCACCTTGGCCTCTCCTTTTTCTTTCTCTCTCTCTTTTTTTTTTTTGAATTTGAACTCAATGCGCCCTTGGACTTTCCCCTTTTAGGTAAAATACTTCTTGTTTGAACCTGAATTCGTCGGATTAGGCAAATTTTCGTCATTCATCTCGGTCAATATCAATGCTCCTCCAGAATAGGTCTTTTTCAACATAAAGTATTTCCCAGTTCGGAATATTCTTTCCTCTGAAATCGTTTTGTAGAAGAAAGATCTGTTTCAACATTAGGTTCCCCCTTGTGGAATTCTCTAAGATGAACTTCTTTGTCGTAAACTCGTATCATCTGACTGTGATGGATAGTTTTTAGCCTTTTCTTCGACTAGGCTCAATTGGCAAAAACGCTTCAATTCCATAAACCAATGGGTAAGATGTTGCCCTAGTGAAGGTTCTAGCCGACGCTCAATAAGACAGAGGGTAAATGCTAGCTTCTTATGCCAATCCTTACAAGTCTTAGTCACCTTTCATTGTTTTTTCTTTTTGTATTTTCTTTTGGCAGCTTTTGCTGCACTGTGATATGCTGCCTAATTTTTAGACAAACTATAAACTTTGGCTTTGCACGGTGATCCTTTATGGCATTCTTTGCTGGCATCTGATCTTTTTTTTTCTTTTTTCTTTTTTTTTTTGAATTAATGACTTTGACTTTGTAACATTAGCACATGAAGCTACTTCCACCCTCTTAGTGAAGTAAACGATGACTGCGCCGATGAGTCGATATTGACTAAAAGCTTTTGACGAGATTGACTCCATCATATCCATGCCCTACATATGGAAAAGCCTGTGAAGAAACTAGAAGAGTCACATAAGTCTCATCTTCTTCAATTCAGTATTTATGGTATGACTGATGCAATCCCTTTCCATGGTAGACCAACAGTGCCCCATCTTGTTTAACCAGCATCTTATTAGTCCAGGCATGTCCTGATATGATCGTGCGAAAACATCTTTGAATTTTTGAAGATAACTCAATAATGTCTCGCCTTATTTCTGTGATAAGCTAAGCTACAATCTTCACTCATTTCTTAGGCTCGCAATATCCAATGACCCTTTGTAGAGTAAGTTCTGTTTTTATCTTGTTTTAACAAATTAGAAGATAGGTCACAATCTCTGTTACCTTCAAAGTCCTTAGATCCCCTAGAACCATGTCTCATTCAAAAAGGGAGTCAGTAACAACGTCGCTCATGTCGTTGATATCTGGGTACCTAGGTACGAAGGCAAGAAATCCAAAGAATAAATGATTCTAAGGATGATTATTGGTATGGTCACGAAAGAATATTTAAAAAAACAAAAGAATGTACAGTATGAGATGTAAAGAATAAAAGAATATGTATTCAAAAGATGCATTTTATTAAAATAAAATTTCGGACACAAGCCTATTTCACAAAAGGGCTCTTATTGCCTCTAGGCTTAAGGCAACAAGCATGTTTTGAATATTACTCTAGATCGGCTCTAAAAAACACAAGAATCTCTTCCACAGTCCCATTATTCAAAATGCTCCCAAGTACACAAGGGCTTGGAAACTTCATTCCACGGTTCCTTCTCCGCTTTTGATTTCTTCAAGGAGTCGCAACTTTCTTGTATCGTCCTTCAATTATCACACTTACTGCCTCGTCAAAGTAATCAGGTTTTGATGAATCGTTGACCTTTACAATTCCCATTTTGATAAGCCTTTCAACTACCTTTTTGAAGGCAGTACAGTTTTCAATTGAGTGCCCCTTTATTCCTGCGTGGTACTTGCATTCGGCATTCTCTCGTTATACCATTTTGGGAATGGAGGTTGCAACGGTTTGAAATAAAATGGAGACACCACGTGTGCATCAAACAAACTTTGATATAGCTCCTTATACGTTATTGGGATTGGCATAAATTTGAGCCTTTCAGAGTTGGTGCCTGATTCTTGTCTTGTCGACCCTTGTTGCCATCAGTGATTACTTTTGGCCGATTAACAGTAATTGCTTTTGAGTACCCTTTGTCATATGTACTCGCATTATTTACTTTGTCATCCTTTTTCTTGGGAGTAAACCTTCTAGTGGTTTCCCCTGCCTCAATCTTGCCACCCCTTATGGCATTTTCAATCATCTCTCCTACCATCACTATATCTGCAAAGCTTTTATTAGTACTTCCTATCATATGAGTGATAAATGGAGCCTTCAAGGTATTGATGAAGAGCACTGTAGTCTCCTTTTCTAGGAGTGGTGGCTGAACTTGCATGGCGACCTCTCTCCATCTTTGCGCATACTGCCTGAAGCTTTCATTTGGTTTCTTCTCCATGTTTTGCAAAGTGATTCTGTCAGGCGTCATGTCCGTGACATGATTGTACTGTTTCATGAAGGCTTGGACTAAGTCTCTCCAAGAGCTAATGTTAGCGCGGCTAAGTTGATTATACCACCTAGACGCTGCCCCCACCAAACTGTCTTGGAAACAATGAATCAAGAGTTGATCATTGTTAACATAGCCGGTCATGCGTCTGCAAAATATGGTAATATGGGCTTCAGGGCAGCTAGTCCCATTGTACTTCTCAAACTCTAGCATCTTGAATTTATAAGGAAGCACCAAATCTGGAACCAAACTCAAGTCTTTTGCGTCAATACCATGGTGATGATCAGCATTTTCCAAAGCTTGGAACTTTTCTTCCAACCATCTACAGCGGTCCTCCAACTTCCTTGAAGATTCAATTCTTATTCCCTTTCTCTCTGCTATGTCCAAATCAAGGGTAACAGGATTGGCATGGTTATCTCTTAGGTTAGATCCGAAGCCGACCTAGAAGTTCATAGGTGGTCTAGTATCAGCTTGCCCCTATTGAGGCCTAATTGTGACAGGTGGCCTTTGGGGATACTCCTCCGGTTGTACATGCAGTGGGGCGAAACCCCGAGGAAAATCCTCATTGTCATCAACATTGCCTATGGAACCCTTGCCCTTGTCCATTGCCCCACTCAACATCTGGGCCAATTGGGCCATCATGTTCCTTTGGGCCTCCAACATCTGGTCCCTCATTTCTTGCTGGAACTTTGCCATTTGCTCCTGCACCTGGTCATGCATATCCCTCTGGAATTGTTCAAGTCTTTGATCCATTTTCCTTGTCTTTGCACGTGTACCGTAGTGGTGTTCAGCTTCCAGATTTCCCTTCTCTCTCTCTGTTATATTTCCAACTAATTATCTCTCTATGGACTTAAATGCATATGATGTAATGTAATGCAAATGCATGAATGCAAAGAAAGAGAGGCGTTGACTCTGAATTCAGTTACATTAGAAAAATTTTACTAGAAAATAAATTTCTTTACACAAAACGGATTACATATGTGGCTTTGTCCTCATAGTCCAAGTGAAAACGTCAATCCCCTTCTTCGCAAAAGTCAAATCTTGCAAACTTCTAATAGATGCCTCCTCTAGCTCCTTTTGCTTGATCTGGACCGCAACTCCTGTTCATTTGTTAACCTCTTCAAGAAAGCCGAGACGTGGTAATTCTCGGATAGTCTTGGTCAACTTGAATCCTTGGGTGATAAGGTCTTTTGTTCCTTCATGGACTATCAGTTTTCTCTCGTTGTGTTTACTTGGACTATATTCGGACGGCCGTATTATAATCCACTTTATCAAAAAAATCCATTTTCTTATGACCAACTTTTCTATTTAGCAATTGAATTTGACATCAACACCTCTTTTCTATGATGTGAATGCAATGTAATCAAAACAAAAGAGAACACGTTAGCATAGGAGGAATAAATAACATAAAACACCTATCAGGGTGACCACTAGGGTTTGACGTAGTTCTACCTAAGGTGAGCTCTTAGGATTCACTATATGTGGTCTAGTTCTAAAGGAAGGGTACCTGAACCAGCAGATTCCTCAATCCTCACCTATTATAGGCTCATATAGATCGAGTTCAGTTCAGGGGAATACATTTCCCTATGGCCATGCGGAGGTGAAAACCTCACGAAGACATAGGTACGGATGTATCTCGGAAGCAGTCCCCTAGCCCATGCGGGGGTGAAAAACCTCACGAAGGCATAGCTTCTCGCCCCCCACTTAAAGGGTGTGACCACAACGGTCATGCAATATGAATGCAGAAATAACCTATGAGTCTCAAACCAGAACAAATATATGACGCGACACAAACTCATGCAGTGAAAGAAACGAAATTAAAATATTTTATTTTCGATAAAAGGACATTAATCAATCAATCCTATGGCTTGACTCTCTTATTGGTCCCCAGTGGAGTCGCCAAGCTGTCGAAACTATTTTTTTATTTGAAAAAAGGGCCGACTTTAAAAACATGGAGTCGCCACCAATCTTTTTTGAAGTGCGATTGGGTCACTTGAGAAAACATTTTGGTCTACGAATTTTAAGAAAACAGGCTCGGGAGTCGGTTACGCACGAGGAAGGATTAGCACCCTCGCAACGCCCAAAATTGGTACCTTATTGATTGATTAATGTCCTTAATGTCGAAAATTAGAAAAGATTTTAAAATATGAATCTTTAAAAAATGTTTGGATAACTCGAATTGGATATCGAAACTCTCTTGTTCCGAAGAGATGAAATACCACATCCAGCACGATAGGACACGATGTTTCAGACCCTCGATACCAAGATCATTTCATGATTTCCAAAATTCATGTATTACAATTTGAAAAGGGTATTTCACTATTTGGCCAAACTAAAAATCGAAACCCAGCACGATTGGGCACGATTCCTTGAATTTCCAATCATGAAATGTTGCCTTTAATTCAGAAAATCCGGTCAAAATCTCTGAAGGATATTTGGTCATTTGGACGAATAGAAAATCGAGACCCAGCACGATTGGGCACGATCTATCGAACTTCCAAACACGAAACATTGCCTTATTTTCAAAAAACACGATCAAAATCTTTAAAGGATATTTAGTGATCTAGACGAACGAAAAAATCGAAACCCAACATGATTGGGCACGATCTCTCGAACTTCCAAACACGAAATATTACCTTTGTGAAAACCTTTTTATGAATCTTGGAAAAAAGGAAAAAAAACGATGAAATGCAATTCAAGATCATTGACTATATGAAATGATAGGGACGAGAATAAACAAAACATTATAATAAAAAACGATAGTAAAAATAATAACAAGAATGATAAATATAAGTATAACAATAATATGTAAAAAAGGTGACAACGGAAAAAAATGGTAATAGTAAATAATACTAACAAAACTAATGAATATAGTTATAAAAAGAAGGGTAAATATAGTGCTAAAATAACAAATATAATAATAGAATGATAACAACACTAAGTAAAGATAAAAAATATTAACGAGAAAACAATAGGAGTGGCAGGTTTAAACAAAAAAAAAAAACTCATAACAAAGATAGTAATATAATATTAAATTTAATAGTAATAACAAAAAAATAATAGCTGTAAAATAAAAATAAGGTTGATAATGAAAATAATAGAAATAACAATAGAAAATCATAAATGATAGTAGTACTAATAATAATAATAATAAATGTAATAGTAAGACATAGTGTTACAAATAAAAGGGTAAATATCCCATATATTCCAAAAAATTGAATTATTTACGGAAATGGGCCAGTTTGAAGAATATTTAAGGAAAAGGGCCGTTTCTCTCAAAAACGCGTCCACGTCAGTGCGTTTTTGGGGGATATGCCAGCAAAGCGCGCCCCTAGGGACGCGCTTTTGCCACATCAGCACAAAGCGCGCCGACGAGGATGCGCTTTGCTGATGCGGCAAAAACACGTCTCCAATGACGCGTTTTAGCCCGTGTTTTTTTAAAAAAAACTATTCTCGAATTTTTTAAAAATTTACGAGAATAAACCTTTTTAAAGGCTCAAAGTGACAACACTATTTTTTTTAAGGTGTCATCAATTAATAAATAAATATAACTTACAAAGGAAATCTTTATATAGACCCAAAGTCTCATTTCCCTTGTTTTCTTGAGCAAAGTGGGATATGAGATATGTGTATATATAGACTCATGAATAGTTTTGCAGCTTATTCCTAAACAATGTGGGATTCCTTCCTCTTTTAACTAACAACATGAGATGACATGCTACACTATATTTGATTTTTTTTTACAAAACAATTTCTCTTTTTTTATATTTTGTTAACATTTTCTTATATTATAAAAAACAAGAAACAAAACAACTCAAATATTTTTTTTACAAATCTAATCATCACTAACATATATTAATAATCCATCAAAAATTTACAAGATTAATATAAATTTTCTTATATTAATACCTATATGCTCACAATGTTTCTTGAATTGCCTTAAATACCTATATGCTCACCAGTTTTCTTGACATACTTAAAGAGGTTTTCAGTCGAATAACGTAAGTATAATTAGGAAAAGTTAAAGACTATGAAATTTAAAGGAATAATTATCCAAAATTTCAAGCTATGACCTTACAGGGTCTCAAGTCTAGTATGTTTTTTACCAGAAATAATGTAGTGATTGCAGCATAAACAAACATTGGAAAAAAGGAGGAGCTACTAAGAAGGAAGGATTGTTGTTTCTAGAAGATTCATTTCAATGAATTTATATGAAAAGATAGAAAAGAGAAATTTTAAACACGAGATAATTAACTAAGCAGCAGAAAAAGATAGCAAACAGGAATCTGCAAGATTATATTTCATAAATAATTCATATACAATCTTATATGATTGAAACTTGAACTGTACAATAAAATAAACAGACATTTTCTACCATTACCTTTGATAAACAAAAATTAGATAAGAGAACTCCACAGGGCGTCAAATAAAGGGAGAAAGAAAAGGAAACAAGCAACAAAAGGAACTTTAAATAGTTATATTTCTGGTCAAAAACATAGTAGACTTGAGACCCTGTAAGGTCATAGCTTGAAATTTTGGATAATTATTTCTTTAAATTCCATAGTCTTTAACTCTTCCTAATTATACTTACGTTAGTCGACCGAAAACCTCTTTAAGTATGTCAAGAAAACTGGTGAGCATATAGGTATTTAAGGCAATTCAAGAAACATTGTGAGCATATAGGTATTAATATAAGAAAATTTATATTAATCTTGTAAATTTTTGATGGATTATTAATATATGTTAGTGATGATTAGATTTGTAAAAAATATATTTGAGTTGTTTTGTTTCTTGTTTTTTATAATATAAGAAAATGTTAACAAAATATAAAAAAAAGAGAAATTGTTTTGTAAAAAAAAAATCAAATATAGTGTAGCATGTCATCTCATGTTGTTAGTTAAAAGAGGAAGGAATCCCACATTGTTTAGGAATAAGCTGCAAAACTATTCATGAGTCTATATAGACACATATCTCATATCCCACTTTGCTCAAGAAAACAAGGGAAATGAGACTTTGGGTCTATATAAAGATTTCCTTTGTAAGTTATATTTATTTATTAATTGATGACACCTTAAAAAAATAGTATTGTCACTTTGAGCCTTTAAAAAGGTTTATTCTCGTAAATTTTAAAAAAATTCGAGAATAGTTTTTTTTAAAAAAAAACACGGGCTAAAACGCGTCATTGGGGACGCGTTTTTGCCGCATCAGCAAAGCGCGACCTCGTCAGCGCGCTTTGTGCTGATGTGGCAAAAGCGCGTCCCCAGGGGCGCGCTTTGCTGGCATATCCCCCAAAAACGCGCTGACGTGGGCGCGTTTTTGAGAGAAACGACCCTTTTCCGTAAATATTCTTCAAACTGGCCCATTTTCGTAAATAATTCAATTTTTTGGTATATATGGGATATTTACCCCAAATAAAATAATAGTAGTAATATTGGAAAGAGGGAAGGGAAAATAATAATAATAATAATAAACAGTAATATGGAAAAAAACGATAATAATAACAAAAAAATAAGGAATGTAAAATATGATTAGCAACAATAATATTATATATATATAAAACGGTGGTAACAATAAAACAATAAGTAATAATATATTAAAGATAACTAATTTGAAAATAAAGCAAAATAGGTAAAAAAAAAAAGGACTGAATCAAACTTAAAACAGGAGTTTGGTGCAAATTAAAAACAAATGGAGGCCTGAGCTGGACATGGGCTGGGCCACCCGGCTCGACCCGAAGGCCCGCCCGAAAAATGGGAGGGTTCGGGTAAAAATATATGCCTGAAAAATGGGCTTGGACAGAAAATGAGGCCCGTTTAAAAAACGGGCCGGGCCTCGGGTAAGAATTTTTTGGCCCGGGCCCGGCCCGGCCTGTCCCGAAATATATTAAATAATTTTTAAATTTTTTTTAATTTTTAAGTTACGCGTTATCTACTTATCTTTCTTTACCTTTCTTTTTTGTTTTTCATTTTGCTGACTTTACCAGTTTACCACTTTACCTTTCTTCCTCCCCATTTTCCATTTCCAAAATTCCTAACTCACGCACGACTCACGACTGGCCACCCACCTCCTCCGATCCAGCAGTTTCCACCTCCTGGCCACAACAACACAGTAAGTTGTAACTTGTAAGCCTCTTCTTCTTCTTCTTCTTCTTCTTCTTCTTCTTCTTTTTTAATTGAAGAGGGTTTTTTTTTTCTTCTCAATGTTTGATATGGCTTTTGTCTAAGTATTTTTCCATGTAAGGGAGTTTCAGTCTGCAAAGTTTACAATGCGTTTAGATTTATGGCTGTTAATTTTTTGCAAGAAAAAGGTATTCTGGATTTGGCATTTTTATTGGCTAAGAGAAATACTAGTTTTAGGATTTTATGGCTGGAGTGATTGCCAGTTCTTTCTTATCTTTCCATAGAATTTGAAAGGGTTTTCAAGTATTGTTTGATTTATCTCAAGAGGATGAGCAGCATATGGTTTTGGATTAACTGTGCTTTTTAGAGCATTGTTATGTTCTGCGAGAGTCCACTACATAGTATTTGATGATTTTGGCAATCTTGATCGTGGGTATTCAATTAGTTTATTCTTTTGAGCTATGTTTTTAGAAAGTTTTTTTCCCATTTGAGATGCGCACTGATGCACTGTAAATGTCTTCTTGATTAGTAATTTGAACTATGTTCATCTGGTAATATGGCTACAAAGTTTCTCCAAATTTGTAGAAGTTTGTTGTTATTAACATAGAAAGTGATTTACTCTTTGGATTTTTAGATTCTTTTTGTCCAATCCCTTAATCCAACTTAGCGTAGTTTATTGAATCTGTATTAGCCAATGGTTTGTAGCTAATGATGTGTGCATTCTGCAGATTTCATTTTGACAGGGTATTTTAAATGAATGATGATAGTGCAGAGTGCAGACGGATAAAATGCGTTTAGATTATTATTTTTATCTATTGTGCTTGTAATTGTTTAATTTCAATTTTACTTACATGAAATGTGTTGATTATAATTGTAATTACCTTTGTACATTGAGTCTAATAATCAGTTATACATAATAATTGTAATTACAAATTGTAGTTGTACCTTAAACAATTTTTAATTAATCACTGAAACTTTGGCATTGTTGATTTAGGTGAATGTTCTTATTCACTGAAACAATTTTTAATATGAACTGAAACAATTTTTAATATGAACTGAAATCCTATAATTGTGTAAATATATATTAAAACCTCAAACTAATAATTGTGCATTCTGTAGATTTCATTTTGATAGGGTATTTTAAATGAATGATGATAGTGCAGAGTGCAGACGGATAAAATGCGTTTAGATTATTATTTTTATCTATTGTGCTTGTAATTGTTTAATTTTAATTGTACTTACATGAAATGTGTTGATTATAATTGTAATTACCTTTGTGCATTGAGTCTAATAATCAGTTATACATAATAATTGTAATTACAAATTGTAGTTGTACCTTAAACAATTTTTAATTAATCACTGAAACTTTGGCATTGTTGATTTAGGTGAATGTTCTTATCCACTGAAACAATTTTTAATATGAACTGAAATCCTATAATTGTGTAAATATATATTAAAACCTCAAACTAATAATTTTTTATTTATTCTGCTTTGCTCTTTTGATGGCACGTTTTAAATATAATTTATATCCCATTTATATATTATATATAATTGTTGAACAATTATATTAACTTTTGGTTTATTTGGATTCCAAGACTTGAGTTTTTATGAGTATGGCTAGTTCGAACACTCCTATACATGTGGACGATGGGTTTAACGAGTATGAAAGTGTTACCAAACGTCAAAAGTCTACCACTTCAAAGGTGTGGGATGAAATGACAAAGCTTGAATGCGAGGACAAAAATGAATTGAAGGCACAATGTAATCACTGTAAGAGTATCTTTTCTGCTAAATCTTCTAGTGGAACCTCTCATTTAAGACGTCATCTAAATCAATGTTTGAAAAAAGTTAATAAGGACATCACTCAATACACCATAGCCAATCAACCATCATTAGGAGGTGGTTCATCTATAAAAAACTACAAGTTTGATGCTGATGAGTGTCGTCGAGCTGTTTCTACTTTTCTTGTGTGTGGCAAGCATTCATTTAGGACAGTTGAAGAACCGGGATTTAGATACATGATCAGCATTGCTAGTCCTAATTTTAAGAATATAAGTAGACGGACAGCTACTAGGGATGTCTTAATGTATTATGCAAAAGAGAGAAATCATGTTAAAGAAGAGTTAGCTAAAGCACCCGGTTTAATTTGTCTAACTTCCGATAATTGGAATTCAGAGCATACTAATGATGAATATATTTGCATTACTGCACATTGGATTGATAAAGATTGGAAGCTACAAAAGAGAATCATAAGGTTTAGAGCTTTATTTCCTCCGTATGATGGTTTGAACATAGCGGATGAAATTGTTTTATGTTTATCTCAATGGGGTATAGACAAAAAAAAATTTAGCATCACTTTGGATAATGCTTCTTATAATGATGTGTTGGTTTCTTCTCTTAAAAATCATTTTCGTACGAACCAAGCTCTTTTGTGTGATGGTGTTTTTTTTCAAGTTAGATGTTGTGCACATATTTTGAATCTTATAGTTAAAGCTGGTTTGGAACTTGCTGATGATGTTGTTGGTAAGATTCGAAATGGAATTAAGTACATAAAAAAGTCGGGAATTCGTAGGAAAAGATTTTATGATGTGGCCGACAAAAGTTTTCATTTGAATGTGACCAAAAAGTTGCGCCAAGATGTGTGTGTGAGATGGAATTCTACTTATTTGATGCTTGAATCTTCTCTGTACTATAAAGATGTGCTAGATTATTGGGGCCAACGGGATAAAGACTATAAAATGTTTGCACTTTCTGACGAGGAGTGGAAAAATATTGCTATTCTTTGCAAATTTTTGAAAGTATTTTATGATGTGACTTGTATTTTTTCTGGTTCTAATTTTCCGACGGCCAATCTTTATTTCAGAGGGGTTTGGAAGGTTCACAGAGTCTTGCTTGATACAGTTAAAGGTCCTTATTCTTTTTTAACTCCAATGGTTAAACAAATGCAAGAGAAATTTAATAAATATTGGGATGAGTATTCGTTGATATTGTCGTGTGCTGCAATTTTAGATCCTCGTTACAAGTTGAATTATGTGTAGTATTGCTTTACTACAATCTATGGTATTCATGCTTCGGATTTTGTTAATACCATTCTTAGCAATCTTAGACTCTTGCTTGATGAGTATGCTAATGTCTCAGATAAAGATCCCGTTGATTCTAGTTTGCAATGCAATATTAATAGTATTGGTTTTGGGGGAGATTTTGATGAGAGTGATGATTATAAACGGTATTTAAATGAATCTAGCACTAAGAGTGAAAAGTCACAGTTGGACATTTATTTGGAAGAACCGGAGCTTGAGTTGAATAGTCAAATAGATGTTTTGGATTATTGGAGCAAAAGTTCAGTTCGATATAATGAGCTTTCATTATTGGCTCGTGATCTTTTGGCAATTCCAATATCGACTGTAGCTTCCGAGTCTGCTTTTAGCATGGGTAAGAAAGTTATCACACCTTTGAGAAGTTCACTTAAATCAAAAATGGTTCAAGCCGTTGTTTGCCTTGATGATTGGATGCGAGCTAAGGGATTTTCAACGGGTAATTATTATTCTCGTTTTATTGTTAATTTTATATTATTTTTTATCAATTTGATAATCTAATTATTTATTCTTATTTCATGTTAGAAATTGGTGACAAGAATGACGATGATGACGACGATGAGGACGATGAGGACGATGTTTCTTCGGTTGCTTTTTAGGTTACCTTCCTTTCTAACTGTTGACAATTTAATTTAGCTTACAATTTATAGTTTCTTATAAAATTAAATATGTTAATTGGTTAATGTATAGATATTTTGGTTGGTTGATTATGTTTTGCAGGTTTTTGGTATTATTTTAGGGATGTTGGTTTTTTGCTGTTTACTGCTGTTTTTATGCTGTTTGACACTATTTTGTTGCTGTTTGATGCTGTTTTGGTGCTGTTTTGGTGCTGTTTTATTGTTCTTTTATGGTATTTTATTGTTCCGTTGTCGTTTTTAATATTATTTCGATATTGTAGAACTTTTGTTTTATTATCAATTTGGTTATTATTTTAGTTCAAACAAGTTGTTTCAATTTTAATATAACTACTTCTTATTGTTTTGTTGTCGTTTTTAATATTATTCCGATATGATCTTTGAGATCCTATAGTTTGCTACTTGATTTTATTTGCTAGGAATGGAGTTTAGTTAATGTTGAGCACATAATAGTCAACTTTTTAGTCCTCCTGTAGGGGCATTTTATATATAAGGATGTGAAAAGAATTATTAAATTATGAACTAAAGACCTTATGAACTATCTTGAATATAGAATTTATATATATGTAAAGTGGATTTTCATAATGGTGTTATTGTTGTTTGATTGAAGAACATGTTAAATGGTAAGTTAAAGGTTTTTGAATCATTTGAAAACTAGAAATACAATTCAAGCAGCAAAGAAAAATGAATATTGGGTCCTGTAAACTAAGTGCCTTTTGAGTTGATAATGGAAGCTAAAGTAGGCTAATGTATTATATGCATTCACATATTTTGGGTTCCAAACAATATTGACTGCCAAAAAGATAAACAATTCTACCTGCAATCCAAAATTAATGCCTAATATTCAGTTTTCTAAAAGGCAAATGGTGCATCAATCACCATTATGGATAATAAAGCAGGCTAATATATTTTATATATGAGGATATAAGACCATCAAATCTCCAAAGTCAAGATTCAGTACTTGCACACAAGAAATTGCCATTTTGAATGAATTTTTTTTAATAAAATAAATTAAAAATTAATATTAAATGGGTCGGGCTCGGGCCTAACAATTTTACCTCGGGCCGGGCTTGGATAATTTACCAGGCCCAAATTTCGGGCCGGGCCGGGCCCGGGCCTAAAAACCGGGTCGAAATTTTTTTCAACCCGGCCCATGCCCACCTCTAATGGAGTCAAAAGGGACCAAATTTAATTGCGCGCAATCTGGAAGGACTAGAGACCAAATTACTCCAAGTTTCTGAACATTGCGCCTGAACGCGGACCAAATCGAAACGGCGCATAAAATTCAGGGGCAAATTTAAAAAAAAAAGTTGAAGAGAGATGCAATCAAAATAGGGGCGCAACACGGGAGACTTATCGCGGTATTTTCCAATTTAAAGGAAAATTGCACAAATCCACCTGTGGAGCAGGTGATTGCGCGTGGCCCCATGCTTTTAAAGCTAAAAAAAAAGTTTCCTTTCATATCCCTTTTCTGCTTCAGAAATAGAATTCCAGAACTCTCCTCTTCTTTTACTTTGTTTCAGCATTTTCGAAAACCACAAAAATTTAAACAAGATCACATCTCCTCCTTCGCTAGGGCAAGCCCACACCTGCAGCAGGGCCGTTGCATAAACGCCGGTAACGGCGGTCGGAGGGGTCAAGGTATGTTTTTTATCTTACCGCTATTTTTACATGCAGATATTGTTTCTCAAAAAAACAACTTTAAAAAATCAAAAAGATAAAAAAAAACAGAAGTATATATGTATCCGAAACAGAGTAAAATAACAAAAGGCTAAACCTTACAAATCCCGCTTTCTGAATCTCTGTTTTTTTGTATTAACTCCCTATATTGCCTTTTTTATCTCCCAAAAAAAACCCTGTTACATTCGAATACTCGACTTTTATAGCCTAAAAAAAACCCCCACAAAAATAGAATCATCAAATCCCGAATATCCCCTTTACTGTGCTGGGTTTTCCTTTTTTGTAGGTACAACACGGAGACGTGGGGGCGCACATTACGGGCGCGGAGGATTCGGAGGCAACGTGGCCGAGCACGAGCGTGGGGGTCGTTTTGGAGGCTGCTGCTCGCCAAGGCTGCTAGGGTTTCCTGGGAAAAAAATTTGTGGTGTAACATCCTGGAAAGGGCCTATGCATTTTCAGTCTAACTGTACGAAATGACAAGTCTTAAGCACTATGAATAAATTTTTGATATTTTTGGAAACTCAGAAATGTATGAAAATGAATTGGAAATGAACATTTTTGGAAACCTGGAAATGCATGGACATGAACATTTTTGGAAACCTGGAAATGCATGGACATGAACATTTTTGGAAACCTAGAAATGCATAGACATGAACATTTTTGGAAACCTAGAAATGTAAGGAGATGATTCAAAAATGGAAAGTGAACATTTTTGGAAACTTGGAAATGTAAGAAAATGGCAAGTATACAGAGCCGATCGAAAATTTTAGGAAACTTGGAAATGATCTAGAAATGTCAAATTTTAAAGTTTAGAATAGGAAATTAGGGCAAGGAGGCCTTAAAAGAAAAAGTTGGTGAAATTTGACACACAAACAGGCTTGGAAAAGTGGCCTGAAGATGCCACTTAGGGCCTATGGAAATGGCGCCATGTGCAAGAGGAATGGGCCTGGGTTCGAGTCACTTGGGAAGCAAATAAATAAGGTTTTATTTTGGCTTCCAGAAGGCTGAGGTGGACGGCACATGCTTCTAGAAAAGGAGGTGTTTTATTTTCATAAATATGTGATTAATAAGGTGATAAATAGAAGCTTTTTATTTGGATTATTTCGAAGAGATAATAAAGGATTTTTATTTGGATTATTTCGAAGAGATAATAAAGGATTTAAATTGGATTAAACTCTTTTATTTATCATATTAAAAAGATAAAGTTATCAGATAGAGGAGTGGTGGCCAAGTAAGGGACTCTAGCTGATAATTTTGCCTATAAAAGGAAGGAAGGAGGGCTACTCATCAGTTTGTTTCTTTCTCTGCTCTACCGAAAATTCCCTAGCTCTCTCCCTCTCTGCCGAATTTTCTTCTTCTCTTTTCTTCTTCTTTTCTCTTCTACTGTCAAGCCGAAACCTTTTTGATTCCTGTTTAAGTCTCCATAGCCGAATCTCTGTGGCTTCAAGGGTGCCGTCAATTATGGTGATAAGGTAAGGATAATGGATTTTTGTTGTTTATTCTCTGTCAATCAAGATTTGGGAACTGATTCTTTTGGTTGTCTTTTGGCCGAATATTAAAGGAGGAATTCCGGGATTTTAGATCTAAGGATTTAAGGTAAGAAAAGCATGGTTTAGGCCAAAGGCCAATTGATTTAAGATTATTAAGTGATATGGAAATCAGATCTAACATATGTGTGTAGGGATTTCAACATCTCCATAGCCAAGGGTTACTTTTCGGGATTTGAAATCACAAGTGTTTAGCCGAATTCACAAGGGAGGAATACAAAGATCCGGCCCTTGATTCTTAAAATCAATTCAGTTACAAGGTAAGTAATACAAATCCTAGTTGTATTTGGAAAAATGGCCGAATGGTCTTTTAAATAGTAAGTGATTAACTTATGTAGGATTTGAGATCTAAATCTGTAATCGGTTCTCTTCGGGATTTTCGAGGACTTCATTAAGCGAATCAGGTGTGTACTCCACACTACTTTGTAATATGAATTATGGTTGCATGTATTAAAATATATGTTAATGAAAATATGAGCATGGCTAAGGTACCATGTTAAGGTACTAAGTACTCAGGTACGTTTCCTACTTCTACTAGGAATATGAAATATGTTATTCATAACATGAGAATATGATAAGAATGTGAACTATGGTATATTATGCATATTAATGTTTATGGGGCATATGGTTGTATATTGAAAGGGGAAGTGAAAAGTGGTGATTTAAGACCATAGTAATCTGGAAAGTGGTGACTTACGACCACAGTAATCTGAAAAGTGGTGATCTAAGACCACAGTAATCTGAAAAGTGGTTTCCTAAAACCACAGATGCGGAGCCTTAAGCCCGCAAATTGGTGTGTAGCGGAAGGAGGGTCGACTTAGTAGTCCCCACGGTGTGCTTGGCAGGTACGGGGGTGTGTAGCGGATGGACAATTAGGTTTGGGTTTGGGAATGCATCATAACTTGTATTTTATGATTGAATGTATTGTATGCCTGATTCTATTACGATTTAGTGCCACGTACACATTGAGTCTGGTTGACTCACCCCGTTGTGGGAATATTTTTCAGGTGATGAGCAATAATGGACCGGGTCGGCAGGAGCTAAAGGTGGCCATGCATCGCAAGGAAAAATTTTATTATTTGGGACTTTTATTTTTATTAAGTATTTTAAATTTTTAGTTTGGGAATTATTTGATGTAATAAGGCCATAAGGCCCAAGTTGGTTTTCTTTATTTCTGTTTGCTTTGAATTATTATGTTACAATTTATTTTTGATTAAAGTTATAGAAAAATTTATTTCTTTTAAAATAAAACCTAAATTGTTTTGTCACCTTAATTAAATTGGATTTCCAAATAAAATAAATGGGTTTCCAATCTAAGCCCAACCCAAAACAATATTTTTCAAAAATTACACAAATTTTCTCTAAGTAACAAAGAACTTTGGAAACGGTTTACTTTAGGAACATACCAGATCCGGTTCAGGCTCGTGGGCTGGGTGTGGGGTGTTTCATGTGGGTTGTGTTTGCCATTGGGCTTAGGCCTTTAATCTAGGGCCTGTTTTAATTTGTTTTATTTTTATGGTTTCCTGTTTGGGCTCTAGTTGGGGTGAAAATTGGGTCATACAGCATTATTTGTTACAGGAACTGTAATCAGGCTATTTTGCCCGGGCCCATTTCATTCAGAAAAAACCAAAATAATAAATAATAAATACCAAATGTCCATTTTTACAGTCCAGATTAGAAAGGCCCAAAATGCATTCATGCCCAAATTATAAAATACTAAAACAGAAAACTAAATTACACCTTGACCCAATAACACCCTCATACCTAGACCTAAAACAGACTATCCAAAACTGATATCTTCCATTATGGCATTATTTATTACGAGAGAAGTACACAACAAAATTAATTAATAACTCAAATCATCTTCGGGAAGTTAAAAAGTAAAAGCAAACAAAAGTAGTAAACACGAAATTTGTTTTTCACATTTTAAAGAAAAATCAAATTCATATTAAAATGATAAATCAAAGATTGAAATGATTCTTCTATTTCAAAACTGAAGTTGACAATATCAAATAATTCACTTTGATTTTCTTTATTTTGAAGTCAATCTTTAATTAAGGCTTACTTCCCATCTTTTAATTTAATAAAATAAATAAGAGGATCTTCAACAGTTTTTTTTTTTAAGAAACTTATGATTTATTCTTATGTATAAAAAATAATATTTTAACTCATAAATAGAAATGATTATGTTATACCAGTTTTATATTTTTAATATTTAAAATAACCAATTTAATTAATTTAAATTAAAAGTTGAATGTTTAAATTTTATCTTTTTCCTAAAATCGACATTTTGATAGAAGTAACCCATAGATAGACAGGCGGTTATAAGGAACGACGTGTCCGTGGAGATCAGGTGTTACTGTCCCTACAATTGACAGTCGGGGCCCACATTTTCATGTGGTCTAAAAATTAATTTTTGATTTCAGATTTTGCAATCATTACATGTGGCAGATTTTAAGTATTTTACGTGGCAGTTAGATTTTCCTTTTGAAAAAATAGGCAAAATTGAGGCGCACGTGAAGCGTGGGGATTTCCACGTTCTGCACCACTCCGGTCGCCCATGCTTTTTTCTTTTCTATTATTTCAAGATTTCTTTTTCTTTTCAAGTTGACTTATATACCGCTACCAATGATCTGAATCTAATTTCACCAATCATACATCCTCAACTATTAAAACTAATTTTTATTATTATTAAAAGTAAATTTAGAAGATATAATAAAAAATTTAATTCACCTTTATATTATCAATTCATTTATAAAGCCTAATAAATTAACTGTAGTAAATAATTACTTAATTTTGATTATAATAAAAATAAGGGGAGTTTAAGTTGTTTAATTAATAAAATGTAATTTTTACTATTTTCTAAATCTAAATATTAAAGTTTAATGATTACTGATAAATAAATGAAAATATGAATAGTTATTGATGAAAAAAAATGTAACAGATAAAAAAGGTAGATTTATTTTTCAGATTTTTCAGATTTCATGTTTTCAAATCTTTTCGAATTTTCGACATTAGGACAATAACTAATTAATCCGGTACCAATTTTGGGCGTTACGAGGGTGCTAATCCTTCCTCGTACGTAACCGACTCCCGAACCCTTTTTCTTGAATTTCGTAGGCCAAAATCAATGTTTTGAAATAAAATGTTTTATAAGGTGATCCGATCACACCTAAGCAAAAAGGGATTGGTGGCGACTCCATTTTTATTTTAAAGTCGATCCCCGTTTTTTTTTCAAAATATAAAAATGGATTCAATAGCTTGGCGAGTCCGCTGGGGACAATAAGAAAGTCAAGCCGTAAAATTAATTATTTTCTGTCCTTTGTCAGAAGTTTGAAAATTTGATTTGAAATTTTGATTTGAAAATTACGGTCCTTTTGTTGCATTTGTTTGTGTCATTGTATATGATTGTTATTTTCTTGCGCACATTGCATTGCACGACCGTTGTGGTCGCACCTTTAAGTGGGAGTGAGAAACTATGCCTTCGTGAGGTTTTCACCTCCGCATGGGCTAGTGGATTGCTTCCGGGATACATCTGTACCTATGTCTTCGTGAGGTTTTCACTTCCGGATGGCCATAGGGAAATGTATTCCCCTGAACTGAACTCGATCTGTATGAGCCTATAATGGGTGAAGATTGAGGAATCTTCTGGTTCAGGTACCTTTTCTTTAGAACTAAACCGCATATAATGAACCCTAAGAGCCCACCGTAGGTAGAACTATGCTGAACTCTAGCAGTTATCCATATAGGTGTTTGATGTTTTCTCACTTACGTTGAATTTTATTTTTTGTATATGATACTAACTTGTTATCTTTTATTTTGATTGCATTGAATTCACATCATAGAAAAGAGGTGTTGATTCAAATTCGATTGCTAAATAGAAGAGTTTGTCATGAGAAAATGGATGTCTTGATAAAGCAGATTATAATACGATCATCCAAATATTGTCCAAGTAAACACAACGAGAGAAGACTGATAATCCGTGAAGGAATACGAGACTTTATTTGAGAATCACCACATCTCGTCTTTCTTGAAGAGGCTAACAAGCATTGTGAGGATAGTGAGGAATAAGTTGTGGCCCAAGCAAAAAGGAGCTACTGGAGGCATCTATTAGAAAGTTCGCGAGATTGGACCTTAATATCCGGATAAGAAGAAAGGAACCAATGTCTTCGCTTGGAATATGAGGGAAAGGCCGTATAAATATCCGTTTTATGTAAAGGAATTTATTTTCTAGAAAAGTTGTTCTAATGTAATTGAATTCAAAATCAACGCCTCTCTTTCTTTTGCATTCGTTCCATGCATCTGCATTGCATTGCATTATTTGCATTAGACTTTTACAAAAGGGACCCTAATTAGTTGAAGTTATTTCAGAAAAAGAGAGAAAGAGAGAAGGTTAATCTGGAAACGAAACATCAATACGGTACTCGAGCTAAGACAAGAGATATGGATCAAAGATTAGAAAGACTCGAACAGTTCCAAAGAGACATGCAAGACCAGCTGCAAGAGCAGTTGGCAAAGATCCAACAAGACATGAGGGAACAAATGATGGAAGCCTAAGGAAATATGTTGGCTCAAATGAATCAGCTACTGAGTGGGGCAATGGACAAGGGAAAAGGCCCCATGACTAATGCTGGAAAAGATAACAAAGACTATCCTCCGGGTTTTACCCCACCACATGTACAGATACAACCTGAGGTGCGTCCTCAAAGGTCATCTGTCATGATTAGACCACAACAAGGTCAAGCTGATACTGGAGTGCCCATGAACTTCCAAGTTGGCTCAAGATCTAACCCAGGAGATAACCCAGCTAATCCTGTTATCCCTGATTTGGATATAGCAGAGAGAGAATGGGCAAGAACAGAATTGCCAAAGCAGTTAGAGGACCGTTGTAAATGGTTGGAAGAAAAATTCAAGGCCTTCAAAAATGCTGATAATCACACTGGAATTGATGCTAAGGACCTGAGTTTGGTTCCAGATTTGGTGCTTCCTTACAAGTTTAAAATGCCAGAATTCGAGAAGTAAAACGGGACTAGCTGCCCTGAAACTCATGTTACCATGTTCTGTAGACGGATGATTGGGTATGTTAATAATGATCAATTGCTGATCCACTGCTTCCAAGATAGTTTGGTGGGGGCAGCATCCAAGTGGTATAATCAACTGAGCCGTGCTAGGATTAATTCGTGGAGAGACCTAGCGCAAGCATTTATGAAGCAATACAGTCATGTAACAGACATGACCTCTGACAGAATTACCTTACAGAACATGGAGAAAAAATCAAATGAAAGTTTCAGGCAATATACCCAAAGATGGAGGGAAGTTGCCCTACAAGTTCAGCCGCCTCTTTTAGAAAATGAGACCACAATGTTTTTCATCAATACTCTGAAGTCCCCATTCATTAACCATATGTTGAAAAGCACCACCATAAGCTTTTCAGATATAGTAATGTCTGGCGAAATGATTGGAAATGCAGTAAGGAGTGGGAGAATAGACACGGGAGAAAGTGCCAAAAGATCAGCACCGAGAAACAAGGAAAATGAAGTGAGTATCCTGAGCATGCATCCCAAATCAGTCACCGTAGGCCAGCCGAGGGCTGTAACTGCTAGTTATCAAGACTCTTCAAGGCAGGAATCTAATTCGAGGCCAAATACAGAAAATTTCCAGTTCACACCCATCCCGATGACATATAAGGAGTTGTATCAGAATCTTTTTTATGTGCATGTGGTGTCTCCGTCCTACTCGAAACCTGTGCAACTTCCGTTCCCAAAATGGTATAATGAGAATGCCCAATGCGAGTACCACGCGGGAATAATGAGCCACTCAATTGAAAACTGTACTACATTTAAAAAGTTGATCGAAAGGTTCATTAAAATGGGAATTGTGAAGTTCGACGTTTCATCAGAACCTAATCACTTTGACGAGGTAGTAAATGCGATAATTGAATGAGGAGACAAGAAAGTTGCGACTCCTTGAAGAAATTAAAAGCAAAGAGGGAACCACTGAACGAGGTTTCCAAGCCCTTGCGTACTTGGGAATGTTTTAAATAATGGAACTGTGGAAGAGATCCCTGTATTTTTAGAGCTAATTTAGAGTAATATTCAAAACACGCTTGTTGCCTTAAGCCTAGAGGCAATAAGAACCCTTTTGTGAAAAAGGCTTGTGTCCGAAATTTTTATTTCAATAAAATGCATATTTTTGAGCAAATATTCTTCATTTCATACTGTACAAACAATTGTTCTTATTTTTTTCTTTTGTTTGTTCTTTGGACTTTCTTTCAAGTATTCTTTCATTCATAACCATACAAATAATCATTCTTTGAATCATTTATTCGTTGGAATCTTCCTTCGAACCTACAATATGTCTCCAGATATCAACGATGTGAGCAACGGCACTACTGACTCAGAGTCTCCTTTCGAGTAAGATATATGTTTAGAGGGATCTCAAGCCTTTGAAGATGACAGAGATTGTAACCTATCTTCTAATTTGTTAAGGATGGTAGAACATGATGAAAAACAGATCCTACCTTACATAGGGTTAATGGACATTGTGAGCCTAGGAAAGGGGTGAAGATCGAAGCTTAGATCACCACAGAGATAAGGCGAGACATCATGGAGTTTTTTTCAAGAATTCAAAGATGTTTTTGCATGATCATATCAAGACATGCCTGGGCTACTAAGACGTGGGCTAAACATGAGGATCAGGTACTGTTGGTCTACCATGGAAGGGGATCGCATTAGTTATACCACAAATTCTGAATTGAAGAAGACAAGATTTATGTGACTCTTCTATTTTCTTCATAGACTTTTCTATATGTGGGGCATGGACTCGTCAAAAGCTTCTAGTCGACATCGATTCATCTTTGTGGTCGTCATTTACTTCACTAAGAGGTTAGAAGTAGCTTCTTATGCCAATGTTACAAGGTCGATAGTCATCAAATTCTCAAAAAACAAAAAGATCAGGTGCTGACAAAGAGTGCTAAAAAGGGACAATTTCAAAAGTTTGCAAGATTAGACACCATATCACAGTGCAGTAAAGGCAGCAAACAAAAAAGGAAAAAATAAAAACAAAAACAACAAAACAAGGATCATGGAAAAGATGACTGAGACTTGTCAAAATTGACATAAAGAAGTTACCATTTACCCTCTGTCTTATCGAACGACGGTTAGAACCTTCGCTAGGGCAACACATTTCTCATTGGAATAGAAACAGTTTTGC
This sequence comes from Gossypium australe, assembly GCA_005393395.2. Lineage (NCBI taxonomy): Eukaryota > Viridiplantae > Streptophyta > Magnoliopsida > Malvales > Malvaceae > Gossypium > Gossypium australe. The sequence continues at coordinate 28,408,877 of CM016625.1, read as the reverse complement.
CAATTGAACCTAATCGAAAGAAAAAAGGTTAAAAGCTATCTATCACGGCCAGATGATGCGAGCTTACATTAAAGAGGTTCATCTTAGGGAATTCCACAAAAGGGACCTGATGTTGAAAAAGATCTTTCTTATACAAAAGGATTTATGAGGAAAGCAGATGCCAAACTGGTAAGGACCTTATGTAATAAAAAGGGATTGTTCTAAAAAAGCATTGATATTGACCGAGATGGATGGTAAATACTTGCTCAATTTGGTGAATTCAGGTTTAGTCAAGAAGTATTTTACCTGAAAGGGGAAAGGCCAAGGTGAAAACTCGCAAATGGCGCTTTGAGACCAAAAGGGTTTTGAGCTGAAAACCCGAAAAGGGTGGCTCAATTTTGATCAAAGATAGAGCATGTGGTAGTCTTGCTATGCTTGAATTAACAATAAGGAAGCATGTTGCGTCTTGGGGCATTGACAAAGTACTCCAAATCCCCTAAACACATATTGAGCTCAAAATGGTCCTCAAGAAGTTTGTACAGAGAAGTTCAGGTTGGATATCTGGGGCACCTAGCTTCTATCTTACCCATTTTTAATTTGCTATCTTTGATTACTTTATTCTTTTCAAGATACAACCCAATCAATTTTCTTTTATGGCCTTGGCTATCTTTGATTACTTTATTCTTTTCAAGATACACCCCAATCAATTTTCTTTTATTGCCTTGGTTATCTTTGATTAACTTATTTGTTTTGAGCTATGCTCCTGATTAATTTCTTTCTCGTCCATTGTTGTGATCTTTTTCAAGCATTTTATATTGAAATAACGATTACTGGACTAATAATACTTTCATAAAAGGAGTTTCGCATATTACTCTAGAAGCTTCTAAATAATATGAGAATCTGAAACAGGACTATTGTTTAGAACTCACCATGCCTAAAGATTAGAAACATTGAAAGATGATTATCTCTTCGGATTTTTATTGGATAAGACATTTCGCCGGTGATACCATCTCGACAAATGACAAGCAATGTCAACTCAAGTGTAAAAGGGGATCATTCTCGGGAAAAGAAAAATGATACACTGCATTCATGCAAATTTCAAGCACATACATCTGGTCATTACACCCAGGGAATGGTGTAACAGATCAAATTGATTGAAGATGATACAAATTCTATACCTCTGAATGGTAACAAATTGGATGGAAAAAACCAAATGTTATTCCCCTGAAGTTGCAGTGGGATGTACAAACTTTATGTCCCAAGGTTCAAATGGAGTGGACTCAGAATTACCATGGGGCAAATTATTTGAGCAAGATATGATTGATGCTTCGTAAGGAATGAAGATGAAACCTTGATGAATAAATGAGTGATGACACCTGAAATAGGAATCATTTTCATAACATTTTTGCATTCATATATCATAGCAGTCTAAATATGAGCATTTGACTCATTTCGATCAAGGCATCCTAATTATTAGGCATAAGCATATACGCATTCTACAGGTTATGTCATCTAGAGGACAATGTAGAAAGGTAGATTGAATATATTAGTCTGGTCTCCCTGAGTTTGCAGTGGAGCAGACTAAATGTAACATCCTAAAATTAGAGTATTATTTGTGTTGGCTCGGGTATGAATTTTGTGTGTTTAGCTTAGTCTTGTGAATGTTTGATTTTATTAATGAAGCTAGAATAATTGTTAGTATTTATAATTTAAGGAAGTGGATTAGGTGAACTTGACACTTAAGTTAATTTAAGTGTTAAATTAAGCACATGTGGAGTTAGTGGCAAGGTGGTAAGGAAGCATGAAGAGTTACTTGAGGATAGAGGTTCGAGTAGCATGATTAACATTTTGAAGACTTTAATTTTTATGTATCCTAGTATTAATGGACGGTCAAGCTTTATATGGAAGGTTGAACTTTCAATATTTGGCAAGTTGAATATTAGTTTAGGAAAGCTTGAACTTTGGGAAAGGAATCTTAAGGTTTATGGAAGGATGGGGGGACATAAGGCTTGGTTTAAGGAAGTTGTTTTGGAAACTATTCCAAGGCCATTAGTGCATGAATGGGGACGGCATGTGTGGCTAGGGGGTGGCCGAATGTTGTTAGGAAGTTTGGGGGGGATAGTTGGCCAACTTTAGCATTTTGTGCATCATTTGGCATTTTTCTCTTCCTCTCCAAAAACTCCCTCTTTGGCCGATTGTACCTTAGGCATTTTGAGAAATTTTGCTTTTGGTTTAGCTCTCATTTGTGTTTGAACCAAATACTATTTTCTTTCTCTCATTTTTCCTTTTGAAACCGAAAACACATTTTGCATTTTTGTGCACTTTTCTTTTCGGCAAACTAGGTGCTTGGCCGAACCTTTTTTTTTCTCTCATCTCTTTCTTTTCTTTCTTTTGGCAATTGCTCAAAACCACATTTCCTTTTCACTTCCTCTTGGCCGAATCTTCCTCCTTCCCAAATCCCATTTCTTTTGCATTTGCTCAAAGATAAAAACATCCATTTCCGTTCTATCTTCTTTTTCTATTTTCTTCTTTCTTCCATTTCCGAATCATCCTTCTCCTATTTTTATCTTTCACTTTTATTTTTCCTTTCTTTTTACTTCACCATAGCCGAATCTTCTTTCTCTCTTTTGGTGTTATATTGGCCGAATATCATCAAGGGTAGATAATCTTTGGGTTTTCTTCAATCGATTTTGGAAGATAGGTAAGTGTTCATGGCCGTATTTCCGTTATTTCTTTCTCCTTTCTAAGTCGTTTTCTTGTGTTCAAAGGCCGAATCTTTAGGCATTTGTTTGCAAAGTTCTAACTATTATTAGGAATCGATTATTCTTTTAGGCTCTTTGGGACTTTGGAAGCAATCGATCTAAGCCTTACTTCTCTAGCGATCAAAGGTTGGTAAGTCAAGTGGTAAGAATTCTTGTCGATTGTTATTCTTCTAGAGGATAAAGCCTAAGACTTTTGGGATTAAGATGTGATGTTGGCCGAATGGTCTTGATTATAGTTTTGTGGTTTGGCCGAATGTAGGACAAAGTGATCTAGTGCGGTAGATCGGATCTTCGAAAGCTAGTATTTGCGTTGGTGAAAGGTGTGTACCTTACACACTTTATAACTCGGTTATGTATATGTATATATATATATATATCAGTTTACTAATCATATTATCAAAGTGGAAAACGATGAGATCTTGATATGATACCATGATGGTATGAATGAGGATTCGGGTAAGTCCGTTTTGATATGATGTTAATATATGTGGATTGATATCATGATTTACGATTTTTATATGTTATATGATCATATCAAAGTATGATGGCATGATTGATATTCTTAATACATTGGTTTGGGAATATGAGTGGAGGCGGAAGGATTTGATATCCGTGTCTTTGGGACACTAGAGGTTTGGCACCTCCAGTGGTTTGGTACCACAATATTTTGTGTCTTTGGGACACCAGAGGTTTGGCACCTCATAGCGACTCGTCCCTGTGGTCTAGCACCACTGTGGGTTGGCCCCACTTTTGAGATATGGGATCGTCGCCAGTGATTTGGTATCACACATGGGTTGGCCCCACACTTGGATCGTTGATATATTGTGTCTTTGGGACACCAGAGGTTTGGCACCTCATAGCGACTCGTCCTTGTGGTCTAGCACCACCGTGGGTTGGCCCTACTTTTGAGATATGGGATCGTCGCCAGTGATTTGGTATCACACGTGGGTTGGCCCCACAGATGGATTATTCGTGACTTTGGGTCACCAGTGATTTGGTATCACATTATTGGATATCGTGACTTTGGGTCACCAGTGGTTTGGCACCACCAGTGGTTTGGTACCACACGGGGTAGAAAAGGTGTTGTGGATGGCTAGGTTGGGTGCATTTTTATAAATATATACATTGCTTGGTTATAAATTGTGTAAGTATGTTGTATAAACCGGGGGAAGGATTTATGCACTGAGTCTTCGTGACTCACCTTCTCCCTTATCTTTTCAGGTGACTCGTAAATCGCGGATGAGGAGCCGGATGAACTTGAGGTGGCCATGCATTAAATAAATACGGTTCTACATGAACTTTGTTTTGGGCACTTTACCTTATTTAAATTTGGTTTCATATTTATTTTGGGTTTGTAATAAGGCCATTTAAATTACGATTTTGGATTATTTATATGTTTGGGATTTGTTTTAAATATGGCTTAATAAATATCATGGATGATTTAATAATTGAGCCCAAAGTTTTCTAAACTATAAAACGCAACGATTTTTCCAAAATCTTACCATCGGGTAATATAAATTGTTTGATAGTAAAATTTCAACTTAAGTGTTTTCGACTTCTTAAATGATTCAAAATTAAAGTTTCTACACTAAAATGCAAATGGTTTTCAAAGTAGTAATTCGGATTTTCTTAAAATGGTATAAATGTTTTCTAACCTATGGTTTGACAATTACGCTGTAAAGTTTATTTATGGAATTTCAAATTAAATTATCAGTTTTTAACTTATTATACACCTGTTTTCTAAAAATATAGAACAACAAAGAGTTTTTCATTAAAATTTTTATCGTTAACCCGAATTTCTTCAAAACGTTTTCCTCTGTGGCATGCCGGATTCGGTCATGGCGTATTGACCGGGTTTGGGGTGTTACACTAAAAATAACAGATCTAACATTCCTGAAGTTGCAGTGAAGCAGATCAAAGACATCAGATCTTGTCTCCCTGAGTTTGCAATGGAGCAGATTAAAAATAACAGATCCAGCATTCCTGAAGTTACAGTAAAGCAGATCGAAAACATCAGCCTAGCATCCTTGAGTTTGCAGTGGAGCAAATTGAAGATAGCTGATCTTATCTTCCTGAGTTTGCAGTGAAGCGGATCGAAAACATCAGCTTGGCATCCCTGAGTTTGCAGTGGAGCAGATTGAAGATAGCAGATCTTGTCTTCCTAATATTGCAGCGAAGTGGATCAAAAATACCAGTCTGGCATCCCTGAGTTTGCAGTGGAGCAGACTGAAGATAACAGATCTTGTCTTCCTAAGTTTGCAGCGAAGCGGATCGAAAACATCAGCCTGGCATCCCTGAGTTTGCAGTGGAGCAGACTGAAGATAGCAAATCTTGTCTTCCTGAGATTGCAGTGAAGCGGATCGAAGATACGAGTCTGGAATCCCTGAGTTTGTAGTGGAGCAGACTGAAGATAGCAGATCTTGTCTTCCTGAGATTGCAGTAAAGTGGATCGAAGATATGAGTCTAGCATCCCTGAGTTTGCAGTGGAACAGATCGAATATAGCAGATCTTGTCTTCTTAAGTTTGCAGCGGAGCAGATTGAAGATATTAGCTTGCCTCCCTGAAGTTGCAGCGGAGCAGATTGAAGACAGCAGATCTTATCTTCCTGAAGTTGCAGGAAGCAGATCGAAGATATTAGCCTGCCTCCCTGTAGTTGCAGCAGAGCAGACTGAAGATAGTAGATCTTATCTTCCTGAAGTTGCAGGAAGTAGATCGAAGATATTAGCCTGCCTCCCTAAGTTTGCAGTGGAGCAGACTGAAGACAACAGATCTTATCTTCCTGAAGTTGCAGGAAGCAAATCGAAGATATTAGCCTACCTTCCTGAAGTTGCAGCGGAGCAGACTGAAGACAGCAGATCTTATCTTCCTGAAGTTAGAGGAAGTAGATTGAAGATATTAGCTTGCCTCCCTGAGTTTGTAGCAGAGCAGACTGAAAATAGCAGATCTTGTCTTCCTGAATATTGCAGTGAAGCAAGATCAAAGATACTAGTCTCATTTTCTTAAAGTTACAGTAGGATGGATTAAATCTACAAGAGCAGGTCTTATCTCCCTGAAGTTGCAGTAGAATAAGATTAAAGCTATAGATTCAATTTCCTTGAAGTTGCAGTTGGGTTAGAGACTACTTGAAGAAGATGAGGATCAAGAAGTTAAGGCACGGCAAGACCGGGCAAAATTGGTCCTTTTGTAGTCTTTACTCCATTCTCATTACACGACAATGAGCAAAGAGGGGCAGCTGTAATAGGCCAATTTAGCCCGGGCCCATACAAAAAAAATAATAAACCCAAAATAATAAAAGTACCAACCTCGCATACCTTATCCCGAAGCAATAAAAAGAGATGATTCAGAGGAACAGTTCGGTAAGTTTCATAAACTTTTAAAGAAATTACATATTAACTTACCTCTTCTTGAAACTCTTTTTCAGATGCCAGACTCGAGGAAATTTATAAGGCAGCTCTTGACAAGCAAACGTAAAATAGATGAAGAGCACAATGTGGAATTGAACGCAGCATACTCAGCAATGTTACAGAATAAACTACCGCAAAAACTAAAAGATCCAGGGAGTTTTACAATCCCATGTTTAATTGGTAGTTTGCCTATTGATAATGTGTTAGCTGATTTAGGGGCAAGTATAAATGTCATGCCTTATACATTGTTTAAACGATTAGGTCTAGGGAAGCCCAAGCAAACTAGGATGAGCATTCAATTAGCTGATAAAACCGTCGAATTCCTAGGGGCATTATTGAAGATGTTCTTGTAAAAACCGATAAATTTGTTTTCCCAGTAGACTTTGTTGTCTTAGACATGAATGAGGATAATTCAATCCCCCTAATTTTAGGAAGACCTTTTCTAGCAACTGCCAAGACTAAAATTGATGTTGCCACAGGAGAACTTATACTTTGTATAGGTGATGAATCAATCAGTCTTAAAGCTCTTGACTCGGCCAGGACAACAATAGATGAAGGTAAGAAAGTCATTTCAAATGATAATCAAATTGTTCAACTTTCACCGCAGGAAACATCACAAGGACACAAACCTAAGCCGACTCATAGACCCCAAATCAACAAAGAGGAATTACACGAGGAACAAAGCCTTAGGGTCGACAAATTAGAAGAGCAGAAGACACATGTCAAGGAAGAACCGGAACCACACAAAGTAAAACCGGAGGAACCACCAGAAGAACTCGTAGGAACATCAAATCACTTCAAAATAGGAGGCCAGGTACTATCAGACAAAGACGACCCACATATCACCACAACAGACTTGAAGGCAAAGGGAGAAATTCCTCTTAAGGTACGCGATATCTTCCCCCATGGAACAATCGAGGTAAGCAATTCCACATTCAACACTTTAAAGGTAAACGCTTCTCGACTTGAACTTTGTCAGGAAGATAGAACCATAAGCATGAGGGAAGATATTCAAACCTTTAAACCTCCCTAATTTCTTTCAATTTCAAGGAAAGTCTAGCTTGGGACTATAAACGAGCACTTCTCGGGAGGCAACCCGAGCACTAACACTATTTCCATTCAAATTTATTTTCAGTTTCTTTTCTTTCCATCTTTCTTTTCTTTAAAACTAACCAAAGGTGCAGAATTCCAGACCATACAGTCTTACACACGACCGTGTCTGTGACCGTGTGGACCACTGAAATCTCTATACTGACATAGCAGAGGCCGTGCAACCTAGTCCCAACCACTTTCCAACGTCACAGATCTAACCACTCTCCCATGGGCTCCATAAAAGTGGCACGGCCTTGCCCCACGACCGTGTGAAGCTACTAACTTGCCAAGCACGGGCGCAACACGCTCGTGCCTCCCAACCGTGTCTACATACTGACTTCTGAAACACGGGCGTGGTTGGCTGCACCACGAACATGGCGAATCAACACGACGGAACACACGACCGTGCGAGGTGGCCGTGTAATTCGACACGCCCTTAGTACACAGGCGTGGGCACGTACCAGATTTGGGGCCTCTATTTAAACACCACCCCACCCTCTCCACATTCTTCTCCTTCACTCTCCACCTCTCCTCTTCCTCTTCCTTTCAGATTTCTCTATCTAACAAGTCTCTCAAGCCCTTGAGCCACACAAGAAACCATGCCGAAGAAACGGAAGAAGGCCAACCACAGTCTCCTCAAAGGAAACCTTACACATGAGTTCATGCCAGCGTTTCGTATCAACACCAAGTCAAGGGTCTTTGAGACCAATTAGTTTTCATTTTTCTTTTCTCTTTTGCTTCAATTTCCTTCTCTTTGACAATCTTATGCTTAGTTTAGTTTAACTTATTTTAGTTTCTTAGTGTCAGGTTCGCCAGATTGCTAGGGAATCATGCCGACCACCACGATAACCACACCACTTCTGCCACCGCCAGCACCTCCGCAGCCCTAGAAGTCACACCCACCTCGCGAACTATCCATCAATAAGGACTCTCCAGTCCATCCGCCTTTCCTTTTATTTTTATTTTCCTTCTTAGTCTCTTTTCCTTTTTTCTTTCTTGTTTTTAATTATATATTTAGGTTATTTTAAAAATGTCTAAATAAACCCTAGCTAATCCTCCACGAGCTCCCCAATTTCTTCATCTAGCACAAGTTCGTCATCAAGACCGACCTCTTCGAGGACACATCTAAAATTCAGGGAGTATTCTTTCCCCTTCTCTTTTGATTTATCCCATAAGTGTTATAACTATCTTTGTACATTGAGGGCAATGTACATCTTAAGTGTGGGGGGTGAATATTTATTTAAAGAAGGGCCTAACTTTTTTCATTATTTTCAAATTCGGCCAAACTTTTTTCATTATTCTCAAATCCCTGAATTTAGTCTTGTTTTTAAGTAAATTTTTCATATTACTAATTAAGATGAAATTTCTGATGATTTATGATTCTCATTGACATGTTTTAGATTAAGTCATCGATAATTGTGCATTGATGATTAAATTTTAAAGATACTAGAGAATTAAGCATGATAAGTCTAATTTTCAGAATAAGAATTTTTGCTAGGTTGATTAACCTAAATTTGAATATTGCTTTGAAATATGAAATTTATGAGATTGATGTTAAAACACCCATAATTTTTGTGAGATTTTGAGCCTTATAGAGCATATATTCTTTTTTATGAGTGTCAACTTTGAACTGTTATTCTAGAACTTGCCTCGATTATACATGTTGAGACCACACTTATGATTTGATATACAAAGATGATAAAGGCACCTAGGATTTAACCCACTCACTCCACTAAATAGCCTACCTTAACAACTAACCCCTAGTGAACCCCGTTGATCCTAACAACCCTTTTTATTGACTTACCAGCTAATATTAACCCAAATCCCCTTTGTATTTGTTATCACCATTCCTTTTGACTACCCTTATATCGAGATTTGATTTGGTTAGTTATCTAAATATATTATTTCAGTAGTTGAATTTATCCTTTATTATTTGACTTGTTTAAAAAAAAGACGAAGTATATTCACTATTAGTTTTGTGAATAGGTGAGCTTATACGTCAAATTCTAATTATTGAAGAAGAAGCTCATATCAGAATATTATTAGTAGTACAAGTTTATTATTAGTTCGTGTTTCTAGTTAGGTAATTTGTCAAGTCAATCTCGATTCTAACCTCCTAATTTCAGCCTTTATCCACACCTTAACCCTAGCCCCGTTACAACCCTAACAAAGACCTTTTGATCTGTTTATCATCTCATTTTACAGTGGTGGAGATTTGATTCTCAGGCAAGCCTATGGGATTAACTTTTCAGGTTCGACGTATGAGTGCCTCTTTTTATGAACCTTAAACACTTAGAGTGATTTGAGTGAATCTATAGTGAGGATGTCAACTCTTGTCAATTTCGAATTAAAGGTAATATTTCAGATAAGGGGAAACACCTACGTTTTTGAATTACAAATAAATGACTTATCATTGTTTGAATCTTTAGGACTCTTTGAATTGAATTATCCATGTATAAACTATCTATGAATTATGATGAGGCATTGTTGATAGGAATTGTGAATTATGGAAAGTTGTTTTAATTGTATGTTAAGAATTTTGCTTGAGGACAAGCAAAAGCTTAAGTGTGGGGGTATTTGATAAACCGTACTTATAACATATTGTAATCCCACATTTAGCTTACTTTTGGATGATTTATCCCTCAATTTATGTAAAAAGATGCTCTTAATCCTTTCTTTTCATGTCTTATACCCAGGAAAGCACCCGAGGATGAAAAGAACGTAAAACGGGCAGTAAAACGAAATCGACACGGCCTGGCCCAAAGCCCACACGGCCATGCCTCATCAAGCATCTAGAACACAGCCTCAACCCCGATTTACATGGTCGTGCCTCAACTTAGAAATCCGAACACAGCCTGAAGACGATCACATGGGCGTGTGACATGGCCGTACCCCTGTCGTGGCTTTAGACAATTTCAGTCGGAAAAGGATACTTAGGGAGAAAGAATCACATTCCAAGAGCCTATAAATACCTCCTAAGTACCACCGTTGAGGAGGCGTCAAAGCTAGGCGAAAGAGCCAAGCCGAGAAGGTCAGGATTAAGGGAATCACTTGAAGATAGCCAGTTGATCCATCCCAAGAAGCTGGAGTTATACTCAAGACGGTAGATTTCTCCTTCAATTCCTTCAGGGAGTTTGAGAGATTTCTTATGTTTTGTTTTATCTTTTCTCTTGAGATGTTTTCTTTAGTTGTCATGAACTAAACCCTTCAGATACCTGAAAGGGATGAAACCTAGATGAATCTTGTTATTTGATTTCTAAATTATATGATAATTACTTAGTTTGTTCTTAATTATGTTCCATTATGCGTTCCACCGCCTCTAACCAATACTCAGCTGAACTCGGGGCTACACCAGAAACTCCCCTAAACACTTCTGCCCCATTGGCTCTAAGCCGCTCCGGCACAGATTTACGGGCTTCTGTGCCCATGCCTGCCCCAGCAACTCTCTCTAAAACCCTTAACATTGCCTGAGATACAGCATCATCTCCGGCAGTCTGATCCTGAAATTCCTCCTCCGCACCTAGTGGTACCAGCATCTCGTTCCCAGATCCATGGCCAGATCCCACTGGTTCCGACACCGTCATCCTAACCCTACCATGACCACGCGGCAAACGTCCTCGACCCCTTGTACTCATTCTATCGATTCACGTTTATCTGATTAGAAATTTTATGAATTATTAGTTTCCTTCCACTGATTAACCACGAACAGTCTTATGGATAGTAGTTTTAAGAGTAGTTCTTTCGAATCTGAACCTATCTGCAGTTTCAGTCTCAAGTTTATCTCCTAATTCTAGAAACCACATACATTCAATCATCACACATCAAAATACATATAACATCCATGAACTCACATTCATCATATAAGGGTGTTTTCGTCATTTCACTACCCAGAGGTTTTTCCGTAGTTTTGCCCTACAGGGTATCTTCCAAAATAAAGTATCTTGGTGATTTTTCTTTGGAATTAGAAGTACTTTGGTACATATTTTTTTTAAAACGAGGGTATTTTGGTAATTTCCTCAAAATGGGGTATCTTGATTTTTTATTTTTTTCCGAAACAGAGGTATTTTGATGTTGTTGTTGTTTTCTTTTCTTTTAAAGCAGGGGTACTTTGGAAAATTTAATTTCGCAAACCGAGTTACTCTTATAAATCTAGGGTTTTTCAAGTAAATTTGCAAAACATGGGTATTTTATAAAATCACGGTTATTTTGAAAATTTTCACAAACCAAGGTTATTTTAGAAATTTTGCCAACCAGAGTGTTTCGGTGATTTCACAAATTTTGGTAGTTTTACAATTCTAGGGTATTTTAGAAACTTTCACAAATCAGGTGTATTTTGGAAATTTTACAAAACTTGGGGGTTTTGTTTTTTTTTACTGTGAAATAGGGTGGCTGGTCCCTTTCGGGTTTTAAATTATAGATTTTGGCCCGTCAACAAATCCTTGTGGCTAAGGTGAACTGTCACTACGCACCAGGTAGGATTCCAGTGAAGAGGAGGTGAGTCACTAGGACTGCTTAAGTACCAAGCTCTCCCTGAATCTAATCCTAAACATGTGTATGCATGTTGCCACACCCTAACCCATCGACTCGTTTACGGGTTTGTTTAGTTGGATTAAATCTTATGAATTTAGAGAGTTGTTTAAACTAAGCCTAAAGTCCATCAATGTCTAATATACTAGTCTACGTCCCTCAAGCCCATTAAGCCCAACATTTATATCACAACAGAAGTTAGAATACTTACCTGCGTGGATCGGGTGCCGGTAGACTCGAAGGCCATATCTTCTTCCAGAATTTTTTTTTCAAATTCACATCAACTTTCTAAAACATTACTAGGCCCATTTCACAGCCCGAGTTTTGAACTGGGCTCTGATACCAAAATGTAACACCCCAAACCCGGCCGATACATTTCGACCAGATCTGGTATGCTACGGGTTGTACATTGAAAACTTTTGCTTTGTTGGTTTCGGAAATCGTAAGTTAATTAGACAATATTTGAATTAATAGGTGACATTTGAAAATAAAACCTTGTATTATTATTTTGAATAATTAAACCTTTGACAAAATTTCATAAGTTGCAAATATTAAAAACTATGTAGTGAAATATAAACCATGGGGCCTTATTACATAAATATTCCCAAAATTAAAAACTTAAAGAAATGCCGAAATAATCTATAAAGATAAAAACTTGATGGCCCCTCGAGTCCGTCTCGGCTCCCATGTCCACGATCTACTGCTCATCTGAAAGAGTAGAGAAAATGAAAGGGTGAGTCACCAAGACTCAGTGTATAAATCCCGTACACACTAACCTAAGGCCCACAAACACATTATGAGCCCTGGCCCATACATAAAGGCAACAATCATAATTACATGAAAATAATGAATGATGAATTGCCCAACCCATCCTAGAATTCCATCCTCTACACACCAACCCGTACCAACCATCACACCTTGGGGATTTCTACAATCAACCCTCCATCCGCTACACACCATAACGACAGACGTACTGCCTATTCCTATTAATCAGGAATCATTAAACGTGGCATAGCCACCGATCACTATGTGACCTAACATTTGAATTTGTTGTTTAACCACTGATCACCAAGTGACCTATCATGCACTTCCCCTTCATTATCATAATCCCACCCCATGCATACACACAGAAAACATCATACCATCTTTAAGAAAACAGACTTACATACATTTCGATACACATAGAGATTTCTATGATTACGTACCTGGCATCCTTGCCTAACCCTTTTAGGGTTTTATTCGACTGTCTACACAGCTACTTTCTGGCTTTTTAGCCCATAACACACATATATTACAGTTAACTAGTGTGTTAGAGATCTACACACCTGATTACCGTTAGAACGAGACCCTCTAAGTCGACGCTATCCATAATCAACACCACCGCTATCTGCTTAAGGTGTTGTTCAGAAGCCGGTCCACAACCTGGTGGCCAATCTCGAACTGCTGATATCGCGCGTTTCTTAAACTTAGGGATTGGGTTTACAGACCCAATCCTCTCCTTTGCCTGATCCATATTCGATTCCATCAAAAGTCCTTGTCAGAACTACTATTATAAAATAGGGTTGTTAAACCATAACCTATGGTTAAGATTACAGGTATGATAACGAATCTTACAGAAATCTAAAGAATTCTCTTACCTTGAAATCCCGAAATTAGAGACTAGCGATTTCTGGCTTTTAGGTCTAAACGAACAGGTTTCCTTCAAATCTCGGAATGCTGCAAAAACGCAGGAAGAGAGAAAATATTAGCCTCAAACAAACCAAGTGGCCATTCGGCCTTGTCTCCTAAAAACCGAAAGAGATCTTAAAGAATAACAAGAGTCAACACTTACCTTACTAGAGAAGATTTGGCTAGCACTTGAGAGAAGATTCTCGCTTTTATGGAGAAATCGGCACAAGAGAAGAAGAATGGAAAAGAAAGTGAAGTGAGAGGTTTCGGCTTTTGAAGAAATCAAAAGAAAAGATTGCAGAGAATGGCTAAGGGTTTCGGCACAGAGAATGAGAGAAAGGAATAGGGTTCCAAATGCCGAAATTGAAGAGATATCCCCTCTATTTAAAGAAGATTTCGGCACCTACTAATTAAAACTGAAAATGCCCTTCCTGATAACTAATAACTAATCAAATAGTAGGGGAAATTTCAGCACCCTTTTGCCATAAAGAAACCGATTTCTTCCCTCCTCTAGGTGATGGAATTTCGACCAACACCTAGCCTTGCAGATAGCTCCTATCTTTTCTCCTTTTATCTTCCATATTATCAACTATAATATTTACATTATCCCATTCACATAAATCCTCCTATTTTTTAGCCTTGTTGCCGTCCACTCCACCTAACCCTTATGCCGAAAATTAGCTAACTTAAATAAAAAGAATTGGGCTCAATGAAACTTAAATTTGGGCCCCTTACTCCCTTGTGTGGCGTCACCTCCTTGCTGCCTAAGTGGTGCCACTGACCACTGGGCCACAAGCCTATTTTGATATTTTAAACACAGATACCACCTTTTAAACCCTATAGTGCCCAAACAAAAATTTAACCAAGGCCTTGACCACATCCTGAGCCCAATTTGGACCCCTAACAGTTAAATTAACACATTAAACATATCCACACACTAAACGCATAGGCCCATTGTTTCAGGATGTTACAGAACATGTCACAAATGCCAGATCTATGGAGACAAAATTCACGTGCCTCATTTGCCTTTGCATGTTATGACTTCCCCATGGCCTTTCTCCATGTGGGGTATGGACATCATCGGGCCGATCTTTCCAAAAGCTTCAAATGGACATCGGTTCATCTTTGTAGTCATCGACTATTTCACCAAGTGGGTAGAAGCTGCTTCATATGCCAGTGTTACTAAGTCGGCAGTCAGCAGATTCCTAAAAAAAGAAACCATATGTCGATATGGAATGCCTGAGAGGATCATATCTGACAATGCATTAAACTTGAACAACAGCACGATCGCGGAGGTCTGCAGTCAATTCAAGATCAGACATCACAATTCGTCACCGTATCATCCAAAAATGAATGGTACAGTGGAAGAAGCCAACAAGAACATTAAGAAGATTGTGGGGAAAATGGATGAAACCTATAAAGATTGGCACGAGAAGTTACCATTCGCTCTCTATGCTTATCGAACATCAGTCAGGACCTCTACTGGCGCAACTCCTTTCTCATTAGTTTACGGAATGGAGGCAGTGTTACCCATTGAAGTTGAAATTCCTTCCCTTCGAGTCTTGTCAGAGTTAAAGTTAGATGAAGCTGAACGGGTCCAGTCTCGATATGATCAGTTGAACTTGATCGAGAAAAAAAGGCTAAGGGCTATCCGTCATGGTCAGATGTACCAAAAGAGAATGATGCGGGCTTATGACAAAAAGGCTTGCCCAAGAAAATTTCACAAGGGAGACCTGGTTTTGAAAAAGATCCTTCCCATGCAAAAGGATTTTAGAGGGAAATGGATGCCAAATTGGGAAGGACCTTATGTGGTGAAAAAGGTTTTCTCCTGAGGAGCACTGATCTTGGCTGAGATGGATGGGAAAAACTTATCCAATCCTGTAAATTCAGATTTAGTCAAGAAGTACTATACTTGAAGAGGAAAATAGGCCAAAGTGAAAACCCGCAAAGGATGCTTCGAGACCTTCTCAATACAAAAAAAATGATGGAAATGAAAAATGGAGAGGCCAAGGTGAAAACCCGGAAAGGACGACTTGAGACCAAAGGGGTTTTGAGTCAAAAACCTAAAAAGGGCGACTCAAATTGCAATCAACGATGGGGCATGCGGTAATCTTGCCGTACCTGAATTAAGAAAGAGGAGATATGTTATGTCTTGGACCATCAACAGAGTACTCTCGATCTCTTAAACACATATTGAGCTTAAATTGGTCTTTAGAAAGTCCAAACAGAGAAGCTCAGGCTGTGATATCTGGGGCACCTATCTTTTCCTTCATCATTTTGTATTCTAAGCAATGATTGCTTTCTTAAATTAACTTATTCTCTTCAGATTTCGTTTATGATAAATTTCCATTTTGTCCATCATTTATGATTATTTTCAAGCATTTTGTATTGAAGTAATGGTTAATGGGCTAATAATACTTTCATAAAAGAAGTTTTGCATATTACTCTGAAAACTTCTAAATAATATAAGAACCTGAAACATGACTTTTATTTAGAACTCACCAAGCCTAAGGGTTGGAAATGTTTCAGAAGGAAACTCTGAACAGTGACCATTTCTTCGAATTTGCTGTAAAAAATGTCGGTTGAACAAGAGGACATGATATTATATCAATGATACAACCTGGAAGAATAATGAGCAATGTCAATCCTAAGTGTTTAAAAAGAGATCATTCTCATGAAATTCTGCATCCTTACAAAAAACATTTAGTTAGGAGCAGGAGCAGACTGAAGATAGTTAATCCTATTTCCCTGAAGTTGTTGTGGAATAGATTGAAGCTATAAATTACAAATCTTATCTCTCTGAAGTTACAGTAGAGCAGATCAAAACAAACCTGATCTCCCTGAAGTTGCAGTGGAGCAGGTTGAAGTCACAAGTCTTATCTCTCTGAAGTTGTAGTGGAGTAGACTAAAGATAGTTAATTCTATTCCCCTGAAGATGCAATGGGATGGAATGAAGCTACTCAAAGAAGAAAAGCACCGAATGAAGTCAAGATTCGACAAAACCGGGCAAAATTGACCCTTTTAAAGTCTTTGCTTTATTCTCGCTACACGATAATGAGCAAAGAGGGGCAGTTGTAGGGCCCAAAATTTACCCGAGCCCATTGTAAACCATATTAAAACAAAAATAAATTAAAATTTAAAAGCCAAATTATTCAGTCCAATGTCCAAAACCCAAATACATCAGCCCAAATATTTTTTACAGACTTAAACTGGGCAAAGGCCCAAACAATTACTTAACCCATTTACGGACCCAATACACAAACCCCAACCCAATTCTGGAACCAGCCCAAACGGCCTGAATAATTTTGGCAGACTGAAACCCTAAGGGTTCCAGAAGCTGTCTAGCGCCGCAGCAGCCTTCCCCGTACGTGCCTCCACGCACACCACTGCTCGTGCCTTCCCACACCCTATGCGCCTCCGTACGCCACGTCTGCCTCCGTACGTTAGCTATACCTACGAAAAGGACACACCGCGACAACAGAGAGCAGCAGAGAAAACAAAAAAGAGGACACACTGCGAAAAGGACACACCGCGACAACAGAGAGCAGCAGAGAAAACAAAAAAGAGGACACACTGCGAAAAGGACACACCGCGGCACACTACGACAACTGATTTTGGGCCTAGTCGGAATAGTGGTTTCGAGACCACAAATACGAGGTCGGAGAAATTATTTTAATATTATTTCAAGTGTTGTGGCATGATTTTAATAGTGTTTAAAAATTTTGGTAAATTAATTTTAGCGATTTTATGCTTAATTTGGAAAAAAGACTAAATCGCATAAAGTGCGAAAGTTTTGTACTACAAGCTACATGTGTTAAATAGCTATGGAACACTAAAGTAGAGGTCTTTATTGAGTAAAAAGACCAATAAAATTAGTGGTGGCTGGACATGGAATTCAGAAATCATGAATGGTCAAAGTTTGGTGGCATTAGGTGACTATGAATAAAATAAAATAAAACAAAGAAAATGTTATCATCTTTTCCCATCTTCTTCCTCTTCCACCAAAATTTTCAAGAAAAATAAGGGTTTTGGAAGCTTGAAATTTCAGCAACTCTTCACCCTTGCAAGTAAGTGATTTTAATGGTCATTCTTGATAATTTTTGTGTTTTTGGAACCCCTATAGCTTAATCTAGCTAATGAGGGGACTATTTTGCAAAATGGTTGAGAGTCTAGGGTCATGCCATGAGAGTGTTTATATTGTTTGCTGAAATTTTATGAAAGAAAATGAAACCTAGTTGTTTAATAAACAACTTTTGTGAAAGGATTTTTCATGAAAACACCTAAAATGGACCTTTTTGTAAAAGTTATAAAATGTGTAGTAAATATGTGAAATAATTGGATTTGTGAGTTGCTATAAGAGTAATAAAGGTTTGGCTGGGCTTGTTAAAAGAGGAAATTTGATAAAAATCGTTTTACGAGCCTAGGGGCAAAATTGTAATTATGTGAAAGTCTAAGAGCAAAACGGTTGTAGGGCCCAAAATTTGCCTGAGCCCATTGTAAACCATATTAAAACAAAAATAAATAAAAAGTTAAAAGCCAAATTAATCAGTCCAATGTCAAAAACCCAAATACATTAGCCCAAAAATTTTTTACAGACTTAAACTGGGCAAAGGCTCAAACCATTACTTATCCCATTTACGGACCCAATAAACAAACCGCAACCCAATTCTGGAACCAGCCCAAATAATTTTGGCAGACCGAAACCCTAAGGGTTCCAGAAGCTGTCCAGCGTCGCAGCAGCCTTCCCCGCGCGTGCCTCCACGCACACCACTGCTCGTGCCTTCGCACGCCCTACGCGTCTCCGTACGCCACGTCCACGCCTCCGTACGCCACGTCTACCTCCGTACGTTAGCTATACCTACGAAAAGGACACACTGCGACAACAGAGAGCAGTAGAGAAAATAAAAAAGTGGAAAAACAGTTGTAATTTTTCATTTTTTTGGTTTTTATTTTCGATTTCAGCTTTAAAAGGCTAAAAACACACCATTGTATTTTTTATATGGATTGAATACGAAAAAATACAGAGAAATCAGAAAAACAATTCCGAAAGGTGATTTTCGACCTTCAACACCCTTTTTGTTTCGTTCTTTTTGGTTCTTTTTAGATCTTTGTTTTGTTTGTTCGCGTAAAAATCAAAAAAGGAAGGGATTTACCTTCGAAAATTGAATCGACGATCTACTTTCTTTGTCGAAATCAAAGCAAAGGTAGTCGTCGAGGTTAGGATCGGGTCTGGTTTGAACGAGAGCAGTTGATGGGCCTGAATCGGTCACTCATCGCCGATTATCATGGCGTTGAAGTGGCCGGATTTTCCTCTTTCCTTCTGCGGCTGATAGGTCAAATAAGAAAGGGGGCTAGGGTGTTGAAATTTAGCAAATGGTTTAAATCTGCTTGAAAAGGGGTCAGTCTCTATTAAGAAAACGACGCCGTTTTGGCTAATTTCAATAGCCTTAAAACGACGCCGTGTGGTGTGACCCGATGACCCGATCCATATGTGGCCAGGATCCGTGCGTTTTAATCTATGGGGATATTTGTGTGATTAGTCATTCTCTTTCATATTGTTTTCCAATTAGATCTGTTAAATATTTTCTTTATTTTCTTAATTGATCTCCATAATTTATGCGTTATGTCAATTTGATCCAATTTGTACACTGCGTTTCAGCTATGGGGATATTTGTACTTTTAACCCCTGATGATTTGTGCGTATCTCAGTTTAATACCTGACCTGATTAAATAATTTTATTTATTTATAAATTAACCCTCTAATTATATTTTTATTTCGATTAAGCCTTAATCTTTTGTTTATAATTCTCGTAACTTTTTGTAGTACTAAATTTAGTTATTATCCAAGTTTTTTTTTAATAAAATTGTTTTGGAAATTGATTTATAGTGTTTTAACTTGTTTTATTTTTCATTCAAATGTATTTTATTCTTTGTATAAATGTCTTACTTCAACATTATATATCGTGTATTTCTTGGATGACTCCTATAATATTTAATTTAAATACAATTATATTATTATTTTGTACATACATACATATATAATAATAAGATTTTTGTACTTATTATTAATTTGCACATTATTTTACGTATATATTTCCTCTTAAATTTATCTACATGTATATTTAGTTTCATCTAAAATTACTTATATATATATATATATATATATATATATATATATTTCTATTTTAAATTTAGTATACATAATTTATCACTTTGAAAGATCATATTTTATCGTATATTTCAATATATATTATTACTTATATGTCTTTATATATGTTTAAATTCACCTATTGTTTTTTTTTGTTTTGTATGATTCATTTCAAATTTTTTATTCATATTTCATAAATTCATTTACAAACTATAATAATTTCATAAATTGTTGATTTCAAAATCCACCTTCTTTATTTATTTTAAACACATTTGTTAGCATTCAAAATTTTGTTTTATAATAGATTGCCATCATAGATCTTGTAGAATTATTATTGATTGTTAGTATGTCTTTTTAACCACGCGGTTATTGTTATTGTATTTGCGCGTTAAATTATGTCTATAATTACGTTCATTCTTATAATGTTGAGTTCGTATGTTACTTCATGCTTAATGCTATGCTTGTGCTACTCGTTATTGTTTTATGTCTCAAATTCTAATGTATTCGAACCTTTACTAAACATTTCTTTTTTTTTTTACGTGTATACCAAATAAAAGGCATTTTGAGTCAATTTTTTTAAATAGTGTATTTCAAAATAAGGCAATATTTGTGTGTTTAGAAATTCGAGAAATTGTGCCCTATCGTGCTGGGCTTCGATTTTTCGTTTGACCAAATAACCAAATAACCTTTTAAAATTATGTCCATGTTACCGAAATAAGGCAATATTTGTGTGTTTGGAATTTCGAGGAATCGTGCCCTATCGTGCTGGGTTTCAGTTTTACGTTTGACCAAATAACCAAATATCCTTTTTAAAATTTTGTCCATGTTTTCAGAAAATAAGGCAATATTTCGTGTTTGGAAACTTGAGGAATCGTGCCCTATCGTGCTGGGTTTCAGTTTTTCGTTTGTCCAAATAATTGAATATCCTTCTAAAAATCTCAAAGCATGAACTTTGGAAATCATGAGAGGATCTTAGTATCGAAGGTTTGAAATATCGTATCCCATCGTGCTGGATGTGATGTTTTATTTCTTCGGAGCAAGAGAATCTTAGATTCCAATTCGAGCTATCCATATCTTTAAAAGGAATTTCATTTCTAAATCCTTTCAAAATTCTCGACGTTAGGACGTTAATTAATCAATTTGGTACCAATTTTGGGCATTGCGAGGGTGCTAATTCTTCTCGTACGTAACCGACTCCTGAACCCATTTTCTTCTTGAAATTCGTAGACCAAAATTAATTTCTTTTAAAAATAAAATAAAATGTTTAATAGGTCACCCGATCACACCCGCTTTTTACACAAAAAAATGGTTTCTACAACGGTAATTTTGCCGAAGTAGGAATTTTGGAATGTCTTGATAAATGTGGTGATTAAATAAGTAAATTTTATCATTATAGATCAAGAAAAATGGAATTCGGACCTAGACTGGGAAAAAACCAAGCTTTCAGACTAAATTTGGGCTAGTCGCCCATATTTTGTATACCGAGGTAAGTTGTACGTAAATAATACAACTCTATTGTTATTATGCATTAAACAATTGATATTACATAAAATTTTTTATTATTGTTATGAATATGCATGACGAAATTTGATGTGGTGTACTCCCGGTTGAACCTTAGGAATAGATCGGGTATCCATGCCATGACATTAGGGATATATGAGAGTCAGTGTAAGACCATGTCTGGGACATGGCATCGACCTCGATATGTGAGCCAGTGTAAGACCATGTCTGGGACATGGCATCGGCATCTTACCCTCTTGTGTGAGGCTTGTCGGGTATCCTTTGGTATTCCAACTGGTTCAACGGGGAATTTAAAGCTCGTGTCTAAAGTGAGAAAAAGTTACGACTATGTTGTAAGTGATACAGGTACCTACATGAAATTCATGCAAAATGAGCTCGATTTATGTTGTATGATTAGTAAGGATGAAAATGAGTAAGTTATGCCTTTAATCATTTGAGAATTATGTGCAAGTTTATAATATGTTATGAGTATGTTAATGCATGGTAATTGTTGTTAATTATTTACATGCGATTTACTAAGCTTTATGCTTAATCCCTCTTTTTTTCATTTTTTTATAATGCCGCCAAGCTAGCTCGAGGATCAATAGATGTCGGAGGCATCGATCACACTATCAATTGAAGCATTTGGTATAGTTAGCCTTATTATTTTAAATATGGCATGTATACGGACTGGGTCTGCAACACCCCAAACCCGGCCCACGAGCCTTAACCGGATCTGGTATGTCACGGAGTAAAAACGTTTTGAAAGATTTGGATTAATAGTGGAAATTCAAAAATTTGCTGAGGTTATAAAACAGTGTTTGCTAAAACTCAGGTGGGTTTGATTTTTATAAGCATGGTCGAGTTGAAACCTTTGAAAACATTGGGTCATTTTAAATTTTTAGAAACATCGGAGTTTTCGTTAACTTGGTAAATTTTGCTACCCGATGGTAACATCTTTTGAAAACGTTACTCTTAACCGATCGATTTAACAGTTTATAAGTTCATAAGCAATATATTAGAAGTAAAGTAAAAGCAACTACTTAAGCACCCAAATAATAATTAGCGGCCATATTACAAACCAAATCAAAATTTAGCAATTAGTAAACTTTAACGGTACGAAATAAAATTTCAAGTCTAAGGGATAAGCATGGCCGCCTCGAGTCCTCTCCGGCTCCATCTCCGCGATCTACTCACCTGCAAAATGATAGGGGAAGGGGTGAGTCGCCAAGACTCAGTGTATAAATCCCCAACCCGAAAATGCACCTCATACACAAGATATTAGTAAGACATGCAATTATGCAACCCAAGCTAGCCATCCATACTCCTTTTTCTACCCCGTGTGCTACCAAACCACTGGTGGTGCCAAACCACTGGTGACCGGAGACACAAATATATCAAGTGATGGGGCCAACCCATCGTGTGGTCAAAACCACTGATGACCATAGGTCACAATATCAACATGTGGTCAAAACCACTGGTGGTGCCAAACCACTGGTGACTGAAGTCACAAATATCAATATGTGGTACCAAACCACTGGTGGTGCCAAACCACTGGGACTTAGTCACAAATTATATCAACTGTGTGGTCAAAACCACTGGTGGTGCCAAACCACTGGTGACCGAAGTCACAAATATCAAATGATGGGGCCAACCCATCGTGTGGTCAAAACCACTGGTGACAGTCCATAAAGATCATCTCCCTCCTCTCATCAATCCCACCATCATCATGCTCACATAACAAGTATCATGATCCCATATATCATGCATTCATATATAGCATAGCATTTAACAGCATATGATGGCGTACACAACATACAACATAGATCAAGTAATAGGGGACTTACCCGAAATCCAAGCTTATGCCCATAAGGCAAAAATTTACTACACGAGAGGTTATATAGCAATATAATAGGCAGTCTATGCTAATGAAGTGTGTAAGAGTTTACACACCTGTCTAACCGTAGCTCTAAGGGGAAATCCCAAATCTATCACAAAAACCCGAAACGTGGGCCTTTACTCCTCCTACAATCGGCCACTATAGGTTAGTATTCATAAAGCCTTATTCGGCTACCACAAAAAAAATCCCGAAGGATATGTCGTACGTGAAATACTTTGGACTGAAACTTACTATTGCTTACCAAAACAAAACGAAATCCCGGAAGCCTCTGTTTTCCTTAGCCGATTAGCCCCTAAAACCATAGTGTGCATTCGGTTATATATAGAGACCAAAAATGGCCTTTGGCCGAATATGCTCAACCGTTTTCCATACTTATCGAAATCCCGAAGTTGTCCCTTGACTTGTCGAGATCCCCACCAAAACACTTGTTAGAATCGGCCTGCACACTCATCCATAATCAAGGCCCTTGGCCGAAACTACTTATCACCTTACCTTGAAGAAGCGAAACCCGAAAGATCCCCTTGCTCCTTTAACGTTATCCTCCCTTGACACTATGCCGTTTGGAGAAATTACGAGAGGAAGGTTGACAGCCCCTAAGAGATTCGGCTATGGCCACCAATATAGGTGAAATATTCGGCTAACACCAAATGGAAAGTGAAGTTTTAGAGTAGAATAGGGGTGATAGGTTCGGCCAAGTAGAGCAAAAGATGAAAAGGATTTGAAAATTTTTTTGGCAATGGGGGTTAGAGAGAATTCGGCCAGAACAAAATGGGAAAAGGAAAGAAAAACAATTTGGTGAATTTCGGCCATGCTTTCTATTTCTTTTTATGATAATTGCCCATCACATTTGGAAGAAAACATTGTTTAACAATTTCCCCATCTTCCATTAAAATAAGTACATAAAATAAAATAATTCCCCATGCCATAAAACCCATCACCATTTAAAAAATAAAACTTTGTTTAACAAGGTTCCCATACTCCAGCAGTTTTTGAAAATAAAAACAATTTGTTTTCATCTATTTGGGTGCCCAAGCAGGCCATCAAGCATCTTCATGCTTTCACGTGACCATGCGCAGGCCACAATTCACGCCAGAAATAAAAAGAAAGAATTTCCATCCAGGTGCTGCCCCAAGGTCTCGAACCCGAGACCTGGAGAAAACTCCCCACGCCTCCAGCCACTCTGCCACTGCTCCTTTCGTGACATAATCCTGTCACAATATCATTTAAGCACTCATTCTTTGGCTCCTTCACGTATTAACGTCAAAGGAAAAAATAAGACACCCATGCGCTTCCATCTGGACTCGAACGCGAGTCCTCCATGCCGCAACCACCCATCACGCCCCTAGCCACTCGACCAAGGCGTCCAATTGTGACATAAATTCATCACAATTTCTTTTAAATCCTTCTTCACCTAGCTCTCCTTCAACGCCAAAAATAAAAACTCCCCAACGCGATTCCTGGGGTTCGAACCCCTGTTCTGTCGCACCTTCTAGCTCCCTAGGCAGTGCCCAAACCACCCTACTAGCCACTTCCTTGTGTCATGCTTCGCACCAACAATTATTTAAAACTTTCTTACTTAGCTTTTTCCTCTTAGGCATTAAAAGAAAATTTCAGCCCTAATTCAGACTTAGCACGGGTTTATGACCAGACCTAAGAATATATTATAACATATGCATTTCTTCAGGCAATCACATGCAAAATAAAATAATCGCAAACAACCCCTAGTTTAAGATGTTACAGTTCTACCCCCCTTAAAAATAATTTCGTCCTTGAAATTACCTGGATCAGAAGAGTTGGGGGTATTGCTGCCGCATCACATCCTCGGGTTCCCACGTGGCCTCTTCCGTACTATGGTTTCGCCATAACACCTTTACCAAAGGTACCGACTTCCTCCTCAGAACTTTGACATCTCGATCTAAAACTTGTACCGGCTCCTCTTCAAAAGACAAGTCCGCGTTCACCTCAATATCCTCAATCGGTACGATGTGTGATGGATCGGATCGATAGCGCCTAAGCATTGACACATGGAAGACGTCATGAATCTGACTTAATTCTGCCGGCAACTCGAGCTGGTAAGCTACTGGTCCCATACGTTTTAACACTGTGTACGGCCCGATGAACCTAGGGCTTAGCTTGCCCTTCCGGCCAAACCTCAGCACCTTCTTCCAAGGTGATACCTTCAAGAAGACCTTATCACCCACTGCATACTCCACATCTCGGCGCTTAAGGTCAGCGTAGGATTTCTGCCTGTCTGATGCCTCCTTCAGACGAGTCCGAATTACCCTAACCTTATCCTCTGTCTCTGCCACCAACTCTGGACCCAACATCTGACGTTCACTCAGTTCTGTCCAACAGGTAGGAGTACGGCATTTCTGACCATACAGCGCCTCATATGGTGCCATCTGAATACTCACTTGATAACTGTTATTATAAGCGAATTCTGCCAAAGGTAGGTACTCCTCCCAACTACCACGGAAGTCCAAAACACAGCCTCTTAACATATCTTCCAAAACCTGGATTACTCTCTCAGATTGTCCATCAGACTGCGGATGAAAGGCCGTGCTGAAATTTAACTTCGTACCCAACGCCTGATGTAAGGCCTTCCAGAATCTTGACGTGAACCGGGGATCTCTATCAGAGATAATGGACACAAGTACTCCATGCAACCGCACTATCTCAGCTATATACAGCTTGGCTAACCTTTGAAGCGAGTAGTCAACCCTTACCAGTATGAAATGGGCCGATTTAGTTACCCGATCTACTATCACCCATATAGAGTCTTTCTTACTGGGCGTAAGGGGAAGCCCACTTACAAAATCCATCGCAATTCCCTCCCACTTCCACTGTGGGATCTTTACCGGCTGTAACAGTCCTGATGGCAACTGATGCTCAGCCTTAACTTGCTCTCATGTCAGACACTTGCCCACTAACTCGGTTACTTCCCGCTTAAGACCCGACCACCAAAACTGCTCCCTCAAATCTCGATACATCTTACTGCCTCCAGGATGCATAGCGTACGGGCTGCTATGTGCTTCTTTAAGGATCCGCTGCCTCAAATCATCATCCTTAGGCATGCATACTCTCCCCTGGAAATACAACACTCCATCACTACCCAAGCTGAAACCTTCGGCCTCACCACTCTGTACTTGCAACCTCCGAGTACTCAAAACTTCATCGATCAGCTGTCTCTCTTTAACCTCATCGATCCAAGACGGTTTTACCCGCAATTCCGCCAAAAGACTCCCATCCTCATAGAGACGTAGGTGAGCAAACATTGCTCGCAATTCTGCCACCACTTTACGACTCAAAGCATCAGCGACTACGTTAGCCTTGCCCGGATGGTACTCGATAGAGCAATCGTAGTCCTTCAGCAACTCAATCCATCTCCGCTGCCTCAGATTTAAATCCTTTTGGGTCAAGAGGTACTTCAGACTCTTGTGATCCGAGTACACCACCGACTTCTCCCCATACAGGTAGTGCCTCCAAATCTTCAGGGCAAAAACCACAGCAGCTAATTCCAAATCATGTGTCGGATAGTTACCTTCGTGAGGCCTCAACTACCGTGACGCATAAGCGACCACCTTTCCTTCTTGCATCAACACACACCCTAAACCAGTATGCGATGCATCACAATACACAGTGAACTCCTTTCCTGACTCAGGCTGAATCAAGACTGGTGCTTCTGTCAAAATCTTCTTTAGTTTGTCGAAACTCTCTTGCTGCTTCTCAGACCACACAAACGGAACTCCTTTTCTCAACAACTTGGTCAACGGTGCTGCGATTAAGGAGAAATTTTCCACGAATCTTCTGTAACATCCTGCCAACCCCAAAAAACTCCGGATTTCCGCAACCGACTTTGGTGGTTTCCACTCCAACACTGCCTCAATTTTTCTAGGATCCACCCGGATTCCCTCAGCTGAAACAACATGTCCTAGGAAAGTTACCTCCTTAAGCCAGAACTCGCACTTGCTGAATTTGGCGTACAACTGTTTCTCCCTTAGAACTTGCAGAACCACATGAAGGTGTGCGTCATGCTCCTCTTCAGACTTCGAGTACACCAGAATGTCGTCTATAAACACTACGATGAACAGATCCAGATAGGGTTGGAAAACTCGGTTCATCAGGTCCATAAACGCTGCTGGTGCATTCGTCAAACCAAAAGGCATTACCAGAAACTCGTAGTGCCCATACCGAGTACGGAATGCCGTCTTATGGATATCAGCTTCCTTCACCTTAAGCTGGTGATACCCCGACCTAAGGTCGATCTTAGAGAAAAACGATGCACCCTTGAGTTGATCAAACAAATCATTAATCCTGGACAAAGGATACCGGTTCTTTATTGTCAGCTTGTTCAACTGTCGATAGTCTATGCACATCCTCATTGTTCCATCCTTCTTCTTGACAAAAAGCACTGGAGCTCCCCAAGGCGATACACTCGGTCGGATGAACCCTCTATCCAACAACTCCTGGATCTGAGCCTTCAACTCCACTAATTCTCTCGGTGCCATCCGATACGGAGCTATAGATACTGGCGCGGTTCCTGGTAACAAATCTATACCAAACTCAACCTCACGATCAGGAGGTAGACCCGGGAGTTCATCAGGAAACACATCAACATACTCCCTTACAGTCCGCACATCCCTAATAGCTGTATCCTTAGCTTCCAAAGCACGAACATGCACCACATATGCCTCACAACCCTTCCTAACCATCTTTTCCACCTTCAATGCAGAAACCAAATTAGATAGGTAATCTCTCCTCTTACCTGTCATTACTACCTCATCTCCTTTCACGGTCTTTAACACCATGCGCTTAGCTGCGCAATCCAGGCTAGCTTGATACTTTACTAGCCAATCCATCCCGAGAATCAGATCGAACTCCCTAAACGGTAGTTCCATCAAGTCAGCCAAGAACACGACCCCTTGGAGTTCTAGGGGTACATCCTTATAGAGTTTACTTACTTCTACAGAGTGACCCAGAGAGCTTAACACAGTCGTCTTCTTAGAAGTAAGCTCAAAGTCTAAGTTCAGAGTTTCCGCTACGCTACTAGCAATGTATGAGTGAGTCGAGCCAACATCAATCAAGGTGCTATAGGGTACTCCAAAGATCAAAAACATACCAATTATGACGTCCAGTGTGTCGCCCTCCTCCTGACGCCTCACGGCATAGACCAAACCAGGTTGCCTAGCCTCAGTACAACCGGTACCTCTACTCGATGTTCCACGACCTCTGCCAGCACCATTACCTCCCCTACCTGCACCACGACCTCTCGGCGGCTGTTGATTATCCCTCTTATTCAGTGGACATTCCTGACCCTCAGACCTTAGCCTCGTTGTCTTTTTCGGACAGTCCCTAACTCGATGTGTCACGGATCCACATTCGAAGCATCCCCGACTACCTTTCCAACACTCCCCCGTGTGAGACTTTCCACATTGAGCACACCGTGGCGGCCATTGAGTATTAGCAGCAGCAGGCCTAGCATCTTGATCTGACCCACCATACCTTGTCCTCTTCTGCTGATTCCCAGAAAACCTCGAAGATCCGGAGTTCCTCTTGTTCCAGCTCCTATCCTGATTCCATCTAAAAGACTGTCTTACCCCTTCAGCAACTTTAGCCTTCTCTACTAGAACAGCGAACTCCCGTTCCTGTTGCGGAGCTATCATCATCCTCAGCTCATCCCGCAGCCCATCCTCGAATCTGACACAGTGTTCATACTCCGTACTCACAATACCACGAGCATGCCTACTCAATCGGAGAAATTCAGCCTCATACTCTGCCACCGTCTTATTACCCTGAACCAGGTTCAAGAAAGCTTTCCGTTACGCGTCCACGTAGCTAGCTCCTATATATTTCCTCTGGTAGGCTGCCCTAAAGAATTCCCATGTGAGATCCTCCGCCATTGCTCCATCCCTTACGGTGAGCCACCACTGGTATGACTCATCCCGAAGTAGAGAGATTATACCCTTCAGCTTTTCCTCAGCTGTAAAATCTAGGTCATCCATGATCCTCTCCATTGATTCCAGCCAATACTCCGTCGTACTGGGGGCCACACCTGATACACCTCGAAATATCTCCGCTCCATTCGCTCGGGGTCGCTCAGGTATAGATTTACGAGCTCCTGTACCTCTACCTGCCCCAGCTATCATTTCTAGAACTCGCAGCACAGCCTGTGATACTGACTCGCCTCCCGTCTGATCCTGATGTCCAACACCAAAAGTTGGGGGTGGTGGTGGAGGTGGAATCTCATTATCAGATCCCTGGCCCGACCTAACGGGTTCTGACACAACCATCCGACCTCTTCCGCGTCCCCGACGGCCGCGTGCTCTAGAACTCATCTCTTATCGCGCGATCTGTCTAAAAAGTTTTATGAGTTAATCAATGTTTCACTGATTATTAGCGAAGAAATTTTATGATCGAAGTTTAAAGGTTGTTCCTTCGATCAAACAAGTTTCAAGTCTTCTATTCTAATTCAAAGATACACATTCACTTATTCCATCACCTTTTTGTCCAATTCCTATCCCGGGGTATTTTCGTCATTTACCCTACAGGGGTATTTTGGTAATAAACCAAGGTAATTTTGTAAGGTTTCAATAATTCTGAGGTATTTCAAAAGTTGCAAAACCTTGAGGGTTCTTTGTGGAAATTTGTTCTCCAAATTGGTAGTGTTGCAAAGATTTTGAAAACCAGGGTTATTTTGGTAATTTTCTAAGTTAGGGGTAATTTTGTAAATTTCCAAAATCATGGCATTTTTTATATTTGCAATTTAAGGATTTTGGGGTTCGTTTGTAAAATAAGAAAAATTGGTTGAATTTGGGGGTAGCTTAGAAATTTTAAAAACCAGGGGCATTTTTGTAATTTTACCACTAAGGGTATTTTTGAAATCTCCAAAAATCAAAATTTTTCCGAAAATTTTTGTAAAATAATGCTCACAAGTTAAAGGGTAACTTTTAAAAGTTTTAAAACTAGAGTTTTTATAAAAATACGGCTAGTTCCCTTTCGGGTTTTAGTTATCGGGTTTAACCTATGAACAAGTCCTCACGGTTAGGGTGAACCGAAGCTACGCACCAGGTAGGATTCCTGCGAAGAGAAGGTGAGTCACTAGGACTGCTTAAATACCAGGCTCTTCCGGATCCAATCCTAGACATACGCACAGGGGTTACCACACCCTAACTCGGCGACTTAATCATAGGTTTGTTTAATTAGGCAATTAAAAATCTTATGCGATTATTGGGGTAAACTAGTCCTAGGGTTCACATACCTTTCATACTATATACGTCCCATTTCTACCCCTTTACAGATAATCATTCACACAGAGGTTAGAAATACTTACCCAAGCGGATTGGTGCCGGAGACTCGATGCCATGATGTTCAAAACAAAACCATTTTCCTAAGATTTCACAGAGTAAAAACGTTTTGAATGATTTGGATTAACAGTGGAAATTCAAAAATTTGCTGAGGTTATAAAACAGTGTTTGCTAAAACTCAGGTGGGTTTGATTTTTATAAGCATGGTCGAGTTGAAACCTTTGAAAACATTGGGTCATTTTAAATTTTTAGAAACATCGGAGTTTTCGTTAACTTGGTAAATTTTGCTACCCGATGGTAACATCTTTTGAAAACGTTACTCTTAACCGATCGATTTAACAGTTTATAAGTTCATTAGCAATATATTAGAAGTAAAGTAAAAGCAACTACTTAAGCACCCAAATAATAATTAGCGGCCATATTACAAACCAAATCAAAATTTAGCAATTAGTAAACTTTAACGGTACGAAATAAAATTTCAAGTCTAAGGGATAAGCATGGCCGCCTCGAGTCCTCTCCGGCTCCATCTCCGCGATCTACTCACCTGCAAAATGATAGGGGAAGGGGTGAGTCGCCAAGACTCAGTGTATAAATCCCCAACCCGAAAATGCACCTCATACACAAGATATTAGTAAGACATGCAATTATGCAACCCAAGCTAGCCATCCATACTCCTTTTTCTACCCCGTGTGCTACCAAACCACTGGTGGTGCCAAACCACTGGTGACCGGAGTCACAAATATATCAAGTGATGGGGCCAACCCATCGTGTGGTCAAAACCACTGATGACCATAGGTCACAATATCAACATGTGGTCAAAACCACTGGTGGTGCCAAACCACTGGTGACCGAAGTCACAAATATCAATATGTGGTACCAAACCACTGGTGGTGCCAAACCACTGGGACTTAGTCACAAATTATATCAACTGTGTGGTCAAAACCACTGGTGGTGCCAAACCACTGGTGACCGAAGTCACAAATATCAAATGATGGGGCCAACCCATCGTGTGGTCAAAACCACTGGTGACAGTCCATAGAGATCATCTCCCTCCTCTCATCAATCCCACCATCATCATGCTCACATAACAAGTATCATGATCCCATATATCATGCATTCATATATAGCATAGCATTTAACAACATATGATGGCGTACACAACATACAACATAGATCAAGTAATAGGGGACTTACCCGAAATCTAAGCTTATGCCCACAAGGCAAAAATTTACTACACGAGAGGTTATATAGCAATATAATAGGCAGTCTATGCTAATGAAGTGTGTAAGAGTTTACACACCTGTCTAACCGTAGCTCTAAGGGGAAATCCCAAATCTATCATAAAAACCCGAAACGTGGGCCTTTACTCCTCCTACAGTCGGCCACAATAGGTTAGTATTCATAAAGCCTTATTCAGCTACCACAAAAAAAAATCCCGAAGGATATGTCGTACGCGAAATACTTTGGACCGAAACTTACTATTGCTTACCAAAACAAAACGAAATCCCGGAAGCCTCTGTTTTCCTTAGCCGATTAGCCCCTAAAACCATAGTGTGCACTCGGTTATATATAGAGACCAAAAATGGCCTTTGGCCGAATATGCTCAATCGTTTTCCATACTTACCGAAATCTCGAAGTTGTCCCTTGACTTGTCGAGATCCCCACCAAAACACTTGTTAGAATCGGCTTGCACACTCATCCATAATCAAGGCCCTTGGTCGAAACTACTTGTCACCTTACCTTGAAGAAGTGAAACCCGAAAGATCCCCTTGCTCCTTTAACGTTATCCTCCCTTGACACTATGCCGTTTGGAGAAATTACGAGAGGAAGGTTGACAGCCCCTAAGAGATTCGGCTACGGCCACCAATATAGGTGAAGTAGTCGGCTAACACCAAATGGAAAGTGAAGTTTTAGAGTAGAATAGGGGTGATAGGTTCGGCCAAGTAGAGCAAAAGATGAAAAGGATTTGAAAAATTTTTTGGCAATGGGGGTTAGAGAGAATTCGGCCAGAACAAAATGGGAAAAGAAAAGAAAAACAATTTGGTGAATTTCGGCCATGCTTTCTATTTCTTTTTGTGATAATTGCCCATCACATTTGGAAGAAAACATTGTTTAACAATTTCCCCATCTTCCTAAAATAAGTACATAAAATAAAATAATTCCCCATGCCATAAAACCCATCACCATTTAAAAAATAAAACTTTGTTTAACAAGGTTCCCATACTCCAACAGTTTTTGAAAACAAAAACAATTTGTTTTCATCTATTTAGGTGCCCAAGCAGGCCATAAAGCATCTTCATGCTTTCACGTGACCATGCGCAGGCCACAATTCACGCTAGAAATAAAATGAAAGAATTTCCATCCAGGTGTTGCTCCAAGGTCTCGAACCCGAGACCTGGAGAAAACTCCCCACGCCTCCAGCCACTCTGCCACTGCTCCTTTCGTGACATAATCCTGTCACAATATCATTTAAGCACTCATTCCTTGGCTCCTTCACGCATTAACGTCAAAGGAAAAAATAATACACCCATGCGCTTCCATCTGGACTCGAACGCGAGTCCTCCATGCCGCAACCACCCATCACGCCCCTAGCCACTCGGCCAAGGCGTCCAATTGTGACATAAATTCATCACAATTTCTTTTAAATCCTTCTTCACCTAGCTCTCCTTCAACGCCAAAAATAAAAACTCCCCAACGCAATTCCTGGGGTTCGAACCCCTGTTCTGTCGCACCTTCTAGCTCCCTAGGCAGCGCCCAAACCACCCTACTAGCCACTTCCTTGTGTCATGCTTCGCACCAACAATTATTTAAAACTTCCTTACTTAGCTTTTTCCTCTTAGGCATTAAAAGAAAATTTCAGCCCTAATTCAGACTTAGCCCGGGTTTATGACCAGACCGAAAAATATATTATAACATATGCATTTCTTCAGGCAATCACATGCAAAATAAAATAATCGCAAACAACCCCTAGTTTAGGATGTTACAGGGTCTTTTTGTTAAGTGTCATATTGTTTTGGCCATATGTGTTGGCTTGTCATGAAGTTGATCCATTTTGTCTAAGGCCATGGATAATGGCTAATACTTGTTATTGATTTATGCAAATGATGATGTTTTTCATGATTGAGCAAATTGCATGGTTGAGTATTTGGTATATTAATGCATGAATGAGTAGGTTACATGATTGGGTTGATAAAGTATGTGATAAGTTTTGCATGTGAATGGAGTGTAGTGGCCTTGATGTGTGTATATCTTGGTTGTGGCTGATTTGGTCAGATGTGTATGTGTGGATTGGTGTTACTTGATGTGGCTTATGTTGGTGCAAGTAAGGGTGGCAAAAGGGCTTGGTAAATAGCCTTGTTTTTGTCCACACGGGTAGACACACAGGCGTGTGTCTAGGCCGTGTGTGACACACAGTCTGCCCCATGGGTGTGTAGTCCGGTCGTGTGTCCCCTGCACCTTAATTTGGTAAAATAGAATGCCTAGTAGTAACCACACGGGCTGAGGCATGACTGTGTGTCTCAACCGTGTGGATGACACGACCATAATACATGGGCATGTGCCCAGATCGTGTGAAGTCTGCACCTTAAATGAAAAATTAGAGTTAGCTTGCATGTAATTTGAGGAACATAATTAATTAGAAATTGACTAGAACTTAATTACTAAAGTATCTACATATATTTTACCCATACTATACTTTATTTAATAATTAAAGCCCAATAAACCTTAACCAAATTAGATCTTTTTAATTTGGGCTATCCTATCATGATAGTAAATAATAACATATAACTACCCTTATTATATATGTGATGTCCATATTTTCCAACAATCTAATCCTGTCAATTTTGAAAGTGAAAACTAAGTAGGATTAATCACGACATTGATAAATTATTTTTTGTCAATTTTACATAAATTAATTGGAATAAATACAAATTTAGCTCTCATAAGTTACGCATTCTATTAATTTGATCATTATTTAATAAATTTAGCCCACAATATTTTTATAAATGTGTAAATGTTGAGATTAAATTTGTTGAATTTTTTAGAATCAAGGACAAATTAACAAGGAAATTGAATTTTTTTTTATCAGTGAATTATATTTACATTTCGCTCCTTTAAAATAAAATCTTAAATCCATTCCTGATTATATTAACAAAGTTAAATCATTAATTTAATTTTAAAAATCTGAAAAATAAATCTACCTTTTTTATCTGTTACATTTTTTTTCATCAATAACTATTCATATTTTTATTTATTTATCAGTAATCATTAAGTAATTTTTTTATTTTTTCACTTTAATATTTAGATTTAAAAAATAGTAAAAATTAACATTTTATTAATTAAACAACTTAAACTCCCCTTATTTTTATTATAATCAAAATTAAGTAATTATTTAATACAATTAATTTATTAGGCTTTATAAATGAATTGATAATATAAAGGTGAATTAAATTTTTTATTATATCTTCTAAATTTACTTTTAATAATAATAAAAATTAGTTTTAATTGTAACACCCCAAACCCGGTTAACACACCACGACCGAATCTGGTAGGTTACGGAGTGAAAACATTTTTAAAATCATAACTTTGTCGGAAAAATCTTTAAAGAAAACTCTTGCTTTGTTTTAGGGTTTAGAAAACTCAATAATAATTGATGCTGAAGTTGTTCTAGTAGTTGTCGTGACACTTGGAAAACTCGAGATTAAAACCCATTTGTGATTGCTGATTTTAGAAAACATTGGATACTTATTAAAACTGAACGCGATGAGTAAAATCAAGTTTAGAACCATTTGCCTTTAAAAAGATTTGAAAATTTGAGTTATAAAAAACATCCAAGTTACCTTATTATTTTGTGAACTTTGTTACCCGATGGTAACATTTGAAAACCCGAAGAGATATAGTTTAGAAAGCATTGCTTTTTACTGGTTAATTTTATCAAGTCCATAAATCCAACATATGTAAAATATAAGCAGAATAAAAGCAAGTAATAACCAAAACCCAAAATAAACTTAGCGGCCTTATTACAATACCAAAACCAAATTTAAGGAAAATTTCTAAAATTGAAATAGCAGTTTAAAATCAAAACCAACTAAGATGCATGGCCACCTCGAGTCCTCCCCGGCTCCATATCCGCGATCTATGCCTCATCTGCAAAATGTAAAGGAAAGGGGTGAGTCACCGAGACTCAGTGTATAAATCCCCAACCCGATAGTTCAAACACTTACACAGATCATCAGTAGAACATGCAAATCATGCAACCCATAACCTAACCATCCGATCTCCTTTTTCTACCCCGTGTGGTCAAAACCACTGGTGGTCAAAACCACTGGTGACCGAAGTCACAAATATATCGGTGTGGTCAAAACCACTGATGACCGTAGTCACAAATCAAGTGATGGGGCCAACCCATCGTGTGGTCAAAACCACTGATGACAATCCCGTAATATATCATGTGGGGCCAACCCACTGTGGTACCAAACCACTAGGACGAGTCACAATATCCATATGTGGTCAAAACCACTGGTGACCGTAGTCACAAATATCATAGGTGTGGTCAAAACCACTGGTGGTCAAAACCACTGGGACTTAGTCACAAATAATAATAGTGTGGTCAAAACCACTGGTGACCGTAGTCACGAATCGAATGATGGGGCCAACCCATCTTGTGGTCAAAACCACTGGTGACAGTCCATAATGAATCATCCCCCCTCCTCTCATCAATCCCATCATCATGTCCATAACATACGTATCATAATATCATGTATCATGCAATAACGCATAGCATAGCAAATAACAATAACATGATGATGTATATAAAAAATCACATAAC
The DNA here is from genome assembly GCA_005393395.2 of Gossypium australe. NCBI lineage: Eukaryota > Viridiplantae > Streptophyta > Magnoliopsida > Malvales > Malvaceae > Gossypium > Gossypium australe. The sequence continues at coordinate 28,372,766 of CM016625.1, read as the reverse complement.
AAGGGACTTACCCGGAATCCAAGCTCATGCCCACAAGGCATAATCACTGAGTTCAATGGCTATAACAGTAACATAATAAGCATATTATACTAATAAAGTGTGTAAGCGTTTACACACCTGATTACACGCAAGACTATGCTCTCTACGTTGGTACTGTCGTTAATCGACACTACCGCTATCTGTCTACCACTTTGCTCCGATGCCGGCCCACACCCAGGTGGCTAATCGCGGACAGCCGACACTGCCCTCCTCTTGAACTTAGGCGCTGGGGTCTCAGGTCCAATCCCCCCTAACGTTCGGCTGACAACAGGATCCATAACGCCTAAGTCGACGAAACCCCGAGGCTCTAAGCGTAACTCACAACCAATGAACCCTGAAAGTTCACACAATATGACGTCACGACACTCCCCTGCTTTCGGCCAAGCACAACACTATTAAGCTAATAGCCCTTCGGCTTATCCACAAAATTCCAAAAATATAACACATGAAGACAACTCCTTACCTAAAGCCGATTTGGTTTCCAACCAAATCCCGAAGCCGCACAATGAGTCCCCCTTGCAATCGGCCAAACACTAACACCCACAAATGGTTAGCCTTCGGCTTTTGAACGCATAAGAAATAGATTCGAACCACAAGAACCCTTACCTAGATCGACCACCAAATCCCGAAGGCCCCCTGTATTCGGCTATAGCCCTCCCTGCAATAGGTTTTAACATTCCACTTAGAGACCAAAGGCCATTCGGCCATAACATAAAACCCAAGACCACATGAGTTAGTCGCCCCTTACCTTAATGACTGATTCGGCTACTATACCCCAAAGATCGGCACCCCTTATTGGTGTTAAGGGTTTCGGCTACCACATGGGACAAGAATAAGTTAAGATCTCAATTACCACGATTGAAGAAATATCAAAAGAAAGACAGAAGAGGTTCGACATTACTCAAATCAGTCAAGAAGAAAAGAAGAGATCCCTTACCAGAAGATTCGGCTATGTCCCCAAAAGCAAACTTGATTTCGGCACTTGAGATGATGAAGAGATAACGCAAAAAGAGAGGGGTTTATGAGCAAGGGATTCCGCTTTCCAAGAAGTGAGAAGATGAAGAAGAAAAATAGATTGGAAAAGAAAAGATTCGGCAAGAGGGAGAGTGGAAGAAATTTCGGCACAAGAGGATTGAGAAAGAGAGAAGAAAAGATGCCAAAGGAAGAAAGGATTGTTGGTTTCGGCTTTGAACAAAATAGGAAGAAGAAGAGGAAGTGACAAAATAGATTCGGCCAAGAGGGAGTTTCGGCTCTTCAAAGGAAATGGCAAAGTTGGTTCGGCCGAATGCCCAAGTTGTCGCAAAAGAAACCAAGATGAGGAGAAAAACAAGGGAGGGGTTTCGATTTTGACATGAAACACCAAGAGAGAACTTCTAAGCTAGCCGTCCCTAGCTATCACCCATAACATATTCGGCCACTCCCCAATAACCCCAAAACCGATTACACGCCCTTCCCCAAAGTCCAAAAATTCGGCCACACAACAAATGAGTTTGAAATAATTCAAACTCCTAAATTTCCTCCCTTCCATCAGTTCAAATACGTTTGAATGAGTCAAACTCCACCATTTTCTCCTCTCCATCAATTCAAATCCATTTGACTCCTTCCATCCATATCCCCAAGAGTCCATCCTGAACACTCCTCCTCTAGCTTGTGGCATCAAAAAGAAATAGCAGGGAGTGCAACTCCTGCTGCTCGAACACAGGCACTCCCATCCTGCTTGTGGCGTCACTCCTTAGACACCTTAGTGGCGCCTCCCTGCCACTTTTCCACTGGTATTCTTGTGTCAAAATTCCCCAATAAATTCTTTTAACCCCTATCTCACCTAGCTTCCTCTTCCCAAGTACTAAAAAGAAATTTTTAGCCCTAACTCAGGCCTAACCCAGGGTTATAACTAGACCCCAGAACATGATAAATGAACATAATTGACAATTCATCACATGCAACACAAGCAAAATGCAGAACCCCGATTTAAGGATGTTACATTAATAGTTGAGGATGTATGATTGGTGAAATTAGATTCAGATCATTGGTAGCAGTATATAAGTCAACTTGAAAAGAAAAAGAAATCTTGAAATAACAGAAAAGAAAAAAGAATGGGCGACTGGAGTGGTGCAGAACGTGGAAATCCCCACGCTTCACGTGCGCCTCAATTTTGCCCATTTTTTCAAAAGGAAAGTCTAACTGCCACTTAAAATACTCAAAACCTGCCACATGTAATGATTACAAAATCTGAAATCAAAAATTAATTTTTAGACCACATGAAAATGTGGGCCCCGACTGTCAATTATAGGAACAGTAACACCTGATCTCCACCGACACGTTGTTCCTTATAACCGCATGTCTATCTATGGGTTACTTCTATCAAAATGTCGGTTTTAAGAAAAAGGTAAAATTTAAACATTCAACTTTTAATTTAAATTAATTAAATTGGTTATTTTAAATATTAAAATATAAAACTGGTATAATATAATTGTCGAAACTATTTTTATATTTTGAAAAAAAACGGGGATAGACTTTAAAACGAAAATGGAGTCGCCACCAATCCCTTTTTGCTTAGGTGTGATCGGATCACCTTATAAAACGTTTTATTTGAAAACATTGATTTTGGCCTACGAAATTCAAGAAAAAGAGTTCGGGAGTCGATTACGTACGAGGAAGGATTAGCACCCTCGTAACGCCCAAAATTGGTACCGGATTGATTAGTTATTGTCCTAATGTCGAAAATTTGAAAAGATTTGAAAACATGATTTCTTTAAAAACTTGAACAATTTGAGTTGGAACTTGAGATTCCTTTGTTCCGAAAGCATACAAACATCACATCCAGCACGTTAGGACATGATGTTTTAAACCTTCGTAACCAAAATCATCTCATGATTTACAAAATTCATTAAAAGGATATTTAGTTATTTAGTCAAACGGAAAATCGAAACCCAGCACGTTAGGGCACTATTTCCCGAATTTCTAAACACAAAACATTGCCTTTTTTTAAGAAAAACTTTTGGATAAAATGTGGTAATAGATATTTTTAAACAAAGATGTAAAAAAAAATAACATTAAGTTATTACAAAAAGTACAATTTACTAAAGTTACAGGTCATATTGACAATTAACACTAACATAAGCAATTAAGTAAAAGAATGACAAGCAATAATAATAATGTTAAGGTAAACAAAGATAATGGATTCAAAACTTTTTTAAAAAAATGAACAATCAAACTAAAAAAAATATAGAGTAGATAATAGCAATTTTAAAAGAATCTATGAAAAAAATTAAGGAAAAAAATTTTCACAAGATTAAATTCATGTATTAAATAATAATAATATAAGGTAACTAATATACTCAAAGCAATTAATGAATATTATAACAATTTTTTAAAAAATGAAAAAAAAATATAAAAATGATATTGATTAGAAAAGGTAAAAAAAGATGCATAAGTCAACCTAACTCCCGCAATATGAGGATTCAACGAAATTCCTCCACCAAAATCTAACTCAAACGGAAGCAACTCAAAAAGAAACGAAGATGAGCGAAGAACAAAATAAGAACAAGCCACAGAAAATAAGAACGCAAAAGAGAGAGAAATTTGAATGAATGCTCTCAAGAATTTTTATTACTCAAAACTCAAGTGTGTCCTACAATGAAGGGAGAGGCCTCTATTTATAGTTGAGCCTCCCCAAATCCAACGGTATAGATAAATTACATCAACGGTTAAGATTAAAAGGTATCCACAAATTAAATCTCTAATATTACAAAATCATATCTTTTAAGATTGCATATCATATCTAAGATTTGCATATCATATCTAAGATTTGCATATCATATCTAAGATTGCATAACCTTGAAGATTGTGTTCCCATATACGTCCAGCTTGTAGATGGACCTTCAATCTTTTCAAGTAATGGGCCATTCCGATCGGGCCAAATGATATATTTTGGACTGGACTTGGACTTTGTTTGATTACCGGTTTTGGCTTTTCTTGTGTTACCTTTGTTTTACCTTCGTCTACCTTGTTTTCTGGTATTGTATTGGGTTCATCTAACCTTTTACTGTCGTGAGATATGATGGCTTGAATTTGTTCCTTAGGGTTAATCTCCGTGTTACTCGGTAGGCACCCTTGCGGTCGTTCTGACATCAGCTTTGCAAGTTGTTCGACTGCATTAGTGACTTCCTTGACGGACTTAGTAATTTCCATGATTCGGCTCTCGTTGCTTTTGATTGTTCTCTCAGTTTCTTGGAAACGTTTTTCTGTGTCTGCCGAAAATTTTGTCAGCATCTCTTCGAGGGTTGGTTTCTTTTCTTGTGGATAGGGCTGATTTTGGAAGCTTTGAGGAGGATGTTGTCTTTGATTTCCTTGGTTTCCTTGACCTCCCCATGAAAAATTTGGGTGGTTCCTCCAACCTGGATTGTAAGTGTTACTATAAGGATTATTATTAGATGTGAAATTGTTACCTATATAGTTCATCTGTTCGCTTCCTGCTTCCGGTTGGTAGGGTGGGTACTCAGGATTCGCCACGGTTCCTCTTGCGTCACACTGCATGACTGGATGTGCCTGTGAAGAACACAAAATATCAATCTTTTTATTCATCATCTCTACCTGTGTTGATAGCATGGTTATCGCCTCGAGATTGTAAACTCAAGCTGATTTTGTCAATTTCGTCCTTGTAACCTGCCACTGATAATTATTCAGTGACATCTCCTCAATGAACTCGTAAGCTGCTTCAGGAGTCTTGTTATTCAAAGTTCCACCGGCGACTGAATCAATTAGTTGCCTCGTGGAAGGGTTTACACCATTGTAGAAAGTTTGGACTCGTAGCCACAAGGGTAGACCATGGTGTGACACCTTCTCAATAGATCTTTGTATCTCTCCCATGCGTCATATAATGTCTCTAAATCCATCTGCACAAAAGAAGAGATATCATTCCGTAATTTAGCCGTTTTGGCCGGTGGGAAATATTTCAATAAAAATTTTTCGGCCATTTGTTCCCATGTAGTGATTGACCCTCGTGGTAACGAGTTTAACCACTGCTTGGCTTTATTCCTTAATGAGAAAGGGAATAACTGAAGACGTATGGCATCATCAGAAACGCCATTTATTTTGAAGGTATAACAGAACTCTAAAAAATTAGCTATATGCGTGTTTGGATCTTCGTCCTACGAACCATCAAATTGAACAAACTGTTGAATCATTTGTATTATGTTAGGCTTTAATTCAAAATTGTTATCAGCTATAGCAGGCCTAACAATACTAGATTCTGCTCCTGTTAAATGCGGTTTAGCATAATCAAACATTGTACGTGGAGCATTGCGTTCCCCCACATCATGTAGTTGTGGATTGTTCTCGTCCATCCCTTCAGTAGGATTGGATTCTCGTTCTTCTTCTGTGTAATTTAGGGCTCACCTAATTTCTCTGCGAGTCCTACGAACGGTAGCTTCGATTTCACTATCGTATACCAAAGGTCCTCCCAGGTTCCTTCTAGTCATAAACTAAAGGTACCTGCTAGGAGAGGAAAGAAAGGAAGAAAAATTAGCAAAACTTAAAATTTGACCTAAAAAGAAAACAAATTGCTAAAAATAACAATTAGTGGCTAAAGTAATAAAAATATAGCTTTCTTAATATTTTAGTTCCCCGGCAACGGTGCCAAAAACTTGATCCCTGAAATCAGAGTTTTAAAGTTTTATAATGAATGTGATCGAACCTAGAAACTAACTCTGACAACGATTAAAGGCAAGTGTACCTATCGAACAGTAGTATAGCTTAGGCAAGACCGGATTGTCGAACCCAAAGGAACTAAAAGTACTAATACTAACTTTCTTTTTATTATTTAGCCTTAAAAATAAAGTGAAGTTGCTTTAATCTAAATTAACGACTACTAAGCTTAAAGACACAAGACAAAAAGAACGAATTGGAAAATAACTTGAAGGAAAACTCATTTGATTACAACGATACCCTCAGGAAGAATCCACCTAAACTTCTCTTGTTATCTAACACTGAATCATATGATTTCTTTACTTAGCTTGATCCGTGAGACTCCCTAACGTATATTAAACCCTCTCTCGAGGCGAATAACGTCTAACCCTAGGTTAATTAGTGGAACTCTCATTCGGTTATAATAACCCCCTAGAGTAGAAGTAAATCGACCTATGGACTCCCATATTAGGTTTCACCCTAATCCGGTAAAATCTCGTAACCCTATCTCTAGGCGTTCGATTAACTCCGCTTAATTATGCTAGATCTACTCTTGGGCAGGGTCTATTCCTCCTCTACCTAAGCACGTCAGATTTGGATTAAGCAACATAATTAAGAACAAACTAAGTAATTATCATATAATTCAGAAATTAAATAACAAGATTCATCTAGGTTTCATCCCCTTCAGGTATCTGAAGGGTTTAGTTCATGACAACTAAAGAAAACATCTCAAGAGAAAAGATAAAACAAAACATAAGAAATCCCTAAAACTCCCTGAAGGAATTGAAGGAGAAATCCTCCGTCTTGACTATAACTCCGGCTTCTTGGGATGAATCAACTGGCTATCTTCAAGTGATTCCCTTAATTCTGACCTTCTCGACTTGGCTCTTTCGCCTAGCTTTGACGCCTCCTCAACGGTGGTACTTAGGGGGTATTTATAGGCTCTTGGAATGCGATTCTTTCTCCCTAAGTATCCTTTTCCAACTGAAATATGTTATAATTACGGTTTATCAGGTACCGTAAGGATGTTTGGTTTTGCTAGTGTCCAGGTTAATGCTGAAATAATTTTTATTCAATTAAAATCTTTTAATGACCTTTAATGCATATGAATGAAATGAAAACAAATGTAAATGCATGAATACAAAGAAGGTGCCGATTCTGATTCAATTTCATTTAGAAAACTTTACTAGAAAACAAAATCTTTTACATAAAATCGAGTTACAAATAGGGCCTTGCCCTAGCACCTAAAGCTTTGATTTTCCTAAGTAGTGAAGCTAACTTCTATCCACGATCTGACTGCGACTCATACTGCATGCTCAATATATCCGCTTGTAACGCCAAAGTCTGCAAGTAATCAGCTATCTCTCGAATTTGGGTGATGGCCTCCCCCATGATGTAATCCCTACTTCTAACTTGATTTTGAGAAGTGTGAAGCTCCTCTTTCCAACGCTCTTCATTCATCTCTAGGGACTCAATACGGTTTTGACAACTCTGCAATGCCATTTCTAATTCTTCAATCTTCTTTTTTATTTCTTCGATTTTGCTCAAACTTGCTCTTAATTCCTTCATACAGTTACGGCTTCGATGATGATGAAGAGATCTCTCGAGTTCCACGACTCTTGCCTTCAACTCGTTTTGTTCATTTCGACTTTCCGAGAGGCTTTTTTCCACAGAATCATTTCGTGCTTGTGCCTCTCAGAATTTCTCCTCCCATTGGTTAGCTTTAGTCCATTCGCTTTGAAATTCCTGACGCCATTTTTCTGAAGTTTTTTTTAAACCAGCGGTCCTCATTGATAGACGCATCTTCTTATAGTCGGTCTTTAAGCTGTCTAGATCCTCTTCAACCCGGCTTTTTCCTTTTCTTAATTTCTCAGCCTCAGCCTTCTGTACTTCCATGTCTAATCTCAAATGCATTTTCTCCTCCTCTAGCTGCTCGATCCTTTTCCCGAAATTGAGACTATTCTTTTCAAAGTATTGTCTTATAATCTCTAGCTCGGACGGGACAACTTGCAAACATTCTTCCATTGATCGAGCACCCTCTAAACTTGGCCCCGGTATATTATCGTTAATCCTTTTGCTAAACCATTCGTTGTATTCGGGCGTCGTCATAGACCTAACGGCCAATCTCTTCATCCGGCGAGTCTGCTTCCAAGTGTCATAAATCTCCCGAACCCTTTTCTTATAATTGTCTACTTTATATGAGAACTCAGATTGAGCAAGCCCATAAGTCACCGGTATAAATTGCCTCGACTTGTATTGCCTTAATGCGAGCAACGGAGTGTATCCAGTGACCCCCCAAATTCCAGGCAAAGGGACATAATCAAAGCTCCCACATCGATAAAGAATCTCATCGGGGACCATCCAAATGGCTCTCTATTCGACATCCTCCTCTTTGAGATTTTGAAGAATTGCCATCCATCTTTCTTCTGAGATGTCGCTTCTCCTTTGCGTAGCTACCTCTTCCTTTAATAGGGAATAACTTTCAGAGAAAACCCGGTAAGAAACCTTGTCCACCTTCCAGAAATATCCGTGAAACCAAGCCAGTAACAGCTGCGCACATCCAATAAATCTACCATCGCCTGCCCTCCGACACAAGCTCAAAGATCTGAATGCCTCAGCTAGAATTGTAGGTACCGGTGTGATTCTTTTATCCAGACAATCAAATAAGTCAGTGACTGCTTCATCTATGTGCCTTAGAGCTTCAGGAAAAATCATCAAACCATAAATGCTCAAGGCGAAGATATCCACCTTCTTCTTTGCATCTGGGTGTGCTAAGATCAAATCTCTCAAAATCACCCAAGGAATACATTTACCATCCCCTTTCTGCTGAATTCGAGTCGTAACCCAAGGCTCGCTCATCCCGGTGATACTCATTAACTTCTTCACAAAAGTCGAGGCATTAGCGGCCTTAGAGTAAGCTTTATTGACTAGGATCCTTGGACAACGAAGCAAGGTCGTATACTCCTCCATAGTAGGCACCAAGTCTACCTTCCCGAAAGTGAAACAATTATACGCAGGATTCCAA